>CM062818.1:736635331-737946086 GCA_031772625.1 Pinus tabuliformis | reverse complement strand
TAATTATATTTCCCAAAATGTCCAAATTGGTACGTAAGAACTTTGTAAAAAGGGAAAAAGTTACCCTTCATGATTTCTTTCCATGAGTTGGTTTCCTGTGAGATTTTGAAATGCTCTGCAGTACAGATTGTGACGTTGTAGTGCGCATGTATTGCAATAAATCCATGGTTACCTGGTCAAGGTCAACATTGTGTATGGAATGTGTTACACACATCATAATGCATATGAATAATGCTGCATTTCTTATAGAATATTTTCATTTTTGCATTTATTATCACCTATATAATTGTTAATGGTGAGCCTTCTGTAATCAGAGGACATATGATGACCAATTGATTAAAAAATATATGATGACCAACTGATTCAAACAACGTGTAGCAATTTTCGAAGTATTTAAATTCTATATTTTCACGTTCCTAGGTTGTCCACAGCTTGTTCATCCAGCAGGGGGTTGCGAGTTTTGTATTTGTTGTGGAGATGTCTTGCTTGAGAATGCTCAAAGTTGATTTCATGCATGGGGAATTGTTTCTGCAATAACTAATTGATTGTGACGGTGATGTCATATCTGTACCTACGAGAACCAGCTAATCCATCGAGAGTACAAAAACTTAGTAGTTTAATTGTCGCAGTGTCCAACAAAAACACAAAAGATGTTTTCGTTGTTTGCTTTTAAAATGGAAATAATAGTATGTTTTTAGGATTACTATTCTTCTTTCTACCCATGATTTTACCGATGATCAAATTTGAAGGTTTGGTTTTGATGTCAATTATATATTCATCCAACTCTTCCACAATAAAAAGTTAAAAAGTTAAAGGAATAAATGTACTTGAATTGTCAAATGTAAATTAAGTAAAACATTCATTAAAAAGGACAATAAAATAGTTATTTCAGATATTAGATCTTTACAATTTTGAAAAATATGAGATGAAAAGATAGTAAAATTTCAATAAAACCTAATAAATAAAGAAAGTTTTTTTAGGACTTTGTGTTATTCACAAAATTATTACTAGTGCAGCCATTTAAATTAAATAAATCCATAATAAACATCAAAACGCGCACTCCATAATAAATTTCACATTGTTTAGGTTAAAATCATATAAAAATTAAGTATAACTTTATTTTAAATTATTATTAATTACAAAAATAATAATATTGATTTAAACATATATTTATTTATCTCGGGTGCTAATTGAGGATAATAGTGGGCTTGGGGTCGTGCCTACCATCTTGTGGAGATGAACACATTAATGCCACGCCACCCCCATGCATGAATAAGCATGCAAGCATTTGTTAACTCATCGGCCATGGGATGCAACATAAAAAGGAGGAAAGGGGGTTGGCAAGTCTGGTTGAGATGTAGCGCTGAGGGGTAACAACTCAAAATCTTGTCGAAGGTGGTCTAGCCTAACACTTGTGAGAATTGTGGTGTTGCTGTAAATGACTGGTTACAAATGATTTATGTGTCATCCTCGGGAGCAACTTATGGAGAGAATTGATAAAAGAGTGGTTAGCAAGTAGGTTGTGGGGGAGAATTTGGAGCTGGTAATATGGGGCATGGGGATATGGAAGACTACATGGAGAATTAGATATTCTTCGATAGAAGACCACAACGTCTTGGTTCTCTCAAAGCAGTTGTCATGTAGGGCTCCTCTCCAGTTATTCACTCTTGGTGCATAGAGGTCACCACAACTAGGGTAACTCCAAACCCCTCTTGTTATTATCATCTAGATACTTGCATTTTGCTTGGCTTCTGGTGTTGGCATGGAGGTGATCTTGCATGGTTTAGTGGTGTGGCATTGACATTGTATCTTCCTCATAGTTGTATCATTGGGGTTTCGTCCCCATGCTGTGGTGGCTTTTCTTTTCAATTTTCTAGTCCTTACATTTATGAATGTCCCCTTATCATCTATTGTTGGTTTTCTCGTTTTGGAGCTAGGCCCTGTTCCACTTGGGTTTCACCATCCCTATTTTGTCGACGACTTTGACTTCGTTTCAATTATGCAATCAAATATGTTCTTGTTCAGTTTTGAGTTAAATATAGGAGAAGTATTGCATATTATGTTTGATAATATGCAACGCCAAAGGATAAGAAGTCGGTATAGGGGGGGTTGCGACTCCTAAGGTCGAAATTGAGCCCAACAATAGGCCTAGAAGGTTGCTAAGACTTTTTAGTCATTCAATTGTCCCCTCGGAAACCCAAAATGAAATTCGTCAATTGGAAACCTAGTGAACTAGAGATAAACAGGCCTTCTCAGACTCAGAGATAATGGAAGAGGTTAGGAAACATGTTTCTGACCTTGTTCATACCAGGGGAAGGAGGATGTAGTATTGTAATGCCATATCACTAAATCAGCAAATGAAAACATTATTGGGTAGGGTCCTAAAAAAAAACATGAAGACAGATATAATATCTTTGCAAGCTTGAAGACGTCAAATGTATTTAGAGAAACCAGTGGGTATGTCTTGAAAGAATGGATGCTAGGTTGGATCATTTTGAGCGCCACATTCAATGTGTTTATGCTAACTTAGCTCCACCAAGATCTAGTGCCAAGGATCTCGCCCACGTGACCTCATCAAACTCTTAATTTCTGAAATCCCGGCCTACAATTGTCTTTTAATTTGATAGTACATAATTTAATTATGTTGAAAGTTGTTATAACTGCTAGAATTTTGGATATATTATTCCATAGGTAGGTGGCGAAAAATATCTGGTTTACCTTTGGGTAGATTGAAACCATAAACTAAAAAACATGCTTAAGATGGTTGGATCACTAATGTACTTGATTAACATGATTTTGTGAGGCAATACTCTCTCTCTCTCTCTCTCTCTCTCTCTTTGTATATATATATATATATATATTCATTTAAAAAAACATGTAGCAAGATTTTAACTATGAATATTCACCTCCACTTTATCATGGAGATTATGGGCCAATACCAAGGCTTATTAATACCACATCACTGGAAACATGTTTAAGATGGCTGGATCACTGATGTACTTGGTTAACATGATTTTGTGAGGCAATACTATATATATATATATATATATATATAGAGTTAAAAAATCATGTAGCAAGATTTTAACTATGAATATTCACCTCCATTTTGTCATGGAGATTATGAGCCAATACCATGGCTTATCAATAGTACATCATTGGAAAATTATAACCTAGTTCATATGACTCTTGTTATGTAACATTTTTTTAATTAATTAATTTAATTAAAAGGGAAAAATGATGTAACTATTTTCGAGATAAATCTCAACCTTTGATCTTGACTATTATTAAGAATATTTTAGTATAGTCCATGGAGGTTAAATCTATATGATTCACCTAATAATTATTAATTAAATTAAATTATAAAGGCCTATTCCAAAATGCCTATAGGCATAATTATTCTACAAAAATGAAATCATTGTAATTAAAATTAATAAGTAAATGCATTTCTCTTCCATTCATTTCATATTCTTCAAAAATATTAAGCTTACGTAATTGAAAACATGAATCCATTTGTTCAAAGAAAAATACTTCCGGGTTTTCTTTTGTTTTTATACATCATACGTAGGATTCCAATCTACCTCATTTAGACTATAAGGTGCACCGAGAGAGAGAGCCCCTAACATATCCAATGTTTCCACTCAAGTTAGTCTTTGATATGTCATCATTTTTTATTTTTAAATTTATTTTACTTAAATTTGGGAAGCCCCTTTCTCACATTATTGTACTCCTATACTCACTAGAATAACTTGCCATTATTACATCAAATAAGGAAATTCTTCAAGCCATTCACATTGATCTCTACATAGATCTCATGCTTCAAACATATTTTTTCGGGCATGATTTAAAAATAGTAATAAAAAGGTATTTTCACTCAAAATATAAGAGTATCTATAATAGGTGATTTTCAACACCCAATTTTTGATATAAATATTTCAACCATCTTTTGTTTGAAAATATTTAATGTCTATCTCTTCATAATAGTGTCAACAAATATAAATAATTTATGAGCCTCCTATCTACAGATTGAACCAACAAAACATTTTTCTAGGGAAATGTAATCATTTAGTATCTTTGACCTTTATATCTTTAGAAAACTTCCAAACCTCCATGGATGTAAACATACTATACTTGGGCTATCTACAAACCCAAGAGTTCCTCATGCTTTAATTAAAAGAGGATATTTGCATTACAGTTCCCTTGTGAGGTCTACTAATAATAGCATCTACAATAGTGTTGATATACATCACATTGACACAATTTTTTTGGAATTTTTTATTCAACTTATTCCACTATATGAGCACATTTGTAAGTAAATTGGATACAAAATTATACTTGAAATTGCCAACTCATATTTTTTTCCCCTCTAATACCTAATGTTTTAATGTAAGCATGAGTTTAAGAAATCTTTCCATGGGAGTCATCTATTTTGATTAATTTGTAACACCTCTAAGGTAGTGATTTGAAATGATTCTATTAAGAGTCTTTTAGTTATCTATCTTTTAGAGGATTTCCCTAGCCATGAATACACTTTATTTGCAAATTTGTCAATATATTGAAATTGTAAAAAAAAAAGATGAAGTGCCATTTACTATTCGTCTCGATGAACTATGTAATGCATATCTAATGAACAAGAGGATCTTAATAGAGCTTAGTAGATAGACCTAACTTTTTCTAGTTTACCTTCTTAGTCACTTGAAAAAACTCTTTGTGAGATGTTGTATATGTGTATGTAGAGTATTCATTTGTTAGGGATACATGGAGTGCATTTATACCTATTCAAGTCACAAATTGACTTATACATTCTAAAGATAAATAATGTATAACAAAATACATGTTTTCAATCATTGAAATAATTATCGCATTGACATTGAGGTTGGGTTCTACATGTATCGTAATTTGAAAATTACTTTGTTTTATGTATCCCTTTAAAAATGGCAAGTAATTTTTTTATGAGTGGTCATTGAGGCCACTAACTTGAAGAGTGGTACTTCAATCAATATCTTTCTTAAATTTAACACACTAAGAATTTAATCCTTTCATTACAATTACAATCTTTTACAACATAAATCCATGGAAATCATCTTCTATTTGGATATTGGATGTTTATTTTCATTTCTTTGATAGTTGTTCCCTTTTAACATTTTCATTACAATTACAATCTTTTACAACACAAATCCATGGAAATCATCTTCTATCTAGATATTAGAAGTTTATTTTCATTTCTTTGATAATTGTTCCCTTTTAACAAACTATATATTATTGATGCATCTTTTTTGAATGAATAAACATCTACTTTACTTCAAAAATGATATGATTGATTTAAATATTATGAAATAACAAATATATCAATAATTAATTATTGTTTTTCCATTTCCAATATTCACACTTTATTTATTTAATTTAAACATAACCATAATGAATTCCATCTTAAAATTACAAAAAAATAGATAAATTCATATTAAAATTATATTTATTATTTTAAAAATATAACTGTTAATTTTTAAAGTTTGAATCTCTTATACATAAAATTAATATATAAAATTAACAATCATTTCACATTCTTCAGATTAATATTTATGATTTATTATTATTGAAATAAGAATTAAATTTTGAATACAAAAATAATTTATAATTTATACTTTATAAACTATTTTTTAAAAATAAAAATTATAATACATAAAATGTTTCGTGATTAAATTATATATATATATAAAAATTTTAATACATAATTATTAGTTTTTATAATTTTAAATTTTTATAAAACTATGTATAATATATATAAAATAATATTAATTAATAATTATTTCACGTTATTTGATTCAATATTTATAGTTTTTAATTTTTTTATTATTATTTAAAATAGCGATATTTTTAATAAAAAAATATAAATATTAGATATTATATTTAATTAATTTAAATTTTCATGACTTTGAATAGTTAACATATTACTCAATGCATAACATTAATTATATAAGTGAAATAGTTTACATAATATTAATCATCATTTCTAGGGCTTGTATTTAGTAATTAACACTTTTCAGGAGATCGTCTATCTCAAGGCTCTTCTAGCTTAAGCATGCTTAACTATAGAGTTTTTCCCTCACAATCAAACCCACTTAGCTTACTACCTCATTTGCAAAACCTTAACATGGATTATGTCATATGAACTATCTAGTTAGAACTCCCTTCATGTGGGGCTTCCACAATGCAACAAATTAGATATCATTTTTCAGTATTAACTATGTGCTTAGAGTAAGTCATTAAACTATGACCATATCCATGAGTATAGTCTCAATTGACCAAATTTCTAATGATTTTGAATAGTCCACAAAACACACATTACATCAGGGTATACTCACAAAGGTGAAGAAGTGATATTGATACAAGCAAAATTGTAATATCCCCTAATAATAATAATAATAAAAATAAAAAATAAACAAAATAATATAATATTAAAATATAAATAAATAATAAACAATAAAGAAAAGATAATAATGAGAAAAAAATAGTATACAATAAAGAAAAGATAATAATAGTAAATAAATAATAAAGAAAAATAATAATAGTAAATAAATAATGAAGAGAATATAATAATAATAAATAAATAAAATAGTAAATAATAAACTGGAGTTATATATATGTGTGTAAACTATAAAATAGTAAAAATAAATACAATTAACAAAAATAAATATGAATAGAATAAGAAAGAATTAAATTAAGAGAAATATAAAACCAATAAAACTTAAAATAAAGAAATAAAAAAGTTAACAAAAAGTAAATATGAATAAAATAAGAAAAAAATAAATTAAAAGAAATATTAAATTAAGTAAAACTTAAAATAAAGAAATAAAAATCGCATGTTGACACATGGAATGTTTGCATGGAGACCCCTTTCTATTTTTTGGTCTATTTAATGGACAATGAGAAGGATGAGATTCACCCATTCTTTCATCCATTCTCTTGGGAGTTCTTTCATCTCTGGGCTCGTGAGTGATTAGTTGTAGAAAGATTATGTGCAGTTGACCCTATCATTGGGTGGAGAGTCATTCACAAAATTTTTGTTGAGTTAGAAGAATCCAAATAACGTTGACTCTGAAATAACAAGTAAGGAATATCATTGCTTACAAGTAGTTGTCTCTACTTATATTTTTCGAAATTCTATGTTAATTAGTTGAATAGATAGGTGTTGATTATAAATCACATAATTGATCTAATTAGTTGTATATTTAAATTGTCGGTTGTTGCATATGGTATCAGAGTGAGTTCGACTCTATATAAGCTCTATGTAAAAGTTCGAGAAAAATACTTAATTAAATTCATCTTACAATAATAAAGAGAAATAAATATAATTTTTATTTTTTACTCCAATAATTATTATATAAATTATCAAATAAATATCAAAATATATATATATATAAAATAACCTAGATACTATAAATATATTATTATAATTTTTAAAACCCAGATACTCTAATATATAAGCACAATCAATATTATATATGCACTTGTAATCTCAAATTATAATTTATAATTTTTGCATATTAATCGTTTTGTTGCTTTTAGTTAGATCCATCACGATTCCCAAAATCTTGTCAGGCTAGATTCTGATCCCGCTGACTGCTCCTTGTACAGATACGTCGTATTTGTCTTTCTCATGGGCAGCGAAGAACAAATTTGTTTGACTTCGACGTGGGTAATATTCTTCCCTTTAATTACAAGGAGACATTTTCTTGAAATATTTTCTAACTATTTCCATGTTGTGATACTTAATTTAAGTTACATAAATTTGTTGGTATAAGACTTTGGTTTTATATATGAAAGGAAATGAAATGATATTTTAAGATCTACCAGACTAAAAATAGTCTGAGACCATTAGTTCCTTGTTTTTTGCTCTTTGCAATTTAGTCATTTTCCAATTCAAATTGATGATGAGCTGACCCAACCTTCCAACAATTCCCTCGCTAAAAAGACAATGCCAAGAAACTGATGCTAACATGTTCTCATAACTTTATCTGATGTCTTTGAATGCATCACATTCCAAAATGAAATGCTTTTCCAATTCCACAACACAAGACGTGTAAAATGTACACACCCGTTCTTCCTAAGCTTCTTTAGGCCTTTTCCACTGTCTCGTTTCACACCGAAGTTGATGTGAGTTGGTCCTTGATTGAGCAATAAGAACCTTTGCCCTCCACAAAATGCTAGCTCCAGTGAACTCTTTTTGTTGTAAATCACACGTAGGGTTGAATTCATCAATGTAATATTTCTTCTTTCTTCCCAACTCTTTTCCCCATACCTTTTTACGAAACTTCTCCATAAGAAAATCCTTTAGCTCCTTGCTATTTGTGGGATAGACATTGAGGTAGATATTCCATTTTTGCATCCATGTGTAGTTTTGTTTCATCCATGTTTTCTTTCTTTCACTCATGCCTTCATTGAAGATAACACTAGGCCATCTACCTACTCTCATTTGTTCAATTATTTTTAGGTATCTTATGAGCTGCACCATAACAATTGCTTCAATGGAAGTTGCTCATGTTTCACTCAACATTATCTCATAAGGTATCAAACTTTTTATTTTGAACTTGCTCATGATCAAGCGTTTTTGGATTTTCTCAATTTGTTTCCATTTTGAGACAGGAGTGCTGCTAGCCCAAAATTCACACCCGTATAGCATCACTAGACAAACTAGGAGTCCAAAAAGTACTTTAATCGTTTTCCAATCCCATAACTCTGCCTCTCTACATCTGTTTTGAAGAGCATATAATGCTTTCCACCCTCCTACAATTCTCTTCTTTCTACAGTGCTCCCAATTGAGTTTGTTGTTGAAATCAATCCCAAGGTACTTGTACTCATTTACTTCTTCAAGAATATAGTCTTCAAAGAAGAAAGTATGCTGGCTCTGCTTCCTTTTATTAGAAAAAATCATTATTTTGGTCTTTCTAGTATTGACTTGCATCCCCATTGCTCTACAAAAATGCTCAAGGGCATATAAGTGCATTTTCAATCCATGGGTCGATTTAGAAATCAATACAATATTATCAACATATAAAATAAGCTGTATCACAAACTTCCCCAACCGAACACCATCTCCACCTTGTGGATTTAGCCACTCTTCCAATTTATCAATATATAGACCAAAAAGAGTGGGGGATAGAGGGCAACCTTGCTTGACTCCAATGTCACTTCTAAAGCTTTCTGAAACACCTATTGAGGTTCTAATTTTGACTTTCACTTCTTCATAAAGCCTATGGACAACAACTCTATAATGCACGAGAATTTCAAGTTCTTCCATTCTACACCACAACTTATCCCTAGGGACTATGTCAAATGCTTTTTGAAGTCAACAAAGAAACAAAATACTTCTTCTTTGTCCTCCCAAACCTTTTCAACAATGTGTCTCAACCTGATGCCATGATCCACTGTAGAATGTTTCAGCCTAAAACCCGCTTGTCCTCTTGCCCCCTTTTCTTTTACTTCTGCCCACTTGCTAATTCTGTCTTCTACCATGCTGCCGAAAAGCTTTGCAAACAAAGGACTGATCATAATTATTCTATACTTGGATGGATATTAATGTCTCCACTTTTAAAGGGGTATTGCTAGGCTAGTTGTCCAGTCCCTTGGGAATCCTTGCTGAATGATGTTGTCGAATTATTTCATGATGTGCAGTGCAAGAGCAGTCATTCCCATCGTGATAAATAAAATTATAATGTAAGGTAAAGGAAATAGAGTAATATTTTGAGGTCATCAAAATTATTTAATATCATATTTAAGATATATTTTTTTTTTATATTCATGTATTATTATTAATGATTTGATACATGCAACTTTATGTACTCAAGTTCGGGGTTTGTTTAAATTAAAGTTAGAGTTTAGGAAGTTCTCTACTTAAATAAATTTAGTCAACATGGAGTTGTTTGTTTGTGATCGTGTTAAGTCGACTTCAAAAATCCAGTGTTATAAAACCCCATTTTAAGTTTAGTCAACATGGAGTTGTTTGTTTGTGATAGTATTAAGTCGAGTTCAAAAATATTTCTCATGTGCAAGGCAAAACTATAATAGTCCCATGGAGGGCATAAAAAAACAAATATTTTAGAAAAGCAATTAATCCATGTCTGCTTTACTCTTATACTTATTAAAAGGAAGATAAAAACCTTTTCCATAAATGGAAGGATATATATTAAATAATTTAACTATAAAATAAAATTATATTGGAAAGAATTATTATTATTTCTTATAAGACTATAAGGTTATGATGACTATAGATGCATTTATATTAATATAATGGTATTATAATAGTCATATAAATTATTATATATTTTTTATTAAACGTGAAATAATTTTTATTGATTATATTGAATGTTAAATAAGTTATGGAGAGGATATTTTTTGAGAGATTATTTTTTATAAGGTTTAATTTACTTGTTTTTAAATTTATTTATATTTACATAATGTTGAATAATGAATAAATTTGGATTTTTTTTGCAATTTGTTTTATAAATAATTTTAATGAGCTTGATTTGCCTATTAATATTCATGATATAATAAAATAAAAATAAATAAATTAACAATTTTGAAAGAAAATATATTAAGATTCAAACAAATAATTCCTAGGTAATAAAGACTTGTCGCCGTGATCACTTCGTTAAGAGTTTAAAATAGAATATGAATATTGATATATAGGAGGTTTGCTTATAGTTGATGTTAAAGTTTTGGGTAAGTAGCCTTTTAAAAAAATGTTAATTCTTTTTGTATTTTTCAAAAAAAAAATCTTAATTTAAGATATGTCCAAGGAGGGAATGTTTACATGTTGAAAATAGCAACAAGAAATGCTAAATATAGAAGTACTAAAAATAGCACCGTCATAAATAGCATTTCGGGATACCTTCCTATTTTAGTTAGTCCTTGAACTAAATTAGAGAAGTAAAATTCGAATTTAATCTTAGCAGCTGTTTTTAAATTAATTAATTAATTTATCTTGAGTTAATTAGTTGTAGAAAATCAAACATGAAGTCTATGTGAGGACATGCAACAGTTATCCCATTGATTGAGGAATTTATCCCTTAGTTAAAGAGATAAGGATGGGTTGTAATTAGTTAGCACAGTTAGCTGAGTTAAGTCCAGTTAGATTAGTTCAAATAGTTTGTTGAACTAATTGTGAGTTCAGTTAGTTAATACATGCATGCATGTAACTGCTGCACTTTAGATAAATGAATATTATCTCATAAATAACTCATGCATGTCAGTTCAGACAGAGACCCAGTTGAGATTAGATGATGGGACAATGTACTATCAATTGCAGGAATATTGCATGGAGGATACCTCTTGCATGCAGAAGGAATTCATTCCTTGGAGATTGCACAGTTACTTTTGGGTTTGGTGAGTGTGTGATGAGACCAATTCACACAGGTGGCAACATTAGACCCCAAGGAAAACTGTGCAAGAAAATAGGGGGCTTGGAGGGCTGAGGGAAGGCATATCTTGTGTCTATTTAGTCTGTGAGCTGTATTGTTCGATTGTAGAGAGAGCAGGATAACTTGTGAGCTGATTCTTTGTGTAATCTGAACATATTTCCACTTGTATGATAATACAAAGATCGGGGTTTTTAGCTGAGGCTTTCCCCAGAGTATTCTTCTGTGTTCATGTGTGATTGATTTCTCTTCATTTGTTATATGTGTTCTATTTGATCTTGGTCATATTCGATTAAGCTTTCGCAAGTTTGTTGTAGAAGTAGATCCTGTATTTTGCTTTAGTATATTGCATAATCTGTTGATCTACAGTGGGAATTTCTACATTACATATAGGGGTGAAACCATGTTTACAAGGAAAGACTAAGATAAATAAAAATAAGATGGATTTATGGAGACTATTAGGCATATTGAAATAATATTGGGTCAACATTTTCTTTTTATGTGAGTCATTTCATGGAGGGGGAAACAATGGTAATAAGAGTTGCAATTAGCACAAAAGTGTTGTCAATTACTTTTTTTAATTTTGTTGTGGCATGTAGCTTGATAATGTTCGATAAGCTATCTAGTATAAGTTGCTCGCTTAAGAAAATTTAGTGCATCTATGGATCTCTAATTTACATTGCATGATGATTAATATACATGAATTATTGTAATATGCATGGTTAATCCCTAAAATCTATAGTATGAGATGTTTATCTAGGTCATGTAAATCTAAAAATCTCAACATATAATAGGTGTAGTGTTATGAAACCAGCTCACAAAAAGATAGAAAAGATAGATCAATGCCTTAGAATTCAACCTTTTTGAGGGGGCAACCTCCTTTACATTACACAAATGAACAATTCTTGGAAGATACAAATGACAAGACCTCCTTTCTATATATAGGAGTCTAAGGGGTCATAATATAATTAGAGCCGACATAACAATAATAATGTAAGGGCACAATAATAACAATAGTGGGATTTTATGGGGCACAATAGTAACAATATGGGGACTACATGGGTACAACAATAAAATAAGGGGGTTGTACTAATAACAATAAGGGGTTACACTAGTAGTATAGGGGCCTAACATGCCCCTCTCCTTCAAAAAGTGTTGTCTTCAATGCTTGAGTAGTTCTTGATGCTTCTATATAAAATTCTTGTCCTCCCATGTGGAATCTTCAGCAGGTAAGTTCTTCCACTTGATGAGATACTTTGAAATTGATCGATTCGTAGCTACCGAGTTCTTGTTTCTATGACTTCTCCAGGTTCCAATATGGTTTTTCCTTCCTCTTCAATTACTGGCAATATTGTTTGAATTGGGATCTTTTGCAAATTTTGAATGAGTGGCCACACTTCTTCGTCCTTCTTCCATTCATCCCTTACTTCGTTTATCCAATCTGGTTGGATAATAGAAATAGTAGAAAATAATGCTTCCACATCCTCATCCTTTATTGAAAGTGCATATGCAATAAAATTTTGCTTCCTTTTTCTATAGATGATGTCAAAGTCATAACCCAACATATTTGTGACCCATTTTTTCTGTTCTTCTAAAGATAATAGTTGTTCTAAAAAGTATTTAAGACTATCGTGATCTATTTTTACCTTGAAGTGTCTTCCCATTCGGTAAGGTCGCCATTTCTTAAGTGCATGTAGTATTGCCAACATTTCCTTCTCATAAATAGCTGTCTTGAGATGTAGCAGTAAAAATACCCAATCATCTACATCAAAACATTTTTCACTATGATGTTGATCTACCTGTTGTTTCATTCGATTTTGCACCAAAGTGGCGTTATCCTTTAAAAGTTGGAGAACTTGTTGTTGATGCTCGATGTGATCTTTCACTGCATGAACCTTTTTCTTCTTGATATGATCTTCTATCTTGAGAGTTTGAGGAGTGGTAATTTCTTCCAATGCTTTACAAGATATGGTCGGATTCATTTCTTGATGCTCGATGTGATCTTTCACTTCTTGAACATTTTTTTTCTTGATATGTCCTTCTATCTGGATAGTTTGAGGAGTGGTAATTCTGGCCAATGCATTACAGGATATGGTTGGATTCATTTCTTCTTTATTGATGTGATCTTTCACTTCTTGAACCTTTTTCTTCTTTATATGTCATTCTATCTTGAGAGTTTGAGGAGTGGTAATTCTTGCCAATGCTTTACAAGATATGGTCGGATTCATTTGTTCTTTCTCTGGGGTTGGTTCCTGGTGTATATCCTCTTCTTTTGATGTTTCATGATCCTCTTCTTCCTCCTCTTCATAATCTATGTAAAATAATTTCTTCTCAGCACACTTATGACCTTTAGTGCATTTGCTATCACAATTGTAACAAAGCCCTTTTTCTCTTTTTTCTTGCAATTGTCGTGGTTTCACCCTTGTAGGTTGTGGAAGGCTAGGAGAAACAACACTTCCATGTTTATAGTTGTGAGGGGTAGAATTCCTTGTTGCCATAATTTTGCTTTCCACTTTGTAACAAAGCCCTTTTTCTCTTTTTTCTTTCAATTGTTGTGGTGTTGCTCTAAAGAAGGTGTTGCTCTTTGTATTCTCATAATGCGCTATAATTTCTTCCGTGAAAATTGACCACGTAACAAGTTGTTTATGAGAACAAAGCCCTTTATACCATAAAAATTGATCTTGTTCTAAATACAAAGATGCAATACATACCTTTTGTAATAGTGGTACACCATGTAGATCAAAATATTTCTCCATTTGTAGTATCCAATTTATCGGATCCTTGCCATCAAACTTCCTCATCTCGTTTTTTCTTGATTTTAGGAGCTTGATCTTGAAATGACTTTAACTTTGTGCTTTCGGATTTTTAAGTTCTGAAATTGCGACTTGCAGTAGCCCTCTGTGTCCTCTTTCCAATGCCACCAGTCTAATCCAAATTGGATTCTCCAACGAAGAGTTATGCCAAATCTCCCATGGTGACCTGATTATAGACTAGTTTAGTAGAGCGAACTTGTACGACATGCCACGTGTCACTGTTTCGACCTTTGGATATGAAAAATGTATACAGGAAACTATAGTCCATCCTCGTTCTGTAAATTCTTACGAAATTTCAATCTGATGCTCAAAACAAAGGTTATGACTATTTTCCCCAGGTCACCTGTTTGGAATGTAATTCGGGAGTTTACAAAAAGGCCAAATTCCTCAGATCATATCTCCGCAAATATAGAATGAAAAGCTCTGAAATTTGTACCCGCGGTTCAGAACGATTTCAACCCAAATGGTTTTTTTTTTAACATTTGAAACGTCGCAGAAAAAAAGGTATAGCGAAAATACCACGATGACCTATTTGGAGCAACGAAACCCTAGAATCCAAAGCTCTGATACCAAATGTTATGAAACCAGCTCACAAAAAGATAGAAAAGATAGATCAACGCCTTAGAATTCAACCTCTTCGAGGAGGCAACCTCCTTTACATTACACAAATGAACAATTCTTGGATGATACAAATGACAAGACCTCCTTTCTATATATAGGAGTCTAAGGGGTCATAATATAATCAGAGCCGACATAACAATAATAATGTAAGGGCACAACAATAACAATAGTGGGCTTCTATGTGGCACAATAGTAACAATATGGGGACTACATGGGTACAACAATATAATAAGGGGGTTGTACTAATAACAACAAGGGGTTACACTAGTAGTATAGGGGCCTAACATGTAGAATAGAAGAAACTATCTATTTTTGAAAAATGTAATAAACTATGAAGATTAATGAGAAAAATCCTAGCATGAAGTGTAAGAAGAAAGATCAATGAAAATTTCTATAACAAAACCTATAGAAGGCTTATGCATAAATTTACAAAAGAAGTGAGAATCAACTAATAGAGGGTGTACTTGACTAATTTGCACTCATTGTTTCATGATTAGATTGATAATATATTGAGGGTTTTTAGAAGAAATTTATCAAGGATGTACTATGGGAAATGAAAAAAGTTATTGCCAAGCACACCAAGCACATAAAACATTTTGGTGGATCAAAATGGTGGTGGTGGGTCAATACTTCAAATTCTAAACCAAAGATAGTATTTAATGAGTGAAAATTGAAGTCAAAGAATCCCTAGTCCAACTTGAAGAGCGGTGAATATACAATAACAAAGATCAAGTGGTATTGAGGTGGGAATTTGAGGAGATAAGAAAATTTGGAGGGTGAACAACAATAATTAAGCAACTGAAGGATAAATCACCTAGGGATCATGCTTGGCCTGGACCACACTAGCCCTTAGCATGGTTGGATAAATCAACAAGGATCAACCAACCCGTTGTGAAAGTGAGTTAAGCATGAGAAAACAATAAACCTTGATGACTTAGTGTTTATATGCGATTGCATACAACGATATTAGAACCAATAAGTCAAAGGAGTAAATTGATGTAAAACTAGAGGATTTTAAATTTGATATTGATGATTTAAGGAATAATTATACAACCAGTAATACCTTAATGATGAATTTAACTAAATACCATTAGGGAAGGGATTAAGGCTCAAAATTATGATGCTCATTTGAATTTTAACAGTGTACTCAAACAACTATATGTATTGTGTAAATAGTCAACTTCTTAGTTGAAAGAACAATAAATGGTTATTGAAAAGTAATTGGTATCTTGATGAAACATGACACTAATAGTATTGATGAGATAAACTAGTTGAATAATCTTATTTCACCAGTGGTATTCATTTTTTTTATACAAGAAAATGATATTGATTTTTCTGATGAATCATGATAAGAATGAATATAGTGTATTACTGTTCTATATTTGATAAGTGTTGAGATGATTATCATATTGATGATGTTTCATGATATGATGGTATGAGGATAATGATATACATGTGGTTCTTATTTATATAGTTGTTAGGATAATGATGTTGCATGCTTATGATGAATATGATATGCATAGGGATTATGATGTTATGATGACATGTCTTTGATGTTGATATGTTGATGTTATAACTTATGAGGATATTATGATGTTAAGCACGTGGTAATTGCATATAGATTTATGACATGCAAAATTTTGTGATAACAATGATGTTATGTTCTCATGATGACATGCAAGAGTTGGCATGTGGGTTATCTTCTATGATGTTTTAATTATAACTAATGCATTGGATGTATGTTGAGATGTGGTAATTGACAGGAAATCCACAAATGGGTTGACAGGGTAGTTTATTTGATGATCTCATGGGAGCCCATACCTATGAGGGAGAATATGTAACACCATATGGGCTGGGGACAAATTCAATCAACACTACATATGCCAATGGTTCCTTTGTCTTATATAGATTTAGACGGATAGCTATTGAGGGGTTGTGGGACCATCTTGAGGAGGCCAAGTGCCTGATATTATAGACCAAGTGCTTGATAATGGATTGGGATGCTGAAGTCTATGGGGGTGTAAGGACTTCAATGCCTGGGGCTGTGCACCTTAGTGAGTGTGGAGGGAGTGGGCCAACCTTTTGAGATGCCTGGAGTACTACTGCATGGAGTATTGAGCTGGGTGGCTATCTTGGGGCAAATGAGGTCAGATCCGAGTGTGAGCCTTGGGGCTAGTCTTGGGCTATGGTATAAACTTATGAGGCTTATGTCTGGTTCCAAAAGTAGAAAAAATGACAAAGATTCCTTGAGATTTCCGGGGTGTTGTGGAAACTTTCGATGATTGCTGGTTATACTAGTTCAGCAGAGAGTGTAGGGCAAACATGAAGTAATAAATAACTAAATAAAATAAAATGTTAAATGATTCAACTTAACTTCAAGACAAAGTTCCTTAAACAAGGGGAAGTATGTAATGTCCCCTAATAATAATAAAAATAATAATAATAAATAAATAAATAAAATAATATTAAAATATAAGTAAAAAAATAATAAATAAAAAAAAATAATGGTAAATAAATAGTAAACAATAAAGAAAAGATAATAATAGTAAAAAAATAATAAATAATAAAGAAAAGATAATAATAGTAAATAAATAATAAATAACGAAGAAAATATAATAATAAAAAATAAATACAATAGTAAATAATAAAATGGAGTTATATATATAGTAAAAATAAGTAAAGTTAACAAAAAATAAATATGAATAAAATAAAAGAGTTAAATTAAGAGAAATATTAAATTAAGTAAAACTTAAAATAAATAAATAAAAATTGTATGCTGACACATGGAATGTGTGCATGCAACCCCCTTTCCATTTTTTGGTCTCTTTAATGGACGATGAGGATGAGATTCATCCATTCCTTCATGCATTCCCTCGAGAGAAAAGTGTTGTGAGACAAAAGATTCCTTGACAATAGTACGTTGATTGAGGGTTTGGGGGTGACAAGTTGTAGAAAAGATTATGTGTAGTTGAGCCTATGGTTGGGTGGAGAGTTTGTTAGTTTTTAGTAGCATCAGAAGTGCTCTAGCCTTTAAGATTAGTGGAGAGATCAAGGCAGATGAGTTCTAAAGAACCCATAAACCGTTTAGTGAAATTACACCTGGATTGTATTTTATTAAAATAATTAATATTTTTAATGGGGTTCCTAAGTCTAAACTTAGGGAAATTAAAATATTTATGGGTATTAATCAAAATATGGGTGAGAATGATCTAGAAGGCGGTTTAAGTCATGTTTTAATCCTTTGCCATTGATTAGAGACTTAATCTTGGTCATTGAAGACTCAACATGAAAAGTATAAAATGGAGGTTTGAGGTTCATTTGGAAACACACATAGAGAGATTGAGGAAATGGATTTTCCGAGGTGAGAATTTCTTAGGAGGGAAATTGATTAGGGAGATCTTGCATTTGAGAGGTAGTGATAATCCAAGAGATGGAATTTCCGGAGAATACTAACAGAGAGGCGGAGAGAGCTTGCAGAGAGGCAACACAGTAGTTGGGAGAGCTGACGCAGAAAATATGCTTATCACGTAGAATCCAGAATTGTTGGAACAACCGAAACTGTCGGGAACCGCCGGAACAGTCGGGAGAGTTGATGTAGAGGCAATGCAGTAGCTAATGCATAAACGATGTCTATCAGACAGAACCCAGAATTGCTGGAAGGATTTCTAGATGAGCATTCTAGATTTGTATTCATATATTTCTCCTGCATAATAATAACCCTCATCACTGCTGCACCGATTTTCCTGCATTGGGTTTTTCCGGGGACTATTGTGTCCAAAAATAAATGTGTCCTATGTATCTTGTTCTTTGCTCTATTTTCTGTTTCATGAGATCAAATATTTAATAAGTGTAGGCTGTAGAAGTAATTTGCTTCAATATTCTGAAGAATAACTTGATGATTGTAGTTTAAAAAATCAAGTAGGTGAAGTAGATTCAAATTTGCTGTAGTAGGGGTTCCTTCAGTGTAGGAATTTTCACATGGTATCAGAGAATTGATTTTGAAACAGAAAGAGCATATCTAGTGTTGAGAAGTGAGGCCGAAAGCTGCACTTGGGAGCAATTCGAATCCCCTTGAAGGGAATGCGTAGTCCTTGCCGGGAAGCAGATCCAAGCAAATCTCTCTCTAAGTGAGACGACATAGAGGTACGCTTTTCATTTCGTGAGTTTGCAGAGGTAGAGGGAGTGACACAGAGCCTCAGTGCAGTACTTGAAGGGCGCAGTTTCTGCCGGGGCAGAAATCTGCTGGAAAAGAACGAAGACATGTAGAAGGGGAATTTTCTCCTCAAAGAAATTTCTGCCAGAAAGTTCAAATTTCTCACTTGCTGAGTAGTGCTAAGAAGTGACTAGAGGAGTTAGTTCGACAGTTGAGTGAGATGGCATCGCATATGATCAAAGATCAAGACAGGTTGGAAGGAGCTTCCAACTATGTCACATGGAAAGCCAGAGTCTTAGTTGTTCTGGAGGAATATGATCTCGAGGCCTACGTCAATAGTGTTGTAGTTGTTCCTGCTGACAATGGTCAAAAGAAGAAGTACAAGGCCAAACAGGGCAAGGAAAAGAGGCTCATTCTCAATGGATTTTGAGATCATGTGGTCTCACTCTTGGAGGGCAAGGATACAACCCAAGAGATGTGGGCAGCCTTGTCTTATCTGTATGAAGGCTCTTCCGAACAATGGAATATTTATTTAGAGCAGAAGTTGCAGTGGACTTTGATGCATAAAGGAAAAGGTGTGAACCTATATCTTCAACGTCTTCAGGACACTAGAGACCATCTTGCTACAGTGGGGTCTACTCCTCAGCCAACTGCGATGGTGAGGATAACCTTGAATGGAGTCTCAGATGAATGGTAAGTTTTCGTCCAAAGCATATTGGGAAGAGAAAAACTACCTTCATGGGAGGAGATGTGGGCGACTCTTCAACATGAGGAGTTAAGGAGGGACCTAGTGAAGGTTAACCTTAGTGGAAACGATGGGAGTGGCACAAAGACGAAGGAGGAGGAGGAGCACGTAACTCTGGCATCAAAGGGATAGCGGAAACAGAAGCAAAAGAAGGACATTTCGAAGGTGAAATGTTTTAGATGTGGCGAGATGGGCCACTTTACATCCCAATGTCCTTTGAAGCAAAAGGATAAGGATGAGAAACATGATCCGAAGGCCGGTCCAACAAATATTGACGAAGATGAATTTTCCATGAGTGCCCACACATCTCCAGGAGGGAAATGGGGCAATATTGAACTGTAGTCGGGAGGATTACATGTGGGCAGGATCCTTGAAGAGTCCACCTCTTGGATCAATTCCTTGATACGAGAGCCCAAGATTCAGCAGTAACGAGATGGACTTAGTGTGAGATGATATAATGGATTGTTTGGAGGACAGATGCAGTAGCTAGAGACCAGAGACTGATCAGCGCATAGCAAGGTTGGCAGCATTGCTGTTGGCAAAATACAAGAGTCAACAACAACGCAAAAGATCCAGAGGGTCAGAATCAACAACAATCAGATTCCAAATTTTATTGTATTATGTTGAACATAATTAATCTCAACTAATTTAAGATGTTTTTCAATTTCTTATCTTAGCAACTGAGTTGTAGTACGGATGCAGTGCTAGAAGCATAACAGATGCAACATTTGAGAGGGAGCTATAGTACAGATGTAGTAGTGGCAGTGGAAGTGCCATGGGCAACAATACAATAGCAGAAACAACACAGTGTTGGTGGCAACAATAGTGCAGAAAGGATTTGCTTCAGAAATAGAGCAACATGCAGGTGGACATTGTTGTTAGAGCACTTTCATTGCTAATATGGAGTGTTAGTTTTTCATAGCATAAGAAGTTATATAGCCTTGAAAATTGGTGGAGAGGCTAAGGCACATGATTTATAAAGAACCCAGAAATCGTTTGGTGAAATTCCACCCAGATGGTATTTTATTAAAATAATTAATATTTTTAATGGGTTCCTAAGTCTAAATTTAAGGAAATTAAAATATTAATGTGTATTAATCAAAATATGGGTGAGAATGATCTAGAAGGTGGATCATGTCATGTTTTAATCTTAGCTGTTGATTAGAGACTTAATCTCAATGGTTGAAGACTCAATATGAAAAGTATAAAATGGAGGCTTGGGGTTCATTTAGAAACAGAGAGAGAGAGATTGAGGAATCGATATTTTGAGGTGAGAAGTTCTTAGGAGGGAAATCGATTGGGGAGATCTTGCAGCTGAGGGGCAATGATAATCCGAGAGAAGGAATTTATGGAGAATACTAACAGAGAGGCGGAGAGAGCTTGCAGAGAGGCGATGCAATAGCCGGGAGAGCTGATGCAGAAAAGCTGTCTATCACATAGAATCCAAAACTATTGAAACATATGAAACTGCCGGTAATTGCCAAAACAGCTGGGAGAGATGATGCAGAGGCATCGCAGTAGCTAGGAGAGATGACGTAGAAAAGATGCCTATCACGCAGAATCCAAAATTGTTGGAACAACCAAAATTGCTGGAATTGCGGGGAAATGCTGGAACTGTGGGAACAATCGAGAGCGATGACTTAGAGGGTAGAGAAGGTGACCCAGGACTGACACAGAGCTAACGTAGAAATATCCAGGGTTAGTCAATCTTGTGCCGGATCAGCTGAACTTTTGCCGGGTGAAGTGAGGTAAAAATCACTCAGATTTTCTGCCAGTATTTTCTTTGTAAAGGATTGCTAGATGAGCATCCTAGATTTGTATTTAGATATTTCTCCTGCATAATAATAAACCCTTAGAATTGCTGCACCGGTTTTCCCGCAATGGGTTTTTCTGGGGACTATTGTGTCCAAAAATAAGTGTGTCCTATGTATCTTATTCTTTGCACTATTTTTTGTTTCATGAGATCAAATATTTAATAAGTGTAGGCTGCAGAAGTAATTTGCTTTAGTATTTAGAAGAATAATTTATGAATGTAATTTAAAAAATAAGGTAGGTGAAGTAGATTCAGATTTGCTACAATAGGGGTTCCTTCAGTGTAGGATTTTTCACAGAGTCGTCCCCAAAATATTTGTTGGAGTTAGCAGAATTGAAATAGCGTTCAACTCTGAAATAACAAGGAATATCATCGCTACACGTAAGTTGTCTCTACTCATATTTTTCGAAATTATATGTTAATTAGTTGAAAAGGTTGATGTTGATTATAAATCGCATAATTGATCTAATTAGCTGTATATTTAAATTGTGGGTTGTTACAAAAATAAATCACATAACATCAATCATCACTTCCACAACTTTCAATCGATAACTAGGTCTTCTTAGGAGGTCACCCAACCTAAGACTCCTCTAGATTAAATGCATTTAATTGTGGAGTGTTCCCCACAATCAAGCCCACTTAGCTTGCTAGTCCATTTGCAAAACCCTAGCAAATATTATGCCATATGAACTATTTAGTGAGAGCTTCCTTCACTCTTTTCATTTAAGCAAGGGGATTTCACAATGCAACATATTATATATAATTTTCAGGATTAACTATGTGGAGTAAGCCATTAAATTTTGACCATATCCCTGAGCATTAGTCTCAAATAACCAAATTTCTCATGATTTGTAATAGTCCACATAACACTCATTGCGTCAGAGATGAAGTGGAATTGATACAAGAAAAATAAATTGGATAGGACCAATCATCAACTTTAGGACTTGACTTCACAAGAGATCAACCTTCCCAAGATTCCTCTAGTTTAAACATACTTAAATATAAACTAATTTATACTTTTTATAAATTATTTCTTAAAAATAGTAATTATATACATTTGAAAGATGATATTGAATAAATTGACAAATTACATATATTTCCTTTTATTTAACGAACTGATTTTGAATAGTTAGTAACCAGGACTTCCTAGAAGGTCACCTATTCTATCCCAAGAATACTCTAGACTACTCTGATTTACTTAAATATAAAAATAGTTCATACTTTCATAAATTACTTCTTAAAAATAGTAATTATAATATTTGAAATGTGATATTGAATAAATTAACAAATTACATAAATTACTTCTTAAAAATAGTAATTATAATATTTGAAATGTGATATTGAATAAATTAACAAATTACATATATTTCTTTTTATTTAACAAATTTAGTTTGAATAATTTAATTCATTTTAATTTTTATTAGTAATTTTTATTATTATTTTTATTTCACCTTTAAATCTAGTTTTTTACTTAATATCTTGAAAAGTATCCAATTTTAAATATGAATAGGAAATGCTATTTTTTATTTTTGTTTCTATTTTTATCTTTCTAAAATTTTTAAATGTATTTTTTACTTAGTAAGTTAACTCATATAGTTAACTTATTACAAATAAACATGTCATACAATGAAATTTGAAACTAAATGAAAAAAATAATAACCTTTCCTCAAGAGCATTTGAATCACATCGGTCTTGAATCACATCTAATTTATTTAGACATTAAAAAATAAATTTAATATGCCAGGTTCATTTATACCCATAGTACTCTTATACCATAAGGACCTTATGCAAGTAACCCACACACATATGGGGATTTTAGGTTAAATAGAAGGAAAAAAAGATTTTAGGCTAGTATCTTATGTTTCTAGACATCTCAGGAATTTCACTAAAAACCCTTCTTAAAAGGAATTTCCCTACACCTAGAAGATATTCTGTTTACATTCCAACATTGGTATCGATCATATACTCTAATGAAGATACCTAACAACATAATATACTTGCAATACACCAAGAAGATTTTCTGTTTACATTCCAACATTGATATCAACCATATACTCTAAATAAGATACATAACAACATAATATATTACTTGCAATACATCATATAAGACTTTAAGAGTGACTTGCACCAGATGGTCCTGCTTGTGGGTCTGTTTTACAAAAATCTGTATCTTGTCCTGAAAATTCCTGGGCTTGAACAACAACGCCACGATTCCTTTTCCTTGGCTGAATTGCTCTTGTCTCCAGGTCCTCTTGATTATTCCTCAACCCCTGGTTGACAGATGATTCCAATCTACCCACTCTGATGTTTAATACTGATGCCTCCGCCTTCATGAGAGCCTGTAATTTTTCAAATTTCGTGTGGAGCAACTCAATTTTCTTATACAATAGAACCAATTGTAAATCCATTTCCTTATCTGCCAGGTCACTTTTCCTGTTCATGGGCTCCAACAGGGTAACAACTGTTTCTGACAACTTATGGGTAACAACTGTTTCTGACAACTTATCAGTCATTTGATTCGTTTAGGCCAGAGTTTTCTCAAGAGTAAGCTGGTCTAGTGACCATTGATCCAGTCTTGCAAATTGCATCCCAAAAATTACGTCAATGGGAAGAAAGCTGGCATCACTATTGATTAACAAGTGTTGAAGGCACACTACATATGGAGCTAGATAATAGATGGAGCTCCTCTTATGGAACGACGATGCCAACTGTGGGTAATTAATACAAGTGTAGCCCAATCCATGCCACTGATGAAGTGATCCACTCCAACAACTACCATTCATTTACATTAATTTACATTGTGTGCGGAGGATTTTCACATTTACTTCGAAATGTCTGGGACTTGAATGCCTACTTGAATTACCGAGCATATTTAAATGGAATTGCCCCAGTTTCACTCTACAATACCAATTTATTTCCATTTGTTTTTCTTCTTGATGTCACGTGGGGGTCACAAAAAAATGTATTTATAACCTGCGTACTCCATATTCATATTGCCAAATGATTTCTACCTCTAATTTGTTCTACCTTGAGATTGATACAAGGTTAAGTCTAACAGAATTAAATGATATTTCTCGATATTTTTCGTGGGATGTCTAATGGGATTTTTTTCGATATTGAGGATCATTATTTTGTTTTAACTCTATACAAAAATCACTAATAAAATATAAAATAGAGAGAATGAAAAATATACACAAATATTTTCTCTTGGGAATAACCAGCATGCCCAAAACCAAGTGCAAAAACCATTTGTACAAAACCATGGCTCGGCTTGCCCAACAACCTTGTGTCTGCATAAAAATAATAATTTTTCGTGGTGGTGCATCGAACCCCATACACGGGGGCTACAACCCCCCTGCAAACCCCCCAACAAAAGGGGATGGCACACACCCCTACAAACCCCTCGATGTGCCCAACACAACGTAACAATGCATGGAGCTAGTTGTGCAAAGAGTATAACACATAGCTAACAATTTCGACGACCAAAGCTCCCATTCTCTTTCTCTAAAGTTTGTCAACAATTCATGGAAGCGAGATATAAGATATATGGTGTCCATCAATCTCCATCGCACCTTATTAAATTATAGCTCCTTTATGTTGATTTTTCAAGTGCAATATATACAAGCGCAATATTTTTGTAATAATAATAATTACTTTTAATGATATATATCTTCTTTTAACAATTCTAGTTTATCATTAAGTAATTACACTTCAAAAATTCAAGCATAACATCATAAAGAAAATAGAGATCACAATGCACAAAGAGAACACACGATTTACCCTGGTAAAACCCACTTAGGGGAAAAACCTAACAACCTTTTTGGTAGAGAGGTTTTTTAGTTCATCAAGAGATACATCTAATGCTACTAGTCAATTATGAGGTCAAACTAAACAACAAAGCTCATGGTCAAACTTGGTCAACAACCCTCATGTTGAACCCTTAAAACTCCCTACAACTTGGTCCTACAACTTCAACCCTGCATTTTTGACCCTGCAACTTGGCCCTACAACTCAACCCTTGCAACTTCAACCTTGCAACTCGACCCTACAATTTCGACCCTACAACTCGACCCTACAACTCGACCTGCCAATAATTCACATGTGCGAGGTCTAGAGAGAGAAATAAGAGAGAGAGAGAGAGAGAGAGAGTTCTTCATCCTTCTTGTACTTCATTTGGATGCCCAAAAACTTATTTCTTGTGTGTGGTCAAATGGTGCCTTTGTGGAGGAGGTTGAATGCGTTTATATAGTGTTCAACCTTCGCCAATGGGTGTGTCTCTTCACTGGGGCTGATTTGACTTGAGGGAGGGACGATTTGACAATTTGACAATTTTGGAGCCAAAGTTCAAATTTTAAATTTCGATTTTTTTTCATTTAAATATGACATGAAGAACACGTCTTATAAAAATTCTTTCAAGGGTTAAATAATCAAAGTGACATGAAGAACATGCATTACAAATTTTCTATACATTACAAGGGCTAAAATATACATTATGAAGACCAACCACAACTACAAAATTCAACACTTCCTCTTAGATAGGGAGGTATTCATAATGACTAGTGATACAGGAACATTAGAACTTCCCAATCAATCATTTATTTTGAAAAAAACTCCAAGGAGGTTTCACCATTGAAAAATAATTATATTTCCATAATTGTAAATATTCTTAGTTTCTTTTATTATTATAGAATATATGAGAAAATATATGCATAGAATTAGATGTATGACAATCTACCTTTTGAGATATGAGAAATTTAGGGGATAAATTATTGCGGATTTAGAAAAAACCGTACAATGATTTCAAGCTTTAATGAAAGGCTGTTTTCTCCTAAACAAATGTTATTTTATTCTTTTAAGCCTACATGGGAAGAGGCGAAGAAAATATGTAATGAGGCCATAGTGAGAACAATAGTTCCTGGGTATATGCATGTACCATTTCTTAATGAGAAGACTTTTTCATTGTGTAACTGTCTCGGTGTTATGGCCTAACTACATGGCTTGAGGAAAGGCTATGTTACATTTGAATGAAAGTTACTTTTGTTTGTACTGTGTGAGCCATTGTATGTTAAATGAAGAAGAATTTAATACACACTGATTGAACCTATACAATTAGATGATCAAACATGTATAGTAAAGGAATGAAATTAGGTGTATTCACTGCCCGACTTTGTCTCTAGAATGCTAGGTAATGTGCTAAATAATCGAGTCACACAAGACTCAAGGCGTGGTTGGAAGTCACAATGATCAGTGATGGATTATGAATATGCTAATTCATAATAACTAATAGATTTAGATAAATGCATAGAGCGATATTTTCCAAATATATCGGTGAAGATAAGATATGCATATTGAATTTGTAGTGCTCATTTCTTTCTAGGATGGTTGCATTGAAGGTGTCAATCAGAACTTCTTCACATTCTGATGTTAATCGCTATCACAATATACATCCTTTTCTGTAGCTTCACAACACATTCCCCTCCTCTATCTAAGCGCTCATATGCTTCTCAGGACTGATTTTTTTTTCGCTTTCCTATCCACAAGCCTCTTTTGGGGAGGTTTCTTGCCTATATCCAAATAGTTTACACTCGCTTTGGCATCGATGGCTAAACTCCATTATCTCTCGGCCATGCAAATACTTTGGTTTTCGTATTTGTAATTGTTCGTTGAACTGCATGGGCTGCTATTTTTGTTGTTGCTGTGAAGATATTTAGCCCTTTTCCCTCACATGAGCTGTGGTGGGGGTTCTTTTCTAGTATGTCCATTTGGTTCTCTGGTTTCCGTTTGTCTTCAGCTCTGTATCTGGTTTGTTTTCGCGGTGCCGGAATCTAGTATATTTTAGTGGTTTTCATTTTCTTCAATGGGGTGGGTGATAATTATTATCGGTTTGGTCTTGGATCTACCGTCATTTAATTATTCCTGTCATTCGGCCATGATCTCCATGTGAATTGGGATCCTCGTACCCCGGCCCATATCTGGTGTCCACATTTTACATTTAGTGTTTCACCTTTTATCCTGTTTTGGAATACGAACCGACGTCGATCCTTTCCATTTTCTTGATGTGGGTTTTACTTCCTGTATGCCTTACATCCACGTGGTATGTGTATTGTATGATCCCTAGACATCGGGCGGTTTCTCCGGTACATATCCTATTTATTTCCATCTACCACTCTGACATCTTCCTTTATTCCTGACGCGAATATCTCCTTTTGTCATTGTTTTCGTTGTGGTTTTACATTCCTTTATGGGGGTATGGACGTGTTGGACTCTGACACATCTGCACATGAGGCATTCAATTAGATGGGGTGGAACGTTGAGGTGGCAGTCGATCTCGATTCTTGGCACACTATCCCAGGTGATGTTCTAGTGCGAGATGGTGTACATGCGGCCCTTGATCTGCATGGTGTCGATCACGCGGGTTTTGAATAGCGATCCAGGGATCGACAATGTTCTATCAGGACTACCACCCTGCCACCTGCTCTGATTTTCGACCATGAAGTTTTGATCGATCGGATAACCAATTTGTAGAAGCGTACTCTTGTCGGTCGGTGGCATTTTGCAGAGCTAAGTGATTCTGAGATGTGTATTTGGGTGGACAAAAAATGGAAAACCATTCTGGGTTACATGCCGACTGTGGTGCGGTTGCTGCGGGGATGGTACAACTTCCATTTTCTTAGCCAGGATTACCTTTTGAAAATCAAGGCAATTCTGTGGATAAATGGTAGAAGTTTCTTGGCACTTCACTCCTGGTACATTGGGTTTAATCCTCTTAATGACATGCCACATAACAAACTTATTTGGGTTAAACTACTCGGGTTGCCTATTGAATTATGGACAAAGCAGGTCTTCATGGACATTGGAAATGCCATTGGTAAGTTTGTTTATGTAGATCCATGGTGTTTGGGGGCTCTGGATAAGTGAGTCGCTTGTATATTGATTGAGAAGGAATATCGGGGTGGCTTTCCAGACCATATCAAATTGCATTGGGGGGAGACTCACTTATCTCAACGTCTGGACTTCTGGGGAGTACCTTTCAGATGCTTAATTTGTCATCGTACTGGGCATCTTCTGGCTCATTTCCCTCATCGACTGGGTGGTCATCAACATACACAAGGATGGAATTGCTTTGGTGCGTCGCAGCAGTCACAATATGGAGATGGTCCTCCCGGACAATTTGGTGTGGTGCATCAACATGGGAAAGTCTTGCGGCAAAATACAGGTATTCCACATGACCCTTTTTCTATTCATCCCCCTGTTAATAGATCCTCGAATTATGGCTCCTCGCCCATTACTGTTCCATCATCCCCTTTGTCCTTCGTGAAGTCCCCGAGGCATAGGCATAGCCACACTCCGCCTAAATCACCACTTGCCTCACCCACAAATTCGATTGGTAGTGATCTAAACTTTCTTCTTTAGAGAAAGACCTTGGACTTACACTCTCTCACTATACATAAACCACCTGGCTCCTCTTCTCCCCACATCAACCCTACCTCTGATGGCAATATCACTGTCCGAAGAAAGCAAAATCGTGGCAGCTAACATTTTAGAGGTCGACCCAGGCCATTACCTCTTAATTCCCCTATTGACCGATTCCTAGTTGAGGTACCTATTGCTGATTTACCTTCTTCTCGGGCCCTTGGAGCATGGATGCCCGCACAGGGGTTGTCATGACTTTCATCCTATCTCTCAAAATTCGGGGTTTTGGGGGCTGCCCCGAAATTTTTGGCCCTACAACAACTTTTTCTCTCTGTTCATCCTTACATTATACTGCTATAGGAAACAATGCATTCCGTTCCTCATGTGATTCAGTATTTACGGAAAATGTTCCCGGATTGGCATATGGACGCCATAGCTGCTGCTGGTCTATCTGGTGGTCCTATGGGACCCTAAATTGGTTAAGGTTAGGGCCTTCTCATGTTTTTCTGGTATTTTGCTTGAAGGACATATCTGTGGTTTGATGGGGCGCATCCACATTCTTAATATGTATGTCCCATATAAGAATACGGCTGTTTTCTAGGATAAGATATTTTCATTTGGAATATTGGAGCTGGTATCCCTCATCATCGTGGTATATTTAAATTGCATTATTGGCTTGGATGAAGTCTAGGGTTAGTCGAGGAAAATTTATCCTCTAGTGGGGTTGATTCGTGATGCGATTATGGACCACAAATTTGTTGATATTTGTCTGAAAAAGATGGTTCCCACATGGGACAATGGAAGAGTGGGTTTGGCTTATGTCGTAAAGCGGCTAGATCGTTTTTTATTGCATGAACAGGTGGTGTAGCACCTTGGAGAAGTACATGCAGGGGTTATCAACAATTTTTTATCTGATCACTGGCCCATTACTTTACAATGGAGGAGGACAAAGTTTAGATATGGGATGCCCTTTAAGTTCAAATGGATTTGGTTGGACGACCCTGATTTCAATGCTCTGGCGCATTCTGTATGGACCCATAACGGTGGTCGGGTATCATCTTCCATGATACACATCCTGGATAAGCTTAAGATCCTTCGTGGGGAGGTTAAAGCATGGTAGAAATAGAAGAAACAAAAATTGCATAAGGAATTGCAAGATATACAATATGAACTTGATGCTCTTCGCCCCCCGCTGACTACTCATTGTCTACTTGATTCTATCTGGAAGCGTATACATGAATTAGAACTAAAAAAAAAGTAGATTCTCTCTATCAATGAGGCCTCATGGCACCCGAAGAGCAGAGAATTATGGATTCGAGAAGGGGAATGTAACACTAATTTTTTTCATCGATTTGCAAATCACAGGTGCAAAGTAAATTCTATCTGGGAGATTATTGATGATGATGGGAAACACTTTCAGTTGCAGAGGGATATGTGTAAGGTTGCTGTCACTCATTTCTAGAAGGCCTATAGACGAAATGCGGGGATTGATGAGGAGGATCTATTATGGGGTGTGGATCTTTATCCCACCATGTTTGATGTTGATACAAATTCTGAATTGTTTAAAGTTGTCTCTGAAGGCAAATTACTTGAGGTTTTAAAATCCTTTAAGGGTGACAAGAGTCTGGGCCCGGACAGGTGGACGGTGGAGCTATTTACTCATTTCTTTGATCTCTTTAAAAGTGACCTCCTTGACATGGTGGAGGAGTCGAGGGTCATGGGGGACATCCACCCACATATAAATTCCACTTATATTGCTCTCATTCCGAAGCGGAGCCCATCTGCCAGTTTCTCTGATTACCGGCCCATATCACTTTGTAATCTTATCTACAAAGTCATATAAAAAACTATTGCAAACCGCATGAGGAGTACATTGTCGTGCTATATTTCTCCAGAACAGTTTGGTTTTCTACAAGACATACAAATTCATGATGTTGTTGCTATCGCCCAAGAATGTATGCATTCAATTCACACAAAGCATCTAAATGCTGCCATTATGAAGGTGGATTTAAAAAAGGCTTATGATTGTCTGGGCATGGATTATGGCATGTGTCACAAACGTAAACTATGTTGTGCTCATCAATGGATATCCAACACATTTATTCAGGGCTAGTTGGGGACTACGCTAGGGTTGCTCACTTTCCCCACTCTTATTTATCTTGGCGATGGATGGGTTGAGTTTGCACATCAACAAAGCGGTTTTGGATGGACAGTTTCAGGCACTGCACATGGGAAATGACATCAAAATTTCTCATAGTTTTTTCGTGGATGATGTGCTTATTATGGGTATGTTAAACTATTTTGCTTGGCTTACTCTCTTTCATGTTTTTACTAAATTTGCTAATGCCACTGGATTACATATGAATCTACAAAAGTCTATTGTTTTTCACGACATATGTGATATGGAGGTAATTGATTTTATGAAAAGTATATTTCAGATAGATGCGGAGCTGATGATGAGTAGTATGAAATACCTTGGCTATCATATCAAACCATGCAGCTATAGGATTGTCAATTGGCAGTGGCTTGTGGATCGTTTCTATAAAAGGATTTTTGGATGGGAATTTAGATGCCTATCTCTGGGTGGTTGCATTATCCTTACACAAACTATTCTTACACAGTTGGGGGTATATTGGGCTCATCTGTTTCATATCCCTCTCTCCATTATAAACAATCTTAATAGAATAATGGCCAACTTTGTTTGGGGGGGTAGTAGTCGACATTCTAAATTTAATTTGGCCAAGATGTCTCACATTACACTTTCAAAGTTTATGGGGGGTTGGAGTATTTTGAATCTTTATTGCTTTGGATGGTCATTATTGTTGAAATCATTACGGAGGGGTATTTTTGGTGTTGGTACTTGGGGCAAGATGATTAGATATAAATACTAAAAGGAACATGATTTTCTGTATTGGTACTGCAAAGGATGTATTGGTATCCCGATGGGCTCGACAATTTGGCTTAGTTTCCAAAAGATAAGTAAAATTTTTATACAGTATCTTGCTTGGTCTATGGGGTCGGGTCACAGGATTCTCATAGGCACTGATCACATCCTGGGTGCTGGCGTGGAGTGCAACATTTCAGAGGAGTTCATTCGATGCATAAATGGATGCAGTATTTACTTTTGGAGCCAAGTCTTATCCACTTGGCGGGGTCCTTGTCTTGCTTGGAAAAGCACACATGAGTTGGGACTAGATGGGCAATCGACGTTGGAGTGGGATCAAATATGTGTCAATATGAAACTACTTGGTATATTTCATGATGGGAAATGTGACCAACTTGTCTGGATGAGAAAGATGAAGGCGAGGAATATCATGGTTGCCGATATATATAACACCCTCTATGGTAGGGAGGTTCTGCCTGGGGGTATTCCTGTATTTTATGCTTTCTGGAAGACTAAAATTCCCATCAAAATCATCCTTTTCTTCTGGCTGGTTTATAAAAACAAAAATCTCACTTTGGAAAATCTACAAAAGAGGTAGTGGCATGGACCCATTATCTGTGCAATTTGCAGAATGGCAGTGGAAAACAACGATCATATGTTTCTCAATTGCCTCTTCACGGTCCAGGTATGGGAAAAATTGGCAAACTATTTTGGTTTCCCTTACAAGCATTTTGACAACATTGTGGATTGCATGAAATGGTGGAGTTCACAGATGCTTACATGGAGTGTCACGCGGAAAGAGTCGTTAGTGCGGACACAACCGACCTTCCTAGAAGCCTAAGACTTTCTAATGACAAACAAGACAAATAAGAGCAATCCTTCCCTAAATATGCTTTTACAATATGAGAAATCAAGTGTTTAGATCCTACCTGTAATCCAACGCTGTTGTAGTAGTCCAGCTTCGTTGATCCGGATGAGCTCTTCCTTCTCTCCAAAACCTGCATTCACTAACAATCACACGATTAAATAACACCTGAATATCACATAAAATAAAACATATTTAACATATAGACCAAGGAGTATATGAAACAACTCATAAATAACAAATTGTTGAGAAGAATGGACTAATTTGTATTAAAAGGTAACAAAAGGAACCATTACAACCTGAGCCTTGGTGTTGTGCAAGCTCCTCCCAGGGTCCACAAGAGTTCTCCCTTACTCTGATCAGCTCACCCACCTCCCAATGGAAACAAGCAAAGATGGTAATCTCTCCTCACAAGTTTCTACAAGGAAGTCCTAATTCCAGCATCATCTACCCTTAGGAATATTCAGCTTTTAACCTCCCCTCCTCCTGGCCCAATGCCTGTATTTATAGTGATCTAGAGGAAGTTAATCAGGTCCACATTAATGGGATAAGCCCCTCTTTTGGGTGGGTTAGCTCCCCTCTTGATGGGATAAGTTCCTCTTCTATAGGGATACATGAACCATCTGGAGGCGCTCCATACACGTCAAACAAGCTTCTAGAATGCTCTAGAAATAACCACAAGTAACTTTTTTGGGGTGAAACTTGCGCTTATTGACCTTTACAGGAGTATGCACCCATTGCTTTACAGACAGAGCGTACAAGTACACAGGTATTGTGAACTTGGATTGCGTACCCGCAGGTAAGGCAACTGCGTACCAGAGATAACTTGACTTTAAATGACTTTTCTCTCTTTCTTTGAGTTTGACATGGAAAGTAGAGGCATGAGACTTGCCAAGGAGGATAGTATGACAGGTGATGGAGCCATACAAACTGCAAATAGTCATGGTGACATTTTTTAGTGTAACAGATTGCCCCCTAAAGTGCGAAGCCTGTAGTAGATTAGGGTTTTTATGATCTAGGAAGGGTGAAGTACTTTATCATTTCAAGGAGTATCTTGCGGAGGACCTGGTCAGAACCTGCAAATATTCAACACAAAATACATATGTAAGATGATATCATCGCTGAGGTAGGCATTCCCATACTTAGATTGAAAACTTTAACTAACAATCTAACTACTGCTCTGATACAAGAATGATTTTGCAGTACATCACAATCATAGACTTTTGTAGACACAGTATGGACGCAGCCATCTGTTTATGATTAGTCTACTATATAATGAATGCAAAACTCCTCGCAGCCTGGATGGTGGAAACTAGATCCAGGGTCTTCATTTCTACTTCCCGAATTGGTACGATTCTATCCATGCGAATAAATGAGTTGATGTCGAGCATGGTAGAAACCACTTGATTACCGGTCAATGATGTAAACCGTTAACAAGTGTGAGAGAGACCACCAGTAATGTTAATGGTTCTCAAAGTACCCAGTACAATCCATGAAATGTGAATGAATGAGTTGATGTCGAACACGTCACGGAATCCTTTGATCGAAAGTCAATGATGTAAACTGTCGTCAAAGGCGAGAAACCTGCCATTGATGCATGCAGAATTCAAGGTACTGACAATTTCTAAGTCATCTCTCTAGATAATGTGCTGATGTCGATAGAAAGCGACCCGTTGCAGGCAAGCCCACAACACGAAATCATTGTTCAACTTGAAGAAATGTTGCTGTAAGGACTGACTCAGGAATGGTCAAAATGGATGACAAGTATTTTGCATATGAATGGTTTATTCGCAGAGACCTCTTGAACACATAACGACACGACAGATGGCTTGGTGATGATTGACCCAAAGTTAATACCCAGAAACGGTTGAAGACTTTTAAAGTGGTTTGATCAACTTTAAGGCAAAGGATTTCCCAACCCAGGTGAATGAAAAGTGTCGTGTTCAAGAGCGGTGATAAGGTTCTTCTGTAACAAAGGATAACAAATAGGTTCATTCTTCTCTCTTTTCCCCCACCATTTCTGGCAAGTACCTCTTTATTTTTTACAAGCTTGAGGAGGATAACATATGCTTGATTATAAGCTCATCCTTCGGATGAGTCCAACTTAGTTTAGATTCGGACCCTAAGAAGGAGTGGTCCGTTCCTGTTTGTAATCGAACAGGTCCTTTACTGTGAAATTTTAACGAGTCCAGTATAGGAGAAACTCGGCGTTTTTCAATTTTAGAGAGTCTGAAAAAACTAAAGAAGACTCCATAGTGAACTTTTTCGTAAATTTGTGTCTCCCAAGCCCGAAAAAGTATAAAATAATACCTGAGAGAACCGCTTGATCTTGCGACCAAGGAGTACTTTCATGTTTAGTGTCGTTGACCTGAAAAGTAAAAAGCGATCAAGGACACGTCGTTTTATTTCCAATATCGAGTTTGAAACGACAAAAACCCGGCAATCTTTTCGTGTTTTTACGGTCAGAAAAGGGCTATAAGAGGACCGTCTTTTAATTCCGTTTTAACGAGTGTAAAAGAAACGCTCGGCAATCTTTTCATGTTTTAGGAGTCAGAAAAGGGCTTAAAAGATGACTCTGATGTCTTGGTTCGTAAAAAATGATGATTTTACCCTAAAGTCCCTTTGTCCTGCACAAAAACAACACATTACTCATACCTGTTTAAGATGGGCAAAAATACATTGAAAAATATCTTTTCATGGTAAAAAATAAACAAACTTGGCATTCATTCATCCAAAAAACCTATAAAAAGACTTTTTACCATGTCATTTTTACCATTTTACTGTTGAGGGAGAGAAAAGGGCTTTTGACAAGAAACTTCCCGTGGACTTTGCGGAGAATCCGACCGTCAGAATCGAACGCCGTTTCACCAGGTATTCTACAACATCCTTCTCTTAATTTCCATCCGTTTAGAATTCATTTTTAGGTTTTTATTTGATTTTTTGGAGGCCTTGGGGTTTCAAGATGCGCCCTTTGGGGTACGCAGGTCATGCACTGCTGACCTGCGTACCCCGATATTTTCTCAATGGGGAAAATATCGGGCGTACGCACCCGGCCTTAAGGGAAGCTGCGTACATACGCTCTGTCCCTAAAAGCCAGGGTGCGTACCGTGCAAAACGCATTTTGAAACCCTTATTTCTCCAAAATAGACCAAAATTTTAAAAATTTATGGACTCTAACAGATGTTTTATGATGTACAGGGTGCACACCATGCTTGATTGGCGTGAAAGAGAACACGAGGACGTTGATTTGGCCGCAATAAATCATCAACCCTCCATTGATGCTTTGAAGGCATGCGGTCTCTACAAGTACTGGGCCATACCTGGCATGAGGGCCCAGGTGCCATTCTTAGAGTGGCTGGTTGAAAGGTGGAACATCCAGGAACAATGCTTCTACATCGGAGGGCACCAGCTCGAGATAGAGCCCTCTGACATATATTTTCTCTCTGGCTTGCCTAATAGGGGCGAGCAACTGACTCTCTCCGGGACTAGGCCGGGTGGCCAATCCCTTGCTAGCCTCCGGCTAGAGTGGTGCAACAATCAAAACCAGGAGAAGGGGATAGAAATCAAATACATATCCCGACCTGAACTTATGGTAATTGCCTTTACAGTTACCAGACTTTGCGGCGCGGCTGCTTTGCACAATGCCATCGGGTCCCAAATGCGGATGGCTATAGATTGCTTCCGAGGCACCATTTTCAACTGGTGCGATGCTGTGTTGGCCAATATGAAGGGCCAACTAACCAGGGCAAAGAACGGACAACTGAAGACCTTTGGATATGGGCCTTTAGTTGTGAGCTTTGCCCTAGAGAGAGTTCCAATGTTGATCCCCCAGCATCTTACAGTTCCAGTTGGGCCTCCTCGGGAGCCTAAGTTGACGCGATGGGTTTCGGTAATGGCCCGGCATCCTGATGAGGGAGCGGGGGTTGTTCGATTTCCTGATGGTTACTTTCACTGGTTGGAGAACCAGGTCTTTGCGATTCAGGATTTTCCTTATGCCGGAATGGATTTTCGGAATGATCCGGACATGGTTCTTCCACAGGGAGAACAATGGGACGACAGAGGTACTTCATTTTTCACAAATTTTTTAAATTATCTATTTTTTGTTTTTTTTTTTATATATCGTCTCAAAACTGACAGTGACAAATTTTCAAAATGCAGATGTAGGTCCACGGCGTCCGGCCAATCTCCGGGCTTTTGAGAGAAGAGTACCAGCTGCACCAGCACCAGCCCCACAGGATGTGGCCGCAGAGACCTTAGCCGAGCTGGAACAGGATCTAGAGCGTCTGACGGCGGGTATACCAGAGACCACTATAGATGACATTCCTATCCGACTTCAGCGCTATGTGGTCGCAGTCCCAGGACCTTTCAGGAGGTTCTTGTGTAGGGTAGCGCGGGCAGTGGTCTCGTATAGAGAGCACCACCAGTGATTGGCTAGTCACTTTTGTAGACACATGTGACATTTTTGGTTTTTTGTACTTATCATTTTTGCCGATCATAAGGTGTTTTTCAACCTATGATCGAAGACGATGTATATTTTTGACACACTCCTATCTATATATATCATTATTACCGGCTTATTTTGTTAAACATGTGTGATGAAATATTTATAAATTTACATTTATGATTGTTACAAATGTCTATTTAACATTCGAGATGCCATTGCATCTGCTAATGTATTTAAAGACCTTGGAATATGCTGATATTCGATGTAATCAAATTCACGTTCCAAGAGACGCACCCTCAAAAACAATCTTAATAACACTAGATTTCTAATGGCATAGACTCTATTAAGCTGTAATACAATGAGTTTAGAATCTAACCTCACTATCAAACTCCGAATCCCAAATGAAATAGATTCAGATAAAAGTTCAATCATTGCACTGTATTCTGCAATGTTGTTTGTTGTTTGACCGAGGCTCACCCCATGCATAGAAACTAACTCGTCAGAGGGCGAATAGATAACCCAAGCTGCGGAAGAGATATTCCGTGTATTACGACAAGCACCATCAGCAAATCCAATGTACGTTTGGAGAGGCGTCGACATCTGCAATATCAAGAGTAAAACCAAGATAAGCCAAAATAACGACGAAAAACACACTCTCTAAGCTAAGCACACTGTCTAAACTAAGCAAACATACCAGCTAGAAAGAAAAATTAACCTAACTAAATTAACTGAATCTCCATACCCACCATTTTAAGCATAATACCTCTTTAGGTAAAGTCCATTTCTGGGCTTACCCAAAGAGTCCCCATCAAAATCTACCAGCTCATAGGCCCCTTTTGCTAGCTTTCGCTTGACAATGTGGGGCCCATGCCACATGGGAATGAATTTTCCAGCACCTAGTTTATCGTTAGCTTGATCATATAATAGCACTAGGTCGCCTTCCGAAAAATTACGAGGGGTTACGTTACGATCATACTGAGCTTTCATCCTTTTTGCGTGAGTCTCGATTGCCAAAGCAGCATCACGTCGAGTCTCATCTAATTTAGCTAAGTATAACAGACGTTTCTCCTCTTCGGAGGTAGCTGGGAGTAATTCGATAGCCATTTGAAGTGATGGGATTTCGCATTCAATGGGCAACACTGCTTCCAAACCATAAACTAGTTGGAAAGGAGTGAACCCTGTTGATGTTTTTACTGAGGTTCGGTACGCCCAAAGCGCTGAAAATAACATGTTATGCCAATTCGACCGATGAATACCAATGATTCGTCAGATCATGATAACTAGAACTTTGTTGATGGATTCAACCAAACCGTTTGCTTGAGGATAATAAGGAGTAGAACTATCATGGCGTAAACCAAGCTGGCTTGTAAGTTCTGTCATCATAATGTTCCGAAAATGGCGCCCATGGTCAGTGATTATCGCTTGTGGGACACCAAACCTAGCAATAATATGATTGAATACGAAAATTGCTGCCGTCTTGCCACTTGCCTCGAATGTAGGCATCGCCTCGGCCCACTTAGTAAAATAATCAACCGCAAGGATGATATACGCATGCCCCCCGGCCGAGTGAGGGTTACATGTAATAAAATCGATACCCCATTTAGCAAAAGGGCCAACGACAATTATAGGGTGGAGAGGAGCAGGTGGTGCACGCATCTTGCGATCAAACACTTGACAGTTGTGGCATTTCCGGACCGCAATGATACAATATTTAAACATGGACGGCCAGAAATAGCCAGCACGCAACACCTTCTGAGCTGTGGCATACCCAGACATATGACCGCCACATGCCCCAGAGCGACAGTCATTCAAAACCCTTTCTGCCTCTTCGTGAGTTAAGCAACAACGAAAAACCAAGTCCGCCCCACGACGATAAAGAGTATCTCCAATAATTCTGTATTGTTGGGACTGGAATCGAATTTTCCGGCGTTCCGACTTTGAAGCTTCGGGCCGAAAGGATTGGGTTTGGAGATAGACGATTATATCCCCATACCACGGATCTAAAGTGCTGATAAGAAACAGATATTCGTCCGCAATGGGTTCCTCTGCCACAGTTTCCGTGTTAGCACGCGGGAAGTCACACATCAATTCCGCAAAAACTAAGGATTTCTTAGACTTGGACTTCTCGAACTCCAAATCGAACTCCTGCAGGATAACAATCCATTTGGAGTACTTGCCCCTAGCAATTGTTTAGTCAGAATATAGATCATAGAGTTGCAATTCGAAATCACTGTAGTTTTACGGAGAAGAATGTAGTGACGAAAATGCTGGACAGCTTGAACGGCTGCCAGTGCCAACTTTTCCACATGTGAATACTTTAGCTCGGTTGGATTTAACGTCCGACTAAGATAATATATCACATGTTCCGTTCCGAATTCATCTTCCTGAACTAAGACCATTCCAATGGTGGAGTGGGAGGCGGCGAGATACAAAAAGTAATCCTGGTTGTAGTTGGGAGGATGCAGCAACGGTGCATGGGTCAACGCGTGCTTAAGTGCATCGAAAGATTTCTGAGCTATCTCATCCCAAGAGAATTGAGCATTTTGTTTTAACAACCAGGTGAAACCCTTTGTAACCTCGACGTAGTTAGGAATGAATCGACATAAAAAGTTTGCTTTCCCCTGCAAACTTTGGAGTTGGCGCAAACTCGAAGGAGGAGGCAATTTGATGATGGCTTCGACCTTCGAGGGATCAACGCGGATACCGGTTTTTGAAACGACAAATCCTAGCAATCGTCCCACTTCTATGCAGAAGACACATTTGTGTGGGTTCAACCGAATTCGATAATGTCGACACCTCATAAAAATAGCGCGTAAATGGACGAGGTGATCAGCTCGATGTAAAGAATGAGCAGGCAAATCATCGAGGTACGGTTGCACAATGTGTTTGATGTCGTGAAACGCGTAAGACATTGCCCGTTGGAAAGTGGCTCCGGCATTCTTAAGTCCAAAAGGTAATTTTCAATAAGCAAATGTCCCCCAAGGACAAATGAAAGCCGTTTTTGGTTGATCGGCAGGTAGAATATTGATTTGGTTGTAACCAGAAAAACCGTCCATAAAGGAAAATATTTCACTGCCGGCACAATCATCAATTATTTGATCGATATAGGGCGTGGGATAGTTGTCTTTTGGACAAGCACGATTTATATCTCTATAGTCGATGCATATTCTTATTGTTCCTTGCTTCTTGTTAACCGGAACAATATTCGATACCCAATCCGTTAACGGGATCAGATAAATGAAACCTGCTTTCAACAGCTTCTCGACTTCTGCTTTAATCGCAGCCGCTTTCCTAGGGTGTATCTGGCGCAGACGTTGCCGAACGGGTTTAGCGTCCGGGTAGGTCTTGATTTCATGAACAACAATGGAGGGATCAATTCCTGGCATTTCCTCATAGGACCAGGCAAACACGTCGCAGAATTCTTGAAATAGGGCCTTGTATGTTTGAATTTCGTCATTTGTACATGAGGCACCTATATGAATGTTTTCAATAACTCCGGTTTTAACTGAGATGTCAATGGCAATAGTTTGGGAAATGTTTCCCAAATTCAACTCTGAATCAGGATGTTTCATGGGATTCTGAGTGTCCTTGACATATTCAGCTGTAAAAATTGATGAAAAATCATTTTCAAAGTCATCCCCCTCAGGTAAAAACGAAGATCGATGATGAAGATCTTCCCATGGTAGATCGTCTACACTTAGGATTTCGCGAAGTTGTTCGTCAGATGACACGACTTCAGGAAACGTTATCCGTTCTGAGGTTGATGTGAAAAGTGATTCCTCACGGACCACATTCATGTGGTCGAAATGGGTTGAACACGAGTCGGTAAAAGACTGCACAGCTTCATAAGCAATTTCATATGGACTCAAAGGCATGGCATCACCGAATGAGTCTATCTCAGATTCAGATGGGACAACCCAAGGATCATCGTAAATAATAGTGTCTGAAGTAATCATATGAATGGACGCGAATGAAGGGTCTGCATTGATCGAAGGAAAAGGAAAAGTTCCCAGTAAACCGGAATCTTTAACTAATCCTACACCAACATCCTTGTAAGGGATAGTCGTTTTACCGACATGCTGGATACTCTCTGAAGAGGCTGGGTCGGATGAAAAGTAAGCCAGCTGATCTATCATTACGATCTTACCATTATGTGGAAACTTTATAACTCTGAAGACCGATGACACGATCGCTGTCATAGCGTAAGACCAACTGCGACCCAAAAGAAGGTTGTAGTCTAGAGGGGCATCAACCACCTCCACATCCAGACTAACGGTTTTTCCTTCAACCCCTATAGGCAAATCCTGTAGAATGCCAAACGGATGGAACCCACGGCCATCAAAGGCCTTAAGAATCGTCGGGGATTGGTTCAGTGAAGGAGAACCAAGCGATCTCCAACACTGAATCGACATAATACACGTAGAAGCTCCTTCATCAATTACAGTCCGATGAATAGGCCTGTTTTTGACTGTCACTGGAATATGGAAAGCCATCTGATGAGGGAGACGCGGTGTACTATTTTCTAGATCAAAGATTATCAAGTTCGGGTCCTGAATATCAACAGCTCCTATAGCCGACAAGAGTAATTTTCGTTGTGCTGGGCATGATTGCAACACTTCCAAAGCCGACATTGCTGAGGGTGAAACAGCTAAGTCCTCAACAATGTTATAATTCTGAGCTGCTCTCGCATGTGGATTGAAAGCAGACTTTCGAAGTATACCCTTGGCGGGCGGTTTGATTACCAAGTCCGGGTTAGGTTTCTCGATCTGTAGTGGATCGGAACCGGGAGCTGAGGTTGATGGATTAGAATGAGAAGATTCTGCTTCTTTGCCATCAACAGGATTCTTACTACCATAATCTTGCGATCGAGTCGCAATCCGTACATGAGACATCATCAATATGGGTTCTTCACTGGCACTCGAGGAAGAACCTATCATTTTACTCTCCTGCTTCGGAAATGGATCTTTCAAAACAGCAGGAGTTGGGGAACCTTTAACGATTTTCACAACCTCTGCCCGATGAGGGCAATCTCTTGTGAAATGATCTTCTTCACAAATTAAACAAGGATAGCGAGGTTTGCACTTTTCGTCGTTAGATTCCGACTTCTCTTTTTTCTCCTTTGGAGCCTTGTCTGCTTTATCCTTCTTCTTGCCTTTCTTTTTACCACCGTTTTTTGATTTAGCCGTAGATGACTCTACAGCGTGAATGTCGGCGGTAATTTCAGGAGAAGACTCTCCTGTCGGGGAGTCGGGTAAGGTTATTATTGGAGAAGAATTCTTTGAGGATTTCTTCTTACTTTTAGTATTCACCATACCAATCATGCCATCAGCAGCATGAGACCCCGAAGGAGCAGCAACGATTTGATTCGACTTAGGAAGATCTGGGATCTTCTCGTGCAACGTACCCGACTGAGTGTAAACTAAGTCAAGGTACTGGGCTTGAGCAATGACTTGCTCCTCAGTAACTACTCCGGCCTTAGCTACATCTTCAGTAATCTTCGGTAATAATGATTTTACAAACCATTCAGCTAAGATTTGGTCCGGGATAAAAACTTTCACTAAACGCCTTCGACGTCTCCATTCATGAATATGATCGGAAATATAAGTGGATGTCGATTGTTTTAATGAAGTTAATAACTCAGTTCCATTATCGTATCTGACCGGCAACTGAAAATGAGTTAGGAACGAGGTAGCTAACTGGCTAAAATTGTAAAAAGAGGCCCGTGGTAACTCAATGTACCACTTGGCCGCGAGACCAATGAGCGTACGTTGGAAAAGACGTAAGCGGATCGAATCATCCGAGATAGAATTTGAAGCACACCAGAGGTGGTAAGTCATCACGTGATTGGACGGATCCTCTCTAAACTTACCTTCGAACTTGGGTATATCACTGGGCAACTTATTTGGCATTGGCGGCCAGAACGGAAGATATTGAATTGGATCATTCGTTAGGCGCGTCAAGTCGGGTAAATCCAAAGTTGCGATAAACGGTAATTGCCGGTTAGGATCTCTAAAACTCTGGGTCACAAGACCAGTCCCAGGAGGAGGATATCCAGGATAACTTGGAACAGGAATCGCGTTCGGGATATTATATCCTCCTGGAAAACCAGGATTAACCGGACCGTATTGGGGTTGCTGAGGTTGTTGATAAGTGTATCCAGGATACGGTTGATACTGGTAAATCGGCTGTTGGACAGCAGGCCCGTATTGGTACTGTCTCTGGAACGGTTGATAAGTGAATTGTGGTTGACTCGTTACAACAGTACTTAAACCAGGCTGCCCTACAGGCATCTGGACCGTGGTTTGAATCGTAGATCCGGACAACGGTAAAGATGTCTGAGGGGTGGTTGCAGAGACAGTAGAAACCGGAGTTGTCGATACTCCAGAAGTAAGTGTGGTAGATGTTGCGGTAGTTGCAGCAGCCGTTTGAGATGGAGTACTAGGTGCGATTGGTGGCTGAGTAACTACCGAAGTTACAGAAGTTTGAACATTTGACTGGACAGGTTGCGGTTGCTGGGGTGAACCAGAAACTACGGGTTGTCCAGTTTGAGGTGACAACTGTATACTTGGCTGCAACACCTGTTGACCTTGTGATGGATCCCACACTATCATTCCAGGGTATTGACCCGTAACAGGTTGAGGATACTGAGATCCGTAACCAGGTTGAGGGTAGGATTGATAATTGAAGGGTACATTTCCCGTACCTTGAACGTAAGATTGACCTTGAGGTGGTTGATAACCTTGACTCGAGTGTTGACCTTGAGGTTGATAACCTTGGGGTAAATACTGATACTGGGGTTGACCTTGACCTTGAGGTTGATACCCTTGAGGTTGATACCCTTGGGGTTGATACCCTTGAGGTAAATATTGATACTGAGGTTGACCCTGGGGTACATATTGAGGCTGGGGTTGACCTTGAGGCATGTATTGTACTATGGGTACATACTGTCCTTGAGGTTGCCCCCCAGATGCAATTTGTGTACGTTGAGGTTGCCCCCAGGCGTTAATTGAGGCTGCCCCCCAGGCGGTAATTGGCCACCTTGAGGTTGAGAACCGGGAACTGAACCTGACATCATATAAATGTCTCCTACACCCAACGGTCTATTACCATTGTTTCCAGCTAATAACCCATGATCAATGGGTTGAGGAGATGCCCCCGAAAAAGTACCAGAAAGTGATTGATACCCGGAGGGAACAGAAGGACCGCCGTACAAGAGAGATTCAGGAGATTGAGTGAACACAGACGACTGACCAGACATATTTACAGGAGTATAAATACCTCCAGGTGGAAAAGGAGTACGAGGTGGAGAAAAACCTACCCCTGAGTTGTCTAAATAATTGGTTAACGAAAGGTACCAAGTAGTACTTCTAGGTGGACTGTAAAAGATAGATTCACGCTCTCTTAGGTCAAGAGTAGGTTGATCTTCAAGAACAGGGCCTACTTCTTCTGGAGTAAGTTCTTCAATAGCTAACAAACGAGAAGGAAGATTTTTGGTTATGACTCTTTCAATCCTAGGTGAATCAGGAACACTAGAAGTTGGAGTAACAGGTTCAGATATTTCAGGTTCTTCGCCTATATCACTAGTAGATGAAAAACTACCAGCAAGCTCAGAAACTGCAACAGCTTCAGGATTGTAACCTGTTTCTAGACTTTGGTAATCTGGATGGACTACCAACGAAGACTCTCCTTCTTCAGGTGAACCTACTCTACTGCCACTAGGAGGAGTTACGAGGACTTTCAAACCTTCTAGATTACTCGGGTCGTCTCGAGGAGGGTCACCCCGAAGTCTACGGGATCTCCTCAACAATTCGGCCACGGAAACAATCTCAGGAGATTGGCCCCGAAGTCTACGGGACTGTCTCGGTAATTCCGCCACAGTTAAAAACTTTTAACTACTGCACACGCAAACAAAGTAAAATCTCAAAACAAACCACCTAAAGTCTCTAAAGAACCAAACAAATTTGAATCACACGCCTAAAGAATCTAGGGCGTCAAACCATGCACAAACAGTAGCCTTCCGGACCGAAAACGCTAGTTGGTGATGAAGCCCAACATCGCTGAATTCAGTACAGAAGTGGTGGGTGGAACAGTTACCCCGGCAACCTGCTTAATGAATAGACCGGCACAAGTTCCTCCACTTTAACCGTCTCGAGTGAAGTGAACCCCCCGGAAAATCCAAGTGAGTCTAGCCGACGTCTGCTCCAGGTACAGTGGGATCTTCCCTCCACCGTCACCTCGGGTAGAATCCTAAAGATAATGGTCACTAAGGTTACCAACAACAACAAATACACCTGGGGGAACAGTCTACACTCCGACAGCACGCAAGGGCAGAGTATCAAGCTCAATCCCCTTGCCGGCTCCTTGACAATAATCCAAGGTTTACCGACAAGTGACCCCTGGCTCCTCGACAATGGTTAATCCGAGGTTTACCGTTTGTAATACGTGCGTGTCTGGCGTCGTTCCCAACGAGGGAGGATTGATCCCCTCACTGGTTCGGACACGAGCTCGTGCTTCTCCTTTAAGAGGAGCTTTCCCAGAGTATAAATGAAACAGTTGGATTTATCCTACCACAAGATCAGCTACTTGTTTGGTTTTGCTGTCTTGGAGAGTTAATTACTCTCCTACTCCAAGACACTAGCCTGATCTATATTGGTGTTTCAGAGCCCTAGTAAATAAAAGTCACTAAGTTGATTTTACTTTAAGCGTTAATTTTATGGTTTTCCTTAAAGACAAAAGGTAGTGGAGATGAAACTGGTGGTGTGTAGACTCGACTCTCAACCACTACAAAGATGCACCTAAGATGATTTACTCTACTTTTCTTTTTCAATGAATCTCCTAGCTAAGAGAGTTGAGAGAATGCAAATTTTATAGAAAACAACTTTCTTAACAAAGACAATCAAAGAAACAATTCTCTTTATCTTTTCAAAACATGCAACTCATGACCACTAATTATTCTACGAAATTTCCTTTTTCTCCCAAAAGTCTACAAATGCTACCAAAGCAAACTTTTTCCAAAAGAATTTTGTGTTTTTTCTATATTAATAAAGCATGTAAAAACTATTTATCAAATCAAATTTAACAAATCTAACACAATCAAATCAAATTCACTCAAAAGCAAATTAAAAGGAAATTTACCTAAAAGCAAAAGATAATGAGGACAAAAGCCTACAAGGATGATTCCCGGATGTTTTACTCAGTCAAAATGCAACTAAGGATCAGTCCATGCAGAATCATAAACTGATCAAAAAACAAAATCGAAATCTTTTTGTTCTTTTTTCTCAAGAATGAAATTCAAAGTTTTAACAAACAAACTTTTCGAGATTTGCAAAGAGAAGACACAAAGGTAGGTCTCTCACAAGGGTGACTTCTATGACAGGCCCGACTCCTAAGAGGACTGATCAAAACCAAGGAGATCCAAAGTTTGGCAACCTCTAACACCAAAGTCACTACAGAACCAGTTAAAAATCAAACCCTAAGGCAAAAATCCCTATGAATTCCACCAAAACCCTCGACACTAACGGGACAAGTTCAGGTGAAGATCTCTGACAGTAAACTAATGGATCTGGGCAGTAAAAACAAAGTAAAAACAAAATCTAAAGAGCAAAAAGATGAAAAATGAAATTTTCTCAAATTTGACAGGGGTACGCAAGTGATCTGTTGACACAGGCGCGGGTACGCTCTGTGCACACAGTTGCAGTGCGTACAAGTACGCACTGTGCTGAACTCAAAGCCTGCGTACTGCTGGCAAAGCTAAGAAAACTAAAAATCTAAATTGACTCTAAGCTAACCCACCCAAATACACAGCTAGACAGCCAAAAATCAGAAAGCAAGCGCTTTTTCTCAAACCAAAATATCAAATCAAAAAGAACTCAAACACATTCATGGATTCCCCAGCGGAGTCGCCATTTTGTCACTCGGAAAGAGTCGTTAGTGCAGACACAACCGACCTTCCTCGAAGCCTAAGACTTTCTAATGACAAACAAGACAAATAAGAGCAATCCTTCCCTAAATATGCTTTTACAATATGAGAAATCAAGTGTTTAGATCCTACCTGTAATCCAACGCTGTTGTAGTAGTCCAGCTTCGTTGATTCGGATGAGCTCTTCCTTCTCTCCAAAACCTGCATTCACTAACAATCACACGATTAAATAGCACCTGAATATCACATAAAATAAAACATATTTAACATATAGACCAAGGAGTATATGAAACAACTCATAAATAACAAATTGTTGAGAAGAATGGACTAATTTGTATTAAAAGGTAACAAAAGGAACCATTACAACCTGAGCCTTGGTGTTGTGCAAGCTCCTCCCAGGGTCCACAAGAGTTCTCCCTTACTCTGATCAGCTCACCCACCTCCCAATGGAAACAAGCAAAGATGGTAATCTCTCCTCACAAGTTTCTACAAGGAAGTCCTAATTCCAGCAGCATCTACCCTTAGGAATATTCAGCTTTCAACCTCCCCTCCTCCTGGCCCAATGCCTGTATTTATAGTGATCTAGAGGAAGTTAATCAGGTCCACCATTAATGGGATAAACCCCTCTTTTGGGTGGGTTAGCTCCCCTCTTGATGGGATAAGTTCCTCTTCTATAGGGATACATGAACCATCTGGAGGCGCTCCATACACGTCAAACAAGCTTCTAGAATGCTCTAGAAATAACCACAAGTAACTTTTTTGGGGTGAAACTTGCGCTTATTGACCTTTACAGGAGTACGCACCCATTGCTTTACAGACAGAGCGTACAAGTACGTAGGTATTGTGAACTTGGATTGCGTACCCGCAAGTAAGGCTGAGAGAAACTGCGTACCAGAGATAACTTGACTTTAAATGACTTTTCTCTCTTTCTTTGAGTTTGACATGGAAAGCAGAGGCATGAGACTTGCCAAGGAGGATAGTATGACAGGTGATGGAGCCATACAAACTGCAAATAGTCATGGTGACATTTTTTAGTGTAACATGGAGGATCATTCCCCCCATTCTTTTCTGGGAAATATGGAAGTGGTGGAACAAATACATATTTTAAAAATTGATAACTACATGCCGGTATATGAGCGCACTCTATCATGTCACTCTATGTTTATCTCACTTGATACTAGAAATAAAAAAGATAACCACAAGCGACCAAACCCACAGCTGGAGTATCCGGCAGGCTTTTTCGATGACGCGACTCAAATAAACACATGTGGATGTGGCTTTTGGATATCTCTATCCAAAGAACAAGAATACAGGGTTCACTGGAATGCGGGCAGTGGCACAAATACTAGGGTTGAAGCAATGGCCCTCTGGGGCCTTATATGGTTCACACACTTCCTCAACATCCCTGACATCCATATATATGGGGACTCCAAGATTATTATTGATCATGTTAATGGATGTGCTAAAATCAACCAACAACTGCTCCTTGGATGGCTATGGAAAATCAACAATCTATGGACACAGTTTAGTAATTCAACAATCATGCATATAGGAAGAGAACACAACCAACTAGCAGATGAACTTTCAAAGAAGGGTCTTCAGGAAAACCTTGGCGATATGCACATTGAAATCAAATTGGGGGACAAAGTACTGGATGTTGGGGAATTTCCTTTTCCTGGGTAACTATAGTAGGTTCTTTTTTGTATACTTTTGTGTATCTTTTTCCTTTTTTTTGAATATGCAGGCCTCATGTCCATGGATGTGATTATATGTTTTTTGATGAGGAGGGAACATTGTATCTGTATGAATCCTCAATGTTGCACCGTTGGATGGATTATAAATTTTTCATCCATTTCACTATTTTTTGCATCCTTCTTTATATGGATGCCATGCCTTTGGCCATATATGATATATGATGTATATATGCTATTGGGTTTTTTCTAGATGGGAAGCATGTCTGTTTGTCTAGATTGAAATATGTGATATAGGATATGGATGGATGATGTCTACGAATGTATTTTGATCTCATATGATAATACATTACGCTTTTTTCGTACTGAAAAAAAGAGAAGCCCACATTATAAAAGCTATCATTGTTTTGCATTGAATGTGGAGATAGCAACCAACTGATCTCTTTGTTGTCAAATAATGATTTGGGTGATCTTCCAAGTTGAAAAGGAAGACCAGTTCATCGTAGTAGTGAACAAAAAAAATTGATCGCTCAAATGTTCGAGGTTGACTGTAAATTCTAGTGGGCCACATCAAAGGTAATGATTGGTTATTGAGCCCGTTTAATTGTTAAAAATACAATTCCATTATGCATGACATTAGAACCAAATTAGTATGCACCTAATATTAAGGGAGACACACATTTGGAGTGCATTGGAATATAACAGATCCATGGGAAGGATAAATCAGAGGGCTTAGTGCATGCATTAAGGAATGAAGACCCTGTTGGAATATAACAGATGCATGGGAAGGAAATATCAGAGGGACTAGTACATGCATTGAGGAATGAAGACCCTGTTGGTAAAAATTCAGCGGAGAATGAGATGCAAAGGACCGTTAGACCATTTAATTGGTCATTGAAAGTTTGTGTTTGGAGTACCCAATTATTAAAGCATTGGATTCGTCATGTGCATCCCCGATCTGATTCTAATAACTAATCAGAGTGCACAATGAAACAATAACATTCCAAGGACAATTAAACATAGGTGAACTTGGAATTAAAACTAATTTTTCCTACCATTAATTGGTATCAAAGCAAGGATATGGTCTTTGGGAAACACAGATCTGAGTGAAAAGGTTTTTTTTTTTTGCAGGAACATAGCACAAAGTATGGAAGAGCATATTTATTGAGATTTGACAGGTTATTAGTCTTGGTTTTTTTTACAATTAATTAATGTACAAGTAGAAACCATTACAACAATAAAGTTATGACAGAGGGAGAAGGAGCATACAAAGATATTATGTGAACAAGTTTGTGACAAAACCCTAGAAGCAAATTAGCATTGCTGAAGAGGAAGAGGACAAACATAATTTCTTAGTAAGTGAGTAAGGTAAATGCAACAACCAAGAGAGAAAGGAGTGCTCATAAAGAAGGTTCAAGTGAAGTGAATCATTGGCCAAGTTTAGAGGAGATAGCTTGGTAAGGTGTTGGCTAGATTGCAACTCACAAGTGGACAAGGAGATTTCATGAAAGAAGGAAACGACAATGAATACTGATAGTCATGTCAAGGGTTCAGTGAGAAGTCACAATAAAATGAAAGAGAATTCTAAAGAAGTTGGCATGAGGAAGATGAGAGATGAGGAATTTGAGAAAGAGATGACTGTGATGAAGGAATGGTTGAATGTTCTTATGGAGCTACTACAACAAGAAGTTGAATACTAGAGATATAGATGGGTGATACAGAAAAAGGTGAAGTGGCACAAGTTACAAGTGAAGTTGAAACATAGGTTAAGCAGTCAATAGAGGAGTGAAGAGCTCAAGGCAATTGAGAAGAATGTATGCATTTTTGAACTAGAGCAAGGACCATTGCTTGGTGATAATGAAGATGAGGGACTTTCTGCAAGTCTCATGACCTACTTGGATAGTTCATATAAGCATGCAATTGTGTTGATAGAGGATATAAAAGAGGTTGAAAATCCAAATATTTTTGAAACTAATATTTTGTGGATGGTGATGGACAATCACCTAGTATTGTCAAGAAGGTGAAGGAAGAAAATAAATGTTTTCTTAAGGCATAAAAGGAAGAAAAACTCATAATTTCACTCTGATAGAGGATGAGGTAGCATTCTCTCATGAAGAAAACCATGATGAAAACCATACATCAATGAACAAAGATATTGTTGATATAAAATTAAAGAAACCTATTGTTGTAGAGGACAAAGAAGAATTGGCTCATGGAGATAGTAAAAGGAAGCATAAAGAGGAAGAGCAATATTCAGAATTAACGCTGAAATTTTTTGAATAAGAGATAAGGATGTTGGAAGAATGGTTGATTAATTCAAGCATTAATAAAGAATACTACATGAAAGTTGGCGGCATAAAAGGAGTGGTTAAGGCATCAGATGAAGGAAAGAGTAATAATTTTGCAATTATCAAAGAAGGGAACATGAAACAACAACCAATGAGGAGCAAAAACAACAAATTTAAACAAACAAGGAGCAACATGCACCAGATAAGAGATAAAATGGACATGGAAATTGAGAAAATTGATAGAAAAAGTGCCCAGAAAGAGGTACACTAATGTAAGAAGGGTAGTCAACAACAATAGATATTTTACTATACAAGAGAGAAAGAGCAAAGTAAATAGAAGGTTGCAAAACAAGGTTTGGGATCCAAAAGGATTTGTTCATCAAAGGATCATGACCAGGAGGTCATGAATTTTTTTCTACCTTGGGAGTTTGATGGAGGAGCATTAGAGCTTCCCAAATCAATCATGTTTTTTGAAAAAAATCTCGAATGGGGCTTCAACATTGAAAATGAATTATATTTCCATAATTGTAAATATTCTTAATTTCTTTTATTATCATAAAATATATGGATAGAATTATATGTATGAGAATCCGCCTTTCAAGGCATGAGAGATTTAGGGGATAAATTATGGTAGATGTAGAAAAAAATGTGGACTGATTTTAGGATTTCATAAAAGGATGCTTTGTTCCAAAACAAATTTTATTTTATTCTTGTAAGCCTATGGGTATGGGGAGAGGCCAAGAAAATATATAATGAGGCCATAGTGAGAACAAGAGTTCCTAGGTATATGCATGTATAATTTCTGAATGAGAAGACGTTTTCATTGTGTAACTGTCTCGGTGTTATGGCATGTGACTACATGGCTTGAGGAAAGGCCATATTTCATTTGAATGAAAGGTATTTCTGTTTGTCCTCTGTGGGCCATTGTAGGTTAAATGAAGAAGAATTGAATACATACTGATTGAACCTATAAAATTAGATGATCAGAGATGTATAGTAAAGGAATGAAATTAGATGTATTCACTGTTTGACTTTGTCTTTAGAATGCAAGGAAATGTGCCGAATCATCGATTCACACAAGACTCAAGGCGTGGTTGGAGGATTGGTCACAATTATCAAGAGTGGATTCTGAATATGCTTATTCATAATAAGTGATAGATTTAGATAAATGCATATAATGATAGTTTCGAAATATATCAACGAAGATAAGATATGCATATTGGATTTGTTTTGTTCATTTATTTCTTGAATGGTTGCATTGAATATGTCTTGATTGATTGTGAGAAGCCCATGTTATAAAAGTTATCATTGTTTTGCAGTGAAGGTGGAGATGGAAGCCAACTGATCACTTTGTTGTCAAAGAATGATTGGGGTGATCTTCCAAGTTGTAAAGGAAGACCAATTCAACATGATAGTGAACAACAAAAATTGATCACTTAGATGTGCAAGGTTGACTGTAAATTCTAGTGGGCCACGTCAAAGGTAATGCTGATAATACAATGTTGGTTATTGAGCCTATCAAATTGTTAAAAATGCAATTCCATTATGCATGACATTGGAACCAAATCAATATGCAACTAATATGAAGGGAGATGCACATTTGGAGTGCGTTGGAATATAATAGTTCCATGGGAAGGAAATATTAGAGGTCTTAGTGCATGCATTGAGGAATGAAGACCCTCAGTGTGAAGTGAGATACAAAGGACCATTAGACCATTTAATTGGTCATTGAAAGTTTGTATTGAAAGTGCCCAACTGTTAAAACGTTGGACTCGTCACGTGCATGCCTGATGTGATTTTGATAACTAATCAGAGTGCACAATAGAAAAATAACATTCCAAGGATAATTAAACAAAGGTGAACTTGGCAGTAAAATTGATTTTTCCTGCCATCAACTAGATAGATGTTCTTCTTGTGAAAAAATTTCTCAAAGAAAAGGTTATAAAAAATAATCAATAATATCAACATCATTTAGTAACAACAATTATGGTCAAACAACTTTGACACTTGGTATGTTATCAACATCAACATTATACCATCATTATGGTCAATACCTCTGACACATGGTGCATTCTCACCATAATTCTAGTAGATACTCTTGACACATGGTAGCTCAACCATAATTCTTGTAGCTACCTATGACACATGGCTCATCATTAGCATAAAATAGTCATCTATCTGTCACATAAACATCGACTAGTCTTGGTTCACCATTATTCTAGTCGGTACCACGATGCATGGTGAATCTCCAAAAGCTACACTCTAACTGATTAATTCTAGGCCTGATGCTAATGAGTTTGATGTTGGAAGGGCCACACTCTATCTAAGTAATTTTGGGCCTCTAGGACCATTCCTCCTAATTCTAGTCAATATGCTTAATACAGGAAGAATGTCTATCCTCTTCCAGACCATTCTCCCTAATTTGGGTCAATGTATTTGACAAAGGAATAATATTCCTAATGTGGGTCACAATACTTGACATAGGGATAATGTAGTCCTTGATGCTATCTCATAAAATCTCCCTCTTAATGAGATAGGAATTCTCCACAAGTCCAAGCTTGTCCCCGAAGTATACAAGCTTTGCTTGAGACAAAGGATTTGTAAGAATATCAACAATCTACTCATTATTAGAGACATACTAGAGCTTCACTGCTCCCTTTTGCACCATATCAGGGATCAAGTGGTACTTGATCTCGATGTGTTTAACCTTTTCATGGAAAACTTGATTCTTTGTGAGATTGACACAACTTTGATTATCACAATACATCACGATTAGTTCTAGCACATAATCAAACAATCCCTCTAGTAGCTTCTGAAGCCACACTACTTTGCAACTCGCTAAGCTAGATGCAATATATTCAGCCTCAACAGTGTTGAGTGAAACTGATGTAAGCTTCCTTTTCAACCACACAATCATAACAGATCCCAAACTGACACAAACTCCAAAGGTACTCTTTCTGTATTCAACACTCCCTTCCCAATCCGCATCTATATAGCCATGCAAATGTATGCCATCATTTGAGACATATCTCAAACCATAGTACAATTGTACTAGGTAGATATCTCAATATGTGCTTTTCTGCAATCTAATGATCATGTCTTGGTTCCACCAGGAACTGGGTTAACGTGTTTATTGTAAAACAAATGATTGGCCTAGTATTAACAAATACGTCAGCGAGCCAATTGACTTCCGGTACATGGATGGATCTACCAAATCAGACTGTGAGTCTCTCAACTTTCTCAAATTTTTCACCATGGGAGCTGACATCAACTTACAGTCCATCATTCCAAAATTTTGCAAGATCTTGATAATATAGTTTCCCTTACCAAGAAATATTTCACCAATCTTCTGCCATACTTCTAGCCCCAAATAGTAGTGCATAAAACCAAGATCCTTCATATCAAGGTTAGAAACCAAATCCCTCTTATATCAAATAATTAGATGCTCCATACCTATCAGAAATAAATCATCAACATATAATAACATAATCACAAGTTCATTCTTCTCGACCTTGAATTACATGTTTGGATTATTATCGCTTTTGGAGAAAACAAGTATTGTCATATAATTGTCAATTCATGTATACCGGGATCTCAGTGCTTGCTTAAGTCCAAAAAAGTCTTTCTTCAACCTAGAAATGTGAGACTCTCTACTTTGGACCTCAAAACCTTGAGGTTGCTCTATGAGCACTTCTTCCTCAATCAAGCCATTTAAAAAAGCAGTCTTTACATCCATTTGATTTAAATTCAAACCCATATAAGAAGCAATAGACACAATAGTTCTAATGGTACTGTACATGGCAACTAGAGAAAAGGTCTCATCATACTCCTCTCCCTCTTTTTTGGAGAACCCTCTAGTCATAAATCTTACCTTGTATTTGTCAATGTTGATATCCACTGCATGCTTGATCTTGTATACCCATTTGGATGACACCACCGATTTTCCTTTAGGTATAAGCACAATTTCCCATACATCATTCTTCATAATAGATTGATATTCTTCCAACTTCGCATCCTTCCAAAATTGCTGGATAGCTGCTTCTTCAAAAGTGGAATTTTCAGCATCAATAAGATTAATTGTTAAATCTGCATATCCAGAATACCTCTTTGGCCTCTTTCTTTCACTATAGGAGCCACATGGTGCTGCATATCTTGTTGGAAATAATACTGAGAGGGGGGGGGGGGGGGTGAATCAGTATTATCAAATCACTAACTTTTTCTTTTCATAATCAGATTTATATATGCTACTTCAATGAAGGGAACTCGCGTGTGCACGTACCTGTTCTTAAGGCATCCAACGTATATACAGTGAGCTTATGATTCAATTAATTCATCATATTTTGATCTTTAATCAGTGCATCAGTACTTAATTAACCATTTAAACAGTAACCATGTGCAGTAATAACAAAATAAGCAATCACACATAAGAAACACACATGGACACCAAGATTTAAGGTGGAAACCCAATGCGGGAGAAAAACCACCTGCTGTTGTCGTCTCTGTCTTCTTTTAATATAAGAAAAACCTGTTTACAATCTTGTACAAGTGCAGACTCATATCAGTATGTAAGCACCCACCTGTAGAAGGATACAACCTTCTCTCATTCTCCAACTTATACTAGAAGGGAGCTACAACCCCCTCGCTCTTGTACTAGCCGATATGTTTACCAGTACATAGGCGCTGGCCTATAGAAGGCTATGACCTTCACTCATTCTCTAGTTGCTACTGGAAGGGAGCTCTAACCCCCTAGCTCTTGTACTAGCCGATATTTTTACTAGTAAGTAGGCGCCAACCTACAGAAGGCTACTACCTTCTCTCTTCCTCAAGGGACCACGTTTCATTAATTTTCAGACTGGGTACTCTTAGTACACAACAACACAATAAGAAGGCCACATTTCATCCAATTTTCACCCATCAACAACATTGAAGCTCAATATCAATCACCATTGCAACACAACCAATCACTGAAAACCCATCAACGCTAAAGCAGATCATAATCAATCAATCTAAACATTCACAACATTGTCACCAGAACACAAAGTAGAACCCAGAACTATGCATCAACAACTAGAACCAACTCCAACTTCAAATATCATATCTCATAATGTATACGCTACTTTGAAGTACCAAATCAACGTGTATACATGCCTTCACCAAGACGAACCAGCATATAGATTTGCAAATACTAACTTAAAAACTTCACAACTATTCCAGACTTAAATCATACCCAGATCATAACATTTACAGAATAAAACATGTGTTAGCATTCAGATCTAGCCCATACATTATTAGATCATACAATGATAATCCATTTCAGGTCTTATGAACCTGATCCATCATTCATCATCCACCAGTGATGTGCATACTTAGTTCAGATTAAGCAAAGCACTAGAAACCCATAAATGCATATTTTCTTTTGATCGAACTCTTCATTAGATATTCATTACTTGCACACATATCCCTTTGATCTTCTCTTCCTTATAAACTTATATCCTTTGTCAATACCTCAGACCAAAACCATAGTTATGTTGCTGGTATTCTTTGATGGTATCAAGATTCTTTGCTGCACTCATTACCATGGTAGGAACCCCTAGTATTCATTATCCTTGATTTTCCATCCCATATGCGCTTTTCCTTCTGTGAAAGTGCGTGCATATGTATATGCTCCTTTTGTTATGTGAACCCACGTGTATACACTAATTTGAAAAGGTGAACCTGCGTATACATCTTAAACTATTCTCTTTCTTCAATCTCTGGAGTCTGATCTGTAATCCTTTGCTGTTAACCTATTGCACTATGAACTGTCATCATATATGTGAGTTGCCATCAAGGACAACACCTGTACCATAATGCCAAAAATCTCCCCCTTTAGACTTGATGGAAACCATATTGGTGTATATATCAAACAACACCAAGATACTCTCCCCCTTTGACATCAAGGGCAAAGGGCAGACCAAGATATTCTCCCCCATAGGGATGCTTTGCACATGTTGAATTCTCTGATCATGCTCCCCCTGAGCTTTTACCGAAATCTCTAATGGATGTGAAATGAAGTACATGACTCTATCACTCAACTAAGTGAGTATGACCTTCCTATCACCAATGACTCATACATACATCAATCACCCAACCAAGTGGGGATATACCAAATGTTCATACATGACTGAAAATTTGCAATTATTACATCATCCTTCCCATGCATAGTGGGGTTACAAATTACATCATAGGTATTTACATGACCTTTACATCAAATGATATACATGAAATTTATAACAAGGAACAATGATCTAAACAAGACCATGATAGTCATCAGCAACTATCATACACCATATATGATATGCACCATAAGCATCCGTCAGTAGCATCAAGATCAACAACCTGTATATGTCCATCATCAAAAGAGTCATCTGAATCAAAAAAACTATGTGAATCAAGAAGTATAAGTATCATCATGTACCAAGGTCTTCTATTATAATGCAAACAATGCATTATTAGAAACATATGCTCCCCCTGAACCTGTGCCAACTGTTCAATGTCAGATATGATCATTGTATTTGTCAATAAGAATCATCAAGGCATCATCATCAACCAGTTATTCATTAAGCTATTAACAAATTATGAGGGCCAAAAAAACTTCTACATGTCATCAGTAAACTGTAATCATCATCAATCAGAACAAAAAAGATAATTGATAATTGACTGAACCATTTCAGACCCATTTTCCCGAGTCTGTCCCACTGCTTCTTCAACAAAACAACATATACGTGACTTTGCAGCATCTAACTCACGCATATACGCGACTTGTCTTCATAATAACTACGTATGAGAATTTGAATATTGAATTTTCACACTCTCATCTCCCCCTGGGTCTGTTATGTCTGTATACTGAGCTATGCCACATCTTTCTGACAACAATTCCTTCTTCGTCAATACCTTGGTTTGTGATGATGTTTTCTCCTTTTGGTATGGTGGCCGAAATTTGCTCCTGCATTATTTTTCTATATGCCCAAACTGTTTACAAGTATAACATCTTATATGTTTCATATTTCTTCTATAGAAATCAATGGCTTTGTGACCAAACATATTGCAAGAAAAACAATATCCCTTAAAGTGCCTAGAAACTGATGATCTTTCTATGTGATGATTATTAGCTTGAACCATTCTATTTCTGCATCTGGCTGCAACATGTCCAAAATTATGACATATAAAACATTCAACATTATTCATCTGAGGAAAAAACTGATTATCACTTCCATAGTCAAGAGTAAATGATTTTCTTTGAAGTATTTCTTTCCTTGGTTGTTGATGGGGTTGACCTCTTATCTCCTTGTTGAGCATTTCATATTTTGCATTAGAGTTCCTTGCCTCATCTTGTGAGCTAGATTTACCTTCAATAGTTTCATGAAAACCAAGATTAGATTTGATGATAGGATAACTTTGACTACTAATAATTTATCCAAAATCTTAGTACTATCTCGAAATCGTAACAATTTATCCTTTTCTTCTAACTTACCTTTTAGGATATTTACTTGAACCCGATATTTCTCTTTCTTTTCCAGATACTGCTTCTTCATGATTTCTTCAACTTTTCTTCCTTCTTCCACTTGCTATTTTAATTTGAGAATCTCATTTTCTTGTTCTTCATCTGCTTGAGGTAGTTCTTCATTCTGCTTATTTGAATTTTCAAGATCTTCTTTTAGAGAGACTATCTCATCTTCAAGACTTTTATAGTAACTGGATCTTTCTATAAGTTTCTTGATTGTTGTATCCTTCTCATTTACTTCATTTCTCAATGATGTTACTTCATCCTACAGCCTTTGACATTGATCTTCCTTTTCCTTGTACTGCTTCCTTACTTTGTTTCCTTCCTCCAACTGAGCTTTTAATTTGGTAACTTCTTCTTTGTAGGCACATTCCCTTTTATCAATTAGATCTTTTTGATCTCTAATTGTGTCTGTGAGCTTTTTAAATTTTGTCTCTATTTGATTTCTTTCTCTTTCACCCATAAGAGAAAATTCAATTGTTTCACTGTCACATTCATTATCTTCAAATGAACAGAGAAATGTATCACCAGAGGACAACAAATTCGTACCTGATAATTCTTTTGCTTGTTCTTCTTCATTCTGAGGTGATTCTAAATCTGAAGAGTTGCTTCCACATAATGGCCAATCGTCTCTCCCACTTTCACGGTTCCTTTGAGATGTTTTCTTCTTTTGAGGTGCTTTCTTCTTTTGCTTCCTTCCCATTGTTACTACGTATATCCTTCAAGCGATCGATCTTCTGCCAAAGGACCTCCTCTGATACCAATTGTTGGAAATAACACTAAGAGGGGGGGGGGGGGTGAATCAGTATTATCAAATCACTAACTTTTTCTTTTCATAATCAGATTTATATATGCTACTTCAATGAAGGGAACTCGCATGTGCACACAATTTTTCTTAAGGCAACCAACGTATATCCAATGAGCTTATGATTCAGTTAATTCATCATATGTTGATCTTTAATTAGTGCATCAGTACTTAATTAACCATTTAAACAGTAACCATGTGCAGTAATAACATAATAAGCAATCACACATAAGCAACACACATGAACACCAAGATTTAAGGTGGAAACCCAATGCGGGAGAAAAACCACCTGTTGTTGTTGTCTCTGTCTTCTTTTAATATAAGAAAAACCTGTTTACAATCTTGTACTGGTGCTGACTCATACTAATACACAGGCACCCCACCTGCAGAAGGCTACAACTTTATCTCGTTCTCTAGCTTCTACTGGAAGGGAGCTACAACCCTATTGAGCTAATTTATTAACAAAAATTAACACAAGTATTTAATTATCAATCCTGGTTTGTAAAACTTGGAGGCAAGTCCACAGTATATGGATATCACATGTAGCCAAGCTTAGAAGATAAAATATGAAGAGTTAAGGAAGTACATATTACAAATATAAACCTATTTTAACAATTTCTAATTCACTTATGTAATATGTGAGGGATGAGGCTCCTAACTTAGGAGAACTAGGTTATCCTTCCCTACAATACTACTTTCATGAAGAGAAATCTAAAAGCACTAATTAACAAGGGTTTATGATGCAAAAGATGTAAAAGAAGAGGCTCCTAACTAAGGAGGGCCAGGTTTTCCTTCTTCACAATTCTACTTTATCATAATCACCATTGCTTCAAACCAAAAATGCATAAATAACTTCAAATAAGAAAAGGAGAATGAAATTCAGTTTTAGTTCAAGATCAAATAGAAGGGGAATTTAACTTAAATTCCTGTGTGTCCCTTCATATGTAGATTAGAATTAAACCAATATCCATTCAAAAATCATCACACATTAATTCAAATAAGAAAATCTGAAGAAAAACAAGTAAACAAATCTAAAGCAACTAGTTCATGAAAATTAAGCTAGTTTAACAATGAAGTGTACTTAGCTTGGAGTGGGGGCCCTCCACCCTTGCCTTGCACACTTGAGGCTGCTATCAAATGCTGAAACTTCAAGCACTCATTCACACTAATGAACAACAAAATGAAATTAGAACAAGTTCTTCTAGTTAATCTCCAATACTCAAATGTCTCAGCATAAAGTTATATAAAAATTACATATCATAAGCCTTCAAAGTCTTGGCTTAAATAGAAGTTTATGAAACAAACTGATCTAAAGTCTCTCCAAAAATCATATCTATTCATATCCATCTATCTAAGTCGAATCCATCCAATCTATCACTACAAATATGGACAATCCCATGAAATCATAAAACTGCCCTATTTCCTAGGGATTTTCTGGGTGACTAGTCATGTTTGACCAACCTTGACCGGGCCTAATAAAGCTTGTTTTGACCGAACCAAGTGGAATTAGTTCAGTCCTAGTTCCCAAGCTTTCCATTCATGCATCCAGCTCGAGCCCAAGTGTCCTACAAATATGTCATCCACATAGCTATTACAGGAATTTCTGATTCTGTCCAAAATTGCACTTGAAACTCAATTTTCATAAAAACTTCTAGAAATTGCAAAATTAAAATTAAATACCTGAATATGCATAAAATACATCAAAATGAGATGGATTTGATGGAAAATGGATGGAAAATATAAGGATTAAGTAAGTTTCCTTAAGCAAAAATAGACCAAAACTAAGGGCCAACATCTCCCCCTTGCTGATCTTCAAGCATGTCCTCATGCTTGTTTCTTCCTTTTGACCTTTTTCTTCTATATGCTGACTGGCTTGCTGATGTACCTGTGGCTCTAACCCTTGAAGATGAAGCTTTCTCTTGAGCTACCTGTAAAAGGATATCTATGCCTTCATGTACTTCTTCTCCTTTCTTGTAGATGACATTCTTTACTTTTTCTCCTTTTCTTCCCTCTGTTTTTCTAAAAAGAAATTTCATCATTTTTCTTTGAAGTGTTTCTCTTTGTAATATTCTTCACCTATCAGTGGAAAAATTATGGCTTGGGCTATGTATTATGGAGTGATGGGAACAAGAATGTCTCCGATGTGTGATGAGGTTTCACCATTAACATACAAATAGAAAAAATTTACACTATTCCTCCTCTGATGATAAAACACCAATATATCATTCTGGATGAGCAGCTTCAGAGAAGACAACAAATAAAACTTGAATTTTGTAATACATTCTGACATAGGATTCATTTCCCTCTCAAATTAGGAATATCAACAATTTTACTTAAAGAAGCCAATGTCCGGTTGCCCTTACATCTCACTAAAAGAAGCCAATTTTTTTATGACTAGGCATTCACTTTCAATTTAGCCACTGTTTTACCCACGCAATCTGCAAAATAGGGGTCGAAAGAACCATAAAAATATCCCAAATAGAAATGAATTTGAGAAAACTGCTTGGGTAGAGCCTAATTAGGCTCGTTCTGAAGAAAACCCATGTTTTTGTTTTTAAAATTTCATTTTATTTTGCTCAGAAAAAACAACGAAAAAATAGTGGCCTTTAAAAATCAAAATGCCTTTCCAAGACTGAATAAATTTTCATGATCATCAAATTTGAAATCATTTTCTCTCTTCAAATGCTTCTTCAGTATCCTGCTTACCTTTTTTTTTTATTCTCTTTAAAAACAATTGAATTGCAAGCTTGTTTAATTTCTGTCTCATTGCAACAATAAGTCACTGCATTTTTTTAAAATCATTACCCTTTGTAGAAAAGAAACAAACATTTTTCTTATTCTTTGATTCAAAAACCAATTTTTGTTCTGTTCATGCAATCAAACATTCTCCTTTATACACCTCTGTAAAAAAAAACTGAGCTATGTTTTGAAATAGAAATATATGAAGAAAACAAAAATCATGTTACAATTTTTGTTTTTCTTAATATAATCTCAGAATTTTGTTTTTTACTGAGTTTAAATTGAAGCTCTATGTATATTTCAATATGCAATACTTCTCTACCCAATAACCAATATACAATTCTGCTTAATAACCAATCTTCAACATATCCAATCGACATATGACTCTTCATTGCTCAATGACCAATATAAAACACTGCATCAACATATGACAGTTCACTGTAATTTTGGCTCTGCGCACTCAAATATAAACCCAAATCTTCAAACATAAGCCCAATACTCTGTTTTTATTGACCCATTCTTTCATGCATCGAACTGAAACTCGGTTTTTTTATCATACTGTTTGTTCATAAAAACACATGTACAGGTGTAGCTTTTAGGCTTGGCGACTATGCATTTTTACAACTACATGCTTTCAAAACTTCACTCAAAAATTCATTATTTCAACACGCAGTCAACCATAATAAACACTCTGTTTCATGGAGAACCGAGATCTGTCAGTCATGATTTATTTTGATTTTCTCCACCTTACAGCTAACAACTCATTCATTAACCTGAAGCTATATCACCGTGCATTATTTGTGCAATCAATCCACTGTGCAATTAATCTGAAGATATGTCATCGTGCAAGCAATCAACCTCACTATGCAAACACTTTGTTTCATTTAATAAACTTGGCGATTTCATGGAGAAGTTAAATCGATTTACCTGATGTGTTGAAGAAGTGTCGAGATCTCTTTGAGTGTGGCCTAATTATCTGCATTTTAACACCTCCGTTTGTTGACTGGTGGCATAAACAAACTTTAAACAAATCACAGACTATCCATAATCTCGATGAAAAATCCCGATTTTTCCTCTAAACTGTCCATTGCATTAAAGAAAATAGATCGGGTTTCTTTCTTACCTTGGATCTTCACGGGATTTTTGTTAACCGCCTCCTTCTTCTCCGTTAATCTTCCCAGCTCACCCTACTTATCTCTCCAATTCCTCGGCGTTATATCTCTTTCTCCTTCCTCGGTTTGTTTCTTCTGTCAAACTAGTTTTTTTACTTCCTTTGACCATATGCTAATGGCTCACAACTTCTACCGTTCTCGCTGAGCCTCCAATGGCTGTGATGGCAAAGAAATTTACGGTTCTGAGCTTCAACAATGGCGGAGCTCTTCTCTGTCGAACGCACAAGGTTTATTTCTGTTGTTTCAAAAATGTTTTAACCGTTTTGTTTGATGTCCTCCAATCCATACCGTGACTTATCCTTTGACTATCATATATATTACTTTGTTGCTATGTCGATTGCTTCCATCGTGGTTACCACCATATTTCTTTATGAGTACTGGTTTATTTTTGTTATGCATTGTTTTGATTGCCACGTTAATTGCATAACAAAAATAAATTCCATAATACTAATGTTCATTTTCTACGGCTGTCCCTTCAAACATTATCACTTAAGTTTGCATTGTATTGCCTATCATATGAGGATTATGATTACACCCATCGAATTGTATTACCATCATATTGCATTACCAATAGTATTACATCTTTATGTGCCATGATAGGTTCAATATATAAATCATTTCGATTTGGTTGATTTGATTATTTCTCATAATGCATCTATTCCATATGTGTTGCAATATATCTCTTTAATTTTAAAATGACCATTTAGGTCATGTTTAAAATTATTTCCATAATACTAATGTTTTATATGGTGGTGCAGGTTTCGACTTATTAATTCCTCATTTTGGAATGTATATAAATGGAATGTAAATTATAAATGTAGAATGTACATTTGGTTAGGTATATAAACATAGGATGTATATAGGATTAGGTATAGGGTAAATGTAGAATGTAAATGTAGGATATACATAGGATAATGGGTATAGGATGAAGGTAATGTAATGAATATGCATTCACGTACTAATTTTAATTTTGACAAGCTCTAAAAATTTCTAAAAAAAATTCGAATTTGCTAGAGCAAAATTTTGTACTCACAATACTTGTACTTCCCTGACAATATTTCTGATCATGAGAGCTTTGATAAAGAGAAATCCCATCTCCTTAATGTCTTTGTTGAGAAAGGCTATAGTAGGCGCCTTGGTTAGAAGGCTTTCCTTAAAGCCTCTAAAAATGCGTCTATTAAAAAAGAGCTGAAGGAGCGCCGTCTAGGGGTCCATCTTCCCTATGTCCAGGGAACCACAGACAAGATTGCTCGGATCCTTAGGAGGTATGATATTCCCTCAACCTTTAGGCCCCTCAACACCATTCGTAAATCCCTCCGATCGGTGAAAGATCCCGTTGACCCTAAGGACATGAAGGGTGTCTACTTGATCCCTTGTTCTTGCGGGACCCCCTATATCGGGGAAATAGGGCGCTCCATCCATCAAAGGATCAGCGAACATGCAGTGGACCTAAGACATGGGAGAACCAAGTCTTCCGCGTTAGCAGAGCATGCGGAAAAGACCAAGCATCAGGTGTGTATAGAGGAGGCCAAGGTTATTGCCAAAGTTGCTCATTTTCATCATCGTAAATTCAGGGAAGCTATTGAGATTGAAAGAAGGCCTAACAATCTCAATAGAGATGACGGCTGGAAGATCAGTAGCTGTTGGATCCCTGCCCTTTCTTCCTAGTCTTTCTTTTCCTTCCCCCCCCTTTTCATTCCTTTCGACCTTTCATTATTTTTATCCTTTTTTGCTCTCTAGTCTTCTAATGGTCTTTTTCCTGTCCTTCTCCGTCTTTTCAATTTATGTCGGGTTTTTTTTTTTTTTTTGTAGTGTTATCATTATTCTTTTTATTTTTTTATTTTATTATTTTTATTTTATTCTGATATAATTATTTATATATTGTTTTTATCTATTTATTTATTCATTTTATTTTATATTATTTATGTTTTACTTTTATTTGTTTATTTATTCTTATTCTTATTATTTATTTATTTATTTTATTATTATTATTATTATTTTTTTTTTTTTTTTTAAATTTAATTTAATTTATTTATTTATTTTTAATTTAATTTAATTTATTTATCTATTTAGTATTATTATTATTATTATTTTTATTTATTTATTTATTTTATTTATCTGTATTTTATTTATTTAATTTAATCTTTATTATTTTTTTTCTCGTTCCACTATTTATTTAGTCTAACTAACTATTATCTAAATTTTTTTCCATATAACTAAATCCCATTAAAGTTACAATTAACTTATAATTTTTAATTTTTAAATGATACCTTTTAACTAACTTAAACACCGATTAAATTATTTTTATTTATATTTTAGGTATATCTTAAAGGTATGGTCACCGAATTAACTAACTTCCTTTAAATTATTAAAATGGTTTGTTGACTTTGATCCCTAAGTCAAAATTAGCCGTTGGTCAAGTTAGCCATTGGAGGCTCTGCGCAGACTATTTAACATGCAAAGCTGGATCTGTTTTCTTCAACTCGTCCTGACGATGAACCACACTGGTTGGTTCGAAACGCGTCGGCAATGATTTTTTGATTGTGATTTACGCCGAAATTTCTTCTGATAAATATTGGTTGATGTCCTCTGATAAAATGTCTTAGATAGATTGAAATATAGAATTTATTTCTGCCTTCAGTTCTTGCATCCTTCATTGATTCTGGTCCATTGATTGTCGATGTCGTTCAGGTCCCTCTGCAATTGATTCATAATAACTCAGGTCCCTTCTATCATGTACATTTTTTATGCAATATATACATGTTTTTTTCTAACATTTCAGGTCCCAATTGCTATTGATTTCAAAAATATTTCAGGTCCCAACTGCATACAATACAAGTTCCATTGTCAATTCAGTTGCACAATTAAGTTTCTTTTGCGACCTTCCTCCTTGCTGATGGGAAGACTTGTCCTCAAGTCTTGTTTTTTTTGGAGGATGATTCCTGGAAAATCGATATGAAGAAATGGTAAAACAAAATAGAGAATTCATATTGGCCAAACTAGTTGGTTTTCTGATAGAATTCGAGTTTGTATTGTGCCACTTTCGTGGATTTTCACAACCAAACTCCTTTATTATTTTTGATCTTTTTCTATTTTTTTTCCTTTTCTTTTTTGGATGGAGGTGGGGTGTAATGGAGTAGGGAAGTATGAAAAGCTTATGAAAATAGGTTATATTGAATTCATGATTTAGTAGTAAATGGAGATAATAATTCTGGACTTCAACATGCATGGTCGTGGAGCTTAACATACAATATGGATGATGGATGAAATCATAAACAATTTGGCTTATGAAAGGCTTCTTTGGAGATTGATGTGACTTGACATGGTACAGAACTTGACTGCTTCTTCTGATGATTATCTTCATGTCTTTTTGCCTTGATCTCGATCATGTTGTAGGGTTTGTTGGTGTTGTTGGTCAATAACTAAAGACAAGCTTCAAGAATTTGAGTTTCATTAGATGAATTCAACATCAGGTGAATTTTAAATTTGCTTTGACTTGAACATTTGCATTCATATTCTGGAATATGAATTTAAGATCGACTTTGAAAAGTACTTCATTCATGGAGTTCACTCCTTCATTCTTCTTATGACCTGCAAAAACATAGCACTTGCCTACAATACAATATTAGATAATGGAGGGAGAGAGGTGTACAGTCCCTCTTATTCCAATAAATATGTAAATCATTACAAGCATTGCTTAGAAAACAAGTCCAAATATGATATACAAACAAAATGCATTTATTTACCCCTTGAGGAATGGTGGCTAGCCTAGACCTCCTAGCGGTATTCTATTTACAAAATATTTGTTTATATCCAATTAGAGTGATTCCAAAGCCAAGTTGAAGTGAATTCATATGGCTACCTCCAATATAAACAGGTTTTCAAAATGGTTTAAAATGATATGGTAAAAATTATAAGGAGTGCCATGTTTGATAGAGTTGCTTGTTAATTTTTAACTAGACCAATAGTCACTATTTGAAGTGTAACTTATTTGATAAAGATCAGATCAATGTGATTTCACTTGGATATTAAATTAGATTCATTTTTATCTTTCAATTAGAAACAAGTTTCAAAAATTCTTAAGTTTGATATCACAAAATTGGTGATGAATAGACCTAGGAGGCAGAGTTTTACTATGCTGTTTTGAAGACATGCAGTCACTGAATGTGGCATAACTTTTTCATTTTACCTCCAAATGGGATGATTCAAATTGTGTCTTGATCTAGACTTGAATATATATCTCCCATGTAAACAGGTTTTTAAAAGAAGATGATTTGGTATGTTAAATATGCCAATTATTAGGCATGACCTAGAATTGTCACCATGCAGATTTTTCGAGAAACAGTTAGTATTTCAAGAATAATTTTTTCATATGATACTTGATTGAAGTGATTCAAATTGATTTGGAAACTATATTCCAAGGGCTATCTTCCCTATGAATTTCAGATAAAAATGTTTCCATTAGACACCTCAAATATAGGCTGTACTAACTCTGTCCTCAACATTTCACTTGAGACCTAGTTTTGATTTTGATCACATTTTTATTTGTGATATAAATTGAAAACTTCAAAATGGATTCCAAAACTAGATTTCAAGAGATATGTAAAAAAAACCATGATTTCAAAATGATCCTATATGGTTACCCAAAATAGGATTGTTCTTACTGCATTTTGCCATGTAGTCCTTTCAAATGAATATTGAACAATGATTTGAAGAAATATTCATGACAGTTTGAAACAAATTTATTATGGAAGTCTTATTGTGAATTCATTTGACTTGTTTATTTATTCTATTCTATCCTATTCTATTTTAGAAAAATAATTCATTCTCTCAAGTATAAGAGAATTTCCAATGCATCCATTTTCGTAACAAGATCATGAGTAAACTCACATCCAAATTTGAAAAATATACTTTAATGAATTTTTGGACATGAAAATTTATTTGATCATAAAGATTTGATGAGAAAGAATGTTGAAGAATGGAGTAGTGTTGTAACCTATTCTTTAACATCATTTTTTTAGATCTTGTCATACAAATGGATTTTGTAGTTATTTTATTTTATTTTTTGTTGTTGGGGGTTTTGTTTTGGGAATCTACTTTTAAGATCTCTATTTCTAGGCATAAAGGAACATAACTAAGAGAAATGTATACTAACTAACTTTTTAGTATTTTTGTTTCTCTTCTATTTGACTATGTTGATAATTGCCTTCCCGACAATGATGCCAAAATGTTGAGCTAATTTATTAACACAAATTAACACAAGTATTTGATTATCAATCCGGGTTTGTAAAACTTGGAGGCAAGTCCACAGTATATGGATATCAGATGTAGCCAAGCTTAGAAGATAAAATTTGAAGAGTTAAGGAAGTACATATCACAAATATAAACCTATTTTAACAATTTCTAATTCACTTATGTAATATGTGAGGGATGAGGCTCCTAACTTAGGAGAACTAGGTTGTCCTTCCCTGCAAGACTACTTTCATGAAGAGAAATCTAAAAGCACTAATAAACAATGGTTTATGATACAAAAGATGTAAAAGAAGAGGCTCCTAACTAAGGAGGACCAGATTATCCTTCTTCACAATTCTACTCTATCATAATCACCATTGCTTCAAACCAGAAATGCATAAATAACTTCAAATAAGAAAAGGAGAATGAAATTCAGTTTTAGTTCAATATCAAATAGAAGGAGAATTTAACTTAAATTCCTACGTGTCCTTTCATATGTAGATTAGAATTAAACCAATATCCATTCAACAATCATCACACATTAATTCAAATAAGCAAATCTGAAGCAAAACAAGTAAACAAATCTAAAGCAACTAGTTCATGAAAATTAAGCTAGTTTAACAATGAAGTGTACTTAGCTTGGAGTGGGGGCCCTCCACCCTTGCCTTGCACACTTGAGGATTCTATCAAATGCTGAAACTTCAAGCACTCATCCACATTAATGAACAACAAAATGAAAGTAGAACAAGTTCTTCTAATTAATCTCCAATACTCAAATGTCTCAGCATAAAGTTATATAAAAATTACATATCATAAGCCTTCAAAGTCTTGGCTTAAATAGAAGTTTATGAAACAAACTGATCTAAAGTATCTCTAACAATCATATCTATTCATATCCATCTATATAAGTCGAATCCATCCAATCTATCACTAGAAATATGGACAATCCCATGAAATCATAAAACTGCCCTATTTCCTAGGGATTTTCTGGGTGACTAGTCATGTTTGACCAGCCTTGACTGGGCCTAATAAAGCTTGTTTTGATCAAAAAAAGTGGAATTAGTTCAGTCCTAGTTCCCAATATTTCCATTCATGCATCCTGTTCGAGCCCAAGTGCCCTGCAAATATGTCATCCACATAGCTATTACGAGAATTTCTGATTTTGTCCAAAATTGCACTTGAAACTCAGTTTTCATAAAAACTTCTAGAAATTGAAAAATTAAAATTAAATACCTGAATATGCATAAAATATATCAAAATGAGATGGATGTGATGGAAAATGGATGGAAAATATAAGGATTAAGTAAGTTTCATTAGGCAAAAATAGACCAAAACTGAGGGCCAACAAACCCCCTAGCTCTTGTACTAGCCGATATGTTTACCAATACGTAGGCACCAGCTTACAGAAGAATACAACCTTCACTCGTTCTCTAGCTGCTACTGAAAGGGAGCTCGAACCCCCTGGCTCTTGTACTGGCTGATATGTTTACCAGTACGTAGGCACTGGCCTACAAAAGGCTACTACTTTCTCTCTTCCTCTAGGGACCATGTTTCATTAGTTTTCAGACTGGATACTCTTGGTACACAACAACACAATATGAAGGCCACGTTTCATCCAATTTTCATAATGGACCCATCAACAACATTGAAGCTCAATATCAATCACCACTACAATACAACCAATTACTGAAACCCATCAACACTGAAGCAAATCACAATCAATCAATCTGAACATTCAGAACATAGTCACTAGAACACAGAGAAAAACCCAGAACTCTACATCAACAACCAAAAGCAACTGCAACTTCAAACATCATATCTCATAATGTATACGCTACTTCAAAGTACCGAACCAACGTGTATACACGCCTTCACCAAGTCAAACCAGCATATAGATCTACAAATACTAAGTTAAAAACTTCATAGCTATTCTAGACTCCAGTCATACCCATATCATAACATTTGCAGAATAAAACATGCTTTAGCATTTAGATCTAGCCCATCCATTATCAGATCATACAATTATAATTCATTTAAGGTCTTATGAACCTGATCCATCATTCATCATCCACCAGTTATGTGCATACTTAGTTCAGATCAAGCAAAGCACCAAAAACCCATAACATTTATATTTTATTTTGATCTAACTCTTCATTAGATATTCATTACTTGCACACATAGCCCTTTGATCTTCTCCTTCTTATATACTTATATCCTTTGTCAATACCTCGGACCAAAACCATAATTATGCTATTGGTATTTTGTTATGGTATCAAGATTCTTTGCCGCGCTCATTACCATGGGTCAATACCATGGTAGGAACCCATGGTATTCATTATCCTTGATTTTCCATCCCATACACGCTTTTCCTTCTGTGAAAGTGCGTGCATACGTATACGCTCCTTTTGTTCTGTGAACCCGCGTGTATACACTACTTTGACAAGGTGAACCTGCGTATACATCTTAAACTATTCTCTTTCTTCAATCTCTAGAGTCTGATCTGTAATCCTTTGTTGTTAACCTGTTGCACTGTGAACTATCATCATATATGTGAGTTTCCATCAAGGACAACACCTGTGCCATAATGCCAACATGTCCTTCTTCTTCCTGCAAAGTGGATATTAGCCAAGCTGGCCTCTTCTAGATTTTGAGAATAAAAACTGGGTTCATTCGCTCGTTAGGTCCTTCCAACTCTTCTTTGTGATCAACACGATGTTGTGAAGGATTCGATGGACCAAAATATTATTCTTCCTTGGGAGATTAATGCTTTTTGTCCTCATTAGAGTCCATGGGAACTTATTTGGATTTCCGATAGGCAACATTCTCATCAAAGGTCTCATCCGTACTAACTTTAACCTGTTTTTGTCTTGGAACATATATTCTATATGCCTTTTATGATTCACTATATCCAATGAATATTCCTTTCTTTCTTGAAGGTTCCAACTTCCTTCTATTATCTTTAGGTACATGAATATAAAAACTACAACCAAATATTCTTAAATGACCAATATGAGGTTTCTGCTTGGTGAATCCTTCTTTAGGAGTCTTATCTTCCAAAATTAGACAAAGACTTCTATTTTGAATGTGGACGACTATCATAGATGCTTCACTCCATAGAAACATAGGCAATTTTGATCATGCATCACTGCCTTCACAAATTCTTCAATAGATCTATTTTTTCTTTCAACAAATCCATTTTTGTGGATTGTAAGGGCCTATTAACTCCCTCTTAATACCAAATTCTTTACACAATAAAATGAGCTCATTGGAGGTGTATTCTCTTCCATTTTCAGATCTCATATTCTTGATCTTCTTTACCTTAAAATTTTCAACTTTTGCCTTGAATTCTTGGAACTTGTCAAAGACTTCCTCATTTGTCTTCATGAGTAAATCCACGTCTTGTGAGAGAAGTCATCAACAAATGTTACATAGTACAAGGAGCCTCCAAAGATTTTACTGGTATTGGACCACATACATCAGAACAGATCAAATCTTGGATTTCCTTAGATGTACTTTCACTGCTTGGGAAAGGATTCTTGACATTGTTCCAAATCACACATCCTTTACATAGTTCATCATGTTCTACTTGCAACTCTGGAACACCAACAACCATTTTCTTTAAGGCTAGCAAAGCTCTATAGTGAAGGTGAGGATATCTTCTATGCCAAAGCTCACATGGATTAATATCATTATGTATAAGTGCTTGGCTATATTTTTTGAAAAGTTTATACAAACTTCCTTCACGAAATCCAATCACTCAAGCAAAATCTATACTAGAGTCTTTGGGCCAAACAATAACTTTTCCATCAACAAAAGCTACTATATCTCCTTTATCTTCCAAGCATGAAATATAAACCAAATTATTTTTCATACTTAGTACATATAATATGTTGCTAAGATGAAAATTATTCCCTGATTCTAGCTCAATGAATATCTTCTCAATTCCTTTGACTTCATAACTATTGTTTTCTCCAAGTTCCACCTTTTGTGATAACCTTCTTTCCATTAGAATTGTGAGGTTGTCTCGATATCCCATCATATGCCTTGAGGCACCACTGTCTACTAGCCACAAGTCTTCACTATCTGCAACATAACTAGTAAGAACATACAAATAGAAGAATTCTTTATTACCCGAATCTTCATTCTTAGGCTTCTTTGGAAGTTTGTCCAAGTTTGTCATGGTAGCATGATGGTTTCCCTTCCTCCTTCTGTCATTCGATCTTTTGGAACAATCACTTCTATAATAACCAAACTTGTGACAATGATAACATTAAAATTTTGACATGTTTGTCTTTCCTTGAGGAGTGGATCTCCTTTCTTTAGGTCTTCTTCCTTCATTTCTCCTTCCTCCATTTCTTCTTTGAAATATAGAATTATTTCTACGTCCATTTCTTGAAACATGCTACATAAGCTTGAGAGTCACCTTCTTCAGATCTCTGAATCTTTCCTCTTGATATGAGTCTTTATTTTTCTTTAGTACATGTAATCCATAGTTCATAAAATGTTGGCACATAATTTATGGCACATATTCCTACTACAAATGAGTCCCATGATTCAGGAAAACCATTAAGTGTTGTCGTCACTAGTTCCTTTTCAGGAATGATTTCAATTGCTTGAAGTTGATCTCTCAATTGAGAAATACTTATAAAATATGAGGCTATGGTATCATTCCTTGTCATTCTAATATCAAGAGGCTCATTCTTAAAACTCATGGCTTGACCAATATTGTTGATAATATACAAACCAACTAGGACATCATACATTTTTTTTGAAGAGTTAAGATATGTGATATAAGGGATCAAATGATCTATGACATAATCTACAATAGTACTTCTAGTTGTAATGTCATCTTTCTCAAATTTTGACTTCTCTTCATCTTTCTCAGGTTCAGTGATCTTTCCTTTCACAATATCCAAGAGATCCTCCTTTGCAAGAATAATATCAATTCTCGTTTTACAATACCTAAAGTTTGTAGCTCCCTCTAATTTGTTTTCCTCCTTCATATGGGAATCCATAGAAAATAGATTGTAGATATAGGTCTTCCTCAAGAGTTTTCTCTGACAAAATCTTCTTGAAGAGTGATATCAATATCCTTCTCGTCACCAAATCTCTGATACCATGTTGAGTTTTCAAGTGCAATAGATACAAAAACAATATTTATGAAATACTGACAATTACTTCTAATGATATAGATCTTGTTTTAACAATTCTAATTTATAATTAAGTAATTACAATGTAGAAATTCAACCATAAAATCATAAGTACATCTGAGATCACAATGCACAAAGAGAACACAATATTTACAAGATAGAGTTCTACCTTCAGGAATGGGTGTTTCTCTTCATTAGGGAAGACTCGACGATTTTGGAGCCAAAAATTGAAATTTAAAATTTTGAAATTTTCTCTATTAAATCTGACATGAAGAACATGTGTTATAAAAATTATTTCAAGGGCTACATAATGCAAATGACATGAAGAAAATGTCTTAAAAATTCTTTATATATTACAAGGGCTAAATTATACATTATGAAGACCGACCATCGCTACAAAATTCAACACTTTATTGGATAATGCATCTGCTTTTGTATTCAAATGTTGAAGAATATGAAAAAAATGGCTTCCTCAAATATCCTTAGTTGCTTATAGATTCTCGACAAAGTAATATGAATATCCTTACTTCGAGGTTCCTTATGAACCCCAAATACTAGTAATATGAACTCCAAATACTAGTAATCGACGAATCCATTTATTTATGGTGATTTCAAGCCCTTTCCAAAGATATATATATATATTTTGCTTGGTTAATTGTCATAGTGCCTAGGCCCCAAGAAAATTAAATCTCTCTTTGTTCATTAGGGCGAAGGGTTACCCTTCCCACTCTTGTCAACATGGGGTTTCCCTCTGAAGCCCTGTCAAAAAATAACAGTTGATGGTCCTTTATTCTTCTCCATTTTTGGAATTTAGGAAGTTCCATTCGTATGCAATAAGCTTCATTGAAGACTGGGTGGATTTTGAGGCTATTTATTTTCTATTTTAACTGAGGAGGAGTTATCTCCCTTAAATACAACACTTCTTCATACTAACCATATTGCCCAATAGAGGTATTTCAGGAGTTAGAAGCTCTATTTCTTCAAGTTTTTCTTCCTAAAGGAGTAGAATTAGAGGTTTCTCCTTCTTTACTAAATACTTTATAGATTGGGATTTTGTTGGGCTTCCCATACCCCTGATGTTCGAAGAAAATATTTTCATTATTGACTTAGAGGAATCTTGGACTTACCTCCTGCATTTGTAGCACCGTCGCAGTCCTTCATCGACGTTGATTTGAGAATTTCAGTAATTTGGGGCTGATTTCCCAATTTCTTATTTTTCTTTGCTTCATTTTCTCTAACAACTTACTTTGAGTGTCTTCCTATATATTTTTTTGTTTCTCTCCATTTCTTGGTAACTTGCATCACAATCCCCATTGATTTTTTGAGCCATATTACTTGTTAGGATCTTGCCTGATTCACCCATTTTCCTTCAACTTCCTTGGAGTATAATTTGCTGGGCTAAAATATTTTGGCAAAGGGATTTTTTCTACTTCGTGTTCAATTGAAGATTTCCATTCTTCATGCATTGATGTAGGGTTTTGTTTGGTCCATTTTGTCTCTTCTTCCTCATCTCTTGTTGACTCGGGGATTTTTCCTTCCTCCTGTTTTGAATTTTCCATTTCTTCCTCTGGGGCTTCTTTATCTTTATTGTTTAATGGTTCTTCTTTTTCTAATTCCTCTTGTAGATGCAACACCTCAGATAATATTGTAGGGGTTGAGGCCTCATTTTTATTTTGAATTGCAATTTTTTATTTTTATTTTCCGTTGCTTTGATTTTATTTCCTCCATTTCTTTGTGTTTTCCAGTGCTCCTTCTCCTTCGCTATTGTTCCTTCATCCTTACTTGACTAGTCATTCCTGCAGTCTCTCACAAAATTTCCATAATCATGGCATATTAGACACATAAAAGGGAGTTTCTCATAGTCCAGCACTTGGCGGTGGTTCCATTTTCCTAGAGTAAGATTAATCTCGGATGGTAGACCTTTTTTTAGGACTACTTCCACACATATTGTGGCACAAGTGAACGAAGAACCCTTTGTCTTGACTCTGTTGAGATATTTCTCCAAACCATTTCCAATCACCCTTAGGAATTCATCCCTCCGACATGATAATGGGAGCCAAGGGAGCTTAATGAAAACATGTACCGCAATGGGAATATCTTCATCTGGGTCTAAATCCAAAGTCCATTTATTCAAGTACATCCCTTCAGACCTAAAGAAATATGAGCCATTCCTGAATATTAATCTTTTGTCTTTTTTATGTTGAAACATGAAAGAAAAAAACAATTTCCATAGGCATATAGACTTATGTTCTCTTTCATCATAGGTTTCCACGTTTTCTCCAAAAATTGCTCCATAGACCATGGGGACAACCACATACTTATGAATTTACCAACTAAGCCATGGTAAAAAAATGTTAGAGAAGTTCGTCGGAAGCTAGGCAATAATGTGACAGAGGGAATAAATTCTGCCTTCTTCACAAATTTAGATTGTTCCTGCTTCATATATAGTTTCTTAGGGAGAGATGAGATGAGTGCTTGAAAGGCTTCAACCTCTTCCGCCGGAGTGGGAGGGCCCCACTATGCACCAACTATCACAGGTTGATAGTTAGAGTTTTATTGGGTTCAAAAAGTTGCAAAGAAAGTTTCCACCAAAGTTTTTACCACTTTAAATCAAAATATTAATAACCTTTTGTTGCAATATGGGGCAATTTTAGAATGAATTTCCTCAAGTGAAATCCAATTACCCCAAAAGAAACCAAACTACCCTAAGAAGAATTCAATTTGGTTAAAACAAAATATTATTTTTGGTATTATTTGGAACTCCTCTCACCATTATTTAATGTTAGATAATTCATTTGGGAAAGCATCTATGTTGGCTTCAATATTAAGGCACTTATTAGCAAATTATAAAGGTCTTCCTCAATTCAAACTCATTAAACTGAAGGGACAAATTGACACAAGTTTAGGTCAACTCCACTAATAGTAGCACCATTTCACCCAATCAAAAGTCTATAAATTAGATCACCTTGTGGCTCATTTGATCACAAGTACACAACATATTTGGAGAGAGTCATCTGAGGTAGCCGTAGGCTTGAGAGCCCTAGCTAAGTTGGAGCAAATATTTGAGGTCACATTCCTATGAATAAGTACAACAATTAGAGGTTATATTATCTATAAAATAAGAGTTTGTTTTCTATGGAATGCAAGCATATTCTCTGTGGAATGTGAGCCAATTTGAGGACATATTCTTTATGAGATACAAACTATATGTGGTTATTGTGGAAGAGGTCCAAATCACCATACCTGAGGTATGTACGAGTTCAACAAAGTTCAAGAAATATTCCCTTGTTCCAGTATTCTTATCATTTGATGATTGCAACTAGGATGAGTTCAAGGAGAGTACATCGGGCCTTCCTTTCTGTCGTTTATGGTTTGTAGGAGAGGGATGTTTGTGTCCTTGGTTAAAGGTTGCCAAATGTAATAGGCCATGCCTTAATATGTAACTGTTTTGACCTATGTAAGGCCTATCTTGGAGGGCTGAGATTCCAGTTAGGTAGTTGAAGGTACGTTGAGTTTCCTCAAGTTATAGCACAAAAAATTCCATGGACAAAAGTAAAGGTTTTGAAAAAGTTATGAGGTTTGCTTGAAGCCTTGGTTAGGTCTCACTTGAAGCTGTTACAAAGACCTTAAAAGGAGGGCCAAAACCTCAGAGGAAAGTGCATAAGCTATGGGTAGAGGGTAGAAGGAAGTAATTCTATAAATGGTATGTATTTGTATTCTCAATTTGATATTTTTCATGTTTAGATTGGGAAAGTCTATAGAAACTTGTGTACAATGGTAGAGGGTGGTCAAAAGACGTAGATATATCATTGTGTGTGGGAAGTCTTGTGGATCCCTAAGGATTGAACTTTGAAGGATATAGTTCATTGAGTTGTAGAGATGTCAAATTATATGTCTGATAGTGATGTATGACAATGACACTTGCACTTATGACAATGATGTATGTTAGTGACACTTGTGCTTATGACAATGATGTATCACAGTGACACTTGTCTACTTACAGTGATATGGAGGAATCCCTATAAGTAGTCTTATGATTTCCTCCTTGATAGACTTGTTTTCCGCCATCTTATGAGCATATTGCATGATTTAGGGTTCGCTCTAGAAGGCCTAATGAATTTTTGTTGAAAGGCTTATGTCTCATTATAATTTTACTTTATATCTCAACTTCACAGTGATTGACTAATAGAAGAATACGAATTAATTTTGGGTTTTCCCTGTTGTGGGGTTTTTCCCTAGTTTTTGACAAAAATCCTTGTGTCTCTATTGTGTATGCTTTTCTTCTAATGTTCCTTACTATTTCAATGCATTGTTGATGTTGATGTTATCTCTATATAATTTCTTATGATGATATGGGAATGAATGTAATGTGAAAAATGTTTTAAAATGCAATTATCTACAGTAGAGAAGTATCTAACCCTAAAATTAACATGGAATCATATTTGGACTGAAGAAAAGTCATTGAAGATCACCCTTGTGTAGACACCTATGATGGATTTATAGATCAAGCAGAGTGAAATAGATGAAGGTGTTGGAGACCTAAAAGAATGCCAGGGTTTGGAGGAAACCCTTGGGAGCCTTTGTTCTCACAAATAAAGGTTAGGGTTTGGGAGAAACCCTAGGAGTGGCCTTGGATATGATAAATAATTGGGTTCTATAACATTGGAACCCTAGTATGATTCATAATTTTTATGATTGGATATGTATGAAGTGGTAAATTAAGTACCTATGATAGATTCTGAGTAATTCTAGATGGGTATGTCTCCTAATAAGAGATGGTATGACGTAGATCTAGTGTTCATCTTGTACATTGAAAATTGGGCTTGGCTGCCAATGAAGTGGATTAAGGATCTAGAAATTAGAATACAAGCAGTGCTTAAGAGAAAACATTTATTATTTTGCAATCAACATTGAAATATGTGATGAACAATAGAAACTCATGGCTAAAAAGGAGGCACGGTCAAGAGGGAGCTGATAACTTCCTTCAATCCTCATTAAATATAAGTACTTGCAAGACTTATGTCTTTGTGACAATGTTATTTTTTAGATTGTTTTATCTTCTTAATATACTCCATGCATGAGTAATTAGCTAACGATATGCTTCTGTCCATGTGTTCTTGAATGAGGGTGTGATCAAGAAAAGTGGATCCATCTTGAGGGTCATCCAGATGAAGAGTAGTGCATGAAGAGTTAACTCCAAGAGGATAATGAATAAGCCACTCCCATATCTAGAGAGGAAAGACAATATTGTCTTCTGAATGAAGATTGCAACATATGATGATATAGTGTAGAATATCAAAATGTAGAGGATTCTACTAATACGTAGATTGGACTGTGTAGGGTCCTGCTTCGTCATCAAGTACACTTTCATTATATTTATTTACTTTGCTATTATTACTATTGATCTCGTTCTTGGGTCAACAGGTACATCCAATATATGTAAGAACCAATTCCTCAATATTGAGATTGAGGAGGATGTAGAGAAACCCCATGATTAGAGTGGTGTTGGAGAATGGACAAGAGCTCAGACCTCGAGGGAACAATTGCAGTTTCATAGGTTTGACTATGACTAAAGAGGTTTCCTATTTAGAGGGAGTAGACTATCAGATTGAATGTAACCATTAGATGAGGTTTTAGGAGAAACATGTCCTTCATGCAAGGACCATTCAAGAGGACAAGATGTAGAAATTTTTGATGCTTTCATGATAGAAAGTTAAACTATGATAAGGAATATGCTCTCAAAGGGAGAGGATTGTGATGAGATCATAGCACATGTTGCCAAATGCTCTATTATTAGATATATGTTGGCTTCCTCCATGATGTACTTAAGGAAGATACATACTTAGATCTACCTTAGGGATTTGAAGCACATGAGAAAGAGTCTCATGATTATAGACTGAAGAAATCCCCATATGGACTCAAGCAAGTCCTCTATATTTGGTATGCTTGGATTGATGAACATCTGATGTAGACACCAACCTCTCTTCAAGGTTGAAGATATGTCTTTGATATGTGATTTTATATGATAATAATTTATTTCTAACAAGATTAGATCATCTCATTTTTCAACATCAAAGGGAGTTGACCTCTAAGCCTACTGACCATGTCCATGTCAATCGTCCAAGAAGCAGGGTATATAGCAGAAGGCATTTTTTTGGGGCCATGTCATCATTGTAATCCCAAATTTTGCAATTTTGTGATGCTAGTATGACTATTAAGCCATATAAAAACACCTACGTGAGCCTATGATTATTCTCAAAGAGTTTCATTCTAGGGAGTTTTATAACTTCACCAAATTATGTGTGTTTGTAAACACAGATAATTGGAAAAGTTTTTCTCCCATATATACCCCAAAGCTAGGGTGAAGCTCATTGAAGAGGTCTTAGGTAAGTCCTAGTGATTATCAACTCTATGTAATTTTCAAACTAGATCATGTGTCTCATCACAAAATTTGGTTGAGTCTAAAGAGTCTATGTCTATGTGTATTCCCCCTGCTAAGGGTTGATATTGGAATATTTTGATGTAAAAGTGTTATCTAGGAGATATTTTTGGTGAATGATTTCTCATAATTAGAACACCATTACCAAAATATTTTAGTTACACTTATAGGGTGGAAAAATAATTAATCCCCTCTTGATTTTTTTATTTTAATTTATGGAAAAAATAAAAATTAAATTATCTAGAAATTATCTAAAAAGAAAATGAAGGGAAAACTAATTAACCTCCAAGTGGAAAATTCAACAAAAAATTATTTGAGGCTATTTTAAAATGAAAAATTCAAGTCAAATATAAAATGCCTCATTTCCAAGGCAGAAGGACCTAGTCCAAAAATTTGTTGGGGCAGAAAAGACTATTTTCTTAGCAATTCGATTTTTTTGGGCCAAGAAGAGAATTGTTTTGCACAAGTAATGATAATTCTATTTTTAGATGTCCTTTATGGTCCAAAAGTCAAAATTTGACTGCTCTAGCACAATGAACAAGGAAAATCAATTTTTTTTGGAGATTTGTGCCAATTAATCAAGGGTTCAAAATTTTTCCTCCAGGATCAAGCCATGGATCTATGTAACTAACCATTATTTCCACTTGGAGGGGTTATTCCCTCTCATTTTTTTTATATAAGGAAGTTCTCAAGCTCCTCTTTGATCTTGATCTCACTAGATTGAAAACTTTTTGTACAGAGCTAAGCTCTGTTGGAATTTCTACATTAATAAAGACTTTGGGGTTTCAATTCAAAGTGTATCCTCACTTGATGATTCTTGATATGTGTTAGATTAAGTTTAATGCTCTAATTATTTAACCGATGATTATTTTTCCATAGCCAATAGTTGGATTATCTATTAACACATGTATCTTTCTTTAGGTACTGGGTTAGAGTAAGCACATTGTACCTAGTAGATCTAGCAAGAATCTCTAGGTCTCTAGAATTCTTGTGTGAATCGAGCCCCTTTGGAACTAATAATCTATCTTAAGTGTAGATATCTTTAGATATTCAACCCTTGGGTATGACGCAAGTACATGGACTTCAAGGTGATTGCATTTTGTTTGGACCCTGAGCTTATCTAACAAATCTGTTTTGCAGAGTTTGGGTTTGTGCATTAAAATTAAAACTATTTCCATCAAATTATCTTGCAAAATTTATTCTTGGGTTACTAATGAATTATTTGCTAATTAAAGCCTATATTATTTTTTAAATTATTGTAGTTAATTTGTACATATTTTTTAAATTATTTCTAACCCTTGTAAATTATTTTTTCTCATTTTGTAAATAATAATTTTGGGGTTTTATTTTAAAATTTTCTAAACCTTGTGTCTTGGGCTCTATTTATTTGACTTGCAGGTACTTGATCTCCAAATTTCAAAGGCAAATATGAAGCAAAGGTGATTAGCCATCATTACACCCAAATTGCTGGCTCTTTAGGGAAAATGTCAACCTCAGAAGGGGCTGTCTAGCCTTTCAGGGGAGTGCATTGGACATTTGAGGGTGGATCTAGGCCTTTTAGGGCCTGATCTACAAGACTCAAGTGCCAAAAATTGGACGTTAGGCCTGGAAGAGAAAACACTAGCCCTAGAGGGATTTTCTGCTGCAACTAGGGTTTTCTTGAAAAAATATTTTCTGAAGTTGTTTGCAGGTGGTTTCTCAAGGTTATAGTCGAGTTTTTTAGCACTCTCTAAGTGTTTTTGGCCTTGATTGGCCTAGTTGTAGGGGTTAGAGGCCATTTTTGGCCTGGTTGTGGGTATTTGAGGGCTAAAAGCCCTAGCCGCAGCCTCTTTTAGGCCTTTCTTGGTAGGCCACAACCCTAATTAGGCCTCTAAGGCCTAGCCACATCCCTAGAGGGGTCTATTCTCCTCTTGGCAAGTGATTTCTAGGGATAATTCTTTGTTTTGCAGTTTTGAGGCATTTTATGGCAAGGGTTTGCAGTGAATTTTTAGTGTATTTTGTAGTGTATCACGACTCTTATAAGACCCACAAGTACCCATGGTTCTTGACAGGTTTTATAGTGAGATGGATCACTTGCATAGAACCCACAGTTTCTACCCATACTCACCAAAGCCCACATAAAAATCGGCTACCCATGTTGAACCCATTAAGAACCACATATGACCTGCATAATACTTGTGGAGACACTCATTTTTTTTCTTTTTCTTTTTTTGTGCTTAAAATTTACCTTATTTTAAGTTTTTTTTTTTTTGTATTTTTCCAAGTCTTATACGGGTCGTTGAGTCAATAGCCAGATGAGTCTTATACGAGTACGAGTCGTGCAACATTGGTATTTTGTCAATTTGAGGGATAAACCCGTTCCTAAATTTTGTTTTAAGGTTGATTTAATTGCATTGCATGTCTTCTTAAAAAGGCTACAATGTAAAAACTTCAAATTTTCAAGCCTTAGCCTTGCTAGCTAGTGTTGCACAAGTCCGATATATTATTTTCATAAGTTTTTGGTCTAACAATTTGTGTTTGCAGTAATCTCAAAACTTTGTGAGTGCAGGTTTTAGAAGAGCTATTTATTTTCCATCTCCAAACTTGGCATAGGCCACTAGTGTTGAGAAATACAAGGGACAACAAATAATATTCTCCTACTTTGATAACTATTTGTGTTGTATTTTTACTTTTATTAGCTTCTTCTTTCACTTGATTTTATTTAATGTTCTTTTCATCAAAAAATTACCAAACCATAAAGAACAACAAGATAAAGGACATAAGATGTAGGCGATCAGCCAGGGCCAAAACCTCTCCAACTGATAAGAAAACCATAAGAATCCTGCTCTTCTTATATAACTTTAATTGACGAATTCCAAGACCTAGACACTTGACCAAGACTCCTCCAAGACCAAGTCAACTTGCATTTTTCCTTTCCAAGTCAAACAAAGTCAACTTTGCCTTAATACTGCTGCAAACTCCTCTTCATCCTTGATTGCAATGTTGCAACACTAGTATGCAATTTTCATCTTCTCTCCTTGCAATTCTTGACCTCCTATAGCTTCCTACAACTTTCACACGTGTGATGGGATAAGGGAAATTTTAGCCCTTATTTTCCTTCAGTTTTCTTGAGCTGATATCCTTGTAACTTTGGCTTGCAAGTGGGATCTTCTTCTTACCTTGTTTCGTCCTTCTTGAGGTGAATTTACTTCTTATCTGCTGCAATAATATGTACCCTAGTTTCCTCACACGAGTGAACAAGAATAGCCTAAAACAAACCAAAAATTACTTCAATATTTCTATCTTATTGAATTCTTCTTCTTCACTTGATATGAGGCTTCTTCTTCTCCCTTGATTGGGCTTCTTGATGAGTGAAAATGACTATCTCCTTGAATGAGGCTGAGTGCCTTATATATAGGCTTCTAGCCACTTCAAAATAGGCTGACTTTTCACTGTTTGGAAGGGTGAGTTGTTGCTTACATTTTAACTTGGTTTTGGAGGGTCCTTTAACTCTATTTTGACTCAATTAATTTTTATTTACAATATGTAACATGCCCAAATGGGTCTTCAATGCATGACAATGACTCAATTGACTTTATGAAAAACCTAGAAGCACTCAATGGGTGCTTGACCTAAAAATAAATTTCCTTTGAGCATGAAACCCATGCCTCAAGAACAACAATAATAATTTTTTTTTTTCTCTTTTCAGCAAATACATAAAATCATGATTACATATGTCATTATGAAGACCGTACCTAGTTACATATTTCAACACTCCCTCTTAACTAGGGAGGTATTCATGATTACATATGTCATTATGAAGACCGTACCTAGTTACATATTTCAGCACTCCCTCTTAACTAGGGAGGTATTCATAATCCATAAAAGGTAGTTGGACATTCTCAATCTGAATAATTCTCATAAGAAGATTCAAATTGGTAATCCATCTGTTTAGCATCCTACAAACCAAAATTGCCACATATCAAGGCCTTGACTAACAACTCTATCTCTCCACAATATCATAGCACAATGTTGGCGATACCAATGACTGGAAGACACCATCATCATTATCTCTCTGGGAACATACCCCACCCAAGTGTTCACAACGTATGTTCTTCCAGGACTATTCTTATATTGGATTCCCAGCCCTCAAAGAATATCAATCCTCTATGACTACTCTTATCTTGGATGCCCTACTTCATCGTCAAAGAGTATTAGATGCTAGATACTTACCCAATTCTTCACAAAGTGAAGACAAGAATGATGTGTTTGCCTCTCCCTTTTAACTAGGGAAGATACACCCATTCTTATAAAAGGAATGTACCCAAGCTCTCTCTTAACGAGGGACTTGTCCAAGCTCCCTCTTAATCAAGGACTTTCTTCCAAGCTCCCTCTTAATATAGGGACTTGTTTCCAACAACAAATTTCTACCTTTTGTGGAGATCATGATACCTTCAAATACTTATAGAGATCCTTCCATTGGATGTCATGAATTTCATCTTCATATTTATGAAGCCTTCATTTTGTAGGGCATCGACCATCCATCACTTTCCTTCATCAACCATGTCATTCATGTCATCCTTCTCTTCATCAGAAAGTGATCCTCTAATCCACATCTGGCTTTTCTTCATACAACTACTTCTTCCAAGTCATGTTTCCTTTAGGATTCCAAGTCATGTTTCCTTTAGGATTTTCCATCCAACCACATGAGTGCTAGTTGTAGGTGACATCTAAAACTCTCTTTTAGTAGCCCTGCATTAACCCAACTAGATGTTTGTTCAAAAATAAAAAATGAGCATCAAATCAAAGTTAACCTTTTTGTGATGGCTTTTCGTCATAACATCTTCTTCTTGCAACATCAACATCCTGCACATTCATAAACACATCTTCAAGAATTTCGATGTCAAGGGTCTCCTTTATTTACAAAAATTATTAGGGTATTCATACCTCTTTCTATGGAGATGTCATAGCCAAATCTTTTAGTCATCAGATTTTGAATTCGTGACCATAGTTGCATATTTCATGTCTCTTCTTTCTTTCTTCACATATTTCTCCCCAGGAACTTTCATCCATAGTTCCTTCGTCTTTTTCAACCACCTCATATTCCATATGAGGACATATTATGTTGATTTCATCTTGTCAATATGTGAACCATGCCTTCATGCATCTTTCGAGGGAATATATCCTTTTCTTCAATCATGCTCATGATGTAGATCATTTACCCATGCAACCATATGATGACATCACCCAATCAAATACATGAATACATACCTCTTTCCTTATTTTTTCCATCTAGAATTCTTTAAGCAACTTCTTTTCCTTGATTGAGAGTACTTCAACCATCTTAACATGCTGCATTCCTTAGTCATCATACCATCGTTATTTCAAACGATGAATCCCATACTAGGTGGAATTCTCAACGATATACTTGATTCTTCCACAAGAGGTGAAACTTCTAATTAATATTTTAATGAAGGATATTTATTATGCTCATCTTGCAAATGATCCTTCCTAATGATGATGATGTATGATGAATTTCTATGCTATATGACTTTCTTCTACCCATAAGTACTACTTATGTTTTTCAGTTTGGTTACCAAGAGCTTCTTCTGTTCTATGATGACGACTACTTCCATGTAGAATCCTAATTGAACTAGCTTTCAAGCTTCTATAAATATTTCACGAGCTCTTTCTTTAATTGTATGCCATGCTTACACTGCTTTCTACCACGATAGTTATCTTTCATGAAAAACTGAAAACGAACACAATGAAGGGGATTATCTCAGTCATAGTAGAGATATTTCACTTCATCCTTTTTTGATTTCTTCTTTTCAACTTATTCCACTTCTTCTGTGACATGAGATTCATCCCTTCCTCTTTTGTTTTTGTCCTTCTTGAAATTAGGACAATCTCTCTTATAGTGCCCGTATTCCTAACATCCATAACATTGGATCTTTGATATATTCTTTTTCTTTTATTTGGGGACCAAACTTTCCAAACTTTCCTTTTCTCTTAGCCATGGCAACAAATTCTTGGAATTTCTTGTTTGATCCAACACCGCTTTTTGCACTCAACCCAGTTTCTTCAATTTTACACAATGACCAAAGTGAATTGAATGGGCCTTCTTTCCATAGATTCTTGATGTAAAGTTTTCCCATTCCTTTGGTAGTGCATTGAGCACTATGGTGGTCATTTTTATTAGAAATTATTTCTCCCAACTCTTGTAGTTGGTCTCTTATTTATGATACCCTCATAAAGTATGAGGCTATTCCATCTTCCTTTGATATCTCCATCTTGTAGAGTTCTTGTCTTAATGATATCACTTCTCCAACAATACTTACGTAGAACAATTCTACTAGCTTCTCATATATTTCTTTGGATGTATCCAACCTTTCTACATATGGTATGAGGGGATATTTGATGGATTCTATAAGGATCCTTTGAGCACTTACTTACCCTTTCATGTACTTCACTATAGCTTGAGCTTATTCCTTTGGAGGTTTAGTGATTGAACCCTTAGCATGATCAATGACTTAATTTTCTATGAGGATCCATTAGGGGAATTTTGAGGTACAACCAAAATAAACGCTATAAGAAAAAACAGGATTCAAGATGATGATGTCAACCATTGGGGATGATTCACCATTTTTGGATTAAAAAAGTAAAAAGTTTAAAAAATAATAAAATAATAAAACTACTCTTTCAACTCATATTTTCAACTTATCTACCTAAGGTTTTACTCAAATTTCGAATAGGAGTACTAATTAGATGCAAACTTTGATTCATCATCCGAGGAGTACCCATGTTTCATACTTTTGATGGACCCTACTACACGAAAAATGAGAAATACATGAAAAAACATGATTGCAATCATGCTTTTCATGTATTTCTCATTTTTCATGTAGCAGGGTTCATCAAAAGTATGCAACATGGGTACTCCTTCGATGAGGAATCGAATTCAGTATCCAATGAGTGTTGCTACTTGAAATTTGAGTAAACCCATAGGGAGATAATTTTTTTCCCTCTAAAATTTGATGATGTAATCTAACCTTATTTTATTATTTCCACTATTATTTTATAATTTCCTTAGGAGGCCCATTTTTGACCTCAAAATTCCTTAATGAAATATTTCCTCTTCTTCCATGCAAGAAATTTTGATGACCCAACAAATTTGTGGCTTTCCTTGCATAATGAAGTCATTTTGATTGCAAATTCAATCATAAATATAAAGGTTCTTACTTGTAAAGTGAAGATACTCCTTGATGATTAAATCTTCGACTTGATGTCTTTCTTGATGATGTTGATAATAAAATATGTCTTCTTGATGAGGATATCTTCCTTCAAAAGTGATCCTTGACTCAAAGAGAGTGAGATCACCTTGATTCCTTTATTATGATGACAACACCTCTTCTTGCTTCCTTGGATAGAGTAGAATGTGGTGGCTATCCCACAGTGCTTCAACTGTAGGGTCTTCCTTTGTTTGAGTGGATATTGTGTCCTTGAGGTATTCTATCCTTGTATATTGTAAGCTTCCCAAGAATTCTTTAGTTGAGAAACCCTTTCCTTGAATGAGCTAGGGTTTTGAGGTCTTCTCTCTTTGAGATGTGATGATCCTTGAGATGAATGGTCCTTCTTGATGATTGATGATTTTGATAATATTTTTGTACTTTGAGCTTTTAGTGTCCTTCTTTAAGCTACCTTTCCTTGTCTTGTCATCTTACTCCTAATACCTTGTTGAGAAATCTAGGGGAGGGGGGAAATAAGACGATTTCGCTTACTTTGATAACTACTTGTGATGTATTTTTACTTTTATTAACTTCTTCTTTACTTTATTATATTTACTGTTATTTTCATCAAATATTTACCAAACCATAAATAACAATAAGACAAAGGACACAAGATGTAGGCGATCATCTAGGGCCAAAACCTCTCTGACTGAGAGGAAAAACCACAAGAATTCTTCTCTTCTTATAGAACTTTAATTGACGAATTTCAAGACCTAGACCCTTGAACAAGACTCCTCCAAGACCAAGTCAAACATTTCATTTTCCCTTTCCAAGTAAAACATAGTCAACTTTGCCTTAATACTACTGCAACTTCCTCTTCGTCCTTTACGTTGGCCCTGCAACACTAGTCTACAATTTTTAGATTCTCTCCATGCAATTCTTGGCCTCCTGTAGCTTCTTGCAACTCTCTCACGTGTGATGGGATAATGGAAATTTTAGCCCTTCTTTTCCTTCACTTGTCTTGAGTTGATATCCTTTTAACTTTGGATTGCAAGAGGGATCTTCTTCTTACCTTGTTTCAACCTTCGTGAGGTGACTATACTTCTGATCTGCTTCAATAATATGTACCCTAGTTTCCTCACACATGAGAACAAAATAGCCTAAAACAAACACAAAATTACTTTGATCTTTCTATCTTCTTGACTTCCTCTTATTTTCTTGATATGAGGCTTCTTCTTCTCCCTTGATTGAGCTTCTTGATGAGTGAAAATTTTTGTCTCCTTGAATGAGGCCAAGTGCCCTATATATAGGCTCCCAACCACTTCAAAATAGGTTGACTTGTCACTGTTTGGAAGGCCGAGTTTTTTCTTGCATCTTAACTTGGTCTTGGAGGGTTCTTTGACTCTATTTTGACTCAAATAATTTTTATTTACAATATGAAACATTCCCAATGGGTCTTCAATGCTTGACAATGACTCAATTGAATTTATGATGAACCTTGAAGCACTCAATGGGTGCTTGACCTAAAAATAAATTTCCCTTGAGCATGAAACCCATGCACCAAGAACAACAATAATAAATTTATTTTTATCTTTTCATTAAATACATAAAATCATGATTACATATGTCATTATTAAGACTAAACCAAGTTACATATTTCAATAACTAGGCCTAAGGGTTTGTTCCTCTTATCCTCATCCTTTTTATCTCTCTATCAAAACACATATAAGATCTGGGCATTAAAACATTATTGGCACAATTAACTGATAATCACTCTAATGAATCCCAAAATCGATTCTAAATAAGCCTAATAACTATAATAAGTAACATTCATCTCTTAAGGGCTTAAATCTCTATTGTTTCTTGTCATTTTTTGGGATTGATTCACAAGTATAGCTTGCTGATCTGATTTATTCAAGTCTGGTTCATTTCTTAAAAGTGATTAAATTGTTAGAGATCCATTGGTGAGTTGACCATATAATTCTTGCATTAACTTGTCTATTGCATCTTGCATCATTGCATTGTTTTTTTTTGGCATCCATTGTTAATTAGATGCACTTGTTGACTTCATATCACTGTTAGCAATCTCATCTCTCGTTTTTTCTTGTCTCTATTTTATCATGTTATGCTTAATTGATTCATGATCTAAGTGGAAAATAGATGTTGTTCTCATCATTTTGTTTCTTGTGCCTAATTTCTAATCAAATTGTAATGCATTGAGAACATCTAATAAACATCTTGAGTATTTTAATTTACTAGCCTTATTTCATTATGATAAAGTTCTCTAAAATTTGTTCTTGAGTTAATCTTATTAATAACTGGAATTACTAATCTTGTTTCATTGGAAATTTCTAGTTTCATGTTGCTTCATTGAGATAATCACTAAATTGCTCTAAAGTGATTCATTTACTTGATCTTGTTATCTAATGTTGAATATAATTATGACCATTTTGATTACAAGTTGAAGTACTTAATTATCGTAATAATCTCATAGAAGCTACCGCTCACATCTTGCATTTCATCCTAAATTAGAAGTACATTTCTAAAACAGACCTCCAAGCATAAGCTTGGTTGTAAGAAGATAGGAACACCTTATCCAAACAATTTGAGGACCCTAGACCCTCATTTGTAGTTAACGCAAGTGAACTTGTAGTTCTCTTGTGGGAAATACCTTGTAGGAATAGAGGCACCCATGTGGTTAGAACCCCACGAGAGGTATCATTAATGAGGCCATAACCTACTTCTTTTAGGATTCCCTCTACAACTTGAATTTGTGACTAGTTCTGAAAGAATTGAGGAGAAGGAATCACTTAGAGTAGGTATATAATTAAAAGTAAACAAGAGCTTGCATTTCACATAGTGTAAGTTTTGCATTTCATAGAGGATAGAACTTGCATATTGTAGCAATTGTTCATCCGGTAACTTGAAAATTCAATTCTAATTGAGAAAGTAATCAATCTCATAAGGAACTGGTCTCTGACTTAAAATATTAAGGAACCTAATTAAAGTGTCCTTGATAATCATACTTGCCTCTTATTTCCATCCAAGTTGCTAGGCCATTCATTTGTGTCTCCTTAACTTGTTGGCTCCCAACGGGTTGCTCATCATCTTATCCATAGGGACTAACCCACTTAGTCTGCAGTTAGGAGAAAAATTAAATGGAGAGCGAAGGGATCAGAGTGACAACCCTTACCATGAGAATTGTCGCACTTTGGTGTACAATTTGAGTGACAACAGAGCCCAAGGTGATCCACTTCTTGATATTAGAAGTGTAACAGAGAGATGATAAGGAATTCCTTGTCAAGGGAAGTATGTTGTTAGAGAATTAGCATGATGGATTACAATGAAGCAGTTAAGAGACTCCTCTTTAGATTCATATTTGGTGGATCCCACAATGAGACAACAACTAGATGGATTATTGCTTTGCAACATGTACCCTGAGCTAGATAAAGCCAGTATAGGTATATTGGAATGCTGCAAAGTTTGTATTGAGATATCTAGATGATACAATCACTCATGGATTGAGATAATGCAATGACTGGAGAGATATTCCAATGCCAAGTGAACCAAGAGTGTTGTAAATAGGAAGAACACATTGAAGTGTTGCTTTAGTATGGGTCTTGCTTTGATTTCTTGTATGAGTAGGTAGTGGAATTTCATTACACTCAATCCAGCAGTGGCTGATCATATTGCAACATGACCACAGAATTTTCAAACATGGTGCCACTGATGGAGCATTGAGGCTCCAACACAAAGGGAACGATAAGGATCCAACACAAAGGGATCAATGAGGATCCGAAAATGATTTGTTGTAGAACTGAAGCAGTGAGGCTTCAACAAATGAGTAGGTTGTAGAAATTCTCACCAAGCCATTGCCGAAAGAAAAGTTATTATTCTTTAGTGAGAAACTTGGATTGTAGAAAAAATAACCCCTCCCTCAGAGGGAACACTTCTGATTGAGAACACTGAGATATGCTCATGCCCCCAGTCTTTTGACTATCCACAGGCTTGGTGAGGGGGGAAGAGAAAGAAAGATCTTGGGTGTGAGGGTACTCCTTAAATCCATGGACTTGGATGAGTACATACCCCAATATGCATCCTATGCATAATTCACCCTTATAAAGGGGTCGTGGACTCAGTTAATCTTAGGTGTGTGTGATATTTACCAAGGGCATACACGTGTACCATAGGATTGGTTATGGTAAATTGATCTCCCCTAAGTATTGGATGCATGTATTCTACCACTTGATTACTGAGGATTAAGTTGGGTGAGGGTCAATCAGTGGACAATAGGGTTTCAATGATGTTTACCAAGGTCATTTATGACTACCATGGACTTGTTTGTGGTAAATCGATCTCCCTTATTTTCATGTGAATCATTCTTCTTCTTTTATGGATCGAGTTATCATTGTTCAACTGAGATGAGGTCATGGATCTTGACCTGGAAACCCACAGGGTATGCATGATCTTTACCAAGGTCATTTAAGATTTTCATGGACTTGGTTGTGGTAAATCAATATCTCGTATCATTAGTTTTGGATTATTATTTTTCTATGAGATGAGTTGAGATGAACTTCTATGTACATTTGAGATGAGACACATAGTGCAACCAAAAATTCCTCCCTAGCTAAGAGGGAGTGTTGAAATTTGGGGAAACTTTGGGATGATTTTCCCCAAGAGAAATCCATTTACCCCAAAAGAAGCCCAACTGCCCCAATAATAATTCAAATTGGTCAAATAAAAAGTATTATATATGGTATTATTTTGGCACTCCTCTCACCATTATTTAATGTGACATATTTAATTTGGTCAAGCATCTATGTTGGATCCAATATTAAGGCACTTATGATAAAATTATAAAGGTCTTCCTCAATTCGGCCTCATTAAATTGAAGGGATACATTAACATAAGTTCAGGTCGGCTCCACTAATAGTGGCACTCTTTCACCCAATCAAATGCCTATAAATTAGATCATCTTGTGGCTCATTTGATCATAAGTACAAAAAATCTTTGGAGAGTGTCTTCTGAGGTAGTTGTAGGCTTGATATCCTTAGCCGAGTTGGAGCAAATATTTGAGGTCACATTTGTAGGAAGAAGCACGAAAATACGAGGTTATATTATTTGTGTAATGCGAGTTTACTTTTTGTGGATTGAAAGCATATTCTATGTGGAACACGAGTGAGTTTGGGGACATATTCTCTGTGAGATAAAAATTGTATATGGTTCTTGTAGAAGAGGTATAAATCACCATCTTGGAGGTCTATTTGAGTTCAACAGAGTTAAGGAAGTATGCTCTTTTTCTAGTATTCTTATCATTTGATGACTACAACTAGGCCGAGTACAAGGAGAGTAAACCGAGCCTTCATTTTTTTGGTTTATGTTTTATAGGAGAGGGTTATTTTTATATCTGGTTAACGGATGCCAAATGTAATAGGACTGTGCCCTAATATGCAATTGTTTGGAGGGCTGAGATTCTAGGTAGGTAGTTGGAGGTATGTTGAGTTTCCTCAAGTTATAACACAGAAAAATCCATGGAAAAAAGTAAAGGTTTTGCAGAAGTTATGAGGATTGGTTTAAGCCCTAGTTAGGGCTCACTTGTAGCGGTTACAAAGAACTTAAAAGGAGGGAAAAAATCCTCAGAGGAAAGTGCACACGCTGTGGGTAGAGGGCGATAAGAAGTCATTCTATAAAAGGTATGTATTTGTATTCTCAAATTGATATTTTTCATGTTAATATTGGGAATGTTTATAAAAATTTGTGTACAATGGTAAAGGGATGTTAGAGAGCTACTATGAGATCTCTAGTTTAGTGGTAAAAGCAGAATATATATCATTTAGTGTGGGAAGTCTTGTGGAGCCCTAAGGATTTACATTTGAAGGAGCTAGTTCATTGAGTTGCAGAGAGGTCAACTTCTGTGTCTAACAATGATGTATGGAAGTGACACTTCTGCTTATGATAGTGATGTATAGCAATGACACTTTACTACTTACAGTGATAGGAGGTATCCCTATCAATGGTCTTATGGTTGCCTCCTTGATAGACTTGTCTGCAACCATATTATGAGGATATTTCATGATTTAGGGTTTGACCTAGGAGGCCTAATGAATTGTTGTTGAAAGATTCATGTCTCATTATAATTTTACTTTGTATCTCTAATGAACATTGGTTGACTAATAGAAGAAGACAAATTGATTCTGGGTTTCTCCGCTTGAGGGGTTTTTCCCTGGTCTCTGACCAAAATCCTGGTGTCTCTATTGTGTATGCTTTTCTTCTAATGTACCTTACTATTATGCAATGTTGTTGATGTTGATGTTCTCTATATAGAATTTCTTATGATGATATGTGATGAATGTAATATGAAAAATGTCAAAAAATGTTTTAAAATGAAATTATCTACAATAGGGAACTATCTATCCTTAAAATTAACACCTTATATGACATTTTATAATCATTCTAATAAGTCCACTCTTTTGTTCTAGGCATGTGAATAATCCTTGTAATATAGTATGATGATTGCAATAATTCCTTATAATTTTTTCATCTCCACATTTTTAGTCATGTATGGGAAGCAATCAAAACCTTCTTTTCTTTATTTCTTTCTATTTTTTGGGTAAAAATTTCATTAACTGAGAAACATAGAATTACATAGCAGTTCCAAAAATCAGGCCAACATTTCACAAGGGAGATCAGATCAAAGCCAAAAGTGGACTCTTCTTCATGTGCTTCTTGATGTCGTTTCTCACTTGTATTTTGTGATTATAGACTCGGTGTTGGTTTTTGATAGACTAAGGGTTATGCGAACAATTCATCTACCTTCTCAATTAGTTAATCAATTCATTTGCCATGGTAGTCAAGTGCCTTGGTAGTTTTTTCCTTGTCATCATTTATTATTCTCTATGCAATTTTCCATCAAACTTCAGACTACATGATCAGAATATCAATTATGTCTCCCTTTTCTATTATTTTATTCATTTTGATATATTAATATCTTTTTTCCTTCCCCCAACTTTGTTTGTGCCTTTTCAACGTTTTTGAGATGATATCTTACGCTATTAACCTCATCTCTACACTAGTTCACTTGAACATGTAATTTGTCATTACTAACCATCTTGAAGTTGGAATTTTTACTTGCGAACCCCCTACCACCCATGCTCCTCCCCTTCCCTCCACACTGCCCATCCCCCTTCTATTTTTAGTTTCATGTTTATGTTTTTCCTATTTATTTTTCACTTATATGTGTGTGTATAATGATTTAAAAAATGATTTTTTCCCTTAAAAAAGTTGTTGTTGTTGTTGTTGTTTTTTTTTCTTTTTTCTTTTTTATATATTATATCTTTCAGTAAAAATTAAAAGACACGACTTTATGAAGCATTGTAAAAAATTGAAGGAGTATGGAAAAAGTGCATAAAATTAAAAAAGATGATTGTCTTAGCAGCTACTGTCTGTGGCAGGCAAGGTTGATGGCTACACTACCATGGAAACAATGGTCGACAAGGGAATGATACAAGGACATTGTTTCAACAGTGTTGGATAAGGTGACAAACAAGAAACATGGTGACATGGAATGGTGATGGGATAAGGATAGAATGGGTGGGAGCCAGTGAATGCAGACAAAAAAATATGTGACAGGTATGGGAATCAGACGACAAAAGGACTTTGGTGGTAGCACACTATTAGTAGGGGCGGTCGGTTATGGACATGAAAGAAGGATGAAGCAGGTAGCAATAGTACAACATGGTTGTTGGTACAAATGTTGAAGGTTCAGACAATGGTTTGGATCTGATACCATTGTAACAACTAACTTTGTTGTATATGTGTAGACATAATTGTATTAAAGGATATGTACTTATTAATGGAATGAATAATGATGATTACAACACCATCAAGATGGTATACGTATAACATTGGCTGTTCACAAGGTGAAAGGATTCACGCCCCTTGAATTTTCATTACCTCGTTAAATTATTGTTATTTATAACTGTCATTGTGTTCATATCATAAACCTAAAGTAATTATTACTAGTAAAAATTTAGATGAATTTCCTTAGGAAATTCATGATATGTTAGATGAGTTTGATAATATAATAGTTGATTATTTTTCAAGTAATCTACCTCCTGTAAGAAACATAAGTCATCATATTGATTTGATCCCTGAAGTAGTTTTTACAAACAAAGTAGCATACCAAATGAATCTAAAGGAGAATGAGGAGATCATAAATCAAGTGAAAGAGTTGTCGTGATATGTACTGGATCATTATATTGTTTTCTATCCATATTTATTCTTTCATAGTGTTAAAAGTGGAGGAATAATCTCATAGGACATTTTTTACCAGTGGGACCCAATTTGGAAAATTGGGGTCTAAAACCTTCCAGGAGCATTTAAGGAATAAAAGATGTTTTTTGGGGGGTAAAACTTTTTTGCTTCAGTTCAACACATTTTTAACCTATTCTATACACAAATACGTTTCCAACAACAGAAGAATCACCTCAATCAAAGTTTGTGTGCAAAAGTTATGCCACTCAGAAGTTGACCTTCCTATTTTCCCCACCATAATTTGAGAGGATGCCACGTCAGCCCCATTACTCATGGAAAATGGGTTTTCCATGTATTAATGATGAGTATGAATCTAGAAGAGTCAATTATGTATCTCTAGCTAAGATTTGGAGTCAAACTAACCTGCTAGTAGGCTATCAGGTTGTGTTATAACTGGGCCATTAGAAGGAAAATGGGTTCCATTCTTTTCGAGAGTATTTTGTTCCATAGATAGACAAAGAAACTGAGAGGGATATGGAGAGAGTAAAAAGAGAGGATTTATGTATTTTATTAACCCATATTCCATAGGCTTTACTTCTTTGTACTTTCTACCATTTTCTATTCAGAGAAAGAGAGCGTAACGACCTCAACTTCTAGCTGAGTTTTCTCTCGAAAGGGTTTCCTAGGATATATCTCGTGTCAATTTCGTTCTGTGAGTTTTTATTTCAATAATATATATTTTATGCATACACCATAAAAAAAATTTAGATATCCATAAATCTAAAGAGAAATAAACTCTCATAGTGTAGAGTTTGGATTTTTGAGTATAATTTTATCATATCCGTTGTGACGAACTACCTAGTGGAATATCCATGGCAGTTTAGGGAGCATGTTGGATAAAGGGTTGATTGAATAAGGCTTAAGCCCATGTTCTATGCCTATTGTTGTAAGTCTGAAGAAAGGCAGTGGATGGAGGATGTGCATTGATTCTAGGGCCATAAACAAAATCACTATCAAGTATAGATTTCCATTACCTCATATGGATGATTTAATGGATTGTTTGGGAAGTGTAAAATACATCTATAAAATTGATTTGAAAATTGGCTACCAACAAATTACGATTATAGAGGGAGATGAATGGAAGACTAATTTTAAAATCTAAGCATGGATTGTATCAAAGGTTAGTTATGCCTTTTGGATTAACTAATGCAATTAGTACATTCATCAAATTAATTAATGAGGTTCTCAAAGAATTCATTGATAAATTTGTGATTATGTATTTGGATGGAATATTAGTTTATAGTCAATCCAAGGAAGAACACTTAGGAGGAATTTAAAAATTGTTTTGAAGAAATTACAACATGAAAATATTCTAATAAATTTGAAGAAATTTTCTTTCATGAAGATAGAGTTGGTTTACTTGGGATCTGTTATATCTCAAGAAGGGTTAACTGTAGATCTAGAAAAGATAAAGGCCATTATCCACATAAAATATTTGAGGTAAGGAGATTTCATGGACTTGTAAGTTTTTATAGGTAGTTTATCATGAGTTTCAACAATACACGTGCTCCAATTTTGGAGACCATAAAGGGTATGAAACCATTCAATGGAAAACTACAAAAGAAAGAGGATTTCGGTTCCTTAATAAGAAAATAACCAAAAATCCAACTTTAGATTTGAAAGAATTTAACAAGTTGATTTAGGTAAAGTGTGATGCAAGTGGAGATGCTATTGGTGTTGTTTTAAGCCAAGATGATAAAGCCATAACATATTTTAGTGTAAAGTTGAATGATGCAAAACAAAAATATTCATACTAGGATAAATAATTTTATGCTATAGTTTAAGCATTGAGGAAATGGAGGCATTATTTAATCCAAAATAATTAGTTTTTTATTTTTTTTTTATTTTTATTTTTTTATTCCGACAACCATGCATTGCAATTTATAATTCAACAGGCTAAGTTTAACTAGAGACATGCTAATTGGATGGAATTTCTACATAATTTCACTTTTGTTAATAAACACATTAGTGGGAAAACTAATAGAATTGCATATGCTTTGAGTATAAGAAGTTTGGTGTTGCAATAATATAAAGTTTAGGTGTTGAGGTTGAAATTCGAATGAATATGTATAAGATGACCTAGATTTCAAAGAAGATTTTGAAGCATGTGAAGAACTAGTTTGCAAAGATATAAGGTTATGGACAAACTACATAGTCCAAAATGGACTATTATTAAAAAGGGTTCAATTGTGCTTTCCAAAAAGTTCCATGAGAGATTTTTTATTGAAATAAAAACATAGTGGTGATTGGGTCGAAACTTTGGGTAAGATAAGACCTATGCATAACTCAATTTTTTTAATTATTGGCCAGGGATGAGAATGGAAGTCAAAATATCTATTGAAAAACATAAAATTTGTCAACATGAAAAAGGTGTGGCTAAAAAAAAGGTTTATATAAGAAATTACCCATTCCAAGAAGATGATGGGATGCTGTAAGTATGGATTTTGTGTTAGAAAATTATATATTACAGAGCAATGGAACACATAAACTATTGCAAAAATATAAACACAGAAAACACATAAAACAAGAGAGACACAGATATATGTGGTTCACCCAATTTGGGCTATGTCCACAGAGAAACAACCAATCCTTCCTTTTATATTATCTAGCAAAATGAAGAGATACAACCTACAATAGATCCGCTGTAATTCCCTCTTCGCTCTCACATAATCTCCTTTCTCTTTCTCGCTCAGAATATAGATCTACATAGCCGCAATATAGTTCCATCATATATAGCGAGGGGTTTCCTTCTAGGGAAAAAAACCCTAAATTAAACATAAATTATACCATCAGATTTCAGCCTAATGAACGACCCAAATTGACTACGAAATTACAACATTTTACATAGAAATTTTACGTCTATTTTTAGCTTCGGGGGTGCTACCTTTGATCCCCTTCCGGGGGGGACTCTAACCCCCCTTGGACCCCCTAGCAGCGCACATAAATGGGTGGGTTTGCACCACATTACGAAATGGGGTCCAATGTGGTGATACCTCTGAATAAAGAAGATAATCAGGCTCCACACCCAACAATCTCCCACTTGGAGACTGATTATAGCAACTCCACCGTTGCTTCATTTGCTAGAAAATGACTCCACTTTGGACCTGGTTGTTTCAAATCTTCATCATCATACTTGAAGACCAACTGAAACATAGAAGAATCTTAGTTTCTCCCTAGTTACAACTTTTGTTAACATATATGTAGGATTATGGCTAGTATGTATCTTTTCTAGCTTCAACTGTCCATCTTCCAACACTGGCCATATGAAATGGTACTTGAGCTATATATTTTAGTCTTGGAATGAAATGCAAAGTTATTTGCAAGATGTATGACACTTTGGTTGTCACTATATATCCTGCCCAACTTTTCCTTCTTACCCAATTCATCCAGAAACCTTTGTAACCAAATCATTTCTTTACTACTGTAGAAGCAACATACTCTGCTTCCGTCATTGAGAGTGCAACACAAATTTGCAGTTTTGAAACCCAACTGACAGTTATTCCACCTATAGTAAACACATACCTTGTGGTGCTCCTCCTATTATCTCTATAGCCCGCCATATTTGCATCAACATATCCCTGTAGAGCAATGTTTGAACCAACAAAGCATAATGCTTGATTTGTGGTACCTCTCAAATACCTAAGAATCCACTTCATCGCCATCCAATGTTCTTTTTCTGGATTGTTCATGTACCTGCTTACAACTCCCACTGCATGTGCAATATCAGACCTTGTGCAGACCATTGCATACATTAAGCTTCCAACTGCTGATGCATATCGAACTTTAGACATATAAGCCATGTCTTCCTAAGTCTTGGGACACACCTCCTTACTTAGTTTGAAATGGATAGCCAAAGGTATACGAACTAGTTTTTCATTCTGCATATTAAATCTTTTCAATACATTTTGTATGTACTCACTGTGAGACAATGTTAATTTGTGATTCTTCATATCTCTAGTTATTCTCATACCAAGGATTTGTTTTGCAACACCCAAATCCTTCATTGCAAATGATTTTTCCAATTTTATTTTGAGCACATTTATTTCCCGCATGTTAGAACCTACAACAAGCATGTCATCTACATACAATAACAATATAATATGACTGCCATCATTTTTCCTTTTGAGATAAACACAATGATAAGAGTGACATCTAGTATAACTTTTTTTAGACATAAACCTATCAAATTTTAGATACCACTGCCTTGGAGCCTGTTTTATGCCATACAAGCTCTTCGTCAACCTACACACTAGTTTCTCCTTCCCTTTTACCTCATATCCTTGTGGTTGATTCATATATATTTCTTCCTCCAAATCCCATGGAGAAAGGCTGTCTTTACATCTAACTGCTCAAGATGCAAATATTCAGCTGCTACTAGACTTAAAATAGTTCTGATTGAAGTAATTTTAACAACAGGAGAAAATATCTCATCAAAGTCTATACCCTTTTTCTGTGCAAACCCCTTCACCACAAGTCTAGATTTATACCTTTTTCTACCTCCATCTTCTTCCTTCAACTTGTAAACCCATTTATTCTACAATGCTGTTTTACCTGCAGGAAACTTGACTAAGTCCCAAATCTGGTTATGTAATAAGTAGTCCATCTCTTCTTTCATGGCTTTCTCCCACTTCTTCCTGGTTTCTACCTGCACTACTTCTTCATAACATTCTGGTTCACCAGAATCAATCAAAGATACATAATATAATGAAGGAGAGTATCGTTCAGGGGGTCTACTTATCATGGTAGATCTTCTAACACCACTCTCAGGTGTTTGAGGTGCTTTTTTTGTTGTGGTTGCAGTTGTTATTTTTCTGGCTGTTGATCATTATGACTTTCAAGCACCTTCACTTTTTCTGTGATCTCATCAAGCACTGTGTATTCTCTATTTTGTTTTTCCTATTTCTTTTCCTACATCCGATCCTTATGAAAAACCTTTTCATTGAATATGACATCTCTTCTCCTAATGATTTTGTGTTTTCATAATCATAAAAGTGGTAACCAAAATCATTAACACCATATCCAATAAAGGTACATTTCTTTGATTTTTCATCAACTTTGTTCTATTTTCTTTATTAATGTGGACAAAGGCTTCACAACCAAAAGTCTTTAAAAATGAGTAGTTTACCTTTTTACTTGTCCATGCCTCCTTTGGAATACCACCATCCAAGGAACTTGAAGGCCCTCTGTTTATTATATAAACAACATTATCTACAACATCTGCCCAAAATTGTAAAGGAAATCCTGTATGCAAACTCATGCACCTTGCACACTCCATGATTGTCCTGTTCATCCTTTCTAACACACCATTTTCTTGTGGTGTTCCTTGAACTGTCTTCTCTCTATGAATTCCATTCTCTAAACAGTACCTATCAAACTCTTTGCCGCAATATTCACCTCCATTGTCTGATCTGAGACACTTCAACCTTTTTCCTGTCTCATTTTCAACCAAATATTTCCATTTCTTGAAAGTATAAAATACATAAGATTTATTTCAAATACAATAAATCCAAGTTTTTTTGGTTGCATCATCAATAAAAGTAACATAATAATGAGAGCCACTGAGAGATTATACCTGAGCAGGTCCCCATACATTGGTATGCACAAGCTCTAATTTTTCGGTCTTCTTTTCTTTCCCAACTTTGAGGAATTTGACTCTCTTCAATTTTCCATAAACACAATTCTCACAGAATTCCAAATCAACATGCTTCAAACCTAGCAACAAGTTTCTTGAGTGAAGAATCTACATCCCCTTCTCACTCATGTGCCTAAGCCTATGATGCCACAATGCCGTATCTACTCTTGTAGAGGTTAAAGCATTAACAAAATTAGAAATACCATTGCATAAATACAATGTACCAACCTTTTCTCCTTTTGATATTACTAGGGCTCCTTTAGTGACCTTCCAGGTTTTATCTGTAAAAGTAGTTACACAACCTTCACCTCCCAACTGCCCTGTTGAAATTAGATTTTTCTTTAGATCTGGAACATGCCTTACCTCCTTCAACAACCATTGATTTCCATTCTGTTGTTTTATGAAAACTGTACCCATTCTAATGATTTTATAGGGTTTATCATCACCCAATCAAACTTGTCCAAAATCTCCTTGAACATAATCATGAAAATGTTTCCTATCAAGCGTGGCATGGAATGAGGCCCCTGAATCTACCACCCAAGCATCAATAATATGTTCTAATGAAAGAATCAAAGCATCTTGCAATGCATCACTTGTCACATTCGCCTCATGATTGTTTTGTTGTTGCACATCTCCTTATTTTCCCTTCTGAGACTTGCAATCTTTCTTCAAGTGTCCTTTCTTCCTACATTTCTAGCACACTATCCTTGATCTGGAATTGGATCTGCCTTTCCTTGACTTGCTGTGATATCTTGGGCTCTTTCCTCTTTCCATTTTTATTCCCCTAGTCTCTACAGTCAAATCATTACTTGATGTCACACCAGAGCTTTTCCGTCACATTTCCTCGCTAAGAATTGCACCGACATCATCATCAAACTTCAAAGTACTAGATCCAGAGACAGAGTTACTAATGGCCATAACTAAACCATTCCAACTTTCTGGAAATAAGCACAGAAATAACAGAGCGCTAACTTCATCATCAAAAGTTACCCCTATAGAAATTAACTAACTTATAACTGTATTAAATTCATTTAAATGATCAGCAATAGATCCGCCTTCTGACATCTTCATATTAAATAAACGCTTCATAAGAAATACATTATTTGAGGTCGAGGGTTTTTCATATAATTTGGCCAATGACAACATTAAACCCTTTGCTGTCATTTCCTTTGAAATATTAAAGGCTACCGACGTTGCTAGGCACAACCGTATTGTTCCAACTACCTTTCTGTCAAGAATATCCCATTCTGTGTCCGTCATACTTGTTGGATTCTTTTTCTTTCCACTCAATGGTAGGTACATATCTTTCTCGTACAAGTAATCTTCCATATGCATCTTCCATAGCTGGTAATTTTTGCCATTAAATTTTTCGACCCTAAACCTACCGTCTTCCGCCATTGCTCCCACTCGAACCAGGAACCCTTCTCTCCTAGGAGTTTATCAGCCAAATAGACCTTCGGCTTTGATACCGGTTGTTATAAAATTACATATTACATAGAAATGGAACACATAAACTATTGCATAAATATAAACATAGAAAATGCATAAAACAAGAGAGACACAGATATACGTGGTTCACCCAATTTGGGCTACGTCCACAGAGAAACAATCAGTCCTTCCTTTTATATTATCCAACGAAATGAAGAGATACAACCTACAACAGATCCGCTGTAATTCCGTCTTCGCTCTCACACAATCTCCTCTCTCTTTCTCGCTCAGAATACAGACCTACATAGTTGCAATAAAATTCCCTCATATATAGCGAGGGGCTACCTTCTAGGGAAAAAAACCCTAAATTAAACATAACTTCTACTATTATATTTCTACCTAATGAATGACCCAGATTGACTACAAAATTACAACATTTTACAAGGCAATTTTACATCTATTTTTCGCTTTGGGGATGCTGCCCCCGATCCCCCACGAGGGGGGCTCTAACCCCCCCTGGAACCCTTTAGCAACACACATAAATGGGCGGCATTTCTGTCACATTACGAAATAGGGTCCAATGCGGCGATACCTCTGAATAAAGAAGATAATCAGGCTCCACACCCAACATTTTGTATTGTGTTTGCCTAATGTTGAAAGAAGTTGTCATTGATGTCAAACGCTTCCTAAGAAAAAAAGGAACTTGATACCCTTTCTTTGAATTCATTTATACTCCATTTAATTAGCTAAAATGGAAGCCTAATATAAATGGTCGGAAATCTTATTCCGAGAATATTCCAAGGATATAGGCACTCTCTCTAACTCCTCCCAGTTGAGGAGATATGGATTTTTGAAGTTTATTAATTATGCCGCCCTTGACAAGTCGGCTCCACATTGGTTTAGACCTTGAAGAGCACTATATATAGGCACGAGGAGGAGGAATTTTAGCAATTCACTCAAGGAAAATTCAAATATTTTTAAAAAAGTGAAGAAAAAAAGGGTTTATGGGGTTCATATCTCATGAACAAGAAATGAGAAGATACTAGATTGGAGAGGCTATCAATGGAAGTATTTTTGGCACATTTTAAAAGGGTTTTGGCATAATTTTTTAAATTCTTTTTGACACATTTTTAAAAAGGTTTTGGCACACTTTTTGAAGGTTTCTAGTTCTAGTTAGAAGGCCATTACAAGCCCGCACTTTGGACAACATGTACTATTGTAGATTTTTCTCGTATAATGTATGTGATAGGAACAATATCCATGATATGGGAGTCCTTATTTATATTTATTAAAGCAAGGGTGATAGGGTTGAGTATGGAAAGGGAGTTTTATCTTCCTTTAGGTTGAAACATGTAAATTAGGGGGTTAGTGCCTCCTTGTAGTAGGTGCTAGTAAACTAGGGGGTTTTTGGCTCCTTCAAGTTGGTACTTGTAAAAATTGAAACTATTTAAGATAAGTTTCATGCATTAATTAATGTGTTGTTGATAAATATTATTTGCATGTTGTATTTGAAGCTTCAAAAAATGGTTAGAAGTGTCCTATACTGATTCATCCTCCCCTCTTAATATTGGTAATATTTCCAACAACTGGTATCAGAGTAGGTTACCTTTAGAACAATCTAATCACTTGAAGGAATATCGAATAAATATGGATGAAATGAAAGGCCTCTCTCCAAATACAATTTAGGTGTTTGATGTAAATGATTATCCATTATGCAGCAGTAACATGGAAATTCACTAGAATGCTTTAGGAGTGAATGTTTGGATTTCTATTATTAATGACTACAAATTTCCAAAAAATCCTCCAATTGATCATGATGAGAATAAATTATTTATTTGTAATTCAAAGGCTCATCATGCTATCACATGTGGATTGTAAAGAACCATTAAGACTAATGTGATGGGGTGAAAAACTGCAAAATAGTTTTGGGATAAAATTAAAAGTCTTTATGAATGAGATCAAAATTAAACAAGTCAAGCTTCAACAACACAAAGCACAATTTGAAAATCTGAAAATGGATGAATCAGAAGATATTGTAACCTATTTACTCAAAGTAGATGAATTTGTTAATGCTATCAGAGGATTAGGAGAAGAATTCCAAGAATCCTTAATCATACAAAAAGTACTGAGATCGTTTCCTTTGAGATATGATGCCAAGGTATCTACCATATAATAAACCAAGGATTTGAACAAAATGACTATGGATGAACTACATGGAACCTTCGCAACATATGAAATGAGAAAAAAATAGAAGATGGATATCTGAACAAATTAACTTTAAGGTTTTGAAGCAGTCAAGGAAGAGAGAATACAATGTAGAAAGAAGACACGATGATGAATCATATGAAGAAGAAAATTTTGTAAGGAAGCTAAAAAGGGGAACTCGAAGATACAAAGGTATGTAACCCTTTAAATGTTTTAATTATGGTAAAATAGATAAGATTCTAAGAGATGTCCTTTTGAAGAAAGAAAAGCTACTTCAAGAAAAAAAGTCTTTACTCTAAAGAGAACAACAATTATTCAGATGAAAGTGATGGAGAAGAATGCAATGCAAGGGAGGTTCTCTTCATAATTCAAGAAACCTAGAATGGAGACCATAATTTTTTTGAAACAAATGACATTGATTCTAAAGAAGATCATAGACAACACAATTAAGTATGATGCAAAAGAAACAAATATGGAACTGGACATCTTTTGGGGAATCAAAGATGATACAAAAACCAAACAGGAAGATGAAGATAATCTTGAAGAAAAATTGATATGCTGAAGAAGCAAATATCAAGATCAGAAACAAAAATAGAGAATTGAAAGGCCAAATGGAAAGGTGCGAAAAATAGAATCATGAGTTTGAAAAGGCAATTAATAGTTTGAAGGAGAAGTTAGATAAAGCTAAATATTATGAGGAACTGAAAGAAAAATTTGATCACACAAGAAAGGAGTTGATGTTGACAATAACAAAGTTAAATGATTAATTGAAATTTGAAATAAGTACTAAAGTATTAGATGAAATGATAAACAAACATAGACCACATATTGATAAGATGGGACGTGGTTATGACAAAAATTTAAAAACAACAATCATAGATAAAGCACACATGAAACCACTACTAAGGGAAAATGTAGAAAAGTATATAATATATGTCAATGCTTTGAAAGGTGAAGACAAAAAACAAAAAAGAGTTGAATAATAATAGGAACATGTCACCACTATATGAAATAGAATATCGTAATTCAAGAAAATTGAACCACCAAGAAGGTCCGTTCCTACTATGTATATTTTTCTTGGTCACTATTATTCTTGCAAAAACTTTGGAGATAAGGAAATTCATTGTAAAATAATTGCAAAAAATAACTATAGAAGAAATATAAATGATTATGGATATACAAATGATGACCATAGAGCTAGAAATACTCATGAATTTGTTAACAAGAATTACAATCTATTTGATTCACTGATGGATCAAAACATGGTATTCTACAAATACAATAATCTTGGTCACAAGGCACAAGATTTCATAAATATAAAAGAAGATGCTCCTTTATCATAAAGAAAGAGAAATCAACTACAATATGGGAAAATAAAAAGAAGGAAGATTGCAGAATAAAACTGTTTGCTGAAAATAAAGAACATGAATGGTACATACACAGTAGGATCTCAGCACACATGACTGGGGATCAAAACAAATTCATCAATTTGGAGAAAAGAAAAAGTGGCATTTTTTCATTTTGAAATGAATCCTCTGTCAAGATACTTGGTAAGTCTTGGAAGTGAAAATGTAAAAGTAATAAATGGCTTACTGTTTGAATATTTGAAGCATAATCTGCTTAATGTTAGAAAAATATGTGATCAGGGATAGAATCTCATGTTTGATTCTTGAAATTGTGAAATCAGAGAAGAAGAATTAGGAAGATTGATTGCAACAACAATAAGAAGATAAAATAACATATATATCCTAGAAAAAATGGAGAGAAAGAATATTAAAGCCACACAAAAGAGCTTCAAGGATAAAAATGATGGAAAGGATAAGAAGACAAAAGAAATGAAAAGTAATATTGAGTGCCATAAGTTCAGAAGGAGCAACCCCAAAGAGAATAATCACCCATTTCCATTGATGTCAAATAGGAAGAGAAATACTAGGAAGCATGGAGATAGTGGGAGCATGATCACAAAGGGAGTATATTGGTTTCCATCAATGACAAAAGGGGATATTTTTGAAAAAAGTTGTTATTTATGTCGAAGGTTGTCCAAGAAAAAGAGAACTTGATACCCTTTATTTGAATGAATTTTTACTCCATTTCCATAGCTCAAATGAAGAATAACATATATGGTTGGAATGCTTATTTAGAGACATTTCCAATTGTATATGGCACTCACTCCAACTTCTCATGGTTGAGGAGATATGATTTTTTGAAGCTTATTAACTAGGCCTCCTTTGACAAGTTGGCCCAACAGTGACAATTTGGACCCTGAAGAGCACTATATATAGGCATGAGGAGGAGACATTTTAGAAATTCACTCAAGGAAAATTCATATCTGTTTAAACAAGTGAATAAAATAAGGGTTTCTGGGGTTCATATATCATGAACTGGAGGTGAGGAGAGGTTATATTGGAGAGACTATATATGGAAGGACTTTTGGTACATTTTTAAAAGGTTTTGGCACAAGTTTTGAAGTTCTTTTGGTGCATTTTTAAAAAGGGTTTTGGCACAATATTTGAAGTTTTTTTTGTTATGGCTAGAAGATTGTTATATGCATGCACTTTGGAAAACAAGCACTACTGTAGATTTCTCTCTTGTGCAATGTATGTGAGAGGGCCAATATACCTGGTACTAGAGTCCTTATTTCTCTTTATTAAAGCAAGGGTGGAAAGGGAGTTGTATCTTCCTTCAGGCTGAAGCATATAAATTAGGGGGTTGGTGTCTCCTTCTAGTAGGTGTTGGTAAACTAGGGGGTTGTTGCCTCCATGAAGTGGGTACTTGTAAACATTGAAACTATTTAAGATAAGTTTCATGCATAAATTAATGTTTTGTTGATAAGTACTATTTGCATTAGAGAAATTTTGAGGTCTGAAATGGGCCTCCTAAGGAATATTATAAAATAATAATGCAAATAATAAAATAAGATTACATTACATCATCAAATTTTAGAGGGGAAAAGAAAACACTACTTTTTCAACTTGTATTTTCAACTTATATCCCTATGGTTTTACTCAAATTTCGAGTGGGAGCACTCTTTGGATGCATAATTTAATTCCTCATCCAAGGAGTACCCATGATGATGATGTCAACCATGGGGTATGATTCACCATTTCAGAGTAAAAAAAAAAAATACATTTTCAACTCGTATTTTTAACTTATCTCCTTACAATTTTACTCAAATTTCAAGTGGGACCACTCGTTGGATGCAAAATTTAATTCCTTATCCAAGGAGTGTCCATGTTGCATACTTTCGATGGACTCTGCTACATGAAAAATGGGACTGCCACTTGAAATTTGAGTAAAACTGTAAGGAGGTAGGTTAAAAATTAGTGTTGAAAATGTATTTTATTTATTTATCTTTTTATCTTTTTACTTTTTTACTCTAAAAAGGGTGAATCATCCCCCATGGTTGACATCATCATCTTGAATCCTATTGGTTCTTATAAAGTTTATTTTGGTTGTACATTTTTTTTAGGCCCATTTTTTACCTCACATTTCTCTGATGCATGTTTTCTTTGAAATTTTAAACAATTGGTAAGAGTGTCCAATATTGATTCACTCCCCTCCCTCTCATTTTTGGTAATATTTCCAACACCTAAAGCTCAAAAGAACTATGATTCAAATCTAATAGTTGTTGACATATTTTCAAAGTGGCTTATTTCATGCCTTGTTTTAAAACTAGTGATGAAACTCATGTACAAAATTTATTTTCAAAGAAATTATGAGTTTGCATGAACATTCCAAGAGCATAGTTTTGGACAAAGATAATAGGTTCATGGGACATTTTTGGAGAAACTTATGGAAAAATCTAGGAACTAATCTAAGTTTTAGTTTAACTTATCATTCACAAACTAATGGGTATAGAAATGTGGTTAATAGGAGCTTAGGGAATATTTGAAGGAGCTTGGTAAGTGAACATATTAAGCAATGTGATCAAGTTTTGGCTCAAGCTGACTTTGAATACAATGACTCGCCAAATAGAATTTTTGGAATATATGAACTAAGGAATTTGGGGAGACAAGAAATTAGAAGTGTTGATGAGGAATATTTTTTTATCAACAATGCAAAAAATGCATGAGAAGACTAAATAACAACTAGAAAACAATAATGACAAGTACAAGTAAAGAGTAGATAAGAAAAAAGGTGGTTGGATTTTGAAGTTGGTGATCTAGTCATGGCTTATTTGAGAAAAAATATATTTCCTGTAGGGGAACATAATAAGCTAAAATTGACGAAAGTTGAACCTTGCAAAAGTTTGAGGAAGTTTCCATCAAATGCATATGAAATCAAACTTCTAGGTAATATTGGAATTTCACCAATTTTCAACATTTAATATTTGTATCCCTTTAGGAAAGTTGACATAGTTTCGATAGATGTTCCTAAAAGTGATGAAGTTTAGACAATTAAATGGAAAATCAACTATGAAAAGCAACACAAAAGAGAATCGAAGCTGTTGGGAACAAAAGGTGGCAAAAAGGAATTGAGATAAGGAATACTTGTAGTGTTTAGTTAAGCGAAGCGTCAACCAATGGAGAATTTTACATAGATGACAACAATATATCTAAGTATGGAAAGAAAATTGAAGAACTCATGGGAAAAGGCCACAAACAAGTCCTTATTTCCCTCATAGTTTGATGTAGGAGGATCCCTTCCAATCAAAATGTTAGTTGACCTCAAAAGGCTATTTAATTTACAAGAGGAAGTGAGTTCCTCACTGCCATTGTATTTTGAAGTTTTGATTATTTTCCTAAGTTGTAGTAGTTATAGAAAGATTGAGTTTGTTACGTGAATCGATAATTATATCCCTCTTTTCCATTAATCCATGAAACAAGTCTATTTCATTAGCGTAGTTAGATGGTTTAGAAGATTTGAGTTTTTGTTTGTAAGTTCTTAAATTTTAGGAGATACAATTGTTTAATGGGTAACCAATTTCAGAGTGTTAAGAAACCTTGCATTGGACAAAAGTACGGGGGATGGTGAGGAGAGAGAGTGGTGACATAAATTTTGGAAGGAACAATGGGGTAATCATTTGCAATGGATAATTACATTCAAATGAATAAAAAATTGCAAAGTTCTTATTTCTCTTAGCTCAATGATTTTATCATGAAATTACTTTGATAATTCATTTCTCTACATATAACTTAATTTTGCAATAAATTCAAATTGTGATAGGCAACCACACTTTGTAAGTCGTCCATCAAAGCAAATATAATGGAATTTGGGGTTTCCATAATAGTTGAGTTCAAATTGAATCAAAGTTCCAGTACCAAGTTGGCTTATATTATCGCAAGTTTCCATATTAGATTGAGTGCCTAAGTCAAGGATCTGGTGCAAAATTCCATGCTGGAACGAAAAACGGAAGTATTCAAGACAATTGAAGGATTACATATACCAGGATAGAATTTAAATGAATGTTTTTAAAAATGCTAGTGAGCCTATGTCATAGTGCTCAGTCACGTAGAGGAAAGGAACAATTCAACATAAGCATCGTGTTATAGGTCTATGGTTTCAAGTTCCTGGACATACAAGGAATTAACACTAGAGTTTAAGCATTGGAAAAAAATGTTGCAAAGAGTGAAACATAGAGGATAGATGAACTTGAACAAAGAAAAACAAGGTTCAAGATGCCATTGTATGTGCAGAAGAGTAGGAAATTGTTCCCAAAAGTGAAATAAGGTGATCACGAAAGTGAAATTTAGCCTTGCACAGTAAAGATGAAACTCAAAGGAAGCTAAATAAGAAATTGGAGTTTATGACTCTTGAAACTAATACATTCAGAGTGATCCCTTGGTTTACCATTGCATTCATCAGGTCTCAGTTGATCCATTGCACAAATTCTAGCATAATTTCCACACTTGTAGCGTTCAACAAGATTTAAGAGAGGGGAAAATGAATTGTAATTCCTACCATCATTCTTTGAATTCCTATACACTATTTGGTTGCTACTATTCAACACATTTTTATTTCTAGCATGATATTTAGAATCTGATTGCACTATGTCCAAAATTATTACAAGAAAAATAATAACCATTAAACCATCTTTGATACCTGAAAGTATTTCACCCTTGATGATCTTGTCCTTGGGGGGGAAAATACCTCTGCTACTTCTTCACTCATACTCTGTAGATGTTATGATCCTTCTTGTTCCATTGATATATATTCTCTTTTCCTTTCAATTGTTGATTTATAGCTCTATTTCTTTGCCGCAGATGATGTGTATCTTTGTTCTTCATCCTTATTTGTTGCAACTTCTTATTATGGTTTTCATTCAACTTCATTTTCTGTTGTTGATGTCCAACACTTACTTTGGATTTATTGTTGGTAGACTTTTTATCTCCTCCAACATGACTGTCTACTTATTTACCTTCTTCCCTCTTTGGGCATGATTCTTCTTCATATCCCAAGCCTATCTTAATTAGAGAATATATTTGACTACTGAGAATCTCATCCATGATCTAACTAATTTTCTCAAGATTTTGATATCGAGACAGATGGTCATTAGCATTTTCTGAATCATCTCTCAATGAGACTATCTCAACTTCTAGTCTGTCATAGTAGGCTTCTCTTTCACTAAGATGATTTGTCAATACTTGATTTCTTATTATGACTTATTCGTGATGGATCTTCAAATAACCAACTATTTTATTTAAACCTTCAATATCTTAATTTCCTTTTGAATGTGAAGATTATTCCACAGGCCTGATAGGTATTCCTTCTTCATCACTACCGTACATGCTCTCATTCTCTTTTTGAGAGGTACCTTGATCTGCAAATCCTATGGGTTTAGGTCATTCCTCATTCATAGTAGATGTACATCTATTCCTTTCTTCATAACTTGCATAAGAACATATAGAGTACAAATGACCTAATATTTTACATTCATAGCATAACAACAACCTACTTGTTGAACTGCACAGAATCTCATTTGAATCTTCTACGCCTTCATATTTTTATTGATGATAATCAACTCACACCTTAGGGGGAAGATCTTCAATCTTTTGAGTGTCTTTCTTTTGGGATGACTTATTCTTCTTGTTTTTCTTATTTTTGTCTCTAACAATAGGATCTATGGCAAGAGGTTCTTCTTTAAGACCTGTTTCATTAAAAGAACAACAAGGTTTTTCAATATTTACAGGTGCCTATTTATTTTCTCCATAAAGACATTGCAACTTATCTAGCATTTCCTTTGTTGTCTCACAATGTCTCATTTTATCAAAATCTCACTTTGATTGCCCTTTCAGGATAATCTTATTGGCTTTTGTATTATATTTATTCTTCACTCCATAATATACAGACAACCATACATCTAAATCAATATCTATTAAAGAGGATTTTATTCATAACTTATAGAGTAAATATTGAGATCCATTAAAAAATGATACTCCATCTAGTGTAAGCCAATCTTGGTTAGCCATGACCTCTTTTGATCTACCTTCCAATGGTTAAGATGTTCCTGAAGGAACCTGCTTTAATACCAATTGTTGGGAAGTAGGTTAACTCTAAGAGGGGGGAGAATCATTATTAGGGCAAATTATAACAATATTTACTAGATTTAATCATTTAACCATACAATGACATGTAAGAAACAACATAAACCAATGCATAAATTACACAACAACACCATAATCAACACACACATATGGCACACATATTTTTATGTGGAAAACCATAAAGGGAGAAAACCACAAATATTGTTTTGTTATGATGTAAATCTAAAGTCACCACTTCTAATTACATTAAGTTTTTTGAGCACCCACTAATAGGAAACACCAAATACCTAATTTATTTTACTAGCCCCAAAAAGCAGGAAGCACCAGCTCCCTAATTCACAAGCACCCACTTGCAGGAGGAACCAATCCCCTATTGTTTCATTGGTACCAACCAACATGAAGCACCAACTCGATTTTTTTTCTAACACCAACCAAAAAGAAGCACAACCTCCTTGATTTGCAAGTCACTACTTGTAGGAGGCACCGACCCCCTAATTTGTTTCTCAAGCACCCACTTGAAAGAAGCACTGACTTCTTTTGTTGCTCAAATTTTACAAGCAAGATGCGAAAACAAATAGGTCAGGGATGTCACTCTCATCCCCGACCTCTCCGTTCTAGCTATCTCCCTACAATGGACTATGGGGGGTAGCCCCTATGAAATGTGAAGATGGAAAGACCCATTGAAAATTAACAAGTCTAGGAGACACAATTGAATGGCCTAGAAACTTGGTTAATTTAGCAAGTTCAATGATTTGATTAGATTACATAAAATATTAGTGCCTTAAATGGAGTCAAAATACTTTCTTTATGTGAATTATCTACCGAGACAACGTACGAACAATTGCTAACTTAGGATACTTCACTATCCTATATGAAATGAAACACCTAAAAACTAAGTGAAATGAAAGAACTTGTTTGATTTTAGATTAGATACCTAACTAGGCGAATCCTTTACTTTAGCTATTTCGAAACTAGTCTCTAGAGTAGGTTGTGGAGAGAATCCTAGGGAAAGAAAACAATGACTGTACTAATGATACCTCCCCTATAAATCTAACTACTCGATGCCTCCGATGCTTCAAAGAATATGGATTTGAAAACTGCAAGGTCACTGTGTTAACCACTAAAGAGGGACTAGATGATCTGAAATTGGTTTAGGTGATTTCTTCCTCTTTTCCAAAATCAAATAAAACAAAAATTACAATCGTGTCGACGCTTTGCAAGATTAAAAATGGGTCTTGAAACAATAGGTTTCAAATATCTCTTCAAGCCATGAATTAGTTTTCATATGTAACTTAACATAATGAACATAACAACACATAATCCATGCAGGCATAACGAAGGGCAAGACAAAAGTTTGTTAATGGAGTTCACCCCTCTTGGGCAATATCTCTGGCCCTGTCAAAATGACTAAACCACTCATATATTACATAAACATTTGATGTAGGTAAATATGTGGCTATTACCACTACAAGGTAATTTTCTCCTACAAAGAACTCGCACAACAACAACAACTCAAAACATCTCCTACAAAGATGACATAATTCAACTAAAATGAGCTAAAAATCATGTGAATCCTTCAATTCCATATTGAAGCACATAATAAAACCTTCATGTTAAGAGAATTTGAACCTGAGTTTAAACTTGCCGATTACAGCTACTGTAGTAGCCTTATGGAAGTAAGAATACTCCTACAAGGTCTTCTCGATGCCCAAATACCTTCTAGAACTGCTTACAAACCTTGACTGATCCATACACCTTTAGACTCAAACCTGAAAAAATAGTCTGCATATGTGCTCAAATCAGAAATTAACGATTACCAATGGATTCAAAACATCCAAAAACCCTTAAGTAGCTTCTTTCTAAGCTCAATTTGGATAAAAACTCAAAAAGTTATGAGCTTCAAAGCTCTCTCATGAATTTCACTGTTAACCATCCTACAAATTCGCCCTTTTGTCTATCGGTTCTACAAATCCACCCTGAAAATTGCTAATGGAGCAAAAAATTCGCTACCTGCCAGTACATTTTGTTGGATAGTTAATTTAGCCTCGGACCCATTAATTTGAAAAACATGGCCACATGGGCTTGAGGGCTGGGCCTGAATGCCCACCCCCACTAGTTCAACCCCTAAAACTAGGGGAAAAGGTCCTGTGAGATGCCACGGGTCCAAGGGCTGGGCCAATGACCCGCCCTACCCATCGGATCTTTCAAGCCCTGGTGCGCAGTCACGTTGGTCACATAAGACATCGGGGCTGACCCCCTTAACTCCGCACCCATTGCAAACCTCTGCCAAGCCCTCCATTCCTGGAATGTGGTTATATGGGTGTGCTCATAAGAAGGGTTGGCCCCTACCCTATAGCACATTTTCCACAACCACTCTAACGCTCCGCCGCTGGTCCTGTGCACCTGCATATGCCTAAGGGCTAGGGCTTACCCAAGTTCTCGACTTGTTAACACTTGACACTAGTTTCATGGAGTGTCAAATGACCGGGGCTAGTCCCCAAACTCCGTGCCTGAATGATTAACACCTCCGCTCCTATCCTGTAGTTAGATGGTGGGGAGATGTCCGTGGGATGATCCCATTCCTTAGCGCCCCAACTATTTTTCTCCGTGTTGTTTGGCATATGGTTCAGTGGATCGTGTTTGATGGTGCCGAAACATGGGGCTGAGGCTAAGACCACACCCCTGGCTCCCTTGCCTGTGGTCCCATGGGCGCGGGGTGACCGGGGGCCGGGGCTTAGCCCTGACCCCATCCCCCAAATGTTAACCATATACAAGTTAAATGAAATATCGCCACTATAATGGTTAAGTGAAACCCAGTGGCATTGCGATAAGGCGCCTTGCTGCTAGACCAGAGGTTTTGGGTTCGAATCCAACCAATTATAGTTAATCCATAACCTGAAATTTTAGTGGACCCCGGGGTGCCACATGGCAATCGACGATTGGGCCACGTGGCATTCCCCCATTGGTCCAACTCAAAAACTTAACCACCAATAAAAAATCACCAAAATTTGAACCAATCACACTTGAACACTTGTCAACCTGCCATTGGCCCAATATGTATAGTGAGCCTTCCTAGTCACCTTGCCCAATCATCGTACAAAATGCCCAGTCAGCAGTCTTCTAACCAATCTGCAAATTTTTCCATGTTTTAGAAAATGATCAAAATGCGATATAGGGAGCACACAATATCGATTTTGAGTGAATCAAGTTGCATTGGATTCATATCGGCAAGCTCTTCGATTTGGTGTGAATTTCAAGAATTTCTGGGCACTTTCAATTTTGAACTTAAAGTTGATCACTTGATCACACCTCCCCACTAGGAACTTTTGGACTCCAAAAGTTTACTTCCCTAGTCAATATAAAGAGGTTGGAACTCAAAAATACCCAAAAAAGCAATCCAAAATGCAAAATTTTCAATTGGTGCCCTTCAAGCCCCAATCAAGGCACTTCACTTATCATCCTCATGAAGACCTGTTGTCCTATTAAGAATTGAGCCATCACCCATATCACTATTGTAGGAACAAAATAATGATGATTGGAATATGAGAATTCTCTCTACTCTCATCTTTGCGCGACTCCAAAAACACTTCATCTTGAAATTTAAACTATTGAAGAAAAACTTGACTCCATTTTGGAAATTAGAAACAACATAAATTTGCTTTAACGTCTTCAAGCTGAGCTTGTACATGAAAAGTACACTGCTGAAATTTTTTCCTTGATATGATTGACCTTGCCTACAATACATAGTCATCTTATACAATCTTGAAAACAAAGATTCAATTCACACAAGTTTCAAATTGAATACTTGTATCAATGAACATATGACAACTTGTAGACAACTTTGAACGACAATCTTGTACATTCACAAAAGTCCTTAACATGTGGATTATAACGAGTCAATAAATACATCAATGAAAAACATCTACTTGTTGAACATAGTGACAATGAATGTTGACTTTACAAAAGTACCTAAATAGGTAATGAAAAGAAGTATTTACAAAATTTTACAAAACAACTTTACAACAAGTCTAGCCAAAATTTGCCTCTCCTATAATTATGGGTTCTCTTCTTGCACCATATTGTCTTGAAGGTCACTTAGGATTTTGGAGAGTCCTCTTTTCCACCTCTTGTTTCCCTTGAATTATGTAGCATAATGTCTTTACATTTCTTTGAACAAAGCTCTGGATACAACTTCCAAAATTGTTCAGTGTCATGTCTGTGCACCTTGCAATAAGCACATAAAAACTTCTTCTTGTTTGCTGACATAGAAGTTCTCTCATGCGAAAGAAAGTCATTATGCTGATGTGTAAAATCCAATTCATTATTTTAACCATTATCATACGTTGCTTACATACAACCACATAATGACCAGTCACATCACAAAATATACAAGGGTACTTATTCCATAAGTATTTAAAATTTCCATGCATTGGAAAGCACTCTTGAGAGTTATACCTATCTCTAGAGTTGTGGCTTTAACGGTTGTCACAAGGTGGTGATATCTCATGCTCAAATGTTTGATGTACCTCAAGCTATTTGGAGCATTCTACAAACTCCTTTCGACTGTATCCCAATCCCATATACTTTGGTATCTCCTCAACCATAATTAGATTGGTAATACCCTTGCCATTTATGTCGAGGCCTCCTCCTTCATATCCCATCTTGGAAAGCAAATTCATACCTATTCCTTTGGTATGTTGCTCGAACACTACAAAGAGTTGTTATGCATATAAATGCAAGGAGTGGAACTTGAGATGCTAATTACCTCCTTAAACTTGTCATTCATCCTTTCATCTTTTGATGATGACAATGATGGCCAATTTGTAGATGACTCTAGCCACCCACTCTTATCCATTGGCATATGGTGTGCTTCTTGAAGCTGTTTGGAAAATGCACATGCAACATCTTCCACATATGGTCCAAAAATACTATTTGAACCATGACCACATACTGGCCTCATTCTGGAGGTTTCTGCAACTTGCTCATCAAGCACTTGTTTCAAAACAATGAACATGTGTCTCTTCTCCTCTTCATCTATCTCTAACACCCTTCCAAACTCTATCTGTTCTCCATATGAAGAGCCAAATTATGCTCCTCTAACTCTTGAAGCCTCTTTTTGCTGCCCATTCTTACAACTTGGTCAATTAGTGTTGTGATACCAAACTGACCTGAAATTGAACTAGGTGATTTATTCCTCTTTTCCAAAATATAATAAAACAAAAATTCAGACTGTGTCGATGCTTTGAAGGATTAAAAATGGGTCTTGAAACAACAAGTTTCCAATATCTCCTCAAGTCATGAATTAGTTTTCATATGTAACTTAACATAATGAACATAACAACACATAGCCCATGTAGGCATAATAAATAGCAAGAGAAGCATTTGTTGACAAAGTTCACCCCTTCTGGGCTACATCTTCGGGCATGTCAACATGACTAGACCACTCATATATTTAGTATCAAAATGAAGTACATAAACATTTGCTCAAGATAAATATTTGGCTATTACCCCTACAAGGTAATGTTCTCGTACAAATAACTCTCACATCAACAACAACTCAAAACATCTCCTACAAAGATGACATACTTCAAGTGAAATGAGCTAAAAACATCATGTGAATCCTTCAAGTGAAATGAGCTAAAAACATCATGTGAATCCTGAGTTGAACCCTATTGATTACAACTGCTGCAGTATCCTTCTGGAAGTAAGAATAATCCTACAAGGTCTTCTCCATGCCCAAATACCTTCCAGAACTACTTACATACTATTATCACTTAGAACTAAAAACTGATACATGTAATTTTCTATCCTAGCCTGATGACAAAGGTCTGTGCTAGTTTAATTTCGTTTTAATTTTCTTCCCGTAGGATTTGGAGTTTTTAAAAGAGTTTTTAACTCAAGTTGTTCTCAACTCCCATTGGTTCCCCTCTACCCATCATTGTTCTATAGCCACCTCTTGTCTTATATGAGTCACCGTGCCTTTTCATGATTTCGCAACGCTATTCCAATTCGGCAGTTTCGCAGCGCAATCATAACTAGGCAGTTTCGCAGCGCATCATTAAAATTCAAAACTAACAGCGCTGCGAAATCATGGATTCGTACATTCCGCAACGAATCTTTCCCGAAATGTCAAGTCCGTTAGGTGAGTCGTCAGCCATGTCTTCTCATGTCAGCTCATATACCTTTCTTATCACATTCTAACGCTCATTGCCACTATCACCATCACTAGATCTGTTGATATGCACCAATTATTATTCCCAAGAAATTTTACCGTGCATAAACCATAATGATGGCCGTAAGTCTTGCATGAGTGAAAAATCTGCAAGATTATATCTTGAAAGGTTTTAAACGGAAGAGTTTAAAATTCAAGCGAGGCTGATAATCAAGCGAGGCCGAATTAAAAAAGAAGCTGAATCACAATTCCAACCGGAGCTGGTAGTCTTTGTGTGCGAAGATTTGGAAGGATCAATGGAGAAAAAAGAGCACAGATCCGGTAAACCTCTAAGGACTGAACCTGAAGGCCTGGATATAACGCTGAGAAATGAAGAGGTGAAGAAAGCATTTAAAAATGCCGGGTTCTGGAAGTTTTGCAAAAAGTTACAAGGAGGACATGCATAGGTAACTAAGGAATTTGCACTTAACTTCATTGGTTTGAATTCAAAGGTAGCCATGTTAGAAGTGCAGGTTTCCCCAGAAGTGATATCTGCTGTGACAGAGATCCCAAGAGGACAAGAGGAATGGTTCAAAGATTTCAAATTTGACATGAATCCTTGCAAGGAGTTTTTGAAGGATGATTATGTAAATGAAGATTTAAGTAAGGCATCGCCCAAGAATTATGTCAAAGAACATTATGCTCTCTTACTCACCTGCATACAGAAATAATTGACTTGTGAAGGAAGGTATAACAAGGTTTATTCTTACCATTTCAAACTACTTTTGCATTTCACTGGGAAAGTCTCCATAGACTTACCTTTTTATCTGTTCCGTAGTTTGAGTAAGATGTGTGATAAGGTACAGCTGAGGAAAGAGGACTGTGAAACCTCTTTGTTTCATCATGGTTTGATTAAACTACTGGTTTTAGATGGGCTCCAAAAGATAGACAGGGATTGGAATTCATTCATTTTTATGGCTGGCTTCAAAAGCCAGACTGGCCTCACTCCTCAACCTGTTAGAGAGGCTACAATAGCTGAGCTCCAAACAGAAGTAAGAGCTAAAAGAGTTCCAAAGTCACAGGTAAGAAAACAGGTGAAGCCACTCATCATCCAAGATCAACCTCAGCAATCAACTAAGGAAAAAGTTCATGGTAAAAAGACTGTACCTGAAACAAGCACATCTGGAGTAGTCTCGAGGGTAAGAACAAGAAGCCAGATAAATAAGGAGAAAGGTAAAGCTATAGCAGTTGAAGACAGTCCAGTGTCTAAGGCAAGTTTAAATGATTTATTACAGGCTATTGAATTCGAGCAGTCTCTACCAGTTCAAATCGAATTGTTGCAGTCAGAACAAGAAAGCACCAAGAAATCCAAGGCCTCAAAAAGGCTTAAATTTGATGTGCCAGCTGAAGAATTCGTGTTTAAACCTAGAAGACCTATGACAAGGAGATTCCAGCAAGTACAGGAAGCACTGCCAAGAACAGAGGAAACAGGGGAAGAGACACAGAAAAATGCAAGCAAAACAGTCATCACATCTCAAGGAGATAATATAGCAACCATAAAGAGCCAATTAGAATCAGCTAAATACGAGATTGCCAAATTGAAGAAAGCTGCTAGAAAACATGCAGTTATACACGCAAAGTATTATAAAGCTCTATGGAAAGGGAATGAAACCCTAGAAGCCCAGTTGAATTCAGTAGTTGATGGCCATTCACAGTTTCACACATGGACAGTACCAGCAATCAAAGAAGCCAGATACATCAGAAGGATTAATATGCAACTGAGAGCTGGGAATAAGGCTATGAAGAAGCAAATTGAAGATCTGAAGGCACAGCTAAGCCAGCTACCTGCTAAATGAGCTTTCATCTCAAGTAAGGTTTTGTTTCCAAAATTTTGACAAATTTGCTTAATCTTATCTTTCTGAGGAAATATAAATCCCTGTTCGATATGTGGAAAGTTTAAGGGAGTTTTTGGCAATCAAATACTCGGCTAATAAAGGTCTCGGGTCAAAAGCAAGCTATTTTAAAAAACTCAGCAGTTTCGTAGCGCGCTACGAAACTGCTGAAGGTGATGATTTTTACGCAATTCAAGCTGTTTGAATTATAAGCGGGAATTCTGGGAGGAAAACGTCTAAAGGGCATGCAAGACATCATCTGAAGCTGTCAAAAATCAATTAGGTCAAGACAGGTGGACGCTTAAAAAGGTTTAATATTCAAATCCAATTTTTGTCGTAAAGTGAACACCTTTACCACAGTTCAGGATATATCAAACAGTTTGCCTGCAAGAAACTTTTGCCTGCACACATGTTCATGGGAAAAACTTACAACGCATCAAGGATGTGGCAGTCTTCTACATTTTGGGGTAATTAAAAGCTGAAGGTCATGCTTCTGTGCATTCGAATACTTTGGGCAAAACTGAAGCCGAGAAGCAAGGGTAATCTCCTAATATTTCTGAGCAGTTAAAAAGATTCAGCATCCAAGATCAACATGGAGCATTAAACACCCATCTCAGCTAAACTGAAAGAGGGCCAGATGTCAAAGAACGAGGAGAAGCCATCATACATACAATATGGAGTTAGAGTCATAGTTGATTTAAATCTCTAAAAAGCTCCAGTCAGCACCTTGTTGTATTTATTAGTTAGTTAAATGGTTGATAGGTGTCATTAGAGATAGTTTTCGAATTCCCCTCATGCTGGAGGAGGAATCTCGATTAGTTAGAATAAGAGTTCTATATATAGCTGAAACAGCAATGTAATGAGGGTTGGAAACTTTATAACAAAGCATAGTATTTGGCTTATGTAAAGACTCACTTTTCAGTAATATAATTTTGATTTTACTTCTCAGGATTCACGAAGGATTTCTTATATTCAGAATGTGTGATGTTTTCCTTTTCTTAGTTTTGTCTACAGTAGTATGGATGTATAATCACTCAGAATTCACTGAATGTGCTCTGATTTCCTGTATGCATCTTAAACTGTGTGGTTCCATATAAGTGTGTGTTCTGAATATTCAAATGCTGAATGCCCTGACTTCCATGTAAGGTCAAGATCTTTGTTATTTTGAGGTGTAGTTGACTCCATAGGCCCAATGGATACTTGTTTAATGTATTTCCAGCATTCATATTTGTCACAATTGTTCTACAAGAGTTAGCCATCTTATTTTAAATCAAAATCATTATTATACCCAGAGAGAGCCCTCTCAGGTTGAGGAGGCTAAGCCTCAACCTAAAGTAGGTTTGAAATAGTTACTTAGAGTCAACCTGACCAGCAGCCTATCAGGGTCTGATTTTGAGATAACATTTTGGTGCGTCTGCCGGGAGCCTGAAGATTATTCTTTCCCGAAATCATGAAGCTGAACTTCTGAAGGTAGCAGGAGCTCAGAAGGTTTTCGAGGCTGCATTCTACCTTGGTGACTCCATACAATCTTAAAGTTAAAAAGGTGGCTTCGAGAGGAAGATATACAAGGAGTAATCCTGACCCAAATCCACCTACTTCTGTGGATAATTCGAACACCATCTCAAGGAGCAGGCAAAGATTTCCTGATATACCAGGTACTTCATCTGTATCAAAATCTTTGTTCCCTGAATTTTCTAGAAGTCCTGAAGATAAAATTGTAGATGATAAAATTCATGAGGTATTGTTGAGGTCTGAGAACGAAGAAGAACTTATTGGAATTATTTTAGATCTACAAAAAAGAGGCATTGATACTTCGTCCTTAGTGTCACAAAAAGATAAGGAGGAGTTTTGGGAGGTTGTTACTTCAGAATTACTGTTAGAAGAAGAAGATTTGAATCAACTTAAAGAGCTTGATCCTTTTGAAGTTTTGCTCAAATCCAAAACTGGTTTACCCCTCCCAAATTGGAGTTCCTTTGTCAGTGGTTTGCAAAGTCCAAATAGTCCTTTTCGTACCAATACTTTATCTTCTGCCTCTGCTAGTCCAAATAGTCCTCAGACACTATCTCACACTAGTTCTACTCCCACTGGTCATACAATACCTGTTATCACTGCTCCTCCATTCATTATGGCTATACCTACTAGGTATGCTCCTCTAGCTCTCCCTGCTGTTTTACATGATCTTCCTAGCAAATATGCTGCCAGAATTCCAACATGGGGAGGAGATGAAGATATTACAGCAGAGGAACACGTGGATAGGTTCAATGATTTTGTTGACAGGGAAGAAGTGGATGATGAAGATGTAAAACTAAGATTGTTTGCTCAAACCTTCATTGGGGAAGTCAGAAAATGGTTTAAAGCCCTTAGAGTCGGAAGTATTCATAGCTGGGTAGAATTTGAAGACAGCTTTCTAAGGAAATGGGGAAACAGAACCAACCCTGTCCAAGCCCTTACCGAATACAACAATCTTAGGAGAGCTCCAGAGGAAACTGTCCAAAACTTCTCTAAGAGGTTTAATAAAATATACAATTCAATTCCAGCTCATTTGAAACCTCCTGGAGCTTTGGCACAGTTGAGATATGCTGAATCATTTGATTCAGATTTCTCTCTTTTACTCAGAGAAAGGGAATCTACTTCTCTTGCTGACATGCAAAATGATGCAATTAAGGTGGAGGTTAATATGCTTGCTGCTAAGAAATCAAAGATGGCAAAGACTAAGCTAAAGGAAGAAGAGAAACCTTCTACCTCTGCTCAAGAAGACAAGTTTGAAACAATGATGAAAACCATGGAGAAATTGATGGATCGACTAGCTCTTGGGAATGCTTCTGCCCCTCCAGCACAGCAGGGACCTCAATTCAGGAACCCTCAGTTCAGAAGACCTCAGAATCAGCAAAGGCCAAGAGACAATAGAAATCAGTAGGCAGATCCTCCAGTGAGACCTCCCTTCCAACAAAATTTGGTAGATGAAGAGGAAGAAGATGAACCTGAAGTCCCTGAGGAATCAATCCATTGTTTTGATGAAGAAGTGTCAGGGATTTTCTTGACTAAGGAGGAACATGATGAGTCCAGTATGATAAAGTCAGGAGAAGAGCCTTCGGATTTTTTAAAGGGCTATCAACACGCTATTTTTGAGATGCAAAAGCAGTATAATCTAAGGAATAGAGATGTTCCTATTACAGCAAACAAAGCACAGCCCAAGAAGAATACCTCAAAGGCAGTTGAAGATAAAAAAGAAAAATCAAAGGTGGTTGAAGGTAAGGATGACTCTCCTCTTGTCAAAAAGGATATTCAAATTCTTCCTCCTCCTAAAGAAATTGACAAGACTACTTCTGTTTTTAATCTTGAGAATGAGATTGCAAAAATTAAGATATCAGTCCCTTTTAATGAAATTCTCAAGGTAGATAAATACAGAAGCAAAATTGTGGAGATGCTTAATTCACAACCAGGAGTGGCTGATATCCTAAATGTACAAGAAGATAATCCTATTATCTGTTTGGGTCCAAGACTAGAGGATGAACAAAATGATGAGTTTCCCCCTTTCTACATAAGCATTAGCATTCATGATATGACTCTACACAATGCTATGTTAGACTCGGGGGCATCACATAATCTCATGCCTAAGGTAATCATGGAGAGACTGGGGTTAGAGGTAACTAGGCCATATAAGGATTTATTTTCCTTTGATTCAAAAAGAGTCCATTGCATTGGTTTGATAAAAGATGTTGTTGTGGGGCTCACACAAATTCCAGCAAAAACAATTGTTATGGACATTGTTGTTGCAGACATTCCACCAAAGTTTGGGATGCTTCTTTCAAGGTCATGGGCAGCAAAAATCAAGGGCACAATGCAGATGGATCTTACATATGCTACCATCCCAGTGTTTGGTGAACAAAGGAGGTTGTATCGCGAGACAAGGATGGCCTACATGGTAAGCAACAAGGATAAGCCTCAGAATTTTCCTATTTACTCATGTGATACTGGTCTGGGATCAGCTATCCTTTTCAATGAATCAGTTGGAAGAGAATCACAAGATGAACCTGCAGAAAATCAGTGTCAAGTAAGGCAGCAAGGAGATGAAAGAGACATCACGGGCTGCTGGTCATTATACTTTGATGGATCAGCAGGTAAAGAAGGGGTAGGAGCTGGGATCTGGATCACTAGTCCAACTGAAGAAAGTAAGTTTCTCTCATACAAATTAAACTTTGATTGTACCAACAATATGGCTGAGTACGAATCTCTGATTTTAGGTTTGGAAACCTTGATAAAGTTGAAAGCTAAAAACATTGCTGTTTGTGGAGATTCTGAATTGGCAATTAAACAAGTAGAAGGTACATATCAAACTAAGGATGAAAGGATGAGAGCATACAGAAATTTAGTGTTGGAGATGTTGGAAAAATTTAAATCTTATTCCTTCAGCATCAAAACTAGAGATCAAAACTCTATTGCAGATTCTCTTGCTGTTTCAGCCAGTCTCTTTATTATTCCTAAGCATTCTTCTGAAAGCTATGAAGTGGAGGTTCGCCATAGACCAGTCATACTGGATAATATCACAAATTGGCAAGTTTTTGAAGATGATCAACATGTAAGGAACTTCATTGAATTAAAAGAAGAGTTTGAGCACAATTAGATAGATCAGCAGAATATGTTAATAGAGTCAAAGGAAAGTTCTGAAGTCGTACAGTTACAAAACAACTTAATCCCTAAATGCCTCATTCCCCTTGAAAAATTATTTGATCAAAATGATGTGTTCAAAGCACCAAGATTACAAGCTAATGAAGAAGAAGTAGAAAACTGCAATTTAGGTGACTCTGTTGTGCCTAAAATAGTCAAGATTTCCAAATTCCTTTCAGCTGATATGAAGACTAAATATGTTGAGATGATGAAAAGATTCATTGATGTTTTTGCATGGAGCTATGCTGACTTGAAACAATATGACTCTTCAATCATACAGCATACCATTCCTATTAAACAGAATGAAAAGCCTTTTAAGCAGAAGCTAAGAAGAATTAATCCTCTTCTAATGCCACTGATTGAAAAAGAAGTGAAAAAGCTCTTTGATGCTAAAATTATTGTCCCAATCAGATTTTCAAATTGGCTTGCTAACTTGGTACCAGTCAGAAAAAAGAATGGAGAGATCAGAATTTGTATAGACTTCAGGAACTTAAACAAGGCTTCATTGAAAGATAATTACCCCCTCCCCAAAATGGATTTCATTCTGCAAAACATTGTTGGGTCACAAAGGATGTCTATGCTTGATGGTTTCTCAGGGTACAATCAGATTCTTGTTCACCCAGATGATCAGGAGAAGACAGCTTTCACTACACCATGGGGAACATTCATGTATGCAAAGATGCCCTTTGGTCTCATGAACGCAGGAGCCACTTTCCAGAGAGCAATGGATATTGCTTTTGCTGAAGAAAAGGACAAATCAGTGGTAGTTTATCTTGATGATATCACAGTTTTTTCAAAAAGGGAAGAAGACCACTTAAAGCACCTTGAAAGGGTCTTACTGAAGTGTAGGAGGTTTGGTATTTCTCTAAACCCAACCAAAAGTATTTTTGCTCTAACTTCTGGCAAACTACTTGGACATATTATTTCTGAAGAAGGAATTAGGATTGATCCTAATAGAGTTAATGCAATTCAAAAATTAGATCTACCAAGGAGTAAGAAGGAGATTCAATCCTTTCTTGGGAAAGTTAACTTTGTTAGAAGATTTATTCCTAATTTTGCTGAAGTTGTCAAGAACATAACAAAGATGTTAAAGAAAGGAGCAGATTTTAAATGGACAGTTGAAGCAAAGAAATCATTTGAAGAGATCAAGAAGGCACTTACTCAAGCACCAGTACTCATCAGCCCGGATTTTACCAAGGAGTTCCTTATCTTTACATTCGCTTCTGAAGACACAATTGCTGGAGTTTTATTGCAAAAAGGAAGTCAAGGTACTGAACAACCCATTTCTTTCTTTAGCAAGACATTGGCCAATGCTGAATTGAAATACAATATTTTAGAGAAACAAGCCTATGCATTGGTGAAAGCAATTAAGGATTTCAGAGTCTATGTTTTGCACTCTCACATTGTTGCATACGTCCCAAATGCTGTTATAAAAGATATTCTTACACAAGCTGATCCAGATGGAAAAAGGGGAAAGTGGATAGCAAAACTTCTGGAGTATGATATTGAGATCAAACCCACAAAGTTGGTAAAGGGTCAAGGCCTAGCCAAATTGTTGACTCAGTCAAATTTGGACTGTATTGATATTAATTTAAGCACAGAAATTTCAGAAATTTCTGAAAATGAAGAAGAATTGGTCCAAATAAATGAAAAATTCTTGATCTCAGAATGGTACAAGGATATAGCATTTGTTTTGCAGCATAATAGAGCTCCTGATAATCTTTCAAAATCCAAAGCTCGGTTTACCAAATTGAAATCTCTCAGATATTTTGTGTATGACCAAAATTTATTTTGGAAAGATGCAGGAGGAATATTATTAAACTGCCTCACTGAAGAAGAAGCTGATAAAGTAATTGATGAGTTTCATAAAGGGGATTGTGGAGGACATCACTATTGGAAAGCCACTGCAAACAAGATCTTGAGAGCTGGCTATTTTTGGCCAACTATGTTTAGAGACATCTATAAAAAGATAGCCACATGCCATGAGTGTCAAGTTTTTGAAGGAAAGAGAAAGCTTATGCCAATGCCCTTGGTTCCTATTTATGTTGAAGCACCTTTCCAGCAGTGGGGATTAGATTTCATAGGGGAAATCCATCCTCCTTCATCAGGACAGCATCGCTGGATTCTCACAGCCACCGATTACTTTACAAAATGGATAGAAGCAATACCTACAAGGCAAGCAAATGATTCAGTGATTATTTCTTTCTTAGAAAACAATATATTATCAAGATTTGGTTGCCCAATCAAAATCATTACAGACAATGCTCAAGCCTTCAAGTCCAAAAGGTTAATTAATTTTTGTCATCAGTATCACATCTCCCTTGGACATTCTACTGCTTATTATCCACAGGGAAATGGTTTGCCTGAGTCATCAAACAAGAGTCTTGTGAGAATCATTAAGAAGCTGCTGCAAGAAAATAAAAAAGCTTGGCATTTGAAACTGAAATATGCTTTGTGGGCTGACCAGATTTGCACAAAGAGGTCCATTGGAACATCACCATATGAGCTAGTATATGGGGCAGAGGCTATATTTCCCACATCCCTCGGAGTACCAGTAATGAAGTTGATTCAAGGACTAGAAGAGGAACCAAATGCTATACAATGAAGGATCAACCAGCTAATAGCTTTACAAGAGAAAAGAAATGAGGTGTTTGACAGTCATCAACAAAACCAGAACATGATCAAGAGAGCATTTGACAAAAAGATCAAAGAAGTTACATTCCAGATTCATGATAAAGTCTTGAAATGGGAAGCCAGAATTGAAGAGAAAGGTAAACATGGTAAATTTGAAAATTTGTGGAAAGGGCCATATCAAATTTCTGCTTTCCATGGGAATAATACCTACATTCTACAGGAGATTGATGGAACACCAAATGCTGGAGGACCTGTTAATGGCAGGTTCCTAAAGCATTACAATTGATTAAATCTCTGCCAAGTTTCTCACAAGCATTGTATATAACCGTTTATTAGTCTTTCTAGTTTTTCTTTGTTGCAAATAAATGACAAGCTGAACAGGAAGCTCAAGCCCAAGGTGAAGGCTCACAAAGCTAGAAAGGAATGCTTGTCAACTCTTTCTATGTTTTCATAAATTGGATAAAGCACTGGACCTACGAGTTCTTAGTGTACTACAGGAGCACACTATCCCAAGTGGAGCCACTGTTATCACTTAGAACTAAAAACTGATACATGTAATTTTCTATCCTAGCCCGATGACAAAGGTCTGTGCTAGTTTAATTTCGTTTTAATTTTCTTCCCGTAGGATTTGGAGTTTTTAAAAGAGTTTTTAACTCAAGTTGTTCTCAACTCCCATTGGTTCCCCTCTACCCATCATTGTTCTATAGCCACCTCTTGTCTTATATGAGTCACCGTGCCTTTTCGTGATTTCGCAGCGCTATTCCAATTCGCCAATTTCGCAGCGCAATCATAACTAGGCAGTTTCGCAGCGCATCATTAAAATTCAAAACTAACAGCGCTGCGAAATCATGGATTCGTACATTCCGCAGCGAATCTTTCCCGAAATGTCAAGTCCGTTAGGTGAGTCGTCAGCCATGTCTTCTCATGTCAGCTCATATACCTTTCTTATCACATTCTAACGCTCATTGCCACTATCACCATCACTAGATCTGTTGATATGCACCAATTATTATTCCCAAGAAATTTTACCATGCATAAACCATAATGATGGCCGTAAGTCTTGCATGAGTGAAAAATCTGCAAGATTATATCTTGAAAGGTTTTAAACGGAAGAGTTTAAAATTCAAGCGAGGCTGATAATCAAGCGAGGCCGAATTAAAAAAGAAGTTGAATCACAATTCCAACCGGAGCTGGTAGTCTTTGTGTGCGAAGATTTGGAAGGATCAATGGAGAAAAAAGAGCACAGATCCGGTAAACCTCTAAGGACTGAACCTGAAGGCCTGGATATAACGCTGAGAAATGAAGAGGTGAAGAAAGCATTTAAAAATGCCGGGTGCTGGAAGTTTTGCAAAAGGTTACAAGGAGGACATGCACAGGTAACTAAGGAATTTGCACTTAACTTCACTGGTTTGAATTCAAAGGTAGCCATGTTAGAAGTGCAGGTTTCCCCAGAAGTGATATCTGCTGTGACAGAGATCCCAAGAGGACAAGAGGAATGGTTCAAAAATTTCAAATTTGACATGAATCCTTGCAAGGAGTTTTGAAGGATGATTATGTAAATGAAGATTTAAGTAAGGCAGCGCCCAGGAATTATGTCAAAGAACATTATGCTCTCTTACTCACCTGCATACAGAAATATTTGACTTGTGAAGGAAGGTATAACAAGGTTTATTCTTACCATTTCAAACTACTTTTGCATTTCATCGGGAAAGTCTCCATAAACTTACCTTTTTATCTGTTCCGTAGTTTGAGTAAGATGTGTGATAAGGTACAGCTCAGGAAAGAGGACTGTGAAACCTCTTTGTTTCATCATGGTTTGATTAAACTACTGGTTTTAGATGGGCTCCAAAAGATAGACAGGGATTGGAATTCATTCATTTTTATGGCTGGCTTCAAAAGCCAGACTGGCCTCACTCCTCAACCTGTTAGAGAGGCTACAATAGCTGAGCTCCAAATAGAAGTAAGAGCTAAAAGAGTTCCAAAGTCACAGGTAAGAAAACAGGTGAAGCCACTCATCATCCAAGATCAACCTCAGCAATCAACTAAGGAAAAAGTTCATGGTAAAAAGACTGTACCTGAAACAAGCACATCTGGAGTAGTCTCGAGGGTAAGAACAAGAAGCCAGATAAATAAGGAGAAAGGTAAAGCTATAGCAGTTGAAGACAGTCCAGTGTCTAAGGCAAGTTTAAATGATTTATTACAGGCTATTGAATTCGAGCAGTCTCTACCAGTTCAAATCGAATTGTTGCAGTCAGAACAAGAAAGCACCAAGAAATCCAAGGCCTCAAAAAGGCTTAAATTTGATGTGCCAGCTGAAGAATTCATGTTTAAACCTAGAAGACCTATGACAAGGAGATTCCAGCAAGTACAGGAAGCACTGCCAAGAACAGAGGAAACAGGGGAAGAGACACAGAAAAACGCAAGCAAAACAGTCATCACATCTCAAGGAGATAATATAGCAGCCATAAAGAGCCAATTAGAATCAGCTAAATACGAGATTGCCAAATTGAAGAAAGCTGCTAGAAAACGTGCAGTTATACACGCAAAGTATTATAAAGCTCTATGGAAAGGGAATGAAACCCTAGAAGCCCAGTTGAATTCAGTGGTTGATGGCCATTCACAGTTTCACACATGGACAGTACCAGCAATCAGAGAAGCCAGATACATTAGAAGGATTAATATGCAACTGAGAGCTGGGAATAAGGCTATGAAGAAGCAAATTGAAGATCTGAAGGCACAGCTAAGCCAGCTACCTGCTAAATGAGCTTTCATCTCAAGTAAGGTTTTGTTTCCAAAATTTTGACAAATTTGCTTAATCTTATCTTTCTGAGGAAATATAAATCCCTGTTCGATATGTGGAAAGTTTAAGGGAGTTTTTGGCAATCAAATACTCGGCTAATAAAGGTCTCAGGTCAAAAGCAAGCTATTTTAAAAAACTCAGCAGTTTCGTAGCATGCTACGAAACTGCTGAAGGTGATGATTTTTACGCAATTCAAGCTGTTTGAATTATAAGCGGGAATTCTGGGAGGAAAACGTCTAAAGGGCATGCAAGACATCATCTGAAGCTGTCAAAAATCAATTAGGTCAAGACAGGTGGACGTTTAAAAAGGTTTAATATTCAAATCCAATTTTTGTCATAAAGTGAACACCTTTACCACAGTTCAGGATATATCAAACAGTTTGCCTGCAAGAAACTTTTGCCTGCACACATGTTCATGGGAAAAACTTACAACGCATCAAGGACGTGGCAGTCTTCTACATTTTGGGGTAATTAAAAGCTGAAGGTCATGCTTCTGTGCATTCGAATACTTTGGGCAAAACTGAAGCCGAGAAGCAAGGGTAATCTCCTAATATTTCTGAGTAGTTAAAAAGATTCAGCATCCAAGATCAACATGGAGCATTAAACACCCATCTTAGCTAAACTGAAAGAGGGCCAGATGTCAAAGAACGAGGAGAAGCCATCATACATACAATATGGAGTTAGAGTCATAGTTGTTTTAAATCTCTAAAAAGCTCCAGTCAGCACCTTGTTGTATTTATTAGTTAGTTAAATGGTTGATAGGTGTCATTAGAGATAGTTTTCGAATTCCCCTCATGCTGGAGGAGGAATCTCGATTAGTTAGAATAAGAGTTCTATATATAGTTGAAACAACAATGTAATGAGGGTTGGAAACTTTATAACAGAGAATAGTATTTGGCTTATGTAAAGACTCACTTTTCAGTAATATAATTTTGATTTTACTTCTCAAGATTCACGAAGGATTTCTTATATTCAGAATGTGTGATGTTTTCCTTTTCTTAGTTTTGTCTACAGTAGTATGGATGTATAATCACTCAGAATTCACTGAATGTGCTCTGATTTCCTGTATGCATCTGTAAACTGTGTGGTTCCATATGAGTGTGTGTTCTGAATATTCAAATGCTGAATGCCCTGACTTTCATGTAAGGTCAAGATCTTTGTTATTTTGAGGTGTAGTTGACTCCATAGGCCCAATGGATACTTGTTTAATGTATTTCCAGCATTCATATTTGTCACAATTGTTCTACAAGAGTTAGCCATCTTATTTTAAATCAAAATCATTATTATACCCAGAGAGAGCCCTCTTAGGTTGAGGAGGCTAAGCCTCAACCTAAAGTAGGTTTGAAATAGTTACTTAGAGTCAACCTGACCAGCAGCCTATCAGGGTCTGATTTTGAGATAACACATACCCTGACTGATCCATACACCTTTATCCTCACACTTGCAAAAATACTTTGTAGATGTGCTAAAATAAGTAATTAGAGGTTACCAATGGATTCATAAATCCAAAAACCCCAAGTAGCCTCTTTATGAGCTCAATTTGGATAAAAACTCAAAAATGTTATGATCTTCCAAGCTCTCTCATGAATTTCGCTGTTAAGCATCCTACAAATTCACCCTTCTGTCTATCGGTTCTACAAGTCTGCCTCGAAAATTGCTAATGAAGCGACAATTTCGCTACTTGCCAGTGCATTTTGTTGGATAGTTAATTTAGACTCGGACCCCTTAATCCGAAAAACACGGCCACATGGGGCCAAGGGCTGGGCCTTAACGCCCACCCCCATCTGTTAAGCCCCTAAAACTCGGGGACGAGGTCGTGTGAGGTGCCATGGGTCCAAGGGCTGGGCAAATGACCCTCCTTACCCGTTAGAGCTCCCCATCCCTGGTGCGTGGTCACGATGGTCGCATATGACATCAGGGATGGCCCCCTTAACTCTGCACCCGTTGCGAACCTTCGCCGAGCCCTGCATTCTTGACATGTGGTTATATGGATGTGCTCATGACCAAGGTCAGGCCCCTACCCTGTAGCACCTTTTCCGCAAGTGCTCCAACAATTTGCCACTGTTCCCGTGCACTTGCAGATGCCCTAGGGCCAAGGCTTACCCAAGCTCCCAACTTGTTAGCACTTGCCGCTGGTTTCATGGAGTGCCATATGACGGGGGATGGTCCCAAAACTCCGCATCCAAATGGTTAACACCTTCGCTCCTGGCTTGTGGTTACATGGTGGGGATATGTTTGTGGTCTAGTCCCATTCCTTAGCGCCCCAACTGTTTTTCTCTGTGCTGTTTGGCATATGGTCCAGTGGGTCGTGTTTGATGGTGTCAAAACCTAGGGCTGGGACTAATCTTGCAAATCTAGCTCCCCTGCTTGCAGTCCCATGGGCTTGGGGTAACTTGGGGCTAGGGCTTAGCCCCAGCCCCATCCCCCAAATGTTAACGATATATAAGTTAAATGACGTCACACCACCATCATGGTTAAGTGACACCTGGTGGCGTGGCGGTAAGGCACCTTGCTGCTAGACCAAAGGTTCTATGTTTGAATCCAGCTAGTTGCAGTTCAGCCATAATCCAAAATTTTAGTGGACCCTGGGGTGCCATGTGGCAGCTCATGATTAAACCACATGGAATTCCCCCATTGGTCCAACTCCAAAACTTAACCACCAATAAAAAATCACCAAAATTCAAACCAGTCACACTTGTAAACTTGTCAACCTGCCATTCGCCCAATATGTATAGTCATCCTGCAGAGTCACCTTTCCCAGTCATCGTATGGATTGCCTAGTCAGCAGTCTTGCAACCAACTTGCAATTTTTTTACCTGTTTGAGAAAATGATCAGAACATGTTATAGGAGCATACTATATCGGTTTTGAGAGATTCAAGTTGTGTTAGATTCATAACGGTGAGCTCTTCCATTTGGTGCTAGTTTCAAGAATTTATGGGCACTTCCATTTTTGAGCTTAAAGTTGATCACTTGATCACACCTCCCCTCTAGGAACTTTTGGACTCCAAAATTTTACTTCTCTAGTCAATATAAAAAGGTTGGAACTCAAAAATACCCAAAACCTCAATACGGAGTGCAAAATATTCAATTGGTGTCCTTCAAGCCCCAATCAATGCACTTCACTTATCATCCTCATGAAGACCTGTTGTCATGTTAAGAATTGAGCCATCATTCTTGTCACTCTTGTAGGAACAAAATACTGATGAGTGGAATCTGAAGATTCTCTCTACTCTCATCTTTGCACGACTCCAAAAACACTTCATCTTGAAGTTTAAATTGTTGAAGACAAAATTGACTCCATCTTGGAAATCAGAAAGAACATAAATTTGCTTTAACATCTTCAAGCTGAGCTTGTACATGAAAAGTACACTGCTGCAAAATTTTCCATGATATGATTGACCTTGCCTACAATACATAGTCATCTTATACAATCTTGAAAACAAAGATTCAATTCACACAAGTTTCAAATAGAATACTTATGTCAGTGAACATATGAAAACTTATAAACAACTTTGAATGACAATGTTGTACATTCATAAAAGTCCTTAACATGTGGACTATAACGAGTCAATACATACATCAATGAAAAACATATACTTGTTGAACATAGTGACAATGAATGTTGACTTTACAAAAGTACCTAAACAGGTAATGACAACAAGTATTTACAAAATTTTACAAAACAAATTTACAATAAGTCTACCCAAACTTTTCCTCCCCTAGACTTATGTGTTCTCTTCTTGCACCATATTGTCTTGAAGGTCGCTTAGGATTGTGGAGAGTCCTCTTTGCCCCCTCTTGTTTCCCTTGCATTATGTAGCATAATCTCTTTACCTTTCTTTGAATGAAGCTTTAGATGCAACTTCCAACATCCTTTAGTGTCATGTCCATGCACCTTGCAATGAGCACATAAAAACTTCTTTTTTGCTAACATAGAAGTTCTCTCATGCGAAAGAAAGTCATTATGCTTGATGCCTAAAATTTGGTTATTATTTTAACAATTATCATAAGTTTCTCACATACAACCACACAATGGTCAATCACATCACAAAATGTACAAGGGTACTTATTCCATAAGTATTCAAAATTTCCATGCATTGGAAAACACTCTTGAGAGTTATACCTATATCTAGAGTTGTAGCTTTGATAGTTGTCACAAGCTGGTGACATCTCATGCTCAGATGTTTGATGTACCTCAAGCTATTTGGAGCATTCTCCAAACTCCTTTCGACCATATCCTAATCCCATATACTTTGGTCTCCCGTCAACCATAATTAGATTGGTAATACCCTTTCCATTTATGCCGAGGCCTCCACCTTCATATCCCATATTTGAAAGAAACTTCATACCTATTCCTTTGGTATGTTGCTTGAACACTACAAAAGAGTTGTTATGCATATAAACGGAAGGAGTGGAACTTGAGATGCTAATTACCTCCTTAAGATTGTCATTCATCCTTTCATATTTTGATGATGACGATGATGGACAACTTGTAGATGACTCTAGCCACCCACTCTTATCCACTGGAATGTAGTGTGCTTCTTGAAAATGTTTTCAAAATGCACATGCAACATCTTCCACATATGGTCCAAAACCACTATTTGAAGCATGACCACATATTGGCCTCATTTTGGAGGTTTTTCTTGTTGGTATATGTTTTCAAAATGTACATGAAACATCTTCCACATATGATCCAAAACCACTGTTTGAAGCATGACCACATATTGGCCTCATTATGGAGGTTTCTCTTACTGGTATTGGAGTAGATCTTTCTACAACTTTCTCATCAAGCACTTGCTACAAAACAAAGTAAATGTGTCTCTTCTCCTCTGCAACTATCTCTAACATCCTTCCCAACTCTATGTTCTCCATCCAAAGAGCCAAATTCCACTCCTCTAACTCTTGAAGACTCTTTTTGCTGCCCATTCTTGCAACTTGGTCAACTAGTGCTCTGATACCAAACTGATCTGAAATTGAATTAGGTGATTTCTTCCTCTTTTCCAAAATCAAATAAAATAAAAATTAGGACCATGTCGACACTTTGCAAGATTAAAAATTGGTCTTGAAACAACAGGTTTCCAATATCTCTTCAAGTCATGAATTAGTCTTCATATGTAACTTAACATAATGAACATAACAACACATAATCAATGCAGGCATAATGAAGAGCAAGATAAAATTTTGTTGACAGAGTTCACCCCTCCTAGGCTACATCTCCAGGCATGTCAACATGACTAGACCACTCATATATTTAGTATCAAAATGAAGTACATAAACATTTGTTGTAGGTAAATATGTGGCTATTGCCCATACAAGGTAATGTTCTCCTACAAATAACTCTCAAAACAACAACAACTCAAAACATCTCGTATAAAGATGACATACTTCAACTGAAATGAGCTAAAAACATCATGTGAATCATCCAATTCCACATTGAAGCACATAATCAAAACTTTATGTTAAGAGAAGTTGAACCTGAGCTGAACCCTGCTGATTACAACTACTACAATACCCTTCTAAAAGTAAGAATACTCCTACAAGGTCTTCTCCATACCCAAATACCTTCCAAAACTGCGTACAAACCTCGCTTTCAGCTGTTAGAGATAGAGTCGGGAAGGATGTTAGAGATAGATTTACAGTGAGGAGAAGAGACCTCACTTTCAAATCAAATACTTGTATTAGTGACCATATGAAAAATTGTAGAAAACTTTGAACTATAATCTTGTACATTCATAAAAGTCCTTAACATGTGGACTATAACAAGCCAATACATACATCAATGGAAAAGTTCTATTTGTCAAACATAGTGACAATGGATGTTCACTTTAGAAAAGTACCTAAACAAGTAATGGCAACAAGTATTTACAAAATTTTACAAAACAACTTTACAATAAGTCTACCCAAACTTTGCCTCTCCTAGAATTATGGGTTCTATTCTTGCACCATCTTGTCTTGAAGGTTACTTAGGATTGTGGAAAGTCCTCTTTGCCACCTCTTGTTTCCATTGCATTATGTCGCATAATATCTTTACCTTTCTTTGAACAAAGCCCTAGATGCAACTTCCAACATCGTTCAATGTCATGTCCATGAACCTTTCAATGAGCACATAAAAACTTCTTCTTGTTTGTTGACATAGAATTTCTCTCATGCAAAAGAAACTCATAATGATTGATGCCTAATATTTGGTTCATTCTTTTAACCATTATCATAAGTTTCTCACATACATCCACAAAATGGTCAGTCGCATCACAAAATGTACAAGGGTACTTATTCCATAAGTATTCAAAAAAAGCATGCATTGAAAAACACTCTTGAGAGTTATACCTATCTCTAGAGTTGTAGCTTTGACGATTGTCACAAGGTGGTGACATCTCATTCTCATATGTTTGATGTACCTGAAGATGTTTGGAGAATTCTCCAAACTCCTTTTGACCATATCCCAATCCCATATACTTTGGTCTCTCCTAAACCATAATTGGATTGGTAATACCCTTTCCATTTACACCGAGGCCTCTCCCTTCATATCCCATCTTGGAAAGAAACTTCATACCTATTCCTTTGGTATGTTGCTCAAATGCTGCAAAAGAGTTGTTATGCATATAAACAAAAGGAGTGGAACTTGAGATGTTAAATATTACCTCCATAAACTTGTCATTCATCCTTTCATCTTTTGATAATGACGATGATGGCCAACTTGTAGATGATTCCAACCACACTCTCTTATCTAGTGGCATATGGTGTGCTTCTTTAAGATGTTTGCAAAATTCACATGCAACATCTTCCACATATGGTCCAAAATCACTATTTTAACCATGACCACATATTGGCCTCATTCTGTAGGTTTCTCTTGCTAGTACTGGAGTAGATATTTCTGCAACTTCTTCATGAATCCCTTGCTGCAAAACAAAGTGCATTTGTTTCTTCTCCTCTTTAGTTATCTCTAACATCCTTATCAACTCTATTTTCTCCATCCGAAGAGCCATATTTTGCTCCTCTAGCTCTTGAAGACTCTTTTTTTGGCCCATTCTTGCAACTTGGTCAATTGGTGCTTTGATACCAAACTGATTTGAAATTGGATTAGGTGATTTCTTCCTCTTTTCCAAAATCAAATAAAACAAAAATTAGGACCATGTCGATGCTTTGCAAGATTAAAAATGGGTCTTGAAACAATAGGTTTCCAATATCTCTTCAAGTCATGAATTAGTCTTCATATGTAACTTAACATAATGAACATAACAACACATAATCCATGCAGACATAATGAAGAGAAAGAAAAAAGTTTGTTGATAGAGTTCACCCCTCCTGGGCTACATCTCCGGGCATGTCAACATGACTAGACCACTCATATTCAGTATCAAAATGAAGTACATAAACATTTGCTGCATGTAAATATGTGGCTACTACCCCTACAAGGTAATGTTCTTCTACAAAGAACTCTCACAACAACAACAACTCAAAACATCTCCTACAAAGATGACATACTTCAATTCAAATGAGTTAAAAACATCATGTGAATCCTTCAATTCCACATTGAAGCACATAATCAAAACTTCATGTTAAGGGAAGTTGAACCTGAGCTAAACCTTGCTAATTACAACTGCTGCATTAGCCTTCTGGAAGTAAGAATACCCCTACAAGGTCTTCTCAATGCCCAAATACCTTCCAGAACTGCTTACAAACCTTGACTGATCCATACACCTTTAGCCTCAAACCTACAAAAACTATATGTAGGTGTTCTCAAATAAGAAATTAGAGGTCACCAATGGATTCAGAACATCCAAAAATCCCTAAGTAGCCTCTTTTTGAGCTCAATTTGGATAAAAACTCAAAAAGTTATGAACTTCCAAGCTCTCTCATGAATTTCAATGTTAACCATCCTACAAATTGGCCCTTCTGTTTATCGATTCTATAAATCTTTCCCAAAAATTGCTAATGGAGTGAAAATTTCACTACCTTCTGGTGCATTTTATTGGATAGTTAATTTAGCCTTGGACCCCTTAATTTGAAAAACACGGCCACATGGGGCTGTGTGCTGGACCTTAATGTCCGCCCCCTTTGATTAAGCCCCTAAAGCTTGGGTACACGGTCATGTGAGGTGCCACAGGTCCGAGGGCTAGGCCAACGACCCACACTAGCCATCAGAGCTCCCAATCCCTAGCGCGTGGTCACCTTGGTCGCATAAGACCTCAGGGCTGGTCCCCTTAACTCTGCACTTGTTGAAAACCTCCGCCAAGCCCTCCATTCCCAGCATGTGGTTATATGGTCTCACTCATGACTAATGGTTGGCCCCTACCTTGTAGCACTTTTTCCGCAAGCGCTCCAACGCTCCACTGCTGGTCCTGTGCACTTGAATATGCCCTATGGCTGGGGCTTACCAAAGCTCCCAACTTGTTATCACTTGGCGGTGATTTCATGGAGTGCCATATGATCGGGGTTGGTCCCCAAACTCCGAACCTGAATGGTTAACACCTTCGCTCCTCGTCTGTTGTTACATGGTGGGGATATTTTAGTGCGCTGGTCCCATTCCTTAGTTCCCCAACTATTTTTCTCTATGCTATTTGGCATATAGTTCAGTGGATCGTGTTTGATGGTTCCAGAACCTGGGGTCAGGGCTAAGCCCGCGCCCCTAGATCCCCCGCCTACAATCTCGTGGCCGTGGGGTAACTGGGGGCTAGGGCTTAGCCCCATCCCTGTCCCCCAAATGTTAACCATATACAAGTTAAATGAAATCACACCACTATAATGGTTAAGTGACACCCAGTGGCATGGCGATAAGGCGCCTTTCTCAGTCATTGTACATAATTCCCAGTCAACAGTCCTCTAACTAATTTGCAAATTTTTTCGTGTTTGGAAAAATGATTAGAATGCGATATTAGGAGCATACGATATCAATTTTGAGCGATTCAAGTTGTGTTGGATTCAGATCGATGAGCTCTTTGATTTCGCGCTAGTTTCAAGAATTTTTGGGAACTTTTATTTTTAAGATTAAAGTTGATCACTTGATCACTAGATTTCGCAAGCTAGATGAAAAAGGTGGTACTAAAAGTATTTCAACCAAGCTTATGCTTGGAGGTGAATTAATTAATGCAAGACTAAACCTAGGATGGAGATGCAAGATGAAAGATTAATTTTAGCGAGATTGTTAAATCACTAAAGTACTCAACTATATTCAACTTAGAGCAATGAAGTGTTTAATCAATGTATGATGACAATCTTCACTATAATAGAAGTTCTCAATGAAACAAGATAGAAGGCGCTAAAAATATCAATAGACAAACGCTCATGAAATGAAAAAAATCAATATTTCTCTCAACAATGCTAGAATGCCAATCAATAATAGAGTGCCAATGTGTCAATTAGATACACAAGATAGAGAGTTTACACACAATTTAGGAATTCTTTTATATTACCACAAGAGTACTCTTATCATGATTAAGATTATCAATTAAGTGCTTTTAAAGAGTGAATTGATTAGCAAGAATGTAAATTTATATATGAAGCTCACTTGCAATGCAAAATATTAGTTACACTTGTTACAAGGGAAAGAGTTTCACAAGGAGTGATTATTCCATATGACCATAAGAAACAATGTAACCAATTTAACCAATTCTCTAGAAAATGAGATATCAATGACAAGTAAAGATATTACTTAGAACCAATGTCTCAATGATGCTAGCTATCAATGAGAGAAATAGAGCATTAATCCACAATTTTATTTCTTAGAGAAATTTAGCCAATAATCACCGATTAAATTATCCTTTTATATTCTTGAATCAAGAATACCAAATCAATGAAGAGCACTTGTATGAAAATTTTAAGGCCAAGTCACTTCAACAATAAATGCTCATGAATTATATTTGTTCCTTAGTTACTCCTAGAGCCTCTAATGCAATTTATTACTGCTGTAATCATATATTAAGAGTTTTGCAAATTTATATCAGGATTTGAAATTATTATATCCACACTTAGAAGATGATGCAAGATGTCAAGAGTGAGCTAGGAAATCAAGGCAAGAGACCTTCCAAAGAATTCCAAATAGTTTTATGACCACTTGTAAGCTATAGGAAAAATATTTAACATTCAGAACAAACCTTAAAAGAGCATATATTAGACCTATACCACCTCAGAAAATCAGAGATTCAGTTCCCCCAAAACACCGATAAGGTGCTAAACAATTAATGCCAAATAAGCTCCAATGATTAGTTAATGAAATTAAGTGATTACTTAATGATTTTTTATAACTTTTGATGTTTTTATTTAGTGTTATGGGACTCAATGAATGATTGTAGCAAAACAAAGAAGCAAATGAGGGATACAAAAGTAAACCAAGAGGCCTAAGGGCCTAGATGAGGGCTAGAAGGCTTGGAGATGACTTCCACTTCATGAAATCGCAATGTTAGCAAGACAATCACTACAACAGAAGATGTTAGTCACTTAAAACAACACAAAAATCAAAGATGACTGAATATAGGGCTAGGATATGGCTATAAGGCTAGGAAAACCCCAACACTAGGGCTAGAAGAGGCAAAGGATGAGGCTAGGGGTTAGGAAAAGGCAACAATGGAGGGAGAAAGGCCTAAAAAGACCTTTGGTGAGGGAAATAAGCCCACAAGGATTGATATCAAGCCACAAAAGTCTGAAATAGGGCAAGGGAAGGCCCTAGAGGGGCCACGACACAAGGAGAAGGCCCTTTAGGGCCTACGACAAAGGCCAAAGTAAGGCTGAGGGCTTGGAGAGGCAGAGAAAGGCTATGACCAAGGAAAAAGAGAGGGTTGAGGGCCCTTGGAGGGTGCTCAAGGCCTGCGGCTAGGCCAAAAGAGGGGTTCGAGGGCCCATGAAGGGGCAGCAGTGTTGAAATATGTAACTAGGTTTATTCTTTATAATGAAATATGTAATAATTAGTTATGCATTTGAAATAAAGAGAAAATTAAATTTATTTTTGTCATGCTTGAGGGATGAGTTTCATGCTCAAGGTGAATTTATTTTTATAGGTCAAAGCACCCATTGAGTGCTTCTAGGTTTGTCATAGAGTCAATTGAGTCATTGTCATGCAGGAAGACCCTTTTTGGCATGTTACATATTGTAAAGAAAATTTATTTGAGCCAAACCAGAGTTAAAGACCTTCCAATACCTTGTCATAGTGCTATAACATGTCGGCCTACCTAGAAGGATAAGTCGACCTATTAGGGCACTCTAAGAAGACTATAAATAGAAGTATTTAGTCTCATTCAAAGGGAATACATCCAATCAAAAAGAAGTTCAATCAAAGAAAGGAGAAGTGACCTAAAGCGAACGAAGGAGGAAAGTACTTCAAGAAGGAAGAATCTGAATTTTTGAAAACTATTTTTAGGGCTGAAATTCCTCACATGTACGAAGAAGAATAGGTACTATTTGTTGCAAGAGAGACCAAATTAGTGCAGTCACAATAGAAGGCCAAGAACAAGTGAAAGAGGAACCATTTTGTAAGCCAAGTTGCTGGAGAGGAAGATACTGTCCAAGTGAAGGAGAAAAGAGAAGAAAAACAACATCTTTGTCTCACATGTGCCAACTAAGGCTTCTGCAGTGAAGGCAAAAAACCTCAGTCCTAAAGCAGTTGGTGAAAATTTCAGGAGAAGCCGAAATCTAGTGTGTTGGAACAATTTTTACCAACATTTACTTTGTGGAAGAAGAGCTAATCAAAGAAGTGACTTGACTTGGTCTTGGAGGGGTAAGGGTCATAGGTCTTGGAATTCGTCATTTGAAGTTCTATAAGAAGAGAAGAGTTCTTGCAGGTTTTCCTCTTAATAGGAGAGGTTTTTGCCCTAGCTGATAGCCTATATCTTGTGTCCTCTTGTATCATTGTTATTTATTATTTGGTACTTGTTTTATGATAAGAACACAATAATAATCAAGTTGAAGAAGAATCTAATCAAGATAAGTAAAAAAATATCACAAGCAATTATAAATTTAAGAGAAATCACTTAATCTAGCTACCCCTAGATTTCTCAACATGGTATCAGAGCTAAGGTGAAAAGACAAGGAAGGTAGCTTGTAGAAGGACAATCAAAATGAATATCAAGAAAGGTCAAGGCATCAAAGAGGACATCGAAGTGTTAGTTTTTGTAGCATCAGAAGTGTTCTTGTCTTGAAACTTTGCAGAGAGGCTAAAACACATGAGATCTCCATAACCCCGAAATCGTTTATGGAAATTCTACCTAGAAGTGCCTTGATTAGATTATTAGCCCATTTTAAATTATTTCATAAGTCTAAACTTAGGGAAAGAGGTCAATTAATCAGAATTAATTGACATAAGGTGAGAATTCTCTAGAAACTCACACGAACCGACTAGGAATTAATCTGGGCTCTTGATTAAGTTTTAATGTTGGTTGTTGGTTCTCCAACAGAGGATTATAAGAAGAAGTCGATGGGTAGATGGAGAGCACACTTGTGGGGTTTGATTTCCTTAGAGAGTTCAATTTTTCTAGAGAGCTAGCATTTTCTGGAAGAGTTCGAGCTTTAGAAGGCAAGAAAAAATAGTGAGGGGTAGGGAAAGTTAATTCAGAGGAAAGTATTTGCAGATCTAGAGAGTCAATTATAGGAGGTCGAGTTCTTGAGTGAGGATACACAGTCCTAAGTGCAGAAGCTTTAGAGGTAGAGTTTGATTTAAACTTGTCAGAGGGTCGATTTAGTTGTTGGAGGTTCGGAAGATTTATGAAAGTGGGCAACGAGTCATTCTCATAGGTTGGATTGGGAAGATGACTTGATAAATTGCAGTTCCAGGCAAAGCTTCCTAGTGCCTATGAAAATTTGACACAGAGGCTGATGCAAACGTTTCGTAGTGCCCATTCAGAGCCAATTTTAGAGCTGGATTAGTGTCAGGTGAGACAAATTTGTCTCATTAATTTTTTGTGGCCAATTTTCTTGTAGTGGATTTCCAGTTTGGTCATCTAGTTATACTAAATTTTTTTCTCACTGCTGCATAATAATAAAAACCCTCAGCTACTGCATCGATTTTCCCAAGTTCTATTTTTCAGGGAGATCTATCTAAAAATAAATGTGTTAAATTTTATGTGTATGCGTGCTAGATTTTCTTAGTTTCCAGTGCTATTTTTCTTCCACACTTTATTTGTGAAGGTTGCACTGTGATTAATTTGGTATTTGCCGTGGAAAGTAAATTGTTAAATTAATTAACAATTAGAGGAATTAATTCCAATTACTGCAATAGGATTTCAATGGTGAAAATTTCACATGGTATCAGAGCGTAAGTGATCAGCCAGGAAGCTTAGAAGATATGAAGGGAATTTCATTGTTCATAGGGACCAGCAGGACGAAAATCTGAAAGATTGCGCAGTACCTAGACAGACAAATCGAATTGTTAGGCAAGGGTTCGATTTTCAGTTGCAGGGTGGAAAAAAGTCAATTTTCCCAGAATAGTGATTCTAGTAGTCAAAGGGAGCAACAAAAATCAGATTTTTGCTGAACAGATTCCTTGGTTGGACGCAAAGGGTTTTATAGCAATAGAATCAGTGTCGGGTGGAAGAGAAAAGCATACACGAGGGAAAATTTCTCTTTGGGGACTTTGAGTTTCAGAATTTTGATTTTCCCAGTTGCATATTGGAAGTAGCTGAGTGCAGATTTCCTACCTGTAAAAGGGAGTGCGAGCAACAAAACCCACAACCAAGCAGAGGGAAAGAGGGAGTTTTCGAAAGAATCAGAGATGACCACAACTGGGCTAAGAGATCACGATAGGTTGGAGGGAGCCTCCAACTATGTCATCTGGAAGGCTGGGATGTCCTTCCTTCTGGATGAACATGGTCTGAAAGCCTTTGTAGATATTATGGTAGAAGTTCCCCAGGACCCTGATCAACATAAGGACTATAAGAAGGAAATGGAAAAGGAAAAGAGGATGATTTTGGATGGAGTTCGAGATCATCTAGTCTCACATGTGGTTGACAAATGGACGACCAAGGAGATGTGGGATGCTATTTCTGATATGTTTTAGAGTTCTTCCCAACAGCGGAAGATGTTATTCCAGGAGAAGTTGAGGTGTTCCAAGATGCAAAAGGGTGAGAGCATAGATGCATTTATGACTTAGATTCAGGAAGTTCGAGATTAGTTAACAACCATTGGGGAGGTGCCCCAACCAACAAATCTTCTATGATTGGCATTGAATAGTTTCTTAGAGGACTGGAAGGTATTTTTCCAGAGTAGCTTGGGAAAAGACAACTTGCCTAATTGGGATAGGATGTGGTATGATTCACAACAGGAGGATTTGAGGTAGGCTCTAGTAAAGAGTACCATCAATAACAGTAGCAACAAGGGACCAGAGAGTGTGGATGAGAATGTGGCCCTAGCATCTAAGGGTCCCAATCGGGGGCAGGGGGAGCAGAAGAAGAAGAAGAAGAAGGACCTGTCAAAGGTAAAGTGCTTCAGATGTGGTGAGTTCGGTCACTATAGCATGCAACATGCTCTCAGGAAGAAGGACAAGACGGAGAAGCAGGACCAGGCGGAAAAATCAACAGAGATTGACAAGCTGTCCTCCAGGTTGGAGGAAGAGTTTTCTATGTGTTGTCGCATTTTCTAGCACCTGCACAAGTGCTTCAGGAGATATAGAAATATTCCTAGAAAAAACCTCTGGGTTGATAGTAGACTAGTGCCTAGGACATCTTAAAAGAGGAGTGCTTTACACATTATGAGTAGGGCTTTATGCTGCACTCCAATTGTCACGTAGTTGGAAAAAGAGAATAAAGGGGGTTTGGTTCAATAGTATTTCATTACAATAGACTCAAAAACATTACAGGGATCTGAATGCACATGGGGTAGATTTAGTTAATATCAAAGAAAAATGATTGATTCTAGTGGCCGACTCACAACAACATGCAACCTTAATATTGGCATTGTAGCAACATGAAGAGGAGGAAATAAGGGAGGGAATTCGATGCATAGGGCTGTAAATAAAACATAATCCTAAGCAGTAATGTTCTGACAGAAGTACGAAAGATTGAAGAGGTGGAATGGTAGAAACAGTGGAGCACTAATCATGGATACATTTATCACCAAATAACATTAAGTAAATTTGTGTGCATTATAGGTACATAAGTAATCTGTAGCTAACATAGGCATTGTTACTACTTAGCAACAAATATACAACCATGAAGAAGGGTGAAACCTACAACTTCATTACACTATTTCAGAGGGAGGAAAACATACATGACATGGTAAACAAAGGAGAAAAAATACTGTACATTTCTTTGATAGGAATCAACATAATAACTTCATTAATCCTGGAGTCCAAATCACCAAGCCATTACATTTAGCAAGATATCTCTCAAGTCCCTCACGAATAGGCAAGTAGAACCGAAAGTGGAATCACAGAATTTGGACCTCTCGAGTTCATAATTATGGAACCTCTATTAAGTGTTTCTTCCCTCTATTAAGGAGAGGGGAAGCTTTGGAAAAAAATTACAAAATATCTTAGCTCGAGCTCTAGCTATGTGATAGACCAACTATCTTGGTGTGTGAAGGATGCTTCCCACAATGATTTGATTCGGATTTGATTCTGTTATTGAAAACAAAAAAGTTATAGAATAATAGAAAAATGAAAACGGAAAGATGATGGAGGAAGTATCCCTATGCCATTGATGATATTTCCCATGATCAGGCCACATCATTGCCTTGGTGTGCTTCTCTTGCTGCTCGGCCGGTCCCTGTCGCTTTTGACTTAACTACCTAACTTCACCACTCTCTGGAGTTGGTAGCGATCAACTGTGTTTGCTTGTCACAGAGCAGAAGCAGATATTGTCCTGAAAGTCCTTCATAGTATGATTGAGTGGAGCTCCATGCTGAGCCATTAAGTCTTTCTAAGTCCCATATCTCCATTTACCCTCCAAATCTGTCAAATTCATTCTTGTGGCTATTATTATCTTGGGTTTCTTGTTATAGAGGCTTCCAAAAGATCAACCCATATCCATTTCCCACTGTTCCATGCCTTCATTCAATGCCTTAGTTGCTGATCCATATGTCTTCAAAGCTCTGTACCATATTATCGGAACATCACTGCATCAGGATTTTTAGTCTTAAAACATTAGAAAACATTGAGCTAAGATGTCCCTTGGCCCCCTTTGGTTTAGCGCCTTATTTCACTTCTCATCATATGACTGGGGTCTGTGGCCAGGAGCTTAGCCTTAAGGCACTAAGCCCTTTAGACTCCTACTGGGGCTATCATTCCTTTGTAAACTATTCTCCACCCTTGGTTCATGAAGTCCTTCTTGATCGTGCACTAGCCCACATATCAGAGCTCCTCAGTTGGCATTTTAAAATGTGGATTTAACTTGGAGTGATGAGATATCAAGTTTCTCCGACTCTTATCCATTGTTCCTCGCTCTTCCTGTGACCATAGGCCAAACCCCTTATTGAAGCCCATTTATTGGAGATTCACAATTGATGATTTCCTATTGATGCACAACACACTGCTATCGCCGATTGCTGATTGTTGATTAGTGGCGTCATCATTTCCATGTGTCACTTCTTGAGTGGTGACATGTGTCACCCAAATATGCCCCCATAGGACCCTAAAATTGCTAGATCAACATGCCACATGTCGTCCGTATTTCCACGTCATGATAAAGTCAACTGCCTCGTGTCTTTATCAGATCCAATAGTGTGCCACCATGTGTTTCTTATCAGAACCAATCTTAAGTTTCCACTTCTCTAGTTGGAGGAGAGAGAAAAGGCTCGCCCTCTTCTAGTTTTGTGATTAATTTCCTTTGTTAAATTGTTTTCGGCCCTTTGGGCACTTTAACACCATCGATGTTCTTTTCCCGTAATTTATTCATAGTGATTGTTTAGTCAATTTAGTATGTCCTAAATTGCTACATTAATTATCAATCTGGGAGTTGTAAACTGATGAAGTGTGGCGCACTATATGTGCAAGACAACCTCTTTCTTACTTTTTATCAATTTTATCTTGTTTTTGGGGGTTTTATCTTGGTTTGTCTCCTAATGCAAATGATAATCCTATTCCTAAGTTTTAAGAATACTTTTAGAAGGCAAGTTTGGGTATAGATTTTAAGGCAATTATGTCCTCTATAATGATTTCCAGAACTTAACACTTCAGAAGGTCTTAAAACATACTAGTGATGAAATTAATACTTGAACAAGAATGAAATGTGCTGCTATTCAAATCAAACAAATAATGAACTACTGATCATGAAATCACTATCTCTGCTGCTTATCTAAATATAGAAAGAGTTAAGCTACTACACTCAAACAAATCAAAACTACAAACGAATAAAAGTAAAATCAATTCACTTCATTTATAGTCCGATAGCTCGCCAAGTAGTCTAAGCTATGGCTCTGGAGATAACGTCAATAATATGAGGAATTGATATCTAATTGTAGAAAAATAAAGCTAAAATCAAATCACATCATTCATAGTCCAATAGCTCGCCAAGTAGTCTAAGCTATGGCTCTGGAGATAACGTCAATGATATGGGGAATTTGATATCTAATTGTAGAAAAATAAAGCTAAAATCAAATCACATCATTCATAGTTCAATAGCTCGCCAAGTAGTCTAAGCTATGGCTCTGGAGATAACGTCAATGATATGAGGACTTTGATATCTAAACTAACTGACAAAGTAGATGAATAAAACTGAAATCAAAGCATAACTGAAATTGAAAAGCTAAGAAAAGCAAAGTCAGCAGAGAGGCTAATCTCATGTCACTAGTTATCGTAAAAATTGTATGAAAATGCCCGGGCCTAGCCTATCTTGAAACACACACTGATCAGTGTGAGCAACAATATACAATGCTTGAATCATGTATAGGATTGTAATGTTAACATCATAATTATCTTATGAAATATACACATGTGAACAAATTATGAAATATGTACAATGGAAATAAGGAAACAATACATAAAAACTTTACAGCAATAAAGAAAACAAAACCTCAGCGTGCAGGGGCCCTCTGCACAGCCTTGGTCAACATGCTATCAGTCTGGAATTATGCTCACACAGTCATATAAAACAGAGTCTTGTTATATTGCAAAACAGAGGAAGACTCCTCTCGTTACAACAACAGGACCAGTTCACGACACAATACAACGACTAACAGCAAAATGACATCAAAAACTAACTAACTCTATGCGTTTACAAACACGTTATTTATAAGGGAAATTACATAACTATTTTCTTATGAAACACCTTCAACAGAGGACACGTAAAAAGACAACATCCGTGAGTTTAGCATGATGGTTGCTGAGATCATTCAATCTATCAAAAGATGGCTGTTGGATTTGCGTCATGGAGGCAGTCTACAGCTGTCAAAATGAACCCAGGGATCTAGGAACGGCCTCAGACCCTTCACGTGTTGAAAAACAGAGACCTGTTGCCGTAAGACTCCTTTGTTTGACCACTGTTTGACCACGACTTTCCTTTATGAATCCAGCTAAACCAATAGGACCTGATCCATGTCCAGATCATTCCTGAACTACCCACATGCCTCGTTTTGCTTGATGACACCTGTAATCTAGAGATCAACAAAAACAGCTGCGGAAAGTTGAATCAGTTTCAGAAAGTGGCTGCATTCTGCAGCTAATGAGAAAAATCTAATTCAAACAGCAAACACGAAAACATAGTTAGAAAACCACTTAAATGCTCTTTTAGAATCAATATGCAATGATATTTGATAGCTTATGAGGTACTGGTGAGGGGAAAAATTCTAGGAAAATGTGTAGGAGAGATGTAGTTTCAGAGCGCAATAGTGATCACTTCCAGAATTGTTGGTTTCCGACTTGCGATATGTTTGTGTTGTTGCGATCGTTGATTGCAGATGTGCTTGCCCCAACTCATTGGATCACCGATATGCGCTTCGTGCCACTGATGAGAAATCACCGATGTGCAATAGCTGATATCGGAGCTCTGCTACACGAAGCGCCGAATTCCATGCTACCTAATGTTGTGATATGTGATTTGCGATGAGCTGGGACCTCCGATTTGCAATTCTTTCCTCCTTTGAAAGGTGACAAAACCCCCATCTTCAATAGACCATATCTTTTGATTCCGGGGTCCATTTGAAGAGTTCCATATACCGTTGGAAAGCTAATTCTGAGCACTATCCATTGGAGGGGGTTTGATTTAGATTTATGGGATTTTGTGGCTTGGGTGATGGATGAAAAATATCATGTTATTTTTTACTTTAGTCAGTTGAAAACGAATTTTGCAGTGAGTGACAACAATATGTTTGCGGCCATACTTCTAGGAGAGAGGTGGAGAGACTTAGAGTTGTAGTCCCAGAGAGTTGCAAACAAGGGAAGGGTCCATTTAGGAGTCCACCTCATGGATCATCACCTGGCTACAGGAGACCATAATATTTAGTAGAATGTTGGATAACTGTCAGTAGTGCAGTCAGAATCAGAGTGACAGTTGCAGACTAGTAGTAGTCAGGTGCTCAAGAGCACATTACTGAGTTGGCAATAATTAAGTCAACAAAAATGTAGATTCTTAAGTGGATAGGGCTGTATCTCGTAGCAATTGGGACTCGAAAAACAAATGCATCATACTGAACACACTTTATTTAGTATTTTGGATGCTTCTTAGTTGCAGTTGTAACAACAACATATGAGAGGGAGTTGCAGTGCATATGTAGGGTTGGCAACGGTATAGTAGTGTAAAAAATAACACAAATGCAACATCTGAGTTGTGCAATAGTTGGTGGACAATGGCCAGACACCAAAAACGTAACAAAGGGTGTTACAGAAACAAGGTGTTGTAACAAGAGGTACAACACGAGAGTTGGAGAGAACACCTTTCTCGCTAAGAGGGAGTGTTAGTTTTTGTAGCATCAGAAGTGTTATAGAATAAACTAAAAAACATTTCTAGGAATTCCACCTAGAAGTGCCTCAATTAGATTATTAGCCCATTTCCAATTATTTCCTAAGTCTAAACTTAGGGAAATGGGTTAATTAATCATAATTAATTGAGATAAGGTGCGAATTATCTAGAAACTCACACAGATCGATTGGGAATTAATTTGGGCCCTTGATTACGTTTTAATCTTGGCTTTTGGTGTTCCAACAAATTATAAGAAATCGATGGGTAGATGGAGAACATGCTTGTGGGATTCGATTTCCTTAGAGAGTTAAATTTTTCCAGAGAGCCAACAATTGCTGAAAGAGTTCGAGCTTCAAAAGGGAAGAAAAAATAGTGAGGGGAAGGGACAATGAGTCCAGAGGAAAGTATTTCCAGATTTGGAGAGTCATCAATACGAGGACGAGTTCCTCGGTGAGGTTGCGCGGTCCTAGTGCAAAATATTCATAGGAAGAGTTTGATTTAGCCATACAAAGGGTCGATTCAGTTGTTGAAGGCTGAGAAGATTTTAGAAGGGGTGAACGAGTCATTCTCAGAGGTTGGATTGGGAAGATGACTTGATCAGTTGCATTTTTAGGTAGAGTGTCCTAGTGCTTGTGTAGATTTGGTGCAGAGGTTGACACAAGGGTTTCATGGAGCCCATTCAGATCCAGTTTCGGAGTTGGATTAGTTCCGAGTGAGACAAATTTGTCTCACTAACTTTTTGTGGCCATTTTTCTCGTAGTGGATTGCCAGTTTGGGCATCCATTTGTACTCATAAATTTTCTCACTGCTGCATAATAATAAAAAACCTTAGCTGTTGCACCGGTTTTCCAAAGTTGGTATTTTCTAGGGACATTTTTCCAAAAATAATTGTGTTAAATTTTATGTGTGTGTGCTATATTTTCTCAATTTCTAGCACTAGTTTTCTTCCGTAGTTTATTTGTGAAGGTTGGAGTGTGATTAAATTGGTATTTGCTGTAGAAAATAAATTGTTAAATTAATTAACAATTAGAAGAATTAATTCCATTTACCCGCAATAGGATTTCAGTGCTGTAATTTTCACACGAACCACCAAGAAGGGATACATAAGGGCCGAGAAATATAAGGGGCATCAAGGAATGCTACCCATTTCATCTCAAAGATCACACCATGTAGAGGTAACAAGAAGAAGAGGAGGCCACAAACTCTACTTTCAAGAAGAACCCTACCTTCACTCAAAGAAAAAGGGACGACACATTAGAAACATTTTGAAGTCTCCAAATTCTAAGGAAGCAAGAAGAAGCATTTCCATCATAATCAAAGTGATCTCACTCTCAATGAATCAAGGATCACATCTCAAGCATATTTGAAGAAAGACACATCTAGAAGAAGAATTGTTTTCATCTTCAAGGAAGCTATCATCATCAACTATCATCAAAATAAAAAAAGACACCAAGTTGAAGATATCATCATCAAAGAAGTATATTCACTTGAAAATTAATTAACTTTATATCTATGTTTGAATCTACTATCAAAATGAATTCATTCTGCAAGGATAACAACAAATTGGTTGGGTCATCAAATTTCTGTGCATGGAAAAAGAGGATAGATTTGATCCTCATAGAAAATGAAGTCATTGGACATGTTATGGGTTCAATCATTAAACCACCAAAAGAATAAGCTAAAGCTATAGAGAAATACATGAAAGGGCAAATAAGGGCTCAAAGAATCCTTATAGAATCAATCAAATATTCTCTCATCCCTTATGTAGCAAAATTGGAGAATTCAAATACATCTATGATAAACGGGTAGAATTGTTCTTTGTAAGCACTTAAGGAGAAGTTATACCTTTGTGAACCGAGTTGTACAAAATGAAAGTATAAAAGGATGAAGGGATAGCCTCATATCTTATTCGGGTGTCACAAATATGATACCAACTACAAGAGTTGGGGAAAATAATGTCCGACAAGGAAATGACCACCATGGTGCTCAATGCACTACCTAATGAATGGGACAACTTTGTATCAAGCATCTATGGAAAGTAGGAAACCACCCCATTCATTGAACTCTAGTCATTACATAAGATTGAAGGAATAAAGTTTAAGGAAAAATGTGATGTGGGATCAAATGAACAAGTTCAAGCATTTACTTCCATGGCTAGTAGAAGAGGAAAATTTGGGAAGTTTGGTCCTCAGAAAAAGAAGAAGATCAATATGTCAAATATCCAATGCTATGGATGTAAAGAATATGGGAATTTTAAGAGAGATTGTCCTAAACTCAACAAGGACAACAAGAAAAGGAAATAAAGGAATGAAGCCCATGTCATCGAAGAAGTGAAAGAAACTGAGAAGAAGAAATCAAAGAAGGAGGAAGTGAAAGATCTCTATTATGATTGAGATAATCTCCTTAGTTCTTTTCATTCTTGTAAAAGATAGTTATCATCACAAGAATGATAGGTCGCATTAGCGCTGAACTAGATGACATCATTATAGAAGCTTGAGAGGATGGCTGAAGTAGAAGTCTACATGGTTGTAGTTGTCATCATACAAATGAAGTAGCTCATGGTAACCTCATTGAAAGCATGAAAAAGTTCAACCGAAATAGTAGTATATATTATATGGTTGGAATAAAGTCTTATATCATGATAGAAGATAGAAAAGTAATCATACATCATTGTTAAGGATGATTTGCAGAATAAGGATCATCGATATCCTTCACTAGAATCTTTATAAGAATATTCACCTCTACTTGGAAGAAGCGTTTCGTTGATAGTCTACATTCCACCTTGTGTGGGATCTATGGTTTAGAAAGATGATGGTATGGTGACAAAAGAGTGCAAAATGTCAATATGGTTGAAGTACTTTCAAACAAGGAAAGGAAGCTGCCAAAGGAAGTATAGATGACCAAAAGGAGAAAAAATCTATGTATATATTTGATAGATTAAGTCATGTCATCATATAGTCGCTGATAGCATGGGTGAATGCTCTATCTCATGATCATGATCAAAGGATAAGGATCTCTTCCTTTGGAAAGATGCATGAAGGCATATGTATTGAACTAATTCACATATTGACAAAGATAAATCAACATAATATAATCTCATATAACAAGATGCAGGAACTATGTATAGAAGTTCTTGGGGAGCACTATGTGAAGAAAGGAAGAAGAGTTCGTGAAATATGCAACTATAGTCACATAAGATAAGATTATTGATCAACATAAGATGACTATAACAATTGGTTAGGATATATCCATAGAGAAGGTTTGAAGACCCTGATAAAGTATGTAAAGGAAGGAAACCCTTAACATTGAGTTTATTGGAGATGTATTTATAAATGTGCAGCATGTTGATACGGCAAGAAGAAATGTCATGATGAAAGGCCACCATAAAAGGTAAAATTTTATTTTGATTTTTGAACAAAATTTGGTTGGGTGAATACAGGGCTTCTAAAAGAGAGTTGTAGATGTCACTTACAATTAGTACTCATGAGAATGGATCGAAGATCTTGAAAAAATCATGACTTGGAGGAGGTAGTTGTATGAAGGAAAGCCAGATGTGAACTAGAAGATCACTTTACGATGAAAAAGAAGGATGAAATTACTATAGGTTCAACGCTATGGTGCACTGAAGGAAAGTGATGGATGGTCGATGCCCTACAAATAAAAATCTAGATCATGAAGGCTCCATAATGATGAAGATGAAATTCATGACATCGAAAGGAGGATCCCCGTGAGCAGATGATAGTACCATGATCTCTACCAAAGAACAGATAGTTGATGTTTCAAACAAATCCCTAGTTGAGAGGGAGCTTGGGCAAGTCCTTGGTTAAGAGGGAGATTGAGTATATTCCTTTTATAGGAATGAGTGTATCCTCCCTAGTTGAGAGGAAGAGATAGACACATAATTCTTGTCTTCATGTTGTGAAGAAATAATGGAGGATTGGGTAAGTATTTGAGTTTGATTCCAATACTCTTTGAGGATGTGGTAGGGAATCCAATAGGAAAGAGTAGTCAAAGAGGAAATTCCTTGAGGATGTGTTATTCCAAGATAGGAATTGTCCTAAACATACCCTGTGAACACCAGGGTGGCGTATGTGCCTTGAGAGACAATGATGATGGTGTCTATCAGCGATTGGTCTCGCCAACATTGTGCTCTAATCTTGTGGAGAGATAGAGATGTTAGTCACGACCTTACTATGTGACAATGATGGTTGGTATGATGAGGTGTTATGGCATAAGCTAAGGAAGTATAATATGAGATGGCTTACCAATCTGACTCTTCTTATGAGAATTCTTCAATTTTGAGAATGTCCAAGTACCTTGTATGGATTATGAATACCTCCCTAGTTAAGAGGGAATGTTGAAATATATAACTAGGTTGGGTCTTCATAAGGATATATGTAATCATGATTTATGTGTTTCATTGAAAGAGAAAAATAAATTTATTGTTGTTATTCTTGAGCCATGGATTTCATGCTCAAGGAAAATTTATTTTTATAGGTCAAAGCACCCATTGAGTACTTCTAAGTTTGTCATAGAGTCAATTGAGTCATTGCCATGCATGGAAGACCCTTTTGGGCATGTTATGTATTGTAAGGAAAATTTATTTGAGTCAAACTAGAGTCAAAGACCCTCTAAGACCTTATCATAGTGCTACAACAAGTTGGCATTCAAAAGGAACAAGTACTTAGAAGGACAAGTCGACCTATTAGGTCACTCTAAGAAGACTATAAATAGAAGTATTCAATCTCATTCAAAGGGTATCCATCGAAGAAAAATGAAGTTTGATAAAATCAAGGAGAAGTGACCTAAAGTCAGTGAAGGAAGAGAAGACTACAAGAAGGAAGGATCCAAACTTTTGAAAACTGATTTTAGGGCTGAAATTCCTCACACATGTGAAGAAGGCTAGGTACTATTTGTTGTAGTAGAGACTGAATTAGTGCAGTCACAATAGAAGGTCAGGGACAAGTGAAAGAGGAACCATTTTGCAAGCCAATTTGATGGAGAAGAAGAAACTATCCAAGTGAAGAAGAAAAGAGAAGAAAAACACCATCTTTGTCTCACATGTGCCAACTAGGGTTTCTGCAGTGAAGGCTAAAACCCTTAGTCTTGAAGCAGCTGGCTGAAATTTGAGGAGAAGCCGAAATCTAGTGTTTTGCAGCAAGTTTGACCAGGATTGACTTTGTGGAAGAAGATCTAATCAAAGAAGTGACTTTACTTGGTATTGGAGGGGTCTTGGTCAAGGGTCATAAGTCTTGGAATTCATCATTTGAATTTCTATAAGAAGAGAAGATTTCTTGTGGGTTTCCCTGTCAAGAGGAGAAGTTTTGGCCCTGGCTGATAGCCTATATCTTGTGTCCTCTTGTATTATTGTTCTTCATTGTTTGGTAGTTTTTTTATGATAAGAACACAATAATAATAAAGTTGAAGAAGGTAATCAAGATAAGTAAAAATATATCACAAGAAGTTATCAATTTAAGAGAAATCACTTAATCTAGTTGCCCTTAGATTTCTCAACATGCGACACCCCTGGAAGGGAGAAAAGGGAAATTGCCTGGGAAAGAGGAGGGGTCGAGGGCTGGAGAATCCCTCTAGGGATGACGTCTAGGCCTAAAACAAATTTCAGACCCGTGAAATTACAATAAATTTCACCATAAAATGCCAAAATTCACTTCTTTAGGGCTTCAAAAGGCTGGATGAATTCCCTCTTCAGTTGGACATTGAATTTCTAGAAGATGGGGAGGCTAGATATTACCCTTAAGGGCTTAGATCAACCTTCCTTACTTGGATGAATAACCTAGTGGGAAGTTCCTTTTTCTGGAGTTCCTTATGGCATGGTTTGGATGGACTTTCAAGGTTGGATGCAGACAGTGTTGGAAATAATACTGAGAGGGGGGGTGAATAAGTATTATCAAGTTCTTTTACCAAATATTCCTTATTTATACTTTGAATTATTTTTGCATGTTAGTACCATAAAATAATGAGCATGAACAAGAAAAACAGATAGACACACCAAAGAACACCAGATATAAGGTGGAAACCCAATGTGGGTGAAAACCACCTGCTGCAATATGTCTCTATCTTCTTTCAATTAGAAACTTCTTTTACAATGATTTTGTACTGGTGCAGTCCTTTACCAGTACGCAGGCTGCAACCTGCAGAGAGCTACAACTCTCTCTCGTTTTTCAGTCTCTCTTGGAAGGGAGCTACAACCCCCTACTTCTTTTCTTTCAAGGACCACTTTTCATAAATTTTCAAATTGGATCCATGAACATCAAATGATCATCAAGTACATGTAAATCACACAGTCAACTGCAGTAACCAGATCAACAATAACAGTAAACTAAACCCAGAACACCTTATCAACAGAAAAATTCAGCCAACAAAAGGTCTTAAGACAGATCCACAGTTTTTCTTTATCTGGCCTACGTGGCTCCGCACTTCACCTTCTGCTCCCCTGCGTATACCTGCAGAGAGCCTTCTGCTGCACTGCGTATCTACGCACCTGCACCTTCTGTCGCGCCGCGTACATATACTGTAGCTCCGCACCTGCGGCTTTTATCGCGCTACGTACCTCTACTGTAGCTCCACACCTGCGGCTTCTGTCGTGCCGCGTATCTTCGCTGTGCCTCCGCACCTGAACCTCTGTCGCGCTGCGTACCCACGCACTGCGCCTTCTTCTGCTCTGCGTACCCACGCACTGCGCCTTCTTCTGCTCTGCGTACCCACGCACTGCGCCTTCTTCTGCTCTGCGTACCCACGCACTTGCACTATTAATCACCTGCGTACCTCTGATTAGGGCCGAATTGGCAGTCCCCCAGTGTGCCACAGATAGTTAGATGCCCAGATCTGATCATGCGCTCGAGAGATCACACTTCATAGATTCACTTTCAACTTCACTTTTATATAGATCAAGCTTTTAAACCGATAACCCAATATTTCAGATCTTAAGATATTCAATTTGCAAAGATGCCTTAGCCAAGTGATCTCCTTCCCTATTTATAGTCAAGCCCTTATTCACACCATGGGACAAAACCATCAATAACCAATACAAGGGATCCAAACCGGGGCAAAATTAGATCCTATACCACGGGCCAAAACCATAGAATCAAGAATGGCGGGCTAAATACCACAGGCCAAACATAAGAAACCCCACGTGAGCGCGCTTCTCTGCCTTGAAGTGAGTGAACTGGGGGTACGCACCTCATGAACGGGTAACCTGCGGGTATTAACGCACTTCCTGGCCAGCGTACCTCCGGGTACGCACCTTTTGAATCATTCACCTGCGTACCTCTTAATTTCCAACATTTTGAGAGCCTGATCAGAGCGGTGTTGCCATCAAGTACAACATCTATAACATAGAGCCATACCAGAATCATAATGCCAACAGACAGGTCATAGGTGCATGTTTACTTCATGAACGAGCCCAGGGGATTCTGGAGTTGTTTTATGGGGTATGGAGGAGTTCAATTTGCATCTTACATCATCAAGATTTATTCTGCGCAACTTTCTTCTTGTTCAATTGCATTATGATAATTCTCGTAAAACGAAGTTATTATTGCGTCTAACTCAATTAATTATGCTTAAGGTGCCATTCTAAGAGGAATACTTGACAAAAACCTTAGTGTAATAGCTTGTTGGGACTAGAACGAGAATATCTATAGGATGGGATCATTAGTAGGGATTTTCAGTGGCCCGAGGAGGCATGGCGACTGATTTACCATTTTTACACATTAAAAAGATATTTTAATAGAATTAAAAAGAGGGAAATGTGCTCAGTGAGTAGAATAATAATAAAATAGGAGCTTCTAGAGGGGTCCATCAAATCTATAAAAAGAGGATGAGGAGGCCATTATAGGATATCTTGGATTTTATCTTCTTCTTGTATGAGAGGTTTAAGAACCCAATTCTCTACTTCATTTACAGCCTCAGGGAGGCAGCCCTTGAGTGATTTAGTGAGATTGGGCGAGTACCCATCTCCCCCTTGGTGAATTCATCTAGAATTCATAGGAGAGCTTAGAAGTGCAAATCATGTCATTTGGAGGGCCAATCCAGTGCAAGAGACTACCTTGGAGGCCAACTTTCAATCTCAATTGTTTTGGTTGTATATGCATGTAACCGCAATTTACATATTATAATAAAAGATGAGACTTTTCGTGTTCACCTTGTTACTATTTTTCTGTATTCTATTGATCATATTTTTACATGGAAATGTTATGTTAAATGAGTGGTAATTTTATGGAGAAAATTAGTTGAGTTAGATTTATGCAAAATTAGTCAAATATCTTGTTTGGGATATTACAGTGGTATCAGAGCCTTGGTCTTGGATCACCCTGTGGGTTTTTCAGTGGCCACTATTATGGTGCAATGGTTTTAGGATTATTTGCATTAATTTCACAAAGTGTCGAATTATCCAATTTGCTTGTTTCTTTACAATTTTGGGAGAAATTGTCCTAACCATTCTACAAAATTTTTATATCTAAATTGTCTTCTATTTAATTGTAGAAATTCCCACTGTAGATCAATAGATTATGCAATATACTAAAGAAAAATACAAGATCTACTTCTACAACAAACTTTGCGGAAGCTTAATCGAATTGAACAAGATCAATGAGAACACATATGATTGAGAATGAGAAATCAATCACACATAACACAGAAGAAATAATCCGGGGAAAGCCTCAGCCTAAAACCCCAATCTTTGTATTATCATACAAGTGGAAATATCTGTTCAGATTACAAAAAGAATCAACTCACAAGCTATCCTGCTCTCTCTGCAATCAAACAATACAGCTCACAGACAATAGACACTGTATATGTCCTCCTCAAGCCCTCCAAGACTCTTATTTCCTTGCGCAGCTTTTCTTGGGGTCCAGTGATGCCACATGCGTGAATTGTCCTCATCAGACTCACAAAACCTAAAGAAGTAACTGCACAATCTTCAAGGAAGGAATTCCTTTTGCATGCAAGAGATATTCACAATGGAATATTATAGCAACTGATAGTACATTGCCCCTCCATCTGATCTCAACTAGGTCTCTGTCTGAACTAACATGCATGAGTTATTTATGAGAGAATATTTAGTTATTTGAAGTGTAGTAGTTACATGCATGCATGCATTAACTAACTGAAATCACAATTAATTCAACAACATGTTTAAATTAATCTAACTGGACTTGACTCAGTTAACTGAGCCAACTAATTACAACTCAAATTACAACTCATCCTTATCTCTTTAACTAAGGGATAAATTCCTCAATTAATGGGATAACTGTTGCATGTCCTCACATAGACTTCATGTTTGATTTTCTACAACTAATTAACTCAAGACGAATTAATTAATTATTTTAAAAACAGCTGCTAAGATCAAATTCGAATTTTACTTCTCAATTTTAGTTCAGGGACTAACTAAAATTGGAATCCATCATGAAATACTATTTATAGCAATGCTATTTTTAGAACTTCCATTTTTCATTCCTTGTTGCTATGTCCAACACTGGTACCCAAACTGCTATTTATAGCAATGCTATTTTTAGCATTTCTTGTTGACATTTTCAACACTCCCTCTCAACAAGAAATGCATTCAACTCGAACGCGATCCTGAACCTTTGGAATGTTCTGGATGCAACACTTCTCCCAAGTGTTATTGCTCCAACAACTCTAGAAACAAAAAAACTCCCAACTGACCTCTCTGTTGGGCTAGAAACATCCTCTGATGCTGAAGCTCCATCTACCACTGAAAAGTGATCCCTCTCTGACCTCTGAGCTGCTGCAACACTCCATGCATCTCACACCATTGCACACCTCTCTGTGCCATCCTGCACTGGTGCAACACTCCTGTGCCTCTCGCATTGTTGCAGCCTGCTAGCTCTGCACTGTCTTGGGATTCCTGCAATGTAGCTCTCTCTGCCGCTCCATCCACATCTGTCTCTACCCACTCAGCCAGTCTTGCTACTCCTAGTCAGGGCTCCCGTAGCAAGGTCTAATCAAAGAGGTTGGGTACCTCAATGATCCTGCCCCTATTCCAGCCTTCTTGGGACTGTCACTCCATATCGCCCCACCTCCTACCTGGAGGTATGGATGCATGTGATCCCTCTGCCCACTTGGCTCAAAATTTCCCCCTATTGGAGGTCTCTGTATGAGTGGATGCCTCCACTCGGTCTCCTCTTGGCTTCTTCAGTTGTGGCTGCTCCACAACCTCTTGAAGCTGCTTCACCAATTGTGGCTCCTCCACAATTGTCTAAGATTTCTTCTGGCGCTACATGCTGAGAGGTAATGTACTCTCCCTCTCAACCACCATGTCTCCACTATTTGCCTTGCTCCTCAAGGCTTTGCATGCATCTTGAACCTCAAGAGCATACAGGTTTTTGGCTAGCACACCAATTTGTTTCATCTGTCCTGCTGTCACGAAATTTTCAGGAAAAATAGCTGATTTTAAATCAACGATATCTCCCTCATCCGAACTCTGATTCAACCCATATTTTTTTTGAATTTGGGTACTTTTCCGTAAGGAATCCAGATATACTATTTGTTTCTGAAAATTTTGCACTAAAATTTTCAGATCTGCTCTGCAAACTCGCGGCCCATTTTTTTTTTTTTTACCACTTTGATTTCTCTTCTTCGTATACTGTTCACAACTCCAATAAACTCAGCTCCGATACCATGTAGAAATTCCCACTGTAGATCAACAGATTATGCAATATACTAAAGCAGAATACAAGATCTACTTCTACAACAAGATCAATGAGAACACATATAACTAAGAATGAGAAATCAATCACACATATCATAGAAGAAATAATTTGGGGAAAGCCGCAGCCTAAAACCCCAATCTCTGTATTATCATACAAGTGGAAATATCTGTTCAGATTACAAAAAGAATCATCTCACAAGCTATCCTGCTCTCTCTGCAATCAAACAATACAACTCATAGACTGAATAGACACTGTATATGTCCTCCTCAAGCCCTCCATGCCTCCTATTTCCTTGCATAGTTTTTCTTGGGGTCTACTGATGCCACATGTGTGAATTGTCCTCATCACGCTCACAAAACTTGAAGAAGTAACTGCGCAATCCTCAAGAAAAGAATTCCTTCTACATGCAAGAGATATTCACAATGGAATATTCTAGCAACTGATAGTACACTACCCCTCCATCTGATCTCAACTGGGTCTCTGTCTGAACTGACATGCACGAGTTATTTATGAGAGAATATTCAGTTATCTGAAGTGCAGCAGTTACATGCATGCATGCATTAACTAACTGAACTCACAATTAATTCAACAACCTGTTTGAATTAATCTAACTGGATTTGACTCAGTTAACTGAGCCAACTAATTACAACTCAAATTACAACTCGTCCTTATCTCTTTAACTAAGGGATAACTTCCTCAATTAATGGGATAACTGTTGCATGTCCTCACATAGACTTCATGTTTTATTTTCTACAAATAATTAACTCAAGATGAATTAATTAATTATTTTACAACAGCTGCTAAGATCAAATTCAAATTTTACTTCTCAATTTTAGTTCACGGACTAACTAAAATTGGAATCCGTCTCGAAATGCTATTTATAGCAATGCTATTTCTAGCACTTCTATTTTTCATTCCTTGTTGCTATGTCCAACACTGGTACTCGAACTGCTATTTATAACATTTCTATTTTTAGCATTTCTTGTTGCAATTTTCAACATTAATTGTGCGACAGATTGGGCAAATTATTTTTTCCTGAGGGAAAGAAAAGGTGAAATTTATTTTTTTAATCAAAGAGGCTGACTCTTGTAAAATTGTGGAGCTGAACTATTAACTATTAAAGGGGATGCATGTATTTTGAAACTTATTCATGGGAACCACCAATTTTCCCAAGCAAATCATCTCGTAAAGGCCAAATTCTAATTTGTTCAACTGCCAAATTGAAGCCAAATTAGAAGCTGGAAAGGAGCTACCAAATTATTAAAATGACCAAAGTTTATTAAAGACAAATTTTTTATTTAGGGACGTCAAGCCAAGTGGCCGAGTTGTGGAAGCCTTCACTTGATTTGGAGATTCCAAGCCACATTCCAACATCCTTTTCTGAATTGCCTCAAAATCGACCCCCATGACTGTAGTCCAATTGTTGTTATGACTAGGGAATGATCTTTTCGTCTTGGCCAATTATGTCGTGATTGCATCTCTGGGTAGACGAGTTAGGAATTCAAATCTGTCGATCAAAATTTTAAAGGGCCATTATTAAATTGCAAGAGCCATCATAATCATTTTTGAGGGAGCCACCTTCGAGCCATTAGGATAAAATTATAATTACATTCAGTGAGTCGATTCTCTATTTTGTGAAGGTCGTGTTCCTTAGAAATTAAACGAGCCATAGAATTATTTTGAAGACATTAGTTAGTGGCTCGTGTGTATAATCTGCTGCGTCTACCAAGAAGAGGATGAGCCCTTCTAATTGGATCTAGTCGAGTTGGTGATTTCTAAGAAAAATACATCGAGGCAGGCTTAAGGAAGACAAAATTTCCATTGTGGAGGAACGTGTATACTTGAAGGCACATTAGTCTTATGTCGGGTGAATGTGAGATATATGAGTGTATTATTGTAGGGATCAATCATTATAAACCACTGAAATGCACATGATATTGATTCAATTGATTGCAGTGTAAATGTCATCACTGATTTGGTCTAAGAGCTTGAGCCTATCTCATTGAAGGCCGATTACATATTCTTGGAGATCAGTTTTCCTTTAGGAGTTTGGGCTTATTGTCTTTGAAGGCCAAAGAACTTATGTTCCAAATTGGTCAAATCAATCTCTTATTTTCTTGCTATGAGTTATCTTGCTGCTAAGTTGTGATGAGAGGAATATGTATGTTGAGGTTTTACATATCGGTGTATGGAAGCCCTGAAATGAACAATGAGTATTAGAGCATGTCATGAGTAGTTGAGAGAAGTTGTTGAAGAGACTCCAGGTCTGATAAATGTATTGTAGTCATATTCATCACTCATTCCAGTGAAGATGAGGGTCACTTGACATATGTATAAAAGTGTTGGGCTTCTTTCCTAGGAGCAGATCATCTGAATAGCCAACGTGAGAATGATTTTTGGGCCCAATCCCACCCACTCGAGCATAGAGATGGAGATATCAAGGAAAAAGGAGGAATGAGTCCTTAGTGAATGGAGCTGTTATATGATGGTAGGAGACCACACATTAGACATAAATCAGGTTCCTCTTAAACAAAATTGAAATTACAACTGCAAATCTCTATAATTGGAATTGTGTGTGGATTCATTGTTTTGTTGTCAAGATTCATTGTTTGGAGCTTGTTTGTAATATGCATTACTATTGCTGTAGGAGTTGATTATATTGTTGTCATACATTGTATTTCTAGGCCCTGATATTGGAAGTATTAGTGAAGTGTTATAGCTGTCCTTTGAAAACTAGATTTGGCTGAATGAGTGATGTATGTATATATTATTGCTATGAGAGAAAAATTGTCATTGGATCCATAACTGCCATATATGACAACACTATTGTATTTTCACCATAACCTTGTATATGCCACTGAATAATGTAATTTTTAGAATGCCTCATGAACCAACACAATAGTACCTCCATGGAATTCCATATAGACCAAAAAATAAATCTGAACAACATGCCTTATTCAAGAGAGATCTATGCCATTCTTCAAAAAGAACAATCAAGAGATGTGGAGAAGGGGGAGTAAATAGGACACAAAATCTTTGCCTTTGGGACATAATTGAAACACATGAGGGTCAATATGAAATCCCTTTTCAAACTAGATGAATTAGATGCACTTCTTTCCGAAGTGAACCAATTAGAAGGGAAGAAGTTGATGTTCGCCCAAGAATAATAATAATAACAGAGGTAGCAACAATACTTGGCCAAGAAATAATCCTTCTAATGATAAGAGGCCTCCCACACCGCTTGAATCTACTAATATGGTTGATGAGCCAATCCCTTTCTGCAGACCTTGTGAAAGCTTCCATGAAGAAAGTACATGTGCCTTTGCTAACATAATTTTATAGGAAGGAACAAATCAACAAGTAAATAAAACAAAACAAGATGCTCCTAAGGAAAGTTCGTGTGATGATATGATTTCTTCATCATTTACCATAAACAATTTCAGTGAAGAAAAGGACCCCCTCACTCAAGCATATGGTAAAAATGTTGGGAAACATACTAAGAGGGTGGGGTGAATTAGTATTTTCAAATCATTAAACTTTTCAATTTCATTTCCTGATTTAGGTACGCGAATTTACAAAATGGAACCCGCGTGTGTACGCAACTGTTCTTAAGACAACTGACATATATCTAGTAAACTTATTTTTCAGTTAATTCATCTTCTGTTTATTTTGATCCAGTGCATTAGTACTTCATTAAACATTAAATAGACAGTAACTGTGCGTAGTAAGAACAAAATAAACCATCACACATAAGAAAAACACATGAAGACTAGGAGTTAAGGTGGAAACCCAATGCAAGAAATTAAAACCACCTACTATTGTCGTCTCTATCTTCTTTTTAATATAAAGAAAAGCTTTTACAATATTGTAATGATGTAGACTCATACTAGTACGCAGGCACCCACCTGTAGAAGGCTACAACCTTCGCTTGTTCTCGATCTCCTACTAGAAGGGAGCTCCAACCCCATGAACCTTGTACTAGCATAAACTCATACCAGTATGCAGGCACCCACCCGCTGAAGGCTAAAACCTTCGCTCATTCTCTAGCTCCTACTAGAAGGGAGCTCCAACACCCTGATATGATTTACCAGTTACCACTGGAAGGAAGCTTCAAATCCCTCATTGAAGGATCCAACCTTCAACACCTATGGGGATCACATTTCATAAAATTTCATATTGGATCCACCGACTTATGCACATCACAACTTGTAGGCCATATTTCATCAAATTTCCAGTCTATACCCACTACCAACATATAATTTCAAAACCAACCATCAAAACTAAAAATTATCTCTATAAGTCAACCATTGAACCATCCAACAGAATCAACCAATGATTGAAACACAATCACTAAATCAACTTAAAACTCAACCAATCAATTAGAACAGTCAGATCACTGTAACCAGAATATCAAAAAACATACTGCACATCACAAAAACTAGATCCTATTACTACAAAACCTGATCAACCATCTGTCAAAATATGTACGCTACTTTACAGTAGAAAAATTGAGTGCGTACGTGCCTTTCATGAAGCATACCTGCGTACAAATCTTAAACCACTGAAACCTAAAAACTAAAACACTGTCACTCTGAAACAAACACTGAATCATACACAAATTTACTACATCATTATGAAAATATCACATAAATTTCTCCGATCTTCAATCACAATCATCAAGTAACTTCAACATTATTTAATCAATCAATCCAAAACCAAAACATAATTGTTGAATCCCAGATCATTAAGAAGACTTCATTGAAAGACAACAAAAACACATCAAAACTGATTAAATTGATCAGACATCCTTTTAATCAAAATCCTACTTTCTGTACACGCTTTCTTCAAAGAATATCCACATGTGTACGGGATTTTCAAGAAATAAACCCGCGTGTACGCGACTTACCAGAAACACACTTGCGTATGTACGTGCCTTGCAGTCTATAAAACCCGCGTACATATCTACAATTTCAGAATTAAATCTTCATTGCAACACAAAACTTCAGACATATCCAGATCTTGGCATACACATAAAATCATGCGTTAAGACGCTATCAACACAAATCAAATCATCTCATAATCATGATTTTCATCTCAGATCTGATATGATCCATCATCAAACTTCTGGGTGCATACTTAGTTTAGATCAAACAAAGCATCAATAACCCATTACATGCATATTTCTTCAGATCTAACTATTCATAAAATTTTGATTACTTTCACACTTCTACCACTTTGATCTTCATCTTCTTATAGAGTTTAGCCCTTATCCAATACCATAGGTTAAAACCATACTTCAGCTAATGGTTTTCTTAGACGGGATCAAAACATCCGTTACTGGGCTCAATACCACAGGGCAATACCATATTAATGACCCTTGGTATTTAGAATACCATGGTGCGAAAACTATACGCACCTTTGCTTCTTCATACTTGTGTGTGTATGTGGATTTGCTTAACAAAACCCACATATACTTCTTGAAATTTCAACTTTATCATTCCTCTGCCTCTAAACTGCTATGCCTTTGTCAAAACACTCTGTCACATCTGTAGACACATCTTGTTGACATCTGTATCAAGTTGGTTTCCATCAAAGAACAACTCATCAAGTAGGTTGTCATCAAGGACAACACATCAGGTAGGTTTCCATCAAGGACAACACATAATTCATAATTCCAACAATCTCCCCCTTTGGACTTGATGGCAACCACTTTGGTGTTTGGTCACCACAACCTGTAAATACCTGTAAAACACATCAAGCCAAGCACCAAACCAAGATACTCTCCAAACACCAATAAATCTCCCCCTTTGACATCAAGGGAAAAGGGCTGACCAATGCTGAATGAAGACTTCCATATCTGAACTGCTGATGAGTATGAACACTGATCATGCTCCCCTTGAGCACATGCTGAAGTTTCTGATGGATGTATAATGAAGTACACGACTTTATGACTTATCTGACTTGTCCTATCATCAAGGACTCATCAATTGCCCAATCACAGTGGGTTTACATATTTGACATTATTATTAGATCAACTTCCCAAGCATAGTGGGATTACAAATTACATCACATGTACAAAAATGAATTGACCATAATAGTCCATACATAACTAAATTTTACAATGAGTACATCATAGGTATTTACATGACCTTCACATCAAATGATAGATAAGACATGTATAACCAATACCAAATACCTCAATAAGACCATGATAGTTATCAGTAACTATCATACACCATATATGATCTGCACCATAAGCATCTGTCAACAACAACTCATCATCAAATATGTAAGATAGAACAATGTAGCTTCAATATCATCAACCTGTGACCTGGAACATCATAATAATCCTCTCATCAATGCAGCCACAACACCATAAGAGTGGACCAAGCATATCATCAAAGAGTAAGATAGGATAGTGTAGCATCATTATTCAATATGCTATGTTTCCAAGTATCATCCAACAAATGTAGCAGTAACATATAACCATGTTTCAGCAACATCATTCTCTTAGACCAAATTATACATATGAAGAATTATCACACCGACACCACTTCATCAAGAGCTATTCCATCAATATGCAACTCAAGCAGACATAATCAACTATTCATCATAGCATGAGATAACAAGTTCATCATTCAAGGATTTCATCAACATAAGAAACATCACCAAAGAATCATTATGTATGAAGCAAACATAATGCCAATAATGCATTATCAGCAGCATAACAAATGCTCCCCCTGAACCTATGCCAACTGTTCATTGTCAGATATGATCATATTATTTCATATATCAGTAAGAATCATCAAAGCATCATCATCAACCAGTCATCCATTAAGTCATCAACAAATTATAAAAGAAAAAATCACTTCTAAATAGAATCAACAGACAGTAACCATCAACAATCAGAATCATGAAGGTCAAATAATAATTGACTGAAGCATATCAGACCCTTCTCCTGAGTCTGTCCCACTGTTTCTTCATCAAACCAAGATATACGTGATTGTTCAGTTCATAACTTGCGTATACACACGACTTTTCTTTATAGGATCCACGTACAGAAAGTGAAATACTGAAATTTCACATCTTCAGCTCCCCTTGAGTTTGTTCTGTCTATAACTATGCACTGTTACTACACAAAAGCTACTGTCAGAAGTATAAGCAGTATGAAAATAAAAAATAAACATGGGAGTCATCATCAAGACAAAACATGTATTACTCCCCCTGAGGTTACACATCACTGATTATGAGGACCTATTTTTCATGAGGTCAAGTACCTCTCACCACCTATGTAGTCATTGTTAAGAGTTATTCGTTCAATAATAATGGATTGCAATGGGCACCATCTTCTTTTACTCTGAGTATGGATCTTTCTCATATCTATGAGAATTCTGTTCTTCAAACACATATAATTTATCTCGATTTCTATATCCTCTTATTATGACTTTTCCAATTACTTCATTCATAACCTTACACTTGGTTGATGTAAACACATTTATATTTCCCTTATCTACCATTTTTCCTACACTTAGAATATTCTTCTTTAGCCCTTGAACTAATAAAACATCAACTACTGCTCTAGTTTTATTAATTCTGGCTTTACCTTGTCCTAGAACTTTTGCTGAAACATCAATTCCAAGAATAACATTACCATGCTGGTTCTTCTTGAGAGACTCCATTTTACTCTTACCTATAGCCATGTGATGAGAACATCCACTATCTATGTACCATTCATATTCATCTTCAAATGAGTAGAGAGAAAGACCACACCTTATCTATTCTTCTTTTTCTTTCTTATTGGTGGATCCATCTTTTTCAAATTTTCTGATATTAATGTTCTTATCTGGTTGCTTACCATGTTGTCTGTGGTGATCCATAGACTTTTTCCTACATTCTTTTGCTACATGCCCAAACTTGTTACAAGCATAACATCTTATATGTTTCATATTCCTTCTATTGCAATCAAATGCTGTGTGACCAAACATATTTCAAGCAAAACAATATCCCTTAAAGTACTTGAAAGATGATGGTCTTTCTGGGAGACAGGTTATCAACTTGAAACATTCTAATGCTGCAATCAGCTATTACATGTCCATAATTATGACATATAGAAAATTCAACATTATTGATCAGAGGAGAAAATTGATTAACACTTTTATAGTCAAGAATAAATGGTTTCCTTTGAAGATTTTTTTCCTTGATTGTTAATGAGGTTTACTTCTTATCTCTTTGTTGATAATTTCAGGTTTTGCATTAGAATTCCTTGCCTTAGCTTGTGAACTTGATTCTCCTTCAAAATTTTCATGGAAACCAAGACTAGATTTAATGGAAGGAGACCTTTGACTACTAAGAATATTTTCCAAAACCTTAGTACTATCTTGAAATTGCAAATGTTTATCCTTTTCTTCTAATTTACCTTTTAGGATATTTACCTCAACTTGATATTGCTTTTCCTTTTCTAGGTACTACTTCTTCATGATTTCTTCAACCTTTCTTTATTCCTCCATTTTCTATTTTAATTTGAGAATCTCTTCTTTCAACCCATTTTCTTGTTCTTCAAAAGCTTCAAGTAGTTCTCCATTTCACTTATTTGATTTTTCAAGATATTCTTTTAGAGAGACGATCTCAGCTTCAATTCCTTCACAATATTGGTTAGATATAATACCAACACGATCCTTTTTATTATAAGCCTGCAACTTATCTTTAAGTTCAACAATTTTTTTCAAAGAAAGATCAAGTTTTGTTCTAAGATCAAAAATTTCTTCTAACCTGTCAACTCCATCTGTCATTTTGGACACATTGTTATATATAAGATTACCTAAGAAATCTTCCTTTGGGACTTCTTCATGTATTGCTTGTAACTTATCCCATACTTTCTTTGCAGTAGTATAATGCATAACCTTATTCAATATTGAATCATATATGCTACAAAATATGTTACTCAAAGCCTTACTGTTCTTTTTCACTTCCTTTTCTGATGGAGGAAACTTGGTGTAAACATTGCACACTAGTTGCCAAACATTGAGATTCATTAGATTATACTTCATCTTTCCTTTCCATTGTTGATAATTATCTTTTCTTAGCATAAGGACATCTACATTCTCCATTGATTCTAGCTTTCCTTGATCTGGTGCTTCAAGAGACTTACTTTCACTTTTTCCCATAAGTAAAATCTCTGTGGTTTCACTATCATCATCACTGTCATTGTTGCATAGACAAGAAAATGGATCACATTTTGAACAAAAACCCATACCCAATGATGCTTTGTCTTCTTCATTCTTGATCACTAGAAAGCAGGTTGCTCCCAAACTTGAATATTTTCTGACATCTGTAACTGTTATTGCATCTAATATATTCCTGTCAAAGTTTTCAATAAAAGTACCCTTTTCTTCTAGGCCATCAAACTCATTATTACTTTTATCTTCAAATTCCATAAGTAAGTGACAATCTTGATCAGACTCACCTTCTTCACCATTTGAAAGACCATCACTATCTTCATGTGTATAAAAACTTCTCTTGTTTTCAAACCTCTTCCTATTTATTTTGGCAGCTTCTTTTCCTTTCTCATGATTTTCTTTATAAGGACACTTAGCAACATAATGACCAACTCTACCACAAGCAAAACATTTAAAAGGAAGCTTACCTCTCAATATTCTTGTATCCATTTGGAGTTTCTTTATGAAGTTTTCCTCTTCTTCTTCTGATACTGTTGATGGTGCTGGACCTGCCAACATATCAAGGGATATACTCGGTTAGAAGTCCCAACTAGACCTCAGACCATTTGGTGTAGGAGTCCCAGTAGTGGGTCGTATGGTATCACCTCGACCACAGTTGCGCGCAGAGGAAAGTAAGATGTCCATGTTGGTAGCAAGGGTGTGACATGCACAACAAGCCAAGGAAGGTGCACGAATAGTTCTAAAACACTGAGCGAGGAATGAGTACGCCCCTTGGAAACCTGTGTAAACATGCAACTTGAAAGGGAACACACGAGCAAAGATGCATCACAAGATGGAAGCAAAGTGAACCAACAATCCAAAGTGATGGTTAAACCAACAACACATTTCAGTGACATTGACACATACATATATAGAAAGAGTCCATACATACATGCGTAAGAAAACAGATACATAAATCATTAGAGTAAACAAGTTAACTGAAATACAATAACAACATATGCATGAAACGTGCTGGATATGTTATATAAAGAAGTGAAATTTCCAATCATACAGTACAACCATGACTGACCATTAGTCCCAACAGCGGAACGTTACAGTCACTTTCGCCTTCTCCTCCAAAGAGATGTACTAGCTCTGCACTGTGGAGAAGCTAAGGCTCATTACAATACTCTCCAAGCTTTCTCTAAGATATTCCTATCAGAAGCTCGGCTGACCAAAAGCCTCTACAATGAGTTATGAGGGACTATATACAACAAAGGGTGGGGTGACCATTGAGATTCCCCTTTGTGACTGTTCATTTACCCTCACAACTCTTTAACTACTCTATGACTGTTACATTTAGCTATTGACAGTTGAAATTACACTTGCAAAGACGTTACATACAATTTGCACATGTACCCACGTGAGACAAAATAGGCTTGAGCAAGCCATGCAAGACATCACTATAGCCCAGACAACTGTGGCAAGAACAGCTCTTTGACATCCTCACAATGGCTGACAATAGCAAATTGATGCCATGCTTGGTAGTCCATGATGGTGTCTGTGTACTTTGTGGTGACATATTTTTGGAAATGAACTCTTGCCTCTGTTGCATTTGGGTACACTGCTCTAGCTCCTTTGTCCAACTTGTCTAATAGCATATGCATCATTGTCTTGAGTGTAGCCAGACCAATGACATACTAATGCATGGTGTCTGCATTGATTTCCAAGTCTGCACTGATGCCTATGCGCATCATCTCGTCAAAGTACGAGTCAAGATCTAGTCGGACTTATGCCTTTGTCTTTGCCTTGGTGAGTGCACCGATAGATGGGATCACATGTATGCACACAACAACATCCATGACTTTGAATACCCATGCATGGGAAGCCTGCAAACTAGTGATGAGCTGTGAGAGTTCTTCATAGTTCCAGATTTGACTCTGGATACGTGCCTTTAGCTCGACCACTCTGGGCTTCATCATCTTGGGCAAGTGTATCGGGGCTCCCTTATATCTCATTGTCCATGTTGGCATGTGGTCAACAACAATATGCAAGTTTGATAAGATATGTGATCTTCTAGAATGTGATCTTCTAGTATATCGTTGCTGCCAACCATTGAGATGGACAACTACCTTATGCATGGTACCAAATATGGGCTACAACACCCGTATGAGTGTCTCAAGGGACGATACTTCATCTAGTATCACCTTCTTCAGCTCTACTCGGGCAGATGATGTAACTAGTTCTCCTCCCTTCTTGTCCGTCTGTAACTCCTTAGCCATTCACTCGTTCTCTGCTATCAAGAAGCGAACACTCGAGTTAGTGGCTTCGACATATGCTCTGGTAGCATCGGCCAATGCTGTTGGATGCTTGCGCACGTTAGATACAATCACTCATTCCTCAAAATACGTAGGAGATGTGTGGTCATCTAGAGTAGACACTCTGCGCGATTGCAGAACTCTATGCTACGACTCATTGAATGATATGTTGTGCATCCCTTCTTCCAGATTGTCTCCAAGGATCTTAGTATCTCCTTGGTCGCTTGGGACTTGCTCTACTTTCGGATCTAGTGAAGCCGGTGGGTCGAACTCTTGGTGGTAAGGCATGAGGTCGATTTCTTGCTCTAACTCTGGCTGCTCCATCTTTGTATCCATCTGCTCAAGTGCTCATTCAATCTCTTGAGCGAAGTCATGCTCTTGCGACTGCTCACCCTGCCTGCTTGGTGCCAGCTGTTCAGATGAGTCGAATACATGTATGGGCGTAAATTCATCTGTTTGTACATGTTGCACCCCTGCTGTACCTGTCCTTACTACGCTTCCTTCTCCTGTCTGCGTAGCTCCTGTTCCTTCTGGAGTTTCTCCCTCAACTCATGCAACTCCTTCACTATTTCCTCCATCCTCTGTTTTTCTCTCTGCCTTTGCAAGTTCCTTCTGTCGCACTGTTACCTCTTCACCTCTATTACCAAATCTACTTTCTGCACAAGTGGGTCTACTCTGAAATTGCAGCTTTGTTTTGCCTTTGTGTTGTCGACAATCTTTCTCTTGCCTTTGTCATGCACTGGTATGTTTACCTCTGTTGCTGGTGCTCTCTTGGATGCTGCTTCACACTTCTTTGCTAACCACTCCAAAACGATTCCGACCAATTCATTGGGCCTAGAGAAGCTATGACATTATCTCCATGGGTCTTCCTCAGCCCAATGACACAACCCGTGGAAACACTGAAACTGTACTCTCATGTAGTGATCCTTCAAAAAATAATGTGGGTCATATAGATTATAACTTCGGGTGTCTAAAGGATATTTCTTGTACTCTTATGCTTTGGCATCTGCGTGCTTTAGATTTCATATCTCGTACAACCTGATCGACAATGAAAGAGTGGGCCAAGGTGCCTTCTTCTTCCATTGCAACCTAGCTGGCAGTCCTGCTGAGATGTCGTATGATACTTCTTGCATGACGAGCTTGTCTGTGGAAAACTTCAGAAAAACATGCAGAGGATTCTCTGTGTTGTACATCCTTATGAAGGTGCCAGATGGTGAGGCATACCAATTGGCTATGTTGATCAGTGTCTCCATTGCTGCATTCGACATGTAAGGTGGATCCTGCTCAAAGATCATCTTCTACACTAGAGTGACAAAATGATCTGACAGCTTTGTGATGACCCCTCGAAAGTTACATTTAGAAAACAATTTACAATAAGTATTGACAGAGGTTTCCGTTGATGTCCACGCCCACTTCAAGCCGAGGAACTCCTCACGGGCACAGATTGCATCCAAGATGTATGCAGAAATGTAGATTTATGCTTGCTGAGATTTGGGTGGCTGCTGAGCTCCTCTTCAGCCTGTGAGCCAACATGTCTGACCAGTTGCATGCTTTGCCTTCATTGGCCAGTTGGTCCAATGCGATCACCCAACTCTGCGAGAAGGTCTCCGTGTTGTCTTGGCCATACAAGCGACATGCAAATATGACCAAGTACTGATACAACTTTCGCAGTATCTTCATCTTGTAAATATGGTTGGGTGTCATCTTGAATTTGGCTGGCTCCTTCACCCAGTTCTTCAAGATATCCTGGAGTTGGTATTGCTGCTGGGTATGCTGAAGGGTGTCTCCATGGTGATCAATGGCTTCAGTAAGTGGTACATCTGTTGATAACCTTGTACCCTGAAGGTAGCAATATCTGTCCCGCTAACACTGCTCAATGTCATCATCTTGGGATCAGTGTGCGAGACAATCCAATGTATCATGTCTGCACATGGGAACGTGGGGTATCTACATGCAATCCAGTACAAGCCGGACTTGTGAATGTTCACATAGACTTGGCGGTCTTCAAGATTTTCCCCAAATGTGCTTGAGAATGCATCATTGACCTCTTGCCATTTCATCTTGATGTCTTTGTCTACGATCATCTTGGTGTCTTCATATATCGGGAAACTCATAGACACTCACTCAATTGCTGCTCCAGTTGCGCTTCCCTCGGTGTTCTTTGATCCTACTCTCTTAGAGGCCATTGATCCTGAATTGCTGAGAGACGAACAAACAACTACTATATCAGGAGACATGGCGACATGCATGGAAAAAATCTGTTACTTATAACCAAAGAAAACTCGATTCATGACATGCAACATACCTGTGCAACATACTCGGGGAACTACTGGAAAGGATTGCGTAATTTTCACTCGGAGGCCGGGAGACTGACTGCCAGAACTGCGTAAAAGGAAGTTCGGATTGTCAGGAGGCTGGTTGACTGCTGGAATTGTGTAATGCACAACCCAGACTAGCCTATTGGGTGCTGATATTGTGCAATGCACAATTTCAGCTGGTAAGGGATCTAGGCCCAAGGACTGCATTGTGCAATTTTCTGGGCCAACAATCACTTCCTCTCAGAATTACACAAAGAAAGACTGGAGGGCACTGACTGGCTAGATTTGTGCATTTTCTTGGAGGAAGGCATAGCTTTCCCTCTTAGAATTGCGCAATACTGTCCGAGTGAGGCAGAGTCTGGGCCAAGGCTGCCTAGACCCACGGACAGGCAACTGAAAGCATATTAAGATGTGAATGCATGGCGATGCTAAGTGTAAGCAGGAGTGAATGAGAATGCATGATTCGGAAAATGGAACAATATGCATGTGTGTGAAACGAGTCACCGAATAAGTGACAATTCGTGCAAAATAGTGTCATGCATGCATCATCACTGAGATTCTAACGAAAACTGAAACGGTTCTTGTAAATGTTAACATGCATGAAAATGATAGTAAGCGTTCACAAAAATCAAGAAGAAAACACTCACACAAGCCAAAACACAAAAAGTAATAGAAATGCTACAAAAGACAAGTAAAGCGGACTTACTTGGAAATAGCTGAGTTGGATGTGTCAAAGACTATTGGATGCATTGTGGGATGTGAGAGATTTAATATCGATGTGAAGAATGAGCTTTGAAGTGTCAAAGAAATAATTTTGAGGCTCATGACGCGCATGCCAAAAATCTAGGAAAAAGTGAGACTTGGAGGAAAGTTTCGAAAACCATCTTTGCATGTAACCTCCAGCTGCTAAAAATAGATCCCTAAAATCTACAGATGATTTTTGCATGTTTCCTTTTTCTATTTCGGGAAAAAGCAACCCATGCATGCAAGTTAAGTTTTCTCGGTTCTGGAGGGAATTGGTCAAATTGAAGGTACATGCAACAACCTACTTGTTTGAGAGGGATTTTTGAGCAATTTCTAGGAGGAAGCTGGGCTAGCTGTCTAGAGGGATTACACAATTTTTGGGAGGAGTAGCTGACTGTTGCCAGGAATTGCACAATTTATGAGTTCAGCTGACTACTGGGCTAGATTGCGCAATTTTCACTGGAAAGACTGTTTAACAGGATTACGCAGTTTTTGGGCCCAGCAGGTCGCCAGTTAGATTTGCACAATTTTTGGAGGGAAGGCTGCTCCCCCTCCAGAATTGTCCAATTTTCTAAGGGAGCTACTTAGTCAGTAGCTGACCCAAGTCCAGAGTGGCAGCTTGTGAGGGGAGTGAAGAAAGCTATCATGCACTAGCTGGAAAACTGCTGAAAAGCCACTGAAGCTCATGTACTTGACAGTGCAAGACATGCTGCTAAGGATGGTTGGTAGGGAGGCTCCAAAATGAAGCTAAAGAAAAATTTTGGAGGGTGGTTGTAGCCGCTACAACACTTGGCGACACACTGGTAGAACTCCAACTCTCTAAATGGACCTTCTTCGTGAAAAGAAAGTCTAACAACTCCAGAAGTATTGTTCAATTCTCTGTTCATCTTGGTTTCCACACTTTCTTGATTGTAAGATGCAGCATCTGCCAAGCTCTTGGTTGGTCGACACAAATTCCAAGCCAAGCCAACACAGTTGTTTCGATTGGGGATGAGGGGTATATTGGTGCACAAGGAGTATGGTTGTCAGAGTTTTAGTTTCATCTCTGGTGTTGCTCCGCTGCCACCAGGCCTGGATAGTACCCTGGCGGAGTCATGTAGGAACACAAGCATTGCTTCGTTTCCAGCGAGCCTAGTCACTACCTTGACATAGTTACTTTTATCACCTCTCTGTGTAGGAAGCCTTTATCTTCTTTCGCCTTATTCATTTTTCATTTTTTTGAAATTGTTCACTTTTTCATTTTTCATTTTTTGTAACTGTGCATAACACTTATTCATTTCAAAGGTGGAAGAGGGATTCCGACTTATTGAGAGAAGAAGAGGTTGTTCCTTCAAAGAATTAGTTTATATATATCTCTAATGTGCTTGTTAAGGTTTTCCCCCTCACCTTACTCTATTTGACTGAGTTGACAAGGATTAACCCAAAAATGGCCGACTAGAGTAGGTGACACTAGTTAGCGTGCAAGCATTGTGTTTTCACCAAGTTTCACTTCGAACAATATGTATTTTCCATCAACGTATCATGGACTGAAGATAAGAAGTTATTCAACAGATAACCAACTATTGATAACTGCACAAGTCCTCTTGTACTTTACCAAGCTTGTTTCAATATTAGCACACGGTTTCATGTGAAACTAACCTACGAATGTAAAACAAGGAAAAAAGAAGCAAAACAAAGCAATATAAAAAGTGAATGCGTAAGCAAAGTGAGTAAGAAAAAAGTTAAGCAAACAAACAAACATGCAAAGTAAGAAGAAAACAAGCATGCAAGCAAACCAACCAAAAGCAAACAATACTCCTACTCCTAAGCTAACGGTGCATGGGTTTGCTCATGCGAAGTGATACTTCCAATGCAACCACCAGTGCATTGGTCGACCCATGTTGGTGAAGGCATGGTTCACAAACAACACAACTGTGCGAACTAGCAAACATGAAAGATATAACAATGAAGACAAACACACTCTGAGTTTATATGTGTCCAGAGAACATAAGTGAGTGCAAGTGTGTGACATGCAATCTGTGGACTTGCCATGGTGCTGTGTGACACTGCGTGCAACTGTTAAGCATATGCATACTCTTGACTGTGACATGCAAGAAAACGAAAGAAACAAAGACAACTTGCATCGTGCACGTGTGCTTGCTATGTAAGATTCCTCCAATGCATGAGCGATGGCATCGTGTATTTCGAGTGGAGGAAGCATAATCTATGTGTGAGATTGATATTCAATGCATATAGATGAGTGATGAGGAGCCTTGGGTGTTTCAACAATTTCTTGATCGGAAGTGAAACCAACCTCAGGACAATGAGGGCCTGACATAACCATCAGCTTGGGCTGAAGTGCCTCAACAGTCTGTGGGGTTTTGACTTCGTCAACAAATAGTTCATCATAATAGGTGGCTTGGAAAAATCAACTGCAATAGAATCATCATCGTGATCAAATACGAGGGTAAATAGATCACAACAGCTACGATAAAAAAAGTCAATGATTTCATCAGCATCCTCATGATATGATGAATCAAATAGAGGCGTAGATGAGAAGTGAAAAAAATCACCCTCTGTGTTTCCAGAAAAAGCAGATGAAAAATCAAGTGGATTTTCAATGAATAAATTGTCCTCTTTGTTGTCATATGATGGAATAAAATCCAGTGTGTTTTGTGAATGATAAAAAATGGATGCATCCGTAAACGGAGATACACATGTGAAATCCTAGATGGTAGGATCACCAAATACGTCAAGAAATAACGGAGGAGGCTCAAAGAAAAGGGAGGCATCCTTCGCCGAGGGTTGATGCTGAAGCTCCCAGTCATACTCTTCGTGAATGATAGCGCAAGTTGGTTGTGCAACACCAACTCCGTCGATAGCTTGATCCTCATTCACAACAAGTGTAGAGTCAGGAATGGAAGAACACAAGACAATCCAATCCAGAGGATTAGCAGAACATGAATACGAAGGTGGAGGTAAAACAAACATGTGACAACCCATGGGCTTCACAACCAAATCTGCGAGAAAATTGATTGAAGTGATGTTGGGGGGATGTGACAGTTGAACGGATGTGTGTGCCTATTCTCCCACATCACTCTGCAGTGGTGGAGCTGTTTGATGAGGGGACGATAGAAAATCACTTGTGATAGCAAATGTCTCTGTTTGTGGTTGCACAACTCCATCATCGAAGTATGCTTAGTGGGGCTTGGGCTTGAAATTTCATTTTGGATTAACAGATTTGGTAAGACAGTACTCAAATCTGTCCATGAGATACCAGAATTTCGTCTGAATTTTAAAGCTTGAAACTGCAAGACATGGAAGCGGTCCCAAAATTCCATAGGCGATTTGTGGGCCTTCTGTTGTTGTAACAATTTTTGTTGAAGAGGTTCTGGATCAAAATGATGTGAAGTAGACTCAATGAGATCACAAACTACTCAAGTGAGTGCATGCCGCCAAGAGGTAAACTCCAGCACCACCGTTGTGGAGATCGCGAATTGTGTATGAAAGCATTAGACTGACCTCTTCTGCATCATCAAGGAATGCATGTAATTCTTCTAAGTACTTAGGCCAGGCTACTTTGTCTTCACCATCATACGTGAATTCAGACAAGAGATAAAAAACTCCCTCGTGATGTTGAGAGGTTCGGCGTGTGAAATACATCGGGGAGGGATGAGTCTGATAAAATCCATGATAGATATACAAAGTTTCAAAATAGGATGAGAGGACACAACTTGTCATCTGTCCCTCCTTCTAGCACCATAAATGTTGACGGTGATGGACCCGCCAACATGTCAAGGGATCTCCCCGATAAGAAGTGCCAACTAGACCTCAGACTGTTTGGTGTAGGAGCCCCAACAGTGGGTCATACGGTATCGCTTTGACTGCGGTTGCATGCAGATGCAAGTAAGATGTCCCCGTTGATAGCAAGGGTGTGACATGCGCAGCAAGCCAAGGAAGGTGCATGAATGGTTCTAACACACTGAGGGAGGAATGAGTGCGCCCATTGGAAACCTGTGTAAATGCACAGCTTGAAAGGGAACACACGAGCAAAGATGCATCACAAGCTTGAAGGAAGGTGAACCAACAATCCAAAGTGATGGTTAAACCAGAAATGCATTTCAGTGAGATTCATACATACATATATAGAAAGATTCCATACATACATGCGTAAGCAAACAAATACATATATCATTAGAGTAAACAAGCTAACTGAAATACAATAACAACATATGCATGAAATGTGCTATCTCTATTATATAAAGAAGTGAAAGTTCCAATCATAGAGTACAACCATGACTAAATACTAGTCCCGACAACAAAATGTTACAATCACTTTCGCCTTCTCCTCCAAAGAGATGTACTAGCTATGCACTGTGGAGAAGCCAAGGCTCATTATAATACTCTCCAAGATTTCTCTAAGATACTCCTATCAGAAGCCTGGGTGACCAAAATCCTCTACAATGAGTTATGAGGGACTATACATAGCAAAGGGTGGGGTGACCCTTGACATTCCCCTTTGTGATTGTTCATCTACCCTCATGACTCTTCAACTACTCTATGACTGCTACATTCAGCTATTGACACTTGAACTTCCACTTAACAAGATGTTACATACAATCTACACATGTACCCATGGGAGAGTAAATAGGCTTCAACAAGCTATGCAAGACATCACTATGGCTCAAACAACTGTGGGAAGACCAACTCTTCGACATCCTCACAATGGTCGACAGTAGCGAACTGATGCCACACTTGATAGTCCGTGATGGTGTCCGTGTACTCTATGTTGACATCTTTTTGGAAATGAACTCTTGCCTCTATTGCATCCGGGTACATTGATCTAGCTCCTCTGTCCAACTCGTCTAATAACATGTGCACCATTACCTTGAGTGTGGATGAACCAACGACATACTGATGAATGGTGTCTGCACTGATTGCCATGTCTGCGTTGGTGGCTATGCGTATCATCCAATCAAAGTACGAGTCAAGCTCCAGTCAGACTCATTCATTTGTCTTTGCCTCAGTGAGTGTCCCGATAGATGGGATTTCATGTGTGCGCACAAAAACATCCATGCTTCTGAATACCCATGCATGGGAAGCCTCCAAACTAGTGATGAGCTGTGGGAGTTCTTCATAGTTCCGGATTTGACTCCAGATATGTGCCTTCAACTCAACCGCTTTGGGCTTCATCATCTGGGAGTGTAACGAGGCTCCCTTGTATCTCATTGTCCATGTTGGCATGTGGTCAACAAGAGTATGCAAGTTTGACAAGATATGTGCTCTCCTAGCACATCGCTACTGCCAACCGTTGAGATGGACAATTGCCTTATGCACGGTACCAAATCTGGAGTACAACGCCCGCATGACTATCTCAAGGGATGATACTTCATCGAGTATCACCTTCTTCAGCTCTGTTTGAGCCGATGCTGTAACCAGTTCTCCTCCCTACTTGACCGTCTATAACTCCTTAGCCATTCGCTCGTTCTATGCTATCAAGAAGCGAACACTTGAGTTAGTGGCTTCGACATTTTCTCTGGTAGCATCAACCAATGCTGTTGGATGCTTATGCACGTTAGATACAATCACTTGTTCCTCAAAATGCGTAGGAGACGTGTGGTCATCCAGAGTAGACACTCTGCACGATTGTAAAAATCTATGCTGTGACTCATCAAATGATATGTTGTGCATCTCTTCTTCTGGATTGTCTCCAAGGATCTCAGTATCTCCTTGGTCACTTGGGAGTTGCTCAACTTCCAGATCCGGTGAAGCTGGTGGGTCGACCTCTTGGTGGTAATGCATGAGTTTGATGTCTTGCTCTAACTCTAGCTGCTCCATCTTTGTATCCATCTGCTCAAGTTCTCATTCAATCTCCTGAGCGAAGTCCTGCTCTTGCGACTGCTCACCCTGCCTTCTTGGTGTTAGCTATTCAGATGAGTCCACTACCTGTACGGGTGCAGTTTCATCTGTCTATACATGTTGCGCCCCCTACTATACCTATCCTTACTACACTTCCTTCTCCTGTCGGCGCAGCTCCTTGTTGGGCTCCAAAAATGTCACTCATTACCATACATTTTTCACCTATGCTTCCATTATATCGCTCACTATTCACCACCTTGTCACTCCATTTTCCCTACTATTCACCATTAATGGGTCTCATTTATATTTTCCAAATATTGTTTATTTTTAAGCATTTTTGAGAGAAATTCTTGATTAAATATTAGAAAATAATATATTTTACTTTATATATGGAAAGTGGGTTGTTTTTGTGACATGTGTAGGTTCCAAGGAAGCTTCCAAGACATCTTTATGTGGCCTTGAATGATCAAATTCGAATTTGATAAGATAAGCCTCATGGAAAAGATCATGATCTCATGGAGAAGATCATGGACCTCATGGAGGAGATCATGGAGGATAGGGTTATGTGTCTAGATGGTTGAGAAATGTATGGAACTAAAGAGAGATTAGTGGATCATCATTATGAGTTTGTTATCTCATCCCATTGTATAAATAGGAGTACCTCCTCCATTCCAAAGAGAGGACTCTTGGAGCATGTATCCAATTTATGATGGAATAGAATAAAGCTTCATTTTACATATATTTCCATTATGTAGTTTTAGATATAAGTTGTCTTAGTGTAGTAAATGGAATAATTTGTCACTTTGTTCTTAAGAGAATTGAGCTCACTCTAAAAGGATGAAAGAAACATTTTATTTCATAATAGATCTTATCTCATTTAATTGCTTAGATGTTTGAGGATTTGTTTGTGATTGATGAATGAGTTTTAAGTCTTATCAACATATGAGGGGATAACCAAGGGTCTAAGTTAGGCTCTCTCTCCATTTGATTTGCATGATAATTGAAATTCATTCTTTTGCTTTTATGTTTCAAGTATCATATGAGGGGATAACCAAGGGTCTAAGTTAGGCTCTCTCTCCATTTTATTTGTATGATAATTGAAATTCATTCTTTTGCTTTTATGTTTCAAGTCATTTCATTTCTTATGCTTATGAATGAATCTTAGTTTAGTTTGGATTAGTATATGAGGGGACAATCAAGAGACTAAGTTAGTCTTTCTCTCTCTTTGAATCTGAACAACAATTAAAGTTCATTCTCTTGTCTTCATTTCAAGTATTTGGTTTTATGTAATCAATGATTTCTCTATGATACTATAGGGAAGGACAACCAGGACCTCCTTAATTAGGAGCCTCTTCCCTTGCATATTATATTGAATCATAAATAATTTAGCTAGACATAGAGTTAGTTGCCTACTCCTGCATATATATTGCTGGCACCATCACAAGCTTACGAGTTTCCCTGGTTGATAATTTAATGAAAGCAATTTAAGCAAATAAATTGCCCAACATTTTGGCGTCGTTGCCGGGGATGGTGCTAAGGGATCAGGCATTAGGAATTTAATTCAGTACTAGTATTTTTCTTTAGAAAAACTAACTTGTGAGACCTGGTGACAGCAGGATCTTCATAAGGAAGTTCAAGTTTGAGTTTTCTGATGTTTTAGTATTTAGCTAGTTTTAAATTCAGTCTTTTAAAAAACCCCCCTGCATAAATAAAAACGAATCAAGCGATTAGTATGCTCTCTTCCTGCGCTTCGTGCGATCAGGAAGATCAGAAAATCTATTGATTTTGTTCAAATAAAAATACTCTTGCTGGAGAACTAATCTGCAATATGACAATAAAGAATTTTGTGAATGAGAAAAAAACATCTTTAAATTTTTAGATGAAATTTAGTTTTTTTAATTTTAGATTTAAAAAAATAAAAATTTCCACAAAATAATAATAATATATGTATCATATATATACATATTATTATTAACAAAAAAATAAATAAAAAATTAACCATTTTTTTTGTTTTTTAGATATTTACAAAAAAACTAACCATTTTTTTTTTGGTTTTTTTAGATATTTAAAAAAAATGCAAAACATAAAAAAAAAAAAAAAAAAAAAAAAAAAAAAAAAAAAAAAACCAAACTCAACTGAATTTACAATCTTGGCTGCATTTCGAATTTAGGGTTTGTAGGGGTTGTAAAAAATTGTACTCTGCTTGAGCAGGTTGTCTTGTCTTCCATGTCTAATTTGTTGGATTATGGCATTGAAGCCATGACTAGGGTTTGCGAGCGGCTGATGTCCCTCAGTATTGAAAATTGTGGGAATTTGTCTGATGGTGCCCTGGAAAGCTTAAAATATTGCAAGAATATCCAAGAATTGACTTTAAAGGGTATTTTCCGATTCACTTCGCCTGGTTTGTCGAAAATAGGAGAGAGCTGTCCGAGGCTTCTGAAATTAGCATTGGAGCCTGATTATTCCGTCGATATTACCTCTGGCCTTAAGTCCCTGGCTACCCATTGCGTCCAACTGTAGGAGGTGGAGACACAACATGGGTGGGGAAGAAACCGTTGCGGCGTCTAGGAGGCATGGCAGACGCCCTCTCCATTGCTTCCTCGTGAACCATGGCGCTCCTACAAGAAAATATTCTCAAGAAGATATTCATCATCTGATCAGAGTACTGTACAATTCCATACTTGGTTGACTGAGAAGCTCCCAGTTTCTGAATAATAACCTGCAAGCAGCCACAGAGAAGGGACTGCAGCTCACTCTGTTTCTCCCTATCTTCCGAAGATAGTTTTGGTGTCTCAAGGGTTTCATTGAGCTTCATTAGCATGACTGGAACAAGCTGCATTACTATGGGTGCAGTCTCTTCGGTCGAACATCTTACAACTTCATTCAACGTCTCATAAGCAGATACCCTAAGCCTAGAATCAATTGCATCTTCCCTGTGGGCTGCAGCAAGAAGAGAATGTACAATGTTGTGGAAAAAAGGAGAAAGTGGAGAAGAACTCACTGCTCCATATCCCTGGGCCAGAAAATACAAAGCACCGCAGACTTTCTCTGCCACATTGGAGAGAATGGGCGGTAGATTTGATTGCGTGATTATAGGAGTCTCCACTGCCGGACCATGGAGAAACTCAAAAATCCTGCCAAGTGTCCAGGCCGTGGTGTCCTTCACATGACTATTCTCATCCTTCATTGCATTAAGCATAAAGCTTAGAGCAACATTGACAAGCGGACTAACCTTCTGAGGTGATGGACCTTCCAGAATTGAACCAAACACATAAGTAGCTGCTTCCCGGCATTGCAATTGAAGAAGAATCGTAGCAAGCGCAAGGAGCCGAATGAATCTATGAATGGTTTAAATAGTGTCCGAAGTTTTTTTTGTTGTTGTGAATTTGTGGAAAATAGCTGTTTCTTTTGGAAACTAGCCAGGGTTTGATCTTGATTTTTAGTTGTGTAATACTGAAGACTGATCCCGGAATGCTTGGCGGAGGCAAATGAGGCTTTGAATGGTCTGAACGGGTCCTTGTGGTTGCTAGTTCGGTTAACCTTGCAAATGCTAAGCAATGTGGACCGGAACTGGCTTCCTTGGGGTCTTCGCTGACGCCTTCAGCGTCTTTTAGAAGGGATGTCAAGGGGGGCAAGAAGAAAAACCCGATAAGGCCCAGTCTGGAGGGGGATGACGTCTTTCATTATTTACATGCCTCTGATCCAGTTAAGGTTGAGCTTAACCGGCTTGAAAATGAAGTGAGAGATAAGGATCGTGAATTAGCTGAAGCTCAGGCAGAAATCAAGGCTTTGAGGTTGACAGAGCGCATGAAAGAAACGGTAGTGGAAGAGCTAACGGATGAACTGGCGCAAATAGATGAAAAGCTAAAGAACTGTGAAGCTTCTCTTGAAAGCAATTAATGATGATTATCCTGGCAGGGAGGCGATCCAGCTATGGAGATTGCGAGCGGTGGGAGATTGCCCTCCATTTCTGGGCTGACGAGGAATACATCTCCATCATTACTGCCGGCGGTTGTGAGCTCTACGGTTGTGAAACATTTTTGCTTACGGTTTGTTGTTTGTTTTTAGTTTTTTTTATTTTTTATTTACAACTAAAAAACAAAAATCTAAAAAAATCGACATAAATAATAAATTAAAAAAATTGTTTTTAATTTGTTATTTAAAACAAAACAAAAAAAAATAATGAATATTGTGTGTATTGATAAAAATAAAAAAAATTTGCTTACGGATTGTGGATTTGTAATCAGTTTTTCTTTATAACTAAAAAATATAAAAAAAATCAACATAAATAATAAATTAAAAACAATTGTTTTTAATTTGTTATTTAAATAAATAAAAAAAAAAAAAAAAATTGTGTGTTGATTAAAATAAAAAAAATAAAAAAAAGTAAACATTTCCTTTTTATTTATTTAATATTTTGGATAATAAAAAAAATCAAAACAACACAAAACAATTTTTATTTTATTTTTATTTTTAATTAAAAAAAATGGATTTTCTTAATTAAAAAAAAAAAAAAAAAACTAACTAACTTCATTTTAGTGATAGTTTATTTTTAGGTTTTCCTAAATAAAATTTTGTTGATTTTACAATTTAAAAAAAATTCAACTTAAATAATAAATTAATAAATTTATGTTTTTAATTTATTGTTTAAAAAAAATCTAAATAAATAAGTAAAATCAACATAAAAAAATTATGTTTTCATTTATTTATTACTTTTGATTAAAAAAAAAAAAAAGTACTTTTGATAATTTAAAAACAAAAAAAAAAAAAAAAAAAAAAAAAAAAATTTCACAAAATTCACACAGATTTGAAAATAAAAAATGGAATACTTGGAAACAAATTTCAAAAATTGATTTATCAAACATTGGAGGATTCTTGTTTCGATAGCTTCAAGTTGGCATTAACTCATCACATCTTTCTGTTGTATGCTTTATGATGCACTAATATGCAGAACACAACAGATAAGTCTAATGTCAATCTTTTTTCCAAGTATATTTCATGAGTTATCTGACACAAACAGGGAGTATTATTTTTTAGGGTTATTTTTAAGAATGGATTGAAACTGGTATCATGAATTGAGTTACTTTCAACACTTTGATTTTTCTTAAATCTGTTTTATTTGGTATGAAATTTTTGTGTAAGAATCATGAAGGAAATGCGCAATTCTTCTTGAACAAACTTATGTTTTCTTTCTGCCAAGTTTTTTTGACAGGTTACAGGATAACAAAGTGATCATTAAGGAGATTGCATTGTGACGACAATTAGTCTTCCAAAGACTAAATTCATGAAAAATTCTGAAGACAAATCCATCTCCATAACCACTACCTTCCACCTCCCTTTCTGAAAAAGATTTTGAATTCCACCAATTGTAAGCATGACATTTCCATATCCATTTTTCACAGCAAGAGTTCTTATTCATACACCATGCATTTCCATTCCTTACAACCTTATTTCCATTTTCCTTGTCATTACCATTCCCCTTCATTTCCGCCAATAAAACCCTGCTTGAGTCAAAGTCCTAGAGTCTAAGTATCATTGAAAAAGCACCTAGAGGCTTGCATGCCTTAATGGCAAGTACTCTTGCCAATGAACAAAGGGAGTACATTAATATCCCTTGTTCGTTGGATCTTGTAGGTGACTCGACCACGACAAATTTATTCGTACCTACAAAGATGTGTTAGGCATCCTGACTCCCATTGGAATCAATGGTGGGAGCTCTTGTGTTGGCTAGGAGCATTCATTAACGGCCACTAAGTCAACAACTTCTTGCTATGTTCGACATCGACACATTTAATCGCATAGTAAGATTTGTGCCATCGAGCGTTGAAGACTTGAAGACCCATATTTTTTAGCAGATGAAGCCAATTTCCTTTCATTGTTTTTCAGTTTGTCATCACTTGAGGACAAGTCAATAAATAAGGCTGGGAGGGAAATGTAACTTCTATATTTTGTATACCTTCCAAGCCTTATAGATTTTCAGCCATATTCAACAGACTCATCAGATTCATCATCCAACATCGGAGGATCCAGCAGTAGATACGAATTTCAACCATGTTCAACAGACTCCTCAGATTCATCATCTAGTAGCAGAGGATCCAGCCGCCGATATGACAATCCAGATCCATCTTTCATCCACAACTTGAAGAAGAAGCTTCAGATTAGAAATGTGGCAGCTGAACATGCATGATTCATCCACTTCCTTAGGTAAGTAAGGTATGATGTTTTCTAACCTTTAATCTTGAAATTCTTTTTAGATGCTAAAATGACGATATTTGGAAAATATTCCACTATTTCACTATTTCCTTTCTCATTAAAAATTGCCAAAAACCATCAGTTGGGGAGGGGGGAATTTCACACTTCATTTTTTTTCCTCATTCATATTACATCTTAACCCACAGTCTTCCCACAATAAAAACTACTACAAAATGATGAGCATATGATTGATCTCAACAAAGTAAATAATGATTGTAAACACAAGAACCAATCATTAAAAAGAGATCTCAACAAAGTAAATAATGATTGTAACACAAGAACCAATCATTAAAAAGAGATCAAAGTAAATAATGATTGTAACACAAGAACCAATCATTAAAAAGAGATCAAAGTAAATAATGATTGTAACACAAGAACCAATCATTAAAATATGTCAATGCTTTGCAAACAAATAAAAGTTATCCAAAGATGTGCAAAGTTAAAAGGAAGTCCTTGATTGAAAGATGTTTGTTACACAAGAACCAAACATCTTGTAAAAGGAAGCTCATTTAAGAATCAAATCAAATAAGCATTGTAGTAGCTTGCATGAGGACATGCAAGAGCTTCAGTTGGCAAGTATGTTGGGCTCCAAAAATATCACTCATTACCATACATTTTTCACCTATGCTTCCATTATATCGCTCACTATTCACCACCTTGTCACTCCATTTTCCCTACTATTCACCATTAATGGGTCTCATTTATATTTTCCAAATATTGTTTATTTTTAAGCATTTTTGAGAGAAATTCTTGATTAAATATTAGAAAATAATATATTTTACTTTATATATGGAAAGTGGGTTGTTTTTGTGACATGTGTAGGTTCCAAGGAAGCTTCCAAGACATCTTTATGTGGCCTTGAATGATCAAATTCGAATTTGATAAGATAAGCCTCATGGAAAAGATCATGATCTCATGGAGAAGATCATGGACCTCATGGAGGAGATCATGGCGGATAGGGTTATGTGTCTAGATGGTTGAGAAATGTATGGAACTAAAGAGAGATTAGTGGATCATCATTATGAGTTTGTTATCTCATCCCATTGTATAAATAGGAGTACCTCCTCCATTCCAAAGAGAGGACTCTTGGAGCATGTATCCAATTTATGATGGAATAGAATAAAGCTTCATTTTACATATATTTCCATTATGTAGTTTTAGATATAAGTTGTCTTAGTGTAGTAAATGGAATAATTTGTCACTTTGTTCTTAAGAGAATTGAGCTCACTCTAAAAGGATGAAAGAAACATTTTATTTCATAATAGATCTTATTTCACTTAATTGCTTAGATGTTTGAGGATTTGTTTGTGATTGATGAATGAGTTTTAAATCTTATCAGCATATGAGGGGATAACCAAGGGTCTAAGTTAGGCTCTCTCTCCATTTGATTTGCATGATAATTGAAATTCATTCTTTTGCTTTTATGTTTCAAGTCATTTCATTTCTTATGCTTATGAATGAATCTTAGTTTAGTTTGGATTAGTATATGAGGGTACAATCAAGAGACTAAGTTAGTCTTTCTCTCTCTTTGAATCTGAACAACAATTAAAGTTCATTCTCTTGTCTTCATTTCAAGTATTTGGTTTTATGTAATCAATGATTTCTCTATGATACTATAGGGAAGGAAAACCAGGACCTCCTTAATTAGGAGCATCTTCCCTTGCATATTATATTGAATCGTAAATAATTTAGCTAGACATAGAGTTAGTTGCCTACTCCTGCATATATATTGCTGGCACCATCACAAGCTTACGAGTTTCCCTGGTTGATAATTTAATGAAAGCAATTTAAGCAAATAAATTTCCCAACACTCCTGTTCCTTCCAGAGTTGCTCCCTCAACTCATACAACTCCTTCACTATTTCCTCCATCCTCTGTTTTTCTCTTTGCCTTTGCGCGTTCCTCCTATCACAGTGTTGCCTCTTCGCCTCTATTTCCAAATCTGCTTTCTGCACAAGTGTGTCTTCTTTGAACTTGCAACTTTTTTTGCCTCTATGTTGTCGACAATATTTCTCTTTGCTTTGTCATGCACCGATATGTTTACCTCTATTGGTGCTGGTGTTGGTGCTCTCCTGGATGCTGCTTCACGCTGCTTTGCTAATCATTCCACAATGATGCCGATTGGTTCATTGGGCCTTGAGAAGTTGTGACAATATCACCATGGGTCTTCCTCAGCCCAATGACACACCCCAAGGATCCAATGAAATTGTACTCTCGTGCAGTGATCCTTCACAAAACAATGCAGGTCATACAAATTATAGCTTCGGGTGTTGAAAGGATATTTCTTGCACTCTTCTGCTTCGGCATCCACATGCTTGAGATTATGTATCTTGTACAACCCAATCTGCAATGGAATAGTGGGCCAAGGTGCCTTCTCCTTTCGGTCTAGCCTAGCTCACAGTCCTGCCGAGATATGTTATGATACTTCTTGCATGACAAGCTTGTCCATGGAAAGCTTCGACAAAACATGCAGAGGCTTCTCCGTGCTGGACATCCGTATGAAGGTGCTAGACAGTGAGGCATACCAATCGGCTATGTCAATCAGTGCCTCCATTTCTACGTTCAACATTCAAGGTGGATCCTGCTCAAATATCATCTTGTACATCGGGGTGACAAAATGATCTTATAGCTGTGTGATGACACCTCAGAAGCTGCATTCAGAAAATAGTTTACAATAAGTATTCACAGAGGTTTCTTTTGATGTCAATACCCACTTCAAGCCTGAGAACTCCTGATGGGAACAGATTGCATCCAAGATGTATGCGAACATGTAGATTTTTTCTTACTGACCTTTGGGCAGCTGCCGACCTCCTGTGACCTGTTCCTTCACCTTGTTAGCCAACATGTCTGACCAGTTGCATGCTTTCCTTCACTCTTGATTTGAAATCACCCCTAGGTGACCTCAGGAAATTAATGAAAGTATTATAGACTCATGTACTGGGATATTCCTATGTTATTTTAAGCAATGGATTAATAAGGTTGCGAAATACACAGGCATGGGAAAACAGTAAGAAAAACAGAAACACAACAAAAATTTAATAAGGAGTTCACCCAATCCTCCTAGGCTACATCTCCTGGTCCATATTTCAATGGTGGCCTTTTTATTATGTTTTTAAAGCAGAGTTTTTACAATGAGGAGCTCAACTTGAGTCTCCTGTAACAGACGATGCTCAGTAGGGTGGCACTTGGATTCCCCAAGCCACTAGAGTACACAAACTCCCCCTTACCGAGTCTTGACCTCAACTGGTCTTAATGGGATGAGTCCAATCTGGTGCTCAGTTCCTTACCGATATCCTCACAAGGATTGCTTGAACCTCTCAAGCCTTATCAGTTCTGTCTGCTCAATGTTGTCTTAGCTCTGCAGGTCAGCTCGACTTCTCTGTTCTCTGCTTCTTGCTTCACTCTCTATTCTGTCTCCCCTCTGCTCTTTGTCTATTCATGGCTTAAATCCAATCTGTTTTGTGACTGTTCACTTCCTCTTCCGGCTCTTCGGATCGCCTGCCTCTACCCATTGGAATTCCCTACTTCTGTATCTTCGCCATTGTGTAACGCTTCACAGAGAGGTGGCCACTTGTCCCCTCACTAACTGAGCGCCAGCTCTTCCTCAAACAATCGTTATTTCAATTATTCGCTGAAATGATTCATCTGCTAGCTCAACGGTCATGTCAGACCCCAAATTTCATATGTGTCAGCCTATTATTCCACCGAATCCGGTCCTCCATTAGGTGGATTCTCTGCCGTTGATCTGGGGCCTCTAGATCTTATGGTCATCGCTTTTATCGCACGAGCAAGCTGCTCGACCGTTACCTTGCGATAAGAGAGGTTTTCTCTCTCATTCATCAGACACATGTCATTCAGTGTATGGCATCGCATGGTCCCATACCAAACCCGCTTACCACTTAAAATTCTTGTGATATCCCGCCATTTTTGGGCACAGGACCCGCCTTCTGACAGTTTGGGTATTTATGAATGGTTTTCCCTATTTTTCACATGACCAGGTGCCAAGGCTTTTCCTTCTCTGAGGTTTTTATCCTGCGATACGCGATTAGCGCTAATCGCGTATCAGAAATGGCCTCTGTTTTCTGATCTGGACTCCCCAATTGCTAATTTGTGCCACTGCGCGGTCTCCATGGGCCAATGGTCAGCGCGCTTTGACCGAGGGTCCTCGTTGTTCCGTGCTGGCTACAACTGCCACTGTCAAGAGGTCCTTCCTGATAGCTCATTGTTCATAAGACTCTAGAGTCTGACATGATTTGAAACAGTCATAGAATTTTGATAATTTTCAAGGATCCAATTTGGATCACAGCGTTCCCATTGAAAAAGCTTTTGGACCACCTGTTGTGGCTAGCAACAACCCCCCTTCTTATTTAGTGTTACTCCTAATACTAAATAAGTGGGGTCCCTTAGTTAAAAAAAAAATAAAAATCAAAGTAGTCCTTAAATTTCCTTTTCGAATAAAATTACCATCATGAAGCTTAGGAAACTCCCTTGGAAAATCTAAAAAATCTAAGTTTTATGATAAAGTAAGACAAAATCGTTCCTTAGGAAAAATCGCATCGCAAAAGGATAACAAGATAACTCCTTACAAGCCGAATTCCAATATTGCGAGATTGCGATATGCAATAATAAACAAATATCGCATCGCATACATCAAGCACAACTTACATTAAAAACTTTAATTTGTCGATATGCGATGACGCCTATCGCAAATCGCATTTCGCAAAAAATAAGTTAACAAAAATTGTCATATATAACGTTCCTGCGATCTGCGATATTGCGATATTGCAATTTTGCGATAAAGCGGCAATATAATATTACGATATTGCAATGTTACGATTTCGTGATACAACGAAAATACGATAATGCGATGTTACGATTCTGCGACGTTATCATTTCGCGATGTTGCGATCTGCGATATTGCGAAGCAAATCGCAAAATCGCTTCATCGTAGATCTTTCGGGCTCATTATTCAAGAAAAGTATTTTCCATAAGCTGACACCTGGTTATGCACTTTAATGCTAATAAATGAGTTAGTTTCCAGTTATTAATGGAATATGGTTTCGTGCTTATCGAAAAATCATCTCACGTAAGGTGGTATATTTGATGTGTCTTCGGCATTTAAAACTTTCCCATCACCCTTCCTTGTCATTATTTTCACTTCACTTGTGAATTGCAGGAACGGAGAACAGAGAACGATACAAAGCAATACGCAGGTTAAAATGGGAAAGAAAAGCAAAGCTCCGAGCTCTGAAGAAAAAGAAATGGTGCCCTTATATACAGACACGGCCTGTAACAGAGACACAGGAATTGCTACATGGGAAGGCATGTATAATCTGCTTGAAGAGGAGAATCCAAGAGTAATGGAAGTTGCTGCTATTGCAGGCTCAAATAGTTCTTCTGAGGCATCCATCACAGAGGTAGCTTGCTCATTCTTACACCGGATAGCAGCAAGACCCAAAATTATCCCATACAGGGACATGGTCAAGTGGATACTGGATAGCGTAGATATCAGAAACAGACAATTTAAGACTCAGGGTCAAGAGCTTACAGAATTATTATTTTTACAAATTTTGAACTTTATATCTGTTGGAAGGAAAAAGTGCAAAAGGTGAAAAAAACATCAAGGAAACCCGGATCAAGAAACGGAGGCAGTTTCCAATGCGCGATTAGCGCCTAGCGCTAATTGCGCATCGCGGAGAAAATTTTCTTGAAAAGGAAAGCTGCTAATTGCCTAGTCACCTGTAAGCCCCGAAAATTGCAAGAAAGTAAAGATACAAATAGATTGGAAGCAGAAGGCCCAAGTAAAGGCACAAGCAATCCAAGGGTTAACCAAGTTGAATTGGGATTATTATTGGGCATACTTGGTAAAGCCACATAGCCAATGGATGACTCTTAAGTGTATCATCAATTCGCCCGAAAAGATGGCGCCAGCTCTTGTCGATTCTGTTTTCTTAGCTCAGCTAAAATCGGAAGTCGTCCAGCCGACTCTTCTCAAACAGATGCTGCATACGTGCGATTTCAAGGACCAAATACAGAAGTAGTTTTAATTTTAGATTTAATTTTAGTTTTAATTTTGTTTTATTTTCCTGAAATAAGGACGGTCATTTAAACCGCATCCTACATTTTTGTAATAATTTATTTTTAGATTTAGTTAGTAGTATTTAAACCCTTCTCATGCATTTAGAGAAGGGTCCTGAAATTTATCAAAAACTTATCCCTAGAACATGCACTTCTGTACCCTCTGAGGAGGTTTTGATGAATGAATGGAACAGGATTTATTGATGTTTGCATTTGATATCTGCTACTGATGTTGCACTTTTTTACTCTTAGTGGATGTTAAATCAAGAAGAGATAAATCGTTATCACTTGAAGCTCATGAGTAGGACTAGTTATAAATGGTATTTCTATCTCTTAACTATTTCTGCCTCGTGTTAGAGTGATTTTCATGTTCAGTTATTTATATATTGATGTATGAATGCCTGAGTTATCATTTGGCACTTTTGTACGGTGATAACTATTTATTTATGCTTGATGCATGAATAGCTTATTATGCGATATGTTTTTCACAACTGTTTCGTCTAACCTTTTATACGAAGTGGTTCATCTTTATTGAATTCTTTTCTCATAACAATTGAATGATCTTTATTACCAGTTGTTATTTGAAATCGTTTTAGATCGCATAAAGGAAATATTACACCCCGGGTTAGTGTAGATTTAGATATTTCTGTTTATTAGAATACAATTTCCATATTATTGGATTAGAATTAGAGTAGAAGTATTCCATTTAGAAACTGTTAGAAAGAGAAATATCAGTCCAACACACACACACACACCTAAATTGGGAAACTGGTCCCATATCCCCAGTCGGACCCACTATACCAAACGGAAAAGGAGCTGCTAACCAAGGTCCGGACCGGGTGGGTATCCCCCTTGTTGTAGACCCGATTTTCGGGGCTTCAACATATTTGGCGCTAGAAGGAGGGCTTTGAACTATGAATGGCAAGAAAATCTAAATCTAAATACCATTCTGAGAGTAAATCGCCCTCACCATCTCCTCCGACTTCTCCATTGCATTTAGAATCTTTAAATCCAGAGTTAGAAGTTGCTGGAGCAACAGCCGCTACTACAAACCCTGACATTTCAGAACAATCTACTATTGAACCTCCTAAAGTTGAATCTTTGATTCACAAACTTCAGCGATTTTCTATATCTCCTCAAAAATCTGATAAATCTCAAGGCAGCGTGACTTCACAATATAACCCTGCTCATCCTCTTACCAGGTTAAAGAGCGAAAAGTTTGGTGTTCAGCCAACTGAATTACCTCTACCTACTAGGAAGAGAGCAAGGAAGTCTCCTAAAGGATCCGATAGCGAGACTCTTTCATCATCATCATCCATCTCAACCTCTTCACCGCGAAGTCAACCATCCACTCCTCCACTTCAGATCATTGTCCATCAACCTACTGGAACTTCCCCAACTCCCTCTCAATCATCTAGAGTCGTAATATCCCCATCTTCTCAACCGCAGGGATCATCTTCTGCACTTTCCTCTGTTAGTAATTCAACAGTGGCCCAATCTCCATGGAATAACCCAGGGGAAGTCTTAATGCCTGCACCCTTGAGTCAGTTACCGGCCCATCCTGAAAAATGGCTGCCTAAGTTTAATCCTGAGGCAGGCATGCTAGCGGAAGAACATATAAATAACTTTATGCTATCCATAAATCTCAATGGAGTGGTTAATGAAGATGTTGTTGTTCGACTTTTTCCTTATACTCTGCAAGGAACAACCGGATCGTGGTATTTCTCATTACCATCTGGATCTATTACTAGTTGGAACATCTTCCAAGAACAGTTCCTGACCAAGTTCGGTGATGACGGGTCTACAGCGACATTGATAAATGACTTTTCTAACCTTAGGGCCGAGTCAAGAGAACCTATCAAAGATTTCAATTTATGTTTCAATAAAATCTTGAACAAAATTCCTACTGCTTCTCAGCCTAGCGAAGAAGTGCGAAGTGAATGGTACATTACTGCTTTACCATCAAACTTAGCAATCTTTGTTGATAGGGCTAACAAAACAACCTTAATTGAAAACATGAAAGAAGCAATAGCAGTAGAGAAACGTATTATGGCCCTAGAAAAGAAAAACGCGATAGAGGAATGAAAATCTAAGAAGGTCTCTTTCAAATAAGATCCCAAGAAAAAAAAATCGAAAGATCCATTCGATTTAGAAGGATTACAAAAAGTTTTGAAGACCATGTCTAACGAAATGGTCGACATTAAGAAACAAGTAGCAGAAACTTCTTCTAAAAAGCCATACATGCCTTTTAAAAGAAATCCTTCAACTGATTCCAAACCCCCTAACGCTATTTCAAATGCTGAATCAGAAGAAGAAGAAGAGGAAAACGCTACTGAAGAACATACCGATGAAGAAGAAGTTGTAGAGTTACAAGGTATGTGGGATTTCATCCTCCCAGATGAAGAGGATCAAGAGGCATTCCCGGTTAGTACTCGCAGCAGAAATCAACTTGATCCTCCTCAGCCTACACCTAAGCCAAAGAGCGTAAGCTCGATGACTAAGGATAAAGTCACAGCCAAGAAAACATCACCTAAAGTGACTCAAACCAACCTAGTCCAAACAGAAACATCTATTCCATCTAAAACACTAATTGTTTCGGATGAAATGGAGTATAATATCATAGAAGATATGAAAAAGACTAGGGCCAACATTACTCTTTTTGAATTGAGCAAGTTAAAACACTAGCAGAAAGTACTTTTGAAAGAATTACATGTTGTACCAGTTGCACCTTTACCAGCTGCTGTAAATCTCAAGCTTCCCATGATATGGGAAGACCTCCAACTAATACGATGAATTAAGTTGATCCAAATGATATCGCATTAATTGGAGGAAGATCAAGATCGCATACTCCCCCATTTCTCCTTAATTATGAAATTTTCAATAAAAACGTGCATAATTGCTTAGTCGATTCTGGAGCTTCATCGAATATTTTACCTGTTAGGTAAACTTGACTCAGGATAGGGTCAAAGTTGACCAGGTTAAACAGTGATGGTTTTGGGGCACATGGTATTGTGCACCCATAGTATTCTGCCCGTGGTATTATATGTAATGGAGCTTATAAAAGGCTGGAAGGACTTCATTGTAATGCAAGACCCAGAGGTGAGGGGTGAAGGCTCACTTGGTCAGTTTGGCCAAGGTTTTGGCCAATGCTAATGAGATCTTATTAGGTTGGGTTTTTCCCTGGATTTGGGGTTTTCCCAGATAAACATTTGTGTTTATGTGTTTATGGTTGTTGCTGGTTATTTTTATATTTATTCCTCTCAGTAATTATTTATGTTCTGCAGTAAATTTCTTAACAATTGGTATCAGAGCCAAGTAGTCGAGGTGGCAGAGGCTAATGGAAATGGTGTTGTAGAGAGTAGTCCTATAACAGAGCCACGAGTGAATTCATTCATGGAGGAGAGCAACTTCGTTTCTGATTTGAAGGAATTAGAGAGGAAAGCATTGCAAGAGTTGAAATGCCAGATCAATGAAGCAATCATGAAAAATGAATTCACCGAGCATGAAAACGAGAAATCCGATGGGATCAGAATTCGAACCCATCACCTGTTGAGAGAGGATAGATCAAAATCACAACAGCAATAAAGAAAAAAAAAATTAATGAAGTCAAAATTATTGCATGTAAATGGGCATACTGTTGTAAGACCTGGTAAGGCATGTGTACCCCTCGACGATCACCGGTAAAGTCTAGGTTAGACCTAGGTGATAGGGGGGATGTCGGGCTAACAATACCCCGAGTAAAAACTCTGAGGGGGGTAAGGGCTAGAGTGAGCGGGATTGGCTCACTTAGCAGGTTTGGCTGGAGTTAGTCAAGGAACCCCAAGTCAAGTTTAAGGGGGGAATTGTTAGGTAAACTTGACTCGTGATAGAGTCAAAAGTTGACCAGGTTAAACAATGATGGTTTTTGGGGCACATGGTATTGTGCACCCATGGTATTCTGTCCGTGGTATTATATGTAATGGAGCCTATAAAAGGCTGAAAGGACTTCATTGTAATGCAAGGGCCTGGAGGTGAGTGGTGAAGGCTCACTTGGCCGAATTGGCCAGGGTTTTGGCCAAGGATAATGAAATTTCATTATGATCGGGTTTTTCCCCAGATTTGGGTTTTTTCCAGATAAACATGTGTGTTTATGTGTTTATGGTTGTTTTTGGTTATTTTTATATTTGTTTCTCTCAGTAATTCTCCGTAATTAATTTGTGTTCTTGGGTAAATTTCTTAACATTACCAAGATCAATATGTGCAAAATTGAATGTTCAACCACAGAAATCCGTTGTGTACATAGTTCAGCTAGATCGATCGCAAGTCGAAGTGATTGGCGAATTAAACCAGGTTACCATAAGGCTGTCATCCAACCCAAAGGTATGTCAAGTTATTGACATTTTAGTTGCTGATATTCCGGAATTTTATGGCTTAATTCTTAGCAGAGATTGGTCAGAAAAACTTCATGGATACTTTGCAATTGACTGGTCTCACATGTGGGTGCCTTATAATGGTAAACCAAACCAAATAAAAGTTGAACGCGAACGACATCAGAAATACACAGTAACAGAACTCGAGGGAGAAAATGAATCAGTAGCATATAATTCTAACATCATAGGCAACTATTCAGTAGATTCTTTCCTAGGAAATTTTAATGCTCATACTTCACCTTACTTAGAACATTCTGTTTTATCTCAAGTAGAAATTTTTTCTCAAACAGATAGTTCTAAATGCATTAATTTTATAGATAGTCCTGTAAATAAATATTTGTTTTGGAAATTATTTTTTGATGGTTCTAAGTCTAATGAAGGAGCAGGAGCAGGATGCGTGTTAGTAAGCCCAGAGGGAGATAAAACCATGCTAACTTGCAGACTCGAATTTGAGTGCACCAACAATACCGCAGAATACGAGGCTCTAGTCCAAGGGTTATACAAAGCAATCAGATTAGACGTCAAATACCTGCAAGTTTTCGGAGATTCTGAAATTGTAATTAGACAGGTACGTAATACTATACACTGTTTATCAGGTCATTTAAAGCATTATCAATCTTTAGTTCAAGATTTGACTGAACATTTTATAGCATTTAATATTTCATCAATTCCCAGACTCCAGAATGCTAGTGCAGACCTCTTAGCCAACGTAGCTTCCAAGCTCATTCCTTTAGAAGATTTTAGCCCTGACCGATTTTCAATTGAGTTAATTTTTAGACCATCTATTCCTAATAACATTACCAATTGGAGGATTTTCAACGACGATCTTGATATCGTGAGTTTTCTCACATCTGAAGGATCCTACACCAATCAAATAATTGACGAAGACCAACATGACCAACAATTGCAACAGGATAGTACTAACAATGCTATACCTAAATCAGTAGTCAAATTAGAAGACGTTTATGATTTGAAAGATCAATTCAAAAGATCTACCAATTCAAAACTCCAAAGTTCAACTTTGAATTATGAATTAGTAAATATAGGAACTGATGCCAAACCGTAGAATATCAACCTAGGCCTTGGCCTAGCCCTCGAAGAGAAATTAGCATATATCTGTCTCTTGAAACAATACAAAAGTGTCTTCGCTTGGAATTACGATGAACTCAAAACATATGACACCTCCATCATCCAACATACTATCCTAATGATCGATAATGAAAAACCTGTCCAACAAAAGCTGAGAAAGATCCATCCAAATTTAGAAAATCAGATCAAAACTGAACTCAATAAGTTATTGAAAGCCAAAATAATCTTTCCTGTTAGACATTCTAAATTGGTCTCCAATATGGTACATGTTAGAAAGAAAAACGGAGATATTAGAATTTGCATTGACTTTCGAAACCTTAACAAGGCTTGCCAAAAGGATTATTTTCCTTTACCTCCCATGGAACAAATACTGCAGGCAGTTGCGGGCTTAGAATTAATGTCATTCTTGGATGGATTCTCAGGATACCATCAAGTGTTGGTACATCCCGACGATCAATTAAAAACGACATTCAGAACTAAATGGGGCACATACGCATATCAAAAGATGCCATTTGGTTTGATTAACACGGGTGCCACATTTCAGAGAGCCATGGACATTGCATTCAAAGGGTTATTTAATAAGTCAGTGGTAATATATTTGGATGATATAACTGTTTATTCCAAGAAACGAAACAACCATCTCAGAGATTTAAAACAAATCTTCCAACAATGTTTAAGGTATGGGATTTCGCTTAACTTGAAAAAATATTTTTTCGCATTAAGTGAAGGAAAACTTCTAGGATTCATAGTGTCAAAATCTGGAATTCACATTGATCCTGATAGAATCAGGGAAATTTCTGCAGTGCCCATACCTCACAACAAGAAAGCCATGCAATCTTTCCTTGGCCAGATTAACTTTGTAAAGAGATTTGTGCCAGATCTTTCAAGAATTGTGTCTCCTTTACAAGCCATGATTAAAAAGAACACAAATTTTAAATGGGGCCAAGATGAAAATGAGGCATTCAATCTAATCAAACAAGCAATTATCAATGCTCCATCTTTAGCAACACCCTATTTTTCCGATCCTTTTATTTTGTATACATTTGCCTCAGATAGATCATATGCTGTGATACTCACTCAAGCAAATCAAGAAAAGGCGGAAGCCCCAATTGATTTTTTCAGTTCCAATTTACAAGGTGCTGAATTGAATTATTCAGATGTGGAGAAACAAGCTTATGCTGTTTTTAAAGCAATTAAATATTTCAGATCTTTTTTTACTCAAAACACATACCAAGATCATAGTACTGTTTCCAACGGTAAGAAATCTTCTAGTACAGAGGGATGTGGGTGAGAAAAGGGCCAATTGGGTTACTGTCTTACAGGAATATGACGTAGAAATCAAACCAGCAAGTATTGTAAAAGGTCAAGGCTTTTGCAAAATGCTGGCAGGAGCATCGCTAATGCCCGAAAATCCATCTTCAGAGGTACAAGCATACGAGGTAAGCCTAAACAATGTTGAGTCATTATACGCTGATATTATTTATTATCTAAAGAATGGATATGCTCCTTCAAACCTCGATCATACCAAGAAAAGAGCTATGAGGTTAAAAGCCAAACAATATCAACTCGTAAATGAAGTTCTTTTTAGAATAAATTATGATTCTGTTCTCCTTAGATGTCTTGAGAAATTTGAAGCTGAAAAAGTCTTGCAGGAACTCCACGACGGGCCAGCGGGCAGACACTACACTGGAGACGCTACTGCTCATAAAATTTTACACGCAGGCTATTACTGGCCCACATTATTCAAAGACGCACATAATTACGTGAGGAAATGTCAAATCTGTCAAACCGCTACTGGGAGACAAAAGAAACCATCCTTGCCACTGCAACCAGTTACCATTGAACAACCTTTCGATCAGTGGGGATTGGACATAATAGGTGAGATCGTTCCTCACTCTTCTAAACAGCATAGATACATCCTTACAGCAACAGATTACTTTACTAAATGGGTAGAAGCAGTTCCACTCAAGACGGCTAATGCTGAAAATATCATTGAATTCATAGATTAGTTCATAATCACCAGGTTTGGATTGCCTTTCGCTTTAATGTTTGATAATGCATCATATTTTTCTGGTAATGCAATGACTGAATTTGCACTCAAAAGGGGTTTCAAGCTTAAATACTCGGCCAATTATTATCCACAAGGGAATGGGTTAGCTGAATCTACAAATAAGAACTTAATTAGAATCATTAAGCGAACCATTGACCAAAATCATAAAAATTGGCATAAGTCTTTAATATATGATTTATGCGCAGATCGAATAACGCAAAAAGCCTCTATTGGCACTTCTCCCTTTAATTTAGTTTATGGGAAAGAAGTAGTTCTTCCAACACATATGGCGATCGCTCTTTAGCCTTGGTGCAATATATTGATGAAGCACCAAATTATTCTTTACAACTTAGGCAGTTGGAATTAATTAAATTAGAAGAACAACGAGAACAGGCTAATATTACTCACACTCATCATCAAGCATTGGTGAAAGCCTCTTTTGATTCCAATATGATATCCAGAAAAGATTTTCAGATGGGAGATCTAGCTCTAAAATGGGACAAGGCTCATGAGGAAAAAGGAAAACATACAAAATTTCAAAGAATGTGGCTTGGTCCTTTTCAGATCATAGAAGTCATAGGTTCGTCTACCTTCATGTTACAAGATTTAACAAGGAGAAGAGATTCTTTACCTGTTAATGGTCAGATTCTTAAGAAATATTTTCCATAGAAGATCATTCTTCTATTTTTGTAGAGTAGTCGTTTTTCTTTCCATAATAAAATCGGTTGTAATTGGTTACATTTGAAATTCACGAAAAAGACACAAATTCTCTTCTAGATTTTGTTTTTTCACTTGTATAAATAGAATTCTTTCTGAAAAATTAATCATTACTATTGAAAGATACAGTTAAAGACTATACGCCTAGAAATGATATTAGTTTCGACTTTGTAAATTTTGAAAGCCACCTTTAGTTAGAAATTGTTTTATTTCAGTCAATGAAAGGTATCAATAATAAAATGAAGATTCTCCGTAGAAAGGCTCTTTCCAAAAAACTCTATCATTGTCGTCCAGAGCTGTCTTAAGGAAACAATGACTTCCTCCCCACCTAGGAAACTACAATATTCGGAGAAAGAATCAAAGATACACTTTAACTTAAAGAGTAAGAGGTCTCATCACGAGCCGACTTATCAAGATCATAGATGTATAGCTTGTTGACTTTGCCAATACTGCATACCACAACAGGGCAATGACTCAAGATTGTTGCAATCAAAAGACAAGGGGTCTCATCATGAGCCAGCTTGTTCAGCAAAGTTATAAATCAGTGAATGACTGTGTCATGAATTGGCTACCAAACCAAGACATTGCTCTTTAAGAATAAAAAGAAAATGAAAGCAGAAAGTGTGGAAATGGATTCTTCTTTGAAAAGTTGTAAATTTCGCTAAGTAGGATACAGGATCATTGCTGGATAATAGGTAACCCTGTTGAAGCTATAAATGCTTGCTGGCAGCAGAGGCTCTACCTACGACAAATGAGCATATTTAAAACTGATTTACAGAGAAGACTTTGTTTTTATCTTTATAAACCAAGTAATGACTGATGTAGATACAAAGATTGGCTTGAGAAAGTAAATAATCAAAGTTGATAAAAAGAAGAAACAAAATATCATTGATAGACAAAAGCATAATGTACTTAGTATTTCTATAGTAAAGTTTAATTTTCTGGAAAATTTTTTGTTTTGGAAGTTTTGAAAATTCAAAAAAGCAGCAGAGATAACTGGTTCTTCCAAGTGAATCGCCAATTGCTGTGGCCAGCAACAACGCCCCTCCTTATTTAGTGTTATTCTTAATACTAAATAAGTGGGGACCCTTAGTTAAAAATTAAAAAAAAAAATCAAAGTAGTGCTTAAATTTCCTTTTTGAATAAAATTACCATCATGAAGCTTAGGAAACTCCCTTGGAAAATCTAAAAAATCTAAGTTTTATGATAAAGTAAGACAAAATCGTTCCTTAGGAAAAATCACATCGCAAAAGGATAACAAGATAACTCCTTACAAGCCAAATTCCAATATTGCGAGATTGCGATACGCGATAATAAACAAATATCGCATCGCATACATCAAGCACAACTTACATTAAAAAATTTAATTTGCCGATATGCGATGACGCCGATCGCAAATCGCATTTCGCAGAAAACAGGTTAACAAAAATTGTCATATATAACGTTCCTGTGATCTACGATATTGAGATATTGCAGTTTTGCGATAAAGCGACAATATAATATTACGATATTGTGATGTTACGATTTCGCGATACAATGACAATGCGATAATGTGATGTTATGATTCTGCAACATTATCATTTCACGATGTTGCGATCTACGATATTGCGAAGCAAATTGCAAAATCGCTTCATCGCAGATCTTTCGGTCTCGTTATTCAAGAAAAGTATTTTCCATAAGTTGACACCCGGTTATGCGCTTTAATGCTAATAAATGAGTTAGTTGCCAGTTATTAATGGAATATGGTTTCGTGCTTATCAAAAAATCATCTCACGTAAGGTGGTATATTTGATGTGTCTTCGGCATTTAAAACTTTCCCATCACCCTTCCTTGTCATTATTTTCACTTCACTTGTGAATTGCAGGAACGGAGAACAGAGAACAATACAAAGCAATACGCAGGTTAAAATGGGAAAGAAAAGCAAAGCTCCAAGCTCTGAAGAAAAAGAAATGGCGCCCTTATATACAGACACAGCCTGTAACAGAGACGCAGGAATTTCTACGTGGGAAGGCATGTATAATCTGCTTGAAGAGGAGAATTCAAGAGTAATGGAAGTTGCTGCGACTGCGGGCTCAAATAATTCTTTTGAGGCATCCATCACAGAGCTAGCTTGCTCATTCTTACACCGGATAGCAACAAGACCCAAAATTCTCCCATACATGGACATGGTCAAGTGGATACTGGACAGTGTAGATATCAGAAATAGACAATTTAAGACTCAGGGTCAAGAGCTTACGGAATTATTATTTTTACAAATTTTGAACTTTATATCCGTTGGAAGGAAAAAGCGCAAAAGGTGAAAAATGCATCAAGGAAACCCGGATCAAGAAACGGAGGCAGTTTCTGATGTACGATTAGCGCCTAGCGCTAATCGCGTGTTGCAGAGAAAAATTTCTCGAAAAGGAAAGCTGCTAATTGCCCAGTCACCTGTAAGCCCCGAAAATTGCAAGAAAGTAACGATACAAATAGATTGGAAGCAGAAGGCCCAAGAAAAGGCACAAGCAATCCAAGGGTTAACCAAATTGAACTGGGCTTATTACTGGGCATACTTGGTAAAGCCACATAGCCAATGGATGACTTTTAAGTGTATCATCAATTCGGCCGAAAAGATGGCACCAGCGCTTTTCGATTCTCTTTTCTCAGCTCAGCTAAAATCGGAAGTCGGCCAGCTGACTCTTCTCAAACAGATGCTGCATACGTGCGATTTCAAGGACCAAATACAGAAGTAGTTTTAATTTTAGATTTAATTTTAGTTTTAATTTTGTTTTATTTTCCTGAAATAAGGACGGTCATTTAAACTGCATCCTACATTTTTGTAATAATTTATTTTTAGATTTAGTTAGTAGTATTGAAACCCTTCTCATGCATTTAGAGAAGGGTCCTGAAATTTAACAAAAGCTTATCCCCAGAACATGCACTTCTGTACCCTCTGAGGAGGTTTTGATGAATGAATGGAACAAGATTTATTGATGTTTGCATTTGATATCTACTACTGATGTTGCACTTTTGTACTCTTAGTGGATGTTAGATCAAGAAGAGATAAATTGTTATCACTTGAAGCTCATGAGTAGGACTAGTGATAAATGGTATTTATATCTCTTAACTATTTCTGTCTTGTGTTAGAGTGATTTTCATGTTCAGTTATTTATATATTGATGTATGAATGCATGAGTTATCATTTGGCACTTTTGTACGGTGATAACTATTTATTTATGCTTGATGTATGAATAACTTATTATGCGACATGTTTTTCACAACTGTTTCGTCTAACTTTTTATACGAAGTGGTTCATCTTTATTGAATTCTTTTCTCATAACAATTGAATGATCTTTATTACCAGTTGTTATTTGAAATCATTTTAGATCACATAAAGGAAATATTACACCCCGGGTTAGTGTAGATTTAGATATTTCTGTTTATTAGAATACAATTTCCATATTATTAGATTAGAATTAGAGTAGAAGTATTCCATTTAGAAACTGTTAGAAAAAGAAATATCAGTCCAACACACACACACACCTAAATTGGGAAACTGGTCCCATATCCCCATTCGGACCCACTATACCAAACAGAAAAGGAGCTGCTAACCAAGGTCCGGATCGGGTGGGTATCCCCCTTGTTGTAGACCCGATTTTCGGGGCTTCAACACCACCAAAAGTTGGTTTTCAAGCATCAACTAAGTGAGGGTACAAATTTCTCACCTGTCCAATCTTTATCCATTTTGCACGGCTTGGCTTTGAACCCTTGAGCCCAATTCTGAGGTACTCAACATCTCCCTTGCACGTCGTTCTCACCTTCCTGTCTAGAACTGTGTCTTCCTACAATTCATTAAGATATTCAGGTAGCAGGTCATCAATAGAAGGCAATTGACTCTGTTCTTCAGGATCTTCAATTAACGAAGGTTCAAATAGTCTCAAGCTGTCTGCATTGACGACTGAGTAGATGTGCATATAAGCTGGAAAATCAAGGCGAAAAGCATTCTCACCAATTTTCTCAAGGATCTTGAAAGGTCCATACCTTATTGGTTTCAACTTTTTACCTTCACCTTGCATCCTGTCCTTACTGATATACAGCCAGACTTGATCACCAACTTGGAAACTATGCTCCATCCGATGCTTGTCATGCCTTGCCTTGTATTTGGCCTGGCTCTTTTCCAGCTGTTCCTGTACTGCCTGATGGATCTCTTGGATTTGTTCAATGAACCTAGTTTCCTTGTCCACATCGCTGTGTCCCTCTACTGTTGTGTCCTTACCAAAGATAAAATCCAAGGGAGACCTTGGTGTGAAACCAAAACAGGTCTCAAAAGGAGATCTCTGTGTGGAAGAATGTTTGGCTCGGTTGTAAGCATGCTGCACATAACACAAATGTCATCCCAAAGCATAGGATGCTTACTGCAATATCCCCTAAGTAACTGGATCACTGTCCTGTTGACTACTTCTGTCTGGCCATCAGTTTGTGGATGGAAAGCTGTGCTTTTCTTTAGGTTGGTGTCCATCAGTTCCCATAGACTTGACCAAAAATTTCCCACAAATTGGGTGTCTCGATCAGATATAATGGAAGTGGGTAATCCAAAATGAACCCATACATGTTGAAAGAACAGTTTTGCAGTTTGTTCAACTGTAATCTATTTATTGCAAGGTATCAAAATACACATTTTGCTGAACATATCCACAACAACATACATATAATCATGACCCTTCCTAGATTTAGGCAGTCCTCCAACAAAGCCCATGGAAACACTTTCCTAAGGATGAGAAGGAACTGGTAATGGAGTGTACAAGCCTAGTTTTCTATTGCTGGGCTTGCTTTTAGCACACATAGTACACCCTCTTACATATCTAGACACTATATTGTTCATTTTTGGCCAATAACAAAATCTTTGCAGCTGTGCAACTGTTTTACTTACCCCAAAGTGACCTGATATTAGAGAAGTGTGTGCTTCTTGAATTATCTTTACTCTTTCAGTTTGTGGAATGCATAGCTTCCCACAATGATATAGGAGTCGGTCCTTAATATGATAATACAATTCTTCTACTTGTTTACCTTGACTTAAATTTGCATATACATCTTTAAATTCTATATCTTGAGCATATTGTTCAATGTAGCTCTCATGTAACACAAAATTATGCTTAAGTATAGTAGATGCATTTATAATGGGTTTAGATAACATATCTGCAACTTTATTGTGTATGCCCCTTTTATATCTGATGACTAAATGAAACTTGTAGAAAACCCATCCATCTATAGTGTCTTGATTACTGCAACTTAGTTTGGGAGTGTAGATATTGAAGTGGTTGATGATCAGTATGTATAACTGTTTCTTTGCCCATTAAGTAATGTTTCCACTTTTTCACACTCTGTACTAATGCATACAATTCTTTATCATATGTGGGATAGTTAACTACTACAGAATTAAATGTCTTAGAATGATAACATATGGGTTTACCATGTTGTATCAACACTGCTCCCATGGCATAGTCACTGGCATCCATTTGGATCTCAAACGGTCTTTGAAGATCTGGCAGTGCTAGTACTAGTGTTGTACTAATCTTTTCTTTCAAGGTGTCGAAGGCTTTCTGTTGTTTGCCTCCCCACTGAAACACCTTGTTCAATCCTGTTAAAGCATGTAAGGGAGCAGCAATTAAGGAAAAGTTAGAAATGAACTTTCTCCGATATTGTGCTGCTCCTAAGAAGCTCCTAACTTCTGTAGCAGATTTGGGTTTAGGCCAGTTTACAATGACTGCCACCTTAGAGGGATCTATCTTCAATTCACCACCCCCTACTATATGTCCCAGATAATTCAAAGATGTTTTTCCAAACTCACATTTTGAGAGTTTAACATAAATTTTTTCTCTTCTAGTGTATGCTTAACATGATTTAAATGTTCTTCCCATGTTTTGCTAAATATCAGAATGTCATCCATATATACAATAACAAAATCATCAAGAAAAGGTCTGAGTACATCATTCATTATTCTCATGAAAGTAGCAGGAGCATTAGTTAAGCCAAAAGGCATAACCAACCACTCATACAAAACTTGCTTTGTTTTGAAAGCAGTCTTCCATGCATCTTGTTCTGCAACTTTGACCTGATGATATCCACTATGCAAGTCTAACTTGGAAAAATAAACAACTTCTTTCAATTGATCTAATAGATCATCTATGCGAGGAAGGGGATAATGATTTTTGATTGTTATCTTATTCAATGCTCGGTAATCAATGCACATTCTCCACGATCCATGTTTTTTTCTCACCAAAACGATTGGAGATCCACATGGTGATGTGCTAGGTTTGATGAACCCCTTCTTGAGCAACTCCTACACCTGCTTCTTGATTTCTGCATTCTAAAGCGGACAACCTGTACATTCCAATGTTAGGCAATGGAGCATCTTGCTGCAAATTAATATCATGCACTATTTCCTTTTTGGGTGGCAGACCTTTAGGTTCTTGAAACAAGATATCATACTCTAAAACAACTTTTTCTAAATCAGCTTGCTTTTTAGCATCACGGCCCTCAAATACATTGGTTTTATTAGGTTTCTTTTCCTTTATGACCATCCGTAGATTTTTTTTGCATGAATTTATAATTCGTTTTATCTGCCATGAGTTTATGAGAGTGTAATTATTATTGAGCTTATGATCTCTTACAAATTATTTGATTCCATCTTTAACGAGTAGATACTTTTTCTCAGCTCTATAGAAAATAGCTTTTCTATCATACAAGTAAGGACTTCCTAAAACAATTCCACATATATCCAAAGGAATTATGTCTAACTCAACCTCATCTACAAATGCTGACCCAAAAGAAAACTTGAGTTTGCATTGTCTAGTCACTTGTAGTTGTGCTTTATCACTTAACCATCCTAATGGGTATGGTTTCTTGTGAGGTGTAGTCAGTAATCCCAACTTTTTTACAATTGCTTTAGAAATTAAATTTACTTGTGAGCCACTATCAAACAAAGTATCAATCTTTTGATGTTTGGAAATAACTCTAATATGGAAAATCTCATGTCTTTTTTTTTCTCATTTTCTTCATCAGTAGTAGATTGTGCAGAATTACTAGTAGATGCTTCATAATTCTTACCTTTTATACCTGTGGCTGCAATGGTTGTTTCATCTCCTAAGTCCAACCCCAAATATTTCTGAATAGCTGCAACAATCTTCTTCTTCTTGCCCTCGAACTTCTTAGGTCTCAGCTCCAGATGCAGAATCCAACAATGCTCATCATCAGGCCCATCCTTCTTATAGTGAGTGCATGAAGACTTGTTTTTCTATGCAGTGTTGGCCTTCCTTGCTTTCCATTTCTATTTTCTTTTCTCCTTATTCTTGTTTGCAGTGGGTTGGGATGATCCCCCAACTTCTGGGTTCCCATTCTCTCCTCTAGCTTTAGTTGTGTAGCTTGAACAGATACCTCATCTATACTAGTGGGATTAAACATGAGGATAGTGTGCCTCATGTAGCTGTGTAGACCACCGATGTACTTCAACAGAGTCTCATGTGAGTCTAATGAGATTCCTAGAATCAAAGCTCTTTTCCTAAATTCTTGGATGTAACCTTGCACACTTTTCCCTTTCAACTGTCAAAGAGTTTGCCAGCTCAGCATGGCTTGCTGCATGTAGGCCAGTGAATAGAACTAATTTTTGATTGCAGAAACAAATTCACTCCAAATAGAAAGATTCTTACCATGTCTCTTCATGTCAGCTTGGGTCTTGCCTTCCCACCAAACCAAGGCAGTGCCTCCAAGGCGTAGGCTGGCCAACTGAATCTTGCTCTTGTCTGAATCAATACTCTGCACTCTGCAATAAACATCAATTTGTCTGATCTAATTGTCTAGCTTTTCTGCATTCAACTCTCCATCATATATTGGTAAATCAAATTTAACATCTAGTTTAATCAAAGATGTCTTATTTTTATGTTCAGGGCTATTAGGAGGTGTGAGAAAGTTTTCTTCTTTCCCTTTTCCTTTTGAGTGGTTATGGAGGAGAGACTCTTCTTCTCCTTTATCTTGTTTGGAGCCTGATGAAGCTTCATCTTTATGTTTTCTAAAGTCCTTATACATTTCCTCCACCATGGACCTTATGGCTAGGAAACTATCTATAAATTGATGGTCTGGCCCCACAGAAGCTTCCTCCGACATTGTCTTATGAGGATAGACTCTTCTAATTTCAGGATTAGTTTCAACCAACTCTCCTTCTCCTAATTTGAGCTTTGATCTAGTTAGCATTCAACAGTTAAATCCAGCACAAGCTTGTCTAACCTTAACAACCTATAGCTCTGATACCACTTGATCTGAAATCACCCCTAGGTGACCTCAGGAAATTAATGAAGGTATTACAGACTCATGTGCTGGGATATACCTATGTTATTTTAAGCAATGGATAGATAAGGTTGCAAAATACATAGGCATGGGAAAACAGTAAGAGATCACAGTAAGCAAAACATAAACACAACAAAAATTTAATAAGGAGTTCACCCAATCCTCCTGGACTACTTCTCCTGGTCCAGCTCTCAGTGGTGGCCTTTTTATTATGTTTTTAAAGTAGAGTTTTTACAATGAGGAGCTCAACTTGAGTCTCCTATAACAGACGATGTTCAGTAGGGTGGTACTTGGATTCCCCAAGCCACTAGGGTACACAGACTCCCCCTTACTGATTCTCGACCTCAACTGGTCTTAATGAGATGAGTCCAATCTAGTGCTTAGTTCCTGACCGATATCCTCACAAGGATTTCTTGAACCTCTCAAGCCTGCTCGGTTCTGTCTGCTCGATGTTGCCTTAGCTCTGTAGGTCAGCTTCTCTGCTTCTTGCTTCACTCTCTATTCTATCTCCCCTCTGCTCTTTGTCTATTCGTGGCTTAAATCCAATCTGTCTCATGACTGTTCGCTTCCTCTTCCGGCTCTTCGGATTGCCTACCTCTATCCGCTGGAATTCCTTGCTTCTGTGTCTTCGTCACTGTGTAACGTTTCACAGAGAGGTGGCCACTTGTCCCCTCACGAACTGAGCACCAGCTCTTCCTCGAACGATCATTATTTTGGTTATTCTGTGAAATGATTCATCCGCCAGCTCAACGGTCATGTCGGACCCCAGATTTCATATGCCTCAGCCTATTCTTCCGCCGAATCTAGTCCTCCATCGGGTGGATTCTCCGCCGTCGATCTTGGGCCTCCAGATCTCACGGTCATTGCTTTTATCGCACGAGTGAGCTACTCGACCATTACCCTGTGATGAGAGTGGTTTTCTCTCTCATCCGCCGGACACGCGTCATTTAGTGTATGGCATGGCGCGGTCCCCTGCCAAACCCGCTTACCACTTAAAATGCTTGCGATGTCCCACCGGTTTTGGGTGCGGGACCTGCCTTCTAACAGTTTGGGTATTTCCACATGGTTTTCCTTGTTTTTCACATGACCAGGTGCCAAGGCTTTTCCTTCTCTGAGGTTTTTATCCTGCGATACGCGATTAGCACTTAGTGCTTTGCGCTAATCACGTATTAGAAATGGCCTTTGTTTTTTGATCTAGACTCCCCAATTGCTAATTTGTGCCGCTGCGCAGTCTCCATGGGCCAACGGTCAGCGCGCTTTGATTGAGGATCCTCGTTGTTCTGTGCTGGCTACAACTGACACTGTCCAAAGGTCCTTCCTGATAGCTCATTGTTCACAAGACTTTGGAGTCTGACATAATTTGAAACAGTCATAGAATTATGATAATTTTCAAGGATCCAATTCGGATCAACTCTCCAATTGGTCCAACGCAATCACCCAACTCTGCGGGAATGTCTTCGTTCTCTCTTGGCCATACAAGTGATATGAAAAGATGACCAAGTACTGATCTGCCTTCCACAGTATCTTCATCTTGTAAATCTAGTTGGGTGTCGTCTTGAATTTGGCTGGATCCTTCACCTAGTTCTTCAAGATATCCTTGGAGTTGGTATTGCTGCTGGGTATGCTGAAGGGTGTCTCCATGGTGATCACTGGCTTCAGCAAGTGGTACATCTCCTGATAACCCTGTGCCCTAAAGGTAGCAATCTTTGTCCCGTTGACACTTCTCAATGTCATCATCTTGGGATCAGTGTGTGATACGATCCAATGTATCATGTCTGCACATGGGAACATGGGGTATCTGCATGCAATCCAATACAAGCCGGACTTGTGAATGTTCACATAGACTTGGTGGTCTTCAATATTTTCCCAAATGTGCTTGAGAATGCATCGTTGACCTCTTTCCATTTCATCTTGATGTCTTTGTCTACGATCAGCTTGGTGTCTTCATATATCGGCAAACTCATAGACACTCTCTCAATTGTTACTCTAGTTGCACTTCCCTCGGTGTTATTTGATCCTGCTCTCTTGGAGGCCATTGATCTTGAAATGCTGAGAGACAAATGAAAACCTGCTATATATAGAGACATTGCGACATGCATGGCAAGAAATATGTCAGTTATAACCAAAGCAAACTTGAGGGATGACATGCAACATACCGGGGAAACTGCTAGAAAGGATTGCACAATTTTCACTGGGAGGTCGGGAGACTGATTGCCGGAACTGAGCAAAAGGAAGTCCAGACTGTAGGGAGGTTGGTTGACTGCTGGAATTGCATAATGCACAACCCAGACTAGTCTACTGGGTGCTAAGATTTCACAATGCACAATTTCAAGTGGCAAGGGATGCAGGCCTAGGGAATGAATTGGGAAATTTTCTAGGCTAGCAGTCACTACCTCTCATAATTATGCAGAGCAAGACTGGAGGGCACTGACTGGCTATATTTTCACATTTTCTGGGAGGAAGGTAGAGCCTTCCCTCTTAGAATTATGCAATGTTGTTCGGGTGAGGCAGAGTTTGGACCAAGCCTGTCCAGACCCGTCGACGGGAAAATGAAAGCATATGAAGATGTGAATGCATGGTGATGCTGAGTGTAAGGAAGAGTTAAAGATCATGCATGCAAACAATGAATGCATGATTCAAAAAATGGAACAACATGCATGAGTGTGAAACGAGTCGCCGAATCAGTGACCATTCGTGCAAACAATGTCATGCATGCGACAACACTGAGATTCTAACGAAAAATGAAACGGTGATTGTACAGGCTAAGATGCATGCAAACGACATTAAGCATTCATAGAAATCAAGTAGACAACACTCACACAAGCCAAAACACACAAAGCGATAGAAATGCTGCAAAAGCCAAGTAAAGTTGACTTACCTAGAAATAGCCGAGTTGGATGTGTCGAAGAGTCTTGGATGTGCTGTGGGATGTCAGATATCCAAGACCGATGTGAAGAATGAGCTCTGAAGGGTCGAATAAATAATTTCGATGCTCATGACGCGCATTCCACAAATCTAGGAAAAACGACACCTGGAGGAAAGTTTCTAAAACGATCTTTGCATGTAACCTCCAGCTACTAAAATTAGATCCCTAAAATATAGGGATTATTTTGGCATGTTTCCTTTTTCTGTTTTAGGAAAAAGTAGCCCATGCATGCAAGACAGGTTTTCTCAATCTCGGAGGGAACAGGTCAACCTGAAGGAACATGCAACAACCTGCTTGACTGAGAGGGATTTTTGTGCAATTTTTGGGAGGAAGCTAGGTTGGTTGTCCAGAGGGATTGCACAATTTATGGAAGAAGCAAATGACTGCTGCCCAGAATTGCGCAATTCTCAGTCAACAGTTGACCCAAGTCTGGAGTGGCAACCTATGAGGGGAGTGAAGCAAGCTATCATGCACAGGCTGGCAAGCTGCTGAAAAACCACTAAAGCTCATGTACTTGATAGTGCAAGACATGCTACTGAGGATGGTTGGTAGGGAGGCTCCAAAACGAAGCTAAGGAAAATTTTTGGAGGGCGGTTGTAGCCGCTACAACACTTGGTGACACACTGGTAGAATTCCAGCTCTCTAAATGGACCTTGTTTGTGAAAAGCAAGTCCAACACCTCTTGAAGTATTGTTCAGTTCTCTGTTCATCTAGGTTTCCACACTTTCTTGATTGTAAGATGAAATATCTTCCAAGCTCTTGGTCAGTTGACACACATTCCAATCCAAGCCAACATAGTTGTTTTGATTGGGGATGAGGGGTATATTGGTCCACAAGCAGTATGGTCATCAGAGTTTTAGTTTCATCTCTGGTGTTGCTTCGCTGCCAGCAGGCCTGGACAGTACCCAAGTAGAGTCACGCAGGAACAAAAGCACTGCTCCACTACTAACGAGCCTAGTCAGTACCCCGGCGGAGTTACTTGCATCACCTCTCTATGCAAGAAGATTTTCTCTTCTTTCGCCTTATTAATTTTTCATTTTTTTTTGAAAATTTTCACCTTTTCATTTTTCATTTTTTCGTAACTGTGCATAACACTTATTCATTTCAGAGGAGGAAGAGGGATCCCGACTTATTGAGAGCAAAAGAGGTTGTTCCTTCAGAGAAGTAGTTTATACATTTCTCTAACATGCTTATTATGGTTTTCCCCCTCACCTTACTCTACTTGAATGCGTTGACAAGGATTAACCCAAAAACAACCGACTAGAGTAGGTGACACTAGTTAGTGCGCAAGCGTTGTGTTTTCACCAAGGTTCACTTCGAACAATACATATTTTCCATCGACGTATCATGGACTAAAGATAACAAGTTCTTCATATAGAGGAAAGACGATAGATAACCAAGTATTGATAACTGAACAAGTCCTTTTGTACTTTACCAAGCTTGTTTCAAGAGGGGCACACAGTGTCATGTGAAACTAACCTACGAATGTAAAACAAGAAAAAAACAACAAAACAAAGAAAGAGCAAAAGTAAATGAGTAAGCAAACAAGAAAGTAAATAAACAAACATGCAAAGTAAGAAGTAAACAAGCATGCCAGCAAACCAACCAAAAGCAAACACTACTCCTACTCCTAAGCTAACGGTGCATAGGTCTTCTCACGTGAAGTGATACTTCCAATGTAGCCACCGGCGCATGGGTCGACCCATGTTGGTGAAGGCATGGTTCACGAACAACACAACTGTGTGAACCAACAAACATGAAATATATAACAATGAAGACAAACGTACTCCGAGTTTATATGTGTTTGGAGAACATAAGTGAGTGCAAGTGCATGACATGCAATCCATGGACTTGCCATGGTGCTGTGTGACACTGCGTGCAACTGTTAAGCAAATGCATACTTTTGAATGTGACATGCAAGCAAACAAAAGAGACAAAGACAACTTGTGTCACGCACGCATGCTTTCTATGTGAGATTCCTCCAATGCTTGAGCGATGGGATCATGTAGTTCGAGTGGGGGAAGCATAACTTGTGTGTGAGATTGATCTTCAATGCATACAAATGAGTGATGAGGAGCCTTGGGTGTTTCAACAATTTCTTGGTCGGAAGTGAAACCAACCTTAGGACAACGAGGGCCTGACATAACCATCAGCTTGGGATGAAGTGCCTCGATAGTCTGTGGGGTTTCGACTTCGTTGACAGGTAGATCATCATAAACAAATGGCTTGTAAAAATCAACTATGATAGAATCATCATCGTGATCGAATACGGGGGTAAATAGATCATGACAACTAATATCAAAAAAATCAATGATTTCATCGACATCCTCATGATTTGATGAATCAAACAGATGGGTAGATGAGAAGCAAAAAAATTCACCCTCTGTGTTTCTGCAAAAATAAAATGAAAAATCAAGTGGATTTTCAATGAATAATTTGTCCTCTCTGTTGTCGGATGATGGACTAAAATCCTGTGTGTTCTGTAAAGGATCAAAAATGGGTGCATCTGCAGACGGAGATACACATGTGAAATCATGGATGGCAGGATCACCAAAGATGTTAGGAAAGAACGGAGGAGGCTTAGACAGAAGGGAGTCATCCTTCGCTGAGGGTTGATGCTCAAGCTCCCAGTCATACTCTTCATGAATGATAGCACAGGTTGGTTGTGCAACACCAACTCTGTCGATAGCTTGATCCTTGTTCACAACAAGTGTAGAGTCCGGAATGGAAGAACACAAGACAATGAAATCTGTAGGATCAATAGAACACGAAGATGGAGGTTGAGGTAAAACAAACATGTGACAACCCATGGGCTTCGCAACCAAATCTGCGTGAAAATTGAGTGAAGTGATGTTGGGAGGATGTGACAGTTGAATGGATGTGTGTGCCTGTTCTCCCACATCACTCTGCAGTGGTGGAGCTGTTTGATGAGGAGATGGCGGATAGTCACTTGTGACAATGAACATATCCGTTTGTGATTGCACAACTCCATCACCGAAGTATGCTGAGTGGGGCTTGGGATTGAACTTTCTTTTTGGATTGACAAATTTGGTAAGATAGTACTCAAATCTATCCATGAGATACTGGAATTTCATCTGACTTTTCAGAGCTTGAAACTGCAACACATGGAAGCGGACCCAAAATTCCATAGGTGATTCATGAGGGGCCTTCTGTTATTGTAACAGTTTCTTGTCAAGAGGTTCTGGATCAAAATGATGGAAAGTAGATTCAATGAGATCACGAAATTTCTCGAGTGAGTGCATCCTGCCAATAGGCAGACTCCGACACCACCATTTTGGAGATTCGCGAAGTGTGTATGAAAGCAACAGACTGACCTCTTCTACAGAACTTGTCTGCATCATCAAGGAATGCATAGAATTCTTCTAAGACTCAGGCAAGGCTACTTTTCCTTCACCATCATACGTGAATTCAGACAAGAGATCAAAAAAATCCCTCGTGATTTTGAGAGGTTTGGCGTGCGAAAGACATCAGGGAGGGATGAGTCTGATAGAATCCATGATGTATGTACAAAGTTTCAAAATAGGATGAGATGACACATCTTGTCATTTGGCGCTCCTTCTAGTGCCATATATGTTGACGGTGTTGGACCCACCAACATGTCAGGGGATCTCCCCGATAAGAAGTCCCAACTAGACTTCAGACTGTTTGGTGTAGGATTCCCAACATTGGCTTGTACGGTATCATCTTCACCATGGTTGCGCACAGAGGCAAGTAAGATCTCCTTGTTGGTAGCAAGGGTGTGACATGCGCAACAAGCCAAGGAAGGTGCATGAATGGTTCTAACACACTGAGGGAGGAATGAGTGCGTCCCTTGGAAACCTATGTAAACACACATCTTGAAAGGGAACACACAAGAAAATATGCATGACAAGCTGGAAGGAAGGTGAACCAACAATCCAAAGTGATGGTTAAACCAACAACACATTTTAGTGAGATTCATACATACATATACAAAAAGAGTCCATACATACATGCGTAAGCAAACACATACGTATATCATTAGAGTAAACAAGTTAAATGAAATACAATAACAACATATGCATGAAACGTGCTAGGTCTGTTATATAAAGAAGTGAAATTTCTAGTCATACAGTACAACCATGACTGACCACTAGTCCTGACAATAGAATGTGTCACTGCTGCCTACTCCTCCAAAGAGATTTACTAGCTCTGCACTGTGGATAAGCAAAGGCTTGTTACAGTACTCTCCAAGCTTTCTCTAAGATACTCCTATTGTAAGCTTGGCTCACCAAAAGCCTCTACAGTGAGTTATGAGGGACTATATATAGCAAAGGGTGGGGTGACCCTTGACATTCCCCTTTGTGACTGTTCATCTACCCTCATGACTCTTCAACTACTCTATGACTGTTACATTCAGCTATTAACACTTGAACTTCTACTTGACAAGATGTTACATAAAATCTGCACATGTACCCATGTGAGATAAAATAGGCTTGATCAAGCCATGTAAGACATCATTATGGGTCGGACAATTGTGGGAAGACCAGCGCTTCAACATCCTCACGATGGTCGATAGTAGCGAACTGATGCCACGCTTAGTAGTCTATGATGGTGTCCGTGTACTTTGTGGTGACATATTTCTGGAAATGAACTCTTGCATCTGTTGCCTCCGGGTACACTGCTCTGGCTCCTCTATCCAACTCGTCTAATAACATGCGCATCATTTTCTTGAGTGCAGCCAGACCAATGACATACTGATCCATGGTGTCTTCACTGATCGCCAAGTCTGCTCTGGTGACTATCCGCATCATCTCGTCAAAGTACGAGTCAATCTCCAGTAGGACTTGTGCCTTTGTCTTTGCCTCGACGAGTGTCCTGATAGATGGGATCACATGTGTGCGCACAACAACAACCATGCTTCTAAAACCCGTTCATGGGAAGCCTACAAACTAGTGATGAGCCATGAGAGTTCTTGATAGTTCTAGATCTAATTCTGGATACGTGCATTCAGCTCGACCGCTCTGGGCTTCATCATCTTGGGAAAGTGTAACAGGGCTCCCTTGTATCTCATTTTCCATGTTGGCATGTGGTAAAAAATAGTATGCAAGTTTGACAAGATATGTTCTCTCCTAGCACATCACTGCTTGCCAACCGTTGAGATGAACAACTACCTTATGCACGGTACCAAATCTGGAGTACAATGCCCGGATGACTGTCTCAAGGGACGATACTTCATCCAGTATCGCCTTATTCAGCTCTGCTCGGGCCGATGTTGTAACTAGTTCTCCTCCCTACTTGGCCGTCTGTAACTCCTTAGCCATTTTCTCATTGTCTGCTATCAAGAAGCAAACACTCAAGCTAGTGGATTTGGCATATGCTTTGGTAGCATCGGCCAATGCTGCTGGATGCCTGCGCATGTCAGATACGATCAATCATTCCTCAAACTGCGTAGAAGATGTGTGGCCCTCTAGAGGAGACACTCTACACGTTTTCACAAATCTATGCTGCGACTCATCGAATGATATGTCGTGCATATCTTCTTCTGGATTGTCTCCATGGATCTGAATATCTCCTTGGTCACTTGGGACTTTCTCTGCTTCCAAATCTGGTGAAGCCGGTGGGTCAACCTATTGGTGGTGATGCATGAGGTCGATGTCTTGCTCTAACTCTGGCTGCTCCATCTCTATATCCATCTGCTCAAGTGCTCATTCAATCTCTTGAGCGAAGTCCAGCTCCTGGGACTTCTCACCCTGCCTGCTTGGTGCCAGCTATTCAGATTAGTCGACTATTTATACGGGTGCAGTTTCATCTATTTGTACACGTTGTGCCCCCTGCTGTACCTATCCTTGCTATGCTTCCTTCTCATGTCTGTGCAACTCCTGTTCGTTCTGGAGTTGCTCCCTCAACTCATGCAACTCCTTCACTGTTTCCTCCATTCTCTATTTTTCTCTCTGCCTTTGCGCGTTGCTCTTGTCGCGTTGTTGCCTCTTCGCCTCTATTGCCAAATCTACTTTTTGCACAAGTGGGTATGCTTTGAACTTGCAACTTTGTTCTGCCTTTGTAGCTTTGTTCTTCCTTTGCTTCACGCTGCTTTGCTAACCATTCCACAACGATGCCAACCGGTTCATTGGGCCTGGAGAAGTTGTGAAAATATCTCCATGGGTCTTCCTCAGCCCAATGACATGCCCCGTGGATCCACTGAAAATGTACTATTGTGCAATGATCCTTCATAAAACAATTCGGGTCATGCAAATTATAGCTTCGGATGTCGAAAGGATATTTCTTGCACTCTTTTGTTTCGACATCCACATGCTTGAGATTCTGTATCTCGTACAACCCGATCCGAAACGGAAGAGTGGGCCAAGGTGCCTTCTTCTTCCGATGCAACCTAGTTGACAGTCCTGCCGAGATGTGGTATGATACTTCTTGCATGACGAGCTTATCCGTGGGAAACTTCAACAAAACATGCAGAGGCGTATTCGTGTTGTACATCCATATGAAGGTGCCAGACGGTGAGGCATACCAATCAGCTATGTCGATTAGTTCCTCCATTGCTGCCTTCGACATGCAAGGTGGATCCTGCTCAAATATCATCTTGTACACCGGGGTGAAAAAATGATCTGACAGCTGTGTGATGACCCCTCAGAAGCTACATTCGGAAAACAGTTTACAATAAGTATTGACAAAGGTTTCCGCTGATGTCCATGCCCACTTCAAGCCCAAGAACTCTTGATGGGCACATATTACATCCAAGATGTATGCAGACATGTAGATTTCTGCTTGCTGACCTTTGGGTGGATGCCGAGCTCATGTTATCTATTCCTTCAGCCTGTGAGCCAAAATGTCTGACCAGTTGCATGCTTTGCCTTCATTGGCCAGTTGGTCCAACGCGATCACCCAACTCTGCAGGAAGGTCTCTGTGCTCTATTGGCCATACAAGCGACATGAAAAGATGACCAAGTATTGATACGCCTTCCATAGTATCTTCGTCTTGTAAATCTGGTTGGGTGTCATCCTGAATTTGGCTGGATCCTTCACCCAGTTCTTCAAGATATCCTGGAGTTGATATTGCCGCTAGGTATGCAGAAAGGTGTCTCCATGGTGATCACTGGCTTCGACAAGTGGTACATCTACTAGTAACCTTGGTCCCTAAAGGTAGCAATCTCCATCCCGCTGAAACTGATCAATGTCATCGTCTCAGGATTAGTGTGTGAGATGATCTAGTGTATCATGTCCACACATATGAACATGGGGTTTCTGCACGCAATCCGACACAAGCCAGACTTGTGAATGTTCACATAGACTTAGAAGTCTTCAAGATTTTCCCCAAATGTGCCTGAGAATGCATCATTGACCTCTTGCCATTTTAGCTTGATGTCTTTTTCTACGATCAACTTGGTGTCTTCGTATATCGACAAACTCATAGACACTCGCTCAACTGCTATTCCAATTGCGCTTCTTTTGGTTTCTTTTGATCATGCTCTCTTGGAGGCCATCGATCTTGAGCTGCTGAGAGATGGACACACACCTGTTATATCTGGAGACATGGAAACATGCATGGCAAGAAATATGTCAGTTAAAACCAAAGAAAACTTGAGGGATGACATGAAACATACCTGAGGAACTGCTGGAAAGGATTGTGTAATTTTCACTAAGTGGCCAAGAGACTGACTTCCAGAACTGTGAAAAACAAGTCCAGACTGTCAGGAGGCTGGTTGAATACTGAAATTGCGCAATGCACAACCTAGACTAGCCTATTGGGTGCTGAGATTGCGTAATGCACAATTTTGGTTGGCAAGGGATGCAGGCCTAGGGACTGCATTGCGCAATTTTATGGTCCAGTAGTCACTACCTCTTAGAATTGTGCAAAGCAAGACTGGAGGGCATTGACTAGAAAAATTTGTGCATTTTCTCGGAGGAAGGCAGAGCCTTCCCTCTCATAATTGCGCAATGTTGTTCAGGTGAGGCAGAGTCCGGGCCAAGGTTTCCCAGACCCGCCGACAGGAAACTAAAATCCTATGAAGATGTGAATGCATGGAGATGATGAGTGTAAGTAGGAGTGAATGATCATGCATGCAAACAACGAATGCAGGATTCAGAAAATGGAAAAACATGCATGTGTGTGAAATGAGTCGTCGAATAGGCGACTGTTCGTGCAAAACAATATCATGCATGTGACAACATTGAGATGCTAATGAAAAATGAAGCGGTGCTTGTACAATCTAACATGCATGCAAACAACAACAAGTGTTCACAAAAATCAAGAAGACAACACTCACACAAGCCAAAATACAAAAAGTGACAGAAATGTTGTAAAAGACAAGTAAAGTGAACTTACCTGAAATAGATGAGCTGGATGTGTCGAAGACTCTTGGATGTGTTGTGGGATGTTAAAGCTCCCAAATTGATTTGAATAATGAGCACTGAAGCATTGAATAAATAAGTTTGAGGCTCATGACGCGCATGCCACAAATCTAGGAAAAAGCGACACTTGGAGGAAAGTTTCTAAAACCATCTTTGCATGTAACCTCCAGGTGCTAAAAATAGCTCCCTAAAATATAGGGATGCTTTTTGCATGTTGCTTTTTCTATTTCGGAAAAAAGTAGCCCATGCATGCAAGTCAATTTTTCTCAGTCTCGGAGGTAGCTGGCTAACTTGAAGGCACATGCAACAACCTGTTTAACTAAGAGGGATTTTTGCACAATTTCTGGGAGGAAGCTGGGTTGGCTGTCTAGAGGGATTGCACAATTTTTGGGAGGAGTTGCTGACTGCTGCCCATAATTGCACAATTTTTGCACTGAGCTGCACTACTGGGCCAGATTGCACATTTTTCACTGGGAAGATTGTTTGACAGGATTGTGCAGTTTATTGGCCCAACAAGTTTCCAGTCAGATTTTTGCAATTTCTGGAGGGAAGGTTGTTTTCCCCTCCAGAATTGTGCAATTTTCTGAGGGAATTGCTCAGTTAGCAATTGGCCCAACTCTGAAGTGGCAAACTATGAGGGGAGTGAAGCAAACTATCATGCACAGGCTGGCAAGCTACTGAAAAACCACTGAAGCTCATGTACTTGACAATGCAAGACACATTGTTGAGGATGGTTGGTAGGGAGGCTCCAAAACGAAGCTAAGGCAAAATTTTGGAGGGTGGTTGTAGCAGCTACAACATATATGTAACTTGATTCTTCCTTCTCTTTTCCTTTTGCAGTATCTTTGAAGGCTACTTATCTCATATTTGAAGGACCACCTTTCCTCATCTCAAATGCTCTCAATATTCCATGGAGTTGATCAAGTGTAAGGCTTTTCAGATCTTGCCTTTCTTCAATAACCAATACTTTGGATTCGAACTTCAGAGTTAGTGATCTCAAAATCATTTCAATAATCGAAGCATCTTTTATTTCTTCACCAATATTTCTCATGGAATTCACAACTTCATCTACTCTAATAAAAAATGCTGTAATGCTTTCATCATCATGCATTTTCAATGCCTCATATTGAATTTTGAATGTTTGAAGTTTAGCTCTTTTTACCTTGGTGTCGCTTTCATAAATTTGGATAATATTATCCCACGTTCCCTTTGTTGTGTTCAACTACGTTACCTTCACAAACTTGGTCTCGGTTAGGCTTCCCAAGATGGCATTTACAACTTTTGCATTGGTTTCATACTATTTCTTTCCTGTAGTATCTGAAGGAATAGAGGCTGGATATTGATATCCACTTTCAACGATTTCCCATACATCAACTCCTAGTGCCTGCAAGTATGATCTCATATTATCTTTCCAAAAGACAAAGTTAGTTCCATTAAATATAGGAGGTATGATAGAAAATACTCCTTCGTGACTACTCATCTTGACAGATCTCCTTCAAGCGATCAAGCTTCTGTCAAAGGACCTGCTCCGATACCAATTATTGGGAAAAATACTGGGGTGGGGGGTGAATCAATATGTTCAAATCATTAAACTTTTTAATTTCATTTCCTGATTTCTGTATGAGACTTTACAGAAGGGAACCCGCATGTGTATGCGACTATTCTTAAGACAACTAACATATATCCAGTAAACTTACTTTTCAGTTAATTCATCTTCTGTTTATTTTGATCCAGTGCATCAGTACTTCATTAAACATTAAATAAACAGTAACCATGTGCATTAAGAAAAAAATAAACCATCACACATAAGAAACACACATGAACACCAAGATTTAAGGTGGAAACCCAATGCGGGAAAAATCCACCCACTGCTCTCATCTCTATCTTCTTTTTAATATAAAGAAAAATTTTTACAATATTGTACTGGTGTAGACTCATACTAGTACATAGGAACCCACCTACAGAAGGCTACAACCTTCACTCATTCTCTAGCTCCTACTGGAAGGGAGCTCCAATCCCCTGAATCTTGTACTAGCGTAAACTCATACCAGTACGTAGGCACCCACCTACAGAAGGCTACAACCTTCGCTCATTCTCCAACTCCTATTGGAAGGGAGCTCCAACCCCCTGATCTGATTTACCAGCTACCACTGGAAGGAAGCTTCAACTCCCTCATTGAAGGCTCCAACCCTCAACACCATCTGGGACCACATTTCATGAATTTTCATACTGGATCCACCTACCTAAACACATCACAACTTGTAGGCCATGTTTCATCAAATTTTCAAACTAGACCCACTACCAACATTTAAGCTCAAAACTAATCATCAAAACTAAATCTTATCTCTATAACTCAACCATTAAACCAGCTAATAGAACCAACCAATCACTAAAACCCAATCATTGAATCAACTTAAAACTCAACCAATAAACTAGAACAGTCAGATCACTGTAACTAGAATATCAAACAACATACTGCACATCACAGAAACCAGATCCTGTTACTACAAACCCTGATCAACCATATGTCAAAATATGTACGCTACTTTGCAGTAGCAAACTCGCATGTGTACGCACCTTTCATGAAGCATACCCGCGTATAGATATTAAACCACTGAAACTTGAAAACTGAAACACTGATACTATGAAACAAACACTGAATCATAATCAAATTTGCTGCATCATTTTGAAATAATCACAAAAGTTTCTCTGATCTTCAATCACAATTAACAAGTAACTTCAACATTCTTCAATCAATCAATCCATAACCAAAACATCACTGTTTAAACCTAGATCATCAAGAAGACTTCATTGAAATACAACATAAACACATCAAGCTGATTAAACTGATTAGACATCCTTTTCATCAAAATCCTACTTTCTGTACGTGATTTCTTCAAAGCGTATTTACGTGTGTATGCGCTTTTCAAGAAGCAAACCTATGTGTACGTGACTTACCAGAAACACATTTGTGTGTGTACATGCTTGGCAGGATATAAAACCCGTGTATAGATCTGCAATTTCAGAATTAGAGCTTCACTGCAACACAAAACTTCAGACATACCCAGATCTCCGCATACACAGAATATCACGTGTTAATACGCTATCAACACAAATCAAATCATCTCATAATAATGATTTTCATCTGAGATCTATTGGATCTGATCCATCATCAAAATACCAGGTGCATACTTAGTTCATATCAAACAAAGGATCAATAGCCCATTACATGCATATTTGCTTTAGATCTAACTATTCATAAGATTTCCATTATTTGAACACTTCGACCACTTTGATCTTCATCTCCTTATATAGTTTAGCCCTTATCCAATACCACAGGTCAAAACCATACTCCAGCTGATGGTTTTCTTAGACGGGATCAAAAAATCCATCACTAGGCTCAATACCATTGTAATGACCCTTGGCATTTAGAATACCATGGTGCGGAAACTGTATGCGCATTTTATTCTTCATACTCACATGTGTACATGACTTTGCTTAACAAAACCTGTGTATACTTCTTGAAATTTCAACTGTATCATTGCTCTGCCTCTGAACTGCTATGCCTTTGACAAAACACTCTGTCACATTTGTAGACACATCCTGTTGATATCTGTATCAATTTGGTTTCCATCAAAGAACAAATAATCAAGTAGGTTGTCATCAAGGACAACACATCAGGTAGGTTTCCATCAAGGACAATACATAATTCATAATGCCAACAAAAAAACCATCTCAAGAGAAAATTTTAGAAATTGCTAAAAGTAAGGGATATACCTATCAAAGGAAAAGTAAAGATCAAAATAAACAATTTTCTTCTGAAAGGTACAAGTCATGATTAAAAGTGGACTGGGCCACATGGATCAATAGTATTAAGATGTCTATCCCAGTGCTTGAACTTCTAAAAATTCCATCTCAAAGGGCATCTTTCTTCAAGGCTTTGGGTATGGTTCAACAAGGTAATGTTGATAACAATCCTAAGGATGAAGAAATTAAGTTGAAAGATTTAAACTGTTACATAACGAATAAATATCATTAGCCCTTCTTCCTAACTTTGGACATAAATGATTGTTTTCTCCACAATTGCATGCTTGATTCCGGTGCATCTACAAATGTTATGACTAAGAAAGTTATGGAACAATTAAACTTAAGAATTTCTAGACCTTATCATAACATTTTCTCAATGGATTCTAAGAAGGTTGAAGTCCTTGGTGTGGTTAAAGATCTACAGGTCTCCTTGGCTGATTACTCGTACAAGATCATCAACATGGACATAGAAGTAATCGATGCACCAAATGTATGGGGAATGCTTCTTTCCAGAAAATTTGTAGCAGATTTAGGTGGTTCTGTTCAGATGGATTTATCTTATGCCACTATTCCCACGGTAGCTAGTGGCATGGTATCATGTGGAAGTGCCAAATAAATTGGAGAATGGTGAAGAAGTTGTGCCACGGGGCCATCCACCACAATTTGAGTCAGAATTTGTCTAGCCAATTTATCACTTTTCTTTGTTCCACCGCCCATCCCCTCCTTTGAGCAGAAAGAGAAGTAGGTTTCAGTTTGACAAGGATATGCAATGCAATGATGAGCAGTTACAATGACCAAAGAGGGTCAATTTTCAGCAAGGAACATCTGATAAGAAACCTGTTGATCTACCAGTCAACAAACAAATGTTCGAGATTGTGCCAGATCGATGACATCTGATGCCATAGGGAATCATTTTATTATATCTCTAATCCTACTCCTTTTTTTTTCATGTCGTTAGCTAATTTTATTTCACGAATTTATGATATGTATTCTATATTTCAGTTTGTTAGAGTAGAATTTGTTTCTATTCCAGCAGGATTTACTATATATGAATGATGATTTCGATGTTGAATGGATATCTATTTGATGGATTTCTATTTTCTTGGATTCAGGATTATGAGATTCTCATGTTACTTCATGGAAGAAACGTGTCCCCATATGGAGCCAGTGTTGCACACTTTTTGTTAAAGTTCCAAGGAAGTAGATATGCCAAATATTTTTCAAATGATCAGATCATATTTCAACAAATTATTGAGTATTTGTAAACCCATTATGTAAATTTACAACGTAAACGAGTTAGTAAGACCGTATATGAATGTAACAACCTAGGTAAGCCTATTATTTTGGTGAAAATTTCATCCTAGGAGGTCTTTCGTGTCACTGACTCATTTGTGTTTCTAAACACGGATGGTCGACAAAATTTTTCTCCCTAGCCTCACCACAAAGATAGAGTGGAATTATTAATCAAAGTCTTAGGTGAATCCTAGTGTTCTAGTCGAGTCTTATGTAAAAGTGACTTGGGAATAATTTAAGCTAATTGGCTCAATTACTTGATTACAAATCACTTGGTCTACTAGATCATATTGTGTCGCAAAATTGAGTGTGTAATTTGAGGATATATATCGAACGGGTGTTCCCCATTTAAGGGTTGAATTGTAAAAATCTTATGTAAAAAATATTTTAGTGCATGGTTCCTCATACTTAGACACCATGGCTTAAATATTAGAGGGTGGAAAAAAATATTAATCCCCTCAAGTGTCAATTAATTAAATTTTCTTGCAAAAATAAATTAAAATCCTAAGCTCGACATTTAATTAACTAGAGTCAAATTAAAGTCTTAGAGAAATTAAATTCTCTAATTGGAAAAATTCGTGGGTATCGAAGAAGTTAATTTTTAGAGGTCCTCCACCAAGGGAATATTGGAAATTTCAAGAAAAACTGGACCCTTGGACCTTGGTGGTTAAGTCAAAGTCAATTTTGTGAGGAAATTAACTCAAAATAATTAATTTTGAGCTAATAACAAAATGGGTTAAATGAGAAATTCGAAAATTCTTTAAAAGAAATTAGTTCAACAGTAAAGATTAAAAGTTGATCAAGGATTTATCGACGACCGATATTATTTTGATGAGGATTAAGCCAAATAGCTGTTATTTTTCCACTTGGAGGATTTATCTATATATAGAGAGTCATTTGTGTGTCAAATCCATAAGATGTTTGGCAAAGAAAATGTTGCAGAAGAAATGATGTAACACTACTCTCCTGCTAAGAATTTTTTTGAATCATAATAAAGACATTGGGATGCAGTTCATGATGTTTATTATCTACTAATTTGTGGTACGTGTTGGGTACGAGCATCCCTATATTATGCTTAGTTTTTTTAAAGTTTGTTTATTCATTAGATAGGGATAAGATCATTCTATTAATAGATTTTGGGTTTATCTTAGGTGTTCTGATTTTCCATTTGTTTAACAAGATTTCTTGAAGAAAAATATTTAGTGTTTATAGGTTCTCCAACCCTTGAGCTTCAAGTTCACAAACTGTGGACGTAGACTGACCTTGTTTGGAATTCGAATATTTATATGGTTTATTTAACTTTGCTAAGGCTGTAACTTGCATCTATTCTTAGAAATATAATTAGCCATTTGTCAAAAAATTTCATAAAAATTGTTTCTCAAAATTATTTTCAAAAAAGTTGTATATTTGTAAATAACTTTTGTATAACATATTTTTGTAAATTATTTTTTTTAACTAGGGTTTTCGGGTTTTGAGATTTTTTGTATATATTGGGGTTTTGGGCATTTGTGATTTTATTTTTGCAGGCGTGATCAAACAAGAAGATCTAGAATAGAGCTAGATCTAGGCCCTTGAGGGTAAGATCTAGTCTTCAAATTTTTTGCAGGTCCAACCATTGAAGAATTTGCAACAAAGTGAAGATCGGAAGCAAATATATATATATATATATATATATATATATATATATATATATATATATATATATATATATATATATATATATATATATTTCAGAGCTGGACTTCAAGTTTTAGGGCTCTTAAGCTTAGATATAGCCTCTCATATGCCAGTGTCTCCCTCCTATCCTCCTATGTCACCCTTCCTGTCCTCTGCGTTAGGGTTTCAAGCCTCTTTGAGGTTGGCTATAGGCTCTAAGGCCCTTGAACTTCCTCTTCTCCCCCTGCATCTTGGTTCTAGGGTCTTTTTGGCCCGATTGTGAGGCCTAAAGGCCTTGAACCCCCCTCCTCAATCCTCCTTCCTCCTCCACTCTCCCTTCTTCCCCATTTTCAGCCCTTCATCCTCCCTTTCTTCCCTCTCTCATTTCCTTTCCCTTCCTTTTCCTTAGCCGCAACCCTCTAAGGGCTTGTGGTTCCCTTTCTTGGCCTCCTTACCCTAGGCTACGGCCCTTGTGGGACCCATGACAACTCTTTAGAGCTCCTACCCTAAGCCACTATCCGTTAGAGGCCTCTTTCCCTTTAGTGTTAGGCCTTCTTAGCCTTTTCCTTCCTCCTTTTCCTTTTCATTTTCCGTGTCTTCCTAGACCCTCTCTAGCCCAACGCTAGGCCTATTGGGCATAGTGCTAGCCCTCCTTGGCCCTAATTTTTCTTCTGTCTACCTCTGAATTTTTTGGATTGAATACTTGGTATGTTTTGTAGAGAAATTGACCCTAATTTGGTGTTTTCAGGTGCCAAGTACATTGGATAACTTTTGGAAATTTTGGCAAGTGTGCTACAAGGCCTTAGGCCTAGGGTTTTCTCTCTAAACCCTCACTTTATATATGTTTTACTTCAGATGTCGTTATGAAACCAACTCACAAAAAGATAGAAAAGATAGATCAATGACTTCAAAGTCAGCCTCTTCGAGGGGGAAACCTCCTTTACATTACACAAATGAACAATTCTTGGATGATAAAAATGACAAGACCTCATTTCTATATATAGGATTCTAAGGGGTCCCAATACAATGAGAGCCTACATAACAATAATATTGTAGGGGCACAACAATAACAATAGTGGGCTTGTATGGGGCATAATAATAATAACATGGGGACTATATGGGCACAATAATACAATAAGGGGGTTGCAATAATAACAATAAGGGGTTACACTAGTAGTATAGGGACCTAACATTCCCCTCTCCTTCAAAAAGTGTTCTCCTCAACACTTGAGTAGTTTTGGACGATTCTGTATAAAATTCTCATCCTTCTATGTGGAATCTTCAGCGGGTAAGTTCTTCCACTTGATGAGATACTCTAAAATTGATCGATTTCGTAGCTTTCGATTTCTTGTTTTTGTGATTGCTTCTGGTTCCAATATGATTTTCCCTTCATCTTCATGTTCTTGCAATATTGTTTGAATTGGGATCTTTTCACTTATAACCTTCTTTATGTATGAAACATGGAAAACTAGTTGTGCTTGGGAAGATGTATGAAGCTCCAATTTGTATGCCACAGTACCAATCTTTTGTAACACCTTGTACGAACCATAATACTCTGGTGATAATTTATTATCCTTCTTAGCTTGCTTGGGGGACATTTTTTGTATGGTTATAGTCGTAGAAATACCCAGTCACCTACATCAAAACTTCTTTTGCTGCGATGTTGATCTGCCTATTGTTTCATTCTATTATGGACCAAAGTGAAGTCATATTTTAAGAGTTTGAGAACTTGTTGTTGATGCTCGATGTGGTCTTCCACTTCTTGAACCTTAGAATTTTCTTTTGAATATGATGTGATGGACGGTGGATGATATCCATAAAGTTCCATAAATGGGGTCATTTTTGTTGCAGTATGGAAGGAAGTGTTATACCACCATTCAGCGAGAGGCAACCACTTGACCCATTGTGTCTGTTTATCATACACAAAGAAACGAAGATATCCTTCCAAACTTTTTTTCACTATCTCCATTTGCCCATCAAATTGAGGATGATAAGATGAGCTATGATCTAACTCAGTACCCAAATATTCCACCTCTTGTACTCCAATGAAACATTTGAAGCTTTTTGCATATAATTGTTTCTCCGCCAATAGTTTGACCACCCTGTCAACATGTTGAACATGATCCTTCCAAGACTTGTTGTAGATTAGTATATCATCAAAAAATACTAACACAAATATTCTAAGGAAGGGTTTGAAAATGGAATTCATCAAACCTTGAAATATAGAAGGTGCGTTGGTAAGGCCAAAAATCATGGCCAAAAATTCATAATGACCCTGATGAGTTCTAAATGTTGTTTTTGGAATGTCTTCAGCCTTCATTCTGATTTTATGGTATCCTATACAAAGATCCAAATTGGTGAAGTAAATTGCTCCATGTAATTCATCCAATAATTCATCAATGATGGGAATGGGAAATTATCTTTAATAGTAGGCTTGTTGAGCTCCCTATAATATGGAAACATGCACCGTGATCCATCCTTCTTGTGTACCAATACCACTTGAGCAGAGAAAGAACTTTGACTAGGTTGAATTATACCAACCTCTAGCATTTGTTCAACCATACATTCAATTTTACTCTTTTGGGCATATGAATATCTGTAAAGCCTGATGTTTGGGGGAACACTTCCTGGAATCAAATGAATAGCATGATCATGATCATGAATAGGTGGGAGGCATTTGGGAGTCTCAAATACCTTGGAATGATTATCCAAAACCTTTTGGAGATTTGGAGAAATATATGATTTTGATGTGGGAACCTCTAGTGAACATAATTGTGCAATTACACCCTGTTTTTCTTTCTTTAGAAGCTTTTTCATGCTGTTAGAGTTGATTATCTTTCCTAGTTTCCATACGATACCCCTTAATTCAACTTCCTTTCCTTCCCAAAAAAAATTCAAGAAAAATTCTTGAAAATTAAAAGCTCACGTACCCAAAGATTGTAGCCATTAGACTCCTAGTACAACATCTGCACCACCCATTGGAATGGAAAGCATTGGACTATTCAAGACATATTATCCCATGGATAGATTGATATCATGACACTTTCAAGAGAAATTTATCTTTCCTCCATTTGAAACCAATACTTGATACTCTGGTGCTAGATATGGGAAGCAATTCAATTCCTTGGCTATCTTAACAATGAATAAAATTATGGGTATTAGCCAAATCAATCAACACTATTACCTTTTTCTTCTTGATATGCCCCTCTATCTTGAGAGTTTGAGGAGTGGTAATTCTTGTCAATGCATTACAAGATATGGTTAGATTCATTTCTTCTTTCTCTGGGATTGGTTCCTGGTGTATATCCTCTTCTTTTAACGTTTCTTGTTCCTTTTCTTGTTCCTCTTCCCCATCTATGTAAGTTAATTTATTACCAGCACACTTATGACCTTTAGTGTATTTTCTATCAATTGTAATAAAGCCCTTTTGCTCTTTTTTCTTCCAATTTTTGTGGTGTCAACCTTGTAGGTGGTGAAAGGCTAGGAGAAACAACACTTCCATATTTATAGTTGTGAGTGGTAGGCTTCCTTGTTGCCATAATTTTTCTTTCGATTTTTCTTGCCAACCTGAATGCCTTCTCCAATGAATCAGGTTGCCAAAGGCAAACCTCATGTTGGATGTTATCCTTTAAAGTCCCTATGAACACATCAATCCTATGCTCCTCTGGAATATCTTTTACCCTTATATTCAATTTTTGGAAGTCCTCAATGTGCTCCATCATTGAACCCTTTTGTTTGAGATTTATCAATTGGCTAAAAAAGGTGTTTCTTTTTGTATCCTCATAATGTGCTATCATTTCTTCCATAAAAATTGCCCAAGTGACAAATTTTTTATGAGAGCAAAGCCATCGATACCATACAAACTGATTTGGTTCCAAATATAAAGTTGCAATGCGTACCTTTTGTGTGTTTTGCACATTATGGAGATCAAAATATTGCTCCATATGTAGTATCCATGTTACGGGATCCTTGCCATCAAACTTCCTCATATTGATCTTTGGAACATGGTGGGTCTTCAATCCAACATTAGAGTCTATGAAATCATGATTGGCATTTCTTTTGTTTTCATCATGAGTTTCCTTTACTACCCTTTCGCCATTAGTAAGCATTTATTGTAGCAAATTTATGAAATATGTATAGAAATATTCCATGTTGTCTTTAATTTTTTCTTCTATACCATACATCTTAGCTTCCACACCCTTTTAATTCCTTCAAACTAAATTTTCAACCAAACTTATGCAAAACTTTAAAAAAAACTACACACTGTTTTTAGATTTGTAGGAGCTCGATATCACATCTGTTGTATCTATGTAATTTTAGATCTCCAAGGTCTGAAATTGCGTCCTCTAGTAGCCCTCCAAGTCTTCTTTCTAAACCCACAAGTCTAATCAATATTGGATTCTCCAAGGAAGAGTTATGCTAAATCTCCCACGATGACCTGATTATAGACTTGTTCAATAAAGCGCACTTGTACGAAGTGCAACGTGTCACTGTTTTGACCTTAGGACCTAAAACCGATATACAGAAAACTAAAGGTCATCATATTTTTGCAATTTTTTTATGAAATTTCAATCTTATGCTTAGAGAGAAAGTTATGATGATTTTCCCCAGGTCACCCGTTTGGGATGTAATTTGGGACCCTACAAAAACCCTAAATGTCTTGGACCATATCTCCAAAAATATAGAGAAACAAGCTCTTAAATTTGGGCTCAAGATTTATCACGATTTCGTCTCAAATGGGTTTTAATTTTAGATTTTGAACCTTTGTAGAAAAAAATTATAGAGAAAATTCCACAATGACTTGTTTGAGATGGAATTCTAGAGCTTGCAAAAACCCTAACGTCCTCAGATGATATATCCAAAAATATAGCGAGACAAGATTGGAAATTCAGATCCAAGGTTCATAATGAGTTCAGATCAAATGGGTGTTTGTTTTAGCTTTTGAAACTTCGTAGACAAAAAGTTATAGTGAAAATTCCACAATGTCCTATTTGGAGCAGCGAAACTCTAGAATCCAAAGCTCTGATACCAAATGTTATGAAACCAGATCATAAAAAGATAGAAAAGATAGATCAATGATTTCAAAGTCAACCTATTCAAGGGGGTAACCTCCTTTACATTATGCAAATGAACAATTCTTGGATGATACAAATGACAAGACCTCCTTTCTATATATAAGAGTCTAAGGGGTCCAAATACAATAAGAGCTTACATAACAATAATATTGTAGGGGCACAACAATAATAATAGTGGGCTTCTATGGGGCATAATAATAACAACATGGGGACTACATGGGAACAATAATACAATAAGGGAGTTTCACTAACAATAAGGGGTTACACTAGTAGTATAGGGACCTAACAACTATCATAAATTCTTCATAATAGTGATATAAGTGTCCTAAAATAACATCTAAGTAGTCTTAACACCTTAATATTTCATGGTTAAATTTTGCTAGTGTTTTGGCCACTTGGGTATCAAATATCCAACCTAGATATACTTGTTAGCTTGCCAGAATATCTTTGCATAACTGAATAATCAGGTATGATATTTTCTGAATATTTTATCTTAAAGAGTTTAACAATCTATATTCTCATTTTGGAAAACTTGGTCTAACATTTGATAAATTTTGGGCACTTTTTGGTAGAAATCATTGCACTAATAAATCAATGTTTGCATAATTTCTTCACTGTTGTAATAAAAGTTTTCAGATATGATATACACTAAATATTGCATCATAAGTGGGCTGGAATTCATAAATTTACATTGGCAAGTCATTAGGCAGCTCATTGGTCATTTCATGTTACATATTGCTTGGAAATTTCTTGGTTTGAAGTGATTGGTTCACTACTATCCTATACTTTTTTATAGGTGGACATTTCATAATTAAATTGGCTCATAGTGGTTTATATTGTTAAGTTCTAATAGTTGCTTTCCTTGTGTTAAACTTGAGAATTTGTTAACTTGACACTTAAACTACTCAAACATTTCATCTCTAAATCTTTAAATCTTATTTATGAGCTAAGTCACTTTGGCATTAAGATCTAATTGACACTGTGATTGTGACATTGTTGAATAAGTGCGCTACGTTAAGTTCATAATCTTTTTCTCTTTCATAATCTTAAGAAAATTTGGTAATTTTATTGTTTATCTTGAGAACTTGGAATCTTAAGTTTATTCAAGCATCTTGGCATTGTCTGAAAACATAATCGTTGCATAAGATGGTTGATTGAAATATCTTGATTAATTGGTATATTGTGGATTTGATATTGGCACTAAGTTAATTGACACTTTCTTGGTTGTAATATTGCATTTTGATTTTCAAATACTCTTGTCATAAAGAAATATCATAACTTAAGTACTCAAACCTTAAGAAATCTTAGTTAAGAATCTCACTCATAATCATTGAATAAGAATTCTATGCTTAACTTGCACTAATAACTTACCTCCAAGCATAAGCTTGGTTGATAGACTCATAGGATAACCCTTTCTCATCTAGCTTGAGGGATTCAACCATTTTTAGTGGTTCACTGAGTGGTTGGAACACAAGGGGAGGTATTGTTAATCAAGCCTTTGCTTGCTTCCTGTTGGCTTCCATCCCACAACCTACTCTAAAGACTGATCTCAAAACATTTAAGAGGGATGTTCCATTTAGACTAGGCATATGATTTAAAATTAACCAAGATCCTTGCATTACACTTAGTTTCTAGGATTTTCATCGCATATAGGTTAGTTGATAATTTAAGAAGCAATTGTCCATCCAGTTACTTGGTCTCGTTTTGTAATAAGAAAGGATTTTGAATCCATAAGGCACTGGTCTCATTTCTAAATCTAATCGAATCCTTAAGTCTTGCTAAATTAAACTGAGTAGCTAAGCCACTCAATTGTGTCTCCCGGATAAGTTGGTTCCCAACTTGTCTTTCATTATCTCATTTTCATAGGGTCTACCCCCATATCCTGCTATTGGGAGACAACTATAACGGAGTGGGTGAGGATCAGAGTGAAAACCCTCGCCATAAGTTGTTGTTGCGGTGCCTGTACAATCTGAGCGACAACAAGCCTCTCTAAAGGAAATCGAATGACCACTAGGGAAATTCAAATTTGCATGTAGAAGCATTGGGATTGTCACCCATTTGTCTTGATATTGTCACCATTTTCCTTGGGATTGACTCCCAAACTTCTATACAATAGGTCCATGGGATCTCTTTATGTATCCATTGTTACGAGCTATTGTACTTGGGAAAGCTCTGCTATTATGTACACTTGTTCTCAATTGCAATAAAAGGCTTTAGGGTTCATTCATGAGTTGTTGTTCCATTGGAGTATGGTGATTGACTCACTATTGGAACATGGAACTCAATCAAACAATATTAATAACAGATCATGCAAAGGAAATAAGTACCATGGAGGTTAATCATTTTATCCAAGTGGTTTCTCTTCAAAGCAAATCGTTTGCCATGGAAGAAAAACAAGTACAATTAATCAACACCATGGAAACAAATCATGCCGAGGAAATAAGTGTTATGAAGGCTAATAAGATCACTTTTCAAAATAGGTTGGAGGAAATGGAAATATTACATGTACATAAATTCCAACTTAGGTCAGATAGTGAATGGGAAAAGAACAAATAAACAAATCATAAGCCTCCCAATCCACTAAAGCAAGCTTCATCTTATTATGAGGATGTCATGTATTCCGTTGAAAAATGACTAATTGAAGGTGATCTGGATAGAAAGGAAACTGAGGGGAATCAAGATAATACTTATTAGATTGATCCATCACTCATGCCATAGCAGATGTTGAATGGAGAAAGGCAGGTCATACAAGTTTTGGATATTTCAAATTTTCCATCTGAGCATTTTCAGGATCAGAGAGAAAGGTCTAATTTGATTGCATCGACATCAACATCACAATCTGTTAAGAAGAAAAGAAAAAGGCGGAAATAATTTGGTAAATTTGACGGTTATGTACAACATGTTGGGATAGATAAAAGTAGTAAGAAATTCAGAATTAGACAAGGCACATCTGAAAAACAACCCATGGATCTGCCTGAAAGTAAGCAAATTCTTAGCATGAACTTCAATGAGGACATCTAATGCCATGGGGGATCTTTTGTATTGTATTTCTAACTTTATTCTTTGTCATTTTTCTAAGTAGTTTCATTTTTTGAATAAATTGTCATTTTTTCTCTTACAAATAAATTTCCATTTATGTATTTCTTTATTTCTATATTTGATGATATTTTGAATGGATGCTACAGATATATGTATTTTTTTGGTGGATGTAGATTTTAGGTTCTTGCATACTATCACTTCCTATTTAGCATGCATCCCCATGGGGAGTCAGATGTTGACCACTGAAGTGTACCCAAATATTTTTTGAAGACTCCATGCCCAAGGATGTATCATAGGCTTCATGTACCATTAGAGTTCACCATATCATCAGAGTTTTTCAACTCTACTTCCTCTTCTCATCTCCTTCTGTTGTACTCAGATTGCACAAACCCCGCGAGGATGATGTAAAGTCATGCTAGTATGATGAGTTGTGCCATGTAACAATCTTAGGTAACTTGGTATCTTTTCATCAAGTGAGTTTACTCTGGGAGGTTTTTTTCACTTGGTTAATTATTATATCCTTACGAGGACTTAATAAATAATTGTGTTTTCCTCCATGCATAACTCCAAAGCTAGAGTACAGATTGATGTTGAGGCCTTGGGTGAGTCCTAGTTTCTAAAGTCATTGTATATTATCATAATATACCACTCGTAAAATTTCGTGGAATTTGATTAGGTCTAAGGGTGATTTTTAAAATTTTTAAAATTTCCCGCAAGGCAGAAATTTAAATAAATTTTGAAAATAAAATGTAATAAGTGATGTATTCAATGACATTCTTTCAATCTTTCATCTTCATCATTCATATTTTATCGTTTCATTTAGCCGACAACTCCACACCATTCCTAGCACTGTTGCGATCTATTCATATTTTCATCACCTTATATTTTCTCCTATAACTAATATTTTCATCTTCTTTATCCACACCTTTAGCATCTGGACATTTCGGTTGGTTTCCTGTTTGGGTGGAGAATCCACTAATTCATTTAGTCACAAGAGCTTACTCTAGAAGAAATCCTAGTAGCTTGGTTAACCCCACTCTCAATCTTGAAAAGGATTTAAGAGCTCGGTTAAAAAAATTACATTCTAGATAGCATTTAATCTTTCTCAGATAGGAAACCCTCCCTGATATCCATTTTCTTCTTTTTGACTAGCTTTTGTTTTTCTATATTTTGGATTTTAGAGTTAGATTCATGTTCAAGTGGCGACTCCACTTCTTCCATTTTTTTTAAGAATTTTTGATAGAAGCCCTTTTCTTGTATACTTATTTCTTATCTTGAACATGGACCTATCACTAATATCCATTTTCTCTCAAGTGAGCAAGTCATCATGAATGACTTGCTCGCTCCCTGTAGTTTTACTAACATTCGGGGTTATCCCCATTACATTCCAGAGAAATCCATTGATAATTTTCCTTCTTTTCAAGGCAATGGTGCAATTAATGCTAATGACCATCTCAAGAAATTTAATCTTTGTGTGCTAAGTGGTGCAACAATGCTAACTATAATCATGAAGACATTAAGATGCGGTTCATTGTCTTTTCCTTGGAATATAATTGTATGGATTGGTTTCATGATTTTCCTAATGATTCTTTTGATTCTCTATAAGCTATAATAAATGCCGTTATTAATGAATATGGAGATAAGAAGAATGAAAATGGTTTACTTCGTGCCATTTATAGTATGAAAAATAATGAAGATGAGACTATTAAAAAATTTAATAGGAGGTTCAATGGAATTGTAAGAGATTTATCTCAAGATTACAAACCTCCTAACAAGCCTTTGTTAGACCATTACATTGATGCATTTGACACTGACACTTCTTATGAGTTGATGCTGGGAAACCCACTAATGTAAGGGTTGCTCATAATTTAGCCGAGGAATTAGAAAAGGATAAGAAAGGATCCAGGAAGTTTGGGATTCTAGACTTTAAAGAGGAAGAAATTAAAGAAAAAGAAAGTGATCATGTTAAAGAATTAGCTCATATCATTAAAAGTATGCAAGTTGAGCATAAAAATGAAGTCACTATCATGCATAATTGCCTAATTAATATGGATGAATCATAAGAGATTGAGATTTAGAATAATAATGATCAATATTAGCCATATTGCAGTCCTTGTGAAAGTTTTCATGATGAATCTACTTGTGCTATTGCAAGAGGAATCTTGGGTAGTGGAATTGTAGGTACAAGTGGCCAAACTAACAATGTTATTGAAGAATCAAATTGCTTTCCTATATAAGATCAAGACAAGCATATTGTTAAGGAATTAACTAAAATGATTGAAGACATGCAATCTATTCATGCAAGATTAATAAAAGATCACAACAGAGAAATGAGTTCCATGGAGAACATGTTACAGGTGAGTACATATCGAGACTTACTGATTGAAGGCTGCGGGAATGGGCCCGTGATGTCACTGTTAATCAGCCCAACAGGTGAATAAGCTCTCTGTGCCTTCCTTTTGTCAAAATTTTGCTCCGGATGCTTGCCAAGAATGCATCCTTGACATGCACTGCTTGTGAATTTAATAGCGGGCAATCCTTCTACCATGTTTTCCTTGCTAAGTTGATGCAAGTACTTATAGTTTAGATGGCCAAATATTTCATGCCATAACCTGATGATATCATTAGATTGTGATATAAATACAGTTATAATATATTTATTAACAAAGTGGGAGAATAAATACAAACAAGAACTGTGATATGCAATTCCATGTGCAAGTTGTGAGCCTGTGGAAATGTCGGTAATCACTGCAGAGTCTGGAGTGAACTCCACCTTCCTTCCAAAGCCGGAATGAGTGATCTGATATATTGAGATAATATTTGTAGACAGCAAGGGAACATGAAGCACATTTGTGAAGCAGCCCCCTTCAAGGTCTAGCCAATTTATCACTTTTCTTTGTTCCACCGCCCATCCCCTCCTTTGAGCAGAAAGAGAAGTAGGTTTCAGTTTGACAAGGATATGCAATGCAATGATGAGCAGTTACAACGACCAAAGAGGGTCAATTTTCAGCAAGGAACATCTGATAAGAAACCTGTTGATCTACCAGTCAACAAACAAATGTTCGAGATTGTGCCAGATCGATGACATCTGATGCCGTAGGGAATCATTTTATTATATCTCTAATCCTACTCCTTTTTTTTTCATGTCGTTAGCTAATTTTATTTCACGAATTTATGATATGTATTCTATATTTCAGTTTGTTAGAGTAGAATTTGTTTCTATTCCAGCAGGATTTACTATATATGAATGATGATTTCGATGTTGAATGGATATCTATTTGATGGATTTCTATTTTCTTGGATTCAGGATTATGAGATTCTCATGTTACTTCATGGAAGAAACGTGTCCCCATATGGAGCCAGTGTTGCACACTTTTTGTTAAAGTTCCAAGGAAGTAGATATGCCAAATATTTTTCAAATGATCAGATCATATTTCAACAAATTATTGAGTATTTGTAAACCCATTATGTAAATTTACAACGTAAACGAGTTAGTAAGACCGTATATGAATGTAACAACCTAGGTAAGCCTATTATTTTGGTGAAAATTTCATCCTAGGAGGTCTTTCGTGTCACTGACTCATTTGTGTTTCTAAACACGGATGGTCGACAAAATTTTTCTCCCTAGCCTCACCACAAAGATAGAGTGGAATTATTAATCAAAGTCTTAGGTGAATCCTAGTGTTCTAGTCGAGTCTTATGTAAAAGTGATTTGGGAATAATTTAAGCTAATTGGCTCAATTACTTGATTACAAATCACTTGGTCTACTAGATCATATTGTGTCACAAAATTGAGTGTGTAATTTGAGGATATATATCGAACGGGTGTTCCCCCTTTAAGGGTTGAATTGTAAAAATCTTATGTAAAAAATATTTTAGTGCATGGTTCCTCATACTTAGACACCATGGCTTAAATATTAGAGGGTGGAAAAAAATATTAATCCCCTCAAGTGTCAATTAATTAAATTTTCTCGCAAAAATAAATTAAAATCCTAAGCTCGACATTTAATTAACTAGAGTCAAATTAAAGTCTTAGAGAAATTAAATTCTCTAATTGGAAAAATTCGTGGGTATCGAAGAAGTTAATTTTTAGAGGTCCTCCACCAAGGGAATATTGGAAATTTCAAGAAAAACTGGACCCTTGGACCTTGGTGGTTAAGTCAAAGTCAATTTTGTGAGGAAATTAACTCAAAATAAGTAATTTTGAGCTAATAACAAAATGGGTTAAATGAGAAATTCGAAAATTCTTTAAAAGAAATTAGTTCAACAGTAAAGATTAAAAGTTGATCAAGGATTTATCGACGACCGATATTATTTTGATGAGGATTAAGCCAAATAGCTGTTATTTTTCCACTTGGAGGATTTATCTATATATAGAGAGTCATTTGTGTGTCAAATCCATAAAATGTTTGGCAAAGAAAATGTTGCAGAAAAAATGATGTAACACTACTGGCCTGCTAGGAATTTTTTTGAATCATAATAAAGACATAGGAATGTAGTTCATGACGTTTATTATCTACTGATTTGTGGTACGTGTTGGGTACGAGCATCCCTATATTATGCTTAAATTTTTTAAAGTTTGTTTATTCATTAGATAGGGATAAGATCATTCTATTAATAGATTTTGGGTTTATCTTAGGTGTTCTGATTTTCCATTTGTTTAACAAGATTTCTTGAAGAAAAATATTTAGTGTTTATAGGTTCTCCAACCCTTGAGCTTCAAGTTCACAAACTGTGGACGTAGACTGACCTTGTTTGGAATTCGAATATTTATATGGTTTATTTAACTTTGCTAAGGCTGTAACTTGCATCTATTCTTAGAAATATAATTAGCCATTTGTCAAAAAATTTCATAAAAATTGTTTCTCAAAATTCTTTTCAAAAAAGTTGTATATTTGTAAATAACTTTTGTATAACATATTTTTGTAAATTATTTTTTCTAACTAGGGTTTTGGGGTTTTGAAATTTTTTGTATATATTGGGGTTTTGGGCATTTGTGATTTTATTTTTGCAGGCGTGATCAAACAAGAAGATCTAGAATAGAGCTAGATCTAGGCCCTTGAGGGTAAGATCTAGTCTTCAAATTTTTTGCAGGTCCAACCATTAAAGAATTTGCAACAAAGTGAAGATCGGAAGCAAATATATATATATATATTTCAGAGCTGGACTTCAAGTTTTAGGGCTCTTAAGCTTAGATATAGTCTCTCATATGCCAGTGTCTCCCTCCTATCCTCCTATGTCACCCTTCCTGTCCTCTGCGTTAGGGTTTCAAGCCTCTTTGAGGTTGGATATAGGCTCTAAGGCCCTTGAACTTCCTCTTCTCCCCCTGCATCTTGGTTCTAGGGTCTTTTTGGCCCGATTGTGAGGCCTAAAGGCCTTGAACCCCCCTCCTCAATCCTCCTTCCTCCTCCACTCTCCCTTCTTCCCCATTTTCAGCCCTTCATCCTCCCTTTCTTCCCTCTCTCATTTCCTTTCCCTTCCTTTTCCTTAGCCGCAACCCTCTAAGGGCTTGTGGTTCCCTTTCTTGGCCTCCTTACCCTAGGCTACGGCCCTTGTGGGACCCATGACAACTCTTTAGAGCTCCTACCCTAAGCCACTATCCGTTAGAGGCCTCTTTCCCTTTAGTGTTAGGCCTTCTTAGCCTTTTCCTTCCTCCTTTTCCTTTTCATTTTCTGTGTCTTCCTAGACCCTCTCTAGCCCAACGCTAGGCCTATTGGGCCTAGTGCTAGCCCTCCTTGGCCCTAATTTTTCTTCTGTCTACCTCTGAATTTTTTGGATTGAATACTTGGTATGTTTTGTAGAGAAATTGACCCTAATTTGGTGTTTTCAGGTGCCAAGTACATTGGATAACTTTTGGAAATTTTGGCAAGTGTGCTACAAGGCCTTAGGCCTAGGGTTTTCTCTCTAAACCCTCACTTTATATATGTTTTACTTCAGATGTCGTTATGAAACCAACTCACAAAAAGATAGAAAAGATAGATCAATGACTTCAAAGTCAGCCTCTTCGAGGGGGCAACCTCCTTTACATTACACAAATGAACAATTCTTGGATGATAAAAATGACAAGACCTCATTTCTATATATAGGATTCTAAGGGGTCCCAATACAATGAGAGCCTACATAACAATAATATTGTAGGGGCACAAAAATAACAATAGTGGGCTTGTATGGGGCATAATAATAATAACATGGGGACTATATGGGCACAATAATACAATAAGGGGGTTGCAATAATAACAATAAGGGGTTACACTAGTAGTATAGGGACCTAACGTTCCCCTCTCCTTCAAAAAGTGTTCTCCTCAACGCTTGAGTAGTTTTGGACGATTCTGTATAAAATTCTCATCCTTCTATGTGGAATCTTTAGCCGGTAAGTTCTTCCACTTGATGAGATACTCTAAAATTGATCGATTTCGTAGCTTTCGATTTCTTGTTTTTGTGATTGCTTCTGGTTCCAATATGATTTTCCCTTCATCTTCATGTTCTTGCAATATTGTTTGAATTGGGATCTTCTCACCTATAACCTTCTTTATGTATGAAACATGGAAAACTAGGTGTGCTTGGGAAGATGTATGAAGCTCCAATTTGTATGCCACAGTACCAATCTTTTGTAACACCTTGTACGAACCATAATACTTTGGTGATAATTTATTATCCTTCTTAGCTTGCTTGGGGGACTTTTTTTGTATGGTTATAGTCGTAGAAATACCCAGTCACCTACATCAAAACTTCTTTTGCTGCGATGTTGATCTGCCTATTGTTTCATTCTATTATGGACCAAAGTGAAGTCATATTTTAAGAGTTTGAGAACTTGTTGTTGATGCTCGATGTGGTCTTCCACTTCTTGAACCTTAGAATTTTCTTTTGAAGATGATGTGATGGACGGTGGATGATATCCATAAAGTTCCATAAATGGGGTCATTTTTGTTGCAGTATGGAAGGAAGTGTTATACCACCATTCAGCGAGAGGCAACCACTTGACCCATTGTGTCTGTTTATCATACACAAAGAAACGAAGATATCCTTCCAAACTTTTTTTCACTATCTCCATTTGCCCATCAAATTGAGGATGATAAGATGAGCTATGATCTAACTCAGTACCCAAATATTCCACCTCTTGTACTCCAATGAAACATTTGAAGCTTTTTGCATATAATTTTTTCTCCGCCAATAGTTTGACCACCCTGTCAACATGTTGAACATGATCCTTCCAAGACTTGTTGTAGATTAGTATATCATCAAAAAATACTAACACAAATATTCTAAGGAAGGGTTTGAAAATGGAATTCATCAAACCTTGAAATATAGAAGGTGCGTTGGTAAGGCCAAAAATCATGGCCAAAAATTCATAATGACCCTGATGAGTTCTAAATGTTGTTTTTGGAATGTCTTCAGCCTTCATTCTGATTTTATGGTATCCTATACAAAGATCCAAATTGGTGAAGTAAATTGCTCCATGTAATTCATCCAATAATTCATCAATGACGGGAATGGGAAATTATCTTTAATAGTAGGCTTGTTGAGCTCCCTATAATATGGAAACATGCACCGTGATCCATCCTTCTTGTGTACCAATACCACTTGAGCAGAGAAAGAACTTTGACTAGGTTGAATTATACCAACCTCTAGCATTTGTTCAACCATACATTCAATTTCACTCTTTTGGGCATATGAATATCTGTAAAGCCTGATGTTTGGGGGAACACTTCCTGGAATCAAATGAATAGCATGATCATGATCATGAATAGGTGGGAGGCATTTGGGAGTCTCAAATACCTTGGAATGATTATCCAAAACCTTTTGGAGATTTGGAGAAATATATGATTTTGATGTGGGAACCTCTAGTGAACATAATTGTGCAATTACACCCTGTTTTTCTTTCCTTAGAAGCTTTTTCATACTGTTAGAGTTGATTATCTTTCCTAGTTTCCATACGATACCCCTTAATTCAACTTCCTTTCCTTCCCAAAAAAAATTCAAGAAAAATTCTTGAAAATTAAAAGCTCACGTACCCAAAGATTGTAGCCATTAGACTCCTAGTACAACATCTGCACCACCCATTGGAATGGAAAGCATTGGACTATTCAAGACATATTATCCCATGGATAGATTGATATTATGGCACTTTCAAGAGAAATTTATCTTTCCTCCATTTGAAACCAATACTTGATACTCTGGTGCTAGATATGGGAAGCAATTCAATTCCTTGGCTATCTTAACAATGAATAAAATTATGGGTATTAGCCAAATCAATCAACACTATTACCTTTTTCTTCTTGATATGCCCCTCTATCTTGAGAGTTTGAGGAGTGGTAATTCTTGTCAATGCATTACAAGATATGGTTAGATTCATTTCTTCTTTCTCTGGGATTGGTTCCTGGTGTATATCCTCTTCTTTTAACGTTTCTTGTTCCTTTTCTTGTTCCTGTTCCCCATCTATGTAAGTTAATTTATTCCCAGCACACTTATGACCTTTAGTGTATTTTCTATCAATTGTAACAAAGCCCTTTTGCTCTTTTTTCTTCCAATTTTTGTGGTGTCAACCTTGTAGGTGGTGAAAGGCTAGGAGAAACATCACTTCCATATTTATAGTTGTGAGTGGTAGGCTTCCTTGTTGCCATAATTTTTCTTTCGATTTTTCTTGCCAACCTGAATGCCTTCTCCAATGCATCAGGTTGCCAAAGGCAAACCCCATGTTGGATGTTATCCTTTAAAGTCCCTATGAACACATCAATCCTATGCTCCTCTGGAATATCTTTTACCCTTATATTCTATTTTTGGAAGTCCTCAGTGTGCTCCATCATTGAACCCTTTTGTTTGAGATTTATCAATTGGCTAAAAAAGGTGTTTCTTTTTGTATCCTCATAATGTGCTATCATTTCTTCCATAAAAATTGCCCAAGTGACAAATTGTTTATGAGAGCAAAGCCATCGATACCATACAAACTGATTTGGTTCCAAATATAAAGTTGCAATACGTACCTTTTGTGTGTTTTGCACATTATGGAGATCAAAATATTGCTCCATATGTAGTATCCATGTTACGGGATCCTTGCCATCAAACTTCCTCATATTGATCTTTGGGACATGGTGGGTCTTCAATCCAACATTAGAGTCTATGAAATCATGATTGGCATTTCTTTTGTTTTCATCATGAGTTTCCTTTACTACCCTTTCGCCATTAGTAAGCATTTATTGTAGCAAATTTATGAAATATGTATATAAATATTCCATGTTGTCTTTAATTTTTTCTTCTATACCATACATCTTAGCTTCCACACCCTTTTAATTCCTTCAAACTAAATTTTCAACCAAACTTATGCAAAACTTTAAAAAAAACTACACACCGTTTTTAGATTTGTAGGAGCTCGATATCACATATGTTGTATCTATGTAATTTTAGATCTCCAAGGTCTGAAATTGCGTCCTCTAGTAGCCCTCCAAGTCTTCTTTCTAAACCCACAAGTCTAATCAATATTGGATTCTCCAAGGAAGAGTTATGCTAAATCTCCCACGATGACCTGATTATAGACTTGTTCAATAAAGCGCACTTGTACGAAGTGCAACGTGTCACTGTTTTGACCTTAGGACCTAAAACCGATATACAGAAAACTAAAGGTCATCATATTTTTGCAATTTTTTTACGAAATTTCAATCTTATGCTTAGAGAGAAAGTTATGATGATTTTCCCCAGGTCACCCGTTTGGGATGTAATTTGGGACCCTGCAAAAACCCTAAATGTCTTGGACCATATCTCCAAAAATATAGAGAAACAAGCTCTTAAATTTAGGCCCAAGATTTATCACGATTTCATCTCAAATGGGTTTTAATTTTAGATTTTGAACCTTTGTAGAAAAAAAATTATAGAGAAAATTCCACAATGACTTGTTTGAGATGGAATTCTAGAGCTTGCAAAAACCCTAACGTCCTAAGATGATATCTCCAAAAATATAGTGAGACAAGATTGGAAATTCAGATCCAAGGTTCATAATGAGTTCAGATCAAATGGGTGTTTGTTTTAGCTTTTGAAACTTCGTAGACAAAAAGTTATAGTGAAAATTCCACAATGTCCTGTTTGGAGCAGCGAAACCCTAGAATCCAAAGCTCTGATACCAAATGTTATGAAACCAGATCACAAAAAGATAGATCAATGATTTCAAAGTCAACCTATTCAAGGGGGTAACCTCCTTTACATTATGCAAATGAACAATTCTTGGATGATACAAATGACAAGACCTCCTTTCTATATATAAGAGTCTAAGGGGTCCAAATACAATAAGAGCTTACATAACAATAATATTGTAGGGGCACAACAATAATAATAGTGGGCTTCTATGGGGCATAATAATAACAACATGGGGACTACATGGGAACAATAATACAATAAGGGAGTTGCACTAACAATAAGGGGTTACACTAGTAGTATAGGGACCTAACAACTATCATAAATTCTTCATAATAGTGATATAAGTGTCCTAAAATAACATCTAAGTAGTCTTAACACCTTAATATTTCATGGTTAAATTTTGCTAGTGTTTTGGCCACTTGGGTATCAAATATCCAACCTAGATATACTTGTTAGCTTGCCAGAATATCTTTGCATAACTGAATAATCAGATATGATATTTTCTAAATATTTTATCTTAAAGAGTTTAACAATCTATATTCTCATTTTGGAAAACTTGGTCTAACATTTGATAAATTTTGGGCACTTTTTGGTAGAAATCATTGCACTAATAAATCAATGTTTGCATAATTTCTTCACTGTTGTAATAAAAGTTTTCAGATCTGATATACACTGAATATTGCATCATAAGTGGGCTGAAATTCATAAATTTACATTGGCAAGTCATTAGGCAGCTCATTGGTCATTTCATGTTACATATTGCTTGGAAATTTCTTGGTTTGAAGTGATTGGTTCACTACTATCCTATACTTTTTTATAGGTGGACATTTCATAATTAAATTGGCTCATAGTGGTTTATATTGTTAAGTTCTAATAGTTGCTTTCCTTGTGTTAAACTTGAGAATTTGTTAACTTGACACTTAAACTACTCAAACATTTCATCTCTAAATCTTTAAATCTTATTTATGAGCTAAGTCACTTTGGCATTAAGATCTAATTGACACTGTGATTGTGACATTGTTGAATAAGTGCTCTACGTTAAGTTCATAATCTTTTTCTCTTTCATAATCTTAAGAAAATTTGGTAATTTTATTGTTTATCTTGAGAAATTGGAATCTTAAGTTTATTCAAGCATCTTGGCATTGTCTCAAAACATAATCGTTGCATAAGATGGTTGATTGAAATATCTTGATTAATTGGTATATTGTGGATTTGACATTGGCACTAAGTTAATTGACACTTTCTTGGTTGTAATATTGCATTTTGATTTTCAAATACTCTTGTCATAAAGAAATATCATAACTTAAGTACTCAAACCTTAAGAAATCTTAGTTAAGAATCTCACTCATAATCATTGAATAAGAATTCTATGCTTAACTTGCACTAATAACTTACCTCCAAGCATAAGCTTGGTTGATAGACTCATAGGATAACCCTTTCTCATCTAGCTTGAGGGATTCAACCCTTTTTAGTGGTTCACTGAGTGGTTGGAACACAAGGGGAGGTATTGTTAATCAAGCCTTTGCTTGCTTCCTGTTGGCTTCCATCCCACAACCTACTCTAAAGACTGATCTCAAAACATTTAAGAGGGATGTTCCATTTAGACTAGGCATATAATTTAAAATTAACCAAGATCCTTGCATTACACTTAGTTTCTAGGATTTTCATTGCATATAGGTTAGTTGATAATTTAAGCAGCAATTGTCCATCCAGTTACTTGGTCTCGTTTTGTAATAAGAAAGGATTTTGAATCCATAAGGCACTGGTCTCATTTCTAAATCTAATCGAATCCTTAAGTCTTGCTAAATTAAACCGAGTAGCTAAGCCACTCAGTTGTATCTCCCGGATAAGTTGGTTCCCAACTTGTCTTTCATTATCTCATTTTCATAGGGTCTACCCCCCATATCCTGCTATTGGGAGACAACTATAACGGAGTGGTTGAGGATCAGAGTGAAAACCCTCGCCATAAGTTGTTGTTGCGGTGCCTGTACAATCTGAGCGACAACAAGCCTCTCTAGAGGAAATCGAATGACCACTAGGGAAATTCGAATTTACATGTAGAAGCATTGGGATTGTCACCCATTTGTCTTGAGATTGTCACCATTTTCCTTGGGATTGACTCCCAAACTTCTATACAATAGGTCCATGGGATCTCTTTATGTATCCATTGTTACGAGCTATTGTACTTGGGAAAGCTCTGCTCTTATGTACACTTGTTCTCAATTGCAATAAAAGGCTTTAGGGTTCATTCATGAGTTGTTGTTCCATTGGAGTATGGTGATTGACTCACTATTGGAACATGGAACTCAATCAAACAATATTAATAACAGATCATGCAAAGGAAATAAGTACCATGGAGGTTAATCATTTTATCCAAGTGGTTTCTCTTCAAAGCAAATCGTTTGCCGTGGAAGAAAAACAAGTACAATTAATCAACACCATGGAAACAAATCATGCCGAGGAAATAAGTGTTATGAAGGCTAATAAGATCACTTTTCAAAATAGGTTGGAGGAAATGGAAATATTACATGTACATAAATTCCAACTTAGGTCAGATAGTGAATGGGAAAAGAACAAATAAACAAATCATAAGCCTCCCAATCCACTAAAGCAAGCTTCATCTTATTATGAGGATGTCATGTATTCCGTTGAAAAATGACTAATTGAAGGTGATCTGGATAGAAAGGAAACTGAGGGGAATCAAGATAATACTTATTAGATTGATCCATCACTCATGCCATAGCAGATGTTGAATGGAGAAAGGCAGGTCATACAAGTTTTGGATATTTCAAATTTTCCATCTAAGCATTTTCAGGATCAGAGAGAAAGGTCTACTTTGATTGCATCGACATCAACATCACAATCTATTAAGAAGAAAAGAAAAAGGCGGAAATAATTTGGTAAATTTGACGGTTATGTACAACATGTTGGGATAGATAAAAGTAGTAAGAAATTCAGAATTAGACAAGGAACATCTGAAAAACAACCCATGGATCTGCCTGAAAATAAGCAAATTCTTAGCATGAACTTCAATGAGGACATCTAATGCCATGGGGGATCTTTTTTATTGTATTTCTAACTTTATTCTTTGTCATTTTTCTAAGTAGTTTCATTTTTTGAATAAATTGTCATTTTTTCTCTTACAAATAAATTTCCATTTATGTATTTCTTTATTTCTATATTTGATGATATTTTGAATGGATGCTACGGATATATGTATTTTGTTGGGGGATGTAGATTTTAGGTTCTTGCATACTATCACTTCCTATTTAGCATGCATCCCCATGGGGAGTCAGATGTTGACCACTGAAGTGTACCCAAATATTTTTTGAAGACTCCATGCCCAAGGATGTATCATAGGCTTCATGTACCATTAGAGTTCACCATATCATCAGAGTTTTTCAACTCTACTTCCTCTTCTCATCTCCTTCTGTTGTACTCAGATTGCACAAACCCCGCGAGGATGATGTAAAGTCATGCTAGTATGATGAGTTGTGCCATGTAACAATCTTAGGTAACTTGGTATCTTTTCATCAAGTGAGTTTACTCTGGGAGGTTTTTTTCACTTGGTTAATTATTATATCCTTACGAGGACTTGATAAATAATTGTGTTTTCCTCCATGCATAACTCCAAAGCCAGAGTACAGATTGATGTTGAGGCCTTGGGTGAGTCCTAGTTTCTAAAGTCATTGTATATTATCATAATATACCACTCGTAAAATTTCGTGGAATTTGATTAGGTCTAAGGGTGATTTTTAAAATTTTTAAAATTTCCCGCAAGGCAGAAATTTAAATAAATTTTGAAAATAAAATGTAATAAGTGATGTATAGAAAAGTTGTATGGGGTATGTGTGCTCAAAATTACACCTCTCACTCTTAAATCTATTCTATGACACACTCTGAGGGGTAAAAAATAATTTCTAGACTCTCAAAACCCACTTTTTCTAATTTTAGTGGGAAATTTGACAATAAATTAAACCATAAATAAATTAAATGGAGAAAAATGAATAGCTCCATGTGACAAAATGACATGGAAATGATTTCGAAATTATTTCAAGTCAAAAGAATGAGTCAAAGGGACAAGTGGTGGATGATTTGGCACCTTGCATCATAAATACAAGGCCCACTCAAGGAAATCAACTTTCGAGTGTTAATAAGGAAGCTGCTTACTTGGAAATTCGAATTTATGGAGTTAATGCACATTTAGGGGAATTTGGGAGAATATTTGACAAAGATTTTTGTGGAAATTGGTTTATTTAGCTATTTAAGAGCATTTCTCAAACTAGAAAAGTGATGGGGTTCACTCCTATCACTTGATTTGGTATTGTATATTATTTTGTATCATACTTGCATGCTCTTTTACTCTAATTTTGTCTTAGTTTTGCATCCCATAGTTGGCATTTTGACATAAGTGCCTTGAGGAAATACCATTGAGCTCTAATTAGTTTTTTTGTAGGACCTCTCATGCATTTAAGATTTATTTCAAAGAGGCTGTGGACACTAGAAGGAGCCGCAAATAAGGATAGGCAGTGGGCATTTTTGTAGTTTGTAATTTTCATAGTTTAGAAAGTCTTCATTGGCCCTTGAGGTTTCTAATTTTGGAGGTGTTGCACATGTTTTGTTATAGTTCCAAGGAAATAGTTGTACCATTTTTTCTTAAGTTCAGAAACATCAGCCAATAGATTATTATATCATTGTAAACCCATTCTGCAAATTTGTATTGTAAATGATGCTAGTATGATCGTTAATTATATAATAACCTAGGTAAGCCTACGATTTTGGCAAAAAATTTCATCCTAAGAGGTTTTTCGTCTCACTGATTATTTGTGTTTCTAAACAAGGATGATCAACATAGTTTTTCCCTCCAGCCTCACCCCAAAGCTAGGATGAGATTTATCGTCGAAGTGCTAGGTGAGTCATAGTGTTTTAGTCGAGTCTTTTGTAAAAGTGATTTGGGAATAATTTAAACTATTTTGCTAAATTATTTTATTACAAATCACTTGGTCTAATAGATCGTATTGGGTTGCAGGATTGAGTAAATTTTATGAGGGTCTATACTATTCCCCCTTTGAGAGTTGAATTTGTAAAATCTTATGTAAAAAATATTTTAGTGCATAATCCCTCATACTTAAACATCATGGCTAAAATATTTGAGGGTGGAAAAATAATTAATTCCCTCGTGAGTCAATTAATTAATTTTTCTCGTAAAAATAAAATTAAATCCTAAGCCAGAAAATTAATTAATTTAGAGTCAAAATTAAAATGTTAGAGAAATTAATTTCTCCCAGTGAAAAAAGTCGTGGGTCTAAAAAAAGTTAATTTTTGGAGGTCCCCTCACTAAGGAAACATTGGAAATTTAAAAAAAAATTGAACCCTTGGACCTTGGTAGTTAAGTCAAAGTCAAAATTTTGAGGGAATTAGTTCAAAATAATTATTCTTAAACTGATAAAAAATGAGTTTTATGAGAAATTTGAAAATTCCTCAAAAATAATTATTATCAACGGTCGAGATTATTTTGACGGAGATCAAACCAACTAGTCGTTATTTTCCACTCAGAGAATCTATCTATAAATTAGAGGCCATTTTTCTTCTCAATTTGTGATGAAATCTCTGACTCTAGTCTATGTAATTTTGCAATGCTGGTTTTGTTCCACTCATCTACTGGGAACATTTGAAATATCATAATAAAAGATTTGGGGTTCAGTTCATGGTGTTCTTTGTTCGATGATTTGTGGTATGTGCTTTCTTATATTGTGCTTACAATTTTAAAGTTTGTTTATTCATTGGATGGTGATAAGTACATTCTATTGGTAGATTTTGGGTATATCTTAGGTGATCTGATTCGTCATACATTTAACAATCTTTCTTAAAGAAAATATATAGAGTTTGCAGGTTCCCTGGCCCTTGGGCTCCAAATTCACAGACTTTGGAGGAGAGCTGACCTTGTTTGGGCTCCGAGAATTTTGTTTGGTTTTCTTACTTCGCTATGGCTATGAGAAATACCATAACTTTCAAAACACATCTGAGCTATGGCCATTATTCATCATTTAAAAAATTATTTACTCAAAATTATTTTTTTCCAAACATTGTATATTTGTATATAACTTGTAAATAATTTTTGTAAATGAAATTTTCTAACCCTTGTTTTGCATCTATTTGGGTTTGAGTTTTTATTTTAAATTTTATGTTTTGTGGTTTTTAACATATTTGTAAATATTCTTTATATTTATTTTATTTTATAATTAATTTTTATATTTCAAAATTGTAAATATTTATTTCATTTAAGTTTAATTTTTTTAATTAGATTTAACTTTTAATTTGAAATTTAAATTTTACTTGTAAATTTTTTATCCCACATTGAAAATTTGATAATAGTTTCTCTGATTTGTGTCTATATATACTAACCTTTCACCTTTTATTTTCTATTATGTAAATAATTCTGCTAGTGCTTTGCATTTTAATTTTTTCTTGTATATAATTTCTTGGGGTTTTTTTTTTTTTTTTTTATTTATTGTTTTTTTTAGAAAATTTGCTTTTATTTGTACAAGTGAAATCTCTCAAGGGATCAAAGAAATGAGTAAACTTATGAAGTTTCCAATCCTTAAAAACCCTAGACATCTAGGGTTTTTAAGCTCATTTTGGTAGGTTGCTTATTTTCAAATTGGGGAAGAAACCCATTTTTTGAAGGACCTAGCTCTTACCCAACCTAAAAGGCTAGTGTTTGGGACATATTTTGCAAGCATTAAGAAGGTTGTAAGCCCTACAAGGGCTAGATCTCATTGCAAACACGAGTTTCTTCAAGGGATTGCCATTTTATCTCTAATAATTTGTTATTGCAACAATAATAAAGGTTCGATCTTTTGGTTTTGAGCTAACATTTTGTGAGTGCAAGTGTTGAGGAGTGATTTCTCTCACATCTCCAAACTTGGCATAGGCCATTAGGCCTTGGGTTTTTCTTTTATTGCCTTCATCTCTCATTTTAATTGACTGAATAATTTATATCAGATCTAATATATTGATATAATTGTGGTATAATCATCATACTACAAGACTAAAGAACCCACACATTAAGTTAATAACTCATACAAGGCTTCAAAACAAATTACAAGGGTTTGATATATCAATTTTATTGTTTTATTTTGGCTATCATATAATTTTCAAGGTCTGATTTGAAATTGCAGAGGTCTGATATGAAAGTTTCAAGTTTGATATAATTGTTACAACAATGTATTCATGTCATAAACACACATAAAATAAGCCTAAATTCATTAACAAGAGTCGCTTAAGCATTTAACATTAATCTTATGGTTTAATCGATTGCATATAAGTTATTTTTTGAGGATTGTTGGGAAATTTCTAGATCTGATAGGTTTTCTACAACCATTTATGAAGTCATATAAATTAAATAAGAATCATCAAAATTGACTAAAGATCATCTAAAAATCACTCAAATTGATTAACTAATCATTGGAGCTAATTTGGAATTAATATTTAAGTACCTTGTTGGTTTATTAAGGATTGAATCACCAATTTTCTGAGTTATTACAGATCTGATATAGATCATTTTGAGGTATGATTTAAGCATAATAAATTTAATCTCTAGTGTTTAAGCAGTCCTATAATCAAGTGAATATCACTGGAAGTTACATTAGAGGAAAATTCATCCTAAAAGTGGTCTCCTAAGGAAAAATAATAAAATAAGAGTTAAAATAATAAAATAATAGTTAAGAATTTTGGAGGGAAAAGAAGAAAACTACTTTTTTTAATCGTATTTTTGGCTTATCTCCTTATATATTTACTCAAATTTCAAGTGTAGACACTCATCATATGCGAAATTAAATTCCACATCCAACGAGTACCCATTATGCATACTTTTGAGAAGACCCAAATTGATAAAAATTAAAGATACATTAAGAACATGTATCGAACATGTTTTTTTAATGTATCTTCAAGTTTTATCAATGTGGGTATTCTCAAAATTATGCATAGTGGGTACTAGTTGGATGTGGAATTTAATCCTGCATCTAATGAGTGTCTACATTTGAATTTTGAGTAAACCTATGAGGAGATACGCCAAAAATATGACTAAAAAAGTGTTTTTTCTTCTTTTCCCTCCAAAATATTAACATGTACCTCTTTTTAAATTTAAAGGATTTTGATTGGTTTACATATTATGACATGGAAATTACATGAAAATTTCATGGGCATTTTTAGGCTGAAATTTCGTCTAATGAATGCATTGATTTTATAACTTATCTTTGGCATCTTGCATCACTTCTTGACTGCTAACATAAAATTGTAGACCTCTGAATACAAGGTTGCAATGATAATAAATCACATATAAGTCTCTAAAATTGGGTAAGGAAATTTTACAATTCATAATCATTCATGGTTGAAGCGATTTAGACTAAATTTTAGTCATTGGCATCTTATATTAGAAATCATTGGCTAATTAGATAAGTGCTCCAAGTTTCCTAAATTTCTATCATTGTTATCAGTTGTTGGTCAATATCTTTGTGGAATCCTTGTAAGAAGATATCTTGTTGGTTGATGACACTTGTATCATTGAACATTTGGTCTTGTTTAAGATTGTATTTCAATATATTATTAAGTACTCTTGTTATAATAAAATCAACATCAAGTACTTGAATCACATAAACAATCTTAAATCAAGACTCACTCATAATCCTTGCATATCATTCTAGGAATATTATTGCATCTAATAAGTTACCTCCAAGCATAAGCTTGGTTGATATACATTTAGGACAACTTTTTTCACCTTGCTTGAGGAACCTAACACCTCTTTAGTGGTTAACATAGTGACTTTGCAATCATCAAAGCCAAAGTCTCTGTAACGCCAGAGGCATCAGGTGGTTAGAAAACAGGGGGAGGTATCATTAATCAAGCCTCTGCTTGCTTCTCGTTGGATTCTATCCCACAACCTACTATAAAGACTAGTTCCAAAATAGTTAAGAAGAATGAACCATCTGGAACAAACATATAATTAAAAGTAACCAAGATTCTTGCATTTCACCTCAGTCTTAGGATTTGCATAACATATAGGTTATTTAAGCATTCAAGTAGCAGTTTCATTGATAATTAAATCTAATCTCTAAAATTTTGTTAAATCAACCAAGTGCCTAGGCCATTCAATCGTGTCTCTCAGACTCATTGGTTTCCAACTTGTCTTTCATTTCTGTCTTCCATAAGGACTACTCCCCATAGCTTGCCATTGGGAGACAACTAGAACGGAGTGGGTAGGTATTAGAGTGGCAATCCCCACCCTAAGTCGTTGTCGCATCGTTCCTGTACAATATGAGCGACAACATTTTTTGGTGTTGTTGCTGGGGACCTTCTTGTTCTCAGTGCTTCAACGACATTCTTTCAATATTTCATCTTCATCATTCATCTTTGATTGTTTCATTTAGCTGAAAACTCCACAAATTTCATGACACCGTTGCGATCTATTCATCTTTTCATCCCCTTATCTATTCTCCTCTCACTAATATTTTCATCTTCTTTATCCACACCTTTAGTACATGGACATTTCAGTTGGTTTCCTATTTGGGTGATGACTCCACTTATTCATTCATTCACAAGAGCTTACTCTAGAAGAAATCCTGTTAGCTTGGTTAACACTGCTCTTGATCCTAAAAAGGCTTTAAGAGCTCGATTAAACAAATTACATTCTAGAGAGTATTTAATCTTTTTTCAGATAGGAATACCTCCCTGATATCCATCTGTTTCTTCTTGACTAGATTTTGGTTTTTTGCATTTTGGATTTTGAAGTTAGATTCATGTTCAAGTGGTGAATCCGCTTCTTCCATTTTTTGCAAGAAATTATGCTAGAAGCCCTCTTCTTGTTGACTTCTCGTTTATCTTGAACATGGACCTCTTGCTGATATCCATTTTCTCTCAAGTGAGAAAGTCATCATGGATGACTTTCTTGCTCTTTGTACTTTTACTAACATTTAGGGTTATCCCCATGATATTCCAGTGAAAGCCATTGATAATTTTCCTTATTTTCAAGGAAATGGTGCAATTAATGCTAATGACCATATCAAGAAATTTAATATTTGTGTGGCTAAGTGGTGAAACAATACTAACTATAGTCATGAAGACATTAAGATGTGACTCTTTGTATTTTCCTTAGAAGATAATGCTATGGATTGGTTTCATGATTTTCCTAATGATTCTTTTGATTCTCTACAAGCTATGATCAATGCCTTTATTAATGGATATGGAGATAAGAAGAATGAAAATGATTTACTTCACACCATTTATAGTATGAAAAATAATGAAGATGATATTGTTAAAGAATCTAATATGAGGTTCAATGGCATTGTAAGAGGTTTATCTCAAGATTACAAACCTCATGACAAGCTTTTGTTAGACCATTACATTGATGCATTTTACATTGACACTTCTTATGAGTTGATGCGTGAGAAACTCACTAATGTAAGGGTTGCTCAAACTTTAGTTGAGGAATTAGAAAAGGACAAGAAAGCATCCAGGAAGTTTGGGATTCCAGATTTTAAAGAGGAAGAAACTAAAGAAAAGGAAAGTGATCCTGTTAAAGAATTAGCTCAAATCATTAAAAGTATGCAAGTTGAGCATAAAAATCAAGTCACTGTCATGCATAATCGCCTAATTAATATGGAGGAATCTCAAGAGAATGAGCTGCATAATAATAATGATCAATCTTGGCCATATTGCAGTCCTTGTGAAAGTTTTCATGACGAATCTACTTGTGTTATTGCAAGAGGAATCTTGGGTAGTGGAATTGCAGGGACAAGTGGCCAAATTAACAATGTTATTGAAGAATCACATTTCTTGCCTATAGAAGATCATGATAAACATATTGTTAAGGAATTAACTCAAATGATCAAAGACATGCAATCTATTCAACCAAGATTAATAGCAGATCACACCAGGGAAATGAGTTCCATGGAGAACAAGTTACAGGGTATGGAAAGCTACTCATTATAATCAAAGGATCAATTTCCAAAACATGATAGAGACCATGAAAGATGATCATGCACAACAAATAAGAACAATGGAAGAAAGGAAATTACAGGTAATCAATGCCATGGAGGTTAACTACTTTGAGAAGATAAAAACCATGGAGCACAATCACACACAGGAAATGAAAGCCTTGGAAGCTAAGCATTTCACTCTTCAAGACAGATTCGTGAAGACAAAAATCAATCAAGAAAAATCAATAGTAAGAAATGTGAAGGAAATGAGTTCCATGCAGAGGAGGTTGGAAAAAATGAAAACATTTCAAAAGTTGCAGTCTAATCCAGAACTTTCAACAAATCACAGTATTTCCAACCAGCTGATCCAAGACCCATCTTGTTGTGGGTCTCATGAGGCAATCACATATCATGTTCAGATGCAAAATGAAGGGAGACAAGTCACAAAAGTATTGGGAATTCCATCACACCATCTACATCACGGTCTACCAAAAGAAACAAATAAATCAAATAAACACAGGAAAATACAAAGCTAAGCTTCCATGGTCTGCCCCATATGAAAGAAATGGGAACAAAAAGAAAAATAAGTTTGATGCATCCGATGGCCGAGAAAATCTTGATATTAAGATAAGACAAATTCCTTCAATATGATGGATCAGACATGGAACATCTGAGAAGCAATCCACAAACTTGATGGAAAGTCAATAGATGCTCAATATGCACTATGTTGAATACATCTGATGCAATAGGGCATCATTGTATAGTATATCCAACCCTACTCCTTTTAATTTATGTCATTATTTAGCATGCATTAAAGTTACATCTTTTTTCATTTCAGTTTGTCAAAGTGTATTTTTTCTATTCCAACAGATATTCTATGTATGCATGATGATTTCGATCTTGAATGGATATCTATTTAATGCACTTTTGTTTTCTTGGATATAAGATTCTAGATTCTCACATTGCTCCATTGAAGTAATGTGTACCCATATGGAGCTAGATGTTGCACACGTTTTGTCATAGTTCCAAGGAAACAATTGTACCATTTTTTTTTTAAAGTTCAGAAACATTAGCCAATAGATTTTTATGTCATTTTAAACCCATTTTGCAAATTTGTAATGTAAATGATGCAAGTACAATCGTTAATTATTTAATAACCTAGGTAAGCTTATGATTTTGGCGGCAAATTTCAACCTAGGAGATTTTTCATCTCATTGATTATCTTTGTTTCTAAACGAGGATGATCGACAACATTTTTCCCTCTACCCTCACCCCAAAGCTCGGGTGAGATTTATCGTCAAAGTCTTAGGAAAGTTCTAGTGTTTTAGTTTAGTCTTTTATAAAAGTGTTTTGGGAATAATTGAAACTATTTGGCTAAATTATTTTATTACAAATCACTTGGTCTACTAGATCATATTGTGTCACAGAATTGAGTGAATTTTATGAGGGTCTATAGCGAATGTGTATTCACCTTTTGAGGGTTGAATTTGTAAAATCTTATGTAAAAAATATTTTAGTGCATGGTCCCTCATACTTAGACACCATGGCTAAAATATTTAAAGGTGAAAAAATAATTAATTCCCTCATGAGTCAATTAATTATTTTTTCTGGAAAAAATTAAATTAAATCATAAGCCAAAAAATTAATTGATATAGAGTCAAAATTAACATGTTAGAGAAATTAATTTCTCTGAGTGGAAAAATTCATGGGTCTAAAAGAAGTTAATTTTTGGAGGTCCCCCACCAAGGAAACATTGGAAATTTCAAGAAATATTGGACCCTTGGACCTTGGTGGTTAAATCAAAGTCAAATGTTTTGAGGAAATTAGTTCAAAATAATTATATCTGGACTAATAAAAAATGGCTTTTATGAGAAATTCAAAAATTCCTCAAAAGTAATTATTATCAATGGTCGAGATTATTTTGATGGGGATCAAGCCAACTCGCTGTTATTTTCCACTTGGAGGATTTAACTATAAATTAGAGTCTATTTTTCCTCTCAAGTCACGATGAAAGCTCTGACTCTAGTCTATGTAATTTTGTAATGCTGGTTTTGTTCCACTAATTTGTTGGGAACATTTAAAATATCATAATAAAAGACTTTGGGGTTTAGTTCATGGTGTTCTTTGTCCGATGATATGTGGTATGTGATTTCCTATATTGTACTTAAAATTTTAAAGTTTGTTTATTCATTAGATAGTGATAAGAACACTCTATTGATAACTTTTGGGTCTATCTTAAGTGATCTTATTCGCCATTGTTTAACAAGATTTCTTGAAGAAAATTTATAGGGTTTGCAGGTTCCCTTACCCTTGGGCTCCAAGTTCACAGACTTTGGAGGAGAACCGACCTTGTTTGGGCTCCGAGAATTTTGTTTGGTTTTCTTACTTCACTAAGGCTTTGGGAAATACCATAACTTTTTGAAACACATATGATTTATGATCATTATTCATCATTTAAAAATTTATTTACTCAAAATTATTTATTTCCAAGCATTGCATATTTGTATATAACTTGTAAATTACTTTTGTAAAATAGTTTTTGTAAATAAAATTTTCTAACCCTTGTTTTGCAACTATTTGGGTTTGAGTTTTATTTTAAAATTTATGTTTTGGGGTTTTTAGCATATTTGTAAATATTCTTTGGATTTATTTTATTTTGTCAATAATTTTTGGATTTCAAAATTGTAAATATTTATTTGATTTAAGTTTTAATTTTGTAGTTTAATTTTTTTAGTTAGATTTAACTTTTGATTTGAAATTCAAATTTTACATGTAAAGTTTTATCCCACATTCAAAATTTACAAATAGTTTTTGTAATTTGTGTTTATATATACTAACCTTTCATCTTGTATTTTCTATTATGCAAATAATTTCACTAACCCTTTGCATTTTATTTTTTTCTTGTATATAATTTTTTGGTGTTTTTATTTTATTTTTGTATATATTGGTTTTTTTTGGGAAAATTTCTTTTTATTTATACAAGTGAAATCTCTCAAGGGATCAAAGAAAGGAGTGAACTTCTAAAGTTTCCAACCCTTAAAAACCCTAGATGTTTAGGATTTTTGAGTCCATTTTTGTAGGTTGCTTATTTTCAAATTGAGGAAGAAACCCATTTTTTGAAGGCCCTAGCCCTTACTCAACCTAAAAGGCTAGTGTTTGGGACATATTTTGCAAGCATTAAGAAGGTCGTAAGCCCTACAAGGATTAGAAATCATTGCAAACAAGAGTTTCTTCAAGGGATTGGCATTTTATCTCTAATAATTTGGGATTGTAGTAGTCATAAAAGTCCGATCTTTGGGTTTTGAGCTAACATTTTGTGAGTGCAGGTGTTGAAGAGTGATTTCTTTCACATCTCCATAGGCCATTAGGCCTTGGGTTTTTCTTCTATTGCCTTAATCTCTCATTTTAATTGACTACATAATTTATATCATATATGATATATTGATATAACAATGGAATAATCATCATAATACAAGCCTAAAGAACCCACACATTAAGCTAATAACTCATACAAGACATCAAAATAAATCACAAAGGTTTGATCTATAAATTTTATTGTTTTAAGTTGGGTGTCATTTAATTTTCTAGATCTGATTTGAAATTGCAGAGGTCTAATCTGAAAGTTTTAGGTCTGATATAATTGTTACAACAATGTATTCATGGCATAAACACACATAAAATAAGTCTAAATTCATTAACAAGTCACTTAAGACATTGAACATTAATCTTGTGGTTAAATTGATTGCATATAAGTTATTTTTTGAGGATTGTTGGGAAATTTCTAGATCTGATAGGTTTTCTACAACCATTTATGCAGTCATATAAACTAAATAAGAATCATTAAAATTAACTAAATATCATTTAAAAATCACTCATATTGATTAACTAATCATTGGAGCTTATTTGGAATTAATATTTAGGTACCTTGTTGGTTTATTAAGGATTGAATCACTAATTTTCTGAGTTATTACAGATCTGATATACATCATTTTGAGGTCTGATTTGAGCATAATAAATTTAATCTCTAGTGTCTAAGTAGTCCTATAATCAAGTTAATATCATTGGGAGTTAAATGCATTGATTTTCTAGCTTATCTTTGAAATCTTGCATCACTTCTTGACTGCTGATATATAATTGCAGACCTCTGAATACAAGGTTGCAATGATAATAAATCACATACAAGTCTTTAAAATTGGGTAAGGAAATCTTATAATTCATAATCATTCATGGTTGAAGTGAATTGGGCTAAATTTTAGTCATTGACATCTTGTATTGGAAATCATTGGCTAATTAGATAAGTGCTCTAAGTTTCCTAAATTGCTATCATTGTTATCACTTGTTGGTCAATACTTTGTAGAATTATTGTAAGATCTCTTGTTGGTTGTTGGCACTTGTATCATTGAACACTTGGTCTTGTTTAAGATTGTATTTCAATATATTTTTAAGTACTCTTGTTATAAGATAATCAACATCAAGTACTTGAATCACATAAGAAATATTAACTCAAGATTCACTCATAATCCTTACATATCGTCGTAGGAATATTCTTGCATATAATAATTTGCATCCAAGCATAAGCTTGGTTGATGGGCATTTAGGACAACCTTTCTCACCTATCTTGAGGATCCTAACACCTCTTTAGTGGTTAACACGGTGACCTTGCAGTCATCAAAGCCACAATCTCTACAACACCGGAGGCATCAGGTGGTTAAAACACATGGGGATGTATCATTAATCAAGACTCTATTTGCTTCCAATTGGATTCTATCCCAAAATCTACTCTACATACTAGTTCCAAAATAGTTAAGAGGAAGGAACCATCTAGAACAAACATATAATTAAAAGTAACCAAGATTCTTGCATTTCACCTAAGTCTTAGGATTTGCCATAATATATAGGCTAGTTAAGAATTAAAACAACAGTTTTTCATCGGGTCATTTGGTCCTTAATTGATATGAAGCAAGTAAGTTGACTCCATAAGACAATGGTATTGCTAATTAAATCTAATCTCTAAAAGCTTTCTAAATCAACCAAGTGGGTAGGCCATTCAATTGTGTCTCCCAGACTCGTTTGTTTCCAACTTGTCTTTCATTTCTATCTTCCATAGGGACTACCCCCCACATCATGTCATTGGGAGACAACTAGAACTATATGGGCGGGGATCAGAGTGACAACCCCCACCCTGATTCGTTGTTGCACCGTGCCTATATAACATGAGCAACAATTTCTTTTTTGCGTCGTTGCCAGGAACTTCTTGTTCTCAACACTTCAATGACATTCTTTCAATCTTTCATCTTCATCATTCATATTTTATCGTTTCATTTAGCCGACAACTCCACACCATTCCTAGCACTGTTGTGATCTATTCATATTTTCATCACCTTATATTTTCTCCTATAACTAATATTTTCATCTTCTTTATCCACACCTTTAGCATCTGGACATTTCGGTTGGTTTCTTGTTTGGGTGGAGAATCCACTAATTCATTTAGTCACAAGAGCTTACTCTAGAAGAAATCCTAGTAGCTTGGTTAACCCCACTCTCAATCTTGAAAAGGATTTAAGAGCTCAGTTAAAAAAATTACATTCTAGATAGCATTTAATCTTTCTCAGATAGGAAACCCTCCCTGATATCCATTTTCTTCTTTTTGACTAGCTTTTGTTTTTCTATATTTTGGATTTTAGAGTTAGATTCATGTTCAAGTGGCGACTCCACTTCTTCCATTTTTTTTAAGAATTTTTGATAGAAGCCCTTTTCTTGTATACTTATTTCTTATCTTGAACATGGACCTATCACTAATATCCATTTTCTCTCAAGTGAGCAAGTCATCATGAATGACTTGCTCGCTCCTTGTAGTTTTACTAACATTCAGGGTTATCCCCATTATATTCCAGAGAAATCCATTGATAATTTTCCTTCTTTTCAAGGCAATGGTGCAATTAATGCTAATGACCATCTCAAGAAATTTAATCTTTGTGTGCTAAGTGGTGCAACAATGCTAACTATAATCATGAAGACATTAAGATGCAGTTCATTGTCTTTTCCTTGGAATATAATCGTATGGATTGGTTTCATGATTTTCCTAATGATTCTTTTGATTCTCTATAAGCTATAATCAATGCCTTTATTAATGAATATGGAGATAAGAAGAATGAAAAGGGTTTACTTCGTGCCATTTATAGTATGAAAAATAATGAAGATGAGACTATTAAAAAATTTAATAGGAGGTTCAATGGAATTGTAAGAGATTTATCTCAAGATTAGAAACCTCCTAACAAGCCTTTGTTAGACCATTACATTGATGCATTTGACACTGACACTTCTTATGAGTTGATGCTGGGAAACCCACTAATGTAAGGGTTGCTCATAATTTAGCCGAGGAATTAGAAAAGGATAAGAAAGGATCCAGGAAGTTTGGGATTCTAGACTTTAAAGAGGAAGAAATTAAAGAAAAAGAAAGTGATCATGTTAAAGAATTAGCTCATATCATTAAAAGTATGCAAGTTGAGCATAAAAATGAAGTCACTATCATGCATAATCGCCTAATTAATATGGATGAATCATAAGAGATTGAGATTTAGAATAATAATGATCAATATTAGCCATATTGCAGTCCTTGTGAAAGTTTTCATGATGAATCTACTTGTGCTATTGCAAGAGGAATCTTGGGTAGTGGAATTGTAGGGACAAGTGGCCAAACTAACAATGTTATTGAAGAATCAAATTGCTTTCCTATATAAGATCAAGACAAGCATATTGTTAAGGAATTAACTAAAATGATCGAAGACATGCAATCTATTCATGCAAGATTAATAAAAGATCACAACAGAGAAATGAGTTCCATGGAGAACATGTTACAGGTGATGAGCACCAATATTGCAGCAAGAATGCTGCAACTCCTGTGTATAATTCCTACAGAAACTTCGATAGATCTAGAATTCTAGTTAAATTAAACACAAGTAATTTGCTGATATTCAAGAGAGGAGAGAAAGAATTTGCTCCATAAAATCAATGTATTAAATTAATGAACAATAGTAATACATGAGCAACCGAACCTCTAATCCTAAAGGGAGGTGGTTATATAGAAATTGCTGAATCTAGAAAACTAGGAAAAAACTAGTAAAAAACTATAAAAGGATAAGAAAAGCTAAAGGGAGGCCTAAAATAGCAACAATGACTCAATAATACCTATGAAAACTATTAGCCATGAGGAAAGCACGAGGAGGGGCACATTTTCCAAGGAAGGAAACTTTAAAACATGCTAAAATGGTCCAGGGGACCAAATCCCTTGATTTAAGGGGGAATCTTAATGTGAGGTGCCAATCCTCAAATAGCTCAAGTGGATGAGGTGTGGTTAGGTGTGAACATGCAATTAGATGTCTAAATGGTTTAGGAAAGTGGTTGGACCAATATTTCCATAATATTAAGTCTTTAAAGGCAAAAAATAAGGGAAAGTTGGTCCACTGAGCTAGTTTACCAAAAACCAAGGGTGAACATGATTTTTAGTGCATGTGGCTAAGTCAAAGATACTTAGGCAAAAAAATAAATGTATATGTTAGGATTATATTCCAACACCCCCCCTTCATCGTAACTCACTTATCTAAACTGAGTTTCGACCAAGATGCCATGTTAGGTACAATAAATAAAAGATCCTCATAAAATGAAGAAAGAGGGAAAACCTCGTGGGAACCCCCCCTCGCCTCCCAAAAGAGGAAAAAAGGGCACCTCGTGGGAACCCCCCCTGCCCCCCAAAAGAGGAAAAAAGGGCTAAGTGGCCAGAAGGGCCTACTCAACTGTCTCCACCACTCCAAGCATAGCTCTCAGTTCTGAAAATTTATTTTTAGTGAAAGACTTGGTGAAGATGTTTGCAACCTGCTGCTCAGTGGGGCAGTATTGCAGTGATATGACTCGGTCACGGATCAGCTCGTGGATGTAATGCATGTGAATCTCGATGTGCTTGGTCCTCTGCCTCTGAACTGGATCAATCGATATCTGAATGGACCCCTGATTGTCACAAAATATGACAGTCAGAAGTGGATACTGAATACCAAACTCAGAGAGAAGCCCCTACAACCAAACAGCCTGTGTAGTTGCATTCACTGCACCTCTATACTCTACCTCAGCTGTAGATAAAGAAATCGTGGATTTCTTCTTGCTAGACCAGAAAAAAGGCCCTAAACCAAAGCTGAAAACATAATCAGAGGTGGACTTGCGGTCTGTACCATCTCTAGCCCAATTAGAATCTGTGTACCCAATCAGTGAAAGTGGGCAATCTGCAGCATCAAAGATACCAAAACTGGAAGTGCCTTTCACATATCTAAGGATTTTCTTTGCAACTTTCTAGTGAATCTCATGGGGCTCCTACATATATCTGGAACAAACTCCTACTGCAAAAGATATATCAGGTTGGGTGTGAGTAAGTGTTATATACCTAGGGGGGATAATATGGGGTACCAAGGGAGGTACCCAAGGTAATAATGTAATAATGGGATGGGCCATAGTAATAAATAAGGTGGTTAACCCATGTCATGTAAGGGACCACAAGTAGTTAATAATAATGTAATGGGCCCATGGTATTAGTTGATGGTATGAGGAAACCATGGTAATGATGCATGGTATTGTATGTATGAGGCCTATATAAAGGCTAGAGACTCCACATATGAAGATGAAGAGAAGTATTATTGTATGAACGAGCATATGGCTTGTGGAGTGTTCTCCTTCCTTAAGGAGTGAATGTATGGTGTTGCCCTACCTTAAGGGTTTGATCAATAAAGAATCATTTCATCTTATTCCTGGGTTATTTTGTATTCTCTTATATTTTCATATCAGATCTATAATATTTCTGTATAGAAATGGTTCTTTATTATCAAAACCCTTAAGGTAGGGCAACACTATACATTCACTCCTTAAGGAAGGAGAACACTCCACAAGCCATATGCCTGTTCATACAATAATACTTCTCTTCCTCTTCATGTGGAGTCTCTAGCCCTTATATAGGCTTCATACATACAATACCATGCATCATTACCATGGTTTCCTCATACCATCAACTAATACCATGGGCCCATTACATTATTATTAACTACTTGTGGTCCCTTACATGACATGGGTTAACCACCTTATTTATTACTATGGCCCATCCCATTATTACATTATTACCTTGGCTACCTCCCTTGGTACCCCATATTATCCCCCCTAGGTATATAACATTCCACCCCCCTAAGCATGTTTCATCCCCGAAACATGGGAAGAACACAAATAATAAGATCTACTCAAAAGAGTAGTCCACTGGTACCAGGAACGTGCATCTAGCCATCCAAGAGAAAGGTGAACCCTCATTCTCGCTGGTGCCTCGCTCGCTTGAGATGGAGGTTGACCATGGCAGCTCTTCTGTGTGTAGTAGGTGGATCGTCGCTCCTCGCTATCCGTCATACGGGGGTTGTTGTCCTTGTGGCTAATTGGTTGCCATCTTGTTGGTTGCTGTCTTGCGGGGTGATGTGGGTGATGATATGTTGAAGTTTTAACCCACGGTGTCTTTTTCTTTAATTCACCCTGCTGTGGTGCCCGTTGTGGTGTCTTCTTTTCCAATATGACTTCAACCACTGAGCCGTCCTCTGATGTATCAGTACCTGTAGCCTTTTCTGCTTCAGCCTCTGTTTGTGTTTGATTATCTATCATTACTAGCTCATCCTCAGACTCTGGAACATCTTCTGCTTCAGCCTCCTTGGACTCTACCTGCTTATTAATGGAAATATCCTGTAATGTAATTTTCTTCTTTTTATACCAGAGCTTCAGGAATTTCTTCTGCACATTAATATTTATGGTACCCACTGATTCCATCCAAGGGTATCCCAAAACAACATCCATGTTATCCATATCTGAAGCATAAAAATCACCATGCAACACATATTTATCCATAGAAATCTTCAAATCCTTGTACACTTGAACATCCTCATTACCAACTTGTGCAGTTTCAATGAGTTTTTCTGGAACTTGCAATCTTTTTGCCAAATTAACACTTATAAGATTTTGCTTGCAACTAGGATTTATAGTCACAACGATTTTCTCCTTCTGAATCAATCCATGAACCTGCAATAAGGAGACACCCGTAACAATTAACCCCTTATGTGTCTCATTCTCCTTTTTTCTAGCACGAGACCATTTGTCTAAAAGGACTTTTTCAAATTCTGCATCTGAGAGTTTGGTCAACTGCTGGTAGTCAAGTGATGAATGCCATTTTAGAGCCTCATCTCTCAAATTAAACCGTACTACAGTTTTCCAACATATCCCATATTCGGACTTTATTCTTTGTATGAATTCTCCAATAGTAGGACCATTATCTTTCCCTGTAAAATATAGCTTCTCCATGAAGAGGGTTTGAGAAAAATTCACTTACTTGGAGAAAATTTGTAATTTTCACAATTTCGTCAATATTGCTCAGAATCCTTATTATGACCTATTTTTAGAAATGGAACCCTCATTCTGCATCTGCCCATGTGATAGAAATTTTGATCCAGGCACTAGAATTCTAGATCTGCGCTGCAACTTTCCCGCCGTCACCCAAGATTTTTGAAAAAAGAGCTGATTTTAAATCAGCGATATCTTCCTCATCCGGACTCCGATTCGCCTGATTTTTTTTTTAAAATCAGGTGTTTTGTCACAAGGATTCCAGATCTACAATTAGATCTTACAGATCTGGCACCAGGACATCCAGATCTGCGCCGCAAATTTGCTGGCCCTAAAAATTCTCTGCAACCCCACTGATTTTTAGATCAGCGATATCTCCTTCATCCGGACTCCGATTCAACCGATTTTTTTTTTGAAATCGGCTATTTTTTCACAAGGAATACAGATCTGCAATTAGATTCTGTAGATCTTGCACCAAAACATACAAATCTGATCTGCAAATTCGCCACCCAAGAAACCCTGCAAAAATGAAAAAAAAATTCTCCACTATTTGCCCAAGAAAGTGCTCCGATACCAATTGTTGTAGATTTAACCCAGAAATATTATAGATCTGATATGAAAATATAAGAGAATACAAAATAACCCAGAAATAAGATGAAATGATTCTTTATTGATCAAACCCTTAAGGTAGGGCAACACCATACATTCACTCCTTAAGGAAGGAGAATACTCCACAAGCCATATGCCTGTTCATACAAGAATACTTCTCTTCATGTGGAGTCTCTAGCCTTTATATAGGCCTCATACATACAATACCATGCATCATTACCATGGTTTCCTCATACCATCAACTAATACCATGGGCCCATTACATTATTATTAACTACTTGTGGTCCCTTACATGACATGGGTTAACCACCTTATTTATTACTATGGCCCATCCCATTATTACATTATTACCTTGGGTACCTCCCTTGGTACCCCATATTATCCCCCCTAGGTATATAACAGTAAGATACAACAAAATCCCAACCAATTGTCGATACAGTGCACTATCCACCAAAGGTGTAGTACTTGCATCCTCAAATCTCATCTCCGAAAGAAAGGGAGATGTTGTTGGCTTGCATTCTCTCATCTGAAAGCGGACAAGTAGATTTGATGCATACTTAGACTGTGCCATCTTGATCCCTAAAGTAGACTAAGAAACTTCAAGACCAAGAAATTAGTGCAACGGTCCCAAATCTGTCATGGAAAATGGATCGTGCAATGCTGATTTTTCCGAATCAATAGCTGAGGTAAGGTTCCCTATCATTAGTAAATCATCTAAATAAAGTAATATCAGCAAAAGGGAATCATCATGTTGTAGCAAATAAACATTCGAATCAGATTTGCATCAAATGAATCCAATGGAAAGCAAGAAAGAATCCATCTTTGCATACTAGGCTCTGGGAGCCCGTTTTAGGCCATACAAAGATTTCTTTAATCTGCAAACGAGGGAAGAGTTATGAATGTATCCCTATGGCTGCTCCATATATATCTCCTCCTTGAGATATCCATGAAGAAATGCACTCTTCACATCCATGTGATGAAATTCCCATCTGCGAGAAGCAGCAATGGCTAAAACTAGTCGAATGGAGTCCATTTTTGCAACAGGTGCAAATGTCTCTGTGTAGTCTATGCCATGTACCTATGAGTATCCTTTTGCAAAAAGTTGAGCTTTGTACTTTCTAATCTCACCATCTACAACAATCTTTGTTCGATAGATCCATCGGCATCAAACAAGCTTTCTTCCTTTCGATGGAACCAAGTCCCATGTGTTGTTTTCCATGAGAGCAGAGTACTCTTCATCCATGGTAGCCTCCCAAAGCGGGTTTCCAATAGCCTCAGAGTGTGACTGTGGATCTAAACCAAGTGTCATATAGCAATGTATGGGAAGCAATGGTTCGATGGCAGCCAGGGCTTGAGGAGCCCCAAAAAATTGTGATCTAGTCCTTCTCGCATCCACAGGATCACCGACTAGTTCACCCACATCTTGCAGGGTTTTCTCTGCCCAAGTTGGCAGTTGAGTTGGAGCAACCATGACCTGATCCTCATCCTATGAATCAGACCCAAGAGGATTCTTTGATGGCTTCTTTGAAGTGCTCGAAGAAGTTTCAGACTCCTCCTCATCAGTGGCAACAAGCGGTTCCTCGGCAGGGTCTGCTGAAAAATCATGCAGTGATTCTTCTTCAAACTTCACACTTTGAGCTACAAGGAACTTTTCAATGTGAGAGTCTAGCAATATATATCCTTTGACACTGTTAGGATATCCAACAAAGATACATTCAACACTTTGAGGCTCCAAAGCCTTCCTCTTATCTGTCGGAATGTGAGCCCATGCTCGTGAACCAAAAATGCGAAAGTGTGACACTTTCGGTTTCTTACCGGTCCAACATTCAAATGGAGTGGTGCCTTTGAGTGCTTTGTGAGGAATGCGGTTCTAAATGTATGCTGCACAATTAATAGCTTCAACCCATAGCTTAGGAGCTAATTATTTGGATTGTAGCATACAATTGGCCATCTCTTTTAACGACCAGTTTTTCCTCTCTGCGACACCATTCTGCTATGGTGTATATGGCACTGTGTGTTGTAGCTGTATACCTGCATCAATACAAAGTTGTTGCACATATTTGTTGACATACTCCCCCCCATTATCAGTATGGAGTATCTTAATCTTACACCCAGACTCATTCTCAACAAGTGCTTTAAATTCTATAAGGCATTCAAATACTTCCAATTTTAATTTCAGAAAAAATACCTAAGTAAAGCGAGAGAAATCATCTATGAAGGTGAGTACATATCGAGACTTACTGATTGAAGGCTGCGGGAATGGGCCCGTGATGTCACTGTTAATCAGCCCAACAGGTGAATAAGCTCTTTGTGCCTTCCCTTTGTCAAAATTTTTCTCCGGGTGCTTGCCAAGAATGCATCCTTGACATGCACCGCTTGTGAATTTAATAGCGGGCAATCCTTCTACCATGTTTTCCTTGCTAAGTTGATGCAAGTACTTATAGTTTAGATGGCCAAATATTTCATGCCATAACCTGATGATATCATTAGATTGTGATATAAATGTAGTTATAATATATTTATTAACAAAGTGGGAGAATAAATACAAACAAGAACTGTGATATGCAATTCCATGTGCAAGTTGTGAGCCCGTGGAAATGTCGGTAATCATTGCGGAGTCTGGAGTGAACTCCACCTTCCTTCCAGAGCCGGAATGAGTGATCTGATATATCGAGATAATATTTCTAGACAGCAAGGGAACATGAAGCACATTTGTGAAGCAGCCCCCTTCAAGGTCTACAATTCCTTCTCCGCACACCTTTGCAGGTATGGCATCTCCCAAGTAAATTCGGGATCTGGTGCTTTCTTCGATGGAAGAAAATTCATCTTTTGATGCAGCCATATGGTTTGATGCACTTGAATCAAGGATCCAAGCTGATGGATTGGATGTGACAGCCATTAAATCATGACCATCTCCTGTTTTGTTATCATCCTTCTTCTTTGCATTCTTGGGCATAGTGAGATTGTGTTGCTGCAATTGCTTAGCCATCTCATCGATTGTTTTCCTCATGCAATTTTCTTCGAGATGAAAACATTTGGAACAATAGATGAAAAGTGTTCTTTCCTTATTCTTCTTACCCTTAGGTAAAGAATATATCTCTGAAGATTGTACAAGTCTCTCCTTCTTCGATTCATTAAATTTACCCTTCCCTTTTTGCTTGTCTCTTCCACTGCTCTTTGGAGCATCAATAGCCGCAAGTGCTTGGTTCTTTGAATGCTTGATGGAACCCATTTGGACTAACTTAGCTTGCTCTTGATTCAATGCTATAGTGAAGTCATTCAATGGAGGAATTTTCCATTTTTCCTTAGTCAATTTAGATGCTTGAAAATGCGATACAAATACGGAATATCCAGGGCCTAATTTCGAGAGAATTGAAAGGATGAGTTGATCTTCCTCTTTCTTGACTCCACATGCATCAAGTTCAACGAGGAGGGATTTAAACTTGGTGAACTATTCTTTTAGGTTGCTGAAATGAGTTGGATTGAGGGATATGAGTTCATTCTCCATTTTATGCACTCTCATTTCATCCTGCTTGCTAAATAGTCCTTCCAATGTCGTCCAAACCACATCGGGAGTAGTGGCTCCGCTGACATGAAAGAGGAGTTCTCTCAAAATTGATAGGCATATCAACCCAATTGATTCATCTAATTTATTGAAATATTCGATCTTCTCCACTGTAGAAGTTGGTTCAGTCTTCCTTCCCATTGTTACCTTGTAAATCCCTTTGCTTCAAAGGAGCAGAGCGATCTTTGTCTTCCATTCGAAGTAATTCAAAAGGATTTAGAACGAGTTTTGTGGGCTAAGAGAGATGATCCATTGCTAATTTCTGCACCTCTTGATGATCTATACTTGCAAATAAAACTGTGTACAATCCACTAGATTCGAACTAGCTCTGATACCATGTAGAATTCCTGCAGAAACTCCGATAGATCTAGAATTCTAGTTAAATTAAACACAAGTAATTTGCTGATATTCAAGAGAGGAGAGAAAGAATTTGCTCCATAAAATCAATGTATTAAATTAATGAAAAATAGTAATACATGAGCAACCAAACCTCTAATCCCAAAGGGAGGTGGTTATATAGAAATTTCCGAATCTAGAAAACTAGGAAAAAACTAGTAAAAAACTAGAAAAGGCTAAGAAAAGCTAAAGGGAGGCCTAAAATAGCAACAATGACTCAAGACAACCTATGCCAACTATTAGCCATGAGGAAAGCATGAGGAGGGGTGCATTTCCCAAGGAAGGCAACTTTAAAACATGCTAAAATGGTCTGGGGGACCAAATCCCTTGATTTAAGGGGGAATCTTCATGTGGGGTGCCAATCCTCAAATAACTCAAGTGGATGAGGTGTGAACATGCACTTAGATGTCTAAATGGTTTAGGAAAGTGGTTGGACCAATATTTCCATAATATTAAGCCTTAAGGCAAAAAACAAGGAAAAGTTGGTCCACTGAGCTAGTTTACCAAAACCAAGTGTGAACATGATTTTTAGTGCATGTGGCTAAGTCAAGGATACTTAGGCTAAAATATAAATGTAGATGTTAGGATTATATTCCAACATCTTGGAGCTACCAACTTTACTTTATCAACCCAGGGTTCGTACAAAATTGGAGGTGACAGTGTTGTATACATAAGTAAAAGTGATGGTTCTGCCTGTTGTCACTGTTCAGCTGGTGAGAGACCACTAGGGTTTGCAAGTCATACTTCTATGGATTCAGAAGAAGCTTGGTTCCTTGATGAAAGAAAGATAAATCTACTCTAAGAGAGCACTGATCTACTGCAATAATGAAAGAGAATGAAATTCAATGGTAGGGCACATCATTTCCTAATTAACTGCTAAGAGATATGCTTTACAATGACGTTAAATTAACATGAAAAAAATGCTACAATCCTAAGCATGGAAGCTAAGAACATCAAACACAACTACTATGCATGTAAAGGACTGTAAGAAATATGTTTTGTCTTTTTATGCTTTTCATGAAAAGTCAAGTGTGCAAACTAGTCTCTCTTAGTGATGTGGCAGGTGCATTGCATAGGCCAAAAGGAAGGACCCTATAGGAAAAAGTGCCCCAAGGACAAGTGAAGGTGGTTTTATCTTGGTCTTTCGGGCTAATCTAGATTTGGTTGTACCTGCTGAATCCATCTAGGAAAGAGAAAAACTTTTTCCTTGCCAGGCCATCTAGCACTTGGTCGATGAAAGGTAGAGGGAAATGGTCCTTCTTTGTGGCTTTGTTTAGTTCCCTGTAATCGACACAAATCCTCCACTTACCATTTTTCTTGGGAACTAACACCAGAGGGGAGACCCACTCACTGTCAGAGATAGGATAAATGAATCTTGCATCTAGCAATTTTTGCAGTTCTTCTTTGACTATATCTTTAAGAGCTGGATTCATCCTCCTTTGGGGTTGTCGGATTGGCTTGCAACCTTCCTTGATATAAATATGGTGAGTACACACTAAGGGGTGTACTCCCTTCATTTCTTTGTAACTCCAAGAAAAGGCATCCAAATGTTCCTTTAGCATGTTGCACAAATTCCCCTCTTGGAGAACAGAAAGAGATGGATTGATTTTCAAATTTTTCTCAAGGTCGAATTATATGGTTTTGACGCGGAGAGGGTTGGAATCGGCCAAGTACAGATCAATTAGATAGTTTTTCTAGGTGTCCTTTACTACTTCTTCTAGGGATAATGTACTGGGAGTTGGACTTTGGAGTAGGGGTTCAATCAAATTGTCTTCATCCTGTTATCCTCCTCCCATGGTTGTTTCTAAGGTATACAATTGGGTAGTATAAACTTCATATTCTTCCTCCTCTTCTAGTCATAAAGGTAAATCATGTCCTAGAGATGGCTGAGCAGGAGGGTATAGGACTAAATTCTTGGACATATGCCCATTCTTGATGGTCATATTCCCAGCTCTACAGCCGATGTAAGCATCGACAGTGGCCAACCAGGGCCTCCCAAGGATGAAAGGGTAACCAATAAGCTTAGCCTTAGGCTGGAGAACTAGGAAATATACAGGGTACTCCCAAGAGTCAATGGAGACCATCACATCCTCCACAATCCCCTTAGGGGTCACTATGGAGTGGTCTGCAAGTTGCAGGACCATTTTGGTATTTCTCAATGAACCTTGGAGGTTGAGCTTGAGCATGGTTTCCTTGGTAAACACATTAATGGAAGCCCCAATATCGATCAAAGTGTGTGGGACAATGGTTCCATTGATGTGCAAATCTACTACAGGGCTTCCAGGGTCCAAATACTTTGGACGAATTACCCGCACCTACATTAAGTCGGACAATTTTCTAATGACATTAATGGTAGGGGCATCTCTTTTTCGCCTCCCTGGATGCTTGAAACACTTCTCCTTAATCAACTTGTTGTAAATAGGTACATCCTTGATGGCTTGGAGAAGTGGAATCTTGACACATAGGTTTTTCAATTCTCCCAAAAGTTCAGTCTCTTCTGGGGTAGGCTGGGGTGGTTGAGTTAATCTCTCAGGAAAGGGTGGATTTACTTTAAGAATGCTTTCCTCTCTTTCTTCTTCAACCTCCCTAGGTGGAGGTGGAGGTTGGTTATCCAGGAGAACTCTCCCAAATCTCAAGTTAATTTCTTGGATCTCCACAGCATAAGCTGGATATGATGTCTCTCCACTGTATACTTGTTGTGCCTGTCTGTTGTTCAGGTTCAGATTTGGTTGGGCAGGCATCTGGGGTTGTTTCGGTGGAGCAGAGTGTAACAGTTGTGGTTGGGCAGGTGGTGAAGGCAATAAAGCTGGAACATTGTTGTACTAGGGCCTCCACCCCTGGGGCGGTGCATTCCACTAAGGTTGTGGCAGAGCATATGATTGAAATGACTGGCTAGCTGGCTGGGAATGATACTGAGATGAAAAGGACCAAGGAGGAGGTGTAGACCAAGAAGGATGAGCAGGGGGTCCCCAGGAAGGTATGGATGTGGTCTAGTTGGGGTTATAATATGCATGGGATGACCCTTGCATGCCCTGCTGGTATGGCCTAGGCCCATGAGGTCTCCTTTGGTTTATGTAATAGAGCTACTCAGTGACCCCTTCAGCTCCTTGATATACAACTTTGAGTCCAGACAAAGAAGGGCACTTGTCTACGGAGTGGTTTTCTTCACAGAATGAGAAAATTTTAATAGAATTCAATGGACATTCATTCCTAGGGTGCCTCCTGGTGCATCTAGGACAGAAAATGGCCAAGGCTCTCTCGTCTTCCTCCTGCTTTCTCCTAATGTTCATCATGTCCATCTGTAAGGCAAGGGTTTGGAACATCTCACTCTTAAAATCTTCCAGCATGTTTCCAATTTCACCCTTGATGGATGAATTGGAAGAGGATGTACTAACCATAGGTTGAATTCCCCTACCCTTTTTCCTAGCTGCCCTAGAATGGTTTCTGAAGGAAGTCTTGATATCCTCTTAGGGTAACTGGTATATATCTCCTCCTGCTAACAAGTGTAGGGTATCCAAAATTTCTTCCCTTACTCCTCTAAGCAGGACCAACTTCAGTGACTTAGGGTCAAGTGTGCACTTGGCCCTTTTGTAACTAAGTTGGAACCTTTCTTCATAATCCTCTAGGGATTCATCATTACCTAAGGTCATCCTAAAAATTTCTTCTTTAGTATCCTTAGACCTACAGTAGTCTCGATACTTATTGTTGAAGGCTTGCTGCATTTGAGCCCAAGTTGTGATGCTATCCCCAGGTAAACCCATGAACCAGTGCAGAGCTGCATCCTTGAGGGTAGATGGAAATAGTTTCAACTTTTGCTCATCATCTGTATAGTCATAGGTTTGACATATAACAACAAACTCAAATAGGAAAGTGTCAGGGTCTTCTGTGGTCAGGCCATGGAAATGAGGAAGGGAAAAGGGGCTTATATTTTTCATCTTAGTGTCCCCATTGGTTTCCCTGATGGGGAAGGCACCCTCAACTCTCTCTCTATTCCCTTTGTCATTTCAGTTTTCAACCATTGGCTCGATAGGATTGGGCTCTTCTTCTTCCCCAATAGGTTCTTCAAATATGTCTGGTTACTCACCTAAGGGTTCCTCTAGTTCACAACCATCGAAGAAGAGGGAAGGTTGGCTGTTGGATGCAGTGAGGGTATTTGGCAAAAATTTCCCTAAGTTATCCCTATTCCTACGAGGCATGACAGGAAATGTTTTTGGTTTGGTTTTGTGATTTTTTTCAAATTTTGAAAGTGCTTTGTAGAACTGAATTTTTAGATTGAATGAAAACTACTAACTAAATGAAAAACTAATTGCTGAATTGAAATCCAACTTGCAGAATGAAAAGAAAATTAAATTACTTTTGCAGAAATGAAATTAATGGCAGAATAGTAGAAACAAGAAGTAGAAGAAAGAAAGCAATAATCACATATTACTCAGACACCTCCCCGGAAACGGCGCCAAAAAGTGATGAGCACCAGTATTGTAGCAAGAATGTTGCAACTCCTGTAGCTACTAACTTTCCTTTATCAACCTGGGGTTCGTACAAAATTGGAGGTGACAGTGCTGTATACACAAGTAAAAGTGATGATTCTGCTTTTTGTCATTGTTCAGCTGGAGAGAGACCAATAGGGTTTGCAAGTCAGACTTCTACGGATTCAGAAGAAGCTTGGTTCCTTGATGAAAGAAAAAGAAATCTACTCTAAGAGAGAGTTGATCTACTGCAATAATGAAAGAGACTGGAATTCAATGCAAGGGCACATCATTTCATAATTAACTGTTAAGAGCTATGCTTTGCAATGATGCTAAATTAACATGAACAAAATGCTACTATCCTAAGCATGAAAGCTAAGAACATCAAACACAACTGCTATGCATGTAAAGGACTGTAAGAAATTTGTTTTGTCTTTTTATGCTTTTCATGAAAAGTTAAGTGTGAAAACTGATCTCTCTTGGTGATGTGGCAAGTGGTTTAGGGGTGTTGATGTATGGTTGGAAGGTTCAGGAGGTTTCTGGAAGGTTTGGGGGACCCTTGGGTGCCCTTGAGGGGCTTCCTAGAGGTTTCCCCTCAATTCAGCCTCAAAACAGGCTACTATAGGATGTATTAGAAACATACAGGATTTCCTGTATTTCTACAAGATGCAGCCATGAGAAAAACGATGGGTGTTGGAGGTGATGGAAATCTTAGGGAAGGTGGTTGATGGTGGAATGGAGTGAGAAGAGGCCTAGGATCACTCAGAACCCAAAACCAAGTTTAGGATATGGTTGGATTCGCTCAAAATGCTTGAGGATTTTTCTATGTAAAATGATGAAATTGGTGAAGGTTTTGATGAAAACGAGGAATGCCTATGGGTGAATGAAGTTGGAAGGTGGTTGCTTTCTATGAGATCTTTATCTACTTTTGAAGTACATGCTCTGCATCAAACATGTGTAATTTCAAAAAAGTCATGTAAACAAGAAGAATTCTCATGAACTAGAAAAGCATAATTTAATGAACTAACTGTCTGCCTTATGCATGAAGAAATTGATAAATAACATGGAGTCATGGATGAGATATACTGCAAGAATGAAGATAGAAGATATGGAAATGAAATCCTACTTTGAAAAACTGATCAAATGATAGCTTAAGTACAAAAAATTCTAAATATCATGAAGGAAATGGAAATCTGTCTTTTTGGGCTGCATAAGGGTCTTTTCCATAAATCGTGATCCCAGAAGGAAGAAGTGAGGCCAAGACACCTACTGACAGCTTTGGGGAGCCTCTTTTATCTACCTCTTTTATCCCTTCTAGCCTACTACTGAAGTAAGGCACAAATGAAAGAAAACTAATAAATAATTAATCAATTCTACACTACTTGCAATGAAATACTTCGAACAACAGTTTAACCATGAATCTATGAAATTAAGCTAAGAATAAAGATACAAGAAGAGGAGCCTTTGTTGCTAGGGTTGGGCCCTAACCCAAGAGCTTTAGCCCTCTGAGTTAACTCAGTACTGAATCAAGAACAAACTCATTCTTATTGCCAAAACAAAAAATTACATCAAAAAGTCTTCCACAAGTCTGGAGCTCGAAAATAGCTAGATTTTTACAACAAAAATTCGAATCCTAATGAGGCTCTAGGCCTCTCTACTTATAAAACTGAAGTCTCCAACGAATTCCTTAAATTTAGGGAGGCTCGGCTCCCAAACTCGAGATGAACTACTCCTTGTCTATCACTTGCTCGACTGCCTTCTAATCTTCATGGCTTGGATGTTTGCACTCCGAGTTGGTGGGATTTGTTAGCGCTTGGAATTCACCTAGGCTGAGATAGACAAACTCTCAAGGCTACATCAAACCATTTCACCTCGTAGCTAGCCCTACAAGGTATGAGAAGGCTCTCTCGGGTCAGATTTGATAGATCTTTCAATATGATTAGGCTGACCAATTAAGAATAAAGATTTTAGGCTAGTAAATTGATAGGGGGGTTGATTTAATGATTTTTGGGGTTTTTGGTGGCAATTGGAGGGAGTGCAATTCAGGGTGCGGGGATTGAGCACAGTTTTTGCAGGGGGATCTTTGGGGCAAGGTAGGAGTGAGCGCTGATGCCTTAATCTGAGATGGATGATCAGGGATGATAGAGGAGGAGCTAAAGAGGGAAAACAACAACTTTGAATCCTCTTTAGACAGTGGAAAACATAGATATTGAACAAACTAAAAAGCTGAGCATGTCAAAACATGAATTCAAACTTTACCACTTCATCTGTCCAATTAGAAGCAAAAGAGAGATGTGGAATACATAAACAAACTTACAAGAACATGTAGAGAACACACCATCAACACAACAATCCACAAGAATCCACAATGATGTCTGCAAAACCCTGGCCTTCCTTTTCCTTAAATTGCAGAGATAGATGTACAATATACAATAAAGCTTTCTCCCACAAGAGTCCAACCATGAAAATGAGAAAGAGAGAGCATAATATAGACCATCTAACTCCTTTCCCCACCTCTAGGGGTCGATTTCAGCTTCCTAGGAGCAGTTTGAACTGATTCTAAACTAAGCACTAGATAATAGGCAGTCCAACAACTTACCTCTATTACTTAGCTAACTCATCCATGCATTAATTATTCACTTTTTACATCAAGGAAGCTTCTAGAAGGGTAAAGAGAGATAAAATCTATCAATGTGCCATGAAAATTATACATTCATCCATCATCTACAAGTAAAAATCATCAACCAAGGTGAAAACAGTGTTTTCTGGCCTGAAAAGTCAAAACTGCCAAATTCAGCTCGAGTGGTCGCGCACCCTGCTCGAGTGGTCGCGCCCCTTTGCAGCAACGTTTGAGTGGTTTCCACTGGTCCAAATCAGGTGCAATATGGCTCATTGGAAAGCTTGGTCTGTCTACTTTCCATCCCAAGTGGAATTTCTAGATTTGGAGTTGATTTGACCCCTCAAAAGTCAATTCTCCCAAGGTCACTTTCTGCAATTGAAAAAGTGGGCAGAAAGTCATTTTTTTGATGTATTTTGAGCTTTTGGAGGCTCAAATCTCAAAATCAGGCTTCTCCCAAGTATAGGTAATTTTAGTCTCTGCATGCCCTTTCCAAAAATGTAACCCTTTCCTCATTCTGAGCTGTCCCCACGAGTGGTCGCGCGGGGTGCGCGACCACTCCACAGGCAAAAACCTGTAAATTTACAAAAAATTGCCAAAATGCTCCAAAATTCTCAAAATTTTTAGATTTTAATGCTGGATCAAGGCTGATCAGTACCATGATGAGTGAGGGATGCCTCAGCCAAGATGCGGAGTGGGTTTGTCCTCTTCTTCTTCTTCGGGGCCTCTGACAGCTTCCTTTGGAGAATTTTCATTTTAGCTTTGCAAACATGTAATCTAGCCCAGTAATGTGTCCTCATGTTTCGGAGCAGCTCTTTGTCATGGTTTGCCTTCTCCAACAATCTCTCCAAGCGAAGATTTGCTTGGATGAGCAATGACTCCCTATCAGCGGGCAATGGGTCCCCGGGCCTCCTGCGGTTCAAGCCTCTGTTTTTGCGGATTCTCCATAATTCATCCAGCTCTTTCTCCGTCTCTAGCTGTTTGTTCCGCTGCTCTAAATAAGTGATAGTCCACTGAGCCATCTCAAGCTTCCGCTGCAACGGTTCTCCTCCTCTCTCTGCCTAATGAGCTCATAGAAATCTGAAGAGGAGGGAGAATGAGCATCAAGATCAGTGAAATCAGGATGTGCCTCGCCAACTGCCTCATCCTCAACCATGGGCTGCTTGCCCTCTCGTACTGCCTCTGCTGCTGAAGGATGCGAGGCCCCTTCCACCTGGTGTGGAGATAACACTCGCTGATCTGAAGAGGATGACGAGACCCCTTCCACCTGCTGTGGAGAAAGTACTCGTCGAGCTGCTGCAAATAAGGTCCTATGACCTTTCTGATAAGTGACCCGAGGAGAAGAAGCCATATGTCTCGGAATACTAGCCTCGGGCTGATGTGATGGCCCTCCCTCCTCGTGAACTGCCTCTGGCTGTGGCTGTGGCTGTGTGAAGAACTCACGGGAGATAAAATCTGCCCAAGGAATGCCCTGCTGGCTCAACTGATGGGAAACAACCAGCTGGATGAGACCATGATGACACAAGCTCCTGAACTGCTGAGCTGGGGTCTGCTTCTGGAAGATAGAGACCATCCTCTGAATGTCATGAAAGAGATAAGCCGGGATGTTCATCATTCTCACCCTGGTGAAGTGCATCAGCATGCGGATGTGACAAGCAAATACCCGTGAGAATCTGCCCTCGCATGTGAAATAGTGCATAATAAGCCTCATGATAGCTGCATATTCCGCTCGGAGGAAACTGATAGGAAAGTTCCCTGTCAAGTTGTGCATGTATGTTGGCTTGACATAAGGCTCGAAATATACCAAATCCAGCCACTTGCGCTTTGGCCACACCTCACCCACATTGGGTATCCCGGTAGCCTGTGAGATGGCCTCTGGAGAAAACACAAAATTCACTCCTGCAAGAGTGACCTGCCCGTCATGAAGGTGTAAAACAAATAGCCGGGCCAGCTCCCTATGATGCTGAATCTGTGCAAGCCTCTCGCAAAACTGATAGCATGACATGTACTGAAAGCAAGTCACTGCCAATGGGCAAGCCTGCAACTCTGCCAAGGATGTGGGCTCTTCTCTCTTGTGATGACCACTCTTGCCACCCTTACGAGGCCTCCGCTGTGTCTCAACCTCCGTGGATGATGATCGGTCATCACCTTGCTCATTAGTCTCAGTGGTTGACATGGTGTGATTGAGCAAGGTGGAATAAATAAGTCAAGATGACTGCTGCCCTGCCTGCAAAATGCTGTGAAGTATGCTGTTTTCAAGGGGAAAAATCATGAGGGAAATGTTAGGGGAGGGAAATTACATAAGGAAAGGGAAAATATATATATAAACAACAGGGAATTTCGAAGGAAACAATCACACAATGTTAAACATGTCATTCTATCTCTCATCATTTGCAAATCAATACTTTATTAGGGAAAATGTGTTATGATCACCAAGGGAAAGGACAATATAAATTTTCATGATGGAGGGAATGAGAGCATGATCATAGGGATATAAGGTAGCATCAATAATGAACAATCAACAGGCTGCTCTTTTAATTTTGTCTTTGAATGTACTTTACTCTGTTTTTCCAACATTTTAAAAATGACTTTGGATGCTAAGGGAAAAAGGGGTTTTGCTTGTATTGATCATAGGGGAGGGGAAGGGTTTATATGACAGGTTTTGAAAGGGAAAAGAGATGAATGGCATGAAAGGGATTTAGGGAGATAGATGGAGAAAGGAAATTAGGTTTTGGGACTAGGAAATACATTAACAATCCTTTGCCAACCATACTCTATAACAGCAGGTCTTTAAACAATACTTGCAGCTTCATGACTGCTTTTGTCATAGGGGAAATAAAGCTTCATTTACATGTTGACAAAAGGGAAGAGGGATTTCAATTGCATTGGGATTTTTAGGGAAAGGATAAGCAATTGAATTAGGGTTTTAATGAAGGGAAGGGTAGGAAAACAGAGTTTGAAGTTAGGGAAATATACCATGTTCTTATGCAAACCCTACCACAGCAAAATGTTCATTTTGACAACATGTTCAGCTGTATATTGTTAACTTTGTCATGACAGCCACCTAGTTACCTTGCCTCTGACTTTTACACAGCAATATGTCTCTTTTGCTCTTGTCTTGTCTAGGCTATGCATAGTGATATTACTCTGTTTTTTGTGATATTCATATGCATGCACTTGCCATCATATTCCTTTTTCTTTTCACAATGTTTCTTTTTCATTTTGCTGTGTTTTTTTATACATGAATTTGCTGTGTGACAAAGTGTTAGGGTTTGAGTAGGATGCATGGGAGAAATTAGGGTTTGGATAGGGTTTTGATGGGGATTAGGGTTTTTATGAAATTGGGATGGGGTCTAGCATTAATTTGCAAATGAGATTAATGAAAATGGCACTCTAACACATGTGAATTTATAATGGGAAACTAATGGAAGGGAATAAAGGAAAAATTACCTTGAAAAACAAACAATACAACCTAACATAAGCTTGCAAAGACATCAAGTCACTTAACCTATTTTTCATTAATTTCTTACATGATATTTGAACACAAACCAATCATTGAATCCATGGCACCGTCATAAAAGTTGTTTGGGAGGCCTACCTTGAAGAAACCGCAAGCAATTTAGAAGAAATTTGAAGTTTTGATGAATTTCTGGGCTTGCTGGACGAGTGGTCGCGCACCTCCTTCGAGTGGTCGCGCACCCTTCGAGTGGTCGCGCCTGACCAAAATAACAAAGGATTTTTGCGCTGGAGTGGTCGCGCCCCTCCCAGGTGGTCGCGCACCCTGATGGAGTGGTCGCGCACCCTCCAAAAGCTCGAAATTTGCTGCAAATTGCCCAAATCGCTCTCTTGCTTCTCTCCTTGTAATTTCTTGCTCCCAAATGCACAATGAGGGTCTTCAAAGAGGGAATTTACCTGTATATGCTCATATTTAAACAAATTTAACTCAAAAACTCACTTTATAATGTTTCCACTTTGACATTCTTTTTTAACACTGTTTTGGAGTCATTTTGTCCTGAAATGAGCCTTTTGATGCGTTTGACTCCGTTCTTTTTGCAGGTTGACCATCTGATGGACTGTGACGAAGGAACCAGGGCTGTTGCTGGCACTTTTGAAAACTTTTGAAAATTTCTTGATTTTTACAAATTTTCTCATGACCTTGGACTTAAAAACAGGGTTTTTAAATCCAAGGCATTAAATGACCTGTAGCTGATGAAAATAACATTGAAACAGATGTACATACTTCCTTCTGGCTTGTTGGGCACTCACTGGGTTTGGACTCATGACCTTGCAGTGATTTTTGACTTAAAACCCTAGACCTAAGACCATGGGACCTCAAGACAAAAACAAAAACAAGTATGACTCAATTTCATTGTGGTATGACTTAATCCAGCTAAGCCAAGAAGGGAACAAAGACCAGCTCCTCCATTTCAGTGTTATGGCATGCCTAGTGGGATGCAAAATTGACACTGATGAGACACCTAACTATGCATATGCAAAGAGCTATTGATCACTGATGGAGGGCTCAAGACCGACACTAACATTGGCTCCAATGGGGATGACAGCTCCTTGGAGGTGCCAAGAACCTCAGACCTCTTGGGAGAGCAGACCAGTGTCTTATTCATTGGGCAATGGAGTCAACTAGTACACAAAAATAACCATACTCAAAAAGACTTTATTTGACTTTGACTATAAACTGAAAACTCTCAAAAGACTATGACTCAAACAAACTGAATTTTGCAGAAAATAAACAAACTGAAAATCCCACACCAACCAATCTTCATCCTTGGAATTATAGCCTTCACTTCGGGCTCCAAACCAAGAATGAAAGATTAGTTTCACACTTGCTGTAATAAAGTAAAATGATATATACAATGGAGATGATTCAGAGCAGCATTGCTCAAGCATGATATCTCTTGAGAAGCCGGCCATTCACCGACCCACTGGGACATTCATCACCATTCAACTCTTTGAGAATGAAAGCATTAGGACCACGATATGCAGCAATCTTATAAGGACCTTTCCATAAATTATCAAATTTACTGTGCTTACCTTTGTCCTCGTTTCGAGCATCCCATCTCAAAACAACATCCTCTAGCTGAAAATTTTCCAACTTTGCCTTCTTATCATAGATTTTCTTGATACGTTCTTGCAGCTTCAAAGAGTTTTGGAGAACTTCTTCCCTTGTCTGCTGTAAGTGGATCATCTGACTGATTCTCCGTTGCATTGGATCCATATCTTCTCCCGTTTCTTGAAGTAATTTCGCGACCGATACACTAAGTGATGTTGGAAAGACTGCATCAACTCCGTAAACAATCTCAAATGGCGACATTCCAATGGACTTCTTCTGGCTCACCCGATCAGCCCATAATGCATTGACCAACTTCTTGTGCCAACTTTTCTTGTTAATTTCCAGCATCTTCTTGATAATGTTCACTAGTGACTTATTTGATGATTCGGCCAGCCCATTACCTTGCGGGTGATAAGCGGTGGAGTGACCCAAGCTGATGTTGTACTTATAGCAAAAATCCACCATCTTATTGGACTTAAAGGCAGCTGCATTATCTGTGATTATTTTGAATGGACAGCTGAAACGTGACAAGATATTAGTTTCAAGAAAAGAGATAATTACCGAATCTGTGGCCTGCCGAGTAGGAATTGCCTCTATCCACTTTGTGAAGTAATCAGTGGCAGTCAAGATCCATCTATGCTGCCCGGACGAAGCTGGGTGGATTTCACCAATGAAATCAAGGCCCCACTGCTGAAATGGCGCACTAATCTCCACCGGTTTGAGAGGCAATGGCTGCAACTTTTGTTTTCCTTGAAATATTTGGCACTCATGGCAGCTCTTTACCGCTTTGTACACATCAAAAAAAAGAGAAGGCCAATAAAAACCAGCTCGCAAAATCTTGTTGGCTGTAGTTTTCCAAAATAAATGACCTCCACAGTCACCTTTATGGAAGTCTTCTACCGTCGCTTTTGCTTCCTCTTCAACCAAACAATTTAGCAAGATGCCCCCGGGATCTTTCCAATACAATGCTGATTTCATAATGCAAAATTTAGCAGCCTTTAATTTCAAAGTCCTCGCTTTATTTTTTGACATTCCAGGAGGCGCGGACACATTCTGAAGTACATACACTATATCAGCATACCAAGGAGAATTAATAAAAATATCTGATACCTGAACCACTGAATTTTCTCCTTCACCATCGGATAAGGCAGCGATCAAGTTGATATCAAGGGCGTGAAGGTTTGTTTCAGCCATTAGTTTAGCAAGTCCTTGTCCTTTAATCAGCTTGGTGGGCTTGATTTCAACATCATATTCCAAGAGAGTAGCAATCCACTTACCTCTCCTACCTTCCGGCTCTGTTTGTACCAAGACATCCTTTACCGCTGCACTAGGAACATAAGCTAATACATGAGAGTGAAGAATATAAACCCGGAAATCTTTCAATGCCTTAATCAGGGCCAGTGCTTGTTTCTCAATGATGTTATAGTTTAATGCCCTATCTCTAATGATCCGGTTGAAAAATGCAATTGGCCTTTCAACACCCTCTCTTTTTTGCATTAATACTACTGCTAATGTATGCTCGGAAGCAAAAGAAAACACAATGAAATCCTGAGTATAATCAGGGCTGATTAAGGTCGGGGCTGAAGACAAGATTACCTTGATTAAATTGAAGGATTTGACTGCCTCCTCGGTCCATTTGATCTCGCTGTCCTTCCGAAGCATGTTGGTCATTTCTCTAAGGTGCTCTGCAAGATTAGGAATGAAGCGGCGCAAAAAAATTAATTTACCATTAAAAGATTGTATCTCCTTCTTATTTCGGGGCTGTTCTAGCTGCTGAATTGCCTCCACCCATGCGGGATCAATTCGTATACCGTCTTTGGAAATGATATGTCCCAGCAATTTACCTTCACTCATGGCAAAAAGACTCTTTTTTGGGTTCAAGGAAATGCCATATTTTCTGCACCTTTGGAACACTTTAGTTAAGTGAAATAGATGCTCTTCATCTGATTTGGAAAACACGGTTAGATCGTCAAGATATACAACTAAAAATACATCCTTTTCATTAGCGAAAGCCATATCCATAGCTCGCTGAAATGTGGCACCCGCATTTTTCAACCCAAATGGCATTTTGGCGTAGTGAAATGTTCCCCATGGTGTAGTGAAGGCTGTCTTATCACGGTCATCCTCGTGCACTAAAATCTGATTGTACCCGGAGTATCCATCAAGCAATGACATTCTTGAAGCGCCCACTACCCGCTGCAATATGTGGTCCATTTTAGGCAGTGGATAGTTGTCCTTTAGCGACACTTTGTTTAAATTTCTGAAGTCTATGCACAAGCGAATCTCACCGGTCTTCTTTCTCACAGGCACTAGGTTGGAGATCCAATCTGAAAAGCGAATGGGAACTATGATTCTGGACTTGTAGAGCCTATTGACCTCTTTCTCAATCAAAGGCAGCAACTTGGGATTGATCCTCCGCAACTTTTGCCGAAAAGGCTTTTGATTTGGCTTTATAGGAATAGTGTGCTGGGTGATGCTTGTATCATAGGTCTTTAAATCTGAATAATCCCAAGCGAATACATTAGAAAATGATGACAGCAATCTAATGTATTGATTCTTTACCTTGAGTGGCAGAGCCTTTGATAATTTCACCATCTTTGGATGTTCCGCTGTCCCAAGGTTCACATCTTCCACACCTTCTTCTGTTGGCATCAAAGTTGGCTTGCGAGCCACATCATCTTGATCAAAAAGTTCTTCTAAAGGAATCAACCCTTTAGGAATATGATTATCTTTCAGCTGCAAAACATCCATTTGATTCATTCCTTCAGGCTCCATGTCTATTGAAATTTCTTCAAATTTACCTTCTCCATGCAAGAAGTCTTTGATTTCCTCATCATCCTGAAAGACTTGCCAACTCCTTTGGTTGTCCGGGATTGTAGGGCGATGCTTTACATAGATTTCAAACTTGTTGCTCGAATTCATTGGTATTTTCAAATTGCTTGCTGCCCTGGCCAATGCATCCGCAACTCCATTTTGTATCCGGGGTATGCATGTTAAAGTATGCTTTGAAAACCGCTTCAAAATGTCTAGAACAGCATTGCGATAAGCCCGCATACGAGGATGTTTAGCTTGAAATTCCCCCTTTACTTGTTTGATCACTAACTCGGAGTCACCATAAACTGCTATCTTCTTTGCTTTTAATTTCCGGAGGATTTTCAAACCAGCTATAAGGGCCTCATATTCTGCTTCATTATTCGAACAATCAAAAGCCAATTTATAAGAGCACACTTGTACCTTGCTTGGGACTTGGTTAGGGACTGAAAACGGGCTACGAATCCATACACCTATGCCAGCTCCATCGCTGCCCATTGCACCAAAAAAATCCATGGTCCAAAGACCATCTTCATCATCATCTAAGGGCTGTATTTGTGATGTTGTTGCAGTCATGACTTGCTGCCCATTTGTTTCAGCAATTGCCTTTATGACAACAGTCCTTTCTTCACTGTCCGTTCTCAATACTTCCCTGAAATTTTCTGCCATGCCTGGGATATCTTCTATCTGAACTAATTGACTATCTACCTCATTAAAATTATCAGCGAATAAAACAAAGGATTCTAAATCTGTTTGTACATAGTTTACAGGATGATTTACTGGCTTTTCCTTGCTGGTAATCATATACTTCATCTTTTGCTCTCGATACACCTTTCTCATTTGGCCAAACACCGGAATAGTAGCATATGAAAAGTCCAGCTGTAAAGTACCTTTAAGTTTTGATCCCCATGACCTTGAAAGGAGCATACCAAACCTTGGAGGAATGTCCGCCACTACCACATCCATCAAGAGATTCTTTGCGGGAATTTGATCCAAGCTAACAACCAAATCTTTAATCAAACCGATGCATCTAACTCGGCTGGAATCAAATGAATATAGATCATGGTACTTACGAGTTATATCAAGTCCCAACTTCTCCATTATTGCCTTGGGCATTAAATTGTGTGATGCTCCCGAATCAAACATGGCGTTGTGAAGAATAAAATCATGAATTCTCAAACTGATATAGAATGGCGGGACATCGCTTTCCGGAGACTCACCGTTTAGAGCTGGCCCAAAGATTAATTCCGGCTGATCATCCTCCACATTTATCGCATCTAACATTGGATCAGTATTGAACATCTTAGAAATTTGTGCTCTGTAGGTAGTGTTCTTCATGACTTCTGTTAGTGGAATGGACAATTTCAATTTCGAGACTTCGTTCTCAATGCTGAATGCTTGACTTTTCTCACTTTCTTTTGCCGGATTATCTCGTTTTTCTGCTCTATCTTTGGGTACATTTGATGGCTGATCCATCTTGTTTGCTGGAACTGTTTGAGTTGATGGGGGATCCATGACTTCTTTACCCTTTCTCTGTGGAACAGCAGCACCATTCTTCGCCAAATTTTCTGCCCTCTTTTGAATTGGATGTATGGGAACTGTCCGGTTTCTCAACTGTCTCTGCTGGCCTTGTTGAGCTGATAAAGCATGTAAGTAACCTCGTTGGTACTCCTCAGACTCATCTTGAAGTACCACATCATTAGATAGAATGTAATGCTCATCTTGAGGTGTATAAGCATTACTTACCAGCTCTTCTTCTTCCGTGATGTAAGTGGGCATATCATCGGGAGTGAAAAAATGATTTTCTTCACCAGGATCTTCACCCTCATCTTCAGATTCTTGAGTGACATAGTTTTGCTGAAATGGGGGTTGGATCGGTTGCTGCACTGCCGCCTCTTGTGCTCGTGTTTCCCGCTATTTGATCCTATATTGGGGCTGCTGTTGTTGGCCTCTGAAGTTTGGATTTCGAACTTGTGGTTCCGGTTTGCCAAGACTGAGATTTTGGAGTGCCTTTGACACCTCTTCCATTTTCCGAATAACTTGAGAAGTGGATGGCACCTCCTCTTTGATTGTGACCTTCTTTTCCGCTTTCATTCTTGCCCTTTTGTCATTCAAATTAGCCTCCACACTGACTGCAATTTTTTGCATTTCCTCCAAGGTAGGAGGATCTTGGTCCCGCAATGAGTAGGCCATCTCCGGATCAAAACCATCCGGGAACTTAAGCAATGCAGACTTTCTTGATGGTTTCAAATCATCGGGTATAGCGTTATACACTGAATTAAATCTGATTATATAATCTTGAACCGACTCACCCAGATTTTGCTTGAGGTTGTTGTACTCGGCATTGATTTGCAGCGGGTCTTTTCTGATTTCCCATCGGTCCAAGAATTGCTCTTCAAGTGCTTGCAAGGTGGTGATGCTGTTAGCTACCAACCCTCTGAACCATTTTCTTACTTCTCCGGCAAATGTTTGCACGAACAACCGCATGGTAACATCTTCTTCATCTAACTCATATAGATCAAAGAAAGTGGACATTTTATCGATATGTTGTTGTGCTGTAATACTTTGCGGAGTGCCATCAAACATGGGAATTTTGCTTTGGTAATCAGCAGGCATATCATGAAGATTAGCAGGCAATACAAGTGGGGCAAAACGGGCTGCCATTTTTCTAGGTAATGTAGGTCTTGGAGTAACAGGCGGAGTAGGTGTGGTAGTATGAGGAGTAAGAGGAGGAGAAGTAGTATGTGAAACCGAAGGCGAAACAACTGTAGATGGGGGATGAGTAACTATGGGAGTGATGGCAATATAAGGGGGATTTGACTGTTCATGCGCCGTGATAGAGGATCCAATATGACCAGAGATATTTTCAAGGAAATCAGCAAGAGTTGTAGCTTGTACACGTGTCTGGAGATTCCTCAAAATGAAATTTTCAACTACTTTATTATGCCTCTCAAATTTCAATAGCAGCTGCAAAATCAGGATTAGGAACTAGAGTAGCAAGTGCACTTTCAGATTTAGCTTTAAACAACGACAACTCAAAACTTTCATCGAAATCAAGATCTTCAAGATACTCAAAAATAGCTGGGCATGAATTAGATCTAGCAATTGGTCTTGGATCAGTAGCCAGCTTGTTTTCGCGAATAGACTAGGAAAGGAAAAACCACTCAGCCGTATGGAATCTCTTAGCCTATCATCCGAAGCTTAGAGTCCATAATGATACTGGGATAAAGATGTCACTGAAGTGAGTGTTTCAGAAGCTCACGGAGATTGACTGAAGCAACGTTTATCTACTAACGCTGATGTAAAACAAGAGCGTGTTCAAAGGCTACCTGGCGTAACTTCAGGCTCCGTCTAAGACTTGCGAAACACACACATCAACACACAAAGAAGTTTGTTTTCCCCAGTATGGTCGCCACTATGTTAGTGCTTGGAATTCACCTAGGCTGAGATAGACAAACTCTCAAGGCTACATCAAACCATTTCACCTCGTAGCTAGCCCTACGAGGTATGAGAAGGCTCTCTCGGGTCAGATTTGATAGATCTTTCAATATGATTAGGCTGATCAATTAAGAATAAAGATTTTAGGCTAGTAAATTGATAGGGGGGTTGATTTAATGATTTTTGGGGTTTTTGGTGGCAATTGGAGGGAGTGCAATTCAGGGTGCAGGGATTGAGCACAGTTTTTGCAGGGGGATCTTTGGGGCAAGGTAGGAGTGAGTGCTGATGCCTTAATCTGAGATGGATGATCAGGGATGATAGAGGAGGAGCTAAAGAGGGAAAACAACAACTTTGAATCCTCTTTAGACAGTGGAAAACATAGATATTGAACAAACTAAAAAGCTGAGCATGTCAAAACATGAATTCAAACTTTACCACTTCATCTGTCCAATTAGAAGCAAAAGAGAGATGTGGAATACATAAACAAACTTACAAGAACATGTAGAGAACACACCATCAACACAACAATCCACAAGAATCCACAATGATGTCTGCAAAACCCTGGCCTTCCTTTTCCTTAAATTGCAGAGATAGATGTACAATATACAATAAAGCTTTCTCCCACAAGAGTCCAACCATGAAAATGAGAAAGAGAGAGCATAATATAGACCATCTAACTCCTTTCCCCACCTCTAGGGGTCGATTTCAGCTTCCTAGGAGCAGTTTGAACTGATTCTAAACTAAGCACTAGATAATAGGCAGTCCAACAACTTACCTCTATTACTTAGCTAACTCATCCATGCATTAATTATTCACTTTTTACATCAAGGAAGCTTCTAGAAGGGTAAAGAGAGATAAAATCTATCAATGTGCCATGAAAATTATACATTCATCCATCATCTACAAGTAAAAATCATCAACCAAGGTGAAAACAGTGTTTTCTGGCCTGAAAAGTCAAAACTGCCAAATTCAGCTCGAGTGGTCGCGCACCCTGCTCGAGTGGTCGCGCCCCTTTGCAGCAACGTTTGAGTGGTTTCCACTGGTCCAAATCAGGTGCAATATGGCTCATTGGAAAGCTTGGTCTGTCTACTTTCCATCCCAAGTGGAATTTCTAGATTTGGAGTTGATTTGACCCCTCAAAAGTCAATTCTCCCAAGGTCACTTTCTGCAATTGAAAAAGTGGGCAGAAAGTCATTTTTTTGATGTATTTTGAGCTTTTGGAGGCTCAAATCTCAAAATCAGGCTTCTCCCAAGTATAGGTAATTTTAGTCTCTGCATGCCCTTTCCAAAAATGTAACCCTTTCCTCATTCTGAGCTGTCCCCACGAGTGGTCGCGCGGGGTGCGCGACCACTCCACAGGCAAAAACCTGTAAATTTACAAAAAATTGCCAAAATGCTCCAAAATTCTCAAAATTTTTAGATTTTAATGCTGGATCAAGGCTGATCAGTACCATGATGAGTGAGGGATGCCTCAGCCAAGATGCGGAGTGGGTTTGTCCTCTTCTTCTTCTTCGGGGCCTCTGACAGCTTCCTTTGGAGAATTTTCATTTTAGCTTTGCAAACATGTAATCTAGCCCAGTAATGTGTCCTCATGTTTCGGAGCAGCTCTTTGTCATGGTTTGCCTTCTCCAACAATCTCTCCAAGCGAAGATTTGCTTGGATGAGCAATGACTCCCTATCAGCGGGCAATGGGTCCCCGGGCCTCCTGCGGTTCAAGCCTCTGTTTCCGCGGATTCTCCATAATTCATCCAGCTCTTTCTCCGTCTCTAGCTGTTTTTTCCGCTGCTCTAAATAAGTGATAGTCCACTGAGCCATCTCAAGCTTCCGCTGCAACGGTTCTCCTCCTCTCTCTGCCTAATGAGCTCATAGAAATCTGAAGAGGAGGGAGAATGAGCATCAAGATCAGTGAAATCAGGATGTGCCTCGCCAACTGCCTCATCCTCAACCATGGGCTGCTTGCCCTCTCGTACTGCCTCTGCTGCTGAAGGATGCGAGGCCCCTTCCACCTGGTGTGGAGATAACACTCGCTGATCTGAAGAGGATGACGAGACCCCTTCCACCTGCTGTGGAGAAAGTACTCGTCGAGCTGCTGCAAATAAGGTCCTATGACCTTTCTGATAAGTGACCCGAGGAGAAGAAGCCATATGTCTCGGAATACTAGCCTCGGGCTGATGTGATGGCCCTCCCTCCTCGTGAACTGCCTCTGGCTCTGGCTGTGGCTGTGTGAAGAACTCACGGGAGATAAAATCTGCCCAAGGAATGCCCTGCTGGCTCAACTGATGGGAAACAACCAGCTGGATGAGACCATGATGACACAAGCTCCTGAACTGCTGAGCTGGGGTCTGCTTCTGGAAGATAGAGACCATCCTCTGAATGTCATGAAAGAGATAAGCCGGGATGTTCATCATTCTCACCCTGGTGAAGTGCATCAGCATGCGGATGTGACAAGCAAATACCCGTGAGAATCTCCCCTCGCATGTGAAATAGTGCATAATAAGCCTCATGATAGCTGCATATTCCGCTCGGAGGAAACTGATAGGAAAGTTCCCTGTCAAGTGGTGCATATATGTTGGCCTGACATAAGGCTCGAAATATACCAAATCCAGCCACTTGCGCTTTGGCCACACCTCACCCACATTGGGTATCCCGGTAGCCTGTGAGATGGCCTCTGGAGAAAACACAAAATTCACTCCTGCAAGAGTGACCTGCCCGTCATGAAGGTATAAAACAAATAGCCGGGCCAGCTCCCTATGATACTGAATCTGTGCAAGCCTCTCGCAAAACTGATAGCATGACATGTACTGAAAGCAAGTCACTGCTAATGGGCAAGCCTGCAACTCTGCCAAGGATGTGGGCTCTTCTCTCTTGTGATGACCACTCTTGCCACCCTTACGAGGCCTCCGCTGTGTCTCAATCTCAGTGGATGAAGATCGGTCATCACCTTGCTCATTAGTCTCAGTGGTTGACATGGTGTTATTGAGCAAGGTGGAATAAATAAGTCAAGATGACTGCTGCCCTGCCTGCAAAATGCTGTGAAGTATGCTGTTTTCAAGGGGAAAAATCTTGAGGGACATGTTAGGGGGGGGAATTTACATAAGGAAAGGGAAAAAATATATATAAACAACAGGGAATTTTGAAGGAAACAGTCACACCATGTTAAACATGTCATTCTATCTCTCATCATTTGCAAATCAATACTTTATTAGGGAAAATGTGTTATGATCACCAAGGGAAAGGACAATATAAATTTTCATGATGGAGGGAATGAGAGCATGATCATAGGGATATAAGGTAGCATCAATAATGAACAATCAACAGGCTGCTCTTTTAATTTTGTCTTTGAATGTACTTTACTCTGTTTTTCCAACATTTTAAAAATGACTTTGGATGCTAAGGGAAAAAGGGGTTTTGCTTGTATTGATCATAGGGGAGGGGAAGGGTTTATATGACAGGTTTTGAAAGGGAAAAGAGATGAATGGCATGAAAGGGATTTAGGGAGATAGATGGAGAAAGGAAATTAGGTTTTGGGACTAGGAAATACAATAACAATCCTTTGCCAACCATACTCTATAACAGCAGGTCTTTAAACAATACTTGCAGCTTCATGACTGCTTTTGTCATAGGGGAAATAAAGCTTCATTTACATGTTGACAAAAGGGAAGAGGGATTTCAATTGCATTGGGATATTTAGGGAAAGGATAAGCAATTGAATTAGGGTTTTAATGAAGGGAAGGGTAGGAAAACAGAGTTTGAAGTTAGGGAAATATACCATGTTCTTATGCAAACCCTACCACAGCAAAATGTTCATTTTGACAACATGTTCAGCTGTATATTGTTAACTTTGTCATGACAGCCACCTAGTTACCTTGCCTCTGACTTTTACACAGCAATATGTCTCTTTTGCTCTTGTCTTGTCTAGGCTATGCATAGTGATATTACTCTGTTTTTTGTGATATTCATATGCATGCACTTGCCATCATATTCCTTTTTCTTTTCACAATGTTTCTTTTTCATTTTGCTGTGTTTTTTTATACATGAATTTGCTGTGTGACAAAGTGTTAGGGTTTGAGTAGGATGCATGGGAGAAATTAGGGTTTGGATAGGGTTTTGATGGGGATTAGGGTTTTTAGGAAATTGGGATGGGGTCTAGCATTAATTTGCAAATGAGATTAATGAAAATGGCACTCTAACACATGTGAATTTATAATGGGAAACTAATGGAAGGGAATAAAGGAAAAATTACCTTGAAAAACAAACAATACAACCTAACATAAGCTTGCAAAGACATCAAGTCACTTAACCTATTTTTCATTAATCTCTTGCATGATATTTGAACACAAACCAATCATTGAATCCATGGCACCGTCATAAAAGTTGTTTGGGAGGCCTACCTTGAAGAAACCGCAAGCAATTTAGAAGAAATTTGAAGTTTTGATGAATTTCTGGGCTTGCTGGACGAGTGGTCGCGCACCTCCTTCGAGTGGTCGCGCACCCTTCGAGTGGTCGCGCCTGACCAAAATAACAAAGGATTTTTGCGCTGGAGTGGTCGCGCACCTCCCAGGTGGTCGCGCACCCTGATGGAGTGGTCGCGCACCCTCCAAAAGCTCGAAATTTGCTGCAAATTGCCCAAATCGCTCTCTTGCTTCTCTCCTTGTAATTTCTTGCTCCCAAATGCACAATGAGGGTCTTCAAAGAGGGAATTTACCTGTATATGCTCATATTTAAACAAATTTAACTCAAAAACTCACTTTATAATGTTTCCACTTTGACATTCTTTTTTAACACTGTTTTGGAGTCATTTTGTCCTGAAATGAGCCTTTTGATGCGTTTGACTCCGTTCTTTTTGCAGGTTGACCATCTGATGGACTGTGACGAAGGAACCAGGGCTGTTGCTGGCACTTTTGAAAACTTTTGAAAATTTCTTGATTTTTACAAATTTTCTCATGACCTTGGACTTAAAAACAGGGTTTTTAAATCCAAGGCATTAAATGACCTGTAGCTGATGAAAATAACATTGAAACAGATGTACATACTTCCTTCTGGCTTGCTGGGCACTCACTGGGTTTGGACTCATGACCTTGCAGTGATTTTTGACTTAAAACCCTAGACCTAAGACCATGGGACCTCAAGACAAAAACAAAAACAAGTATGACTCAATTTCATTGTGGTATGACTTAATCCAGCTAAGCCAAGAAGGGAACAAAGACCAGCTCCTCCATTTCAGTGTTATGGCATGCCTAGTGGGATGCAAAATTGACACTGATGAGACACCTAACTATGCATATGCAAAGAGCTATTGATCACTGATGGAGGGCTCAAGACCGACACTAACAGGATTAATGAAGGAATATTCGAATGGGGAAGGAGTAAATGAGGGGGATTTACCTCCTACAATCTCTCTTCCTTGTCCCTTTCGAGTTTCAAACCTTAGTCTTTGCCCAAAATTCCTTGATTTTCTCTTCCAAACCTGCATTTAATGCATATTAGTACACTAGGCATATTATCTCACTTTAACTCATCTCATTAAACAAAATATAATCAAAACATGTAATAAGTTGTGAGAAAAGTTGGTTTGACTAAGTTAGGAGGTGAATTAAGGCCCATATAATTACTCAATGATGAGGCTCATCAACAGGCTATGGAAGTTACTCAGTATAATCAAAGGATTAGTTTTCAGAACACTTTAGAGACCATGAAGGATGATCACACATAACAAATAAGAACAATGGAAGAAGTACACTTACAGGTAATCAGTGCCATGGAGGTTAACTACTTTGAGAAGATAATGACCATGGAGCACAATCACACACAGGGGATGAAAGCCTTGTAATCTAAGCATTTCACTCTTCAAGACAGATTCTTAAGACAAAAATCAATCAAGAAAAATTAATGTTAAGACATGCTAAGGAGATGAGTTCCATGCAGAGGAGATTGGATAAAATGAAAAAATTACAAAAGTTGCAGCCTAATCCAAAACTTTCAACAGATGACATTCTTTCCAACTAGCTGATCCAAGACCCATCTTGTTGTGAGTGTCATTAGGTAGTCACATATCCCATTCAAATGCAGAATGAACGTAGACATGTAAAAAAAGTATTGGGCATTCCATCCCGCCATCTTTGATATTGGGAAAATAGGTCTACATTAACCACATCATCACCAACATCATGGTCCGCCAAGAAGAAACAAATAAATAAAAGAAACAAAGGAAAATAAAATGGTAAGATTCCATGGTCTAACCCATATGAAAAAAATGGGAACAAAAATAAGAAGAATTTTGATGCATCTGATGGCTGGGATCAACTCGATATTCGGATAAGATAGAGTCCTTCGATATGCAGGATTGAGCATGGCACATCCAAGAAGTAGCCCACAAAGTTGCCATAAAGTCTGTAGATGCTCAATATGCACTATGTTAAAGACATATGATTCCATAGGGCATCTTTGTATAGTATATCTAACCCTACTCCTTTTCATTTATGTCATTAGTTAGTTTTATTTCACGCATTTAAGTTACATGTTTTTTCATTTTAGTTTGTTAGAGTAAGTTTTTTATATTCCGGTAGATATTCTATGCATACATGATGATTTTGATCTTGAATGGATATCTATTTAATGGACTTTTGTTTTCTTGGATACAAGATTCTAAATTTTCACATTGCTCCATTGAAGCAATGTGTCCCCATATGGATCCAGATGTTTCACACGTTGTCATAGTTCAAAGGAAGTAGTTGTACCATTTTTTTTTTTTAAGTCCAGAAAATCAGCGAACAGATTATTATTTCATTGTAAATCCATTCTACAAATTTCTAATGTAAATGATGCTAGTACGATAGTCAAATATGTAACAATCTAGGTATGCCTATGATTTTGGTGACAAATTTCATGCTAGGAGGTTTTTTGCCTCACTGCTCATTTGTGTTTCTAAACAAGAATGATCGACATAATTTTTCCTTCCAACCTCACTCCAAAGCTAGGGTGGGATTTTGTCAGACCAGGAGGTAACTCCTCAATGCAAATTGTGTTTATTCATTAAGATTTCTCATGGTTATATACAAGGAGAGAGAGACTCTCGGGCTTCACCTCCCAGTGTCTCTTCATTTTCCTATTCTCCATTATTTACTATTTACATTATTTAAAAATGTTCACCCAATCCCAATGATTAGGTGTCAACATTCCCCCCTTAATCTGAAGGGATGTTGGTGAGTCCAAGCATCATTCTGAATCTTTCAAACTTTTCTCTTCTAAGCACTTTAGTGAAGATGTTTGCAATCTTCTCATTAGTGGAACAATGGCGTAGATGGATTTTCTTGTCTTCAACATGATGTCGAATCAGATGGTATTTTATATTGATGTGTTTTGTTCGATCATGGAACTTCGGGTTATTGGACAACTTTATTACAGAGGCATTGTCAGTCATGAGTGGAGTTGAATGTACTTGTTTTACCTACAAATCTTCCAGAATTTTCTTGAGCCACACACTTTCTTTTGTTGCCTCATCTGCTGCCACTTATTCTACCCCTATTGTGGAATTTGTTGGAACTTGCGTGATCTCTAGGTGATAGCTCTTGATCCAAGACTCATAGCATAGCTTGAAGTAGATACCCCAATTTATTTATCTCCATCGAAGCCTAAATCAACGTATCCAATCAAGCTAAAGTCACCCACCTATGTATACTTGAGTCCAAAGTCTTGGGTTCCCTTCAAGTACTTTAGAACTCTTTTTGCATCAGACCAATGTCCCTCACAAGGATTTTGCATAAAACTGGAGAGGATTCCAACAACAAATGAAATATCTGGTCTGGTAGTAGTTAGGTAGTTGATACTTCCTACAAGATGTCTATACCTTGTTGCATCCTCAAATTATTTTCCTTCAATGGATGTGAGCTTTAAGTTCTGTTCCATTGGAGTAGTCAAAGGATTGCACTAAGCCATGCCAAACCCATTTAACAAATCTCCAATGTACTTCTTTTGAGAGAGGAATGTATACTTCAGATGTTGATTTACTTCAATACCAAGATAATAGTGAACATAGCCCAAGTCATTCATTTCAAAACCTTTGCTGAATTCCTTATTTATGGATGCAATGTAGCTCTCATTGTTCCATGTCATCAAAAGATCATTTACATATACCACAAGATATACAAATGTTTTGCCAACTTTCTGACAAACAAATTTGCGTCATCAAGATCATAATGTTTGAAGTTGAGTTTTAGAAGATGCTCAGTATACTTTTCATACCAGGCTTGCAGTGCTTGCTTGAGGCCATACAAGGATTTCAAGTGTCTTTGTTAGCCATTTTGGGGGACTTTTCTGAGATTGTATAGGCTGCTCAGTTGACTGAGTTGGGACTAAATCAAGATTCAGTCTCCTAATTCTGTCAATCACATCACTCAAAGTATCATCAGTGGCTGGAACTTCATGTGGGAGAGAGAGTGCTTCAGAAGAAGATTCCACAAATTGATCTAGCATAGGAATCCCCCCTTCAAGATGTGGAATCTGATTATCAAATTATTGAAATGATTTTTCATGTTCAAATCTATCCAAGCGATCAAGCTACCACTCAACAACACTGTCAGCTTTGGAAGATTCAAGAAAGATTACATCTCTAGATACAACAAACTTATTATTAACTTCATCATAGAGATGATATGATTTGGAGGTATTTGAACACCCCAATAAGATACACTTACGTTTCCTTTCACCAAGTTTGTTTCTTTGTACCTTTGGTATCAAGGCATAACAGGTGGAACCAAAGACCCTGAGATGCTTTACTGAAGGAATGTGGCCATACCACATTTCATAAGGAGTCTTGTTTCTAATAACATTAGATGGACATCTATTCTTTACATATACAACACATAGAACTGCATCAACCCAAAACATCAAATTTACATTCTTGAAAAACATCATAGAACGTACCATATTTAAGATTGTCCTATTCATTCTTTCAAATAATTCACTATATTGGGGATTATAAGGCAAATTTGTTTGATGTTTTATCCCATGCTAGCGAAGATAGTTTTCAAATTCATTTGAAGTGTATTCTTTTCCATTATTAGTGCGAATAGAGCCAATATGACATTGTGCATCATTTTCAATCCATGTATGAAAGTTCTTGAATGTTTGAAAAACATCATATTTGTTCTTCAATAGATAAACCCAACACATTTTGGTGTAGTCATCAATAAATTTCATCATTATTTATTTCCATTTGCAGAAGGAACAAACATTGGACCGCATAAATCTAAATGAATGAGTTCAAGTTTTCTATGTGCTCTAGAATGTGAATCATGAAAAGACTGTTTTCTATGCTTTCCTAAAATATAAGCATCACATTGCTTAAGTTTCCTAGGAATTGTAGGAAAACCAATAACACCATTTTTCTTCAACAAGAGAAGGCTAGTTTAAGTGTCCAAATCTATCATTCCATAAAATACTTGATGGAAATGTACCTTCATCATAATGAGAACTATATGATAAATTTTGTGCACGAGCAGAGGTACCTTGCAGCTTCAAAAGTCTTTCTTCTTTTATCCCCGTCATGACAAGTGAGTGATCTGATGCTTTTATGACCTCAACCTTGCCATCAAACATATTAATGGAGTGTCCTTACTGGTGGATGTGGACCAAGGACAAAAAGTTTCTCCTCAGCTGTGAGAGATATAAAACATCATGCAAAAGAAAGTCTGGAAGACCAGGTAATTTGAGGCTAATTGTGCCAAGCCCTGATGGCTTGAGTTTTGATTTGTCTACAAAGTATACCACTCCATCAACATTATCAATAAATTATTCAAAAAATATCTTCTAAAAGTCATGTGGCAAGTTGCCCCTGAATCAAGCAACTAATCATTTTTCCAAGAAGCAAGTGAAGCATTAAACAAGTGTTCATTTACTCCAATATTACGATGTGCCACAACATAGTGAGTAGATTCAGGTGCTTTACCTTTCTCTTTATCATTGGTTTTACCTTTGGCTTGATTTATTTCCTGCTCAATTTTGTCCCAAGGCAAATTTCATGTGGATGCATCATGTGATCCATCTCTATTGCAACGTATGCAATGAAGATCATAATTTTCTCCTTGAAATTGTCTGCCCCCTATGCCTCTAAAATTTCTTCTTCCTCTTCGACCACCTCTTCCTCTAGAAGAATATTGAGCATGATTCTCATCTCTATGTACAAGATATACAACTTCTTTAGAAGACTGAGGAGCTATCTTTTTCCCAAAATTCTTCTCTCTCTCAACAAACTTTTTCACAAGGGAGTCAAAGGTAATCTCTTTGAAGTTTCCATTTTCTTGCAATGACTCAAGATAATTTGAATAAGTGAGATAAAGTGCCTTGAAAAAATATATAAGAGGAATGTCTAGTTCAACATTAGTGACTTTGATATCATGCATAATAGATCTTATTTCTGATGCCAAAGTAAGAGGATCATCATTTTTTAATTCAATATTGAACAATTTAATCATCAATTGGACAACTTCAAGTTCAGAGAGTGTGTCATCAATTTCCTTCAACTTATGTAAGGCTTCAAAAGAATTTGAAAATGGTGAAATATGGTGACTCAACTCTTCATTTACATATGTTGCAATCAATGCATAGGCCTTGATGTTCTTGTTTTCCCAAATGGTGAATTCCTTCTTTGAGGTAGTCTTTGCAGATTCATTATCTCCTTCTCCTACACAAACTCCTTTCCACAACTCATTGAAAATGAGAGTGTGTTTTATCTTCCACGACCATTCTAGATAGTTCTCTTTCCCAAAGAGAACTACTCCAACTATAGAGATCAATGAATGCATTTAAAAATACTTTGCTACCAATATATAAAAAATGTACTTCTGGTGGAAAAAAATGCAGTTATAGTGGCAAGAATGCAGTTATGGTGGCAAGAATGCACTTATGGTGTAAAAAAATGCAATCTGATATTTATAAGACAAAGATAATATTTGGGGTAGTTGTTATAAGGGAGAGGTTATATGTGGGGTGTTAGAGCCTAGATTTGTCTCAGGCTGAAAAGACAAGGTTCTAGGTCCACATCAAACCACGCTCAGCCTCGTAGCTAGCCCTACGAGGACAGGAGAGGGCTCTCTCCAGGTAAATCTCGGAAAAAGTTAATCAATGAGGCATGAGATGACTAAATTTGCAATTGATCTTAGGCTAGGTATTAAGTGCAGGGATTTGATTTGGTTTTTTGAGGGTTTTGTTGAAAAAATGGGAAAGGCAAATTTAGGCTCGGGGATGAGGCACAGTTTCTGCAGAGGTCTGATTGGGGCAAGGAAGGCAATTGTTTTGATGCTTTAAAGCAAGTGAGGTGGGTAGATCAGACAGGTGAGGAGCTAAGGAGAGCAAGAGAGTCTCAAGGATTCTCCTTAAACTAAAGAAAACATGAAAATTTAAACAAATTCAAAGGCAGAGCATAACAGTTATGGATTCCACCTTAATCACTCATTTGTTTCAAATTCAGAAGAAGAAACATGAAGATGATACACAAAACACTAGATAAACTTACAATTACTCAGAGAAGCACACCATCAAAACATAAAGCCACATGGATCCCAAACAGTGCTGCAAAACCCTGGTCTTTCCTTTGCCAAAAATGCAAAGATACAATGTACAATAGAGTGCCAAGATTTTCCCAAGAGTCCAACCCTGAAAATGACTTAGAAATTACATAATATAAACAAGCCAACCTCTTCCCTTGTCTCTAGGGGTCGAGCTCATCCTTCTAGGAGCTGTTTCAACCAATTCTAAACAAAGCACTAAAATCTAGGCAGTCAAAACAACTTGCCTCTATAAGGTAGGAAACTGATTCATTCATTAAATTTTCACTCTTTGGTGAATGAATCTTCTAAAACAAGTAACTAAGTGTCAAAATTACATCATGTTCACTCAATTACATCAAGATAAGTCAAAAATTACATCACAAAGCAAAACTAGTCAAACTGGCCGAATTTCTGAGCTGGAAGATGAAAAATCGGGCAAAAAACCTCTGTGCGCCGCGCCAATTTCTATATGCGCCGTGCTAATTTGGTGCTGATTTTGAGGCACTTTCTGAAGTTCAAACTGAGCCCAAGTGTACTTGTTGGAAAGCCCTACCTGTCTACTTTCCAACCCAAGTGGAATTTCTGAATTTGGTGCCCATTTACCCCTCCAAAACCTCAATCTCCCAAGACTGCTTTTTGTGTGTGAAATTAGGGGCAGAGAGGTCATTTTTAGGGTGTTTTTGACCTCCTGGGGACTCAAAACTTACCCAAACTTCTTGTCCATGCACCAGCAGGCATGATTTTTCATGCTGAATCCAAAAATGCAAACCATTTGTGATTTGGAGCTCCCAATCCTAAGCGCCGCGCCAGTGGCGCGATGCACAGGGAGAAAAAACCTATGTTGTGCCCAAAAATTTGTCATCCTTTGATGATGGTAGTGAAACTAGGTGCTGTTATGATATCTGCCACCAAGGGGAACAATGTAAAAAGGGAGTGTTAGGAAGGGGAATAATATGATGGGAATAGGGGTTATGGGGGAAATTTTGTTCAAGGATATGTAGGAGGGTTTGGGGATTTTATAAGGTAGGGTTTTGGGGTTTTATAGTTGACAAATGTGTGGAGGGATAGGGAATAGGGGTTTAGTAGTTTTTGGATTTGAATGCAATGTTGGATTGATGAGCTTGATGGGAGGGGGTAGGAAATGAGGAAACAAAAGGGTAATGGGGAAAGGGGAGAGTCCTTGGCGACCAATCAATAGTTCAAGACCCCACAACAAATTTCCTTTGAATGTATTTTAAAGGGAGGATTTAGATTTTGTTTCAAATGCTACCACCCATAAACCACTCACACTTATCACCAAATTCAAAGCAACAACAAGAATGAGGGCCTACTTGGCGAATTCATGCAAGGTATGGGCGAATTGGTGAAATTCCAAGCAAGTTTCGGGCTTGAGGCTATATGCGCCGCGCTCTTTATATGCACTGCGCCCGTTATAAATTACACTGGGTGAAAACTCCCAGTGCGCCACACACTCTATGTGCATCGTGCCACCTGCTATATGCGCCGCGCTGCCTCCAAGTCACACAATCGGCCTCTTCCACTCACTATTTTGCTCTTGCACTTTCAAAACACAATTTCTCCCTTGGATTATGAAAGACACTTGTTGCAAAGGGATAAATAGTTTTGAAATATCTTGACAAGAGATGATTTAAAGTTTTACTTCTTCAAAAAACTCCCTTCGTAATGTTTTTGACTATGGCACTTTATCATTTAATGAAACTCTGTCTTTTGGCTTTCTCATTGATTTTCTGGACTCAAAATGATGAAATTGGTTGATTTTTTGCAGGGATATAGGCGTTGATGTTTGGCAAAGGAAAACCAGAGCCTGCTTTGAAAACTCCATGGTGGAAAAATATTACAAAAAATAATTCGACAATTTCTTATTTAAAACAGAGTTTTGAACAAGAAATGTCCTCAAATGAGTTTGATGATGAGCTTTTGAACTAGGAACCTCTCTGAAAACCATCCTCATGGCCTACGGGCATTATTCGACATGTTTGAAGACCAACCACTAGACCTAGACTCTTAAAATAACTCTTTTTGACCAAAATAACATAATGACTATGAATGACTGAAATGAACTTTGATGAACAGAGAGAAATTTTGACTAGCCCAGGCAGGTACAAGCATGAGGGAAACAAGAACACCAAACCCTTCTGTCAGACAATGGCATGCCCCTAGCGAAATGCAACGAAGTGAGTCGAGCAAGACACCTAAACATGAAATGCAAAAAGAGTTTTGATCTCTGACGGAGGGATGACTAGACCGACTTCTAACATTGGCTCCAATGGGGATGGTAGCTCCTTGGAGGTGCCAAGAACGGAAGATCTCTGGAAGAGCTAGACAGTGCCTTCATCCTTTGGGCTATGGAGTCATTATTCCGAAAAACAATACAAGACTTCTGACTAAATTTATTTGACTGAAACTTGACTTGAAAATGACTCGATGATAACGCTAAAATGACTGAAAAACTGACTCGAAAAACTGAACTCAAAACTGAAACTTTTCTTCAGAATTATAGCCTTCACTTCGGGCTGAAGAAAAGATTATAGCACACACTTGCAGTGAAACTGAAATAAAATGGTATTTACAATGACAATGATGACAACAGAAATAACTTAGAAAAGGTACTACTTGAGCAGCTGACCATTGACCGGCCCTCCTGGACAATCTTCCCCGTTCATCTCCTTAAGAAGAAAGGAATTCTGACCCCGATATGCTGCAATCTTAAAAGGACCTTTCCAAAGATTGTCAAACTTGTCGTGCTTGCCCTTTTCCTCATTCCTTGCATCCCACTTTAACACCACATCATCCAACTAAAATGTGTCCGCTTTTGCTTTTCTATCATAAATCTTTTTAATTCGCTCTTGCAACTTGAATGTGTTCTGAAAAACATCTTCTCGGGTTTGCTGCAAGTGGATCATTTGATTTAGTCTTCTCTGCATTGGATCCTCTTCACTACCTGCCTCTTGGAGAAGTTTGACTACCGGAGCTGCAAGAGAGGTAGGGAACACTGTGACAACTCCATAAACTAACTCAAAGGGGGACATACCAATGGATTTCTTTTAACTCACACGATCTGCCCAAAGTGCATGGACCAACTTCTTATGCCAAATTTTCTTGTTGATTTCCAGCATCTTTTTAATGATATTAACCAAAGATTTGTTGGAAGATTCCGCCAATCCATTGCCTTGTGGATGATAGGAAGTTGAGTGCCCCAAAGTAATATGATATTTACTACAAAACTCAACCATCCTTTTTGACTTGAAAGCTGTTGCGTTATCTGTGATTAACTTATTTGGGCAACCAAAACGAGACAAAATAATATTTTCTAGGAATGAAATTATTACCGCATCCATAGCTTGCCTAGTGGGAATCTGTTCGATCCATTTCGTGAAGTAATCTGTCGCTGTAAGGATCCATCTATGCTGACCTGAAGAAGAAGGATGAATTTCACCAATAAAATCCAACCCCCACTGTTGAAAAGGGGCACTTACCTCGATGGGCTTAAGCGACAAAGGCTGTAATTTCTGTTTCCCTTCAAAAATCTGGCAGTTATGACAGCTCTTAACAGTCTTGAACACATCAGCAAACAATGTCGGCCAATAGTATCCAGCCCTCCAAATTTTATTTGCCGTTGTTTTCCAAAAAAGGTGACTACCACAATCTCCTTTATGGAAATCCTCCATGACCTGCTTCGCTTCTTCTTCCACCAAACAATTTAACAAAATGCCACCGGGATCTTTCCAATAAAGTGCAGAATTCAAAATACAAAACTTAGTGGCATTCAACTTAAGAGTTCTCGCTTTTTTCTAGCCATACCAGGTGGTGCGGACAAATTCCGAAGGACATATATAATATCTTAATACCATGGCGAAAGAATAAACATTTCTGATACCTGAAGTGACGAAATCTCCTCATTTTCATCAGACATAGCAGCGATTAGATTTATGTCTAAGACATGCAGATTTGATTCAGCCATCAACTTCGCCAAACCCTGACCTTTAACAAGCTTTGTGGGCCTTATTTCCACATCATACTCCAGCAAAGCTACTATCCACTTGCCACGTCTTCCTTCAGGATCGGTCTGAACCAAAACATCTTTGACAACAGCGTTAGGAACATAAGCTAAAATATGGGAAAGTAGAATGTACACATGGAAATATTTCAGTGCTTTTACAAGTGAAAGGGCTTGCTTCTCAATAATATTGTATTTCAAAGCAGCATCTCTTATAGTCCGGCTGAAAAAAGCAATGGGTCTTTCATGCTCATCTTTTTTCTGCATTAACACAGCTACCATAGTATGCTCCGAAGCAAATGAAAACAATATAAAATCTTGAGTATAATCCGGGCTGATTAGAACCGGAGCTGAAGAGAGAACCAATTTTACTAAATTGAAATATTTTACAGCCTCTTCCATCCATGACACTTGGCTGTCCTTCTTAAGCATGTTTGTAATCTCCCTTAGATGTTCAACAAGATTAGGAACAAAACGGCGCAGAAAATTCATCTTACCATTAAACGATTGGATCTCCTTCTTATTCCGAGGAAGATCAATTTGCTGAATCGCTTCCACTCTTGCTGGATCAATACGGATGCCATCTTGTGAGATAATGTGCCCAAGTAGTTTGCCTTCAGCCATGGCAAACAAACTCTTCTTAGGATTCAACGTCACACCATATTTTCTGCACTTTTCAAAGACAATTTTCAAATGATACAAGTGTTCTTCATCTGATTTGGAAAACATGGTCAAATCATCAAGGTACACAACCAAGAAGACATCCTTCTCATTTGCAAAATCCAAGTCCATTGCCCGCTGAAAAGTGGCACCCGCGTTCTTCAAACCGAAAGGCATTTTTTCATAATGAAATGTTCCCCACAGAGTGGTGAACGCTGTTTTGTCTCGGTCATCTTCATGGACTAAAATTTGGTTATATCCGGAATAACCATCGAGTAGTGACATGCGAGATGCTCCAACTACTCGCTGAAGTATGTGATCCATTTTGGGCAGCGGATAATTATCCTTCAATGAAACTTTGTTGAGATTTCGAAAATCAATGCACAAACGAATCTCACCGGTCTTCTTTCACACGGGCACCAAATTAGATATCCAATTAGAAAAACGAATGGGAACAATGATTCCTGATTTGTACAACCTGTTAACTTCCTTCTCAATTGATGGCAACAATTTTGGATTAAGCCTTCTTAACTTCTTTCTGAAAGGTTTTTGATTAGGCTTGATAGGAATAGTGTGCTGAATTATATTGGTATCATATGTCTTAAAATCAGAATAGTCCCAAGCAAACACATCGGCAAAAGATGACAACAAACTGATATATTTGGCCTTTACCTTCGGTGACAATGCTTTGGGCAGCTTTACCATCTTCGGATGCTCAGTTGTCCCAATGTTCATGTCTTCAACTCCCTTTTCCGTTGGCTGCAATGTTGGTTTGCGAGCTACATCATCATGATCAAAGAGTTCTTCTAAAGGTATCAAACCTTTAGGAATCACATTATCCTTGAGCTGCAACACTTCGATTTGATTTATCTGCACATCATCTTTACCATCACCATGCTCTACATCAATTGAGGTATCTTTGAATTTACCTTTGTTTTGTAGAAAATCATTGATCTCTTCATCATATTGGAAAACTTGCCAATATCTCTGATTGTCCGGGACAATCGGATGGTGCTTCACATGGATTTGAAATTTATTGCTTGAGTTCATGGGAATCTTCAAATTACTTGCTTCCTTAGCAAGTACATCAACAATACTGTTTTGAATACGAGGCACACACGTCAAAGTGTAATCTGAAAAAAGCTTCAAAATGTCTAGAACAACATTCCGGTATGCCCGCATCCGAGGATGCTTTGCTTGATATTTGCCTTTAAATTTCTTAATCACCAATTCGAAGTCGCCATATACAGCAATCCTCTTAGCATTTAGCTTCCTTAAGATCTTTAGGCCAGCAATCAAAGCCTCATACTCAGCTTCATTGTTTGAGCAATCAAAAGCAAGTTTGTAAGAACATACCCGCACATTACTCGGCACTTTGTTTGGAGCGGAAAAAGGACTGCGTACCCAAATTCCAATTCCAGCACCATCATTTCCTACTGCGCCATCGAAATCCATGGTCCATAGGCCATCTTCCTCTTCTTCTAAGTGCTGAAACTCTTTTCCCTCTGTTTTTTTTGCTTGCTGTCCATCATCTTTTTCTATTTGTTGAACGTTCTTTCCATTTTCTTGTCCTTCTCTCTTCAAAAATTCTCTAAAATTTTCTGCTATTTTTGGAATATCATCTGCTACAACTAACTGACTATCAATATCATTGAAACTATCTGAATACAAAACAAAAGACTCGAGATCTGTATGTACATAATTAATCGGATGATTAATTGGTTTCTCCTTGCTTGTAATCATGTATTTCATTTTCTGCTCACGATACAATTTTCTCATTTGGCCAAACACTGGAATCGTTGCATAGGAGAAATCAAGTTGCATATTTCCTTTGATCTTTGCTCCCCAAGACCTTGAAAGAAGCATGTCGAATCGGGGAGGAATGTCTGCTACAACAACATCCATCAAAATATTCTTAGCTGGAATCTGATCCAAACTGACCACCAAGTCTTTAATAAGCCCAATACATCTCACCCTGCTGGAATCAAACGAATAGAGATCATGGTACTTCCTGGTAATGTCCAAACCCAACTTCTCCATGATAGCTTTTGGCATAAGATTGTGGGAGGCACCGGAATCAAACATAGCATTATGCAAAACAAACTCATGCACTCTCAAACTGATATAAAAAGGAGGCACATCACTGTCGGGAGACTCACCATTCAATGCTGGTCCAAAAATCAGTTCAGGTTTATCATCTTCCACACTCACCATGTTGGACATTGGATCAAAATTCAGAATTTTGGAAACCTGCCCTCTATAATCGCTGTTCCTCATCAGCTCTGTCAAAGGAATAGATACCTTCAATTTAGAAATCTCATTTTCTAAACTAAAAGTGGAAGTCTTCTCTACCTCTTTGGCTGGAACTTCTTTCTTCTCCGCTTTATCTTTTGGTGCAATGGGCTGATTGACTCGTTCATTTGCTGATGGAGATTTGTTAGGCATTGGATCAACAACCTCTTTGCCTTTATTTGGTGCAACCGAAGACTCATTCTTAGATGCTGAACCTTCTTTTCTCTTTTGAATTGGATTGTGGGGAACATTTCTGTTTCTTAATGAATACTGATGCTGCTGGGCAGACAAGGCATGCATATACCCTCTTTGATACTCATCCGACTACTCTTCAAGAGCTGTGTCATTTGACAAGATAAAATCTGCAACATGCTATACCGCTGAACTTTCTGCATACTCATCATCTTCAGTGATGAATATGGGCATATCATCAGGAGTAAAGAAATGATTTTCCTCTCCTATTACATGGTCTTCATCATCTGATTCGGGGCCAACAAAATTCTACTGAAGAGGTGTCTTTACTTGCTGCTGTTGTGATGCCGTTTCTTGTGCTCGCTGCTCACGCTGTTTGATCCTAAACTGTGGCTGCTGCTGGCCACGGAAATTAGGATTCTGAATCTGCGGTTTAGGTTTATCAAGTGTCAACCTTTCAATCATCTTTTCTACCTTGCGTAGCACCTGATCTGAGGTAGAAGCTTCCTCCTTTATTGAGACTTTCTTTTTAGCTTTCATTCTAGCTCGCTTGTCATTCAAATTTGCCTCAACACTAACGGAAATTTTCTGCATCTCTTCTAAGGTAGCTAGATCTCTCTCCCTTAACTGATAAGCCATGTCCAGATCAAAGCCATCCGGGAACTTAAGCAAAGCTAAACTTCTATTTGGCTTTAAGTCATCCGGAATTACATTATAAACCGCATTGAATCTAATACAATAGTCGTGAACGGATTCACCAGCATTTCGCTTGATCTTGGTATATTCAGAAGTGATTTGCAGCGGATCTTTCTTTACTTCCCAACGTTCCAAAAACTATGTTTTAAGGTCTTCTAATGTAGGAACACTTCTGGCCGGCAAAGCTCTGAACCATTTTCTTACCTCGCCACCGAAAGTTTGCACGAATAACCTCATGGTCACATTTTGTTCATTGATCTCATGAAGATCGAAGAAATTTGTCATTTTGTCCACGTGTTGTTGAGCTGTGATACCCTGAGGTGTGCCATCAAACAAAGGAATTTTGCTCTGATAATCTGCAGGCATGTCATTCAAAACTTGAGGCAGCGTGAGAGGTGCAAACCGAGCAACCATTGCTCTTGGTGGATTTGGTCGGGGGGAAGATGGAGGAGTGGGAGCGACTGATGTGTGAGGTGTATGAGGAGGTGTATGCGGAGGTGAAACAATTTTAGATGTAGAAGGAGTAGATGGAGGTGAATTTACAGCAGACTTTTGATCAACAATGTTAGGCTGCGGAGGAAGGGTGGGAATGAAAGGCGGCTCCGTTGGAACCCTTGAGCTAGATGGGGTTGAAATAGTTCCAAGAGTTGCAGATGCAACTTCTAGAAAATCAATTATATTTGCAGCCTCAATATCAGTTTGGAGTTGTCTTAAAATGAAAATTTCAATAGATTTATTAGATTTTTCAATGTTTAGAGCAGCAAGAAAATCTGGATTTGGGACGATAGACTCAAGAGCGTTTTTAGACTTGGTTTTAAATAATGACAATTCAAACTTTTCATCAAAATCAAGCTCTTCAAGATACTAAAAAATTTTCGGGCATGAACGAGATCTAAACACGGGAGTGACAGAGCTCTCTTGGCGAACAATTCTTGAAATCAGATTAGGATTCTCGTAGAAAGGAGGAGGATTTGGATCTGGATTAGCTCTTGTATATCTCTTTGAAGCCAACGTGTTATTTTCAAGAAATCAAAGGAACAAAAACAACTTGATCAGCCTGTCAAACTCTAAACCTATCATCCAAAGCTTAGAATTCTCAAAAGTACTGGGGTGATTCGCAAATCAAGTGTCACGATTACAAGCTAGACCGGAGATTGACTGAAGCAGCGTTTATCTACTTGCGCTAATGCAAAGCAAAAGCGTTTTGAAGGCTACCTGGCATAACTTCAGGCTCCGTTTGTAGCGTAGAAAATCAATGACATCAACAAGAAAACCATTTTCTTCCCTAGTATGGTCGCCACTATGTTAGAGCCTAGATTTGTCTCAAGCTGAAAAGACAAGGTTCTAGGTCCACATCAAACCACGCTCAGCCTCGTAGCTAGCCCTACGAGGACAGGAGAGGGCTCTCTCCGGGTCAATCTCGGCAAAAGGTAATCAATGAGGCGTGAGATGACTAAATTTGCAACTAATATTAGGCTAGGTATTAAGTGCAGGGGTTTGATTTGGTTTTTTGAGGGTTTTGTTGAAAAAATGGGAAAGACAAATTTGGGCTCGGGGATGAGGCATAGTTTCTGCAGAGGTCTGATTGGGGCAAGGAAGGCAATTGTTTTGATGCTTTAAAGCAAGTGAGGTGGGTAGATCAGACAGGTGAGGAGCTAAGGATAGAAAGAGAGTCTCAAGGATTCTCCTTAAACTGAAGAAAACATGAAAATTTAAACAAATTCAAAGGCAGAGCATAACAGTTATGGATTCCACCTTAATCACTCATTTGTTTCAAATTCAGAAGGAGAAACATGAAGATGATACACAAAACACTATATAAACTTACAATTACTTAGAGAAGCACACCATCAAAACATAAAGCCACATGGATCCCAAACAGTGCTGCAAAACCCTAGTCTTTCCTTTGCCAAAAATGCAGAGATACAATGTACAATAGAGTGCCAAGCTTTTCCCAAGAGTCCAACCCTGAAAATGACTTAGAAATTACATAATATAGACAAGCCAACCTCTTCCCTTGCCTCTAGGGGTCGATCTTGTCCTTCTAGGAGCTGTTTCAACCAATTCTAAACAAAGCACTAAATTCTAGGCAGTCAAAACAACTTGCCTCTATAAGGTAGGAAACTGATTCATTCATTAAATTTTCACTCTTTGGTGAATGAATCTTCTAAAACAAGTAACTAAGTGTCAAAATTACATCATGTTCACTCAATTACATCAAGATAAGTCAAAAATTACATCACAAAGAAAAACTAGTCAAACTGGCCGAATTTCTGAGCTGGAAGATGAAAAATCGAGCAAAAAAACTCTGTGCGCTGCGCTAATTTGGTGCTGATTTTGAGGCACTTGCTGAAGTTCAAATTGAGCCCAAGTGTAATTGTTGGAAAGCCCTGCCTGTCTACTTCCACCCAAGGGGAATTTCTAAATTTGGTGCACATTTACCCCTCCAAAACCTCAATCTCCCAAGACTACTTTCTGTGTGTGTAATTAGGGGCAGAGAGGTCATTTTTAGGGTGTTTTTGACCTCCTGGGGACTCAAAACTTACCCAAACTTCTTGTACATCCACCAGCATGCATGATTTTTCATTCTGAATCCAAAAATGCAAACCATTTGTGATTTGGAGCTCCCAATCCTAAGTGTCGCGCCAGTGGCGCGGCGCATAGGGAGAAAAAACTGTGTTGTGCCCAAAAATTTGTCATCCTTTGATGATGGTAGTGAAACTAGGTGTTGTTATGATATCTACCACCAAGGGGAACAATGTAAAAATGGAGTGTTAGGAAGGGGACTAATATGATGGGAATAGGGGTTATGGGGGAAATTTTGTTCAAGGATATGTAGGAGGGTTTGGGGATCTTATAAGGTAGGGTTTTGGGGTTTTATAGTTGACAAATGTGTGGAGGGATAGGGAATAGGGGTTTAGTAGTTTTGGGTTTTGAATGCAATGTTGGATTGATGAGCTTGATGGGAGGGGGTAGGAAATGAGGAAACAAAAGGGAAATGGGGAAAGGGGAGAGTCCTTGGCGACCAATCAATAATTCAAGACCCCACAAGAAATTTCCTTTGAATGTATTTTAAAGGGAGGATTTAGATTTTGTTTCAAATGCTAACACTCATAAACCACTCACACTTATCACCAAATTCAAAGCAACAACAAGAATGAGGGCCTACCTGGCAAATTCATGCAAGGTATGGGCGAATTGGTGAAATTCCAAGCAAGTTTCGGCCTTGAGGCTATATGCGCCGCGCTCTTTATATGCGTCGCGCCCGTTATAAATTACACTAGGTGAAAACTCCCAGTGCGCCGCACACTCTATGTGCGTCGCACCACCTGCTATATGCGCCGCGCTGCCTCCAAGTCACACAATCGGCCTCTTCCACTCACTGTTTTGACCTTGCACTTTCAAAGCACAATTTCTCCCTTGGATTATGAAAGACACTTGTTGCAAAGGGATAAATAGTTTTGAAATATCTTGGCAAGAGATGATTTAAAGTTTTACTTCTTCAAAAAACTCCCTTCATAATGCTTTTGACTATGGCACTTTGTCATTTAATGAAACTCTGTCTTTTGGCTTTCTCATTGATTTTCTGGACTCAAAATGATGAAATTGGTTGATTTTTTGCAGGGATATAGGCGTTGATGTTTGGCAAAGGAAAACCAGAGCCTGCTTTGAAAAATCCATGGTGGAAAAATATTACAAAAAATAAATTCGACAATTTCTTATTTAAAACAGAGTTTTGAACAAGAAATGTCCTCAAATGAGTTTGATGATGAGCTTTTGAACTAGGAACCTCTCCGAAAACCATCCTCATGGCTTGCGGGCATTATTCGACATGTTTGAAGACCAACCACTAGACCTAGACTCTTAAAATAACTCTTTTTGACCAAAATAGCATAATGACTATGAATGACTGAAATGAACTTTGATGAACATAGAGAAATTTTGACTAGCCCGGGCAGGTACAAGCATGAGGGAAACAAGAACACCAAACCCTTCCGTCAGACAATGGCATGCCCCTAGCGAAATGCAATGAAGTGAGTCGAGCGAGACACCTAAACATGAAATGCAAAAAGAGTTTTGATCTCTGATGGAGGGATGACCAGACTGGCTTTTAACATGGGGGAGGGAGTATTAATCAGTGTGTAACCAACATATGGGAGAAGCAATAATCAATGTATGGGAGAGGTGAGATACCAAGTGTGGTATTCAATGGGAGGCAGTGCACAGTTTGGAGAGGGCCGAGATGTCGAGGCTCAAGGGAGAGGTATTAACGGGAGGTAGTGCACAATTGGGAGAGGGCTGAGAGGCCGAGGCTCAAGGGAGAGGCATTAACGGGAGGAAGTGCATAGTTGGGAGAGGATCAAGAGGTTGTGTATTGCAACATTCAACAGAGGTAATGTGAATTACAAGAGGTGAGACAACGTTGAATTACAGGAGGTGGGAAAACGTTGAGGTATGCGTAGAATAGGTAATCGCTAGAGCAAGTGTGGTATAGTTGGTATGGGTATTGGTGGTATGCACGCAGTGGAATGATTTCAAAAGTCTCACAGTAAAACATAATGTAAAAAATTGGGAGTGGGAGCTGAAGTGGATTGGTATGGGTAGCTTCAGAGGCTGAGTATGGCACTCATAGCGAAGGGTGCGAGGCCGAGGTGATGAGTTTGCAATGTGTTATAAACCACTACATTTACAATATACACAACACAGTTAGGATTCGATGTGTATACAACACCTTATCACAGTCAAGATAGCACAACCAGCAGCGACCACACCACAACACCTTCGACTTCAATGCACCAGCCACAACACACCATTCGACGCAAAAGAAATATGCCTCAATGCAGAGAATTGACTCTTCAATAGTTAGAATATAATGCACAAAATTTCGTAGGGATATATCAGTTTGCAATGCAAAACAGAGACAGGAAGGAGTTACAAGAGTAGGAAGGAAGCCAAAAATAATGGTCGCGACCTGTGCTCTCATACCATGTCAGGCTAAGAGGTAACTCCTCATTGCAAATTGTGTTTATTCATTAAGATTGCTCATGGTTATATAAAAGGAGGGAGATACTCTTGGGCTTCACCTCCCAGTGTCTCTTCATTTTCCTATTCTCCCTTCTTTACTATTTATATTATTTACAAATGTTCATCCAATCCCAATGATTAGGTGCCAACAGATTTATCGTCGAAGTGCTAGGTGAGTTTTAGTGTTTTAGTTGAGTATTTTGTAAAAGTGATTTGGGAATAATTTAAACTATTTGGCTATTTTTTTTTTATTACAAATCACTTGGTCTACTAGATCATATTGTGTCACAGAATTGGGTAAGTTTTATGAGGGTCTACAATGAACGGGTATTCACCCTTTGAGGGTTGGATTTGTAAAATCTTATGTAAAAAATATTTTAGTCTATGGTCCCTCATACTTAGATACCATGGCTAAAATATTTGAGGGTGCACTTATAATTAATTCCCTCATGGGTCAATTAATTGATTTTTCTCGCAAAAATAAAATTAAATCCTAAGCTAGAAAATTAATTAATTTAAGATCAAAATTAAAATGTTAGAAAAATTAATTTCCCTGTGCGGAAAAATCGTGGGTCTAAAATAAGTTAATTTTTGGAGGTCCCCCACTAAGGGAACATTGGATATTTCAAGAAAAAATAGACCCTTAAACCTTGGCGGTTAAGTCAAAGTCAAATTTTTGAGCGAATTAGTTTAAAATAATTATTTTTGGACTAATAAAAAATGGGTTTTATGAGAAATTCGAAAATTATTCAAAAATAATTGTTATCAATGGTTGAGATTATTTTGATGGGGATCAAGCCAACTAGACATTATTTTCCACTTTGAGGATTTATATATAAATTAGAGGCCATTTTGCTTCTCAAGTCATGATGCAAACTCTAAATTTAGTCTATGTAATTTTGTAAAGTTGGTTTTGTTCCACTGATCTACTAGGAACATTTGAAATATCATAATAAAATACTTTTGGGTACAGTTCATGGCGTTCTTTGTCTGATGATCTGTGGTATGTGCTGGGTATCTAATTTCCTATATTGTACTTAAAATTTTAAAGTTTGTTTATTCATTAGATGATGATAAGAACATTTTATTGGTAGATTCTGGGTCTATCTTAGATGATCTGATTCACCATATGCCTAACAATATTTTTTGAGTTTGTAGGTTCCCCGACCCTTGAGCTCAAGTTCACAGACTTTGGAGGAGAGCCGACCTTGTTTGGGCTTCCACAATTTTGTTTGGTTTTCTTCACAAACGCTGTGGGCAATACCATAATTTTTGAAACACATATGATCTATGGTCATTATACATCATTTAAAAAATTATTTACTCAAAATTATTTATTTCCAAGCCTTGTATACTTGTATATAACTTATAAATTATTTTTGTAAAATTTTCTAACCCTTGTTTTGCAGCCATTTGGGTTTGGGTTTTTATTTTAAATTTTATGTTTTGGGGTTTTAGCATATTTGTAAATATTCTTTAGATTTATTTAATTTTGTAAATAATTTTTCTATTTCAAAATTGTAAATATTTATTTGATTTAAGTCTTATTTTTTAATTAGAATTAACTTTTAATTTGAAATTCAAATTTTACTTGTGATTTTTTTTATCCCACATTCAAAATTTGAAATTAGTTTCTCTAATTTGTGTCTATATATGCTAATTTTTCACCTTGTATTTTCTGTTATGCAAATATTTCTCTAACCCTTTGCATTGTAATTTTTTCTTGTTTATAATTTCAAGGGGTTTTTATTTTATTTTTGTATATATTGGGTGTTTTTGGGAAAATTTATTTTTATTTGTACAGGTGAAATCACTCAAGGGATCAAAGAAATGAGTAAACTTATGAAGTTTCCAACCCTTAAAAACCCTAGACGTCTAGGGTTTTTGAGCCCATTTTTGCAGGTTTCTTATTTTCAAATTGGGGAAGAAACCCATTTTTTCAAGTCCCTAGCCCTTACCCAACCTAAAAGGCTAGTGTTTGGGACCTATTTTGTAAGAATTAAGAAGTATGTAAGCCCTACAAGGGTTAAATCTCATTGCAAACGACGGTTTCTTCAAAGGATTAGCATTTTATCTCTAATAATTTATGATTGCAGCAGTCCTAAAGGTCTGATCTTTGGGGTTTAAGCTAACATTTTGTGAGTGCAGGTCACATCTCCAAACTTGGCATAGGCCATTAGGCCTTGGGTTTTGCTTCTATTGCCTTCTCATCTCATTTTAATTGACTGCATAATTTGTATCATATTTGATATATTGATATAACAATGGCATAATCATCATAATACAAGCCTAAAGAATCCACACATTAAGCTAATAACTCATACAAGACATCAAAATAAATTACAAAGGTTTGATCTATCAATTTTATTGTTTTATGTTGGATGTCATATAATTTTCAAGGTTTGATTTGAAATTGCAGATGTCCGATCTGAAAGTTTCAGGTCCAGTATAATTGTTAAAACAATGTATTCATGGCATAAACAAACATAAAATAAGCCTAAATTCATTAACAAGTCATTTAAGCGTTGAACATTAATCTTGTGGTTAAATTAATTGCATATAAGTTATTTTTTTAGGACAGTTGGACAATTTCTAGATTTGATATGTTTGCTACAACCATTTATGCATTCATATAAACTAAATAAGAACCATCAAAATTGATAGATCATCTAAAAATCACTAAAATTGATTAGCTAATCATTGCAACTTATTTGGCATTAATATTTAGGCACCTTGTTGGTTTATTAAAGACCGAATCATTGATTTTCTAAGTTATTATAGATATGATATACATCATTTTCAAGTATGATTTGAGCATAATAAATCTAATCTATAGTATCTAATAAATCTTATAATCAAGTGAATATCATTGGAAGTTAAATGCATTGATTTTCTAGATTATCTTTGTCATCTTGCATCACTTCTTGACTGCTAATATAAAATTGTAGACCTATGAATACAAGGTTGCAATGATAATAAATCACATATAAGTCTCTAAAACTAGGTAAGGAAATTTTACAATTCATAATCATTCATGGTTGAAGTGATTTGGGCTAAATTTTAGTCATTGACATCTTGTATTGGAAATGATTGGCTAATTAGATAAGTGCTCTAAGTTTCCTAAATTGTTATCACTAGTTGGTCAATATCTTTATGGAATTATTATAAGAAGATCTCTTGTTGGTTGTTGGCACTTGTATCATTGAAAATTTGGTATTGTTTAAGATCGTATTTCAATATATTGTTAAGTACTCTTGTTATACGATAATCAACATCAAGTACTTGAATCACATAAACAATCTTAACTCAAGACTCACTCATAATACTTGCACATCATTCTAGGAATATTCTTGCATCTAATCATTTACCTCAAAGCATAAGCTTGGTTGATATACATTTAGGAAAACCTTTCTCATTAACTTGAGTAGCCTAACACCTCTTTAGTGGTTAAGACAATGACCTTGCAATCGTTAGAGCTACAATCTCTACAACACTAGAGGCATCGGGTGGTTAGATTACAGGGGGAGGTATCGTTAATCAAGCCTCTACTTGCTTCCCGTTGGCTTATATGCCACAATCTACTCTAGAGATTAGTTCCAAAATAGTTAAGAAGAAGGAACCATCTAGAACATGCATATAATTAACCTAAGTCTTAGGATTGGCATAACATATAGGTTAGTTAAGCATTGGTTGCTCATCTGGTCATTTGGTCCTTAATTAATATAAAACAAGTAAGTTGACTCCATAAGACACCGACTTCATTGATAATTAAATATGATCTCTAAAAGCTTGTTAAATCAACCAAGTGGCTAGGCCATTCAATCCTATCTCCTAGACTCATTGGTTTCCAACTTGTTTTTCATTTCTGTCTTCCATAGGGACTACCCCCCATAGCCTACTGTTGGGAGACAACTAGAACATAGTGGATGGGGATCAAAGTGACAACCCCCTCCCTGAGACGTTGTTTCACCATGCCTGTACAATCTGAGCGACAAGAAGAGGGATATTATAACTATTTTTAGCTCCAAATCTTGTACTAATTCCCTTCATCTTTTGGGCAGTCCTTAAAGAAGCTTTAACTCCATTGTAATATCATAATTATAAATATTTTTTTTCTTGTGGGAGCTTGGGTTTACCCAAGACATCCTTTCTCCTCTTTTAGAAGGAAAATTTTTGTGTGGGTGGATTAATTTTGCATTTCATTTTTTCTAACTTTCCGTTTTAGCTCATTTTCATATTTTAAAATGAACACAACCTCACCATCACATTTGATTTCTAATTTATATCTTACTAAAAGTTCATTTGATGCTTTGCATTTCATTTTTCTTTGAAGTATAAGTTGATATTTTGATTTAGAGCAACTCATTTCTTACATGCAAGTATTTGGAGTTATGTGTCAAGTTTAATTTAGTTGCTTAACAATTTTCTTTCTTGGGATACAATTGTCTCACTATAGGCTCACTTGTTATCTTGCTCACTTACTTTACAAGCATACTTTACAAGAAAGCATTCATTTTTTTAGTTTCATTCTCATTTGCAATTGTTATAAGTTTATGGTTTGTAGCATTTACTTGGAGCAATTTACAATTCCATTTATTTATGAAGCTTATGTTTATGTGTTTTGCACAACTTTGAGAGAAGGTTTTCAAGTTACACCATTGTGAGAATTTTCATTTACTCGAGGCATTTCCTCTTTGTAAAGCAAACGTACTTACATCATTTTAATTTAGTTGCAAGCTAATTTCATTTTCCCATTGAAGTTACATTTGCAATTTACTCGGAGCATTATCTCATTTCAATTATTTTGAAGCATTGCAAATATCTCTTGGGAAAACTTACTTGCATTACGTTTAGGAATTTTAGCATATTTTTCATTTTAATTCAATTAACCTCCAAGCATAACCTTGGTTGATAGAAATCATAGGGAAAATAATTTATTGGAAAATTCTTCCAACTAGTACGAAGTAAGGTAAAGAATGTGTGACCTTATAGTTATGAAGGTGACTTGTCCCCTTGTAGGAATAAAGGCACATGCTGGCTCGTAAGAATGAGGGGAAGGGTATTGTTAACGACACCATCATGTCCTCAGCCCCTCTTTCTTACAGTCACTAAAATTTTTACCTTTTGGCAGGAGTTCAAAAAGAATATTTCTCACTTAAAGTATACATTTAGCTTAAAATTAACCAAGATAATTGCATCTAACCTTAGATAAATGAATTTCATATTAACACATTTCACTTTTCAAGCTATTTTACTTGCAATTTTTTTACATACTCGTCATGATGAAAATGTTTTGAATTGATTATCTTGTAATATCTCATTTGGGCAAGTACTATATCTTTCATTTTGCAAGTGAAGTTTTAACTTATTTCATTGCAAGTTATTTTCATTTCTTCTTTACATGCTTTAGAAATGTGAATGGTTATACTTTGAAAGAATTTATTTGAAAGCAATTTTATATCTTGCAAGTGATATCATCGTATTCTAACATCTATTTGTTCGACAAGGTTACTTGTGTTTCATTTTCAAACATTTCATTTTTTAGAGGAAGTGTTATTTATTTTGAAGCAATATTGAAGGCACTAGTCTTATATGCTCATCTTTGATTTATGTGTGGATGATTATTGAAGTATATTTCATTTCATATTTCTTATCGTATTTTCTCATAATCTCAAGTAATCCAAATTCACCTTAACAATCTCCTAGAAGTCTCACATCACCTTTTAACTTAGCTTTTCATTGAGGGACCACCCCCTTAGCTTACCTAGGAGAGAGCTTAAATAGAGAGAGTTGGGAATAGGTGACAACCCCCTCTCTTAGTTTTTCCATCAAACCACACCTTGTGGGGTTAAAGGAATTTCTCCCTAACTTGGGTGTGTGTGTGTAAGGCGGAAACATGATTGATTCTACACAATTTGCTTCTCGTTCCATTGCATTCTAATAATTCCTATAAAATGAAGTTATTATTGCGCCTAACTCAATTAATTACGCTTAAGGTGGAATTCCAAGAGGAATACTTTATGGAACACCTTAGTGTAATAGCTTGTTGGAACCAAAATCATAAGATGTACAAGATGATACTGTTAGTAGGGATTTTCAATGGCTTGAGGGGACATGGCGATCGATTTACCATTTTTCCACATTAAAAATATATTTTAATTGAATTTAAAAGAGGGAAATGTGCTAAATGATTAGAATAATAATAAAATAAGAGCTTCTAGAGGGGTCCATTAGATCTATAAAAAGGGAAGGAGGAGGCCATTAGAGGACATCTTGGATTTGATCTTCTTCTTGTATGAGAGGTTTGAGAATTTGATTCTATACTTCATTTGTAGCCCTAGAACGAAAACCCTCAAGTGATTTAGTGATATTGGGCAAGTACCCATCTCCCCCTTAGTGAATCCATCCATAATTCACAGGAGAGATTAGCAGTGGAGTTCATGTCAATTAGAGGGTTGGTGTAGTGCAAGAGACTATCTTGGAGGCCAACTTTCCATCTTAGTTGTTTTGGTTGTATATTCATGTAACCCCATTTTACTTATTATAGTAAAATCCAAGATTGTTCCTGTTCACCTTATTGTTATTTTGATGTATTCTATTGATCATATTTTTATGTGGCAATGTTCTGTTAAATGAATGGTAATTTTATGGAGAAATTTGGTTGAGTTATATTTCTGCAAAATTAGTCAAGTATCTCGTTTGGGATATTACACCCAGAAAATAATTGTTGCTTCAAACCCTAGAGCTATCACCTACACAAATCAATGAAATAATTCCAAACCCAATATATATATATATATATATATATAGATATATAGATATATATATATATATATATATATATATATATATATATATATATATAATTTCAAAACCCCAAAACCCAAGAGATATAAAATAAAACAAGGTTTAGAAATAATTTACAAATATTTACAAATTAAAATTACAATCTCTTATTAGCAAATTAATTATTTTTAGCCAATATCAAATAATATCTTGAAATTTATTTTTTAAAATAAATTGCAGTGGATGAATAATTTCGAAAGATAGATAAGCCAGAAACCTTCTGCAAAATTATTTACCACAACAAAAGCTTAGAGCCCAAACAAGTTTGGCTCTTCCCCATAGTCTGTGAACTTGGAGCCCAAGGGCTAGCACACTTGTAAATCTCTATAATTTCTCAAGATACAATTGTTAGATCATATTGTGAATCAGATCACCTAAGATAACTGGTATCAATAAAATGTCCTTATCACCGAAAAATGAAACAACAGTTAAAAATTTATTCAACACAATATATGATAAACACATAGCTAACACATATCACAGATTAAAGATATAAGAACACTATGAGCTAAACCCCAAAGTATTTCTATTATGATAAAAAATGTTCCCAACAGATCAATAGCTCAATACCAACGTTACAAAATTGCTTAATCCAAAAATATCAAATAGAAGCTTAAATGACTTCCTTATATAGAGAAAACCCTTCCAAGTGGAAAATAATAGCTAGTTGGTTTGATCCTCATCAAAATAATCTCGACAGTCGAAAATAACTTGATCATTTTTTAATCTCAACTGTTGAATTTTTATTTTTGAGGAAAAAATATAATTTCTTTTAAAAACCATTTTTTATTAATCTCAAAATTAATATTTTGGATTAATTTCCTCAAAAAATTAACTTTGAGTTAACCACTAAGGTCCAAGGGCTTAAATTTTCTTAAAATATTCATTTTTCCCTTGGTGGAGGACCTCCAAAAATTGACTTCTTTTTGACCCAAGAATTTTTTATTATTTTCCACTTGGAGAAAAACTAATTTCTCTATAATTATTTTTTGACTCAAAATCAATTAATTTTTGGCTTAGGATTTTAATTTAATTTAGCTAGAAAAATTAATTAATTGACTAAAGAGGAGATTGATCATTTTTCGACTCTTAAATATTTTAGCCATGACGTATGATTGCGAGGGGCCATGCACTAAAATATTTCTACATCAAAATAATTACAATATCAAGCTTTGAAAGGAGAAAACACATTTAGACATAGACCCTCAATAATTTACCCAATTCTGTGACACAATGTGATCTAGTATGAAACCAAGTGTGTTTATAATAAAATAATTTAGTGATGGTGTCTGACTGTGAGGGACCATGCACTAAAATTATTCCTAAACACAATTTTACAATAGACTCGATATAACACTCGGACTAACTTAATACTTTGTCAACAAATTCCACCCTAGCTTTGGGGATTATGCTAGAAGAAAAACTATGTCAATTAGGCATGTTTACAAACACACATAATTCAGGGAGGTTAAAAAACTTCCTAGGATGAAGTCATTTTCCAAAATCAGAGGCTTACCTAGGTGTTGCTACATAATTAAATGGTCATACTAACATTATTTACAATAAAACTTGCAAAAATTGGGTTATAATGACACATTCATGCTGATAGATGAATTTGATTTCTCAAAACTTTTCTCCACTTCTTTGTACATTTCTTCATCGGATTGTTGAAAAAATTGTGGACAACAACTCCCTCATGTGTAGGAACCAACCTATTGAGCCTACAAACCACTATTTCATCTCATTTTCAAACTTATTGCTTAGCCTGATAATACATAATACAACTCAACACCCTCTGTCTCTACCTCTGATTGGACCTTGTAGTCCCTTACAACAACTTAATATCTACATACTCTTACAATCACACTTCACAAACTTAGCTTCTTTAGCTCTCGGACTTACTAAAAAATTCTACAATACATGGCCACTCTCAGTCTTGACTTTTGATATACAATATATCAATTACTACAACTTCTCAGCTTTACTGACTCACAATGCAACAACCTCCACTTAGTTTCGGTTTGAACACACCAAGAGACAAACACACATATTGTTGCTTCCCTCACAGTTTCTTTTAGCACAACAACATTTTTTTAAGCTGCACTTCACACTTGACTCAAGGTTTGTGCTTTAGTACAATACATTTCTCAAGGAAGAACTTCATTTACTCATCCACAAGGCTTAAGTATGGTCTCCATTACCCGCCTATACAGCTCGATGAGTGTCTCCATTAATTCCTTCATGGCTCGAGGAGAAATTGCATTCAATCTTACTTGGCTCATGGAGGGACTTCGTAACAAATGCAATCAACTACATAACCATCTTTAAGGTATTAGAGATTATTCTTATGCTCTGTTTCATCCTTCAATCTTCAATAGGACAACATCCAATTTCCTTAAATCGTGCTACCATCTATAGTCTTCTACACCTATAATACTATGTGCATCAAATCCCAATTATTACCTCTATACATAATCCTCTTAACTATAGAAATTGGTCTCTATAATTGCGACCAAATAGAGATTTACATTCAACAGAATTTTGGTTTTTCGAATGCCAAATTTCAATAGAACCACACCTCAACCTTCATCATTTCTCTCATATGACCTTGATCCATGAACAATGGCTTAGCGTAGAGGGGGATAATTTTTACAAAGGCTTAAAAACCCCGTGTTGTTAACCATTTAGCACCTGGTTTGTTATATGCTCGAGGGATATGTTGGAAATATTGGGGGGTGGTGAATAAATATTTATTTTACAATTTTTATTTTTTATGCTAGTTCAGATCACTTATACAACATAACAAAAAATGAACAATAAAAATAAATAATTTTATTAATAAGATTAATGAGGACTCTAATCCTCTTTACAACAAATCAAGTACAATAATTCTTCAGGGATCCAATCCTATATCAAGACTCCAATTTGTTATCTACCAGGTTCCAACCTATACTTTACCAAGCACCAACTTGACCTTCTTGAGGACTCTAATCTTCTAGGGCTCCAACCCCCTCAATCTGCTTTAACTTCTTCAAGGTAAGTTTAATGGTTCCTCAAGGCTTCCTAAAATATTCTACAACAAGCCCTAACAATGTCACCTTCAATCAATGTCCTTAATGGATCTTCAATATGATTAGCTCATCAATGACAACTTTATCAACCTTAAAAAATATCTCCACAATTCTTCATGATACCCAAACAATATTTTTCAAGGAATACTACATTTGATCTTCGATAATGCTGCCTCCTTTGATGAATTCTTCAATAGGTTGCTTCAAAAAAATTTCTTCAAGAACCTTCAAGATATTCTCTAAGTCTGCTACATGGATGAACTTCAGCTCAATTCTGATAGTTTTTGTAGCATCAAAGGTGTTCTAGTTTTGAAACTTTGTCGAGAGGCTAAAACACATGAGCTCTCCATAACCTAGAAATTGTTTATGGAAATTCCACCTAGAAGTGTCTCAATTAGATTATTAGCCTATTTTTAATTATTTCCTAAGTCTAAACTTAGGAAATGGGGTTAATTAATTAAGATAAGGTGTGAATCATCTAGAAACTCACATGGATTGACTAGGAAATAATATAGGTCCTTAATTAAGTTTTAATCTTGGTCATTGGAGGTTCAAAAAAATATTATAAGAAGAAGTTGAGGGGTAGATCGAGAATACATAAGTGCAGACACTCAGTGATCTAGGTAGATTGATTTTCCAGTAATAGAGTGACTCAGTAGGAGGATTAGAGCTAAAGATCGAGTAGCAAGTGGCAGAGGAGTAATATTCGATGGATTTTTCCAGTGCTGGAAGAGTCAAATTGAGGGAGTGCGAGTTTTCCTAGAGGGACTACGTATGCAGTAGTAGCAGATTCGTTCAATCTAGATGGAGGAGAAACCAATTTAGTGGATGGTGGCTTGAATTTTGATCAGGAGGACTGGTGAATCAGTTCCAGAGCTAGAGAGAAGCAGAGTTATAGGTTTCAGAAGTTTCCGGAAGTAGCAACAACAAGGCATGCATAAGCACTGTGTAGAGGTTGACATAGAAGGAGGTACTAATTGTTGAGGGGAAAGTTTTGAGAGCTAAAATTAGTTGTGGGGTGAGGAAAAATCCTCACAATAATTTTTCCAATGATTCTCTTAGATTGGATTGCCAGTTTAGCATCCAAATTATTTGACTCATATTTGCTATCGAAGAATAATAATAAAACCCTCATTTGCTGCACCAGTTTTCCGAAGTTGGGTTTTTCCAGAGACAATTGTACAAAAATAACGGTGTTAAATTTCTTGTGCATGTGCTAGAATTTCTTAGTTTCCAAAATTTTATTTTCCGCAGAATTTATATGGTGAAAATTGCAGTTGTGATTTTATTCATTGTTTGTCAAAGCAAATAAACTGCAAAATTAAATTTATAGTTAGGAGAATAATTTCGAGTTGCTGCAATAGATGTAATTTTATGATGGCATCAGAGTGTGATTGATTATAAGGGGAATATTAGAGGTGGAACAAGAAAATTTCACTGTTTCGAGGGAGAAACAAGCTGGGGATTTTAGGGGCTGCGCAGTGTTGATTTTTGATAGTTTGGGAGGTACTCCAAGCCCTAGGGTTCGATATTTGGAGGTTGGAGCACCACAATAGGGCATTATGGTCTTGGAACCCAAGGTGTGGTCTTTGCACCGTTGTCGCTTCAAATCGCACCAGCAACACAAGTGTTGTAGGGGAGATAGAAAGCCTCCTTTGGGTTGATTGTAGACTAGTGCGTAAGATATATTAAAGAGAGGAGTGCTTAAGAGATAATTTGTGAGGGGTTTTAAGCACTCCAATTTTCACATAAAAAGGTAATAGGATGGGCTTGGTTCAATAAGCCTTCACTGAGGTAGTTTCAAGCCAACACATGGATCCAAATGCTGGGGGTATATTGGGGCAATATCAAAGAGAAATGGCCTCTTCTTCTGGTGGCCGACACACAACAATGAGACAACTTAAAACTGAAGTTGTAGAAATGGTGGAGAGGAGGAAAGGAAGGAGGGAAATAGATGCATAGGGCTGTAACAAACAGAATCCTAAGTAGTAATGTTCCAACAGAAATATGGAATTCGATGTATAGGGTTGTAAACAACACAAAATCCTAAGAAAAGATTTTCCAATAGAAATATGGAAGAGGGAGGAGGTGGAGTGATAGAAACAACGGGGTGCAAAAGAAGGTTTCAGACAAAACATGACATGGGTATCATTCTCTGCCAAAAGCTAACATAGATTCAGGCTAACCCAGGTCCTACAGGTTAATCAAATACACAAGTAAATCTGTAATTTTACAGGTATTGCAATGCTAGTGAATAACACATGTAGGTTTGTGATAACACAGGTACTGTCTTCTATTGAGCAACTAAGATAAATCCATAGATTAGAGAGGAACCAAATGCATTCATTATACTATTTCAAATGAGGAAAAACACAAATGAAATGAGATTACCAAGAGGAACATGCTACAAATTAATCATGCTTGGAATCAACTGAGAAATTCCATTTATCTTAAAGGGTCCAAATAATCAGTCCATGCATTCAACACGATATCAATGAAGCCCCCATTAAAAAAAATTGAACCAAAATGGCTTCTCAGAATCAGACCCTACGGGTGAGAAATTTCGGAACCAGCCAACCTCTTCATAACTGTTTCTTCCCCTGTTTATAAGAAGAGGGGGAGCTTGGATTACAGTTGCAACAAAATATTTAAGCCAGAGATCTAGTTGTCCTGCTAGACTATATGCCTTGGCTTATGTAAGGCATTATTTCCCAAAACGATTACAATTGGGATTCGATCCCTTCTTGGAAATAAAGAAACTACAGAATAATGAGAAAAGAGAAGGAAAACATAAAGATGATGGAGAAGATGTCCCTTTATTATTCCTGTGGAGGCCCTTGGTCAAACGATGTCTTTTTCATGATGCGCTTCCCCTTTTGCTTGGCCGGTTTCTGTCAATTCTACCTTAACTGACTGAGTAGCTTGTTCACTAGAGTAGGGAGTGGGTCGACTGTGAATGCCTATCATGGACTGGGAATGGAGTGTGTCCAAGTATTGCTCTGCTGTGTGACAGAGTGGAGCACCATCCCATGCCATTAAGTCTTCCTGAGTCATCCCCCATACTGATCTACTGCCATGCCATACTTCATTCACTGCTTCAGCTTCCGACCCATACGCCTTCAATGTCTTGTATTGTGCTATCGGGGCCTTGCTGTAATTGGGGCTTTTACCTTTGAAACATTACGAATACGCGGGATATCATCCCCCTCAACCCCCTTTGGTTGAGCCCCTTTCCGCTTTTCTTATCATATGACTAGGGTCTTAGCCCTTGGGCGCTAAGGCCTTTAGGCTCCTATCCAGGGGGATTTTTCCTTTGTTATGTAGAATATTGCATCCTGATGAGTTATAGTGTTTTGCCTATGGTGTTCCCCTTTACCCTTGCAGTGTCAATCTGTAGGATCAGGCTTATTAAAGATATCGCAATCTCAACCATGGAGAGGGGGAAATTTTACCTTCCTTCTCAGCCTTGGCCGAATTTCCAAACACGAGAGATTTATAGGCCCGATCACATAATATATCATGTCCGGGAGGATCCCCGCTTATCACAATCGCAGGCCGGGAGAGACTGAGGTGCAGGAGTGCCTTAGATTGTGTAATCGATGATCGCTGATTTGTGGGGAGGGGGTGGCGTCATTACTGTCATGTGTCACCCTGTGAGTGGTGACGCATGTCACCTAGAAATGCCCCTATAGGACCCCTAAAAACATCGAAATTGAGTGACATGTGTCCCCCGTATGGCCACATCACCTTCTGTACTACCACATGGAGGAGAGAGAAAGGGTTCGCCTGGCCTTGGTTTTTTCATGAATTCCTTTGTTAAATAGAATTGACCCCTACCCGACGATTTAACACTGTATCGAAAATTGGCGGTACCGAAAGGTTTTTAAAGTTATAACCGCTTCGCCAGGCCAATCGCTAATATGTGGGATTTACTATGAAGCTGTGAGACTGCGGGGTTGTCGTAATGCGGCATCGCGACACTACGAGACAATGGGGTCACGGTATTGCGGGATTGCGGCACTGCAGGATCATGGGGCCGTAGGACTGCAGGATTGTGGGATGACCAATATGCAATGAGCTTAGCTCCCAGACCTCTTATTTGCGATTTTCTTTAAGTCTCTTCTCCTTGTCTTCTGGCTTTCCATCGGTAACTTCAACATGCCATATCTCATGCTCTACAAGTCCCTTTTCAGACTTCCATATACTATTGGAAAGCTATTTCAAAGCACTATATAGTGGAGAGGGTCCGATTAAGCTCTGATAGCTCCTGTGGCTTGGGAAATGGCTTCAACCTTCACTTCTTTTCTACACTCTAGGCATCTGATAACCTTATAAAGTAGTGAGTGACAACATTGGCTCCAACTGGGGATAGTGCCTTGCTGGCAAGGTGCTGAGAACCTGCAGACCAGTATCCTTCACCATTAGGCATGGAGTCAGAAATATAATGGAACTTTGCAACCAGAAAATCTCCATGGGGATTTCCTCATCCATCTACAATGTAGAAAAATAAATCCTACCAACTGGAAAGTAAATGCTCAGCTAGTGAGATTATTTATATACATTCCTACTTATGCACAGGGCTCAATTCACCTAAGTGAGTTCAACCCTCCAATGGAGCCAGGACAACATTAGATTACTGGGCCTTATGCCTTCACACTACTGAAAATAAAAATTAAAGCAAGCATGCACCATGAAAAGTCTTCAAATAAAGAACCTGATACATGCTGCTGATACAACCTCTATTGCTGGCTTAAGAATAGGCTCATGTACTTAGCCATAGGGTCATGGACTTCACAAGGAAAGATTGAGTCTGCTAGCTAATATCTTCTTGGCCAAGGCAACCACAAAAGTCTTCCTCGGCCTTATATTTTTTGAGAAAAGCTTGTTGCTAATCATTTATTACCCATTTGTCGACGGGCCTCTCAGAAATTTGCAATATAATCTTCTGTTTTTGAGCTGTAAGAGTCAGAGACGGGAGGGCCTACTGAGACTTCTTGACAGGTACCTTTTTGCAATAATTAATCATAGACACTGCTTGGTCCTTCGAATCCGGGCTCTTCTTGAAAGTTTTGCTGCTGGGAGCCTTCTCCTCACTTGCTGGTAAACAACTCCTTTTGAACTTCCGTGACCATCTCTTCCTCCTCTAGATAATATGAATAAAAAATTGGAGGGTCTTGGTCTTGTTCTCCATGTGAAGGGTGTGCATTGTGAACTGGAGGCTCTTTGCTGACTTCCTGATAGGTTTCCTCTTCTTGCGCAACTTCCCATGACTGGAAGTGTTGTGGCTCTGCATCACTTGACTCCAGTCAAGTGGTATTCATCATCAAAAGGAGAAACATCCAGTTTGGCCGAATCATACCCCTGAGGGTTTGTGGGAATCTCAATGATATTTCTTTCTTCACTTTCTATCTCAGTGGGTGATGCTTCTTGATGCGAGTAGATTCTTTCTTGGTGAGGAATTCCAGAAACATCTTCAGCAGGGTGTTCGAACTTGGGAAAGTCTTCATTGTTAAATTGCACGCAACGATCTTCAAATAGAGCATTCGGTGGGTAAAATATTTTTAAATATTGATAGAATGTTGTATGAAAACATTTCATGGAAGATATGCTGCCACGAGGTATCATTCTAAACCAAACTCTAGCATCCTCCGCTACAGAATACATGAACAACTTCATTTGTACATATTCAAGAGAAACACCTTGTTGTTCCATGCATTCATGAAATTCTTTAAGGTGTTGGTCAAGCCTTCTATATGTGCTCCCACCGAATCTAGGAAAATAGGTATAAGATTCATGAAATGAAGGGACATGATTTGGATAACCAGCGATAGCAGAAAAATCCAGTGGGGCAAATTTGTTGGCCACGAATGCAAGAAGGGACATCTAGAAAACCTCTCCATATGAATGATTTCAGTTTCAAAAGTAGGGAAATTTTTTGGCTGCTATAGCATCTGAGTGATTATGGGGTTGCTTGAAAGCCATGATGATCAAACAGAGATATGGACAGTGGAGTCGCCAGGATGTTTACCATAAAATTGACAGTGGAGACGCCAAGATTTTTACCATAAAATTGACAGTGGAGTCGCCAAGGTGAGAGATATTCAACCCACACTTCCCTTGCTCACCTAACAGAGGAAATGTAAAATTTTGTCGTACCGAGGGAAAAATATTCTAATTCGTTCCCCGGTAATGGCGCCAGAAAGATGTTGTCGCTTCAAATCGCACCAACAGCACAAGTGTTGCAAGGGAGATAGAAAGCCTCCTAGAGACAGCCTCTGGGTTGATTGTAGACTAGTGCCTAGGACATCTTAAAGAGAGGAGTGCTTAAGAGATAATATGTGAGGGGTTTTCAACACTCCAATTGTCACGTAAAAAGGTAATAGGATGGGCTTGGTTCAATAAGCCTTCACTGAGGTAGTTTCAAGCCAACACATGGATCCAAATGCTGGGGGTATATTGGGGCAATCTCAAAGAGAAATGGCCTCTTCTTCTAGTGGCTGACACACAACAATGAGACAACTTAAAATTGAAGTTGTAGAAATGGTGGAGAGGAGGAAAGGAAGGAGGGAAATAGATGCATAGGGATGTAACAAATAGAATCCTAAGTAGCAATGTTCCAACAGAAATATGGAATTCGATGTATAGGGTTGTAAACAACACAGAATCCTAAGCAAATATTTTCCAATAGAAATATGGAAGAGGGAGGAGGTGGAGTGATAGAAATAGTGGGGTGCAAAAGAAGGTTTCAGACCAAACATGACATGGGTATCGTTCTCTGCCAAAAGCTAACATAGATCCAGGCTAACCTAGGTCCTACAGGTTAATCAAATACACAAGTAAATCTATAATTTTACAGGTACTACAATGCTAGTGAATAACACATGTATGTTGAAAAGTGTGCAACAAGAAATGCTTGTTGAGAGTGCAACAAGATGATGGAGCTTAGTGAAAAGAGTCGCCTTCACTAAGTGGGCCCGCAGGCTATTTTTGGCGCAAGTCTATTTTTAGACATATGGATCATGTCTATGGATTGCAGGTTGCTGTTTATGGATGATTGGTCAAGTTGGGAAAAATAGATGGACTTCTATTTTTGATCAAAGTGTGAGTGATCACAGTGTGAGTGATCAAAGTCTATTTTTAGACTGGTTGTCAAAAATAGAAAAGTCAAATATTATTGTCTCATAATAATATTTGGACTATAAACTTGATCTTATTCTCTTGGAGCACTTCAGTTTGAGCTACAAAGGTGGCACTTGCAGCTGTCAGAAGGAAATACGATTTTCTTATGAGTCAGTTGAGTTGTTGCATGCATGACTTCAGTTAGAACTCAATCAGTTGAGTTTGGTGGAGTTGATTGTGCAGTTGATGGAGTTGTGTTCAGTTTAGCTTTGTTAAACTAGTTGTATTTAGTCTAACTGATCAATAGACTAGAGATGAGTTGGGTGAATTAGTTATTAATTAATTCACAAGTTATTAACTCATAATGCAACTATAGAATACATTAGTTAACTCAGTTGCATGTCAGTGCATGTTCAGTTCAACAGGGACAGGTGGTAGAGAATCAGATTGCTATCAGTTGTGCACCAGATCTTGCACAATAAAGGGATTGAGTATGTGTAGAGCCTCTAACTTGCACCTAATTATCTATCACTACCTACAGCTTTTCCTCACTTATCTCTCTCTTTTGCCCTATTTTCCCCATAAACCTATCCAGATCATTACATTTGATGTCTTTAAGCATGATTGGTTAACTTTGCTAATGTTTGACTGTTTGTCTAGATTTTTGACATATGCACAGAGATTCCGCAGCCATTCAGCAATTCCGCAGCTATCTAGTCATTCCGCAGCCTTTTCATTGATCTCTATGTTCCACGTGTCATTTTGAAAAACGAATCACATGGGAACGTGGGAATGGAGGTGTTAAAGGTTCCTATGCTATTGGTTCGGTCAGCAACGCCACGCACACCTCCGGTCAACGTGGATCAAACTTCGGTCAACAAAGCCAGCTCAAACGGTGCTGCGTGAGCTGATAGGTCACGTCACTCCAGATGGCGATTCCTCCACGCTACGCAGGTTATGGGAGACAGGATCCAACCTTGGATTCAACCTCCATGACGACCGTACCCTCCAGATAACACACGGACCTGTTTACGTGTTGCTGTACCATTTAATTAGCATGACTGTCAGTTAATTTTTAGTTTCATGTTTTACGCAGTAGGTAGTTGTTCATACGCCTATAAAATCCAGCGTCTGTGCACGCTTAAGGATTAGTTTTTAGTTGTTTTGTTTATGCAATTGCTACAATTTTAGTGTGTACAGAAACTCTGTTTTGAAGTTGCTGTTTCAGCACTTTTTACTGTAATTTCTGCATATGAGTTAATAGAAGACTGTGCTGTTTTGACTCCTTCAAGTAGCTGATCTTTCCTTGGGTTTTGTGGATGGAGGGCCCCCATTCATAACGGCCTTTGTACAGTAAATTTACCTTTATGTTCTTGCCATTTCCTTCTTTTGAATTCAGCAATTTTCCTTTTCTTTAATACATGTACAGTTTTGATTTACTTTCACTGTCATTTCATTTCCAGCATTTACTTTAACTGATCAGGATTGTTTTCTGCAGGTGTTAGCCTGGGATTGTGTGTCTTTGTTGTATTTTCTTTATCTCTAATGGTATTTTCAGTTGTCATATTCATAGTTGCTGCCTTTACTCTGTTTTTCTAGCTTGATTTCTAGTTTAGTTTCTCAAGTTGTATGCTAACATATTGATGGTCTCCTTATCATAAGTTGTTCATCTTTAAGAGATCAGAATACTAATAAATTACAGCTTGCTTTGAGTAGTTTTTGACTTATATCACTAACTCTTTCTTCACTTGTTACACATTACAATGTATGTTGGAAGCAGAATGTTGGAGAGAGGCAAAGTGGTGTTATAATTTGTCATCTTAGAGATTGATTACTTTTGAGACTTATATCTAACTACTTCTTAATCGTGTTTCACATAGTACTATATGTTGGAAGCAGAGTGTTAGGAAGAGATGAACATTATAATTGGTCTTTAAAGTGGTTTTTCTTACCTTTTTATTGCAGCAGCATGAGTAGTGACTAGTGCCATTAGAAAGTGGTTTTTATGCTTTGCTTTCAGTTTCATTTCAAGTTATTTCTTTCAAGCTCTTTCTTTGCAAGTTTAGAAGGTAGTTAGAAACCACCAGTAACACACACTCACTCATTTAGAAATCACCTTACACACACTATCACTCATCTGTTTATAAAACCTCCATTCCATCTTAGGAAGATAAATTGACCACAAACAACACCCCCAAACGACAAAAAGATCTAAGAGGTTGCTTAAGTACATATAGTACACCTTCACTTCATCAGCTTACGAGCCCCGAGTTGACAATTAATGACATCAATTTAGGAACACTAAATTGACTAAACATTTTGGCGCCGTTGCCAGGGAAGTGAAATTAAGTAGCCATATTCTTAGGAAAAAAAAACATAAAATTTCAAGAAAAGAAGTTGATAACCTATCAAAGTATGCTCTCATCTTGCACTTTAAAGTGATCTGGAGGATCAGAAAAGAGAAAGTTATTGATTTAGTAGTTTCTTGAGTATGCTCTCTTCTTGCACCTAGAGTGACCTGTAAGATCAGAAAAAGAACTATTAACTTGACTTGAAGAAAAATAATAATAATAAAAAAAAATGACATGCATAGAGCTAGAGATTCTAGGGGAAGGTTTTTAGCTAGAGCTCGAAGTTCAATTTTTACAAGTCCATCTGCTTCAAGGAATAGACAAGAGACACCTCCCTCATCTCCAACCGACACTCCTAGCCCTAGAATTCCTGGAATTCAAGAGCCAAGAATTGACTCTCCCACACCTTCTATTGAATTTGAACCAGGAAGAGACCCTTCTCTTTCTCCTACAGAAAGACCAATTGTAATTGAGGAAGTAGAATCATTTGAAGAAGAAGGAGAAATCTCTTCTCATTCACCCTTTGTAGAAGAACCAGAAGATTTTGAAATCCCTAGGGGAACCATCATGGCAGAGGAAGAAGGAGGTGGTAGAGGTAGAGGTAGAGGAGGAGGAGGAAACAACAATGGAGGAGGTAGAGGTCCCATTGGAGGAGGAAATAGAGATGGGGATAACTCATTTGGGTTTCCTATTGTTAATGAGGATTCCCGGGCTACTATGAAAAACATATCGCCATCTGTCCTCCCAAATTTCCATGGGTTAAGAACTGAGCACCCTGAAACATTTTTATTTGAGTTTGAAGTTATGTGTCGAACTTATGACTATCTGGATGACTCTCAGAAACTCAAATTATTCCCTTCAACATTGAAAGATCAAGCTTTGAAATGGTTCATGGGGTTACTCACTCAATCCATTAGGTCTTGGGATGAAATGAAACAAACATTTTTGGATAGGTATCTGGACTATTGTATGCCTACTAATCACAAGGACGAGGTATTTAAAATGATACAAAGAGAAGACGAGAGCCTAGAAGATTTACTTGAAAGATTTCAATATAACCTGAAAAGAGCAAAGATGAGTAACTTGGATGAGGAGACCTTAAAAGCCCTCCTATTAAAAGCCATTAGAGATGAATGGATAGATATCTTGAACATGATGGGGAAAGGGGATATATCTCAACTTTCACTCAGTGATATAGCAGAACTTTGTATCCATCTCTCAAGGGGCAAATCAAAAACTCAAAAAGGGCCTAGAGATCCTTCTCTCCTTAGAGCAAATAAATCTGCAACGGGATCAGTAAGTAGGGCTGAAATCGGCAATATCCTTGATGAATTTAAAACTGACATCTTAGGGAGTCTTAGTGAACAATTAGATACCCTTAAGATTCACAATAAACAAAAAGCAGAAGCTGAGGCTTTGGCCATTTTTTGCCCAAAATGTAGAAAGAAACATGCTTTAAGGGAATGTCCCTTGGATGCACACGTTGTAGAAACATGCGTAATTTGCTCAGAAACTCATGAGACCAAGGATTGTCCTTCAATTCCTGGCCTCAAAGCAGTCTTTCAAGAAGATCCAAATACACTTGAATCTCTCTGTTTTGTTGCAAGGAGACCTTGGCAAGGGCAACAGAATCAAGGGTTTAACAACTCTATGAATTTTCAACCCCAACCAAATTGGAATCCTTGGCAACAACCCTGGTCTCAACCTCAAAATCCTTTTCAATCATGGATGCAAAGCATGCAAAATCCTTATGGGAGATTTGCTCAATTCTATCAATATCCTCCATCTTTTCAGAACCAGCAAGCTCCACAACTTCCAAATCAAGGTCAACAACTATCATTGCCATACCCTCAACAACAACAACCTCCTCCACAAAATCAAAATTCTCAACTCTTGCTTCAATCCCAACAGAAGTCAAATCAACTTCCCTCTCAGCCATTACCAAATCCCAATAATAGGAACCCTCAAAATGCTTACATGATGGAAGGTCAACCATTCCCTACCTATATGATTGTTCCTCTCAATGAAGTACAACTCAGATCAGGTAGAATCCTAGATCAACCTTCTATAAATGTTCAACAGCCAAGCATTTCTGAGGAAGAATCTCTTAAAGTCAATAAGGGTCCTGAAGCATCACTTCAAAACCCAGAAAAGAAAAAAGAAAAAGAAATAACACCTACAACTCCCATAGTTGAGCAACCTACATCCTCATCCACTCCCCCTTTCCTGAGAGATTGCAAATTGATAGGGGAGTGGAAAAACAAATTTGGTTGCCTGACTATAACTTTCTAGATGAATTGAAAAATGTCTGTATCAAGATTCCCTTGTTACAAGCCATAAAGGAAATTCCTATTCTAGCGAAGACAATAAAGGAGTTGAGTTTGAAGAAAACAGGAAAGAAAACCAGAGATACCAAAAGGATCCATCTGGTTGGAAAAATTGCAGACATTATGATGGGTAAGATTACCATGCAAAAGTATGTGGATCCCGGTAGTCCTATTGTCAAAACTCATATTAATGGGGTTGAAATCCCAAATACTTTGATTGAATTAGGAGCCGCTATCAACATCATGAGTAGACAGACCATGGATCAGTTAAAGCTTCCTAACCTTCTCTTTACACCTACTTTACTGCAACTTGCAGATCAATCAATCATTAAACCTGATGGTGTATTGGAAGACATTCCAGTCTCTCTAGACTCTTGGGAATATCCAGTTGATTTTATGATTTTGACTCCCAAGAACAATCTAGGAGGACATCCTCTTATCTTAGGAAGACCTTGGCTAGCAACAGCTGATGCTTTTATCAGTTGTAGGTCTGGAGACATGTATATATCAGATGGTAATTCAACCAAGAAATTCAACTTGTATCCTCCAGCAAGAGCAATAACAGAAATAGGAGAAGACGAGTGGGTCGATGATGAGGATACTATACAACCTGTTCTAACCATCTCTGAGATCAGTGAAGATAGTCAAATTCTAAATACATTAGAAAATTTTGAAATATCTTCAGAATATGACTCTACACGGTTTCAGTTAGATGCAGACATTGAATATCTTTCCTCTAGACAAATGTCTCTCTTCTCAATGGAAGAGTTTGGTAGTTCTACAGTTGAAATCCTTCCAGGGAAAACATTGAATATTAATAGAAACTTGGAAGGACCACAACAAGAAAAAGTAACCAAGCTTTTGCAAAAACATTCTACTGCATTTGCATGGGAATACACTGACATGAAAGGAATCGATCCTAAGACTTGTATTCATCACATCTATATTGAAGAAAACAGCAGACCTATTAGGCAACCACAGAGAAGGATGAATCCAAACCTTAGGGAAATCGTGAAAGAAGAACTTCAGAAATTGCTCAAGGTAAACTTCATTTACCCCATTTCAGATAGCCAATGGGTTTCTCCCTTGGTTATAGTGCCCAAAAAGAATGGTAAATGGAGAGTTTGCATTGATTATCGAGAATTGAACAAGGCAACCTTAAGGGATCATTTCCCTCTACCTTTTATTGATCAGGTACTAGACACTTTAGCAGGGAAAAAGTATTTCTCATTCTTGGATGGTTTTAGTGGGTATAATCAAATTCAGGTGGCACCTGAAGATCAAGATAAGACCACATTCACCTGTCCATGGGGAACTTTTGCCTACCGAGTACTCCCTTTTGGATTATGCAATGCACCTGCTACTTTTCAAAGGGCTGTATTAGGTATCTTTTCAGATCTAATCCATGATTGTGTAGAGGTCTATATGGATGATTTTACAGTTTACGGTAATACATTTGAAGAAGCTTTGGAAAATTTGGAAAAAGTACTGATAAGATGTAAGGAAACAAATCTTTCTTTAAGTCATGAAAAATGTTTTATGATGTTTACTGAAGGGATTGTTTTAGGACATCATATTTCAGGAGATGGAATTAAGGTTGATAGATCCAAAGTTGAGGTCATCTCCAAGTTACCTATTCCAAACTGCCAAAAGGATGTTAGAAGTTTTCTTGGGTTTACTGGGTACTATAGAAGATTTATTGAAAACTTCACCAAAATAGCATCCCCGCTCTTCAAACTACTTACAAAGGACTGTGAATTTAAATGGGATCCTGAATGCCAATCTGCATTTGAAGCTTTAAAAATGAGAATATCTGAAGCACCCATTCTAAGAGGACCAAATTGGAAACTCCCTTTCCACATTTCTACTGATGCTTCAGATACGGCTCTAGGAGCTGTCTTGGGACAAAAGGATTTGATCCCTTATGCCATTTATTACACTAGTAAAAATTTGACTCCCACTGAGTTAAATTACACTGTGACTGAAAAAGAATTTCTAGCCGTTGTTCATGCAATTAACAAGTTTAGACATTATATAACCGGCTATGAAACTTTTGTCCATACTGATCACTCTGCAATTAGATATCTCATGAACAAACCTATTACTAATGGCAGAGTTACAAGATGGCTTTTACTTTTACAAGAATTCAACATTACTGTGTTAGATAGACCTGGGAAACAAAACACAGTAGCTGATTTCTTGTCTAGAATCCAAAACACTAATGAAGATTCTCTAGTAGAAGATAAGTTTCCAGATGAATACTTGTTTGCAGTAACTACCAAGACTCCTTGGTATGCAGATATTGCTAATTATCTAGTTACAGGGAAGCTACCTCTACACTTATTTCCTAATGAGAAAAGGAAAATCATTCAGGAGAGTTCACATTATTCTTGGATTTCTAATGAATTGTTCAAAACAGGGCCAGATTGTATAATCAGAAGATGTGTTCGGGAAGATGAAATGCCTGACATCCTTAAGGCATGTCATGATGAACCATGCGGCGGACACTTTGCTGACAAAAGGACAGCCTATAAAATCCTTTCTCTAGGATATTATTGGCCTTCTCTCTTTAAAGATGCAAAGCAGTATGTTAGAAGGTGTGATAGCTGCCAAAGAGTTGGGAGACCAACTCCTTCAAATGAAATGCCTCTACAGCCACAGGTATGCATCGAACCCTTTGAGAAATGGGCTCTAGATTTCGTTGGACCTATTAATCCACCATCAAAGCAAAAAAAGTATATATTGGTTTGTACTGATTATGTTACTAAGTGGGTAGAAGCCAAGGCATTGCCTTCTGCCACTGAAAATTCAGTTGTTCAATTTCTTTTTGAGGATATTTTTACTCGTTTTGGTGTCCCAAGAGAAATTGTGACAGATCAGGGAAGCCAATTTACATCTAAATTGATGGAGAAGCTGATGGAGGAATATAAGATCAAACACAGAACATCTACTCCATACCATCCGCAATCAAATGGCCAAGTGGAATCTACTAATAAAGTTCTTGAAGGCATTATCACCAAGACTGTTCATCTTCATAGAAGAGATTGGGCGGAAAGGCTTCCTGAAGCCTTATGGGCCTATAGAACTACATGGAGGAACACAACAGGACATTCTCCCTATGAACTTGTTTATGGGAAGGAAGTCCTGCTCCCCATTGAGTTCCAAATCAAGACCTTCAAGATGGCAGTCCAATTGGGGATGAGCCTCTCGGAAGCCCAAAAACACAGAATGGACCAGCTAAATGAGCTAGATGAAATAAGACAAGATGCAATTCTAAGGACCGATCTAGTTCAGCACCAAAGAACTAAATGGCATGATCGACACATCAAGGAGAAGAAGTTTCAGAAAGGAGATTGGGCTCTATTGTTTGATTCAAAGTTTAAAGACTTCAAAGGAAAATTTCAAACTCATTGGCTTGGGCCATATGAGATTGATGAAGTCTTTAGCAATGGAGCAGTTCGAGTGAAAACTATTGATGAATTTCATACTCCTCTTATTGTGAATGGCCATCGCTTGAAGATCTACCAGAAACCACTCTCAAAAGAGGAATTTGTCAAGTTGTTTAAAGAAGATTCTGCAATCAGGTTGGTGGAGAAGGATTCTTCTCCTCCATCAGCCTAATCTTTGGTTTTTGAAAAAAAATAAAAATTAAATAAAAATTAAAAAAAAATAAAAAAAAAATATACAAATGTATAGGCATGAAAACCAGTCTCTGATTGGCAGTCCTATGCAGAAAATCTGAGGTGAAAATCAGGGTCACCTAACACCTCACATTTTCCAAAAATAAAAATAAAATCTCTCTCTCCTCCTTGTTCCATCTCGTTTCGCCCACTTCATTCACCATCTCATTCATCCAATCACTCTCACTCCACCTCATTTCTTTCCATCCATCCATCCATTACATTCCATCTCACCAATAAAGTCATTGTCAGATTTATTTCACATAGCTAAAGTTGTTTTGTGCAGACAGAGGGTATCACTGCAGCTTCCACAGCTGAGGAGCAATTCCGCAGCCAACATCCCAATTCTGCAGCCGATACACTTTCTGCACCTGCATAAAAAAAAAACACAGTCTGTTTTAAGAAGGAATCTGCAGTCCAAAAGTCATCAGCAATAATTGAAAAAAGGTCATGTAGCAGCAATAAACAATGAAAGGTTAGTGTCATATGAGCAAAAGGAATCAAAGCGCGGATGCATAAGGTATGATCTAATTTCTAAACCTACGGTTATAACATTTTGCATGGTTTCCGGATTGTGTTTTTAGCCATTTAATGTAATGATTACCAGTCCTTTCCATTACTCGACCGGAAATCCACGTATCTCTCAACCTTAACAGTCCCTATTCATCACGATTTTAAAACTCAAACACGACTGCTCTTCCATTAAAACTTTTGTACCTGAGTGACGTAGACAATTGTACTACGGCTCTCTGCGTTATGATTCCGCAGCCAAATGTACACTCATGACCGATGTCTAAGGGACTTAACCGTTTCTTCCCATTATTCATAACCCTCCTACGCATGTATAATCTCATTCACGCTGTTGATTCACTTCCGCATTTCCCTTGTTTTTCACTACTCTGCCACCATAACCATACTCTGTTTCATTTTTTTTCTCCTCTGCTAAACTTTGACCACTGATTGTGAGTGTATTACGGCTGTTATGTTGAAGCCGTAAATCTATTGTGTTGAAGCCGTAAATCTATTGTGTTGAAGCCACTGTTGAAGCCGTATAACCCTTTCTCCAAAGTATTAAAACAGAGCTGTAAGACAAGCCAGAGAGCTGATGGGTAAACTTTTGAGGGCAGAGCCAGAGGGCTCCAAATTTCTGGAAGGATATCCCCAAGTCAAAGACGCTTTGCAGAAGGCAAATTGGCTCCAGTGCATCCAAAAATTCAAGGGTTACCATAGAGAGGTCACAAAGGCTTTTGCACGTTCTTTCAAAGACAACCAAGTGGAGATAGGAGATCTGAAATTTACAGTCACCGAAAGCAGTTTAGCACAGGCCACTTCACTACCACAAACTGGGGAGAGATGGTTCAAAAACCGATCAGTAAAAGACCAGCAATGGAAGCAAATTCTGAAGAATCCAGGTATGGATACTAGCATTTTTACAAAGGGAATCCCTGTTAGTCTTGTCAAAGAAGAATGAACAGCTTTGCTTCTACTAGTACAAAAATTCTTTACATGTGAGGGAAGGTTTGGAATTCTATATGTTTACCATGCCAAAATTATGATGCATTTCTTAGGAGAGCATGACATTAACCTTCCATATTTTTTACTCTCAAGCCTTAGAAAAATGTGCTCAATAGTCCAAAGAAACCCAAGAAACATTGAGCCACATTTGTATCATCATGGGCTTGTCAAGATACTAGTTGAAGAACAGTTGAAAGCAAAAAGAGATACATGGGAAAGATTTCTTGTGAGGAACCACTTCCAAGAGGCAGGAGAAGCCTCTGGTGGTTCACCTCAAGTGCCTAAAAAGAGTAGAAGGAAAAGAAGAGAGGAAATTACCCCAGAAATTGTTGTCCAATTAGAAACTGCTGTCCCTGAAACTGCTGACCAAGAAGAAACTGTCCAAGACCTGATTGAAGAAGAAATTGTTGCACATCATTCTGAAGAAGAAAATGACCCTGAGCCTGCTGTAGATATTGACCAAACAGCCCAAGAAATCATTACAGAAACCCTGCAAGAAATTGTCCAAGAGGCTGCTCAAAAGAAAAAGGAGAGTAGGAAGAGACAAAAGAAGGATAAGGGAAAAGCTATAGCCCAAGAAACCTACCTTACTCCTAAAAATTCCAGTGAAGAGGACACTCAGCCATTGGCACATAGATTGGCCCAACTTCATGAGGCTGCCCTTTCCAAGAAGATGCAAAAACAAAAGCAAAAGTAACAAAAGGAAAAACATAGCATCACCACCGTGAAGAGGAGCAGTAGGCTACAAGACAAAGTGGGGGCCACAAAGGACAAAGAGTCACTCATTATTGACTTGAGCACACCTGAAAAGGTTGCTACAAGACTTGACTTTGAGGCAAGCCCACCACATGTTGAGATTACTCCTCCACGAGAGGAAAGCCCTTTTCAACAGGAGCATGAAATCGAATTTGAGCATGAGCCTAGTCCAAAGAGGTCACCAGAGATTGACCCAGACCAGCAAAAAGTTTATAACTACCTGGAGACGTTAGAACAAGCTGCTGCTGGTCCAAGCACTGTTCTACCTCTTGAGCAGCAAGTTCACTCACTCAAACAGGAAATTTTTGAGCTTGAAGTTTTAAATCGCCACATCATACAAGAGAATGAAGCATTGAAGGAGCGAGCTAAAGTGGACAAGATGGTCCACGATAATACCATGCTTCATCTGGGCCTTTGGCAAAGGAAAAACAGAAAGCTAAAGAAAAAATGCAGGAAGCTAAGCAGAGCTTTGGTCAATTTAAAATTCAGATGCTTGATGAGGAGACCAAGAGTCAATGTGGCTACACAGAGGAAGAGGAGAAGACTAGATGTCTTAGCAGAGGCATCTCAGCAGGTGGATTAAACAATGTTTTCGTTGCATGAGGACATGCAACACCCTCGTAGTGGGGGTATGTAGAGCCTCTAACTTGCACCTAATTATCTATCACTACCTACAGCTTTTCCTCACTTATCTCTCTCTTTTGCCCTATTTTCCCCATAAACCTATCTAGATCATTACATTTGATGTCTTTAAGCATGATTGGTTAACTTTGCTAATGTTTGACTGTTTGTCTAGATTTTTGACATATGCACAGCAATTCTGCAGCCATTCAGCAATTCCACAGCTATCTAGTCATTCTGCAGCCTTTTCATTGATCTCTATGTTCCACGTGTCATTTTGAAAAACGAATCACATGGGCACGTGGGAATGAAGGTGTTAAAGGTTCCTATGCTATTGGTTCGGTCAGCAACGCCACGCACACCTCCGGTCAACGTGGATCAAACTTCGGTCAACAAAGCCAGCTCAAACGGTGCTGCGTGAGCTGATAGGTCACGTCACTCCAGATGGCGATTCCTCCACGCTACGCAGGTTATGGGAGACAGGATCCAACCTTGGATTCAACCTCCATGACGACCATACCCTCCAGATAACACACGGACCTGTTTACGTGTTGCTGTACCATTTAATTAGCATGACTGTCAGTTAATTTTTAGTTTCATGTTTTACGCAGTAGGCAGTTGTTCATACGCCTATAAAATCCAGCGTCTGCGCACGCTTAAGGATTAGTTTTTAGTTGCTTTGTTTATGCAATTGCTACAATTTTAGTGTGTACAGAAACTCTGTTTTGAAGCTGCTGTTTCAGCACTTTTTACTGTAATTTCTGCATATGAGTTAATAGAAGACTGTGCTGTTTTGACTCCTTCAAGTAGCTGATCTTTCCTTGGGTTTTGTGGATGGAGGGCCCCCATTCATAACGGCCTTTGTACAGTAAATTTACCTTTATGTTCTTGCCATTTCCTTCTTTTGAATTCAGCAATTTTCCTTTTCTTTAATACATGTACAGTTTTGATTTACTTTCACTGTCATTTCATTTCCAGCATTTACTTTAACTGATCAGGATTGTTTTCTGCAGGTGTTAGCCCGGGATTGTGTGTCTTTGTTGTATTTGCTTTATCTCTAATGGTATTTTCAGTTGTCATATTCATAGTTGCTGCCTTTACTCTGTTTTTCTAGCTTGATTTCTAGTTTAGTTTCTCAAGTTGTATGCTAACATATTGATGGTCTCCTTATCATAAGTTGTTCATCTTTAAGAGATCAGAATACTAATAAATTACAGCTTGCTTTGAGTAGTTTTTGACTTATATCACTAACTCTTTCTTCACTTGTTACACATTACAATGTATGTTGGAAGCAGAATGTTGGAGAGAGGCAAAGTGGTGTTATAATTTGTCATCTTAGAGCTTGATTACTTTTGAGACTTATATCTAACTACTTCTTAATCGTGTTTCACATAGTACTATATGTTGGAAGCAGAGTGTTAGGAAGAGATGAACATTAAAATTGGTCTTTAAAGTGGTTTTTCTTACCTTTTTATTGCAGCAGCATGAGTAGTGACTAGTGCCATTAGAAAGTGGTTTTTATGCTTTGCTTTCAGTTTCATTTCAAGTTATTTCTTTCAAGCTCTTTCTTTGCAAGTTTAGAAGGTAGTTAGAAACCACCAGTAACACACACTCACTCATTTAGAAATCACCTTACACACACTATCACTCATCTGTTTATAAAACCTCCATTCCATCTTAGGAAGATAAATTGACCACAAACAACACCCCCAAACGACAAAAAGATCTAGGAGGTTGCTTAAGTACATATAGTACACCTTCACTTCATCAGCTTACGAGCCCCGGGTTGACAATTAATGACATCAATTTAGGAACACTAAATTGACTAAACAGTATGCCAACGAGTTTGCTCACGTATTTTCCCACATTATAGCTTGTGCTCACGTCCAACAAAGTGTGAGTGACTATTTTTCAGGTGAAATACGAGTTTGGGAAGTCATTCTCATCAGTTCTTGAGCAGGTATTGAGCTGGAGAGGCAGGCAAGCAGTGGAATAGATTTGGAGATCAAATCTTAGCTGTATTGTGTGTAACAGGTGGAGATACTTGTGAGAAGTATTATACTTTGTAATGTTACATGATTCAATCAATATAATATACAGATAGTGTGGGGTTTTTAGCGAGATGCTTTCCTCGGGATACATACTGTGTTAATGAGTTTGATTGATGCTTCTATGTGCGCCTGTGAATGTTTCTGCTTCTATAAATTGATGATCAACGTAGAGGAGATTATTTATTATACATGTTCCGCTTATAATTGTATGGTCAGGATAATCTCTGTGAATATGTGTTAAATTATTCAAAATTTCTACATGGTATCAGAGCTGCTTGATTTGTAGAAGAGATTTTTACAGGATATCAAGCAAGGATTAATCATCAGATCTATTATTTAGAAAGTGTTTACATTTTATTTCTTCAGGCAGAGTCTGTAATCAGGCCAGGTAGCCTCTGGATTCATCCTTCCTTTGGAAGGTGAGATATCCGGTGAATGCCCAGACAGTCGATCTCTGTACAAGAAATACTTTGTTCTCACGAATTCTAGATTGGAAGCGTTTGAGTTTTGAGCTGGTGGAATTCGAATTTAATTCCAAAGCAAAAGATAAACTCAGGAAACATTCAGTGTGAGAATGGAGATAGTATGCCCCAGTATCTCACGAAGTTCACCCAATGCCGGGATGAGCTGGGAAGTGTGGGGGTGACTGTCGGATGAGGATGGTGAGTCTAGCACTCCTTAACCTTCCTAAGAGTTGGCATAGCTACCAGGTCTCAGTGAATGGAAGGGAGAAACTGCCAAATTGGGAACGACCATGGTCGGATTTGATGCAGGAGGAGATCGGACAGTGCACCAGAGACAGTTCTTCATCTATGCATGATGAGGAGAACTGTGCCTTAGCGAGTAAGGCGAGGAAGGGGAAGGAGAAGGTTTCTCTTTTTGAATCCAATTCTTCCAATGATGAGAAGAAGGTTGACAAGTCGAAGGTGAGATTCTTTCGTTGTCATGAGTTGGGTCATTATGCTACTAATTGCCCAAAGAAGAAGTCCAAGAAGGGATCCGGGGAAGGATCTGAAGGTGAGGCAGCCTCACTTGCTTCACAGTTTGAGTTGGACTTCACACTCTTCGCATGCATGGTTTCATCCATGGTGGGAAGTGGTTGGTTTCTTGACAGTGGAGCTTCTTTCCACATGACCGGTAACAAAAGTTTGTTCAGTACTTTGGAGGAGAAAGATCTCCAGATGCTCATAGGGATGGGTAATGATGAGAAGTATAGTGTCTCAGGTGTAGGCACTGTTATTTTTCAAAGGGAGCATGGAGCTCGCCTTACCTTGACCAATGTCAAGTATGTACCAGGACTGAAGAGAAACTTGGTGTCGATCGCGATGTTGGAAGATAGAGGCTATGATGTGGCCTTTAGTAAGGGAAAGGTTTTCCTTAGACACATCATCACTAGACGTGTGAAGCAGATTGGTTCACGGGTCAAGAACCTGTATGCTCTTGAGGTTCAAGATGCATGCAAAGCCTTGAGCAGCGAGGCAACTGATGGAGACTTGGTGGTTGAGAGGGAGCATATATTACCTCTCAACATGCAGAGCCAGAAGAAGTCTCAGACGATTGTGGAGGAGCCACGATTGGTGCAGCAACTTCAGGAGGTTGTGGAGGAGCCACAACAAGGGAAGCTGAGAGGAGATAGAGTAGAGACATCTACTCATCCAGAGACCTCTAGTAGGGGGAAACTTCGAGCCAGATGGACTGAAGGATTGCATGCAGGCATACCTCCAGGTAGGAGGTGGGGTGATGTGGATTGATTGTCCCAAGGAGGAGGGGCAGGATCCTTGAGGTACCCAACCTCTTGGATGAGACCTTGCTACGGGAGCCTCGATGTGTAGTAGCAGGAACTGACTGATTGGGTAGAGACAGATGCGGATGGAGCGGCAGAGAGAGCGACAGTGCAGGGAATCCCAGGACAGCGCATAGCTAGCAGGCTGTAGCAATGCGAGAGGCACAAGTTTTTTTCACAGTGCTAGGTGGCACAGAGAGGTGTGCAATGGTGCGAGATGCATGGAGATGTTGCAGTAGCGCAGATGTCAGAGAGGGAGCACTTGTCAGCAGCAGGTAGAGCTTCAGCATCAGAGGATGTTTCTATCCCAACAGGGAGGTCAATTGGGAGGTGCAGTGCGGATGCAATGCTGGGAGATAGAACCAACAGCAGCACAGATGCAGTCAAAGATCAAAGTGACAAAGGCTAGAGCAGTCAGATACTGAAGAGCACAGAGATGCAGAGTTTCAGTCGACAGAGGCAATAGCAGTCAGAGACTTTGATGACAGAGCAAGTGGACCGGACAGATGTGTTGCATGGAGAACATTCCAGAGTTACAGGATCGGGTTTGAGAGGAAGCCTTTCTTGTTGAGAGGGAGTGTTGAAAAGTGTGCAACAAGAAATGCTTGTTGAGAGTGCAACAAGATGATGGAGCTTAGTGAAAAGAGTCGCCTTCACTAAGTGGGCCCGCAGGCTATTTTTGGCGCAAGTCTATTTTTAGACATATGGATCATGTCTATGGATTGCAGGTTACTGTTTATGGATGATTGGTCAAGTTGGGAAAAATAGATGGACTTCTATTTTTGATCAAAGTGTGAGTGATCACAGTGTGAGTGATCAAAGTCTATTTTTAGACTGGTTGTCAAAAATAGAAAAGTCAAATATTATTGTCTCATAATAATATTTGGACTATAAACTTGATCTTATTCTCTTGGAGCACTTCAGTTTGAGCTATAGAGGTGGCACATGCAGCTGTCAGAAGGAAATACGCTTTTCTTATGAGTCAGTTGAGTTGTTGCATGCATGACTTCAGTTAGAACTCAATCAATTGAGTTTGGTGGAGTTGATTGTGCAGTTGATGGAGTTGTGTTCAGTTTAGCTTTGTTAAACTAGTTGTATTTAGTCTAACTGATCAATAGACTAGAGATGAGTTGGGTGAATTAGTTATTAATTAATTCACAAGTTATTAACTCATAATGCAACTATAGAATACATCAGTTAACTCATTTGCATGTCAGTGCATGTTCAGTTCAACAGGGACAGGTGGTAGAGAATCAGATTGCTATCAGTTGTGACTATAGTTGTGCACCAGATCTTGCACAATAAAGGGATTGAGTATGCCAATGAGTTTGCTCACGTATTTGCCCACATTATAGCTTGTGCTCACGTCCAACAAAGTGTGAGTGACTATTTTGCAGGTGAAATACGAGTTTGGGAAGTCATTCTCATCAGTTCTTGAGCAGGTATTGAGCTGGAGAGGCAGGCAAGCAGTGGAATAGATTTGGAGATCAAATCTTAGCTGTGTTGTGTGTAACAGGTGGAGATACTTGTGAGAAGTATTATACTTTGTAATGTTACATGATTCAATCAATATAATATACAGATAGTGTGGGGTTTTTAGCGAGATTCTTTCCCCGGGATACATACTGTGTTAATGAGTTTGATTGATGCTTTTATGTGCGCCTGTGAATGTTTCTGCTTCTGTAAATTGATGATCAACGTAGAGGAGATTATGTATTATACATGTTCCGCTTATAATTGTATGATCAGGATAATCTCTGTGAATATGTGTTAAATTATTCAAAATTTCTACAATGTAGGTTTGTGATAACACGGGTACTGTCTTCTATTGAGTAGCTAAGATAAATCCATAGATTAGAGAGGAACCAACTACATTCATTATACTATTTCAAATGAGGAAAAACACAAATGAAATGAGATTAATGAGAGGAACATTCGACACATTAATCATTATTGGAATCAATAGGGAAATGCCATTTATCTTAAAGGGTCCAAATAATCAGTCCATTCATTCAGCACGATATTAGTGAAGCCCCCATTAAAAAAAGGTTGAACCAAAATGGCTTCTCAGAATCAGATCTTGCGGGTGAGAAATTTTGGAACTAGCCAACCTCTTCATAAGTGTTTCTTCCCCCTATTTATAAGAATAGGGGGAGCTTGGATTACAATTTTAACAAAATATCTTAGCCAAAGCTCCAGTTGTCTTGCTATACTAGATGCCTCGACCTATGTAAGGCGTTGTTTCCCAAAATGATTACAATTGGGATTCAATCCCTTCTTGGAAATAAAGAAACTATAGAATAATGAGAAAAGAGAAGGAAAATAGAAAGATGATGGAGGAGGTGTCCCTTTGTTGTTCCTGTGGAGGCCCCCGGTCAAGCCACATTTCTGTCGTGATGTGCTTCCCCTGCTGCTCGACCTGTTTCTGTCAATTATGCCTTAACTACTTGAGTAGCTTGTTCACTGGAGTAGGGAGTGGGTCAACTGTGAATGCCTCTCATGGACTGGGAATTGAGTGTGTCTAGGTAGTCCTTTGCTTCGTAACATAGTGGAGCACCATGTCATGCCATTAAGTCTTCCTAAGTCCTCCCCCATACTAATCTATTGCCGCACCATACTTCATTTAGTACTTCAGTTGCTTACCCATACGCCTTCAATGTCCTATAATGTGGTATTGGGGCCTTGCTATAATTGGGGCTTTTACCTTTGAAACATTACGAATCTGTGAGCTATGATCCCCCTCATCGACCTTTAGTTTAGCCCCTTTACACTTTTCTTATCATATGACCGGGGGCTTAGCCCTCGGGCGCTAAGGCCTTCATGCTTATTCCCCTTTACAGTTGCAGTCGTCGATCTACGAGATTGGGCCCACCAAAGATATCGTAATTGCAACCACGGGGAGGGGGGTCTTTCACCTTCCTTCTCAACGTTGGCCAACTGTCCGGACGCGAGAGATTTATAGGCATGATCACATAATATATCGAATCTGGGAGGATCCCCACTTATCGTAATCGCAGGCCGGGAGAGACTGAGGTATAGGAGTGCCTTAGCTTGTGTGATCGTTGATCGTCGATCTGCGGGGGGTGACATCATTACTGTCACGTGTCACCTTGTGAGTGTTAACAAGTGTCACCTATAAATGACCCTATAGGACCCCTACAAACGTCGAAACTGAGTGACACGTGTCCCCCGTATGGCCACGTCACCTTCCATACTACCACGTGGAGGAGAGAGGAATGGTCCGCCTGACCTTGGTTTTTTCATGAATTCCTTTGTTAAATAGAATCATCCCCTCCCTAATGATTTAACACTATATCACAGATCGGTGATACCACAAGATTTTTAAAGTTAGAACCCCGCTGCCATGTCGATCACCGATATGCGGGATTTACTGTGAAGTTGCGGGACTGCGAGGTCATGGTAATGCAATATTGTGACACTGCAGGTTTTTGATACTATGGGACTGTGGGATCGCGGGGCTATGAGATGGCAAAATTATGGGATGGCCGATATGTAATGATATTAGCACTCGGACCTCCTATTCACGATTTTCTTTAAGTCTCTTCTCCTTGTCTTTTGGATTTCCATGGTTAACTTCAACAGGCTATATCTCATGCTTCAGAAGTCCCTTTTTGAACTCCCATATACCATTATAAATCTCTTTCAGAGAAATATTCAGTGGAGAGGGTCTGATTAATCTCTGATAGCTTTTGTGGCTTGGGAAATGGCTTCAACCTTCACTGCTTTTCTGCACTCTGGGCATCTGATAACCTTATAAAGCAGTGAGTGACAACAACACCCAAGCATGTGGGTGTGAATTTGTGATTATCATTGGACATGTGATGGATGGAGATGGCAAAGGACGTTGAGAAGAATCCAACGCAATGAAAATCATTGAATTCTGAGTTGTCTACGATGAGATATGGATTCTTTAATGGAGTTATGGGTTAATGTGGCACCTAATGGAGGCCGACTTATTGTTTTGGAGTGCCACAAGCTATGTTTGAACACCACATGAGTTTTTATATATACGAGTGATGTTGGAGGTCATTCCTCACCATCCAAGTGCATCAAAACAACACCATACTTCTATGAGGTAGCCGTAGATGCAAAGAAGGACTAACGTGGGAGATTTTATGAGATTTTAAGTTGTCTTTTATCTTGGAATAGGTTCAATATATTGCAAGAAGGAGGTCACATTACAGAGAGAAAGAGTTTGAGGGTTGTTTTGGGTGCATTTTTGTGTGACAGAGGTCTATTTTGGTACAACACAGAAGTTTGGGTAGCTACAGGAGGCGTGAGGACTATTTGGAGCAACAAACAACTAGGCCACAACCTGTATCTAGTAATGGAAAAGGACAGAGCCTAAAATTTTGGAGAGAGAAGGGTGTTGTGAGGCATAAGAAGGCTAGAAACTCTTCTTAAGGACAACATTTAGTGACAGAAGTAAGAACACAATAGTTGAGGTGGTTTTGATGTAAGAATAAGGAGTTGCAATAGTGTCATCAGCCCTAACCATGACCAGAACCAAATTGTAGTTAGATAGTCCTAAAACAAAGGTGTGTATTGGTGATTGTTATGTTGTTTTGATGCCGGGGATGGAGTCTTAGAAAGGACATATTGTATTGGGCTCTTTGTGGTTGGTGGAGGGTAATGTGTAAGTGTCCAAAGTAGCCCTAGAATAGGTGGACAAGAAGGACATTGATAGGTTTGTGTTGGGTGAAGAGTTGATGGCCTAAGTAGCTCCTTGATGGACAAAGGAGACTACTAGGAAAGGAAGTTTGGATCTCAAGGATTGGCCAAGCTAGAGGAGCAGATTTGACAACCCATGTTCATTGTTGGAGAAGAGACTTGCAATAGTGATAGGTGGCAGCCCTACTGCCTTATGTTATCCTTCACATAGCAACAATGGAAGGCTATAGTGGGAAGAAGAACTCGAGTATATAAGGAGAAACAATAGGTAGAGGGAGTTGTTCACAAATGGAGTTGTGAACAACTCAAACATAGTCTCAATGTTGGGTCCCTATAATACTAGTGATTACCCCATTACTATTGTAGTTGCATCCCTTATTAATATTGTTGTGCCCCTATTATCCCCATATTGTTATTACTGTGCCCCATAGAATCCCTCTATTGTTATTTTTGTGGCTTTATATTATTATTGTTAGGTCAACTGGGTTATATTGTGACTCCTTAGACTCCTATATACAGAAAGGAGGTTTTGTCATTTGAATGATCGAAGAATTGTTCATTTATGTAATGTAAAGGAGGTTTCCCCCTCGAAGAGGATGAATTCTAAGGCGTTGATCTATCTTTTCTATCTTTTCTTGAGCTGGTTTCATAACATTTGGTATCAGAGCCTTGGATTCTAGGGTTTCGCCGCTCCAAATAGGTCATCGTGGCATTTTCGCTATAACTTTTTTCTGGGATGTTTCAAAAGCTAAAAAAAAAACCATTTGAGAAGACATCGCGCTGAACCTCGAGTCCGAATTTCAGAGCTTTTCGCACTATATTTTCAGAGATATGATCTGAGGAAGTTGGTCTTTTTGCAGACTCCTGAATTACATTCCAAACAGGTGACCTAGGGAAAATCGTCATAACTTTCTCTCTGAGGATCAGATTGAAATTTCGTAAGAAGTTACAGAAAGAGGATAGGCTGTAGTTTCTTGTAGATATTTTTCAGAGCCAAAGGTCGAAACAGTGACTTGTGGCACGTCGTACAAGTTCGCTCTACTGAACTAGTCTATAATCAAGTCACTGTGGGAGATTTCACATAACTCTTCCTTGGAGAATCCAATTTGGGTCAGACTGGTGGCATTGGAAAGAGGACACAGAGGGCTACTGCAGGTTGCAATTTCAGAACTGGATGATTAGAAAGTACAGAGATACATCAGAGGCAATATCGAGCTCCTACAAAGTGAAAAAAGGTGTGTAGATTTTTTAAATTTTTGCTTAAGCTTGGTTTGAAAATTTATTTTGAAGGAATTCAAAGGGCATAGTAGAGCATTATTATCGGTAATTGATGCCCCGAGGAAAGAAAATGCAAACACCTAGTAAGAAACCTGAAAGCTCTAGCATGACTCATGAAGAAGAGGAAGAAATGCTACATGATATATCAAAATTACAAGAACAAGTGCAACAAATGTCACTCTCACAAAAGCTAACAGAAGCTAAGATAAATGGCGTGGAAGCTAAGATGAATGGCATGGAAGCTAAGATGGACAAATTGAAGATAGATTTGAACACAAATTTGAAGACAGGCATGGCAGATTTGAAGACAGATTTGACAAATTTTCTACAAGAAATACTTACTAATGGTGAAAAGGTAGTAAAGGAAACTCATGATGCGAACAAAAGAAATGTTAATCATGATTTCATAGACTCTAATGTGGGATCGAAGACCCACCATATTCCAAAAATCGATATGAGGAAGTTTGATGGCAAGGATCCTGCAACATGGATATTACAAATGGAGCAATTTTTCGATCTCAATAATGTGCAAAACACACAAAAGGTACGTATTGCAACTTTATATTTGGAACCAAATCAGTTTGTATGGTATCAATGGCTTTGCTCTCGTAAACAAATTATCACTTGGGCAATTTTTACGGAAGAATTGATAGCACATTATGAGGATACAAAAAGCAACACTTTTTTTAGCCAATTGATAAGTCTCAAACAAAAGGGTTCAATAATGGAGCACATTGAGGAGTTCCAAAAATTGAACATAAGGGTAAAAAATATTCCAGAGGAGCATAGGATTGATGTGTTCATAGGGACTTTAAAGGATAATATCCAACATGATGTTCGCCTTTGGGAACCTGATTCATTAGAGAAGGCATTCAGGTTAGCAAGAAAAATGGAAAGCAAAATTATGGCAACCAGGAAGCATACCACTCACAACTATAAAGATGGAAGTGTGTTGCCCCTAGTCTTCCACAACCTATAAGGTTGACACCACAACAATTGGAAGAAAAAAGAGCAAAAGGGCTTTGTTACAGTTGTGATAGCAAATACACTAAAGGTCATAAGTGTGCTGAGAAGAAATTATTCTACATAGATTGTGAAGAGGAAGAAGAAAAGGAGCAAGAAAGGTCAAAAGAAGAGGATATACTCCAGGAACAAAGCCTAGATAAAGAAGAAATGAATCCGACCATATCTTGTAATGCATTGGCAGGAATTACCACTCCTCAAACCATCAAGATAGAAGGACAAATCAAGAAGAAAAAGGTAATAGTGTTGATTGATTCAGGAAGTACCCACAATTTTATTCATTGTAAGGTAGCAAAAGAATTGAATTGCTTCTTATATCCAGCACCAGAGTGTCAAGTGATGGTTGCAAATGGAGGAACAATAAATTTCTCTGGAAAGTGCCATAATATCAAGCTATCCATGGGAGAATATGTATTGACTAGCCCAATGCTTTCCATTCCAATGGGAGGTGCTGATGTTGTACTAGGAGTCCAATGGCTACAATCCTTGGGTACAATAGCTTTTAATTTTCAAGAACTTTTCATGAAATTTTCTGTGGAAGGAAAGGAAGTTGAATTAAGGGGTATTGCAGGGAAACCAGGAAAGATAATCAGCTCTAATGGTATGACAAAGCTTCTAAAAAAGGAACAAAGGGTGTAATTGCACAATTATGTTCGCTAGATGTTTCCACATTGGAATCATCTATTTCTCCAGATCTCCAAAAAGTCTTGGACAATCATTCCAAGGTATTTGAGACTCCCAAAGGTCTCCCACCTATTCGTGATCATGATCATGCTATTCATCTGATTCCAGGAAGTGTTCCTCCAAACATCAGGCCGTACAGATATCCCTATGCCCAAAAGAGTGAAATTGAACGTATGGTTGCAGAAATGCTAGAGGCTGGTATAATTCAACCGAGTCAAAGTTCTTTCTCTGCTCCAGTAGTATTGGTGCACAAGAAGGATGGATCATGGCGCATGTGTCCAGATTATAGGGAGCTCAACAAGCTCACTATTAAAGATAAGTTTCCCATTCCTGTCATTGATGAATTACTGGATGAATTGCATGGATCAATTTACTTCACCAAGTTGGATCTTCGTTCAGGATATCATCAAATCAGAATGAAGACTGAAGACATTCCGAAAACAACATTTAGAACTCATGAGGGTCATTATGAATTTTTGGTCATGCCTTTTGGCCTTACCAATGCACCTTCAACATTTCAAGGTTTGATGAATTCAATTTTCAAACCATTCCTTAGAAAATTTGTGTTAGTATTTTTTGATGATATACTAATCTACAGCAAGTCTTGGAAGGATCATGTTGAACATGTTGACAGGGTGCTACAACTATTGGAGGAGAAACAATTATATGCAAAAAGATCCAAATGTTTCTTTGGAGTACAAGAGGTGGAATATCTGGGTCATATTGTATCTCATGAAGGAGTTAAGGTAGACCCTAGCAAAATTAAAGCCATTAAGGAATGGAAAATCCCCACATCCATAAAGCATCTGCGAGGATTTCTTGGGTTGACAGGGTATTATCGCAAGTTTGTTAAGAATTATGGGAGAATAGCAGCACCTCTAACAACATTATTGAAGAAAGATGCATTTTCATGGACTCCAGAAGCAACAAAGGCCTTCGAACATCTTAAAGAGGCAATGTGCCAAGCACCGGTCTTAGCTACACCGGACTTCACAAAAACCTTTATTGTGGAATGTGATGCTTCAGGAAATGGAATTGGTGTTGTTTTAATGCAAGATGAAAGACCCATTGCTTTTGAAAGTCGTCCAATCAAGGGAAAGTTTTTACACAAAGCTATTTATGAGAAGGAAATGTTGGCAATACTCCATGCACTTAAGAAATGGCGACCCTACCTAATGGGAAGACACTTCAAGGTAAAAACGGATCATGATAGCCTTAAATACTTTTTAGAACAAAGATTATCCTCTGAAGAGCAACAAAAGTGGGTCACAAAGATGTTGGGTTATGACTTTGAAATCATCTACAAAAAAGGGAAGCAAAATGTGGTGGCAGATGCACTCTCAAGAAAGGATGAGGATGTGGAAGCATTGTTGTGCGCCATTTCTATTATCCAACCAGATTGGATAAATGAAGCAAGGGAGGAATGGAAGAATGACGAAGAAGTGTGGGCACTTATTCGAAAGTTACAACAAGATTCCAGTACATCTGATACATTTAGCTGGAAAAATGATTCGTTATGGTACAAAGATCGCTTATACCTCTGTAAGAATTCCCAGCTAAAACAAAAGATTCTTATGGAATTGCACACTTCTCCCTTAGGAGGGCACTCAGGATTTTTAAAAACTTACCACAGGGTTAAGAAGGATTTTTTTTGGGATGGCCTTAAATCAGATATTCAAAAGTTTGTGGCGGAATGTTTGGTTTGCCAACAAAATAAAGTTGAAACAATTAAGACACCGGGTCTATTACAACCTTTATCCATTCCAAGCCAACGTTGGGAGGAGGTTTCAATGGATTTTATCACAGGTTTACCCAAGTCTGAGGGAAAGAGTGTCATCATGGTAGTTGACAGACTTACCAAGTATGCACACTTTTGTGCATTATCACATCCATTTAAAGCCAGTACAGTTTCTACTGCATTTATGGAAACAATTCAAAAGCTACATGGAAACCCAAAGATTATTGTAAGTGACAGAGATCCCATTTTCACTGGAAATTTTTGGACAGAATTATTTTCTTGTCTTGGTACTCAGTTAGCTCATAGCTCATCTTATCATCCTCAATCTGATGGGCAAACTGAGATAGTAAACAAATGTTTGGAAGGATATCTTCGTTGCTTTGTATCTGATAAACAGACACAATGGGTCAAATGGTTGCCTCTGGCTGAATGGTGGTATAACACTTCCTTCCATACAGCAACAAAAATGACCCCATTTATGGCACTTTATGGATATCAACCACCATCCATCACATCATATTTAAGAGAAAATTCTAAGGTTCAAGCAGTGGAACATCACATCGAACATCAAAAACAAGTCCTCCAACTCTTAAAGGATAACCTCGTGTTGGCACAGAATAGAATGAAACAACAGGCAGATCAACATCGCAGCGAAAGAAGTTTTGATGTAGGTGATTGGGTATTCCTACGGCTACAACCATATAAGCAAATGTCCCTCAAGCAAGCTAAGAAGGATAATAAATTATCACCAAAGTATTATGGTCCATACAAGGTGTTGCAAAAGATTGGTACTATGGCATACAAATTGGATTTCCTGCAGCTTCTCGATTGCACCCAGTTTTCCATGTTTCATGTTTAAAGAAGGTTATAGGCGACAAGCTCCCAGTTCAAACAATATTGCTAGAACTTGACGAGGAAGGAAAAATTATATTGGAACCAGAAGCAGTCACAGAAACAAGAACTCGACAGCTACGAAATCGATAAATTTCGGAGTATCTTATCAAGTGGAAGAACTTATCCACTGAAGATTCCACATGGGAGGATGAGAATTTTATACAGAAGCATCAAAAACTACTCAAGCGTTGAGGAAAACACTTTTTTGAAGGAGAGGGGCATGTTGGGTCCCTATAATACTAGTGATTACCCCATTACTATTGTAGTTGCATCCCTTATTAATATTGTTGTGCCCCTATTATCCCCATATTGTTATTACTGTGCCCCATAGAATCCCTCTATTGTTATTTTTGTGGCTTTATATTATTATTGTTAGGTCGGCTGGGTTATATTGTGACTCCTTAGACTCCTATATATAGAAAGGAGGTTGTGTCATTTGAATGAATGAAGAATTGTTCATTTATGTAATGTAAAGGAGGTTGCCCCCTTGAAGAGGCTGAATTCTAAGGCGTTGATCTATCTTTTCTATCTTTTCTTGAGCTGGTTTCATAACACTCAATGTGTTGATGTGTAGATGGACTTATGATCGGCGTGAGAGTGGGTGGAGTTGTGTTTAGTGGCCAAATAGACTTGGTTCATTGATAGAGGCAGAGTTATGATTGCTGCAGATAGGGAGCGACAGACAAACATGATGAGATACGAGATGAAGGTTGTGATTGTGCACTAGATCCACGATATTTTCATTGTATATTGTATTCTTGTACTAGTGGATGTATGAGGTCCATTATCCCTGGTACAGGAGCCCTAGACAGCTGTATTATATGTTGATAATATAACGGTGTTTAGTTACATACATTATTGTTATTGTTCTTATTATGCACGTGATTAATTTACTGCATTATATTTTTCCGCTGTGAAAAGTAGCTTCATTTTGATTCTTGGTTTGGTAGCATCAGTGATCTAAGATTCTATCCTAGTCACTAGGATCGTGAAAAAAAAACTTGGCATCAGAGCGTGTTTGAGCTACTTTGATAAAAAGTGAATCAGAGAGTGCGCATCAAAGTACAACTTAAGAGGGAGTTGGTCACATTGTAGGTGAATGGATCACTACAATGTAGAAGTTACAGGTTGGTCTTCGGTATGAGGAAAGGTTGGAAGGGTTTTCCAAGTATAGTCTGTGGAATGAAAGGATCAAGTTGGTCTTGCAGGTCAACAACATCTATGAATTCACCGAGAAAGCCATCAAGAAGTTGAATGACCCTAAGGAGTTATAAGTGTACGAGGAATTGTATACGAAGGTGATATTCATCATCTTAGATGGTGTGAGGGACCCCCTAATACCTCATTTGTACGAGAAGAACACTGCGCATGAGATGTGGGTAACTCTTCAAAATTTGTTCCAAAATAAGAATGAGAATCGAGTACTAGTATTGGAGGATAAGTTGAAGTCCACCAAGATGATGTAGGGTTAAGGAGTGATTTCTTATCTAACAAGGTTGTCTTAGGTCAAAGATGAGCTTGCTACCGTCAGTGTAACTATTTCAGATTTTGATATGGTGAGGATTGATTTGAAATGGTTCATCGAGGAATGGAAGCCCTTCATCTTAGGGATCGTTTCCATAAAGAAGTTTCCAGACTAGAATAGGTCATGGGACGACTTCATTTAGGAAGAGTTGCGAGATGAGGATATTCATCCAAAGAAGAAGGCTTCAGATGATGACGTATTACTTGCAACACAAACGAAGGGTAAGCAAAAGAAGGACTTGAGTAATATGAAGTGTTTCAACTATGGAAAGATGGGTCATTTTTCATCGAGATGTTTGATGAAGAATAAGAAAGGAGATGACAATAAGAAGAACAAGAAGCAGGTCATCGATGTTTCCACGTTTGCTAAAATAGATGCTCTCACTAGGAGATTGGTGTAGGAGGAATTTGACTTGATCTCTCATTTCTCGCAAGGTACCATCGATGAGGTTGCATGATATATGGACAATGGTGCGTTAAAACCCATGACATGGCCATAGGAGGTATTCGAGACTTTAGCTGAGTGGGACTCGAAGTTTCACATGGTGTTGGGCGAAAAGAGTTAGAAGGAGATCTGAGGATTGGGATTTGTGCCATTCAGAATGGAGTTGGGAAAGGTGATGTGAGTCCAAGATGTACTTTTTGTACTAGGAATAAAATATAGTATGATATTTTTCTCAATGATCAAGTAGAAGGGGTTTGAGATCTTGTTCCAGAATGAGAAGGCAAGAATCAGACCGAGAGGCTCTAACTTCATAGGTGTGGTGATTGGAGTTAGAGAGCATGGTCTATATAGGCTAATGAGAAAGCCTATGGATCATGACGAGAAGAAGATGGAAAACCAAGTGCAGGTGCATGCTTTAGAGGAGCAAGTGTAGATTCAAGCTTTAGAGGAGCAGGTACATGTTTCAAAGGAGAAGGTTTAGGTTCCAAAGGCTTAGAAGGAGTCGAGTTCAAGAGGGAGCTTACAGGTCCAAAGGGAGACTTTGTAGCCTAAGAAGAGTGTGTGGTCAGTGGGAAGAAAGGGTGCTCCTATAAATGCTAAGAAGGAATCATGGAGGGATTAGAAAATGATACAAGAGAGGAAGAAGAAGCAGGAGGTTTCTAATGACAATGACACTTCCAAGAGAGGTGTAGCTCATGCTACAAGCATTGTTGTAATGGTAAGCGCTACGAGGTTGGAGAGTTATGTGACTAGTGATGATGATGATGAGCTACTTCCTAGTACTGGAAGTACCTCCCTTGCTAAGATAGAGTGTTTATTTTTTATAGCTTGGGAGGTACTCCAAGCCCTAGGGTTCAAGTTTTAGAGGTTGGAGCACCACAATATGGAATTTTGGGCTTCGAACCCAAGATGTGGGATTTTCATCAAAGAACGTGGGTGTGAATCCATGATTATATTTGGACATGTGATGGATGGAGATGATAGAGGATGTTGAGAAGAATACAAAGCAATGAAAATTATCGAATTCTGAATTGTCTACGATGAGATATAATTTTTTTTAATGGAGTCATGGGTTAATGTGGCACCTAATGGAGGTCGACTTAATGTTTTGGAGTTCCAAAATTCATGTCTTAACATCACATGGGTTTTTATATATATGAGTGATGTTTGAGGCCATTCCTCACCATCCAAGTGCATCAAGACAACACCATACTTCTCTGAGGCAGGGCAGATGCAAAGGAATAGAGTGGGACATTTTCTGAGCTTTTGAGGTGTCTTTTATCTTGGAACAAGTTAGAGCTATTGCAGGAAGGAGGCATCATTATAGAGAGAGACTTTGAGGGTTGTTTTAGGTACGGTTTTGTGTGAAAGAAGTCTATTTTGGTACAACACATAATTTTGGGTAGCTATAGGAGGCATGAGGGATATTTGGAGTAGAAAATGGCTATGCCACAACCTATATCTCATACTGAAAAAAGATCGAGCCTAAATTATTGTAGAGAGAAGGGTATCATGAGGCCTAGGAAGGCTGGAAACTCTTCTTAAGGACAAAATTTAGGAACAAAAGTAAGGTTGCAACAATTGAGGTGGTTTTGGTGGAGGAATAAGGAGATGCAAAATTGTGTCATCAACCCTAAATGAGACTAGAACCAAATTACAATTAGACAATACTAAAAGAAAGGTATGTATTATTGATTGCTATGTTGTTTTGATGCTAGGGATGGAGTCCTAGAAAGGATAGATTGTATTGGGCACTTTGTGGTTAGTGGAGGGAAATGTGTAAGTGTCCAAAGTAGCCCTAGAACAGGTGGACAAGAAGGACATTGACAAGTGTGTGTTGGGTGAAGAGTTGATGGCCTAAGTAGCTCCTTGATGGACAATGGAGACTACTAGGAAAGGAAGTTTTGAGCTCAACGATTAGCTAGCCTAGAGGAGCAGATTTGACAACCCATGTTCATTGTTGGAGAAGAGACTTGCAATAATGATAGGTGGCAAAACTCTTGCCCTGTGTTAGCCTTCATATAGCAACAATGGAAGGCTATAGTGGGAAGAAGACCCTGAGTAGCTGAGGAACAACACTAGGAAGAGGGAGTTGTTCACAAATGGGGTTGTGAAAAACTCAAATAGATTCTCAATGTGTTGATGCGTAGATGTACTTACGATCAACGTGAGAGCATGTGGAGTCATGTTCAGTGGCCAGATGGACTTGGTTCATTGATAGAGGCAGAGTTATGATTGCTGTAGATTAGGAGCGGTGGACAAACGGGACAAGATATGACATAGAGGCTGTGATTGTGCACTAGATCAACGAGATTGTCATTTTATCTTGTATTCTTGTACTAGTGGATGTATGAGGGCCATTATCCCTAATACGGGAGCCCTATACAATTGTATTATATGTTGATAATATAGCAATGTTGGGTTACATGTATTGTTCTTATTGTTCTTATTGTGCACATGATTATTTTACTGCATTATATTGTTCTGTGCAAAGTATCTTCATTATGATTCTTAGTTTGGTAATATCAATGATCTAAGATTCTATCCTAGTCACCAGGATTGTGAAAAAAAAATACATAGCGCCTAACCAAGCAATGCGAATTATTGGGCAAGGATTCAATTTTCCAGTTGCAGTTGCAGGAAATTTGATTTGTCCATAAAAAGTGTTTCCAATAGGCAGAGGGAGCAACGAAAACTCGGTATTTTCACTAATAATATCTCTTGTTTGGGAACAAAGGGTTTTCTGCAGCAATTTGCTAGAGAAAAATCCATGGAAGAGAAATAACACACATATTTGTCTTCACTAAATTCATCAGTATGACAATGGACATAATTAACATTCAAGGAGCTTCAAATTTGTCGTCCAGGTTCGAGGACGAATTTGCTTGCTTATCAGGCTCGACTTCACAAGGTATCAGGTATATAGACAATGGAGCGTCAAATCACATGACAGGGGTTATAGAATATTTATCTAGTTATAAGGAGGAGTAGATGGGATTCCAGATTACGGCAAAACAAATTGTACTATAGTAGGGAGAGTTACCATCAATTTTCAGACAAAGTTAAGAGAAAGTACCAGTGATACAGATGTATTGCATGTGCCAAGATTAGGTATGAACTTGATTTCAGTATCCAAGTTACAAGATAGGGGATATGATATCCAATTTGTAGGGAAGAAAGTGTTTGTCAAACATTCGAGTTGGAAGAGGGTGAGATAGATTGGAGTTCGAAGCAACAGGCTATATAGGTTGCATCTTGATTCTCCAATGGCACTATAGGCAGTAACAATAGTATTAGGAAGGAACTGAATGAGCTATGGCATAGAATAATGGGACACCTACACCATGGAGCATTCAAGATGCTCAGAGAGACAGTAACTGGAATTCTAGAACTTAGCACAAAACACAATGATGTGTGCTTGGAAAGTATGTTAAGGTAGCATTCCCAAGAAGTGACAACAGAGAAGATGGCATGTTAGGACTTGTACATTCAGATATTTTTTCCACATCGTCTACTATAGCTCTCAGTGGGGTCGAATACCTCGTCATCTTTATTGATGACCATTCTAGGAAAACCTAGATCTACTTCTTCAAGACCAAGGTTGAGGCCTTCAATTGTTTCAGGAGTTTAAGGCTCTCGTGGAGAATGTGAGAGGGAATAATATCAAGGTGATTCCCTCGAATAATGGTGGATATTATATTGATAAATACTTCACATATTTTAGTGTGAAGTAAGGAATCATAAGAAAGTGGACAACTCCTTACAATCCACAACAGAATGGGGTAGCGGAGCATAAAAACATAACTATAGTTGGGGTTTACAAAAGCAACATTATATTACCAGGATTTTTCCAAGTTTCTATGTGCAGAGGCATGTAACAAAAATGTATATTCAAAATAAGACTCCTCATAGAGCATTGGGGAAGAAAATTCTAGAAGGTGTCTTCAAAGGGAAGAAGCCAAAATTTAGTCACTTCAGGATCTTTGGCAGCGTCTCCTATTGCCACGTGCTAGATGATAAGTGCACCAAATTGGATCATAATGTAAAGAAGGGGTTTCTTGTTGGGTATAGAAAAACCTCAAAGAGATATTAGGATAAGATCATCCACATACAATATTAGGAGTTTGATATGAAGGATTTGGGGTGATGCACTATTTCCTAATATTGGAAGTGTGGCAGAAGGATGGGGATATCTTCCTCGGGAAAGGAAGATATGCTATAGATATTTTGAAGAGGTTCAAAATGCAGGATTGTAGACCCATGTATACACCCATGATCACCAACTAGAAGAAGATAGATGTGTTAGATGACAATGATGTTAACCCCACCTTGTACAGACAACTCACTGTTTCTCTCATGTATTTGTTCAAAACTAGGCTAGATATATACTTCGTAGTCAATACCCTCAATCAATTTATGGTAGAATCGAAGAGGGTACATTAGGAAGAAGCGAGGCATATTTTGAGGTATGTGCGTGGAAATAAAGAGTATGGATTGAGATACACCCAAGGGGATAACGTCAGACTATGTGGATTCACAGATGCATATTGGGAGGAAGTTAAGTGGAAAGGAAAAGTACCTCTGGGTATTTCTTCAACATTGGATCAAGAATGGTTTCTTGGTGTAGTATGAAGCAGAAGTCAGTAGCACCAAGATTTGCAAAAGCATAGTATATGGTAGCAAGCACAACTACGTGTAAAGCTATATGGATTTAGAAGTTGTTGGTAAGCTTGTTCAATATGAGGATGGAGGCGACCAGTGTCTACTGCGATAATTAGAGTTGCATTAATCTCTCTGAGAATGCAGTGTTTCATGATAGGTAAAAATACATAGATATTTGGTGTCATTTCATTATATATTGTGTGTAGTGTGGAGTGGTCCAGCTACAGTATGTTCCCATAGATAAGAAAGTTTCATATATACTCACAAAAAATCTAGGTAGAGCTGAGTTCTTCTATTTCAGAGAACATATGGGTATGGCGGAGAACCCATTTCAGTAGCAAGGACAATTTATTTTGGATGCTTCTCAGTTGCAGTTACTAGAGTTGCAGCAACAATAGATGGGAGGGAGTTGTAGTGAAGATGCAGAGTTGGCAGTAACATGGTAGTGTCAGTAGCATCAAAATTATGCAATGGTTGGTGGGCAATGGTCAGACATCAACAATGTAACAGAGGGTGGTACAGAAACAAGTTGTTGTGGCAGTATGTGCAACACTAGAGAGAGCATCTTCCTTCTTAAGAGGGAGTGTTAGTTTTTGTTAGCATCAGAGGTGTCCTATTCTTGAAACTTTGTGAAGAGGCTAAAACACATGAGCTCTTCATAACCCAAAAATTGTTTATGGAAATTCCACCTAGAAGTTTGTCAATTAGATTATTAGACTATTTTTAATTATTTCCCAAGTCTAAACTTAGGAAAAGGGGTTAATTAATCAAAATTAGAATCATCTAGAAACTCACACAGATCAACTGAGAGATAATTTGGGCCTTGACTAAGTTTTAATCTTGGCCGTTGGAGGTCCAACAAAAGATTATAAGAATAAGTCGATGTTTAGATGGAGAATACAAGAGTGTAGACACTCTGTGATCTAGGCATATCGATTTCCAGCAACAAAGTGATTCAGTAGAAGGATTAGAGACAGAGCTCGAGTAGCACATGGCAAAGGAGTGAAGCAATATTTCGGTGGAGGTTTCCAATGCCAAAAGAGTTAGATTGAGGGAGTGTGAGTTTTCCCAGAGGGACTCCGCAAGGAATTCATAGGCAACAGTATCAGGGAAATTTGATCTAGCTGGAGGAGCAATTGATTCAGTAGTTGGTGGCCAGGATTTTGATCATGAGGATTAGTGAATCAATTCCAGAGCCAGAGAGAAGAAGAGTTGTAGATTTTAGAAGTTTCTGGAATCAACAACAACAAGGCCTACTCAAATGTTGATGTAGAAGGAGGTACAAATTACAGAGGGGCAAGATTCGGGAGTTGAAATCAGCTATGGGGTGAGGAAAAATCCTCACAATAATTTTTCCAGTGATTCTCTTAGATTTTATTTCCAGTTTGGCATCCAAATTACTGCACTCAGATTTGTTGTCGAATAATAATAATAATACCCTTGTCTACTGCACCGATTTTCCCAAGTTGGGTTTTTTTGGGGAAATTTCCCAAAAATAACGGTGTTAAATTTCTTGTGTGTGATAGAATTTCTTAGTTTCCAAAATTTTATTTTCCGTAGAATTTTTATGGTGAAAATTGCGGTTGTGATTTTATTCATTGTTTGTCGTAGCAAATAAACTACATAATTAAATTTACAGTTAGGATAATAATTTACAGTTGCTGCAATAGATGGAATTTTCACATGGTATAAGAGTGTGATTGATCAGATGGGGAAGCTCAAAGGCGGAAGAAGAAAATTTTGTTGTTCAAAGGGAGCATCAGGCAAAGATTTTTAGGGGTTACGCAATGTTGATTTTTGATAGCTTGGTAGGTACTCCAAGCCCTAGGGTTCAGGGTTTGGAGGCTAGACCGCCACAATAGGGCATTGTGGGCTTGGAACTCAAGGCATGGGATTTGCACATAAGCATGTGGGTGTGAATTTTTGATGATATTTGGACATGTGATGGGTGGAGATGATAGAGGATGTTAAGAAGAATCCGCCGCAACAAAAATCATCAAATTATGAGTTTTATACGATGAGATACGAATTTATTAATGGAGTTGTGGGTTAATGTGGCACCTAATGGAGGTCAGCTTAATGTTTTAGAGTGCCAGAAGTCGTGTATTAACACCACATGAGTTTATATATACATGAGTGATGTTGAAGGTCATTCCTCACCATCCAACTGCATCAAAACAACACCATACTTATTTGAGGCAGTCATAGATGCAAAGAAGGACTAGCATGGGAGATTTTCTAAGATTTTGAGGTGTCTTTTATCTTCGGAAAGGTCCAAGCTATTGCAGGAAGGAGGCCACATTATAGAGATAGAGTTTGAGGGTTGTTTTGGGCACGGTTTTATGTTAAATAGGTATGTTTTGGTACAATGCAGAAGTCTGGGTAGCTACATGAGGCATGGGGGCTATTTGGTGTAGAAAACAACTAGGCCACGTGTTTCTAGTACTGGAAAATGACTGAGCTTGAATTGTTGCAGAGAGAAGGGTGCTATGAGGCCTAGGAAGGCTAGAAACTCTTATTAAGGACAAAGTTTGGGGATAGAAGCAAGGCTGCAGCGATTGAGGTGGTTTTGAAGGAGGAATAAGGAGATGCAATAGTGTGTCATCAACCCTAACTAGGACCAGAACCAAATTATAGCTAGACAGCCCTAAAACAAAGGTATGTATTGGTGATTTTTATGTTGTTTTGATGCTAAGGATGGAGTCCTAGAAAGGGCAGATTGTATTGGGCACTTTGTGGTTGGTGGAGGGCAACATGTAAGTGTTGAAAGTAGCCCTAGAATAGGTGGAAAAGAAGGATATTGACAATTGTGTGTTGGGTGAAGAGTTGATGTCCTAAGTAGCTCCTTAGTGGACAAAGGAGACTATTGGGAAAGGAAATTTGGAGCTCAAGGATTGGACAACCTAGAGGAGTAGATTTGAAAACCCATGTTCATTGTTGGAGAAGAGACTTGTAGCAGTGATAGGTGGCAACACTATTGCCCTATTTCAGCCTTCATATAACAACAGTGGAAGGCTATAGTGGGAACAAGACCCTGAGTAGCTAAGGAGCAACAATAGGCAGAGGGAGTTGTTCATAAACAAAGCTGTCAACTACTCAAATGGAGTCTCGATGTGTTGATGTGTTGATGGGTAGATGGACTTACAATTGACGTGAGAGCAGGTGGAGCCATATTCAATGGCTAGATGGACTTGTTTCATTGATAGAGGTAGATTTGTGATTATTGTAGATCGGGAGCAATGAACTGACAAGAAGAGATACAACATAGAGGATGTCATTGTGCACTAGATCAACGAGATTGTCATTATATATTGTATTCTTGTACTAGTGGATGTATGAGGGCCATTATCCCTAGTAAAAGAACCATAGGCAGTTGTATTATACGTTGATAATATAATGAAGTTAGGTTACATATATTATTTTTATTGTTCTTATTGTGCATGTGATTGATTTACTGCATTATATTGTTCTGTTGTGCAAAGTAGCTTCGTTGTGATTCTTGGTTTGGTAGCTTCAGTGATCTAATATTCTATCCTAGTCACCAAGATCATGAAGAAAACAACATGGTATCAGAGTGTGTCTAAGCTACTTTGAGAAATAGTGAATGAAAGAGTGCACAATGAAGTACAACTTAAGAGGGAGTTGTCATATTGTAGGTGAAGGGCTCACTAAAATGTTGAAGTTACAGGTTGGTCTCCGGTATGAGGACATGTTGGAAGGATTGTCCAACTATAGTCCATGGAAGGAAAGGACCAAGTTGGTCTTGGAGGTTAGCAAGATCTGGGAATTCACCAAGAAAGCCATCAATAAGATGACTGATCCTAAGGTACTAGAAGTGTACGAGGAATTGGATACGAAGGTGATATTGATCATTCTAGATGGTGTTAGTGACCCCCTAATACCTCATTTGTTCGAGAAGAACACTAAAAATGAGATGTGGATAGATCTTCAGAATTTGTTCTAGAATAATGACGAGAACTAAGCACTGGTATTGGAGAATAAGTTGAAGTCCACCAAGATAATGAAGGGTGAAGGAGTGACTTCGTATCTGTCGAGGTTGTCTCGGGTCAAAGATGAGCTTGCTACCATCGGTTTGACTATTTCAGATTCTTATAAGGTGAGGATTGCTTTGAAAGGTTTCACCGCAGAATGGAAGCTCTTCATCAAGGGGATCATTGCCATACTGTAATAGGTTGTGGGACGACTTCATTCAAGAGAGTTGTGAGATGAGTATCTTCATCCGAAGAAGAAGGCTTCAGATGATGATGTAGCACTTGCATCAAGAATGAAGGGTAAGTAGAAGGATTTGATTACGATCAAGTCTTTCAATTGTGGCGAGATGGGTCATTTTTCATAGAGATTTCCAATGGAGAAGAAGATGGGAGATGATGAGAAGAAGAAAGGGAAATTGATCGCCAATGTTGCCACTTTTGCTGAAATAGATGTTATCCCCAAGATATTGGAGGAGGAGGATTTTGACTTGATATCTCATTTCTCACAGGGTACCCATCGATGACGCTGCATGGTACATGGACAATGGTATGTAAAAACATATGACAAGATCACAGGGGGTATTCGAGACTCTAGTTGAGTGGGAGTCAAAGTTGCCCATGGTGTTGGGCGACAAGAGTTATAAGGAGATCAAAGGATCAAAAGTTGTGCCATTCAGGACGGATTAAGGAAAGGTGATGCAAGTCCATGATATATTGTTTGTACTAGGATTCAAATATAGTATGATATATGTATTAGCAATCAAGTAGAAGGGGTTCAAGATCTTGTTCCAGAATGGGAACGCAAGACTCAGGCCCATAGGCTCTAGCTCCACAACTGCAGTGTTTGGAGTTAGAGAACATGGTCTATACTGAATGACAGGCAAGCCTATGGATCATGACAAAAGGAAGACAAAAGACCAGGTACATTTTCCAGAAAAGCATGTGTAGGTGTAAGCTTCACAGGAATCCCTAGAAGCTCAGATGGGATGGCAGATTCACCAGATGGATGTCAAGACAACATTATTGAATGAGGTGATAGAGGAAGAGGTGTACATAGAACAACTAGAGGGATTTGAGACTCACGAGAGGCACACTCATGTGTGCATACTAAAGAAAGCTCTATATGGACTCACGCAGGTTCCTAAGGCATGGTATGGTCAGATTGACAACAACTTGGAGAAGATGGGATTCATCAAGAATGATGCAAATCCCAAACTTTATTATTTGATGGTAGAGGGTGAGCCACTCATCCTAGTATTGCATGTGAATGATATTTTCCTGACAGGATCATCAGGGCTCATAGAGGACTCCAAGAGGAACTTGGCAGTAGAGTTTGATATGAAGTATTTGGGGTTGATGCACTATTTCCTAAGATTGGAAGTCTAGTAGAAGGATAGGGAGATCTTCCTTGGGCAAGGAAGATACACTACATATATTATTAAGAGATTATGATTGCAGGATTGTATACCCATGTCTACACCCATGATCACTAGCTGGAAGAAGATAGATTTGTCAGATGACAAGGATTTTGACCCCACCTTGTATAGATAGCTCATTGGTTCTCTCATGTATTTGGTCAACACTAGGCCATATATATACTTTGTAGTCAATACCCTCAGTCAATTTATGGTAGATATGAAGAGGGTACATTGGGAAACAATAAGGCATATTTTGAGGTATGTGTATGGCACAATCGATTATGGGTTAAGATACACCCGAGGGGATAATGTGATACTATGTAGATTCATAGATGCATATTGTGCAAGAAGTTCAGTGGATAGGAAAAGTACCTCTGGGTAATTCTTCAACATTGGATTAGGAATGGTTTCTTGGTGTAGTAGGAAGCATAAGTCAGTGGAATTGAGATCTACAGAAGCAGAGTATATGGCAACAAGCATAGCTACATGCGAAGCTATATGGCTTTGGAAGTTGTTGGTAAGCTTGTTCAAGAAGATGATGGAGGCGACCAATGTCTAATACAATAATGAGAGTTTCATCAAGCTATCTGAGAATCCAATGTTTCATGACAGATCAAATCACATAGATATTCAGTGTCATTTCATCAGAGATTGTGTGTAGTGTGGAGTGTTCCAACTATAGTATGTTCCCATAGATAAGCAGGTTTCATATATACTCATAAAATCTCTAGGTAGAGTTAAGTTTGTCTATTTCAGAGAATAAATGGATATGGTGGAGAACCCGTTTCAGTAACAAGGAAAATTTATTTTGGATGCTTCTCAATTTCAGTTATTAGAGTTGTAGCAACAACAAATGAGAGGGAGTTGTAGTGTAGACACAAATTTGGCAGTAGCATGGTAGTGTCAACAGTAACATAGATTCAAAATCAAAGTTGTGCAGTGGTTCATGGGCAATGGCTAGACATCAACAGTGTAACAGAGGGTGGTACATAAATAGAGTGTTGTGGCAGTGTGTTCAGCAATAGAGAGAGAAAATTCCTCGCTAAGAGCATTAGAGGTGTTATGGTCTCAAAGCTTTGTGGAGAGGCTAAAACACATGAGCTCTCCAAAACCCAAAAATCATTTCTAGAAATTTGACCTAGAAGTGTCTCAATCATATCATTAGCCTATTTTTAATTATTTCCTAAGTCCAAACCTAGGAAAAGGGATTAATTAATCAAAATTAATTGAGATAAGGTGTGAATCATCTAGAAACTCACACAGATCGACTAGGAAATAATTTTGGCCCTTGATTAAGTTTTAATCTTAGCTGTTTGAGGTCCAACAAAAGATTATAAGAAGAAGTTGATGGGTGGATGGAGAATACATGAGTGCAACCACTCAGTGATCTAGGTAGATCGATTTCCACCAAAAAAGTGGTTTAGTAGGAGGATTATAGCCAAAGATCAAGTAGCAAGTGGTAGAAGAGTGAGGAAGTATTTTGGTGGAGGTTTCCAGTGCCGCAAGAGTTAGATTGAGGGATTGTGAGTTTGAATGGAGGGATTGCATAAGGACTGTGCAGGTAATAGTAGAAGAGCATATCGATCTAGATGGAGGAGCAATAGATTCAGTAGTTGTTGGTCAAGATTTTGATCAGTAGGACCAGTGAATTAGCTCTAGAGTTAGAGAGAAGCAGAGCTGTAGATTTGAAAAGTTTTCGAAAGTAGAAATAACAAGGCCCTCGAAGAGTTGACGCTGAAGGAGGTACGAATTGTTGAAGGGCAAGTTCCGGGAGTTGAAGTCAACTTTGGGGTGAGAAAAAATCCTCACAATAATTCTGCCAGTGATTGAAAGTTTGGCATCCAAATTATTGTACTTAGATTTGCTCCCGAAGAATAATAAGGAAACCAAGTTGGGTTTTTCCAGGGATAATTGTCTAAAAATAACAGCGTTAAATGTCTTATGTGTGTGCTATAATTTCTTAGTTTCCAACATTTTATTTTCTGTAGATTTTTAATGGTGAAAATTGTAGTTGTGATTTTATTCATTGTTTTCCATAGCAAATAAACTGCATAATTCAATTTACAGTTAGGAGAGTAATTTTCAGTTGTTGTAATAGATGGAATTTTCACATGGTATCAGAGTGCGATTGATCAGACGAGGAAGCTCAAATGTGAAAGAATAAAATTTCTCTATTTAGAGGGAGCAACAGGCTGAGTTTTTAAGGGATTGTGCAGTGTTGATTTTTGATAGCTTGGGAGCTACTCCAAGCCCTAAGGTTCAAGGTTTGGAGGTTGAAGCGCCACAATAGGGCATTGTGGGCTTGGAATCCAAGACGTGGGATTTTAACCCAAGCATGTGGGTGTGAATTTGTGATGATATTTGGACATGTGATGGATGGAAATGATAGAGGATGTTGAGAAGAATCCAACGAGATGAGAATCATCGAATTTTGAGTTTTCTACGATGAGATATGAAATTTTTAATGGAGCTATGGGTTATTGTGGCACCTAATGGAGGTTAGCTTAATGTTTTGGAGCGTGACAAGTCATGTCTTAACATCACACGAGTTTGTATATATAGGAGTGACGTTGGAGGCCATTCCTCACCATCAAAGTGCATCAAAACAACACCATACTTCTCTAAGGCAGCCGCAGATGCAAAGAAGGACTAGCGTGGGACATTCTCTGAGCTTTTTAGGTGTCTTTTTTCTTGGAATAGGTCCAAGCTATTGCAGGAAGGTGGCCGCATTATAGAGAGACTGTTTTAGGGTTTTTTGGGTGCATTTTTGTGTGAAAGAAGGTTGTTTTGGTACAACACAGAAGTTTGGGTAGCTATAGGAGGTGTGAGGGATATTTGGAGCAGCAAATAGCTAGGCCACAACTGATATCTAGTACCGGAAAAAGGCTGAGGTTGAATTGTTGCAGAGAGAAGTGTGTAGTGATGCCTAGGAAGGTTGGAAACTCTTCTTAAGGACAACATTTAGGGAAAGAAGAAAAGCCACAACATTTGAGGTGGTTTTGGTGGAGGAATAAGGAGTCATAATAGTGTGTCATCAACCCTAACTAGGACTAGAACCAAATTACAATTAGACAATCCTAAAAAAGAGGTATCTATTGGTGATTGTTATGTTTTTTTTTATGCTAAGGATGGAATCCTAGAAACAATAGATTGTATTGGGCACTTTGTGGTTGGTGGAGGGAAACGTGTAAGTGTCCATAGTAGCCCTAGAACAAGTGGACAGGAAGGACATTGACAACTCTGTGTTGGGTGAATATTTGATGGTTTGAGTAGCTCCTTGATGGATTGTAATGGAGTCTACTATGAAAGGCAGTTTGGAGCTCAAGGATTGGCCAGCCTAGAGGAGCAGATTTGATAGCCCATGTTCATTATTGGAGAAGAGACTTGCAACAGTGATAGGTAGAAACCCTCCTACCCTATGTTAGCCTTCATATAGCAGCAGTGAAAGGCTATAGTGGGAAGAAGACCCTGAGTAGCTGAGGAGCAGCAGTAGGCAAAGGGTGTTTCTCACAAACATGGTTGTGAACAAATAAAACATAGTCTTGATGTGTTGATGTGTAGATGGAATTATGATCATCATGAGAGCAAGTGGAGTTGTGCTCAGTGGCCAGATGGACTTGGTTCATTGATAGAGGCATAGTTGTGATTGTTGCAGATTAGGAGTGATGAACCGACAGGACGTAATACGACATACATGCTCTGATTATGCACTAGATTAGCGAGATTGTTATTGTATCTTGCATTCTTGTACTAGTGGATGTGTGAGGGCCATTATCCCTGGTACGAGAGCCCTAGACAGTTGTATTATTTGTTGATAATATAACGATTTTGGGTTACATATATTGTTGTTATTGTTCTTATTGTGAACGTGATTGATTTACTACATCATATTGTTTCACTATGCAACGTAGCTTCATTGTGATTCTTGGTTTGGTAGCATCAGTGATATAAGATTCTATCCTAGTCACTAGGATCGTGAAAAAAACAACATGGTATTGTTGGGTTGTGTTATATTCTTTCCACAACTATATTAGGTTGGGTGGACCTACCTATGGTTTTGTGCATGGTTTTCGCACATGGTTTTGGACGCGATGGTTTTCCGTCCATGGTTTTGGACGTGATGCTTTTCAGTCCATGGTATTGGATGCTTTGGCATGTATAAATATGTATTGTAACATTGAAAGGAACATAATGAAAAATCAATCTGGTAGTCTCGGTTTTGGGATCCAGGGGAAAATCTCTGTGTATATGTGTTTTATGTATTATGCTCTCGCATTGTTTATTTTCTGTGTTTTAGAATTTGTATGCAGGTAATTTTTGTATGGGGTTAAAACCTACATTTGGTATCAGAGTTGTTTTGGCTTCAAGGGGATGGCTTTGTTTATGAGGGCTTTCACTCAGGCCTGTGGTAGACCCTGTTCAGTGGGAGATTTGTGGGATCGATTCTGGTGGTGAAAGAAGATGGCAAGCAGTGGAAAGATAGAGATCGATAAATTTAATGGTCAGAGTTTTGAGTTGTGGAAAATCAAGATGGAGTATCTGTTGGTGGATAAAGATCAATGGATTGCGGTAGATTTGGGTACTAAACCAACGGGAGTGTCCGATGAAGAATGGAATAAGTTGGATCGGAAGACTAAGAGCACAATACGATTGTGTGTCTCAGATTCAGTATTGTTGAATGTATCAGGGGAAGCTACAACGAAGGATTTGTGGGACAAGTTAGGTACTTTGTACCAATCTAAGTCTCTGGTGAATCAACTGTTCTTACAGAAACAGTTGTATAACCTGAGGATGAAAGATGGAGACTCGGTGACAGAACATCTAAATGCATTTAATATTGTGGTAAGTCAGTTATTATATGTTGATATTAAAATTTCAGATGAATATAAGTGCATCAGTTTGTTGTGTTCTCTACTAGATTCGTGGGATAGTATGGTTATTGCAATAGGTAGTAATGCAACTGCCTTGCAGTTTGATGAAATAGTCTCATCCTTGCCGACGGAGGAGATGAGACGAAAAAATATGGAGAGCCAGAATGGTGATGCCTTGTCTGTACAAGGATGATCCCAGAACAGAAACAAAAATAAGTCATCGAGTGGGAGATCTAAATCTCCAGGAAAACCTATAAAGGTGGTGTGCTAGAAATGCGAAAAGGAAGGGCACTACTAAAGTGATTGTAAATCTGAAGCTCCTAAAAAAGGAAAGGGATCTGCTAATGCTCCTTCTGCAGAGGAAAAAACCACCTCAGATGAAGGTTGGGATGTGTACTTGGCTTCTTCAAGTACACATGTAGATCATGAGGATAGTTGATTGACTCAGGTGCATCCTTTCACTTCCCTCCTCATATAGAGTGGTTCTGCGAGTATGAGAAATACGATGGTGGTGATGTCTTCTTAGGGGATGATAGGAAGGCTAGAATCATTGGTCGCAGAAAAGTAAAGTTGGAATTGCAAGGTGGAAGGGTTAGAACACTTCTGAGTGTTCTACATATTCCTGCATTGGCCAAAAATCTTATTTCTGTAAGCAAGATGGATGATGCAGGTGTAAAAACAATGTTCGAGAAGGATACCTGCAAGATGTTTTAGGGAGCACTGGTATTGATGCGGGGAGTTCAGATTGGAACTCTTTACAAGCTATAAGGTAGCACTATTGTTGGTGGGTGCAACAGTTTTGTGGTTCCTGAAAGTGGAGCAAAAAATCTAGTGGTCTCTAGAGAGAAGACCATGTTGTGGCATCAAATACTTGGACATATTGGAGAGAAGGCCTTCAAATACTTCATGGTAAAGGTATGGTAGAAGGTATGAGTAATAACTCTATGGATTTTGATTTCTTTGAAAATTGTGTATACGAAAAGCAGAATCGGGTGAGTTTCCCCTCTGGTGGTAAGAGGGCGAAACAGATATTAGAGCTTGTGCACAGTGACGTGTTTGGACATGTGAAGGTTCCATCACTGGGTAAGTTTGTGTACTATGTATCATTTATAGATGACTTCTCAAGGAATACATGGATATATTTCCTTAAGAAGAAATCTGAAGTCTTTGACAGGTTTAAAGAATTTAAGGCTCTGGTGGAAAACCAGACAAAGAAGAGGATAAAGGTGTTGAGGACAGATAACGGTGGAGAGTTTTGCAGCAAGGAATTTGAAGAATTATGTAAGAAGTGTGGTATAGCACGACAGAAGACTATTCCATACACACCTGAGCAAACTGGAGTTGCAGAAAGAATGAACAAGACGTTGATGGAAATGGCAAGAAGCATGCTCAGTGGTGTCGAGTTAGGACATGAATTCTGAGTAGAGGCAATGGAGACAACATGTTACCTGGTTAATAGATCACCTTCATCAGCGTTGGGGGATAAGACTCCACAAGAGGATGGACTGGTAAGAAACCCTGTTTTTCACATCTGAGGGTATTTGGATGTGATGCATATGTACATGTTCCAAAGGAGAAAAGAACCAAGTTGGATAGTAAATCTGAAAAGTGCATCCTTATTGGGTATAAGGATGGTTTAAAGGGTTATAAGCTTTGGAACCCAGTAACAAGGAAGGTTGTGTATAGCTGAGATGTGGTGTTCAGAGAGGTGAAAGATTTTATTAAACATGAAGTCCAACGAAAGGAACCTGAGAAGATAGAGTTTGAGCTTAAGGAGGAAGAATTAGACTCTACAGAAGAAGAAGAATCGGAAGATGAAGAGCCACAAACTCTGGGTGTGAGAACATCAGTTCGAGAAAGAAGGCAACCAGAAAGGTATAGTCCATCTACTTTCTGTTCAAATTTTGCTTTATCTATTACTGATGATGATCCCAGAATTGTGAAGGAAGTAGTAGATTCAGAGGATGAAAAGCTTTGGAAAATGGCCATGGTTGATGAAATGGCATCTTTGCACAAAAACGAGGCTTGGAATCTGGTGGAGTTGCCGACTAGAAGGAAACCCATTGGCAACAAATGGGTGTTCAAGAAGAAGACAAATGCAGAAGGAAAGGTAGAGAAATACAAAGCTCGATTGATAGCAAAAGGTTATTCCCAGGTGTTGGGAATTGATTTTGGTGATATTTTTTCTCCTATTGTCAAGGTAGCTTCTATTAGATTACCGTTATCTGTTGTTGTTGCTTTTGATTTTGAGGTAGAACAAATGGATGTGAGGACAACATTTCTTCACAGGGATCTAGAAGAGGAGATCTACATGAAGCAACTTGAAGGCTTTTCGGTGAAGGGTAAGAAAGAACTGGCATGAAAGTTAAAGAAGTCTCTATATGGGTTAAAACAATCACCAAGGATGTGGTGTCAGAAATTTGATACATTTATACGGGGACTTGGCTTCACCAGAAGCAAAGAAGATCACTGTCTGTATTTTAAATTAATTGGTGACCATGTTATCTATTTGGTCTTGTATGTGGATGATATGTTGTTGGTTGGAAATGACAAAGAAATTATCTAGGATTTGAAGACCAAATTGTCCTCCAAATTCGACATGAAAGATCTTGGTGCTGCAAACTATATTTTGGGCATGGAAATTAAAAGAGATCGGGCAAAGAGGAAGCTCTGGTTAAACCAAAGGAAGTATGTCGAAACAATACTGCAGAGGTTTAATATGCAAGATAGTAAACCGGTGAAGGTTCCTATTCTTGTAGGTGTAAAGTTATCTGTTGAACAGTGTCCCAAGACATAAGAAGAGGAAGAGGACATGTCCCATGTTCCATATGCAAGTGCAGTCGGTAGCCTGATGTATGCGATGATTTGTACTAGACCAGACATTGCACATGCAGTGGGAGTATTGAGTAGTTTTATGTCAAAACCAGGGAAGGAGAATTGGACAACAGTGAAGCTGGTTTTCAGGTATTTGAGTGGCACTAGTGATTATGGCTTGTGCTACCAAGGAAGACCAAGATTGGACAGAGTGTTGGATATTCATGGCTTTGTTGATGTAGACTGGGCTGGAGATCTGGATCAGAGAATATCTACAAGTGGGTATGTGTTTAACCTATTTGGAGGTGTAGTCAGTTGGATAAGTAAGAAACAATCTGTAGTGGCACTATTAACTACAGAGACAAAATACATGGCAGCCACTCATGTAAGCAAGGAAGCAGTTTGGTTGCAGAGATTGTGTTCAAGTATGGGGTTAGTACAGGGAGCTATAAGGATAGACTATGACGGCCAAAGTGCAATTTTCTTGGCAAAGAACCCTGCTTATCATTCAAAGACAAAGCGCATTGATGTTCAGTATCACTTTGTGAGGGATATGATAGAAGACAAAAAGGTGTTGCTGGTAAAGGTGGACACTTTAAAAAATACTACAGATGCATTGATAAAATTTGTGAGCATTGAGAAGTTCTCTTGGTGTAGAGAAACAATGGGCATTGTAGGGATGGATAAATGACTAAGCTCTCCTGTGGCCCCCTGTGGAAAGAAAACAACAAGTAGGAGAATGTTGGGTTGTGTTATATTCTTTCCACAACTATATTAGGTTGGGCGGACCTACCTATGGTTTTCGGTCCATGGTTTTGGATGCGATGGTTTTCGGTCCATGGTTTTGGATGCTTCAACATGTATAAATATGTATTGTAACATTGAAAGGAACATAATGAAAAATAAATCTAGTAGTCCCGGTTTTGGGATCCAGGGGAAATCTCTGTGTATATGTGTTTTATGTGTTATGCTCTCACATTGTTTATTTTCTGTGTTTTAGAATTCATATGCAGGTAATTTCTGTATGGGGTTAAAACCTACAAGCATCAAAGCACGTCTGAACTAATTTGAGAAACAGTGAATCAAAAAGTTCACAACGGAGTACAACTTAAGAGGGAGTTTGTCACATTGTAGCTGAAGGGCTCACTACAATGTCGAAGTTGCAGGTTGGTCTTCATTATGAGGATAGGTTGGAAGGGTTGTACAACTAGAATCCATGGAAGGAAAGGGTCAAGTTGGTTTTGTAGGTCAATAGGATTTGGGAATCTACCGATAAAACCATCAAGGATTCGACTGACCCTAAGGAGCTAGAAGTGTGTGAGGAATTGGATACGAAGGTGAGATTGATCAGCCTAGATGGTGTGAGGGACCCCCTAATAATTCATTTGTCTGAGAAGAACATTGCACATGAGATGTGTATGGATATTCAGAATTTGTTCCAAAATAAGAACTAGAATCGGGTACTGATATTGGAGGATAAGTTGAAGTCCACCAAGATTATGCAGGGTGAAGGAGTGACTTTGTATCTGACGAGGTTGTCTCGAGTTAGAGATGAGCTTACTTCCATCTGTGTGACTATTTTAAATTCTGATATGGTGAGGATTTCTTTAAAAGGGTTCACCGAGGAATGGAATCCCTTCATCAAGGGGATCGTTGCCATAAATAAGTTTCCAGACTAGAATAGGCCGTGGGATGACTTCATTCGAGAAGAGTTGCTAGACAAGGATCTTCATCCGAAGAAGAAGGCTTCAGATGATGACATATCACTTGTAACATGAATGAAGGGTAAGCAAAAGAAGGACTTAAATAAGATAAATTTTTTCAACTTTGGAGAGATGGGTCATTTTTCATTGATATGTCCGATGAAGAAGAAGGCGGGAGATGACAAGAAGAAGAAAGGGAAGCAGGTCGTCGGTGTTGCCACTTTTGTTGAGATAGATGATCTCCCCAAGGGATTGGAGGAGGAGGAATTTGAATTGATATCTCATTTCTCACAAGGTACCATCGATGAGGTTGCATGGTACATGGACAATGGTGCATCAAAACATATGACAGGGTCACAAGAGGTATTCAAGACTCTAGCTGAGGAGGACTCGAAGTTTCACATGGTATTGGGAGACAACTTAAAGTTGAACATGGTATTGGGCGACAAGAGTGAGAAGGAGATCCATGGATCAAGAGTTGTGCCATTCAAGATGGAGTTTGGAAAGGTGATGTGAGTCCAAGATGTATTGTTTATACAAGGACTCCTATATAGTATGATATATGTCTCAGCGATCGAGTAGAAGGGGTCTCAGATCTCATTCCAGAATGGGAAGGCAAGAATCAGGCCTAGAGGCTCTAGCTCCATAGGTGTGGTGTTTGGAGTTAGATATCATGGTCTATATATGTTAACGGGCAAGCCTATGGATCAAGACAAGAAGAAGACAGAAGACCAGGTGAAGGTTCCAAAGAAGTAGGTGTTGGTGGAGGCTTCATAGGAGAAGGTATAGGTTCCAGAGAAGAAGGTCTAGGTTCCAAAGGCCTAGAGGGAGCTTGTAGGTTTAGAGGGAAACTATGCAACCTAAGAAGATCATGTGGTTAGTAGGAAGTAAGGGTGCTCCCACAACTGTAAGGAAGGAATCATGGATGTATTGGAAAAATATACATGATAAAAAGAAGCATGAGGTTTCCAGTGACAACGAAACTTCTAAGAGAGGCGTACTATGCAGTGGTAAGCGCTAGGAGGTTGGCGAGTGTTGTGAGTAGTGATGATGTCGATGAGCTACTTCATAGTCTTGGAAGTACCTCCCTCGCTAAGAGGGAGTGTTGATTTTTGATAGCTTGGGAGGTACTCCAAGCCCTAGGGTTCAGGGTTTGGAGGTTGGAGTGCCACAATATGGCATTGTGGGCTTGGAATCCAAGGCATGGGATTTGACCAAAGCATGTGGGAGTGAATCCATGATGATATTTGAACGTGTGATGGATGGATATGATAGAGGACTTTGAGAAGAATCCAATGCAATGAAAATCATCAAATTTCGAGTTGTCTATGATGAGATATGAATTTTTTAATGGCGTTGTGGGTTAATGTGGCACCTAATGGAGGTCGACTTAAAGTTTTGGAGTGAAAAAATTCATGTCTTAAAACCACATGAGTTTGTATATATAGGAGTGACGTTGGAGGTCATTCCTCACCATCCAAGTGCATCAAAACAACACAATACTTCTTTGAGGCAGCCGTAGATGCAAATAAGGCTTAGCATGGGACATTTTCTGAGCTTTTGAGGTGTCTTTTACCTTGAAATAGGTTTGAGCTATTGCAGGAAGGAAGTCGCATTACAGAGAGAGAGAGTTTCAGCACTGTTTTGGTGCGGTTTTGTGTGAAAGAGGTTTGTTTTGGTACAATGTAGAAGTATAGGTAGCTACAGGAGCTGCGAGGGATATTTGGAGCGCAAAAAGTTATACCACAACCTATATCTCGTATTGGAAAAGGGTTGTGCCTAATTTTTTTCAAAGAGAAGGGTGTTGTGAGGCCTAGAAAGGATGGAAACTCTTCTTAAGGACAACTTTTAGGGACAGAAGCAAATCCGCAACAGTGGAGATGGTTTTGGTGGAGGAATAAGGAGATGCAACAATGTGTCATCAGCCCTAACCAGGACTCATAGAAGAATGGGACACCTACACTGACACCATGGACTCATAGCAGTGGGAAGGAACTGAATGAACTATGGCATAGAAGAATGGGACACCTACACCATGGAGCACTCAAGATGCTCTGGGATATAATAACATGGGTTCCAGAACTTGGCACAGAACACAAATAATGTGTGCAGAGGATGTGTGCTTGGAAAATATGCTAAGGAAACATTCCCAAGAAGTGACAGTAGAAAAGATGGCATGTTAGGACTTATACATTCAAATATTTGTGGCGCATTGTCCACTAGAGTTCTCAGTGGGGTCGAATACTTCGTCACCTTTATTGATGATCATTCAAGGAAAACCTGGATCTACTTATTTAAGACAAAGGATCAAGTATCTTATGGTTTAAGGTTGTTTAAGGCTCTTGTTGAGAATGCGATAGGGAAGAAGATCAAGGTGCTTCGCTAAAATAATGGTGGAGTATATTGATAAATACTACACAGTTTTTTGTGCCAAGGAAGGCATCAAAAGAGAGTGGAAAACTCCTTACAATCTGTTGTAGCAGCTACAACACCCTCCAAAATTTTGGCTTACACCCAATGTTCAGAGCCTTCCTTGGTATTTCCCTTGATTTTTGCAAACCCTTGAGCTCATTTCATGAGCTATCATACAGTCTTTTCACCCCTTTTGCTTTTTTGATAAATTGTCGTCTTTTGGCATGTTTGACTATTTTTCCATGTTTGTGGACCTTTTCTAGTGATTTCGAAGGTTGGTCTTTGTGTATTCAAGTTTTCCTAGCTATGTAAACACCTGCCACACTCATACTCAAAGTTTTAAGCATTGGCCAACAAGTGTCATCACGACTGTCCTAAATTATATCTCAAGTGTTGCACTTGTCGCTTCTTGTTATAAGATAGTCACATAGAGGGTAATGCTTTGTCTTCTTGTTCCGGTGGTCTATGTTGTCACATCATCGAAGTATGCTAAGTGTGTGATCATGAGTTCAAGTTCTACAGAAGTTCACCTTCCTCCCACACTTAGCCATTTCTTCGAAAATCTTCTCGGTCGGGAAACTCAGTTTCACCGGACCTCGACTGAACTACGCACTGCGTAGTCTCAACCCTCAGTGATGCAACCTTGTTGCCTAGAACTATGCAGTGCATAGTCACTATCCCCTAGGGCAGTTGCATTGTGTAATTCCAAAGATGAGCAATATCCCTCCATCGCCAGAATTGTGCAGTAGTTCCTCCTAGTCTGACTTGAACTGCACATTTCACAATCCTAGTCCTCAAGCTTCTCCCCTCGCCTACTAGAACCACATAATGTGCAGATAACCAAACATTTCTTACCACCTAGAACTGCGCAAAAGTGTACCCTAGTGTCTTCCCTCAGCCAAAGCTCACTGATCTCAAGAACTGCGCAGATCTATCCTCCAGGTCTCTCTGCCGCCCAATCCTCCTTGCCTTTAAAAACTGCGCAAATCTATCTTTGAGGGCCCCATCCTACATCAACCACTGACTGTCTCAACTGCACAATCCTATCTCCCAGTGGTCCTTGTGAAATTTTTCCCCTCAGTGAGGATTGTGCTCAAAAGTTCCTCAGTCAAGCCTAAGCTACGCTCTGTGTAGTCTCAGTGACCAACCTCTCTCCCTGTCACCTGGAACTGTGTAATACACAATTACTGGGCCCTCTTTCCCATCCTGTCACATGTCTCGGGATCAGTCCATGGATAACAATGCATCATCTTAGACTAGGTAGTTTTTGGATTGATTTCGTCCTGTCATGAGTAAACTGCAGTAACATGTATATTGTCAGATCATGGTGAGATGGTGAAGAAGGAGGAAACATGCTTGAAGGCTCACTTGCAGCTGGACGGATAAAGGAACCTATTAAGAACAAGAAAAAGGAACACATGTATGCAACCACCTCTCAAAACCAAAGATCATTGAAGACCCCACATCATCAAGCTATGCGAAGGAGAAGAGAAATCATATCCAAGAACACATCTATCAATTAGAAGCAACAACGGCTTGACATTGCCACATCAGAAAGCTAGTCTATGTCAGCAGTGGCATGTCAAGTCGTGTCATGTGTTGTCAAAGTCCACATCACTATTATGGGCTATGTATATTGTAAGTCAAATGTATTGTAAAGCAGAAGTCCAACGGACACACATGAATACGAAGAGTCATGTCAGTGGAACAATCATGAGGGAAGTCAAAGAGTGACAAGGGTAAAGCATCACTCCTTGGTTATATATACCCCTTCATTGTATGAGCAAAGGAATTTTCACCTTGGCTCCTCCTGCAAAGCATAGAGAGTTCAGTTAGTTCTTTGAGGAGCAAGGAGTGGCTCCAATGTCCCACTACTGGGGCTAGTGATGTATAATGTAAATATGTGTCTTGGAACTTTTGCTTAATTACAGAAGCCTTTTCAGGCCAACACGTTTCCATCCATGACTTATGGATGTTTGTAAGACTATTCTGTGAGCATTGTAATTCATGTTTATTCTTCACATGGACTAAGATAATTGAACTATTTTAGTTGTTTTAGTGCCTATCTTGTTGGGAATGTGCTGTAATGGTTGTTCTTGTTGTCTCATCCTTGTGGACTGACATAGTTATCGATCAAATGAGAACTATTACCTCAAAATGAGAACTCTAGAAAAAAAAACCCCAAAAAAACATTAAAAAACAACCCGAAAAACAAAAAGTGTTGATTTTGCATCACCATTTTTTTTTCCAGAGTAAATTTTCAGTATTTTTTAAAAATAATAGTAAAAAACAATAAAATTCATTTTGTTTGGTGCGAAAAAGATAAAATATTGAGTCTCCAGAAAACTTTAAAATTGCAACAATTTCAAGCACGACATTAAAGATAAAATATCATGTCTCTGGAAAGCCCTAGAATTCAAACAATTTTTAGTCATGATGTTAAAGATAAAATACTTATAATTGTTTTCAACCATAGCATTAAAGATAAATTATCATGACTTAGAAACACCTTCAAATTTTGACAATTCTTCAACCATAGAATTGAAACCAAATATCACGAAAAACCTTAAATTTTCAATCTATTTCAACCATGACATTATCGAAAAATTATATGACTAAAAAATCTTTAAAAATGAACACCTGAATAAAAGAGTCATTATACCAAGAGTAATTTCTTTTTTAAATGCTAAAAGTATAGCTATTTTAAAATCTTAGCCTAAGATAACTTGACACATTGCAACAAAAAATTAAAAATCAACCATTAAATTGACATGAAGTGTAGGCGAACTCGACCTATTGCAATGAAATCTTAAAAATCAATCATGAAATTGATACGTTGTGGGGCAAGAGTTTTCCATTGTAACGATAACTTTAAAATAAACTATCAAATTGACGCATAATAAGGTCGGGTTTCTAGTTGATGATCGTCATGAACCCTAAAAAACAAAATAATAAATAAGTATATAAATAAATAAAAATGAAAAATACAAAACAAAGCAAAAATTAAAAGATTGAAAAAAAAAAAAAATTAAAAGTAAAACAAAAACAAAAAGTTTTAAAAAATAACAACTAATAAATAAAACAATATATTAAAACACTGAAAAAAAATAAAAAATAAAAAAAAAATGACCAAAAAAATCAAACTTAAAAAAAAAAATATAAATTATCTTTATAAATCATAAAGTAGTTTTGAGAGACAACATTAAAATAATAATAATAATTTGAAAGTACAAAACAAAAATAAATATAAATATAAAAATTAGGGGGAAAAAATTAAAAATTTAATACTAATAAATAAATAAAAGAGAATTAGATAATAAAAAAGGAAATAAAAACAATTTGAAAAACATTTAAATAATAAAATAAAAAATAAAAATAATATTAAAACAAACATTAAAAAAAAAACCATTGAAGCAAAAAAATAAATAAATTTTAAATTTTAAATAAAAATTAAAAATATAGACATTATAAAATAATGAAAATTTAAACCTAATATAAAATAAAACAATTAATTAAAATTTTACAATTAAAAATTATTTTAAAAAATATTAAAAATTAATAAAGAAAACCATTTTAAAAATAAAATAAATAAACATTAAAAAAATAAAAATTTAAGAGAAAATGAGTTAAGGAAATATATATATATATATATATATATTCTAAAAAAAACCTATAAATAAAACAATTAAAAGTATTCTTTAAAAATTTATTTTAAATTATTTTGAAAATTTAATAAAATTTAAAAATTTATATATATATATATATATATATATATATATATATATTTAAAAAATATAAACCTAATAAAAAATAAAACAATTAAAAATATTCTTTAAAAATTAATTTTATTTTTTAAAAAATTTAATAAACTTTAAAATTTTAAAAAATTTAAAGTAAAAAAAAATTAAATTTATTCAAATAAACTAATTTATTTATTTATTTTATTTAAAAACTTAAAGTTCTTTAAAAAATTTTAAAAATAATATTATAAAAAAAAATTGGCCCTCAGGCCCCGCGTGGCCGAGAGTCGATTCCGGGAATCGGCCCTTGGCCAGGCTAGTGCCTAAGCGCCACCCCAGGGTCGGCCCTCAGGTGGGCCTTGGCCAAGGGCCGATTCTGAGAATCGTCCCTCAAGCGGGCCTGGCTGAGGGCCGATTTTGAGAATCGGCCCTCAAGCCCCCGCTTGGCTGAGGGCTAATTTCGAGAATCGGCCCTCAGCCAAGTGGAGGCCTTAGGGCTGCCCCAGGGTCAGTCGATCTGGCCTCCGGGCCACCCACCCGGCCCTTTGGGGCAGCTCTCAGGCCCTCGCCTAGCTGACCTCAACCAGACTTGGCCTAGGGCAATTTTTTTTATTATTTTAATAGAAAAAAAGAGAGTAATTTTTAAATTTTTAAACTATTAATTTTTTAAATTATAAATTTTTAAATTATGAATTTTTAAACTCTAAATTTTTTAAATTATAAAATTATAAAATGTAATTTTAAAATTATAAACTTTTTTAAATTATAAATTTAAAAGAATATTATATTTATATATATATATATATATATATATATATATATATATATATATATATATATATATATATATATATATATATATATTTATTTATTTATTTATTTTGATATCTAGCTGAATCAGCAATGGCGGTGGTATCGTACTCACGTTACACGGGGTCGAATCCCATCGGCTGCCACTATAACAGCTAGGAGGAACCACCCAGCCCGCAAGGAATGGCCCCTCAGGGTAAGACGAGACTTGAACCCATGACCTGCACAGTGGCACGAACGACTTAGCAAACCGTTCGCTGACCACAAGACTAAACCCCTGCAGACATATTTTTTCTTAAATTTAATTTTAACTAATGTTATTTAATTTTATTTAATGTTTTATTTAAATAGTTTTTAATAAGAAAAATTTAATTAATTTATTATAAAAAATAATTTACTTCATTTATTTGAAAATTTTAATTTTAAATAATTTTTTTAAATTTAATTTTATTTAAATATTCAACTATTTAAAAAAAAGTTATTAATTTTTTTTAATGGTTTTATATTTTATATTTTTTTACAAGTTTTTATTTTTAATAATTTATTTTTTATTTTTTTTCAACTTTTTTTTTCGTTTTTTATTTTTTTTATTTATTCTAAAAAATAGTTTTTAGTTGGTATTTAATTTGTTTTATTTGTTTATTTTGTAATGATTTAATTCACTTTTATTTTTTATTTTTTATTTAAGTTTTCCGTAAATCATATATATATATATATATATATATATCATTATTTTGTGTATTAAAGTATTAATTAACTATATATAAATTCAAAAAAAAATTAACCTCAAAATATTAATGTCATTATTTTCTTTTAAATTTTGCAAAAATAATTTTAAAAATCCATTATAAAAAAATATTGCAAAAAAAACAAAAAACATATATTTTGAAATCCCTTAAAAAAACAAATATCTTAGAATGAAAAATAAGAAGAGGAATAAGATAAATTGAACAATTGTTAAATAATCGACATTTTAAAAAAAATTGTTCATACTTAGGACATTTGGAAATTTTAAGCTCAAAATATATGCCTTAAAAAAATGACAATTTTCAAAATTTGCATGAAAATCACAAACATTTAAAAATAATTATCCACGCTCAATACATTAGAAAAATTAAAGTGTCAAAAATAAGCCTTCTAAAAAAAGGGGTTGACACTGCATCAATAGTTTTCAAAATCAACATAAAAATCACTAACATTTTAAAAGAAATGTTCATAAGAAAATTTAAAGTGCCAAAAATATGCTCCAAAAAAAAGGTGTATTTTGAATCACCACTTTTCAAAATCAAGTGATTTTTTGCTACCTCAAAAAAACACGGACTAGTTAATCTTCTCGTTTGATCAGTAACTATGTTGACTATTCCACAGGATACTAGATAGATCTTTACTTACCCATCGGTTGTAACAACAGTCACATCCGTTGTGGACTATTCCACTGGATGGTAGACAGATCTTTCCCCGTTCATTGGTTGTAATGACTGTTGCATCCACTATGGACTATTCCACTGGATGTTGGACAAAATTTTTGGTTCACGTGTGTCTCTTCCTGGGTGGTACTATTACCTTTCACTTGGAGGCTCATTTTTCTCCCCCCTTTTGTAGTAAGAGAACCTAGACACAATTATGTTGCACACTCACCTTGCTTTTCGAAGATACCATTGCTTTTCTCTCTTGTGCTGACAACTAGAGCTGAGGCAAACCTTTAAGTATTTGGCAACCGGGCCATTATACCGGATGGGACTCCTACACCAAATGGTGTGAGGTTTGATTGGGACTTCATACTAGGGAGGTCCCCTTAATGTTGGCGGGTCCAACACCGTCAACATTTCTGGCGCTAGAAGGAGGGAAGCCAGTATTATATGGTTGATTGTCCCACCGACCCCACTCATCCATCTTTTGGTCAAGGCAGTAATGTTCACTCCCTCTCCCCTACTCGCAACTCTGAAGTTGGTAATTCCTCACCACTTAGACCTGAATGTGAAATCCTATACCATCAGATTCAGGCTCTCCACCCCATCACCTGTCAATTTGCAAAAGTTGTTGGACTAATTCTGGGAGTAATCACTCTTCCATATTCTCAAAAGAAGAACAAGACCACCCCCACAGGAGTAGTGGTCTCCTCTATTGAAGAAGTGATCCTCCACACTCTTGAAGAACTAGCAGAGGCTATTGAAAAGGAAGAGGAGCCTCCACTCTTTCATGAAGGAGAAGGAGGTAGTCCCTTGCTCTCGGGTTCAAACTCCGGCGGAGGAGGCGGAGGGGAAGGAAATGAAGGAGAAGAAGAGGAAGAGGAACCAAAAAATTCAGAAGAGGAAGAGAAGGATGACGAAGAAGATGACATGGCAGACCAAAATCTGGATTGGATGACTTAGGGCCCACTGGCACTTCTGGGTGTCCTGCACAAGATGCCAAGAAACGCGAAGAAGCTCTTAACGAAATATGACCCTAACATAACAAGACAATGAAGGCGAAAGATCACTTAGACAATTTTTACCTACATCTTCAAACGCTTGAGGTACATTATGATGGCGTTGCATGTCAATTATTTCCATGTACCTTGGATGGTAGAGCAATTGTATGGTACCACAACCTTCCTCCAAACTCCATCTAGAATTGGAGGGTATTCAAAAGGATATTTCTTGAGAAATTTGCTGAAGATAAGACCCCTGCCATGTTACTGAAGGAGTTGGGTAGTCTCAAGATGGAGCAAAAGGAAAAGGTTAAATATTTCAATCAGAGATTCAACTGTATTTTGAATAAATTTTCAGACGACATGAAACCTCATGACTCCATCACCATCAACTACTACACTTCTACCTTGCCAACCAGTATTGTGCAGTTTATCAAGTGAACTGCAAAACCAACTCTAACAAAAAATTATGAAGAGGCTATTGCCATATAGAAGGACCTGCGCGCTATTGGAGTCGTCACAGACAATGAACCCACCAAGGACACAGGTAAGAGGTCTCAAATCTCTGTGAGAAAGGCCAAGGAAAAGGAAACGAACGATATTGAAAGCCTTACTCATCTCGTCAAGTCCCTGACCACCGAAATGGTTGAACTTAAATAGAGGACAAGTGAGACCACTGTGAGCAGCAAGCCCCCCAGGTACCCATCTAGGAAGAATGCAGCTTCCAACAACAACAACAATCAACTGAAAAAATTTGTGCAGAGTTCCAATATGGTTTTGAACATTGAGAAAATTGGCACAGATACATACTGCAGGTTCCACCATGAGCATCATTCGGAAAAGATGTGCCCAAAATGGAACCAAGGAATGAGTAGTATTGTTGCGTAGTTGTTTGACACAGTCATGGTTGATGAATAGGTTGAGCCTGACGATGAATAAGAAGAAGCTGCTACAACTGATGAAGCTCCAAGCACTAGGCATGTAGTAAACATGTATCAGTATGTTCTTGCAGCCTAGAAAATCACTGCTGATAAAGAGCCTCTGAGTGATGGTCTGGCTCAGAAGCAGAGTAACCAATACAACTTGAGAAGTCAGGGGTTGACCACTGTAATTAAGGTGCTGAAACAAAAATTCAGGGAAAATTTGTTAAGAAAAATGACTCCTCTAACTAACTCAACATAACACTCAGAGAAAATCTAGGAAGACAATTCCAATGAAAAGTGTTTCCACCAGCAGTAAAGACAAAACCATTCCACTGGAAACTGTAAACTCAGTTCCACCCCCAGACACCTCGGTGAGTCTTCCCGCAATAGAGTACAACATTGTAGAAGACATGAAGAAGGTTCGTGTGAACATCTCTCTGTTTGAACTCACAAAAATCACGAACCAGCAAGACATTCTTCTACGAGCACTTGGGAAAACTTCTACTGGTGATGCTACCTCTTCAGATAAGGGATCCAGAAGCCTCCTGACACTCTCGCATCTATGCTTAATGCACTCCGCCTGGAGGAAAACTCACTCTGCCCACCATTCTTGTTAACATTTGAAATCTTTAACTTCAATGTACACAATTGCTTGGTTGATTCTGGTGCATTGATTAATGTCATGCCACTCTCCATGGCCAAGAAGATTAATGCTCAATGGAGTAAGACAGATGCACAGATCATCCAACTGGACAGAACTTGTGTTCCAACAATTGGTGAACTCAAGGATGTGATCATCCAGTTATCATCTGATGGACGAGTTCATCAATGCATCAACATTGTAATTGTGGACATCCCGGAAGCATATGGGGTATTTCTGAATAGAGACTGGTCAAGCAAGCTACAAGGATACTTTGCCACTGACTGGTCACACTTATGGCTTCCATATAAAGGTAGGAACAATCAGATCCAGGTACTGTCAAAGAAATACATGAAGCACAACGTGACTCCCTTGGATTGGAAATAACAAGTCGTTGGCTTTCACGGAACTTGTTTTCAACAATTATTTTCTAGAGACACTGTTGGGGTGCTATCTTGCAAAGCCATCCCTAGTCCCACCAAACACATAGTTGGACCTCCTTCCATGTCCAACCGGCGATAATGAACATTTTACAGTAAGTGGTAGTAATAGTAGCAATAGTAGTACTAGTGCAATAAGTGGTCCTTGTACAGATGATATGTTGACCATGTACTTTGATGGATCAAAAACACAAGAGGGCTCTACAGATGGTTGTGTTTTAATAAACCCACTACAGAGAAAACATTTAATCTCTATTCACTTGGAATTCGAGTGCACGAATAACACCAAGAGTATGAAGCACTCGTTTTGGGCTTACAAAAGGCCATTGACCTCAATGTTGTTGTCCTGAAAGTGGTAGGTGACTCTGAAATCGTGGTGCGTCAGGTACGTAACACTATACAATGTGTGTCACCTCATCTTAAGAGTTATCAACAAGAGGTATGGCGACTTATTTCTCATTTCCAATCTTTCAATATCATCTCAGTATCAAGAATGTGTAATGCAGCTGCAGATGCCTTGGGAAACGCAGCTGCTAGGATGTTACCGTTAAGGGATGAATTTATTATTGGAATTTTGTATAAACCATCAGTCCCAGGAAACATAACTAATTTGTGTGTTTTTTATTATGACCAACAAATATTGTAATTAATGGCCAACACTGACATATTCAAAGATGAAACGATTAATGAGGACGAGAAAGAGCAAACTCTGCAGGACACAACCAGTACAAGCAAAGGAAACCTCATCCCCAAGGGTGTGGTATCACTGGAAAATTTGTATGACCTACATAACTATTTCCAGGGACCTGTGAATGCCAAGACCCACAGTTCTACATTGTCGCATGAGCAGATCAATCTGGGAATAAAAAAGGATCTGAAGTATGTGAATCTCAATACCTGGTGTACACCGCAAGAGCGACAATCTTTTATCTGCTTATTCAAGCAGTATTGTGATGTCTTCGCATGGATGTACGATGATCTCAAGACATATGACACATGAATAATCCAGCACATGATACCAATCAAGGAAGGGGCCAAGCCTTTTTAGCAGAAATTAAGGAAAGTTCATCCAATGCTTGAGCCCCTCATACAGAAGGAATTGAGAAAATTCCTGGATGCTCGGATCATTTACAAGGTGCTATCTAACTTAGTCCCTGAAAGGAATTAGTCTAGGAAGATCCGCCTATGCATATATTTCCACAGTCTTAACCGTGCCTCAGAGAAGGATAATTACCCAGTGCCATCCATGGAGCAGATATTGCAAACAATATCTGGGGCAGAAATGTTTTCTATGTTAGATGGTTTCTCGGGCTACAACTAGGTTTTGGTAGCAAAGCTTGACATGCTAAAGACTACATTCCATACTAAGTGGGGTTGCCATGTTCGAATTTCACCGAATTCCGTTTGGGTTGGTCAATGTGGGTGAAACATTTCAACCCGCAATGGACATCGCCTTCTGTAGCCTTATTGTACAGAGCGTAGTGGTCTACCTCGATGACGTGACAATGTTTTCCAAACAATGGTCAGACCACCTGCACCACCTGAAGAAATTTTTTGAATGATTTCAAAAACATGGGATATCCTTGAATCCCAAGAAGAGTACCTTCACAGTGTTTGAGGGTAACCTTCTTGGACATATTATTGATAAAAGTGGGATCAAGGTAGATCTGGATCGGGTTCAGACCATCATGCAGATTCCCCACCTAGTGAACAAGAAAGCTATGCAGTCTTTCTTGGGGAAGATCAACTTCCTCAGAAATTTCATCTCCGACTATGCTCAGATCGTCAAACCCATATAGGAGATAATCAAGAAGGACATAGTCTATAAATGGGATAAAAGGGAAAAGGACGCGTTTTCCCGTATTAGGCAAGCAATAATAGAAGCACCAACGTTGTACAACCCAGAATTCTACAAAGACTTCTTTCTCTACACTTTCACTTTTGACACTTCTCTTGTTTTTGTTCTCACTCAAAAGGATGATTTGAACAACGAAAGACCTGTCTTCTTCATGAGCGCGAGCCTACAAGGACCACAGCGCAACTACCTCACTGTGGACAAGCAAGATTATGCAGTATATAAGGCGGTAAAACACTTCAAACCCTATCTGTTGAAAAAGAATTATATTATCTTTGTTCCGCACCCAATAGTCAGATCACTGCTTATTTAACAAGAGCTGGGTGAGAGAAGGGTGAACTTGATGACTGGATTACAGGAATACGATCTTGACATCAAACCAGTTCACACCATCAAGGGTCATGGTATTTGCAATTTAGCAGTAGAAGTAGTTAACACACAAGGGGGAGAAGAAGAACTCACAGGCTAGGAGCAAGAGATCGAAATGTACAGCATTGAGCGATCCTCCCACACTTTAGACGGAAACTCTTGGTACACAGATGTGCGCCAATACCTTGAGCATGGCACTGTGCCCTCTCATTTATCTATGCGGCAGAAGAGGGCACTTCGACTCAAAGAACTATCATATCAGTTGGTGCACAAGGTGCTGTTCAGAAAGCATCACAATGGGATATTGCTTAGGTGTCTTGAGACACATCATTCGGACAAGGTTTTACATGATCTCCACGACAGACCAACCGGGGGACTCTTCACAGGAAACATTACAACACACAAGGTCATGTGGGTTGGTTTCTACTGACCTACATTATTCAAGGATGTTCATGCCTAATCCCGCAAGTGTCCGGTCTATCAAAGGTGTGCCGACAGAAATCAGAATTTAGTAGCCCCGCTGCGACCAGTTGCAGTGGAAAACCATTTCAACAATGGGGCTTGGATATCATTAGGGAAAATTTCCCTGATTCATCAAAGAAACACCGCTATATTTTTACCTCTACATATTATTTCACGCAGTGGATAGAGGCAGTTCCACTAAAACAAGTGAATGGTTAGGAATTCATTAGCTTTCTATAATGAATATCATCTCCAAGTTTGGCATTCCTACACCACTTTTTTTTACAATGCAACATACTTTTCCTCGTTAAATATTTATGATTTTTCATTGGAAAATGGTATTGTCTTGAAACATTTTGCTAACTATTATCCATAGGGGAATGGTCTTGCTAAATCCACAAATAAGTACCTCATCCTTATCATCAAAAAGACCATATTCTCTGCAGTGAAATTGGTACCCTGCTTTAGTGAATTCTTTATGGGCTAACCGAGTCACACCTAAACCTTCTCTGAATACCTCCCCTTACTTCCTGGTGTACGGAAAGGAATCCATCCTCTCACCGAACATCTACTTTCCTGCTCTCCAGTTGTCCCAAGAATCCCAAGGCAAGCCATGTCTTTTAGTTCAACATAGGATGGACACTTTACACAAGCTACAGGAAGAAAGGCTAAAATCAAAAGAAAAAATTTCACTCCATCAGAGTCGTATCAAGAGATGGTTTGATAGAAAGTCTACAGGGAATAATAGATTTAGTGTGGGTGAATTAGTCTTGAAGTGGGAAAAAGATCGTGAGGACAAAGAAAAGCACACTAAGTTTCAATCCCTGTGGATTGGTCCTTACACAATCCATGAAAAGCTTGGGCAACACACGTATCGTCTTCAATCACTTGACGGGAAGATTGAATCCCTCCCTCTCAATGGCCAGGACTTAAAACAATATTTTGAATGAATATTTGGGGTTGTGCCCCACACTATGTACATAGTTTCTCGTTGTTTTCTATTATGTTTTCTTCAGTTTTCTATTGTTTTTCTTATGTAAACAAGTGTTGTGCCTTATTTCATTCTAGCTTCCAAGTGTGTGTGTGGCTAAAGTTAAAAGAGTCTTGTGACACTGTAGTGCTTGGCCAGTCCTGTGTTCATCTCCCTTGTATTGGTTGTATCTTTTGGCCGATGAAATTCTGAGGGAAAATACGATCCATCCATAAGGAGAACCATGAACCTGTATCTAGTCTGGGAACCACGTATCTATACTCAGCTTTTTGCTTTAATGTTTTCAAGCTTATCCAACTAGTAGAAATGGAGAAGGGAAAAATCTAAACAAGTAAACCTAAATCATAGGTCTTTATATGATTCTCTAAAGGAACAACCTCTCCTACCCTCAATAAGTCGGGATCCCTCTTCCACCCCAAATAAATAAGTATCAAAGCATAGTTCTCTTTAAATAAATAAATAAAGGCGAAACAAGAGAAAGGCTTCCTTTGCAAAGAGGTGAAGTAGGAAACTCCACCGAGGTACTGCCTAGGCTCACTGGCAGTGGAGAAATTCTTGTGTTCTTGTGTGACTCCATCGGGGTACTGTCCAGCCCTGCTGGCAGCGGAGCAACACCAGAGATGAAAAATTATACTCTAAAAATCTTAAGCTAGAAAGCTAAACTACCCTTCCCAATTCAAAGCACTGTGATCTGGATGAATCTTATGTTGTGTTCAACTAAGAAGGTACAAAGGGGACCACGTCTACCCATGGGGTAAGTGGGGAAGACAAAGTAATCTACATAATGAATCAATACTCCCTTAAGGACCAAGGCCTTGCACTAAAAAATGAATCAAGACAGAGAAGTTGGAATTCAACCAGAGTATTGCCAAGTGTTATAGCGGCTCCAAAACCCTCCAAAATTTTGTCTTCCACTCAAATTTTGGAGCCTTCCTTGGGCTTCACCTTGATTTCATGATCTTTCTTAGAGTCTTTTCACCCCTTTTGCTTGATTGATCAATTGTCGTCTTTTGGCATGTTTGATTGTTTTTCCATGTTTGTGAACCTTTTATGGTGATTTCGAAGGTTGGTCTTTGTGTATTTGAGTTGTCCTAGCTATGTAAACACCTGTCACACTCATACACAAAGTTTTAAGCACTCTCACACAAGTGTCGTCACAGTCGTCCTAAAGTTTATCTCAAGTTTCTCACTTGTCACTTCTTGTTATGAGAGAGTCACACAATGGGTAATGCTTTGTCTTGTTGTTCCGGTGGTCTATGTTGTCACATCGTCGAAGTATGTTAAGTGTGTGATCACAAGTTCAAGTTCTACACAAGTTCACCTTCCTCCCGCACTTAGCCATTTCTCCAAAAATCTTCCCAACCGGGCAACTCAGTTTCACTGGACTGCTATTGAACTGCGCACTGCATAGTTTCAGCCCTCAGTGATGTAAAATTGCTACCTGGAATTGTGCAGTGCATAATCACTAACCCCCAAGGCATTTTCATTGCACAATTCTAGGGCTAATCAGTCTCCCTCCATCCCCATAATTGTGTAGCAATTCCTCCCAGTCTGACCTAAACTTCGTAATTTTCAATCCCAATCCTCAACCTTCTCCCCTTGCTTATTGAACCCCGCAATGCATAGAGAACCCAAGTTGTCTTGCCACCCAGAACTGCGCAGAAATGTCCCCGAGTATCTTCCCTTAGTCGGAGCTCACCAATCTCGAGAATCGCACAGATATTTCCTCCAGGTCTCTCTGCTGCCCAGTCCTCCTTGCCTCTAAAAACTGAGAAAATCTATCTGCTAGGGCCCCATCCTGAATTAGCCACTGACTGTCTCAACTATGCAATCATGTCTCCTAGTGGTCCCTGTGAAATTTTTACCCTCAGTGAGGAATGTGCTCAGAAGTTCCTCAGTCAAGCCTAAGTTGTGTTCTGCGCAATCTCAGTGACCAACCTCTCTCCCTGTCACCTAGAACTGCGTAATGCGCAGTTACTGGGCCCTCTTTCCCAGCCTGTCACCTGTCTCAAGCTCAGTCCATGGATAACAATGCATCATCTTAGACTAGGGATTTTTTGGATTGATGTTGTCCCGTCATGAGTAAATTACAGGAACAGGTACACTATTAGATCATGGTGAGATGATGAAAAAGGAGAAGGAGGAAACATGCTTGAAGAATCACTTGCAACTGGACGGACAAATGAACCTACCAAGAGCAAGCAAAAGGAACACATATATGCAACCACCTCTCAATACCAAAGATCATTGAATACCCCGCATCATCAAGATATGTGGAGGAGAAGAGAAAGCATATCCAAGAACACATCTATCACTCAGCAGAAACAATGACTTGACATTGCCACATCATCAAGCTAGTCCATGTCAGCAGTGTCATGTCAAGTCGTGTCATGAGTTGTCAAAGGCCACGTCACTATTATGGGCCATGTATATTGTAAATCAAATGTATTTTAAAGAGGAAGTCCAATGGACACACATGAATACGAAGAGTCATGTCACTTGAACATTCATTAAGGAAGTCAAAGAGTCACAAGGGTCAAGCATCACCCCTTGGTTATATATACCCCCTCATTGTATGAGCAAAGGAATTTTCACCTTGGCTCCTCCCGCAAAGCACAGAGAGTTCAATCAGTTCTTTGAGGAGCAAGGAGTGGCTCCAATGTCACACTACTAGGGCTAGTGTTGTATTATGTAAATATGTGTCTTGGATAATTACAAAAGCCTTTTCAGGCCAGCACGTATACATGCATGACTTATGGATGTTTTTAAGACTCTTCTATGAGAATTTGTATTTCATGTTTGTTCTTCACATGTACTAAGATAATTGAACTATTTCAGTTGTTTTAGTGCTTATCTTGTTGGGAATGTGTTATAATGGTTGTTATTGCAGTCTCATCCTTGTGGACTATTCCATAGGATACTAGACAGATCGTTCCTTACCCATCATTTGTAACGACCATCACATCTGATGTGGACTATTCCACTGGATGATATACATATCTTTCCCCATTCATTGGTTGTAATGATTGTCACATCCACTGGGGACTATTCCGTTGGATGCTGGACATGCCTTTTGGTTCACATGTGTCTCTTCTTGGGTGGTTCTATTACCTCTCACTTGGAGGCTCGCTTTTCTCCCCCCTTTTGCTGTAAGAGAACCCAGACACAATTACGCTGCACACTCACCTTGCTTTTCAAAGATACCATTGCATTTCTCACTTGTGCTGATAGCTAGAGCCAAGGAAAACCATTAAGTATTTGGAAACCAGGCCATTATACCAAATGGGACTCCTACACCAAAGAGTGTGAGGTATGATTGGGACTTCATATCGGGGAGGTCCCATGAATGTTGGTGGGTCCAACACCGTCAACACAATCCACAGAAGAATGGGGTAGCGAAGCGAAAAAAAAAAAAAAAAAAACTATAGATGGATATGCAAAAGCAACATTATATGACCAATATTTGCCCAGTTTTCTATGGACAGAGGCACGTAACACAACAATGTATATTTAGAACAAGACTCCTCATATAGTATTGGGGAAGAAAACGCCAGAAGGGGTCTTCACAGGGAAGAAGTGAGAAGTTAGTCACTTCAAGATATTCCTAGTTCCACGTGCCATATGAAAAGTGCACCAAATTGGATCAACCTATAGAGAAGGGGTTTATCGCCGGCTATAGCTAAACCTCCAAGGCATACATGATCTACATTCCTAGAAATAAGAAGATTGTAGTGAGGTGAGACATAAAGTTCATGGAATATATAGCTTTCAAGATATCTCGTGAGATGCCTATAGGTGATCAGAATCAACCAGCTAAAGCTCCATTGGTCCAGAAGCAGAGGCAACCATAGGGGTAGCCAGTGAGACCACTAGTGGGATAGTCAAAGGAATTCAATACAGTGACCAGTACTAGCATTTTCTCAAGTGCAGGGGATCTAGTGAGATCTCAGTAGATGGAGCAAAAGAGGCAAGATGGGGAGGAACTAGTTAAACCTCCCACCACAAGTGGTCGAACCAACAAAGAAGTTTGTCAAACATTGAGAGATGCAAAGAATTTCATTGGAGCTCCTAGAACGAACAAGAGAGAGCACAAACAACCTAATAGATATCAGGAATTGGTAACTTAGGTTGCAGAACCTTCCAACTTTCAAGAAGGAACACAACATCAGGTGTGGGTAGATGCCATGGTAGAATAATACAACTCTATCATGATGAATGATGTTTGGGAGGTGGTGTCGAGGCCTGAGGTCAAGTTAGTTGTAGGTTCATGATGGATCTACAAGATCAAGTATGCTGCAAATGGAAACGTGGAGAAGTACAAGGACAGGTTCATGGAAAAGGGGTATGCACAGAAAGAAGGAATATATTATGAGGAGACCTTCACTCTAGTTTCCAGATACGCTTCTATTCGGTCAGTTATATCTCTAGCAGCTCAAATGGGATGGTAGATTCACCAGATGGATGTCAAGACAACATTGTTAAATGGGGTGATAGAGGAAGATGTATACATAGAAAAACTAGAGTCTTAGAGACTCATGAGAGGCACACTCATGTGTGTTGACTAAAGAAAGCACTATATGGGCTCAACCAAGCTCCTAGGGCATGGTATGTTCAAATTGATAGCTACTTACATAAAATGGTATTTTTCAAGAGTGACGCAAATCCCAACATTTACTATTTTATGGTAGAGGGTGAGCCACTCATCGTAGTATTTTATGTGGATGATATTTTCCTGACATGATCATCAGGGCTCATAGAGGATTGCATGAGGAACCTGGCAGCAGAGTTTGATATGAAGGATTTGGGGTTGATGCACTATTTCCTAGGATTAGAAGTGTGGAAAAAGGATGGGGAGATCTTCCTTGGGTAAGGAATATATGCTACAAATATTCTAAAGAGGTTCAAAATATAGGGTTGTAGACCCATTTCTATGCCCATGATCACCAACTGGAAGAAGATAGATGTGTCAGATGACAAGGATGTTGACCCCACCTTGTATAGAAAACTCATCGACTCTCTCATGTATCTGGGCAACACTAGGCCAGATATCTACTTCGCAGTCAATACCCTCAGTCAATGTATGGTAGAATCGAAGAGGGTGCATTGGGTAGCACTAAGGCATATTTTGAGGTATGTGCATGGCAAAATCGAGTATGGGTTGAGATACACTTGAGGGGATAACGTCAAATTATGTGGATTCACAGACGCAGATTGGGCAGGAAGTTCAGTGGACAGGAAAAGTACCTCTAGGTACTGCTTCAACGTTGGATCAGGAATGGTTTCTTGGTGTATTAGGAAGCATAAGTCATTAGCACTGAGATCTTCATAAACAGAGTATATGGCGGCAAGCACAGCTAGTGCAAAGCTATATGTCTTCAGAAGCTGTTGGTAAGCTTGTTCAAGCAGAGGATGGAGGCGTCCAATTTCTACTGCGATAATCAGAGTTGCATCAAGCTCTATAAGAATCCAATGTTTCATGATAGGTCGAAACACATAGATATTCTGTGTCATTTCATTAGAGATTGTGTGTAGTGTGGAGTGGTCCAGCTACAATATGTTCAGACAGATAAGCAAGTTAAAGATATACTCACAAAAGCTCTAGGTAGAGATAATTTCATCTATTTCAGAGAATATATGGGTATGGTGGATAACCCATTTCTGTAGCAAGGAAAATTTATTTTGGATGCTTCTCAGTTGTAGTTATTGTAGTTGCAGAAACAACAGGTGAGAGGGAATTGCAGTGTAGATACAAAGTTGGCAGCAACATGACATTGTCAGCAGTATCACAGATGCAACATCAACGTTGCGCAATGGTTGGTGGGCAGTGGCTAGACATCAACAACGTAATAGAGAGTGGTACATAAATAGGGTGTTGTGGCAGTATGTGTAGCACTAGAGAGAGCACATTCCTCTCTAAGAGGGATTATTAATTTTTGTAGCATCAAAGGTGTTCTAGTCTCAAAACTTTTTGGAGAGGCTAAAACACATGAGCTCTCCATAACCCAGAAATCGTTTCTGGAAATTCCACTTAGAAGTGTCTCAAATAGATTATTAGCCTATTTTTAATTATTTCCTAAGTCTAAACTTAGGAAAAGGGGTTAATTAATCAAAATTAATTGAGATAAGGTTTGAATAATCTATAAACTCACAAAGACCAACAGGGAAATAATCTAGGCCCTTGATTAAGTTTTAATCTTGGTTGTTGGAGGTCCAACAAAAGATTATAACAATAAGTTGATAGGTAGATGGAGAATACATGAGTGCAGACACTCAGCGATCTAGGTAGATCGATTTCCAGCAATAAAGTGATTCAGTAGGAGGATTAGAGACATAGATCGAGTAGCAGGTGGCAGAGGAGTGAAGTAATATTTTGGTGGAGCTTTCCAGTGTTGGAAGAGTCAGATTGAGGGAGTGTGAGTTTTCCCAGAGGGACTGTGCAGGAAGAAGTAGAAGAGCAATTCCATCTAACTAGAGGAGAAATTGACTCAATAGTTGATGGCCAGGATTTTGATAGTGAGAACCAATGAGTCAGTTCCAGCACCAGAGAGAAGCAAAGCTGTAGATTTCAGAGGTTTCCAGAAGTAGCAGCAGCAATGCCTACGCAGAGGTTGACGTAGAAGGAGGTACGAATAACTAAGGGGCAAGTTTCAGGAGCTAAAATCCATTGTGCGGTGAGGAAAAATCCTCAAAATAATTTTTCCAGTGATTCTCTCAGATTGGATTGCCAGTTTGGCATCCAACTTATTGTACTCAGATTTGTTGACAAAGAATAATAATAAAACCCTGATCTACTGCACCAGTTTTCCAAAGTTGGATTTTTCCAGGTACAATTGTCCAAAAATAATGGTGTTAAATTTCTTGTGTGTGTGGTAGAATTTCTTAATTTACAACATTTTATTTTCCACAAATTTTTTATGGTGAAAATTGCAGTTGTGATTTTATTCATTATTTGCCATAGCAAATAAACTGCATAATTAAATTTAAAGTTAGGAGAATAATTTCCAGTTGCTGCAATAGATGGAATTTTCACAAGATCAAAAGTCTTCAAATTTCCTTAAGAAAGCATTGATTTAAGGTGATTTTGGATTGATCCAAAGTTGGCTTAAATATTCTTCACAAATGCTTTAGTACTCCTTCAAAATTTCCTCAAGAGAGTGTCTTTACTATTTCAAGTCCGCTTTATTATCACTTCACAAATTGCTTCAAGATTACCTTCAATGGCTTCAAAAAAAATCCAAACTGCAGATCAAACCAGGGTTGAACTCAACTCCAAGATTGCTACAAAACTTTGATCAAGATGCCTCTCAAGAGTCCTTAGTTAAGCACAAATGTTTTCCGAAAAAAAATGCTCCTTAAATCTAATCTCTGCAACATAAAAAGAAGAGGTCTAAGCTGAGATAAAAACAGGCTTGATTTTACCTTTTGTACACATCTGAGTTTTGCAACCAAGGTCTAAAAAATTCAACAAATCTATTGTGTCTTATGACCAGTCCAAACTCTGCAATAGGAGTCTGTACAATAAGTCTTCCAAGGTCATTGGTCCAAAGCTATAGGAGTTTCCTCAATACTATCTTGCAAGAATAACCATGATACAACTATGTCTTCCTCTAAGGTTTGCAACGAATTTTTCCAAATAAGATCTGGTGTCTTCAAGCCAAAGATAGTTCAAGTCCCCGAGTCTGTAAAAAAATTCTCCTCAAGGTGTTTCTTCAAGTCTGAGAAAATGTTTCTGTTAATTGTAGGTATGTTCTATGCTTAGAGCAATTTATTTCAATTTTCACAGTTAGCTCAATATCTTTTCCAGATTAGCAATCACATCAGCATAATAGTAAGTTGCAGATAGAACATAAACATAAATTGCAGAAGACAAGCCGATACAAGAGGACACAAGATGTGGCGCTAGCCAGGGACAAACCCCAATGTGGGGAAACCCTTGATCAATTCTTCTTATATGTTCTTCAATAGTTCAGCAGAGAGAGAGGGAGATAGTACATTTACAATAGAAGTCAACACTTTGACTTATCTAAATAATAACATAGATGATCTCTAAGAAGATGATACATGAGGTAGTTGAACTCAGTTGAAGACATGTTGCTTCAACTGATTCTCCAAGGTGACTCCATCACCCATCATAGTGTTGCACCTCGTCATCATGTTGCACCTCACTATGTTGCACCATGTTGCATCCATCATCACTATGCTGGACCTCATTATCATACTGCTGCACCTTATGTTGCACCTTCCTGTACTGCAACATCTTGTTGTACCTTATCATCTTGTTGCACTCACCAGTGCTGCTTCATCATTTACCTCACTATGCCCATCATGCTACATCCCATTGTAGCATTTAATATCATTGTACTGCTCTTTGCAAGTGTTGCACACAACATGCTACACTTCAATTTGTTACGATGCCCATTATTATGCAGCAGAATTCCACATCATGTTGCACCTTATCACAATGTTGTCACATCTCATTGTTGCGCCATGATTAATTGTTGTCCCATGTACCATGCTCCACCAAGCACCATGTCCTTGTTGTCCCATTTACCATGATTGCCACTGTTGTCCCATGTGCTTGCTGCACCATGCTTTCCATATTGATGTCCCATGTGGTATGTTGCTCCCATGTGGCATTGTTATGCCTTGTGACATTGCTGCATCATGCTATCACACTACTAGCATTGTTGTCCCACTACTAGTATTGTTGTCCCACTGTTAGTCAACAAGACTAGCCCTCTAGTGTTGCGCCCAACCTAGGATAGGCTCCTCCATACCACGTTTTCCTCTTGAGGGTCTGTCCACCTCAACGCAGCCCTATAATAACACCAACAACTTGTTATGGCATGCGGCCTAGCTTACTGTAGCTTTCAGCCACTTCAACGTGCCCAAATAGTCACTTAATTTCCAGCGTTTAGCTCCTCCCCTACTCGACCTAGCAGCCTACCCTCTCATCCCTAGATCCTTGGCCCTCCATCCAACAATTCGGTCACTTGAAGTGGCCTGCAGCTAGGGAATCATGGACTTGTGGCTAGGACATAATTGTTCTGCGGCTAGGGCATCATAGGCATGTGTATTGGGCAGCGTGAATAGGCTTTAGATCACCCAGGTTAGGGCAGCATATGAGGGCCTTATTTACTGCAATGAGGGCATCTCCTTGTCAGCATCTAAGGGTTCTCTCAAACAGCGTATAGATTAAGACTGTCTTCCTTGATAGTGTTAGGGATTCTCTTCTTCCTAACATGATTGCGTCCTCTAGATTATGCGTAGAGCTGTCATAGGCTAGGGTTGTGATAGGACTGCGTTATGGCCTTCATGCTTAGGCTTCTTTCCTCCTACGTTTAGGGCTTCCTCTCCTATATTTCTCTTCCACTAAAACCCAAAGACAGTGGATAGAAATCAAGAGTGAAGTGTGTTTGAAATGACCCTCAAGTCATCTCCTTTTATACTAAAACGTTGAGCACATGTGGGGGTTATTTGGTTGCTGGCCGACCTTAACGATTTGTCCAATAACACAAATAAATTCATATCTCCATGAATACTTATTGGAATCGGATGATCTTTAAATCAATCCTACACCTCTCAATGAGAGGGATCCAAGAAAAAAATTAGCTACCATAAATAAGATGACCCACATGGAGTTTGGCCCTAGTTGCCAATTTAACACTCCCTCTCAACTAGGGAGAACTCCATCCACTGATCCATCTGCCAGACTGTACTATCTCTACCTTCAGTGCCCTACACTGCTCTACTCTATTGGACCATGAAGAAGAATAATTGATCGAGAATGTCTCATACCATTCTCAACTAACCCGAAGTCAATCCCATATGAAGAGAGTGTGTCATACCACTCTTACTGATCCCAAATCAATTTCAAAAGAGAGTGTCTCAAATCTCTCATACTGATCCCAGATCAGTTCCAAGAGAGAGTGAGCTATATCACTCTTACTGACCCAAAGTCAGTTCCGATTGATCCCAGATCAATATAGGTCATCCTAGCATAGGGAGTACGGTAGATACAACGATGTGTCCATTGATAGTACTACTATGGTCCCTAACCCCATTTCCCTACTCATTGGCCAAATGAGAGGTACTTCCCATGAGTCCCAGACTGCATGGGTAGGATGCCTCGACAGGAGAACCACTCATCTTGTCCATAAGTCACCACGGGGTATCACAAGGGAAGGCTGAACCATTCACCCTATACACAGTGCACCATTAGGGGAGGGTGAGTCGCCCTATGGTCGCTTGTTGCTCCAAGAAGTACCCCAAGTCCCCCGGAGCTCCCAGAGCTCAATGCATGCATCATGCAGGACCCTCATAAGAGGGTCTCTCAATGACTCCAAGTCGTTCTGGAAAGTCACAAATTTGACCTTTCCTCGAGGCTTCGATAGAATGTTTGCGACTTGCACATCAGTCCCAATGCGATGGAGCCTTCTTGCTCATCGATGTACCATATCCCAGATAAGGTAGTATCTGATGTCTATATGCTGGAGCAACCATAGAATATGGGATTCCTCAACATTCAAATCCCCCTCTGGTTGACACAAAAGATCACGGTGGTATCCATCATGTGTACAAACAGCTCATTGAAGAGCTTCCACAACTAGGTAGCTTCACACGAGTTCATACTCGTAGCTATGTATTCGGTCTCAGCAGTGCTTATAGCAACCGACTTCTGCTTCCTTCTCATCCAAGATATCAAAGCAGAACCCAAAGAAAACCAGCACTCATAAGTGCTCTTGCGATCCTCCATATTTCCTGCCTAATCAGCATCAGAATAATTATGCAAATTCACATTCCCGACAGTGTATCTCAATCCATGAGAGATTGTGCCCTGAATATATCTCAAATGATTCTTGGCATCAATCTAGTGAGGCTCAACCAAATATGAGCCCAACATGCTAACTTCAAAACATATATCCGGACAGAATTTCACCAAGAACATCAATGCGAATGATTTTATGAAACTTCGAGGCATTTCCCAAATCTTGTCCGGCATCACTACCACATAACTTCTGAAAGTTAAGCTCCATTGAGGTAGTCACAGGCTTGCAGTTCATCATTCCAAATCCAGAATCCACCTCCCTCTTAATTTTGCAAATGAGAGGATCTGCACCTGTCACGAAGGGGTTGTCTTTAGAAGGTGCTAGTATGAGAGGTCTATCATCCACAACCTTCAAGCATTGGTTTGGATCGGCGTCACTCCTAGTGAATCTCAGCTTCATCAGACAGCTATCAATCCTCTCATATTAAGCCCGGGGTGTTTTTCTTCAAGCCATATATTTATTCCACCTGCATACATGAGATTCCCGACCATGAATCTCAAACCCCTTGGGTTGTTCCAAACCTGTGGACCTGCTACATGAGGGGAATGGTCCCCTTGTAATATTTCCCTTTAGTACATCTCAAACATGTACCTTCATGTTCTTCTTGAATTCAGGCATCCCTGTCACCACCTGACTCACATCGGGTAGGGCCCCAAAATAAGCAGACCTCCGGTTCTATAGATGAGATGTGTCAACTGACATGGTCCCCAATGAACTTCCTGCAACTTCATACAAATTGCCAAAACCCATGAGTAAAAGCATCTTTGAAAATTCTATTTTCAAACACGTACCTTTCCATCGATGAATGCCACCATGAAACCTTTGACTTCCATTGCCGAAATGGACACCAGGTTCTTCTTGCGATCAAGTACATAAAATAGATTCTTGTAAATGAATCGAGTTACCCTCATTCAATTGAGGGGTAACATTCCCTACACCATTTCTAGAATAGATGGCATTAACTCCAAGTATAATCCCATGATTGTTTCCATCTCTACCAAATAAGAGAGAGCACCCTTCTATCTGATGAAGTGTCTTGAAACACTACAATCAATAAGCCAGATTCCCAAAGAGTCTGAAGGAGAGGGCCAATATAAGATAACGCTTCTTTATCTTATCAGAAACAAAATTTAATTCTTCATACCTGGGGTTCCTTGCTTTCTTTGAAGAGTCAATTATTTCCTTGATGACCTGCATTCCTTCGATCATTGAAGATGTCCCTGGAATGATTGTTATCATCATCAAGTGATGTGTCCCTACCATTCAGACACTCCTTCGCATAATGGCCAAACGTATAAAAAACAAGGCATTTGCCTTTCCTTCCACCCTTAGATCCGGACTTCCCATTGAAGTGATCTTTAGGTAGGCCATTGGTGAATTTGAAGAGGGATGAGGAATCCATTGATCCCTTTTGTCCTTTCCCAACTGTCTTCGGTGATTGCTCTTTCACTCTTGCTTGGTATTTGTCTTCACCTCAGCTCTGATACCATGTTAATTTCAGGTATATTCTATGCTTAGAGCAGTATATTTCAATTTTCACAGTTAGCTCAATATCTTTTCCAGATTAGTAATCACATTAGCATAAAAGTACATTTCAAATAGAACATAAACATAAATCGCAGAAGACAAGCCAAGACAAGAGAACACAAGATGTGGTGCCAACCAGGGACAAACCCCAATGTGGGGAACCCTTGATCAATTATTCTTATATGTTCTTCAATAGTTCAGCAGAGAGATAGTACATTTACAATAGAATTCAACACTTTGACTTATCTAAATAAGAGCATAGCTCATCTCTAACATGAGGTAGCTGAACTCAGTTGAAGACATGCAAGGTGACTCCATCACCCATCATAGTGTTGCACCATGCTACATCCATCATCACTATGCTGGACCTCATTATCATACTGTTGCACCTTATGCTGCACCTTCCTGTACTACAACATCTTTTTGTACCTTATCATCTAGTTGCACTCACTAGTGTTGCCTCATCTTGTACCTCACTATGCCCATCATGCTAGATCTCATTGTATCATTTAATATCATTGTACTACGCTTTGTAAGTGCTACACACAACATGCTACACTTCAATTTGTTACGATGCCCATTATTATGCAGTAGCATTCCACATCATGTTGCACCTTATCACAATGTTGTCACATCTCATTGCTGCACCATGATTGTTTGTTGTCCCATGTACCATGCTCCACCAAGCACCATGTCCTTGATGTCCCATTTACCATGCTTGCCACTGCTGTCCCATGTGCTTGTTGCACCATGCTTTCCATCCTGCTATCCCATGTGGCATGTTGCTCCTATGTGGCATTGTTATGCCTTGTGACATTGTTGCCCCATGTTGTCACACTACTGGCACTGCTGTCCCACTACTAGTATTGTTGCCCCACTGTTAGTTAGCAAGACTAACCCTCTAGTGCTACGCCCACCCTAGGATAGGCTCCTCCATATCACGTTGTCCTCTTGAGGGTCTGTCCACCTCAACACAGCCCTAGAATAACCCCAACAGCTCGCTATGGCCTGTGGCCTAGCTTGCTGTAGCTTTTGGTCTCCTCAACGTGCCCAAACAGTCACTTAATTTCCAGCATTTAGCTCCTCCCCTACTCGGCCTAGCAACTTGCCCTCTCAGCCCTAGATCCTTGGCCCTCCATCCAACAATTCGGTCACTTGAAGTGGCCTACGGCTAGAGCATCATGGACCTGTGGCTAGGACATCATGGACTTGCGGCTAGGGAATCATAGGCCTGTGTATGGGGTAGCGCGAATAGGCTTTAGATCAGCCAAGTTAGGGCAGCGTATGAGGGTCTTCTTTATTGCAGTGAGGGCATCTCCTTGTCAGCATCTAAGGGTTGTCTCAAACAACGTATAGATTAGGATTGTCTTCCTTGATAGCGTTAGGGCTTCTCTTCTTCCTAACATGGTTGCGTCCTCTAGATTATGCGTAGAGCTGTCATAGGCTAGGGTTGTGCTAGGACTGCGTTATGGCCTTCATGCTTAGGCTTCTTTCCTCCTGCGTTTAGGGCTTCCTCTCCTAGATTTCTCTTCCACTAAAACCCAAAGCGAGTGGAGAGAAATCAAGAGTGAAGTGTGTGTGAAATGACTCTCAAGTCATCTCCTTTTATACTAAAACGTTGAGCACATGTGGGGGTTATTTGGTTGCTGGCTGACCTTGACGATTTGTCCAATAACACAAATAAATTCATATCTCCATGAATACTTATTGGAATCAGATGATCTTTATATCAATCCTACACCTCTTAATGAGAGGGATCCAAGAAAAATATCAACTGCCATAAATAAGATGACCCAAATGCATTTTGGCCCTAGTTCCCAATTTAAACAGTTTCCTTAATTCTACAAAAAGGAGTTCTCACAGATTTGAAATGCGTGTCTTCTTAGGTTTACAAAGAATGCTTGCACAGGTCTACAATGAAACTATTAAAATTCTACAAGGAAGGCACATTCAAACACAAGAGGTAAACATGCCAAACAACCCACTTATCCTTTACACAGGGTTCCTCAGATATGTGACTCTCTCACCCAAGGAAACTTGTACCCAAATAGATCTACTTTCTCTACAAACTCGGCTCCTTACTCTTGGACGTCCTTGCCTTAGTTGCTGACCTGTATTTCTCTTTTTTCTTCTCTGACTTATTTGAACTTCATATCTTTTCACCTAATCCAAACTGTACAGACACATATTTATACTTGTCTGCACCTGTGCATAGGGGCATGTCTATTGGAGAGACACGTCTATGACTTAATGAGCCTACATGAGTCGGTTGGCAGTGATGGTTAATGTGACATATATTGCATTCAAAAATTAATATCTCTATAATGACAGGGAGTTAGGAGACAAGTTTATGCTCGTTGGAAAGGGGAAAATGTCCTCTATAAGTTGGTGGAAGAATCATTTTAAGATGATGTCTCGAATGATAAGAAATACATTTTTTCTTTATGACAGTCCTAGAATATAGGACAAACCTTAGGATTTTGGAATAATTTTCTAGATAAGGGTTTATAAGGATTTTTCATACATTAAGGCATTAGGACTAGGATATTAGAGTTAGGGAAAGGTATCATCATCATGAATTAAGGTTAGGACTTATTTGTCAAGAGAAATGACATATCTAGGGATTCTTAGGATATATTTAGGGTATTATGTATATGGGGTAGAGGTATAGGTAGGGTTTTCTTCATTATAGGGAAATAGGATAGAAATTAATTTATCATCAAGAGTAAGGATATAGGGATTGTTATTATTTTCAACATCATCTAGGGTTTTTCAAGTATACTTTTAGGGTTTGCCAATAGTTCATTCATGTATCCAATAAATTCATTTGCTAGGGTTTCATCAAGCATAGACCTATGGTTTTACTTAGGGGTTCATTTTCCAACCAAGACAACCAACCTTTTAAGGTTTGCCAATAAGGTTAGGGTTTTATCATTTTCAACAATGCCACTTAGGTTTTCATGCTTCAAGAATGCACCCAAGTTGCCATTTTATTGACATCGATGACAACTTTATCCAACAATCTCCCCCTTTGTCATTGATGGCAATAATCTCCCCCTTTGACATCAATTCCAAATGGGGTGCTTTTCATAACAAATCTTTCCAACACGTATTTCCCCTGACATTGTGTTTCTTTGGACATAATGCTTCTCATGTTGCTCCCCATATCATCATGCTTCTCTTTTTTTCATTAGGCTCCTCGCCCTGATAATATGTTTCTTTCTTTGTCATCATGTTGGAAATGTCATAAGCTCCCCCTAACAATATGCATGATCTTCTTATGATGCCCTTAAATTGATCAACAACAGGTATTGATGCCTTGAGAATTCAAAGTACATTCAACATTTTCTTCTGGTGCAACCTGCTTTCTTCTCCAAACCTTTGTGACTCTCTTTCCCTTCTTGATTGACGATTCTTCAGATTGTCTAGGGACCCACTTTAATTTTCAATCTCTAGCTAAATGTCCAACATCATGGCATTTGAAACATTTAGTTTTGTACATGAATGGAGGAGCATAATCTTTGTTGGTATGTACATTGGAGTATCTCCTTGCACCTTTACTTCTAGGGAACTGATTGGAGTCCTCATAGATGTCTTTGTTATATGCCCTGCAATCCTTTGCCATATGCCCAAAATTTGTACAAGAGTAACAATGACCAAAAAATATAGTATGATACCTGGAAACTGAGGATTGCCATTGTGCATCTCTAAAACTATTCTACCTTGAAGTTCCTTGATAATATTTATTTCTACATGCAACATCAACATTTCTTCTTAGAGTAGCCCACGGGGCTTTGGATTGACGGTGAATGGGTGCCTTGTTAAGGCACTCCTTGCGATAGGTCACCGGTTCAAATCCCCCGTGGGTACTTAGGTTAGTCTTAACATAGAAAAAAAAAAAAAAAACATTTCTTCTTAGAGCATAGATCTTTCCAATGTCATTTTGACTCTTTTCACTTGCTTCTGCTGGAGCTAGGGGTATTAGCACAACTTTGAAGCTGTTATGCAACCAACTCACAAAATAGAGGAAGAGATAGATCAATGACTTCAAAATAAGCCTCTTCGAGGGGGTAACCTCCTTTACATTACACAACTGAACAATTATTGGATGATACAAATGAAAATACATCCTTTCTATATATAGGAGTCTAAGGGGTCACAATATAATCAAATCCGACATAACAATAATGATGTAAGGGCACAATAATAACAATACTGGACTTCTATGGGGCACAATAATTACAATATGGGGACTACATGGGCACAACAATAAAATAATGGGGTTGCACTAATAACAATAAGGGGCTACACTATAGGGACCTAACATGCCCCTCTCTTTCAAAAAAGTGTTGTCCTCAACGCTTGAGTAGTTATGGATGCTTCTGTATAAAATTCTCATCCTCCCATGCAAGATCTTCAACGATTAAGTTCTTTCACTTAATGAGATACTCTAAAATTGATCGATTTTGTAGCTATCGGGTTCTTATTTCCATGACTACTTCAGGTTCCAATATGATTTTTCCTTTCTCATAAAGTTCCGACAATATTGTTTGAACTGGGAGCTTGTCACCTATAACCTTCTTTAAGCATGAAACATGGAAAACTGGGTGCACTCGAGAAGATGCAGGAAGGTCCAATGTGTATGCTATAGTACCAAACTTTTGCGACACCTTGTAAGAACCATAGTACTTTGGTGATAATTTATTATCATTCTTAGCTTGCTTGAGGGACATTTGTTTGTATGGTTGTAGCCGTAAAAATACCTAGTCGATTACATCAAAACTTCTTTCACTGTGACGTTGATTTGCTTGTTGTTTCATTTGATTTTTACCAAAGTGAGGTTAACATTTAAGAGTTGGAGAACTTGTTGTTGATGCTTGATGTGATCTTCCATTACTTGAACTTTAGAATTTTCTCTTAAAAATGATGTGATGGATGGTGTATGATATCCATAAATGGGGTCATTTTTGTTGAAGCGTTAAACCACCATTCAACCAGATGTAACCACTTGACCCATTGTGTTTGTTTATCAGATACAATGCAACGAAGATATCCTTCCAAACATTTGTTCACTATCTCTGTTTTTCCATCTATCTTGAGAGTTTGAGGCGTGGTAATTCCTGGAAATGCACTACAAGATATGGTAGGATTCATTTCTTCTTTCTTTGGGGCTGGTTCCTGGTGTATATCCTCTTCTTTTGACGTTTATTGATCATTTTCTTCCTCCTTTTCACAATCTATGTAAAATAATTTCTTCTTTGCACACTCATGACCTTTAGTGTATTTGCTCTCACAACTCTAACAAAGTTCTTTTTCTCTTTTTTCTTCTAATTGTTGTGGTGTCAACCTTGTAGGTTGTGGAAGGCTAGGCTTCCTTGTTTTCATAATTTTTCTTTCAATTTTTTTTGTCAACCTGAATGCCTTCTATAATGAATAAGGTTCCCAAAGACGAACCTCTTGTTGAATGTTATCCTTTAAAGTTCCTATGAAGAAATCAATCCTCTACTTCTCTAGAATATCATTTACCCTTATATTCAATTTTTTGAAGTCCTCAATGTGCTCTTCCATTGAACCCTTTTGTTTGAGATTTATCAGTTGGCTAAAGAAGGTTTTGCTCTTTGTATCCTCATAATGTGCTATCATTTCCTTCGTCAAAATTGACCAGGTGACAAGTGGTTTACGAGAAAAAAAAAAAAAAAAACCTGTTATACCATAGAAATTGATTCAGTTCTAAATATAAATATGCAGTACATACCTTTAGTAACAATTTCACATCATGTAGATCAAAATATTTCTCCATCTGTAGTATCTAAGTTACTGGATCCTTGCCATCAAACTTCCCCATATCTCGTTTTCTTTCTTTTAGGGTCTTGATCTTGAAATCACTGTAACTCTGTAATTTCAGATCTAAAAGTTCTACAATTTCGTCCTATGGTAGCCCTCTGAGTCTTCTTTCCAACCCCATAGGTCTTATAGAGATTGGATTCTTCAAGAAAGAGTTATGCCCAATCTCCCACGATGACCTGATTATAGATTGGTTCAGTAGAGCGAACTTTTACGAAGTGCCATATGTCCTTGTTTCAACCTTCAGCGCTAAAAATGATACCCAACAAACTACAGTCCGTACTCTTTCTGTCTCTTTTTACAAAATTTGAATCCGATGCTCAGATAGAAAGTTATGATGATTTTCCCAAGGTCACCTATTTGCGATCAAATTTTGAAGCCTACCAAAACTCTAACTTCCTAAATTCATATCTCTGAAAATATAGTGATACAAGATCTAAAATTTGGACATGATGTTCATCACAATTTAGGTTCCAATGGGTTTTAATTTCAGCTTCTGAAACTTTGTAGAAAAATAGTTATAGTGAAAATTCCACGATGACATGTTTGCAACAGCGAAACCCTAGAATCCAAAGCTCTAATACCAAATGTTATGCAACCAATTCACAAAATAGAAGAAGAGATAGATCAACGACTTCAACATAAGCCTCTCTGAGAGGTAAACCTCCTTTACATTATACAAATGAACAATTCTTGGATGATACAAATGAAAATACCTCCTTTCTATATATAAGAGTCTAAGAGGTCACAATATAATCAAATCCGTCATAACAATAATAATGTAAGGGCGCAACCATAGCAATAGTGGGCTTCTATGGGGCACACTAATAACAATATGGGGACTACATGGGCATAACAATACAATAAGGGTATTGCACTAATAACAATAAGGGGCTACACTATAGGGCCCTAACAAAAGCTTCTTCATGTTATTTTCTTTTGATGCATTAGTGTTTGCATCAATTTTGCTAGAAGATTCACTTGCATAACCAAGACTATATTTATCAAGAGGAGACCTTTGACAACTTAGGATATCATCTAAGGTTTGATAACTCTTTAGATTCTTATTGAGTTGATCAACTTCTTTCCTTATAGAAACAATCTCTTCTTTCATATTTTCACATTCTTCATCTCTCTTTGCTAGTTGGTTCTCTATTTCTTTCCTCATCCTTATTTCTTCACATGTTTGGTCCTTAAGAGAGATAACATCTGATTTCAATTTGAATATCTATTCATCTTTTTCTTTTAGTCTGCATGTCATGACATTTCTTTCCTTTTTTACTTCATCAATTTTTCCTTCCAGGAGGACTAAACCTTCCATTACATTTGCAACTCCTTATGCTTGTTTCTTCGCTTCTTCTATTTGAGCTTTAAGGGAGGAGACTTATTTCTTATACTGACCAATTTCTGCTTAAAATTTGTTCATGTCCTCAAGTGTTTGTCCAAGATGATTTGACATATTATCTTCCCTTTTTTTTTGCTTCTTCCAATTGACTTGACATAGAGATGACTTCTTCATTATGCCTTTACTCAAATTGATGCAATTCCTCCTTAAGCTTGGCGAGATCCTTATACTTCTCTTATACTTCATGCTTTAAAATAATAACTTCTTTGTTTTGTCAAGGTCATGATCATCATTTTATACATGCTTCTTAAGTTCCTCATTTTCCTTATTCAAATTGCTTATTTCATCTAGAGCAACTTCAAGTTTTGCCTTGAGATCTTCTTTGAGGTCTTCTTCATTTTCTCCATCTTCTAGGTCTTCCTTTGTGTCTTTATATACCTCCTTTGACTCTTGATTAACTTTGTGTTCTTGCCCACCATCTTCTATATTTGAGGTCACGAGCAAAAGTCCTTTTGAATGAAGATCTTGAAGATTTTCCCAAAAATATTTTGCTAAAGAGTATTTCTTCATCTTGACTTTAATAGGATCTGGTAAACTACTCAAGATTGCCTTAATTTCTCTTGCATTATATTCCTTGGAATCCTCTTCCATTGTGCTGTCAGTAACCACCGATTCCTAGATTTTAGGGCCTTGAGCCATAAAAAATAATTTCATTCTCCATGAGTCATAGTTTGTCCCATTGAAAAATGGAGCTTTACCAACTTGATTTTCTTTTGTTTTCACGGTTGAAGAAGAGATATACTTAGAAGGATTGGAGGCTTTCTTCCTTGGCTTTGACATTCATGTTCTAAGGATCTACCTACTAGTTGTTAGGTTGTGAGTGAAGGCACTGGCTCTAATACCAATTGTTGGAAATACTACGGGGGGGGTTGAATCAATATTTCTTTTACAATTGTTATATTTTATGTAAGTTAAGATCACTTATAAAACATAACACAAAATGAACAATAAAAACAAATAATTTTATTAATAAGATTGATGAGGACTCCAATCCTCTTTACAACGAATCAAGTACAATAATTCTTCAGGGCTCCAACCCTAGATGAAGACTCCAATCTTCAATCTACCAGGCTCCAACCTATACTTTTCCAGGCACCAACTTGACCTTCTTGAGGACTCTAATCGTCTAGGGCTCCAACCCTTTCAACTGGTTCAGGCTCCAACCTTGTCTTCTTGAGGATTCCAATCCTCTAGGGCTCCAGCCCTCTCAATCTACTTCAGCTTCTTCAAGGTAAGTTTAATAGTTCCCCAAGGCTTCCCAAAATATATTACAACATGCCCTAATAATGTCATCTTCAATCAGTGTCCTTAATTGATCTTCAATATTCTTAGCTCATTAATGACAACTTTATCAACCTTAAAAAATATCTACACAATTTTTCATGATACCCAAACAATATTTTTCAAGGACTACTTCATTTGATCTTCGATAACGTTGCCTCCTTTGATGAATTCTTCAATAGGTTGCTTCAAGAATGTTAAGATGATGTTTTGGGCTGATGTAGTTCTATGTGTTGTGTATATAAAGAATAAGTGTACATCTCATGCTCTGAAAAACAAGACTCCCTATGAAATGTGGCATGGCCACATTCCTTCGGTGAGGCATCTCATGGTTTTTTATTCCACCTATAATGCCTTGATACCTAAGAAACAAAGAAAACAAACTTAATGAAAGGAGTCAAAAATGTATCTTCTTGGGGTACTCAGATACCTCCAAAGCATACCGTCTATATCATGAAGTAAATAAGAAGTTTATAGTATCTGGAGTGTTGATTTGGGGTAGCATCGGATGTGATCTAGGCCTCAACATTTGCAAGGAGGTTTAGATACATGCATTTTCCAATACCCAGAAATAGTTTTGGGAAATTCCACCCAAAAACAACTTTATTAAAATAATTAATTATTTTTAATGGGACCTGTTGTCACACAGAATGTCTAGGCACCGCGACAATGGATCAGATCGGGAGCTGCCACACTGATCCCCAATCTCTCTGTTTAAGTTGTCTCCCTACAATAGGCTAATAGGGGTAGACCCTACGAAAATGGAATGAAAGAGAACTAGTTGGAAACCATCCAATTCGGGAGACATAGTGAAGTGACCAAGTACTTGATTTAGATTTACCAAGATTTATAGGATTTGATTAGATTTTAAGCAATTGATGCCAGTGCCTTATGGATTTAACTATCTTGCTAGGAAATTTATGACCAAGTAATTGATTTGCAACTGCTGCTTGGATGAATGACTATCTTATTTGAAGTGCAGATCCTAAAGCTAATATGAGATGCAAGAATCTTGGTTAATTTTAGTTAAATGTCTATCCAAGTTTTAACCCTTCGATCATTTTTATATTGAGCCTGATTTCATAGTAATTGGTAGAAAGAAGATAAGGTGAAGCACACTAAGGTGTGATTAAAGATGCCTTCGGCGCTGCAGAGAGTTGTGGCTCTGACGACTACAAGGTCACCATTTTAAGTACTATTAAAAGCAGGCTTCTCAAGCAAAGATGGATGGATACATATTTCTCCATCTACCAAGCTTATGATTGGAAGTAAATTTTAGTTATGCAGAACTAACTTAATATGCAAATGCATCAGATGATGAGAAGAAGTTAGACCCGAGGATTAGAAACACTTGTGTCGCAAAAGCCCTTAATCATCAAAATAAAATGTTTGCTTTATTGGATGAAGACTTAAAAATAAACCCTGAAAATATTACAATTAAACCACAAGCTTATTTCAAATCTTTTTTGTTACAATTATAGCTTAAAGAGAACAAAAACTTCTTTGCAATCAATGTCAACAAATGTTCAAAAAATACTCAGTTTATGAAACAAAAGATGTGCATTTTATCACAATTCCATGACAGAGTACTTAATTTTCAGAAATTAGTTTTTAAGACAGTATTAAGAAAAACTTTATGACATCAGCAATATGACAATGAAAACAGTAAGCTATCAATGATATCTTTATGCCAAAAATTTACCGAAAAATTTCCAAACTTGCCCACATGAATTATCAAAAAATTTCATCATGTTATGATGTGATTTCCAAAACTATATCAGATCTGATATATTTATTACAGCTAGCAATTAAAACATGAAATAAGCTTAATGATGAATGCCCAACTCAAGAAATTAATTCCTTAATGTACTAGACAACTTAGGAACTAATTTAAGCTAACCCACATGAAATTTTGACACTGTTATATTTCAAACTTAAGAAACATAATTATTCAGAGATAACAGTGACCCAAAATGTAGATTTAGGCCAAATTCTCGATACATATCAAACATAAATGACTTATTAATGTATTTAGCAATTTTTTTAGTTAATTTCGAACTACTTAGATGTGTTTTTCACCACTATTAGAAAGGTATATGACTTTTGTAGCAAACAATGAGGAAAAAGATGGTTTAGAGATCAAACCCTTAGAACCTAGGCCTTGAAGATCACTTGCCCAAGTTGCCAAAAAAAATTCAATATCTGAAACACAAATTTTTACCAAATTTTTTGCAAAAACCCACCAATGATCAGTTTTCGAAAATTAAATATTCTGATCATAAATGGAGCAAGGGGAATCTAGGGCCAATGAAAGCTAGCATAGGGCCAATATAACTAGCGTTGGGCTAGGAGAAGGCAGATCTGGGCTTAGGAGCCCCAAAACTTGAAACCCTTGTTCTAAAAAAAATTATTTTGCTTCAGATCTTCAGATTTATTGTAAAATATTTAATGGCTGGCCTTGCAAAAATATTTGGGACAAGATATTTCCCTCCAGGGCCTAGATCTGTCTCAAAACCCCCAGATCTGCTTGAAAAAATCTCAAATCTGAAGATTTACTTGGCTGATTTCCCAGATCTATTCCTGAAAACAATATTTGAGCCAAAATCTTGCCCTCCAGGGTCTAGAATTAGCTCAGATCTGAAGATTTTCATGGTTGATTTCTCAGATATATTCCAGCAAACAATCTTTGAGCCCAGATCTTGCACTCCAGGGTCTAGATCTAGCTCAGATATAAAGATTTTTTTGGTTGATTTCTTAGATTTATTCCTGCACAAGTGAAAAGAGAAAAACTCAATACCTAATATGAACAAAAATAGAGAAAATCTCAAAAACCCAAGTGTTAAAATTCAAAATTATGTTACAAAATTTCAGATCTACACAAGTAAATAACATATTTATACAAATAATTTATAGATCTATACAAATCATTTACAGATCTGAGGAGTATGAGTCCAACTCCGCTCCTAGACCTGATAATCTAAGGCTTTTAATAGCCAAATCTAACAAATTTCCACAAAATATTTAAAAGATTTTGAAATTTTAGAGAGGTACTAACCCAAAAACACCCTGCAAAAAAATAAATAAATAAATAAAAATAAAAATAAATAAATAAATCGTTAGATAAACCATGAGTCTTATATGAAGTATGCTCTTCAGAAAATATGTGTTGAGAGTTGGCTGGTCCAATCGAAGACTATCCCCAAACGCTCAATGAGAACCTGAGACATCCTCTGCAAACACTAGATCAACCATCAAATTAGTAGAGAAATAGAACAACAATAAAATTCTGAAAAAAAATAAAAATATATGCTACTTCAATCAAAATTAAAAATGTTACCCTAGATCCAACAAAATGAATAAGATACATGTATTCAGATTATTCTAAAAGAGCTATTGATTGATAGTTTTCACATAATGTTAAGCAGAAATTAAAACAATGTTACCATAAATTCATGAAGATGAACACTACAACATGTTGAAACACCAAAGACTTTTACATTAATTCAAAAAAATATACAAGAGAGCTTAAGAGCTTTGTACATGATTCAAAGATCGGATGAATTGACTGACAAATGACTTCCTATTTAAAGATAAATCCTCCAATGGCTAGTTCAAGTGATCTTCGTCAAAACAATCTCGACCGTTGATGAGAATCAAAATTTCTTTTAATCTCATCCGTCAAAATTTTAAATTCTTGAGGAAATTCGATTTTTCAATTAAATGCATTTTAATTAATTCAAAAATTAAATTTTTGAATTAATTTCTTCAAAATTTTGATTTTGACTTAACCCTAGGTACCAAAGGCTTAAAATTTAGCAAAATAATCAATTTACCTTAGTCATGGGACTTTCCAAATTTTGATTTTTAAAGACCAACGAATTTTGCCTTCGGAGAATTTAAATTTACCTAAAACTTAGAATTAATTAAATTTCTCGCTTAGAATTTTAATTAATTTTTGGCCAGAAAAATTAATTAATTAACTTATGAAAGGATAAATTATTTTTCCAACCCTTAAGACACTTTACATCATGATTTTCTTAATCTTTTATATCACAAAGGGGAAAACCCGTTTGAAATAGCCCTCACAGACTACCCATTTCTGCGACACAAATATAATCCAGCAGACTAAGCAATTTGTAATAAAATAACTTAACCAAATAGTTAGGATTGTTCCTAAGTCACTTTTACATAGACTCGATCTAGAACACTAGGACTCGCCTAAGTTCCCAGTGACAAAATCCATTCTGACTTTGGGGTAAGGCTGAAGGAAAACTCGGCCGACCATTCGAGAATAGATCGGTGAGACAAAAAACCTCTCGGAATGTAGATCATCACCAAAAAAATAGGTTTACCTAGGGAATTACATACATAACATGGATCTACTGAGATTATTTACATTATACACATGCAGAATGGGTTTACATTATAAGATGATGATAGCTGAATGACACGGACATGTCAATCAGACACTATCCCTTTTGCGAAAAAATGGGGTGTACTACTATGGGTCATTGACACGTAGTGGTCAACAGGGCCCTAAGTCTAAACTTAGGAAATTAAAATAATTAATGGGTATTAATTTAAACTTTGGGTGAAACTTCTAGAAGAAGGCGAAGATCAAGTCAAATGATCCTAACCATTGATTAGAATCTAATTTGGGTCGTTGATTAATCAACGAGAGAATTATAAGAGGAGGCTTGATGGGAACTTGGAGAACACACCAGAGGCAGATACTTAGTTACCCGAGTAAGATCAATTTTCTCATTGGTAGAAGTTCGTCAAGAGAAAATCGAATCGGAGGGAGAGTTGCTGGTGAGAAAGGAAGAAAGGGCATCAGCATCTTTAGAGAGTGCAAGGCAACAAGACCTAGAGCAGGAACAGGGTGATGCAGAGATAGGCAAGGCAGAGGCAGATTGACACAGAGCCTGCGTGGGCAGCTGCACGATGGGTCAGAGTGAGAAGTTTGATGCCGAGGGACGCAAAAGGATTTCGGGGAAGAGGAGTACTTCACCTGGATCAGAAAATTGTCAGGAAGCGTCTATAAAATTTCTCATTCTTGTTTTGATGGTTGTAATTTTGTACATGAGAATTTGTTGAAGAATAATAAAACCCTTATCTGCTGCACCGGTTTTCCCACATTGGATTTTTTTGGGGACGATCGTCCAAAAATAACTGTCATTGTGATTGTATTTGTGCCAATATTTTTCCTTACATTTACTTTTACAATATTTTCATTGTGAATGCTGCAGTAGAATATATTTCGATATTTGTTGTAAAAATACTATGAATAACTTATTTTTGAGATAATAAGTAGAAGAAATAATATTAATCATTGTAGTAGGACTTCTATTTAGAAATTTCACATGATATCGGAGCTAAGGGAACGTAGAAAGAAGAAGCCGGAAGACCCAGCATTGAAGGAAGAAAGGAATTCGAAATTCCTGCAGGGGCAGTAATTTAAATCTCCATGGGGGTTGCGCAGTTCAAAGCCAAAAGGATTAGATTTCATGGGAAAACTCTCTCTCAGTGAGTCGATAGAGTGGTAAGTCTTTCCAATTGAAATTTGTTAGTGGTAGAAGGAACAACACAACAAAAGATTCAGCGAGGGGTTATCTCAGGTGGGATGCAATTTTTTTTCCTACAACAATTGCTAGGACAAGTTAGCATCAGAAATTGGCACAATATGGATACTCAAAGTGTCTCGTATTTATCTACCAGATTAGATGAAGAATTTGTATGCCTAGAAAATTCAGCATCAGCATATGTTTGGTACATTGATAGCGAGGCTTCAGCTCATATGACTAGAGTACGAGAACATTTCTTGAGATATCAAGAAGAACAAATGGACTTCGAAACCTCTATGGGAAACATAACGAAATGTACTCCAGTAGGGAGAGGCACCATATCATTTCAGACGGAAGCAAGGACTAGCATCCGAGCCACCAATGTTCTGCATGTGCCAGGATTAGGAATGAACCTGATTTCAGTGTCACAGTTACAAGACAAGGGATACAATGTATACTTCATAGGAAAGAAAGTATACATCAAGCATCCAAGCTGGAAGAAGAAAAAGCAAATTGGGATTTGAAGCAACAAGTCGTATAAATTGCAGCTTGAGTCACCAATGGCACTGATAGGCAACAACTATAATGGTGAGGAGCAAAACGATTTATGGCACAGGCGAATGGGGCATTTACACCATGGAGCACTGAGGACGCTCAAAGAGACTGTTATAGGAGTACCAATCCTTAGTAGTGAACATGATGAATTATGCAAAGAATGTGTACTAGAGAAGTACGCTAAAGCAACTTTTTCCAGAGGTAACAATATAGCAGAATGTGTATTAGGATTAATACGCTCAGATATTTGTGGTCCTATAATGTCCATAAGAGCTCTTAGTGGTGTTGAATACTTGGTCACCTTTATCAATGATCACTCCAGAAAAACCTGGATCTATTTCTTAAAGACCAAGGATGAGGTCTTTAATCGTTTGCGAGAGTTTAAAGCTCTTGTTGAAAATATGACAGGGAAAAAGATAAAGGTATTGCATTCAAATAATGGTGGAGAATATACAGACAAGACTTCACATATTTCTGCGCAAAGGAGGGCATCAAAAGAGAATGGACGACTCCATATAATCCGGAGTAGAATGGAGTAGCGGAACGAAAAAAATAGAACTATTGTTGGGGCAACCAAAGCTATGTTGTATGATTAAGATCTACCTAGGTATCTATGGGAAGAAGCTTGCAACACAACAGTGTATATCTAGAATAGAACTCCTCATAGAGAATTGGGGAAGAAAACGCCTGAAGGGGTCTTCACAGGGAAGAAGCTGGAAGTCAGTGATCTCAAGATATTCGGAAGTGTGGCTTATTGTCACATTCCAAACGAGAAGTGCAGTAAACTGGATCAGACTGCAGAAAAGGGGTATCTTGTAGGATACAACGAGACCTCAAAGGCATACATAATCTACATTCCTAGTAGCAGAAAAATTGTAGTGAGACAGGATGCAAAGTTCATGGAGGATAGAGCTTTCAGGAAATCTCGTGAAATGTCTACAGAAGATCAGTCATGAGATGTTCCATTAGTCCAAAAGCAGCAGGGGCAGCAAGGAAGACAGCAGGAGGACAGACACCTGGATCGAGTACAGTGACCAGTACCAATATCTCTTCAGAAGGAGGAATTCAGATAGTTCTCAGTAGATGGAAAGACAAGATCAGGAGGAGGAGTCAGTTGAGCCTCCCACCACCAATGGTAGAACCAGCAGAGAAGTATGACAGACATTGAGGAATGTAGAGGAGTTTGTTGGAGCTCCTAGAACCGAGAAAAGGCAATCTAGACAACATGACAGATACCAGGCATTAGTAACTCAAGTTGAAGAACCCTCTAGTTTTCAGGAAGTTGTTCAACGCCAAGTATGGGTGGATGCCATGGTAGAAGAATACAACTCCATCATGACGAATGATGTTTGGGAAGTAGTACTTAGACCATAAGATAAATCAGTTGTAGGATCACGATGGATCTACAAGATCAAGCATGCTGCAGATGGCAGTATAGAGAAGTACAAGGCAAGGTTCGTGGCAAAGGGGTATGCTTAGAAAGAATGAATAGACTATGAAGAGACCTTCGCCCCAATTGCTCGATACACCTCTATCAGATCTGTTATATCCCTACCAACTCAAATGGGATGGGAAATTCACCAGATAGATGTCAAGACAACATTCTTGAACAGGTTGATAGAAGAGGAGGTGTATATAGAACAGCTCAAAGGCTTCGAAACTCATGAGAAGAGAACTCGTGTTTGCAGATTAAAGAAAACCATGTATGGGCTCAAGCAGACACTTAGAGCATGGTATGGTCGAATTGATAGTTACTTGTAGCAGTTGGGATTTGTCAAGAGTGATGTTGATTCCAATCTCTATTATTTGATGGTAGAGAATGAACCACTTATTCTGGTATTATATGTAGATGACCTGTTCCTAACTGGCTCATCCAGGCTCATCCAGGATTGTAAGAAGAATCTTGAAGCTGAATTCGACATGAAGGACATGGGGTTGATGCAATATTTTCTAGGGTTGGAAGTTTGGCAGAAGAATGGGGAGATCTTCCTTGGACAAGGAAGATACACTACAATTTTTTTGAAGAGATTCAGAATGTAGGATTGCCGACCCATGGATACTCCCATGATCACCAATTGGAAGAAAATAGATGCATCAAGAGACAAGGAAGTAGACCCCACCTTGTATGGGCAGCTCATTGGGTCGCTCATGTATCTGGTCAACACTAGGCCAAACATTTGATTTGCTATCAACACTCTTAGTCAGTTCATGGCGGAACAAAAAAGGGTGCATTGGGCAACAACTAGGCACATTCTTAGGTATGTGTGTAGAACAATCAGATATGGGTTGAAATACTCCCAGGGGGAGGACGTCAGATTGAATGGGTTCACAGATGCAAATTGAGCAGGTAGTTTAGTAAACCGAAAAAATACCTTGGGGTACTGCTTCAGTGTTGGATCAGGGATGATATCTTGGTGCAGTAGGAAGCATAAATCAGTAGCTCTGAACTCAGTGGAAGTAGAATGTATGACAACCAACACAGCTACGTGCGAAGCTATATGGCTCAAAAAAATTCTTGTGAGCTTGTTCAGAAAAAGGATGGAAGCAACCAAGGTTTACTGTGATAATCAGAGTTGTATCAAACTCTCTTAAGGATCCAGTATTTCATGATCGGTTGAAACACATAGATATACGTTGTCACTTTATCAGAGACTGTGTTCAGCGTGGGGCAGTACAACTACAATATGTCCTCACAGGAGAGCAAGTAGTCAGTGTACTCACAAAGGCTCTCGGAAGAGCTAAGTTCACTCAATTCAGAGAGCAGATGGGTATGGTAGAAAATCCGTTTCAGTAGTAGCAATAGTTTACAATGCACGAACAGTTGGCAGTGGCAGTGCCAGCAGCAACATAGATGCAAAAGTTCAGAGGCAGTTGCAGTATGGATGCAGTGTTGACAGTGGCAGGGTCAGCAGCAGTACAGTTGCAACAACAACACAGTGGTTGGTGGACAGCATGTCAGACATCAGCAACACAAAGGACGATACTTCAGAGTCAGAGCAGTATACAGCAGCGTATATTGCTAGAGCACATTCCTCGCTCAAAGGGAGTGTTGATTTGGGGTCATCGGATGTGCTCTAGGCCTCAAAATTTGCAGGGAGGCTTAGATACATGCATTCTCCAATACTTAGAAATCTTTTGGAAAATTCCACCTAGAAACAGTTTTATTAAAATAATTAATTATTTTTAATGGGACCCTAAGTCTAAACTTAGGAAATTAAAATAATTAATGGGTATTGATCTAAACTGTGGGTGAAACTTCTAGAAGAAGGCAGAGATCAAGTCAAATGATCTTAGCCATTGATTAGAATCTAATCTGAGTCGTTGATTGATCAACGAGAGGATTAAAAGAGGAGACTTGATGAGCACTTGGAGAACACAACAGAGGCAGATACTCAGTTACCCGAGTAAGATCGATTTTCTCACTGGTCGAAGTTCGGCAAGAGAAAATCAAATCAGAGGGACAGTTGCAAGTGAGAAAGGAAAAGAGGGCATCAACATCTTCAGAGAGTGCAAGGTAGCAGGACGTAGAGCAGGAACATGGTGACGCAGAAAGAGGTAAGGCAAAGGTAGATTGACGTAGAGCCTGTGTGGGCAGCTAGACTCTAGACCAGAGTAAGAAGTTTGGCGTAGAGGGACACAAAAGGATTCTGAAGAAGAGGAGTACTTCACCTGGATCAGAAATTTGTCAGGAAGCGTCTGTAAAATTTCTCATTCCTGTTTTGCTGGTTGTAATTTTATACATGAGAATTTGCTGAAGAATAATATAACCCTCATCTACTGCACCGGTTTTCCCACATTGGGTTTTTCCAAAGACGATTGTCCAAAAATAACTATCATTGTTATTGTATTTGTGCCAATATTTTTCCTTACATTTACTTTCTGCAATATTTTAATTGTGAAGGTTGCAGTAGAATATATTTCGATATTCGCTGTAAGAATACTGTGAATAACTTATTTCTGAGATAATAAGTAGAAGAAATAATATTAATCATTGTAGTAGGACTTCTATTTAGAAATTTTCACATAGAGATGTGATCTTTCTTAAATCTTCCAAGGTTGACAATGTTGTTGAGTGACAGCTTGGTCACTTGGAAAAATTTGGGCATGCAAAAACTTTTCAAGAGTTTGATGAGATTACACATCTTAAAGGGAGGATTCCTATACTAGATCAATCTATGGAATCTCCTTCTGAAGCACTCTCTCCCCCTCATGAAGCTCCAACCATTGATCAAGAAGACACTTTGAGTGATGTGATTGAGAGAATTGGGAGGCTAAATCTTGATTCAACCCCATCTTAGTCAACTAAGCAGCCTAGGCCATCTCAGAAAGGTCCTCCAAAATGTTTCACAAAGACACTTGAAAGTGTTCATCGTGATGAGGTTGGAAAGACAAGAATAAGAATCTCAACTAGACAGAATGGAGGTGATGTAGACGATCATGATTCACCTATTAATACAAATGTTTCTTATGATTGTGAACTAAATTTGTCTACAAATTTTGAACCATCTTCCTTCATCAAAATCGCTTCTCATGATGAATGGAAAGAAGCGATGCAAAAAAAAAATATGATGCTTTGATAAAGAATGACACCTGGAAGCTGGTTGATCCTCCACTTGAAACCAAACTAATAGGCTGCCAATGGGTCTTCAAGAACAAGTATAAAGCATATGGCTCACTTGACAAGCATAAAGCTAGGCTCGTGGAAAAAGGTTTTGCACAGAAGGAAGGGGTCGATTATGAGGAGACCTTTGCCCCCACAACAAAATGGGTTACCTTCCAGATACTCTTTGCCTTGACAGCTTAGAACAGTTGGAAACTTCATCAAATGGATGTAAAAACTGAAAGAGAATGTATTTATGTCCCAACTAGAAGGATTTGTTGTGAATGCTCGAGAACATAAAGTATGTAAGCTTGTCAAATACTTGTATGGCTTCAAGCAAGCACCGCAAGCTTGGTACGAGAAATTGACTAAGCATCTTGATGATGCAACTTTGTTTGTCAAGAAAGTTGGAAAAATAGTTGTATATCTTGGGGTGTACGTAGATGATCTTCTGATGGCAGTGAACAATGAGAACTACATTGCATCCATAAAGAAAGAATTGAGGAAAGGTTTTGTAATGACAAATTTGGGCTATGTTCACTACTATCTTGGTATTGAAGTAACTGAACATTTGAAGCTTATATTCCTCTCTCAGAAGAAGTACATTGGAGATATGTTGCACAGGTTTGGCATGCCTGAGTGCAATCCTTTGACTACTCCAATGGAACAAAATTTAAAGCTCACATCTACTAAAGGAAAATAATTTGAGGATGCAACAAAGTACAAACAACTCGTAGGAAGGCTCAATTACCTGACTACTACCAGACCTGACATTTTATTTGTTGTTGGCATCCTCTCCAGGTTTATGCAAAAGCCTTATGAGAGTAATTGGTCTGCTGCAAAAGAAGTTATATAAAGTATTTTAAGGAAACTCAAGACTTTGGACTCAAGTATACACAAGTGGATGACTTCAACTTGATTGGATACTCTGATTCAAATTTTGATGGAGATAAAGAAACTGGAGTATCTACTTCACCTTATGTTATGAGTCTTGGATCAAGAGCTATTTCCTGGAGGTCACGCAAATGGTCAGTTCCAACAGATTCCACAACTGAGACAAAATATGTGGCAACAACTGAAGCAACAAAGGAAATTGTGTGGCTCAAGAAAATTCTGGAAGATTTGCAAGAGAAACAAGTGCATTCAAATCCTCTTTTGATTGATAACATTTTTGCAACAAAGTTGGCAAAGAACCCAAAGTTCCATGATCAAATCAAGCACATTAATACAAAGTATCATCTGATTCAACATCATGTTGAGGCCAAAAAAATCCACCTACGACATTGTTCCACAAATGAATAGATTTTCGACATTTTCACCAAAGTGCTTAGAAGAGAAAAGTTTGAAAGATTTAGAATGATGCTTGGACTCACCAACATCCCTTCAAATTAAGGTGGGGTATGTTGACACCTAATCCTAACGGACAGGGAAATTCATGTTAATATTCTAAATAGAAAATAAAGGACATTGGAAGATGAATCCCAATAGTCTCCCTCTCCTTGTATATATCCTTGTTTTCCTCTTAATGCAAAAATCAATTCATTAGTGGAGTGACTCTCATGGTCTGACAAGGCCGAACTGATTGTGCAAAGGGAACTTGAGTTTCCGGATTAATTTTCCAGTGGAGAAAAATTGTATGCCATAGCTTTGCCAGTGAAAGGCAAGCAATGGTATTTCTCAATTTCACTGAAGTAATAATAATATAAACCCTCATCTGCAGACTGGTTTCCCCAAATTGGGGTTTTTCCAGGGACAATTTGTCTAAAAATCTTGGTGTCATCTATTTTGAGTGTGTGCATTTTTTCTCAGTTCCTGTGTTTATTTGTGAAGATTGCAGTAGTGAATGAATCATTATTTGCTTTAATCATTTCTGAAGACAAATCACTTGCATAACTTAGAAGATTAATTTCTAGTTGCTACTATTAAGGAAATTTCACATGGTGATGGTGGTTACAGACAGTAATGTACAAGCATGGAGAACAAACATTTTGCTTAAAAGGTCCCTGCAAAATACTAAATGTCAGTTGTAAATCCCCCAAGGCACAAATATTGTGTATAAAACATTGGAGGTAAAACTGAAAATTCTTTGAAGAAGACACTGAACTCTTAAAACCTGCATGATGGGTATAGTAGTCATATTAATGTGGAACAAGACAAGTTACATGCCATTGTAAGCTTGCAATTTAAGAATGCATCACAAAGAAAACCAACACAAGGAATTGGGACCCACAAAACACATATGCACCTCTAAGCAGTTTTAATACTTGAGCGAGAAAGGATGCTATCACATGAACTTAGGGCCCTGCACCTCTGAACTTCAATATACACCAATCCTAAATGAACTGAAAATAAAAGTGACCCTACGAAAGATTTAAGATATTATGAAGATTATGAACTATTTATATTTGCATCATCAACTATATAAACTATTGACATGGAATGCCCGAATTACAGTAGAAAGAAACATCTACCAACTGTCAGGTGCTTTAGTTTTGCATCTGATTTCTACTGACAGAAGTTGGTAACAATCAATCTAGTGATTCTTAGTCTAATGTAATTTCTTTCCTCCATTTTGGCATATAATCAAAATGAACAGAACCATAGTTCAAGTCACTTTTACTTCTGTAATGCATATCTTTCAGACAATTTATTCAATTGGCAAAAAGGGATAATTATCTCCCGACAATTGAATTTTGTAGCTCTCTTCAGGGTAGAAGACACATCTTTCATGTATTACAATGGACTTGTCACTCATGTAAAATGAATTTTGAAATGCCTTGCACAACCGTATTAACTGATATGGAAAATACAGGTCTTATCTCATTGAAGAGGTGAAGCATATCATGGTTCTCATTTATCTTTGAACTTATCCTCTACTAATGTTTTTCAAGAAAAGAAAAAAAAAAAAAAATCATTTTACAAAACTAGGCAGTGCCATTAAGCAACTTGTATTGCCAAATCATGACCACCAACACATTGTTTCCATACCATGATACTTACAATCATTCTTTTCATAAAAACAACTCATTCAAGCCATTGAAAGTAAAGGTTTACATTTTACCTTCTATAAAATTCTTGATTAGGAAAAAATGATGCTATAATAATTAACCAGGAAATAAATGCAGTCGAATGATAATATATAATCGCCATCAGCACAAAACATCTGGCTCTCAAATATTTTAGCACACATCCAATTTTGTTTTGAGCAATTGATGGGTATCCAATCCAGGCTTCCTTAAAACTATTGAAAACACCTTGTTCAGCTCAAGCATGGTATCTCCACTAAAAGTAGGATCTGATCTCCATGCAATATGCTCATCTGGTCTAACCAATAGTACACCTGGCTTTGTCATTTTACATAATTCCAACCATGATCCTGAAATTTCCTCAACATCAACCACAAACTCTGTGTTCTCTCTCCTCCAATCCTCTCCCTCGAGTACAGATTGCATTTGTTGTGTTATTGACCCTTCACTTTCATGCCATGCATCTATGGATTCCTTTGAAAGACGACTGGCAGAAATGCCTCCTGGCCAAATAATACAAACCTTGAGAGGCACTTTATAAACTTTTGCAATTTTAAATGCAGCATCAGCCCAAATATAGCATGTTTTACTGGGTGTGGCTATGAGAAGAAACTCGGTCACATTCCCAGAAAAAAGGTCTAGAGTTGAGCAAATTTCCTGCCATTATAAAAAATAGTACAAGAATTGTGAGACAGATATTACACTTTAGAAAATAAAGACAAACTAGCAAACAACAATGGTGAACCAACGTGTAAAATCCTAAATCAGCTATTGCTATTCTGTGACAAGATGCAGATCCCAAGAACTAAGAATTCATGTATTTTCTACTCTGCACTGTGGATAAAACTTCCTATATATGTGCTTTCAGATAAAATCATTTCCAGTTATTTCACCTCAAACACAAAATAGACATCCTGCCTCAGTGCCCAACACATAGAGGGATAAATCAACTCTCTCTCATGTTCTATAGCCAAGAAAATGAGATATTTACAGGCATATGAAGGAGTGACAACCCACTGCACAGGAACAGCCTAACGAAGATCTAATATAAACTATGTACCAACAGTCCTGCTGTAAGGCCATCCTGTAAAATTGCTAATGTTACGCTCAATCTATTTTATCTCAACCATGAAAAGCAGACTGAAAACAAAGGCAATTCCTCCTAAACTGATGTCCAAATTTGAACCAGTTGATGTGAAGTGATGTAAAGGGTTATTTCCTACATTCCACCAAGTTCTGAAATGGGGGAGTACAAGAGCAGGGAGACATGCATACAAGGGGGACATGTGGGAACACCCCCAAATTTTAGCGAAATTAGGGGGGAGAGGGGATGTTGGGGTCCCTGTATCTAAAATTATAAAAATAAGTATACTAATGATAAAATCCCAACAATAACAATTCATCCCAAGCAAATTCATCATTGTGCAATCCAGCGGAAACACTATCCTGCCAATCCTAAAATCCTGAAACTGTTAACTCTGTTGAACTCTGAATGGGGGAATATGAAATTCTACTTTCTCCATATGTAGTCTGATGATGTCTCCCTTTTGGAGAAACATGTCCCCTACACTGGTGAAACGTTTCCCCAAATATTTCCCTGGGTTTCCGCTGAAGGAGGACACTGGGAAACATTTCCCTGGGTGCCCTCCGCGCCCCCCAGTCCCAGTGCATGGGAAATGTGCTGGGTGCATCCCTGTGGAACACTAGTTCTTTCAGTAGAGCTGGTATGATTGATAGCTCAGAAAGCAAACAATCATCAGCATACTTTCATGGAGATGTAGCAAATAAATAATTACACCTCATTGTTGATGAACTGCTATGGACATTAAGAGAATGTTAGGACATAAAACTCAGACAATCAAAGTGCTCCAAGATAAGATGCACAGAAAGCAAACTAGTCAAAGCCAAAATCTTTGTTGACAAAACGAGTGAAATTTGATCCATGCTCTACCATGGCAACCATGATATTATGAAAATAAAAAAAGAAGAGAAATAATGATATCATAAAAAGCATTACAAATTTACACGGTATTCACCTTGTTGAGATGAAACTTGTTTTGACTCAGAATCCTTAATTGCATATGTGGCAAGCGCGATCCAGGTTTAGAAGACGGAACATATTCTCGCCTCCTACCTGTTGGTTTTTCCTCTAATACATTGTCTTCCTTCTCAACTTCAGGAACCAAAGCACCTTGTTCATATCTAAACAAGAAAATGGCCATTTTTATTAGTGACCAACAACATACAACTCACAGAATGCTTTTAAGACAGCAAAATAAAAAAGCTACATATTTCAGAGAATGCAAGCATATTCTACTTGAATGTTATCTTTCAAATTTGATACCTTCAATAGAAGAACTGGCCAAAAAGTAAAAGAGACAAAATCGTTGCCTTAGAGATAGAGGAAAGCATCATACCTGAAACCAAGGTCTTCAGAAGGAAACTGAAGTTGAAGACTCTGACCTTCTTTTAAGATATGCTCCACTCTCTCAAGCCTTAGGGATCCCAAGGGATTATATCTGCTGAGAAATGGTGTTGCCAGCTGTGCACGACCTAATGCAAAAATGCTCTCCAAAAATACTGTTTGCAACCCACTCGGAAGAATAGAACCAATGCCACTGTTCATTGCCTGATGCACTATCCTAATCCAGTAGAACCAAACAAGTAAATAAACTCAGAAACATGAAAGATGGGGAAACAAGCCAAACACATTCAAGAGCAAGAAACAAATCCTATTACCTGAATTTGCAATATTTGGGTTAAGCCCCAGTGCAGAGGGAACAGACATTGCTGCATTGAAATTTGCCAAACTTAATGCGGTATTGAACTCTGCTATCTGTTCTCACAGGAAGAACAGAGAAATATATAAAGGCTTCTGCCTAGGATCACAATTTAAAGCATACAGAGAGAAATAAGCAATCAAAAAAGTTGATATAAAATTTCAAGATGTCCCTTACCGGTTTGCGCTCCATTTCATAAGTGCTAAGTATAGCAGGTGAGGCATGTCCATTCAGGACAGAAGCTAATTTCCATGCTAAATTATGTGCATCCTGTATGCCCGTGTTCATTCCTGCATTGGCAGAAGATTTGTCAGTTGATTGTTTATACAAGGAAATGGGTATCATAATAAATTTCTCTAGGAATTATGTTAGATAAGATAAGATAATTATATTAATGTCCAATAAATGACCACAAAAGTAGGTCAATGGGACTGCTGAGTACAATGATGTCGATACAAGCAGGAGTACCAAAAGGTCTCCTATATAAAGAACATGAAATAAAGTAGAAACATAATGTCTATATGCTAAAACATGGAAAACCCTCTACTCCAAGTGTGGGTGGCTGCAGAAAGGGACCAAAGACTAGGCCATGATCCACTAGATCTATCTCTCCTAACACTCAAGGCTGAATGAAGAAAACTCAAAATAGAATGGTGCCTCGAGGGAGAGTGGGAAGATCTGGACCCTCTGCTGCACTGCCGCCAGGAAGGGGTAACCCACTTCTGGTGTCTAGGTGACCTTGGCTGCCTGATGGTAAGAGATCTGGTCTGGCCATGTCTCTGAGGTCTCTGACAAAGGGGAATGGTCGCACGGGTCCGGTAATTCATCCCTAACGATTGTTAGAGACTTGGAATATTAACAGTCTAATACTCAGGAATAAAGTAATAAAGTCACATTATGAATAAGTGATCTTAATAAAGAATCATTATTTTAAATAATGGCTAGGTCAATTGGAATTTGGTAGCACAACTCCCTAATAATTGAGATACAAATAAATCTCCCTCATTGTATTAAACAACTCCAATCATAATCAAATATTGCATTACACATATTTTGTGTATCTTGTATTCATTATTTAATATAGTATCAAAAAATACCAAAGTCTTTGAGCCTATGAAGATTGGATTTAAAATTTATTGGATATCGTTCATGGGTCAGAAGAGTCTAGAGAGAATAGAAAGGTTGAAGGATAAAACAAGAGAAATAAAGCCAGACAAGAAATAAAATTGCAAGTGATTTTCCAACTTAGAAAATTGTGAGAATTACAAAATAAATAAAAAGGGCATTGGCCATAAGAGAAGATAAGACAGACAATTAAGACACAAAATAGTAGATAACCTGCCAAGCAAACTGTACAACCTAGATGCAAAATACAGTCTTTGAAATGCTAGTTTTTGGGTTTACTCTGGAAGTGTTTACACCATGTTTGGGGTGCTCCACGAGATTTGTGGTACATGGTGTATGATTACCAGTGTTTTAAAAATCAGTTCAAGTCAACTTGGACTCAGTCAACTCGATCAAGTTGACCAATGACGAGTCACGATATTGACTCGACCTGTTGCTTGGTTCAGAGGGCTAGTTTGGTACTGAACCAACAGAGTCAAAACATGACTTAGCCAGTTTGGCTTAAACCAACCCTACTTGGTTGAGTAGGTCCTCAACCCCATCATGGTAGACTTAGCGTGGAAAAATCAATTTATTAAAAAATTAAAGGGAAAAAAATTTAAAAAACCCTATATCCTAGGCCCTACAAAAGGGCTATAAAGAGATCCCCCAACCCCCCATTTGCCTCACACTTGTCATGGACCAAGAACAACCCTTTTTTTTTTGTGGGGACTGCTGTCCACAATTTTGTCAACAGTCCAAGGAAGTCAAGAAATTTTTTCAAAGATCAAAATTGTCTATCAGCATGAATATGTCATTGTAAACCAAATTTCTGCAAGTTCTATTGTAAATGATGCTAGTGTGCCATTTAATTATGGAACAACACCTAGGTATGTCTATGATTTTGGCAAAGGATTTCATCCTAGGAATTTTTAACCTCCCCGAATTATGTGTATTTGTAAACACGCCTAATCGATAGAGTTTTTCCTCCAGCTATAATCCCAAAGCTAGGGTGGAGTTCGTTGACAAGGTCTTAGGTGAATCCTAGTGTTTATTGAGTCTATTGTAAAAGTGTGTTTACGAATAATTCTAGTGCATGGTCCCTCGCAATCAGAAACCATGGCTAAATTATTTTATTATAAACACACTTGGTTTCATACTAGATCATATTGTGTCGCAGAATTGGTTAATGTCTTGAGGGTTTGGTCTAAATGTGTATTTCCCCTTCTAAGGGTTGAATTATTTGTAATATTTGATGTAAAAAATATTTTAGTGCATGGTCCCTCACAATCAGAAATCATGGCTAAAATATTTGATGGTGGAAAAATTATTAATCCCCTCTAGAGTCAATTAATTAATTTTTTTTGGCTAAATTAAATAAAAATCCTAAGCCAGAAAATTAATTAAGTTTGAGTCAAAAAATAATTACAGAGATTAATTTCTCTAAAATTCGTGGGTTGAAAAGAAGTCAAATTTTGGAGGTCTTCCATCAAGGGAAAAATAGATATTTTAAGAAAATTTGAGCCCTTGGACCTTGGTGGTTAAGTCAAAGTCAAATTTTTTAGGAAATGAATCTAAAATATTAATTTTTGGATTAATAAAAGATGGTTTTTAAGAGAAATTCGAATTTTTCCTCAAAAATAAAAATTCGACGGTGGAGATTAAAGGACGATCAAGTTATTTTCAACGGTCGAGATTATTTTGACGATGATCAAGCCAACTAGCCATTATTTTCCTCTTGGAGGGGTTTTCTCTCTATATAAAGAAGCCATTTAGCTTCTATTTTCCATCTTTGGGTGAAGTAATTTTCTACTAATGTACTGAGCTTCTGTTCTGCTGGAATTATTTTTTTCATAATAGAAAGACTTTGGGGTTTCAGTTCATGGTGTTTTTCTATTTGCTGATATGTCGTATGTGCTAGTTTATTTGTTTACGCTCTATACTGTGCCAAATATTGCAACTATTATTTCATTTGTTGGTGATAAGAACATTCTATTGGTACGAGATATCTTAGGTGAACTAATTCACCAAATGATCTAACAGTTATTCTTAAGATTGAATAGAGATTTTGTAATGACCCATCATTAATATAGAGAGCACAAGAATATTAGCATGCATACGATGCATGCATATGATAGCGACATATGCATGTATCGCATGCACCGCACTAGTAACTATATTCTAAATTAACTAAAAATATTAAATATCCTGACACTCCAAATAAAAAAGTCGCATTCACCCATCAGCACACATATTACTTAATGCGTCATGATTAATGAGCAATTACCAATGATATTAAGTTAAAGAGTATAAATTAAAAGGGTTATAAAAGAAATAGATGTAAAAATTAAGTGACTTCTTAAATAAAGGTTATATAATTATAAAGTATATTAATAATTATTAAAAGGATAAATTAAATCAAAATAAAGTTCCTATGTATGAACTTAGGACATTTTAATTAAACAAATAAAATCTTTGATCAGAACCAAAAACACACGTCAATATATCTTTAAAAGAAAGATAAGACTCACATTACATTCAAGAGGTTTCACTGAGAAAGGAAGCAGTGGACTCGCTGGTGGAGAGAGCGACCACTGTCAAGGAACAATACATAAGAAGAGGTCGAAGCTGAAGACAGGGAGAGGAGAAATAGGAGGAAAATTTGTACACAGAGTTTATCATCAGGAACAATTGAGCCTTGCTTGTTCTGAGGTTTCTAGGCATGGGCGAACAGTCTGCTTCAATTGAAAAGCTTACTCGACTGAGTATCGAGGTTATGCTCAGTTTTGGCTGGGTGGTTTCGGTCTTTTGGTAACCGAAGCAGGAGCAGCTTGAGGCATCATCAACCGCAAGAATACAGGTAGGTATTGTCATCAATTCTGTCAGTTAGATTTGTAAAATTTTATGTAATTTTATCACAGGTTCATAATGATTTTTAAGAAATCCTTTACTATTTTTACAATGGCTGTAAAATTCTGTATAGTCCTTACAGAAGAATCCACAGTAAGAACCATTTTTTGCCAACATTTCAAATCCCAATCGGGATCCATCATCAGGACAACTTGAATGCTTGATAGAAGAAGAGCTTAATGGAGAGATTAAATAGTAATGAGGGTGGTAAATTGAAATGAATGTCGGCTCTCTTTTTTTGAATAATAATTTTTGATTAATAATAGAAGAGAGTAATTGAGAGGAATGTCGGCTCTTTCTTTTTTGAATAATAATTTTGATTAATTAATGATGAGCTAATTAATTGATTTAAATTAATACAAATTATTATTATGTTGATCATTATCATATTTAAAATTAATATTAATTTTTAATTAATTAATTATAATATTTTTAATTATAGGTTACTTTTAAATAATTTTGAATAATTTTAATATTAATACATTACACTAATAATTCCTAAGAATACTATTCATAAAATACCAAAATAAACTAATAATATTTCTATTTTATAACAAACATAATAAAAATTGTACTAACATATATTATATTTATTAAATATTAAATATTAAAAATTAAATATTAATAATTGTTAAATATTAAATATTATTACAATATACTAGGATTGTATTATTAATATTAATTATGATCAATATTAATATTATTAGTACTAATTGTTATTATTAATTATTATATTAGTAATAATAATTATTATTAATAATAATATTGACAATTAATATTAATAATTATTCTTATATTAAATTAAAAGTAACCTATTATTAAAAATATTATAATTAATTAATTAAAAATTAATATTAAAATTAAAAGTAACCAATTATTAAATATTATAATTAATTAATTAAAAATTAATATTAATTTTAAATATGATAATGATCAACATAATAATAATTTATATTAATTTAAATCAATTAATTAGCTCATCATTAATTAATCAAAATTATTATTCAAAAAAGAAAGAGCCGACATTCCTCTCAATTACTCTCTTCTATTATTAATCAAAAATTATTATTCAAAAAAAGAGAGTCGACATTCATCTCAATTTACCCTCCTCATTACTATTTAATCTCTCCATTAAGCTCTTCTTCTATCAAGCATTCAAGTTGTCCTGATGATGGATCCCGATTGGGATTTGAAACGTTGGTAGAAAATGGTTCTTACTGTGGATTCTTCAGTAACAAAGTCAAAAGAAATAAACCATAGGGGTCTTAAATCCAGAGTCCTTACAGATTTATAGGTACCCTAGCCCCGACTCCAAGTTCACAGACTATGGGGAAGGACTGACCTTGTTTGAGCTTTGGGATTCATTGTGACAAATTATTTTGCAAGAGGGTTTTGCCCAGTTAATTTTTAGAAATTATTCATCCATAATATCTATTTAAAAATTCTCAAAATTTCTATTTTATCTTGGGCTACAAAAATTTAATCTACTAATTAGAGCTTGTAATTTTATTTGTAGATATTGTGAATAATTCATAAATAATTTTGTAAATAAATTTTGGGCCCTTGTATTTTATTTTTCATCGTGTAAATATTCTCACTAACCCTTTATTATAATTTCTCCTAGTATATAATTAATTTGGGCGTTTTATTTTGAAAAACTTTTAGATACTGTGGATGGCTACTTTGATTTAATTTGCAGGTGCCATAATTCAAAATCTAAAGGCAAATTCGAAATTTTCTGGAAGTGAAGCCCTCAAGGATCAAGGGAATTCAATTTTGTGAGGAGGCCAAGTCTCACAAACCCTAGACGTCTAGGGTTTTCAGGATTATTTTGCAAGTTGGCCATCTTGAATTTAAGGAAGAGGTCTAAGTTCTGAAGGCCCTAACCCTCATTCAACCTAAACAACCAGGGTTTAGGCCTATTTTTTCAACCTTTAGAGGACGTTTGCCAGTCAAACAGGGTTGTCTAGGGTTTTTGCAGAACCACTAGGGTTTGAGGGCTCCTTTATGCCTCAAAAGAATTCAATTTAGCATATTTTGTGGCTGATTTCCATCAGAAAAATTTGGAGGCAACTGCTAGCTTTCTAGCCTCAAATCTAGCATTTTCTTGGCAATTTTTGAAAGGACTGTGAAAATTCTATCACTGCAACAACTGATTTACTTTTCCTACTTATTCTTCAATAAGTTATTTATGAAATTCCTTCAATAAACATTAAAATAAATTATGCTGCAAATATCACACCGTAATATAGAAACAAACACATGCACAAGAATCAACACATTGACACAGTTATTTTGGACAACAATCCCCGAAAAAACCCAATGTTGGAAAATCGGTGCAGTAAGGGAGGATTTTATTATTCGGCAATTTTTCAGTACAATAGGGTGCCAAACTGGCTTACCCACAGAGAGAAAAATTCTCCAGCACCTCTCCAATCCCAGCGTCAGCTTGGCTGACCTCTGCGTGGCTCCTAGACACTCTGTGTCAGCCCCTGCTTGACTGCATCAGCCCTGGGCCTCTCTGCATCACCCACGCAGGCCCAGCTAGTGACTGCGTAGTCTCCTGTTGCCTCTGCGTCTGCCTCTCTTGCCTCAGCACTGGTCTCCAGTTGCTAATCCTGTCTCTTTGTTCTGTACTTGCTGCCTCCTGACTGCTCACCAGACCACTAGTTCCAATTTCTCAGCAAACCCCGCTCCAAAAATTGAAATGACTGGTCTCCCTCAGTGTGTTCTCCAAGTGACCCTCAAGCCTCCTCTTATACTTTTCTCGTTGACAATTCAACGGCTGAGATTAAGTCCCTAATCAACGACTAAGATTAACTCTGGCTTGATCCATGACTTTTGGACCCTTCTAACACAGTTTTATATTAATTCACATTAATATTTTATTTTCCCTAAGTTTAGACTTAGAGACTCCATTAAAAATATTAATTATTTTAATATCTCCCAAACTGCTTAGAATCTGCCCAAACCATTTCTGGGTATTAGAGATCTCATGTGCTTTAGCCTCTCCACCAATTTTCGTGGCTAGAGCACATCCGATGCTACCCCAAATCAACACTCCCTCTTAGCGAGGACTGTGCTCTAGTAATACTCACTGAGTATCACCTTGATCATCCAGCATCAATCCCTGTGCTGATGCTAAGCCTACCTGCCCAACATCCTCTACACTGTTGCATCCTGTACTGCTGCCCATGGCTCTGCCACTGCCACTGCTGCATCTGTACCAATGTTGTTAAAAGCGCGAGCGGGATTAAATCGGCGCCGGGAATAAAGCGGAAAAAATCGGAAAAAGCGGGAAAAAAGCGGAAAAAAGCTGGAAAAAAAGCGTTTGGTACAAAAATATTCATTTTTTTTCATTTTTTTTCGATTTTTTTAATATCTAAACCATCTACAAAATAAAATAAATACATTGACACATAAATATGATAAAAAAACTAATATATAAGATGTTTAATATCATTTCTAGCGCTAAAATCGCACATAACATTGAATCATGTCCTGAATAGTAAGTCCTGACTCCTAAGTCCCAACTCAGCCTCAAAATATCAACAAAAAATATGATAATGTATCTCATCATGTCATAATGTCATATACAATAAAATGAGGTCTAATCCTATTGATTTCCTCTGCCCCTCTTGCGAGAAAATGCCACAGCTTTCCCTTTCCCTCTAGATATAGATGCTGGTGCCTATGCTGGTGGAGATGGCAGTGGAGTCAGATGTGCTCTAGAAGCTGAAGAACTAGAAGTAGGAGCTATAGGAGGTAGACCACGTCCTCTACTGGTGGCAGGGGTAGCCCGAGCAGGTGGTGTCACCTGGAAACATTACAATCTCCCAATCCTGAAATCCTGAAAAACTGATAAGTCTGCTGGATTTTAAATGAAATCTAAAATTCTACTTTCTCCATATGAAATCCAATGAGGTTGGAACCACTCTCAAACATCCTGAGTCATTTCATGGTAATGTTAAAAATTTAAGTAAAAGGATGAAAATGAAGATTAAGGAGAATGTCACTTTTACTTTAAGAATTTAACATTACCATGAATAGCATATCCATACTAGGGCCTAGAATTGATCATTAAGCTGCCCCACTCAAAAATTATTTGTTTCTTTCCAAAAAAATTGCATTGAAAAACCCAAATGACCAAATGAAAAACCAAATTTTTTTTTATAAAATCGTGCTGTCCTGGCAACCCAACGCTTTTTTCGGAAAAAAGCGCGCTTTTTTCGAAAAAAGCGGCAAAAAAAATTTTAGCCGCTTTTTTCCCATAAAACGCGCGATTAAATCGGCTTAGGGAAAAAAGCGCGCTTTTAACAACACTGATCTGTACGACAACTCCCTCTACATCCGTGCTGTTTCTGGTCCTTTCTCCCAACACTGCATCTGCACTGCAACTCCCTCTGCATCCGTGTTGTAATCACTCCCATTTCTGCTACTGAAATGGGTTCTTTACCATCCCCATCTTTTCCTTGAAGTAGTCAAACTCTATCCCTCCAAGGGCCTCGGTGAGGATGTTCGCCACCTGTTCTCCTGTGGGTGTATAGCTCAACTGTATAGCTCCTCGTTGGACACAGTCCCTGACAAAATGACACCAGATATCCATATGCTTCGACCTATCATGAAATATTGGATTTTCAGAGAGCTTGATGCAACTCTGATTATTGCACATGATCCTGGTCGCCTCCATATTCCTTCTGAATAGGTTCACAAGCAGTTTTCTAAGCCATATGGCCTCACACGAAGTTGTGCTCGCCGCCACATATTCTGCCTCAGATGAGCTCAGAGCCACAGACTTTTGTTTCCTACTGCACCAGGAGGTCATTCCTAATCCAATGTTGAAACAGTACCCAAAGGTACTTTTCCGATCCACTGAACTTCCTGCCCAATTTGCATCAGTAAATCCACTCAAACTGATATCCTTACATTTGGTGTACAAGAGTCCATAATTCACTATTCCCTGTAAATACCTGAGAACGTGTTTGGCTGCTGCCCAGTGTGCCCTCTTCGGTTCTACCATGAACTTACTAACGGTGTTGACAACATAACAAATATCTAGCCTTGTATTAACCAGATACATCAGGGACCCTATGAGCTACCTGTATAGGGTGGGATCAACATCCTTGTCTTCTGATGCATCAATCTTCTTCCAGTTGGTGATCATTGGCGTAGCCATGGGTCTACAGTCCTCCATCCCGAATCTTTTCAGGATTTCTGTAGCATACCTCCCTTGCCCAAGGAAGATTTCTCCCTTCTGCTGCCAAACTTCCAACCCTAGGAAGTAATGCATTCGTCCCAAATCCTTCATATCGAATTCTGTGGCTAGATTCTTCTTGCAATCCCCAATGAGTTTGGATGATATTGTCAGAAAGAGATCATCCACATACAATACTAAAATTAGCTACAGGTTCTCTACAACCAGATAGTACAGATTTGGATCCGCATCACTCTTGACAAATCCCATCTTCTGCAAGTAGCCATCTATTCGACCATACCATGCTCTCGGTGCCTATTTCAGCCCATACAAGGCTTTCTTTAATCTGCATACATGAGACTTATTCTCATGAGTCTCAAAGCCCTCTGGTTGTTCAATGTATACATCTTCGTCTATTACCCCATTCAGAAATGCCATTTCGACATCCATCTGATGAATATCCCATCCCATCTAAGCTGCAAGAGATATCACAGTCCTAATAGATGTATACCTGGCTACCAGGGCGAAGGTCTCCTCGTAGTCAATTCCTTCATTTTGAGCATACCCCTTAGCCACAAACCTAGCCTTGTATTTCTCAACACTGTTGTCTGCAGCGTATTTGATCTTGTAGATCCATCTTGAACCTAACACTGATTTGTCTTGAGGCCTTGGCACCACCTCCCAAACACAGTTCCCCATTATGGAGTTGTACTCCTCTACCATCGTGTCTAGCCAAACCTGATGTTGAGTTGCCTCCTTGAAACTGGCATGCTCTCCATCCTGAGCTACTAATGCTTGATATCTATCTGGTTGTTTTAGCTCCCTCTTATTGTTTCTTGGCGCACTGATCAAGTCCTCTACATCTCGCAAAATCTGACGAAGTTCCCTGCTAGTTCTTCCTCTGCCAGTAGGTGCTTCTGTTAGTTCCTCCTCCTCATCCTGAGAATCTTCCTAACCCAAGGAAGAGTTCTTTACTTCCGTTGGTTGAAGAGGCTTAACCAGCGACTCCTCTTTCGACTGCTCCACGGAAGGCATCTCATGAGATTTTCTGAAGGCCCATGTCCTCCATGAACTTTACATCTCGTCGAACTACTACCTTCCTGCTCCCTGGAAGATAGATTCTGCATGCCTTAGCGTTCTCACTATATCCCTCCAAATATCCCTTTTCCGTAGTTTGATCCAACTTCTTCCACTTTTCTTCGGGTATGCGGCAATATGCTAAACTCCCAAATATCCTGAAATGACTGACTTCAGGTGTCTTTCCTATGAAAACTTTCTCTGGAGTAATCTTGCCCAATGCCCGATGAGGAGTCCTGTTCTGAACATAGACTGTTGTGTTGCATGTTTCTGCCCACAAGAATTTTGGCATATCATGATCATACATCATGGCCCTAGTTGCTTCTACAATAGTCCTGTTCTTTCTTTCTATTACTCCATTCTGCTCCGGATTGTAGGGAGTTTTCCACTCTCTTCTGATGCCCTCCTTAGCGCAAAAATCAGTGAAGTCCTTATCGACATACTCTCCACTATTATCTGAGCGCAGAACTTTTATTTTCTTCCCAGTCAAATTCTCCACCAGAGCCTTGAACTCCTTGAATCGACAGAAAACCTCATCCTTGGTTTTCAGAAAATAAATCCAAGTTTTCCTTAAGTGGTCATCAATGAAGGTAAGGAAATACTCGACAACACTGAGAGATTTGACGAACATAGGTCCACAGATATCTGAGTGTATTAGTCCTAGTACACTCTTGGCCCTGTGTTTGCTTCGAGAAAATGCTTCCTTGGCATGCTTTCCTAGAGCGCATCCCCTGCATATATCATCTCGTTCCGTACTCAGATCTGGAACTCCTGTTACAGTGCTCCTGAGAATTCTCAGAGCTCCATGGTGCAAATGACCCATTCTTCTTTGCCATAGTTCGTTCAAGTCCTTGTCTCCATGACTGCCTATTAGTGCCATTGGTGATTCTAGTTGTAATCTGTACAACCTATTACTTTTGATCCCGATCTACACTTTCTTTTTCCAATTCGGGTGTTTGATGTATACCTTCTCCTTGATGAAGTAGATGTCATAGCCCTTGCCTTGAAGTTGCGACACGGAAAGTAAGTTCATCCCCAATCCTAGTATATGCAGCACATTTGTAGCATGGAATCGTTCTCTCGACTCTGTTTGAAAAACTATGGCACCCTTCCCAACTAGAGTACACTTTGCCTTGTTCCCCATGGTGATCTGAAAGTTCATCTTCTCTTCTAGATATTCTGAGAAACATTCCCTGATTCCCGTCATATGCCACAAGGCTCCACTGTCTATATACCACACTTCTGATGATGCAGAGCTAGTCATACAAGCCACTTCTTCTTCCAGCCTAGAAGCCAACATAGAGAAATCGAAGTCTCTTTCTCTTGTGAAATCTTCTGAAAATCTGTAAGAGTCCCCTGACGTGGATGCCTCTGCATCGTGATCTTGACCCATAACTGATTTACCCTTCCTGTCTCTGATAACCTGCCTTTGATACCATGTGAAAATTCTATCACTGCAACAATTGATTTACTTTTGCTACTTAATAAGTTATTTATGAAATTCCTTCAATAAACATTAAAATAAATTCTACTACAGATATCACACCATAATACAAAAACAAACGCATGCACAAGAATCAACACATTGACACAGTTATTTTGGACAACAGTCCCCAGAAAAACCCAATGTGGGAAAATTGGTGCAGCAAGGGAGGATTTTATTATTCAGCAATTTTTCAGTACAACAGGGTGCCAAACTGGCTTACCCACAGAGAGAAAAATTCTCCAGCACCTTTCCCAGTCCCAACGTCAGCTTGGCTGACCTTTGCGTCAGCCCCTACTTCACTGTGTTAGCCCTGGACCTCTCTGCGTCACCCACGCAGGCCCAAATAGTGACTGTTCAGTGTCCTGATGCCTTTGCGTTTGCCTAAAATGCCCTGCGTCTACCTCTCTTGCATCAACGCTAGTCTCCAGTTGCTGATCCTGTCTCTCAGTTCCATACTTACTGCCTCCTGACTGTTCCAATTTCTTAGCAAACTCCGCTCCAGAAATTGCACTGACTAGTCTCCCTCAGTGTGTTCTCCAACCCTCAAGCCTCCTCTTATACTTTTCTCATTGACAATTCAACGGCCGAGATTAAGTCCCTAATCAATGGCTAATATTAACTCTGGCTTGATCCATGACTTTTGGACCCTTCTAACACAGTTTTATATTAATTCACATTAATATTTTATTTTCCCTATGTTTAGACTTAGGGGCTCCATTAAAAATATTAATTATTTTAATATCTCCCAAACTGCTTAGAATCTGCCCAAACCATTTTTGGGTATTGGAGATCTCATGTGCTTTAGCCTCTCCACCAATTTTCGTGGCTAGAGCACATCTAATGCTACCCAAATCAACAAGGACTTTATCACAAACAATTTTTGCAGTAATTTATCTAACTGGGGTTTGATTCTTGCAAGTAGATAGACTTGTTTTGGGTTCAATATTAGAGTTTTACTCCTCTTCTGGCCAGCCACAAGGGTCACTGGGCATAAGAAACTCAACCGTAGACCTAATCAGTACTCTTTTCCCTAGCCACAGTCCTGATCCATCTTTGTTTCCCTGATTTGAAGGCTAGTTTTCTTTGGCCACAGGCTCCTAGGGGGGCTTTTTCCCTCTGCCACAGGCTTGTAAAGGGTTTCCTGTTGTTGCATCTGTCCTCAACACTAATCTTGGTCGTTTTGCAACCCTGTTCTCAATTTTATTAGGGTCTCATTCCAGACTTCTGCGCTTAAACTAGCGTCTTCCAAATCTGAGCAATTTTTGAGGATTAGCCATAGCCTTTCTAAGGCCTTTTCCCTTGGCAGCAGATCTATCTAGCCCTAGTTCCCCAGCGACAGACATACTTGGACTTGCCAATCGTTTTTCTAATCTTTGTTGCATTGCAGGAGGGCTTACATAGTCTGCTCATACCTTAGCTGTTTCAGAACTAACATTTGTTGACTGTTGCAGGGGTATTTCACCATCAGTTTAAAGGAGTTGCCACTGAGTTTTTGGGCCTTGAGGTTTGCTTCTTTGTGCCTTTCATTTGATATATACTGTTAAAACAAGGGTGAGCTTCAGGCCTTAAGTCCTCATTATCCTTGACTGTAAGTCTCCAACAACACTACAAAACCTCACGTCTGATAGACATATTAATTAAGGGGTTAAATACTTAAATACAAGAGGCTTGAATTAATTAAATTCATCACACATATTACAACTGTTATTTCAGGCTTCATATCCTTTTTCCTTACCTGGCTATGAGCTTCACTGACTGATTTAACTAGGCAGTGAGGATTTTCAGAGATCTGGTGTATAATTGGTACACTGCTAATCTCTTTTGCTATAACACAGCCATTGGTGATTGACTGCTAGTGTTCTTGGTGGTTTTCTTAAGGATACTAAGTTACTAACTCCTTGATCTACTTTCTCATTGTTCAGATTTCATTTGCATTGGTTTTGCTAGATCTGATTACTAGTTTACTGCTCACATAACTCACTGTGACATATTGCCATGGTTCACCGTCAAAATTATCAGAACTTAAACATTTATTGCAGACCATTAATCATCAAGGGAAACCATAATATTAACCCTAAGAACACTCTAAAGTAGTCACACAAGACTCACAATATAATTGCAAAACATTTGGCTATCATTTCATTCGATTTTGTTGACTAATATCACCACTACAGAGGCCTAATCTGATTCTACAGGGGCACCTTTATAGTAATCCAAGCATCAGATTTGAACATAGTGTTTTGACTTTGCTCCTTGCATCTCAGTGATTTTCTTGTGAACTGATCTTGTGCATTATGGACTGATTTTGATGAACAGTAGACTGATATACAGAGTGACTGTGGTGGGCTGATATGCATTGACAGCATGGTCTGGTACATCTTTTGTAAGTAATTATTGTGCATCAGACAACTAGAAGGAGAGCAGATTGATAATTGATTGGCATTGCTATTAAATAACCCTGTTTTGATTACTAACCTTCTTTCAACTCCCTCAATCATTGCATCTTTGTTTGCAGTCTCATCTAAGTGGCAAAAAGTGTGTGTGTTCATCTAAGGAATCTTGCTTAAGATAAGAATATAATTGCTCTAAAAGTTAAATGGCATTCTTGATTGAATTGGCAATTGTTGCATGAGATAAGCTTGCTGCCCTCATTAGTCCAAGTGGTTCTAATTGCAAGCACTTCTACATATTTAAAAGCATTAGTACATTGTGTGGTTTAAAGCATTGCTAGCATTGTTGTAGCTTGTACTTGCCATTGCCATCATTGGCTATTGGATAAGAGATTACATTGCTTTTCTTGTGCAAATTTCTTTTGTGACAGGTGTAACTAATATTGTGTATTGCAAGTGAGCATCATATCTAAATCTTATAATCTTGTAACCACCCCTAAAGCACTATTATGATCTTAAAGTCATCTAGGTAATTTCAGGAATTGCTAATTGTGTTGGTATCTGGTTGATAGATTGGCATTATCAAATTGGCACATCGATATTGTTAAGAAAGACATTGGACTTGTGCGCTTCATGTTTATTGTCATTTGATAAGTAATTTGTCCATTGTGAGGTTTCTAATCTTGAATTGCTTCATACAACATTTTGACGCCATCTATTTTCTTCATTGAGCACTTTCTTTTGGTGAAGATTGTCATTATAAATTGTTAAGTATTTCTCATAGCTTTAAATTGAATCCACTTAAACATTTAACAAATTCACCTAAAGATAATCACTCATATTTTGGATCTTGCATTCTAGGACTAGCCTTGCATTAACTAAATTACCTCCAAGCATAAGCTTGGTTGCAAGACTTTTAAGATCACCTTTCTCATCTAAGCTTGTGAAGTCTAGATCATCTTTGGTGGTTAACATGGTGACCTTGCAATCGTCAGAGCTACATCTCTGCAGCGCCGGAGGGCATTGCTACTAAATAACCCTGTTTTGATTACTAACCTTCTTTCATCTCCCTCAATCATTGCATCTTTGTTGGCAGTCTCATCTAAGTGGCAAAAAGTGTGTGTGTTCATCTAAGGAATCTCGCTTAAGATAAGAATATAATTGCTCTAAAAGTTAAATGGCATTCTTGATTGAATTGGCAATTGTTGCATGAGATAAGCTTGCTGCCCTCATTAGTCCAAGTGGTTCTAATTGCAAGCACTTCTACATATTTAAAAGCATTAGTACATTGTGTGGTTTAAAGCATTGCTAGCATTGTTGTAGCTTGTACTTGCCATTGCCATCATTGGCTATTGGATAAGAGATTACATTGCTTTTCTTGTGCAAATTTCTTTTGTGACAGGTGTAACTAATATTGTGTATTGCAAGTGAGCATCATATCTAAATCTTATAATCTTGTAACCACCCCTAAAGCACTATTATGATCTTAAAGTCATCTAGGTAATTTCAGGAATTGCTAATTGTGTTGGCATCTGGTTGATAGATTGGCATTATCAAATTGGCACATCGATATTGTTAAGAAAGACATTGGACTTGTGTGCTTCATGTTTATTGTCATTTGATAAGTAATTTGTCCATTGTGAGGTTTCTAATCTTGAATTGCTTCATTAAACATTTTGACGCCATCTATTTTCTTCATTGAGCACTTTCTTTTGGTGAAGATTGTCATTATAAATTGTTAAGTACTTCTTCTCATAGCTTTAAATTGAATCCACTTAAACATTTAACAACTTCACCTAAAGATAGTCACTCATATTTTGCATCTTGCATTCTAGGACTAGCCTTGCATTAACTAAATTACCTCCAAGCATAAGCTTGGTTGCAAGACTTTTAGGATCACCTTTCTCATCTAAGCTTGTGAAGTCTAGATCATCTTTGGTGGTTAACATGGTGACCTTGCAATCGTCAGAGCTACATCTCTGCAGCGCCGAAGGCATTTGGTGTTTAGATTTCCAGGGGAGGTATCGTTAATATAGCCATTGTTATCTTTCCATGAGCTTCTCTCTACCAGTGTAGCACGACTTTTATAAGACCCGCAAGTACCCGTGAGTCTTGACGGGTTCTATAGCGAGACAGGTCACTCACATAGGACCCGCAATCTCTACCCATACTCGTCCAAACCCGCATAGAACTCGTCTACTCGTATTGAACCCGTGAATACCTGCATGTGACCCGCATAAGACCCGTGGACCCACTCAAAATTCATATTTTTTATTTTATTTTTGGAGATCATATTTTTTTTGAGTTTTTTTGTATTTTGCCGAGTCTTATACGGGTTTTTCCCGAGTCTTATACGGTTCGCCAAGTCAATAGCCATATGAGTCTTATACGAGTATGAGTCGTGCAACATTGCTCTCCACAACCTACTCTAAAGACTAGTTTCAAAACAGCTAAAGGAAATGATTAACCTAGTTAGGCATCTAATCTAAAATAAACCAAGATCTTGCATTTCACTTAGTTTTAGGTGTTTCATTTCATATAGGATAGTGAAGCATCCTAAGGCAACAACTATTCATCTGGTGGCTTGGTATATAATTAACGAAAAGCAAGCACTTGACTCCATTAAACCACTAGTCTTTCAAGATAATCTAATCTAATCATTAAACTTACTAAATTAACCAAGTTGTTAGGCCATTTAGTTGTGTCTCTCGGACTTGTCGGTTGTCGACATGTCTTTCCATCTTCACATTTCATAGGGACTACCCCCCATAGCATGTTGTTTTGAGACAACTAGAATGGAGAGGTCGGAGATCAGAGTGACAGCCCCCAACCTAATCATTGTTGCATCTTGCCTGCATAATTTGAGCGACAACAGGGACTCTGTACACCCCTGAGCTAGGGGAGCAAGTGGAGATAACCATGCAAAGAATATAATACATTCCCAACATTGAGGCCATTTAGAGTCTCATTAATTATGTATTTTTGTTTTTGTTATGTATTGCACTTGGTGCCATTTTGATATATTCACCTTTACATGGCATATATATCGGCAGACTTTGCATCTATTATCTCTAATGGTTTGGAATTTTTAAAATATATAATTTTTCATTAAAATTCAATTATTTTAAGTATTTTTTAGTAAACCAAGTCTTTGAAATTAGACCAATCTGAGTCAATTTGAGTGTGAGTTGCAGTTTGAGTTGACCCTTGATTGATTTCGAGTCCGAGTCTGAGTTGACCCTCAACTGATTTTGTGTCCTTGTTTGAGTTTTAAAACATTGATGAATGGATCATGGAAGGTTCATGATGAATTTGCTACACTGCTATTGCAACTTCGACCCCTGCAACAGAATTTTGGCCCTGCAATTTCGGCCCACTACAGGTGCTACAAAATTTCGTCCTCCTGTCGCTGACAGCTTCATAAACCCTAGCGAGACAAGAGAAAAGCTTCATTGACAAAATTTCGGCTTCTTCTCTTCTTCTTCGTCTTCCTAGCTATTCTTCTTCTCCTTCGCTATTGCAGATTGAACTTGCTTGTGTTGTGTGTCCAAATCAGATGCGCTCCCTTGTATTTAAATCATTTCTTGAGGGTCGAATAACCCTCCTTTAGGCCGACTTGATCTTGCTCTTGGGCCAACTTGGTCTTGGGCTTATCCATGGATTTTTCTCGATAAAATAAATATTTTTCTTCATTACAATGAGTCCAAATGGGACTATGACACATGACCAATATTATTCTTTATCCTAGAAAGACCTAGAAGACCTAAAAGCACGAAGAACATGCTTTTGATTCAAACTTGAGTATGAAACCCATACTCCAAAAATAAAATATAATTTCTTTCTCTTTCTCTTTTTCTTTCTTTCTTTATAAAGAATATAAAATGTCATGATTACAATTACGTTATAATGAAGACCAAACCTAGTTACAACTTTCAACACTCCCTCTTAACTAGGGAGGTATTCATGGTACAACGAATCTCAATCTTGAAGCATTCTCATAAGAAGAGTCAGATTGATAAGCTACATTTTTGTCAAGCATCTTTATCATAACCAACATTGTCCTTGAAGGCCTTAACTAGACAAACTCATCTTTAATTATGAGCATTATGTTGGGAGGCTTTACGTGAGCTGCCACACCACCTCTCAAGGCACATACCCCATCTGAATGTCTACAAGGTATGTCCTTTTAGGACTATTCTTATCTTGGATTCCCAAACCTAGATCCTCAAAGAATATCGGTCCTCTTCGATTACTCTTATCTTGGATGCCCTACCTCATCCTCAAAGAGAATCAATCAACAATTTCTTTCCCTAGATTCTACCATCCATAAGAAGTTCCAATCTAGATGCTTATCCAATCCTCTGGACTCCATTCTTTCTTTATGGTCTTCACTAAGACTTACAGTTGTTAGTCCTAGTCTAGTGCCTAGCCCATAAAAATAAGAACTATCTAATATCAGTCCCTCTTAATCAAGGAAGAGATATCCACCAAACCAAGCTTACCTCTTAGGTACTCAAGCTTCTTATTGTTGAAATATGTAACTAGGTTCGGTCTTCATCATCTAAGTCACCGGATTCGTCCTAAACCCCCTGTGAATCCCGAATCCTGCGAATCTGACACGATTCGGTCCGGATTCGTGTCCAAATCAAAGGACACGTCGTGTCCGAGGGCGTGTCACGATTTTAGGACACGTGTCCGGTTTCCAGGACTCACTAAGCTCAGCGCGAGAATGAAAAGGGCGTGTTTGCTCATTAAAATTGTCATTTGGCAAGTGATTTGTGCTGTTGGCAAGTGATTTGTGTTGTTGGAGCAAGGAGTAAAGCATTTTGGCAGCTTCATGATCAAGTCTAGGCCCTAGTATTGATATGCTATTCATGGTAATGTTAAATTCTTAAAGTAAAAGTGACATTCTCCTTAATCTTCATTTTCATCCTTTTACGTAAATTTTTAACATTACCATGAAATGACTCAGGATGTTTGAGAGTGGTTCCGGCCTCATTGGATTTCATATGGAGAAAGTAGAATTTTAGATTTCATTCAAAATCCAGCAGACGATCAGTTTTTCAGGATTTTAGGATTGGGGGATTGCAATGTTTCCATTGAATTTTGTCATGTATTAGGGTATGGAACTCGTATTTAATCAAGAGCTTCTGAATATGTCGCTCCCGCTCCCGTTTTCGCTCCCGCTCCCAAGTAAGACTGTTCCTGATGATATGGGTCTGGACACCACTGTTGAGTTGGCATTGGCCAACATGGATCTCAATGATCCAGTGCTAGAGCCTGTTAGATTTGATGACTTAGAGGGGTCAACCTCCATACCAACAGATGCAAAGGCGACTATGGATACAGCGGAGTAGGAGGATGTAGAGGAGAGCAGTGGGGACCATGATGATGGGGACAGTGACGTTGATTGTGATGCTGATTGATGCCTTGAGGCTTGTATACCTATAGTTGTTTTATATTTTCTATTTCTATTTGCCATTGGCATTGCACCAACACTACCTATGTAACACATTTTGATTTGATGACTTAATGAGAAAACTACAGTTGTCAGTGTGTTTATCTTACTATCTTGTAGTTGTAAGTTGTCTTTCAATTATGAATTATGAATCATGATTTAAATTTTTAATAGATTTATCATTTATGTGACCAGTACCACTGACATTTATTTGAATTTTGTATGTACTATGCATGCTAATAGCTATAGATGAAGATCTATGTTTGAAATCAATAAATTTGTATCATTAATTAAAATTTGTGTAAGAAATATGATAATATCTAATTTTTAATATATATGTATATTTTTTAAATATATATATATATATTAATAAAATAATATATAACGTGTCCTAACGTGTCTTGTTCCGGGGGGTCAGCGTGTCTGAATCCGACACCACGAATCTCGAATCCTACGTGTCCCGAATCCCCGTGTCAGGTGACTTAGGGTATATGTAATCATGATTTTATGTATTTAATGAAAAGAGAAAAATAAATTTATTATTTGTATTCTTGAGACATGGGTTTCATGCTCAAGGGAAATTTATTTTTAGATCAAGCACCCATTGAGTGCATCTAGGTTTTCCATAAAGTCAATTGCGTCATTGTCATGTATTGAGGACCCACTTGGGCATGTTACATATTGTAAAGAAAATTTTATTGAGATAAATTAGAGTCAAAAGACCCTCCAAGACCTTGTCGTGGCACAAAGATTAAGTAAGCCTACATGAAGGGACAGGTCGGCCTCAAGATAACAATTCGTACCCCTCACAATCCTATAAATAAGAAGGAATTCGACCTCATTTGCACAATCACTCAAGCAAGTTTTATCTCCTCACGATAGAAGCTGGAAAAGGACAAAAGAAGAAGAAGATCAAGATCAAAGTTTTTGGGCCTCTATCTCTCTCTTTCGTTAGGGTTTCTACAGTTTCTAGGCTAGACGAAATTTTGAACCTGCATCAAAGTTGCTAAGCTGCAAGGTCGATGCACTGAAGTTGCCTCTAGATCGAAGTTGTGAAGCTGTTAGGTTGAAGTTGTTGAAGTTGCATCAAGGTCGAAGTTGTTGAAGCTGCTAGGTCGAAGTTGCAGAAATTGTTGTTGGGGTCGAAGTTGCTGGAGAAGTTGTTGGAAGGTCGAAGTTTGTTGTTGGAAGTTGTGTAAGGAAAGCTCATCAAGAAGGAAGGATGACTTGGTCTTGGAGGGTCTTGGTCAAGGGTCATAGGTCTTGGAATTCGTCAATTGAAGTTCTATAAGAAGAGAAGGATTCTGGTGGGTTTTCCTCTCAGTTGGAGAGGTTTTGGCCCTAGTTGATCGCCTATATCTTGTGTCCTATTGTCTCATTGTTCTTTATGATTTGGTAGTTGTTTGATGATAGAGAACACTAATAATAATAAGAAAAGAAGAATTTAATCAAGTAAAGTAAAAATACATCACAAACAGTTATCAAAGTAAGAGAAATCACCTACACTTGTTGCCCCCCTAGATTTCACAACATTTGTTTGGTAACGCTTTAGTCAGTATGTCTACTACCTGTTCATCTGTAGGTAGATAGTCTAGCTCCACGACCCCATCTCGTACCAAACTTCTGATGTAGTGATACTTGTTTATATGCTTTGTCTTCGCATGAAACACTGGGTCTTCCATCAATCTTATGCAACTCTGATGATCACAATGTATCCATGTAGGGCTAAGCGGTCCTTCAAACAAGTCAGATAGTAACTCCCTGAGCCAAACTACTTCCCAACAAACCTCACTTACAGCAACATATTCATCTTCAACACTACTCAAAGCAACCATATCCTGCTTTCAGCTCATCCATGAGACCATGGAAGATCCTAGGCTGAAGCATCCACTTGTTGTGATTTTTTCGTCTGTTTCACTGCCACCCCAATCTGAATCTGTATATCCCATGAGTTGGACTTCATTACTAGTGTATCGGAGGCAGTGATATATAGTTCCACGTAAATACCTTAGGATATTCTTGGCTGCAATCCAGTGATCATATTTTGGCTCCATCTGAAACTGACTTAGGACATTTACTACAAAACAAATGTCCGATCTAGTATTTACTAGATACATCAAGGACCCAATCAATTGTCTTTAGCAAGGAATATTTATCCTCTTTGACTACTCTTATCTTGGATGTCCTACCTCATCCTCAAAGAGCATTGGTCAACAAATTCTTTCCCTAGATTTTACCATCCATAAGAAGTTCCAATATGATGCTTGTCTAATCCTCCGGACTCCATCCTTTCTTTATGGTCTTCACTAAGACTTACAGTTGTTAGTCCTAGTCTAGTGCCTGACCCATAAAGACAAGAACTATCTGATATCACTCCCTCTCAATTAGGAAAGAGATATCCACCAAACCAAGCTTACCTCTCAGGTACTCAAGCTTCTTGTTTGGTAATGCTTTAGTCAATATGTCTGCTACCTGTTCATTTGTAGGTAGATAATGCAGCTCCACGACCCCATCTTGTACCAAAATTCTAATGTAGTGGTACTTGTTGTTTATATGCTTTGTCTTCGCATGAAACACCGAGTCTTCCGTCAATCTTATGCAACTTTGATTATCACAATGTATCCATGTAGGGCTAAGCGGTCCTTCAAACAAGTCAGATAGTAACTTCCTAAGCCAAACTGCTCCCTGACAAACCTCGCTTGCAACAACATATTCAACTTCAGCACTACTCAAAGAAACCATATCATGTTTTCTGCTCATCCATGAGACCATGGAAGATCCTAGGCTGAAGCATCCACCTGTTGTGATTTTTTCATCTGTCTCACTGCCACCCCAATCTGAATCTGTATATCCCATGAGTTGGACTTCTTTATTAGTGTACCGGAGGCAGTGATATATAGTTCCACGTAAATACCTTAGGATATGCTTCGCTGCAATCCAGTGATCATGTTTTGGCTCCATCTGAAATTGACTTAGGACATTTACTGCAAAACAAATGTCTGGTCTAGTATTTACTAGATACATCAAGGACCCAATCAATTATCTGTAGCAAGTAGGATCCACCGGACTAGATTCTGAACTCCTCAACTTCTTTAAATTGGTAATCATAGGAGTCATCATAGGCTTGCAATCCATCATGCCATACTTTTGAAGCATCTTGATCACATACTTACCTTGACCAAGATATATCTCTCCTGGCTTCTGCCATACCTCTAGTCCCAAATAATAGTGCATAATCCCAAGATCCTTCATATCGAATTTTGCTGCTAATTGCTTCTTGCATTCCCAAATCCGATGCTCTACACCTGTAACTAGTAGATCATCCACATACAAGAGTATGATAAATGGTTCATCCTGGACCACCTTGATATAGGTTAGGATCTGCAGTACTCTTGGCAAAACCAAGTCTCAATAGATATGCATCCATCCTAGCATACCAAGCCCTAGGTGCTTGCTTTAAGCCATATAGAGCTTTCTTCAATCTGCAGACATGAGTCTCTGATTTATTTCAAATCCTTGAGGTTGCTCAATGTAAACCTCCTCATCAATGGTCCCATTTAGGAAAGTTGTCTTGACATCCATTTGATGGATGTTCCATCCCATAGTAGCAGCTAACGAAACAAGCGATCTTATTGTTGTATACCTAGTTGTGGGAGCAAAGGTTTCTTCATAATCAATTCCTTCCTTCTGCGAGAAGCCTCTTGCTACAAACCTTGCTTTGTATTTGTCTATGCTCCCATCTGCAACGTGCTTTATCTTGTAAATCCACTTTGAAGTGACTGTAGACTTGTCACTTGGCCTAGGGACAATTTCCCAGACATCATTCTTCATTATGGACTGGTATTCTTCCTACATAGCATTCCTCCATTCTTGATGTTTCGATGCATCTTCATAGGAGGAAGGTTCCGCTTCAATAGGCTTTGTCATGTATGCAGCGTACCCATAATACTTATTCGGTCTCTTACCTTCCTTGTATGTCCCTGATGCTTTATGTCTTGCCTCTTGTTAGCCAAACAGGTCTCCTCCGATTTTCTGGAACAATTACTTATTGTATAGGCTTACAAGGACCTTCAACATCTTCTTGAGTAGCTCTTGGTTCTTGATCATCATTCTCCCTAGAAATATCCTCAAAGATAGGTATCTCTTCTTCATTAGAGTCCACTAGAACATCCCTTGATTTCTTGTAAGCTATGCTCTCATCAAAGATTACATCCCTGCTTACTTCAATTCGATGATCCTCCTTGATATAGATTCTCTATGCTTTTGATGAAGCACTATATCCCACAAAGATGCCCTTTACACTGGTTGGATCTAGCTTCTTCATTTTATCCTTGGGTAGATGAATATATACAGGACATCCAAATATTCGAAGATGATCCACACTTGCCTTCCTGTAAATGCTTCTTCTGGAGTCATGTTGTTAAGAATCTTGTGAGGACTTTGATTTTGTAAGTAGATAGTTGTCATGCATGCCTCTCCCCATAGGAATTGAGGGAGATCTTGATCATGTAGCATAGCCTTGACACATTCTTCAATAGTACGGTTCTTCCTTTCTGCCATGCCATTTTGTTCAGGATTATAGGGAACAATGAGCTCCCTCTTGATTCCTACTTCCTTGTAGAAATCTATTAATTCTTTGGAGGTGTATTCTCCACCATTGTCTGACCTTAGAATTTTGATCTTTCTCTTGGTTAGGTTTTCCACTTCATTCTTGAACTCCTGAAACTTTTTGAATACCTCATCCTTGTTCTTGAGAAGGTATAACCAAGTCTTCCTTGAGTAATCATCAATGAAGGTTACATAATACTGATGCCCACCAAGAGACTTTACTGCCATAGGTCCACATACATCCAAGTGTATGAGATCTAAAATTTCCTTAGATCTGGTGTCACTACTTGCAAATGGTTTCTTTACATTCTTGCCTAGAGCACATCCCTTACATATCCCTTCATGATCTTCTTTTATTTCGGGATGCCATTGACCATTTGACTTAGAGATGGCAATATCTTATAATGAAGGTGTCCATACCTTCTATGCCATAGTTCGGAAGGACTCACTTCTAGGTGAACTAGGGCTTGAGCTAGGGGTGTATAGAGTCTATACAATGTCCCCTCATGAATCCCAATCACCCTTGCTTCATTAATACTAGAGCCCTTACCCCAAACCAAAACCTTGCCATCAACAAAAGCAACTCTATCACCCTTATCCTCTAGACAAGAAATAGAAAGTAAGTTTTTCTTCAAACCTGGAACATATAAAATGTTGTTGAGGTGAATACTTACACCTGACTCGAGCTCCAACAATGTAGATCCAATGTGTTTCACTTAATAGCTCTTGTCTCCAAGTTCGATAGAGTGAGATGAGTTTCCCTTAGATAGGATTTGGAGTTGGTTGCATTCTCTCGTCATATGTTTGGAGGCACCACTGTCAATAACCCATACATTTGTTAGTTTTTGTAGCATCAGAGGTGTTCTAGTCTTGAAACTTTGTGGAGAGGCTAAAACACATGAGATCCCCATAACCCAGAGATCGTTTCTGGAAATTCCACCTAGAAGTACCTCAATTAGATTATTAGCCCATTTTAAATTATTTCCTAAGTCTAAACTTAGGAAAAGATGTTCATTAATCAGTATTAATTGAGATAAGGTGAGAATTCTCTAGAAACTCGCACGAATCGACATGGAATTAATTTGGGCCCTTGATTAAGTTCTAATCTTGGTCGTGTTAGAGAATCTAGGGCAAAGTAGTGTTGTGATGATTCTCCATGATTTGATAACAATTTGTGAAGTCTTTTTACTTTTCTTGTTAGCTCATTCTTCTTCTTCTTCTTATTAGTACATATGTGTGTGCTTCATCAAACTGCTACCAAAAAAAAAATAACAAGAACACAAAATTTTGGCTCTCTGCCAGGGACAAACCCTCTCCACTCTTGAGAGGAAAACCCTTTGTAAGATTTCTATTATTGAAGCTTCTTATTTGAACCACTGCCAAAACCTAGACCCTTGACTAGGATATCCTCTAAGCATAAGTCAAATCCTTCCTCTTTCTGCACTGTCACTTCTGGCACATGGATCTCTGTCTTCCGACACTTCTGCTCCTTAGTACTTTGTCCTTTTCTACTGCTTGTCTAAGTTAGGAAACCCTAGAATATTAGGGCTTCTCTACTTTGTTGCTAGGAGGACTATCTTCGCTTTTCTTCGAGACCTTGTAGACCTTGTTGTACATCCAAATGAGATCTCTCAATATGCTGCCTTTATCTGCTGTCAAGTCTGCAACAATTCACTTCTGAAATCTTCACACATGTGGACAAAAAACCCTAGAATAGTCCTCTTATATTCGTTGTCCTTTCCTTCCTTCTTCGTTGGATGGGGTGGCCTTATAGGCCTTGTTTATAAGCCCAAAACATAATATTTTGTCATTGTAATTTCCTTCTTGTTATGACCGCAATTAGATCTTCATTCCCTTGCACGTGAGGCTGTGTGAACCCTAGAGACAGTGTTTTCTCCTTCGCTGTTTGGTCTCCTTGTCTCGCTGTTCTTGTAGGCCTTTTTATCTCGGCCACTTCAACCTTCTTGTCTCCTTTTAGCTTGCAGATTTCAAAGCTTGTGTTGCACGTTGAATGAGGAGTGGACAGCCTCTATAAATAGAGGTTTGTCCCTCTTCTTTAGGCCGACTTGACTATCTTTAAGGCCAACTTATAGTTTGCACCATAATTCAATTTTTACCCATCGTTTTGCTACTTGGAGACCACGTTGATGCTAGGAGAGGATTTGACCATGCTTGGAGGTGTTCCCTTGAGCTTGTATGATGTCATACATGATGTAACATGCCCTCAAAGAGTCTTATCATAATTATATTTTGATTTTGACTCTCTAGAAGCACTTCAAAATGTGCTTGACCTATTTTCAATGAGCAAGAAACTCATTGACAAATAATACAAAAATAATTTCTCTTTTCTTGAATAAGTACAGATATCAAAATTACATCTATGAAGACCTAGCCTAGTTAAATTTCCTTCAACACTCCCTCTTAACTAGGGAGGTATTCATACAATATTACAAGGTGTTTGGCAATTTTCAATCTTGAAGAATTCACATAAGAGAAACCGGATTTGCAATCCATCTGTTATAGCATCATATTCATCAGCATTGTCATAGTGCAAGGCCTTGACTAACAGCTCCATCTCTTTATGAGACCATGAGCTACAATGCTGGCGAGACCAATGATTTATAGACACCTTCATCATTGTCTCTCAAGGTACATACCCACCCAGGTGTTCTCTGAGTATGACCTTCTAGGACTATTCTTATCTTGGGTTCCCAGCCCTCAAAGAATATCAGTCCTCTACCTACTCTTGCCTTAGATGCCCTACACATCCTCAAAGAATATCAGATGCCAGATGATTACGTAATCCTCCCATTCTTTCTTCCTAGGTGAAGACAAGAATGTTGTGTCTATCTTGTGTCTAGATTTCCATTCATGGCCTTCATCTAGACTTACGGTTGTTAGTCCTGATCTAGTGCATGACCCATGAAATGGAAAACACAATTGTCACTCCTTTGTAATCAGGGATGATCCAAAAACTCCCTCTTGATCAGGGACCTGTCAGAGCTCCCTCTTAACTGGGGCCTCTTTCCTTCATCAACATCTTCTTCTTTGAGGGTCCTTCATCTTGCTTGATCTTCTTCCTCTCTTGATATCATGAAGTCTTCGATCAAGCTTCTTCTAGGTAGGGCACCATCCATTGATCACTTTTCTTCTTGGTTTGTCATGTCATTGCTTCGTGGAAAGTGACTATCAGGTTCTTCTTGTCATCTTGGCTACTCTTTTGTCATCTTGTCCATGCTTCGGAATGCTCTCCTCATGGATGCTTCATCGTACTTGCTAGGTTATATGCTTTGACCTAGTAGCCCATCATGACTTCATCCTGATATTGCTTCAACATTGCTTTTTCTTTTGTTGGATGGCTTCATCATCACGACGTCTCTGTAGAGTAGAATCAGTTATCTGCACCTTTATATCTCCAAGCCCTTCATAGGTGTCAAGGGTTCTTTCTTCCTTTATCAAAGTTGTCCTGCCTTCTTTTGAGAGATATCTTCAAGGCATTTTGTCAGATAGTGATTCTTGGTGATCATGGTGTTCTTCACATGCTTGATCTCTTTCTTCATTTGCTCTTTCTCAGATAGATAGGTCAACCATCTAATGCTCATTGTGAGAGTATTCCTTCATTGCTTGCTTTCTGGACCAGTTAGCATTTCTTCTTGCCTCTTAGTCAACAATCTTATGCTCCTTATGTGATCATATTCTTTTGTTGACCTTCATTGCATTGTGGTACATGCCTTCGAGCATGTTCTTGGTGGAAGATATTCTTTCATGCTTGATCATGTTATAGAGTTATACCCATGACTTAGTAATATACAAATGATAACTTGACTAAACTTTGATACATACCTCATCTTGATTCTCCTTTGATCGTCCTTTGGTGTGGCCCTTCTTGCTTCATCTTAGCCTGCCTGCATATCATTCTTTTCTTAAAACCCATAAATGGGATTCCCAATGAGACATCTACTTGGTCCATGAACCTTCTCTTGAAGATTCCATCATAGGATCTTAAAGATCCTTGCCTTGCAAATGTTTCCTTCCTTTGACGATGTAGGTCTTATAAGATTTTTATCATGATCAATTTTTTCTTTCATCATGTATGAGGTCATATACTAGATATGCTTCTTCTACATGAATATCTTCAGCTATACTTTCCATGCTCCTATATTTTAGAAGATATTTCTACTTATGCATTTTTGTTCTTATCATAAATGCTACATCTACATGAGTGTCTAGAACTCTATGTACATTATGCTGCTAGATTCTAGAGGTTGATTCTAGCCATGTAATTTGATTTATTCCAACATGCTCCTATTCTACTCAAAACTTTGAAAGAAGTCTAGAAGTAAAGAGCTTGACCTAGTCATAGTAGAGATCCAACGGATCTTCCTTCTTTTGCTTCTTTCCTTCTTTCATCTCTTGAGTTATGTGAGCTTCTTCCCTCTTCCTTTTGTTATTGTTGTCCTTCTTGAACTTAGGACAATTCCTTTTGTAGTGTCCATATTCTTGGCATCCAAAACATTGGATCTTGGACATGTCTTTGTTGTTTGTTCTTCGTGGACCAAACTTGCCAAATTTACCCTTTCTTTTGGCTATGGTACCAATTGCTTGCTCCTTTGATCCCACATCTTCTTTTTCCTTAAGTCTGGTTTCCTCTGTTCTGCATAGAGACCACATTTCACTGAGAGTGGTTGCTTCCTTCTTGGCATATATGCTAGATTTGAAGTTTCCCCACTCCTCAGGTAGAGCATTGAGTACTATAATTGTCATCTCTCTATCAGACATGATTTCCCCAAGCTCTTGAAGTTAATCTTTCATTTCAGAGATTTTCATGAAGTAGGGATCTATTCCTTCCTTTGTTATCTTCATCTTGTATAATTCATTCCTCAGAGATATTACTTCTCCGGTTGTGGATACCAAGAATATCTCTACTAGCTTATCATAAATTTCTTTTGATGTCTCAAACTTGGAGACATAGGGAATGAGAGAGTCTTTGATTGATTCTATCAGAATCCTTTGAGATCTTGTCTCATCCTTATTGTACTTGGCTAAGGCTTGAGTCTGTTCCTTAGCAGGGATAGTGATATTCCCTTTTACATGCTCTAGGAGTTCATTCTCCTTGAGTAGTAGATCAGTCCTCTTCTTCCATGCAAGAAAGTTATTGGTACCTACCAATTTATTGCTTTCCTTGCAAAAAGACATTGAAATATATTCAGAAGGGGACATGTACATACTTGATAGATTTAGACATGTAATGGATTTGCTTCTTCCTTGAAAGCTTGATGGCTTGTCTTCCCTGGATCTTGATGTTCTTCAAGTTGCCTTCTCCAAGTGGACTTGCTTGGTGATGAGGTTTGCATGAAGACTTGTAGCTTGATGTAGGTCCTGCATCAATCTACTCTCCTTTGTAGGTGCCTTCATATAAGCTTATTTTTCTAGCTTTGTAGACCTTCTTGATGAATGATGGATTGTAGACCCTTCTTGTCCTTGAAGTGATTGAGACTTCTAGGCTTGATGCTTCAACTTTGTAGATGCTTCTTCTTGAAGAGTGTTCTTGAGTTTCCCTTTCCTTGGTGTCTCACCTTAGCTCTGATACCATGTTAGAGAATCTAGGGCAAAGTAATGTTGGGATGATTCTCCGTGATTTGGTAACAATTTGTGAAGTCTTTTTACTTTTCTTGTTAGCTTATTCTTCTTCTTATTATTATTAGTACATATGTTTGTGCTTCATCAAACTACTACCAAAAACAAAATAACAAGAACACAAAATTTTGGCTCTCTACCAGGGACAAACCCTCTCCACTCTTGAGAGGAAAACCCTTTGTAAGATTTCTCTTATTGAAGCTTCTTATTTGAACAACTGCCAAACCCTAGACCCTTCACAACAATTCACTTTTGAAATCTTTGCATGTGTGGACAGAAAACCCTAGAACAGTCCTGTTATATTCGTTGTCCTTTCCTTCCTTCTTCGTTGGATGGGGAGGCCTTATAGGCCTTGTTTATAAGCCCAGAACAAATATTTTGTCACTGTGATTTCCTTCTTGTTATGACCACAGTCAGATCTTCATTCCCTTACACATGAGACTGTGTGAACCCTAGAGACAGTCTTTTCTCCTTTGTTGTTTGGTCTCCTTGTCTCGCTGTTCTTGTAGGCCTTTTTATCTTGGCTTCTTCAACCTTCTTGTCTCCTTTCAGCTTGCGGATTTCAAAGCTTGTGTTGCACGTTGAATGAGGAGTGGACAACCTCTATAAATAGAGGTCTATCCCTCCTCTTTAGGATGACTTGACTGTCTTTAAGGCCGACTTACAGTTTGCACTATAATTCAATTTTTACCCATCATTTTGTTGCTTGGAGACCACGTTGATGCTAGGAGAGGATTTGACCATGCTTGGAGGTGTTCCCTTGACCTTGTATGATGTCATACATGATGTAACATGCCCTCAAAGGGTCTTATCATAATTACATTTTGACTTTGACTCTCTAGAAGCACTTCAAAATGTGCTTGACCTATTTTCAATGAGCAAGAAACGCATTGACAAATAATACAAATATCAAATATTACATTTAAGAAGACCTAGCCTAGTTACATTTCCTTCAACAGGTCATTAGTTCTCCAACACAGGATTATAAGAAGTAGATGGATAGATGGAGAATACACTTGTGACAACCACAGAGAGTTTATTTCCTTGGAGGGTTCAATTTTCCGAAAGAGCCAATAGTGCTAGAAGAGTTCGAGCTTCAATGAGGAAGCAAAAATAGTGAGGGGCAAGGACAGTGAGCCGAAGGAAGATTTCTAGATCCGATGTGCACATTTGTAGAGAGGCTGAAGTTTCTCCATGAAGTTGCACAAAAGAAAAGCAGAAGCTTCATTGGGCAGTTCGATTTGCTGAGAAAGGAAGACTTCTTCAGTTCCAGAGGCCGAGAAGGAGTCCCAAAGTGTTGGAGAAGCATTTTCCCAGTGAGCAGCAGGCAGGACGACTTCATTAGCAAACATTTTGGGCAGCACGTATTGCAAACAGCTTCATCTTGACGTAGGGCCTGCACAGATCCTGTTGGACGACTTGCTTTTGAAAGACAGTTCAGTGCTAGAATTGCCAAGAGAGAGGGTAATTTCCCTTAGATTATTTTTGCCAGTATTTTCTCTGCAGGATTGTCAGATCACGACATCCAGATTGTACTCAAAATTTCTAACTATTGCATAATAATAAAAACCCTAAACTGTTGCACCGGTTTTCCCAAGTTTGGATTTTTTCGAGTTCATTTGTCCAAACATAATTGTCATATTTTTATGTGTGTGCTAGATTTTCTTAGTTTCCAATGCTATTTTCTTTCGCAGTTTATATGTGAAGATCACAGTGTGAATTATTTGGTATTTGTCATAACAGGTAAATTGTTAAATAAATTAACAATTAGAAAAATACTCTCCAATTGTTGTGATAGATTAAAATTTCATATGGTATCGAAGCATGAGTAATAAACTGGGAAGCTAGGAAGTGGAGAAGGGAATTTCATTGTTCAAAGGGAGTAGCAGGCCGAAATTCTCAGAGGCTGCGTAGTACCTAGACAGGCAGATCAAATTGCTGGGCAACGGTTCGATTTTCAATTGTAGGGTTGGCAGAAAATTCGAGTTGCCCAGAATAGTGACTCCAGCAGTCAGAGGGAGCAGCAGTAGCTCAGATTTTCGCTGAGCGGATTCTTTGGTTCGACGCAAAGGGTGTGAAAATTTTTGAATTTAACACATCAAAAACCCCTACTGCATTTTCTGGTTTACTATCTCCTACTTGTTCTTTGAATTAACAAGTTATTTAAATGCATAAATATTGAAGTAAACACAAATGCAGCATTCACAAATATACAACTGAAATAAACTAAGACAACACAAGGGACATCATTATTTTTGGACAATTGTCCCCGGAAAAACCCAATGCGGGAAAACTGGTGTAGCATATAGAGGGTTTCATTATTAAGCAGATTCTGAATACAACTAGGGTGCTAGAAATGGCTCATCCTTTAGAGAATATCCTTGGCAGCAATACCTCTATCTAGAGACAGATATTCTGGTTGATCAGCAACCAGATGAACGATCCCACAGCAACTCTGGTTGTTCCTTGTGCTGGACAGCGAAAGCTACTCCACGCGCTCTCTGGAAATGCGTCACCCTCTCTGGCTCTGTGTCAGCCAATCAGCGCTTAGTTTGTCTCATTGGATCACCTCAACGTAGCCTCTGAAGCCCTTTGCGTCAACTGCGTCAGCCTCTATGGCCTCTGTGTCAACTCCTTTGGCCCTGTGTGTCCCCTGCGCTGGCCTCCTTAACCTCTGCGTCAACCCTTGCTACCTTTGTTTCAGCCCTCCTAGGCTCAGCGCTGCCTCTTCCAGAACTCTGTTGCCTCTCTGATATGTATTCCTCAGCCTCCTGTCGAGCTGCCCCTCACTGCCAGTTTGCCACTGATCACTTGTTCGATTTCCTCAGCGAACCTCACCCCAGAAAATTGAATTGACTGATCTCTCTTAGTGCCTTGGTGCGTCTCCAATTGACCCTCAAGCCTCCTCTTATACTTTTTCTATTAACAATTCAACAGCCGAGATTAAGTCCCTAATCAACGGCTAAGATTAGATCTAGCTTGATCCTTGTTATTTAGAACTTTCTCACCCATATTATATTAATACACATTAATATTTTAATTTTTCTAAGTTTAGACTTAGGGACTCATTAAAAATATTAATTATTTTAATATCTCTCCATCCGGGTGGAATTTCCCCAAACGATTTTTGCCTCTCCACCAATTTTCATGGCTAGAGCACATCCGATGCTACCAAAAATCAACACTCCCTCTTAGCGAGGAATGTGCTCTAGTAATGCTTCACCATAGAAACATCACATTGATCGTCCGCATCGGTACCTGTGCTAATGCTTGGCCTGCAGCCTCACATCCACTGCATTGTTGCTTCCTGTACTGCTACCCATGACATTGCCACATTTGTACTGCAACTCCCTCTCAACATGCTGCATCATGCTGCCCATAGCACTGCCACAGCGAACCGCTGCACTGCAACTCAGTTACCGAAAAGTAAGTAACTGACTTCGCCCAAACATTGGCATCCTATTCAATCTGGAAGCCTCGTGATGCTGAAGCTACCTCAGCTACTATCATGTGCTCCCTCTGTTGCCATTGCGCTACTGTAATCTCTTTTGTGCCTCTTGCATTGCTGCAACCTCCACTGCACTGCTACAGACTTCTGCACTCTAGCAGTGCCTTACCGCTCCATCACACCTTGCTCCACCCGACACTTGTCATCATGCTACTGTCGTTAAGGGCTCTGTAGCCATATGTGATCCAAGAGTTTGGGTACCTCAAGGATCCTCCCCTGCAAGTAGTCCTCCTGACTACAACTCGATGTCACCCCACCTCTTCTCTAGAGGTGCATGAGCATCCTCTCCGCCTCGTCATCAATCTTGACATCCTTCTCCGCCTTAGCTAGAGCTACCTTCGAGTCAGAAGCTTCTCCCTTGCCTTTCTTCCTAGGGCACTGAGATGCATAATGTCCCATCTCCCTACAGTTGAATCACTTGACCTTGGAGATGTCCTTCTTCTTCCTCTTCTAAACCCCCTGACGTTCTGTAGATGCTAGAGTCGCATCCTCCTCCTCCTCTTTCTTGACTCGAACTCCCTTACCGCTACTCCCCACCTTGGTCAACCAACTGATCTCTTCCTATTGAAGAGCTACCCACATCTCCTCCCAATTAGGGAGAGTCGCTCTACCCAAAAAGCTTTGGAAAAACGTCTCCCAGTCCTCGGAGACTACATTCAGAGCAGTCTTGACCATAAACTCTGGATCCGATGTAGACCCCACGGAAGTAAGCTGGTCGTGAATTCCTTGCAACCTGAGGAGGAAGTGATCTATCTCCTCTCCCTTTTGCATTTGATATGACCTCAATTGATTCTCCAATAGCATCTTCCATTGCACAAAAGAGCCCTAATATAAGGTGGTCAGGGCCTCCCACATCTCCCTTGTTGTGTTCTTCTCAGCAATATGTGGTATGACATGATCTTTGACCCCATCTAGGATCATGCATTTCACCTTCGCCTCGGCCTCCTCATACTTCTCATTAGCATTCGGGTCAACTAGGACAACTACGGTTTTCAAGGCATAGTCCTTGATGCGATGTTTATCCAGGATTGCCAGGATCTTGGCCTTCCAGATGAAAAAATTGGAAGCCCCATCCAATCTGTCCTAATCCCTCAATATATTCACTGCCATCTCTGCTCCTCTTTTAGACTCCCTCTGAGTCTCGACTTCCCTCCTGGAAATCAGCCAATTGTCAAATCACTCCTCTCCAATCCCCCTTTGCTGCTGCAACTCGGATCTGGATTTCTTGGCTAGAAATCCATCAAGGTAGTTCTGCCCTCTACCTTGATTTCGTGTCCTTAAACATTGTTCTGCACAGACAGAAACAGCATCCCACCAGCTCCTCAAATCACAATCTGCACAGCTCCCTTATCCCCTGCAACTGAAGAATCTGAGCCCTTCTGGCTCTATGCAATCACAATGAGAGTTGGATCAACTCCTCCTGGCCTCAGCATCAATCGTCCCTGGCTGAGAAAGATGATCGGGCACTACGTAGGCCTAATCTACCCCCCCATCTACCTCTACGTTGGCTCTCCTCCTGGCTCAAAATGCTGACGCAGGCTCTGCATGAGCCTCTGCGTCACCCTCTTAGCACTGTGTCACTCCTCTTGCCTCTTCAACTCTGGAACAGCGTTGTCTCTCGGGACAGCTGCTACTCTACTGCAAATCGTCAAATTTCTTCCGTTGAAGTCTTCAGTCCTCCTTGACTTGCAATCCCTCTGATACCATGTGAAGATTTCTGAATCTAACACATCAGAAACCCCTACTGCATTTTTTGGTTTACTATCTCCTACTTGTTCTTTGCATTAACTGGTTATTTAAATGCATAAATATCAAAGTAAACACAAATGCAGCCTTCACAAATATAGAGATCAACAACTGAAATAAATTGAGACAACACAAGGGGCACCATTATTTTTGGACAATCATCCCCTGAAAAACCCAATGTGGGAAAACCAGTGCAACATATAGAAGGTTTTATTATTAAGCAGATTTTGAATACAACTAGGATGCCAAAAATGGCTCACCCTTCAGAGAATATCCTTGGCAGCAATACCTCTATCCTGAGACAGATATTCCAGCTTATCAACAACCGGATGAATGATCCCACAACAACTTTGATTGTTCCATGTGTTGGACAGTGAAAGCTGCTCCACACACTCTCTAGAACTGCGTCACCCTCATAGAGACTGTGTCACCCCCTCTGGCTCTGCGTCAGCCAACCAGCTCTCAGTCTGTCCCACTGGATCACCTCAGTGCAACCTCTGAAGCCCTCTACGTCAACTGCATCAACCTCTATGGCCTCTGCGCTAGCTCCTTTGGCCCTCTGCATCCTCTGCGCTAGCCTCCTTAGCCTTTGCGTCAACCCTTGTTGCCTCTGCGTCAGCCCTCCTAGGCATTGTGTTGCCTCTTCCAGCACTTTGTTGCCTCTCTGATATGTATTCCTCAGCCTCCTGCCAAGCTACTCCTCACTGCCACTGATCACTTGTTTGATTTCCTCAGCGAACCTCACCCCAGAAAATCGAACTAACTAATCTCTCTTGGTGTCTTGGTGTGTCTCCAAGTAACCCTCAAGCCTCCTCTTATACTTTTCATGTTGGCAATTCAACAGCTGAGATTAAGTCCCTAATCAAACGACTAAGATTAGATTTGGCTTGATCCTCATTATTTAGAACTTTCTCACCCATACTATATTAATACACCTTAATATTTTAATTTTCCTAAGTTTAGACTTAGGTTCTCATTAAAAATATTAATTATTTTAATATCTCTCCATCTGGGTGGAATTTCCCCAAATGATTTTTGGGTCTTGGAGATCTCATGTGCCTTAGCCTTTCCACCAATTTTCATGGCTAGAACACATCCAATGCTACCAAAAATCAACAGAGGGTTTTGTAGCAACACAATCAACGTCGGGTGAAAGAGAAAAGCACACACAATAGAGTGAAAATTTCTCTTAGGGGACTTCAAGTTTCAGAAGTTCGACTTTTCTAGCAACAAATTGGCAGTAGTCGAGTGCAGCTTTTCTCACTCCAGAAGGGAGTGCGTATAGCAGAACCAAAAGTGGAGCAGAAGGAAAGAGGAAGTTTTCAACAGATTGAGAGATGGCCACAATAGAGCTCAGGGATCAGGGCAGGTTGGAGGGAGCCTCCAACTATGTCATCTGGAAGGCTAGGATGTCCTTCCTTCTGGATGAGCATGGTTTAAAGAACTATCCAGAAAATGCGGTAACAATTCCCCAAGACCCTCATCAATAGAAGGAGTACAAGAAAGAAATGGCTAAGGCAAAGACGATGATTTTGGATGGTGTCTGGGATCATCTAGTCTCACATATGGCAGACAAAAGGACGACCAAGGAGATGTCGGATGCTCTGCCTAAGTTGTTTGAGAGGTCTTACGAGAAGCAAAAGATGTATCTCCAAGAGAAGCTAAGGAATACCAGGATGCAGAAAGGGGAGAGCATAGATGCCTTTCTCACTCAGATTCAGGAAGTCTGAGATCAACTAGCAGCCGTTGGGGAGGCACCCCAACCCACAGAGCTTGTACGATTGGCATTGAATAGTGTCTGAGAGGACTGAAAGATATTTGTCCAGAGTATCTTGGGCAGAGACACCTTGCCAAAGTGGGACAGGATGTGATCGATCTACAACAGGAGGAGTTGAGACGGGCTCTATTAAAGAGTACCAAAAGCAGCAGCAACAACAAGCGATCGAAGAGTGAGGAGGAGAATGTGGCCCTAGCATCTAAGGGTACCAGTCAGGGGCAGGGGGAGCAGAACAAGAAGACTAAGGACCTGTCAAAGGTCAAGTGCTTCAGATGTGGTGAGTTCGGTCACTACAGTATGTAGTGTCCTCTCAAAAAGATGGACAAGACAAAGAAGCAGGAAGCAGAACCAGGCAACAGCGTCAACCGAGATTAACAAGTTGTCCTCCAGGTTGGAGGAAGAGTTTGCGATGTTTGCAGTCATACCCCGAAGAGAGAGGTGGGGTGACTTAGATCTATAGTCCCAGAAAGTTGCAGACATGCACAGGATCCATTGAGTCCACCTCATGGATCATTACCTTGCTATGGGGGCCCACAGTATTCAGTAACAAGATGGATCAGTGTCAAAGATGCAGTGAGATTCCAGAGTGACAGTGGTAGATTAGTAGCAGTTAGACGCTAAGGAGCACAATGCAAAGTGGCACAATGCAGAGTTAACAACAGGGCAGATTCTTCAGTGACAGTGTAGATGCTAGTAGCAGTCAAGACTCAGGAGACAAATGCATCATACTGAACATAGTTGAACCTAGTTACAACTTTCAACAAAAGATACAAGGAAAAATACAAATTCGGAACTTACAACTTGGCTCCCTTAGAATGAATTTGACCCAAGTAAATCAACCTAAAAAAATTTGCCTTCGAATGAAATTGGCCTGAAGAACTCGACCTAACTTGATCTGTACCCTCCAACAACTAGATTTGTGCTTTGCGACTAATGCGCATTTGGAAAAACCCAACACTCCAACAACTCAGTCTCCTCCAAATAAATACAATCTCTCTCCGACAACTCGGCCCTACAATCTCCTCCTACTCAGCCTCGGATTCACACTCGTGCTTCTTCTTCTTTGCGCACTGGTCCACTGAGCCACTCACACTTCAAAGAAAATCACTCTCTTTGTGATGACTCACTCACACAACTGTGTTTTTCATCTTATGTCTTCACCTCTTCGCTAGGCTCCTTTTATAATCTTCATTGAGTCCAAATCCCTAAGCCCAATCTCTCTTCTAGAACCATCTTGGAAATCACCAATTGAGATTATTTCTAAGTCACTTAAATAATTAAATTATTTATTTTTCAAAAATAACTCAATAGTCCACAATAATTAATTTACTTTAATTATTATACTTTTCCTAAGTTAGACTTAGGAAAGAAGACATAAATCACTAGAAGAGGCAAATAATGTCTTCCACATGCTAAGACACCAAGCCGATGTAGAAGACATTTCGATGCTACCATTCACATCAACACTCCCTCCTAGCAAGGAAGGGATTCTCCACTACCCCCAGCTTATCTCAGTACTTCACAAACTTTCCCTTCACTAGAGGCTTCATGAGAACACCTACCACCTTTTGCTCTATAGAAGCGTATTCCAATCTCACAACACCCTCTGGACCATGTCTTTAATGAAGCGATATCTAATCTCAATATGCTTGGACCGATCATGAAACACAGGATTCTCAGAGAGCTTAATGCAACTCTGATTATCACAGTGGATCATTGTCGGCCCCATCTACAAATCAAATAACCCAACAAGCATCTTGCCAAGTCATACTTCCTCACAGCTTTCCAAACTCGTTGCCATGTACTCTGCCTCTATTGAACTGAGTTCCACTGATTGTTGCTTCCTGCTGAACCATGAGATCATGGTTAATCCCAAAGCTGAAACAACATCCAAATGTGCAATTTTTGTCCACCACACTCCCTGGCCAATTAGAATCAATGTGCCCCTGCAATTCCACTCCTCTAGCTTTGACATATCTCAGTCCAAAGTCTATTGTCCCTCGCTGGTATCTTAGCACATGCTTTGCTGCCACCCAATGAACATATCTCAGCTCCACCATGAACTGGACGAGTGTGTTCACAAAAAAACATATATTAGGCCTAATGTTGACCTAATACATCAAGGAACCTATTAGTTTCCTATATAATGTGGGATCCACTAATTCACCTACAGAGGCGCTCAACTTCTTTAGGTTAGTGATCATAGGTGTAGACATATGCTTGCACTCCTCCATCTTGAATCTCCTTAGGATCTCTACTACATACTAGACCTACCCAAGGAAAATCTCTCTTGGTTGCTGCCACACCTCCAATCCCAATAAGTAACACATCAAACCGATGTCCTTCATATCGAATTATGAAGCAAGATCCTCCTTGCAAATCCCTTGAGCTTCTTCGAACCTATCAAGAAGAGATCATCCACATATAATACCAACATGAGCAATTCACCCTCAAAAAGCACAAAGTACAAGTTGGAATCCACCTCACTCTTGGTGAGGCCCACACCAAGAATATATCCATTGGTCTTGGCATACCATGCATGCAGAGTTTGCTTCAGCCCATAAAGGGCCTTCTTCAACCTACATACATGGGAATCTCTCCCATGCACCTCAAAACCCTGAGGTTGCTCAATATACACATCCTCCTCAATCACTTCATTAAGGAAAGCAATCTTCACATCCATCTGATGTATACTCCACCCCATCTCTAAAGCAACTTGCCTAGAAACCCTAGAAAACTCACACGTGTGAAAGAGAGAGATGCTCCAAACTTCGATTTTGCTTCTTCCTTGAATTAGGTTTTCTTCTCATGCAATTTGCTCTCTTTTTCGTCCTCTTTCTCTTGTAGATCGAACTTGTGTGTGCTTCCAAGTGAGTCGAGTTGCCTCCATTTATACTGCTTTTGTTAGGTTGAATAGCCCTAATCTGGGATTACTTCATCAGGATAGGGACGACTTCTTGAGGAGGTGACAAATGACACTTTTGACTCAAGAATAATTTTCTTTACATGATACAAATGCCCAAGTGTTGGAATTTCTAAGTCTAACCTGTTAGAAATTCTTCCTGCACTATCTGGTTTATTTCACCTACTTGTTTAATTACTTAACAAGTTATTTAACCATATAAATACTGAAATAAACACAATGCAGTCTCAACCATCTACAAATCATCAACTGAAAGAAATAGACAAACACATAAGGGACACCGTTATTTTTGGACAATCGTCCCCGGAAAAAACCAACTTGGGAAAATCGGTGCAGCAGTTCTGATGGTTTTATTATTATGCATCTTTTCTTGAGTACAACTGGGTGCCAAACTGACCCACCCTACAGAGAAATCAATCTGGCAATAATACCTCTCTTCGGAAGCAGATATTCGACAAGTCTGCTCCACGAAAGTCTCTCCAACGCTTCTCTGAGGCTCTGCATCAACCCTTCTGGCCTCTACATCAGCCTACAGATGCTCTGTACTGGCTCTCTGGCCCTCTGAGTCACCCACACAGGCCCTCTGGCCCTCTGCGCAGTTACTCAGGGCCTCTGGCTCTCTGCCCAGTTACTCAGGCCCTCTGCGTGACTCCTGCTAGCTCTGTGTCTGCCTCTCTACTAGTCTCCTGACACTATCTCTGCCTCTCTGCTATGCACTCACTACCCCTCGCTGCAACTCTGATCACTGGTCCGATTTCTCTCAGTGAACCCCTATCTCTGCCTCTCTGCTATGCACTCACTACCCCTCGCTGCAACTCTGATCACTGGTCCGATTTCTCTCAGTGAACCCCGCTCCAGAAAATCGAACTAACTGATCAACTTGGTGTGTCTCCAACTGACCCTCATGCCTCCTCTTATACTTTTTCTGTTGAGTCTTCAACGGTCGAGATTAAATCTCTAATCAATGACTAAGATTAGATTTGGCTTGATCCATGTCATTTAGAACCTTCTCACACAGTTTTATATTAATAACCATTAATATTTTTATTTTCCTAAGTTTAGACTTAGGAACCCATTAAAAATATTAATTATTTTAATATCTCCCTAATCGGGTGGAATTTCCCCAAACCATTTCTGGGTCTTGGAGATCTCATGTTCTTTAGCCTTTCCACCAATTTTCATGGCTAGAGCACATCCTATGCTACCCCAAATCAACATTCCCTTTTAGCGAGGAATGTGCTCTAATAATGCTCCACCACTAAACATTACTCTGATCATCCGGCACTCGTACCTGTGCTGATGTTTGGCCTTGCTGCCCATGGCTCTGCCACTGCCATTGCTACATCTGTATAGCAGCTCCCTCTGCATCCATGTTGTTGCTGGTCCTTTCTCCCAACACTACATCTACATCTGCACTACAGCCCTCTCTCCTCATGCTGCATCGTGCTGCCTATAGCACTACCACTGCTACTGCTGCACTACAACTCAGTTACTGAGATGATGGTAACTGATCTACCCAACTACTGACATCCTTGTCAAGCTAGAAACTCTCCTGATACTGAAGCTCTCTCTGCTGCTATCTTGTGCTCCCTCTGCTACCTCTGCGCTGCTGCAACAAACTTTGTGCCTCTCGCACTGCTACAAACACCTTTGTGCCTTCCTGCACTGCTACAACCTCCTTTGTGCCTCTCGCGCTGCTACAAATCCCTGCAGACTAGCACTCTCTGCCACTCCATCCGCATCCGCCTCTACCAACATCCGCCATCCTGCTACTGTCACTTTGGGGCTCTCGTAGCCGAATAAGATCCAAGAGTTTGGGTACCTCAAGGATCCTATCTCACACCTCCTGTAGTCCTCATGACTATAGCTCGATGTCTCCCCACCTCTTCTTTGGAGGCACATGAGCACTCATGGCACAATTGTCATCATCCTCTACCTCCTTCTCCGCCTTAGCCAGCGCTACCTTGGAGTCAGAGGCCTCCCCCTTATTCTTCTTCCTACGACACTGGGTTGCATAATGGCCCAACTCCCCACAGTTGAAGCACTTAATCTTGGAGATGTCCTTCTTCTTCCTCTTCCCTTGTTGCCTCGCAGATGCCAGAACCGCATCCTCTTCCTCCTCTTTCTTGACCCGGGCTCCTTTGCTGCTACTTCCCGCCTTGCTCATCCGTCTGATCTCTTCTTGGCAACGATCTGCCCACAATTCTTCCCATCCTGGAAGAGTCGCTCTGCCCAAAATACTTTGGACGAATGTCTCCCAGTCCTCAGAGACGGCGTTCAGGGCGGTCCTCACCAATAACACTTGATCCAGCGTGGCACCTATGGAAGTAAGTTGGTCCCAAATCCCCTACAACCTGCTGAGGAATAGATCTATCTACTCCCCTTTCTGCATTTGATACGACCGCAGCTGATTCTCCAGTAGCATCTTCCTCTGCATGGAAGTACCTTGATACAATGTCGTCAAGGTATCCCACATTTCCTTTTCAGTATTCTTCTCGGCAATATGCTCAACTACATGATCCTTGACCCCATCAAGGATTATGCACTTTGCCTTGGCCATCACATCCTCATACCTTTCGTTATCAGCTGGGTCGACTGGGATAGCCATGATTCTCAAGGCGAAGGCCTTGTTGCAATGTCTATCCAGAATATACAGGATCCTGGCCTTCCAGATGACAAAGTTGGAAGCTCCATCCAACCTATCAGCTGGGTCGACTGGGATAGCCACGATTCTCAAGGCGAAGGCCTTGTTGCAATGTCTATCCAGAACATACAGGATCCTGGCCTTCCAGATGACAAAGTTGGAAGCTCCATCCAACCTATCCTGATCCCTCAGTCCGTTCATTGCCATCTCTACTCTTCTTTTCGACTCCTCTGAGTCTCTACTTTCCTCCTAGAAGTTCTCTCTTCGACTCCCTTTGAGTCTCTACTTCCCCCCTTAAAGTTTTCTTCTAGACTCCCTCTGAGTCTCGATTTCCCCCCTAGAAATCCTTCTGCCAACAGTCGAATCGTACCTCTCTGATCCCCTTTGCTCCTGCAACACTGATCTAGATTTCTTGGCTAGAAATCCGCCTAGGTAGCGACTCCCTCTACCTTGGTTTTGTCCCGTTAGGTACTTTTCTGCCTCGACAGCAACAGCACCCCACCAGCTTCACACTCCACAATTTGCCCACAGCTTCCTATGCCCCAGCAACTGAAGAAACTAAGCCTCTTGGCTCTACGCAATCCCGGCAAGGCTGAATCGCTCTTCTAGCCAACTGCATCACTCCTACCTCGCTGAGTAGGATGGCGTGGCTCCTCGTGAGCCTCTTCTGCCTTCCTCTGCCTTTGCGCTGGCCCTCTCTTTCGCTCGAAATGATGACGCAGGCCCTCTACGTCACTCCTCTACTGCTTTCTGCTTAGGAACAACTTCTGTCACTCGAGACAGTTGTTTCTGCTGCAAATTCTCTGATTTAGCTGGTGCCTTCAACTCTCCTGTGATCTGCAATGCTCTGATACCATGTTGGAATTTCCAAGTCTAACCTGTTAGAAATTCTTCCTACACTATCTGGTTTATTTCACCTACTTGTTTAATTACTTAACAAGTTATTTAACCATATAAATACTGAAATAAACACAATGCAGTCTCAACCATCTACAAATCATCAACTGAAAGAAATAGACAAACACACAAGGGACACCATTATTTTTGGACAATCGTCCCCGAAAAAACCAAACTTGGGAAAACCGGCGCAGTAGTTCTAAGGGTTTTATTATTAAGTAGCTTTTCTTGAGTACAACCAGGTTCCAAACTAGCTCACCCTACAGAGAAATCAATCTGGCAGTAATACCTCTCTTCGAAAGCATATATTTGACAAGTCTACTCCACGAAAGTCTCTCCAACGCTTCTCCGAGGCTCTGCGTCAGCCCTCCTGGCCTCTGCGTCAACCTAGAACCCTCTACGTCAGCCTAGAACCCTCTATGTCAGCCTACAGATGCTCTACGCTGGCTCTTCGACCCTCTGCGTCACCCACGCAGGCCCTCTGGCCCTCTGCGCAGTTACTTAGGCCCTCTGTGTGGCTCTTGCAGTCTCTGTGCCTACCTCTCTACCTCTGCGCTAGTCTTCCGACACTATCTCTGCCTCTCTGCTATGCACTCACTACCCCTCGCTGCAACTCTGATCACTGGTTCGATTTCTCTCAGCAAACCCCACTCCAGAAAATCGAACTCACTAATCAACTTGGTGTGTCTCAAACTAACCCTCAAGCCTCCTCTTATATTTTTTCCGTTGAGTCTTCAACGGCCGAGATTAAATTTCTAATCAACAGATAAGATTAGATTTGGCTTGATCCATGTCATTTAGAACCTTCTCACCCAATTTTATATTAATACCCATTAATATTTTTATTTTCCTAAGTTTAGACTTAGGAACCCATTAAAAATATTAGTTATTTTAATATCTCCTTAACCGTCTGGAATTTCCCCAAACCATTTCTGGGTCTTGGAGATCTCATGTGATTTAGCCTTTCCACCAATTTTCATGGCTAGAGCACATCTGATGCTACCCCAAATCAACACCAAGAAGGGTCTAATAAATGTGACAAAGACTCTTTTCACTCTTGACAAAAACTAGAAGCCTTCAATGGAGGCTATGACCTAGAAAATAAGTAAAAGAGCATGAAACCCATGCTTCAAAAATATTTTAATTGACAAATACAACTATGAAGACCGACACCAGTTACATTCTTCACTCCCTCTTAACTAGGGAGGTATTCATAATTACATATATACATAGGTACATGGATGGACTCAAAATGACATGATCTATGAAAAGTCACAAAACACGCAATGCTACAGATTAGATACCTGACCAAGTTATCTAAACGGATGGGACTAAGGAGTGTTCCAAGCTTTAGCCTCTATAGGTACCATTAGGCTTTAACTCTAATACCAACCCAGGGATCTAGATATCTTATCTAAGGTCGGAGCTCCACATGGCCAACGAAGCCCTCCCTACTTCAGGATCTAGACATCATCATAGGCCGGCCAGATGTCCTCCCAAGCATCTTGCCGCCCCTATATGCTTCATCTCTCCCTATCTACTAAATCTGTAATATCAACCAATCCAAGCATGCTTCTGAAATATTCGAACTTCTTATTTGGAAGAGATATCATCAACATGTCAACTACTTGCTCATCTGTTGGAATATATTGTAGCTTCACGGCCCCATCCTACACAAAACTTCTAATGTAGTGATACTTGTTGATATGCTTTGTCTTCGCATGGAATACAGAATCTTCAGACATCTTGACGTTGCTTTGATTATCACAATTTATCACAGTAGGATATAGCGGCCCTCCAAACAAATCTGATAGGAATTTTCTTAACCAAATTGTTTCCTTTCCGACTTCACATGCAACAACATATTTAGATTCAGCACTACTTAAAGCAACAGGGTCTTGTTTTCTACTCATCCATGAAATCATTGCGGATGCCAAACTGAAACAACGACCGATAGTACTTATTCCATTTATCTCACTACCACCCCAATCAGAATTGGTAAAACCTATCAATCTAATTTCCTTCCCATCATACTTCAGGCAGTGATGAATAGTTCCACGTATCTTAAAATGCGCTTGGCAATTATCCAACGGTCATGACGAGGCTCCAACTGAAATTGGCTAAGAACATTTACAGCAAAGCATATGTCAGGTCTAGTATTCACCAAGTACATCAAAGAGCCCATCAACTTATGATAACTTGTAGGATCAACGAGACTAGAGTCGAAGCTTCTCAACTTCTTTAGATTTGTGATCATGGGAATAATCATAGGCTTGGAATCCATCACACTGAACTTTTGTAACATCTTGATTATGTACTTTCCTTGACCAAGATATATCTCATCGGGTTTGTACCAAACTTCCAATCCCAAGTAGTAATGCATGAGTCCCAAATCTTTCATTTCAAATTCTATTGCCAGCATCTTATTACATTCTAGAATTCTTCGCTCCACACCTGTAACAAATAAATCATCCACATATAAAATTATAATAACTAGTTCATTCTTCAGTATCTTGATGTACAGGTTTGCATCGGTGAAACATTTGACAAAGCCAATCCTTAAAAGATAGGCATCTATTCTTGCGTACCAAGCCTTAGAAACTTGTTTGAAGCCATATAGAGCTTTCTTTAATCTGCAAACATGAGTTTCCCTGCTATTTATCTCAAAGCCTTCCGGTTTTTCAATATATACTTCTTCATTAATGGTTCCATTTAGACAGATTGTTTTGACATCCATTTAATGATATTCCATCCCATAGTGGTTGCTAAAGAAACCAAAGATCTAATAGTAGTGTACCTAGCAATAGGAGCAAAAGTTTCTTCATAGTCTATCCCTTCCTTTTGAGAAAAACCCCTTGCAACAAATCTTGCTTTGTATTTGTCTATACTTCCATCAATGGCATGTTTGATCTTGTGAATCCATTTTGAAGTGACCACAGATTTTTCACTAGGTCTAGGAACGATTTCCCAAACCCCATTCTTCGTGATAGATTGTATTCTCCCTGCATTGCTTTCTTCCATTTTTCTTGATGAACGGATTCTTCAAAGGTAGTTGGTTCTGCTTCAATTAACTTTGTCATGTATGCTGCATATCCTGAGTATCTTTTCAGTCTTTTGCATTCTTTGAAAGTTTCTTTTGCTTCTCCATGTCCTTTGGCATCTTCAAGTGTAGCTTTTAAACAATTTGGCCTCTTCTTTGTTTCGGGAATGATTGTAGGTTGAATAGGATCACTTGGTCCTTCTTCTTGATTTGTAGGAGACTTGTCATGTTGCTCTACTTCTTCAAATAGTGGTGCATCTTCTTCATCAGATTCAATAGGTATCTCCTAGGATCTTTTGTAGGCATGATTTTCATCAAATATAACATCTCTGCTAACTTCAATTCGTCTTTCTTCTTTGATGTAGATTTTATAAGTCTTTGATGAAAGGCTATAACCAACAAATATACCTTTATACTTGTAGAGTCTAACTTCTTTCGCTTGTCTTTTGGAACATGAATGTACGCAGGGCATCCAAAGATTTAGAGATGATATACACATGGCTTCTTCCATGAAAACACTTCTTCCAGTGTCATATTGTCAAGGATTCTATGAGGACTTCTATTTTGTACGTATATTGTTGTCATGGCTACTTCTCCCCATAGAAATTTCGGTAGGTATTGATCAAATATCATAGTCCTTATGCATTCTTCAATGGTTTTGTTACCGCTCAATCTAGCAGGGGCCCTAGGAGTACCTAACGGACAACTACTAGACCAAATGGCAACAACGAGACAAGGACCCACTGTCACCTCAGTCGATGTCCCCTGCTCTTTACGGACTTTCACCGATGGGAGGAGTCCTAGTATGGAGGAAATCACTTGAATGATAGGATCAATGGCAAGGTATAATGTGATTTCCAAGGCCCATTCAAAGGAGAGGCTCAATTAATGGTTCAAATGCTTAAAGAAAAGCTAAAAGGCTCCCCAAGAAAGACCTATGAAGGATGACCTCAGGCTTAGGAATATTCAATAATGATGAATGCCTAAGATCAAAACTTCCAAAATCCCTCACTTGTGATTGATGTGTTTATACTAGGGTTCAAAGTGAGGCAAGGATGGCTCATTCAATGGAAAGATTCAATTAAAGTGTGAGCTTTGGGAGAAGCTAGGGTGACTTTCCACGAAAAGTCCCTTGAGAGAAATACTATAAGAGACCAAGGGTTGAGAGATATACTGTGGTAAAGACTCATCCAATGATCACCTACAGTTAAGAGAAAAGGTTTTGAATTATGAACTCCAAAGTGCAAACCTTCAAGAAATCATAAAGTCGAAGCAACTTCAAGCGTTCCCTCTTCGTGTGATAGTTAGGGCATCAATTTATTTGAAATTACACCATCGAAATTCATTCAAAACTGAAGGATACCTAGAGGAGACATAAATGAAGAAACTTGTCAGGACGGAATCCTAAAATTCCTCCTTCCTAAAATTTCGCACCAAGCCCTAGAAAATCTCTTTATCCTTAGAGGACGAAGAAAAGAGGTGAAATAATGACATTATGTTTTAATGTGATCACCAACGATCTAGGACCAATGCCTAGCTATTGGGAAGATTGGAGTCGAAATGATCAAGATTTAGGAACTTCGCTCTTCAAGGAGGCCTAAAGAAGCAGCTACACTCTCTATGGATGCAGCTTCACACCACCTATAGACTTTTATACTTCGATATGCAAGTTTTGATGGAGTTTCAAGGTAAAAGGTGCACAACCTACCCCTAGGAAAATGTGTTCTTCATGCCAAGATGAATAACATATGCAACGAGCAAAGATTACAAGTGTTTCATGAATTTGAATTAATTTTTAGGGCACAAGTAAAATCATGACATAGCATTCCATACATTAGACATGAAACATTATGAAATTTGCATGAAAAGAGCACTTACATGACAAAAGGAGTATATCCATCCATAAACTTTCCAAATAGAAGCTCCAAGAGAGATAGTGAAAATATTCCACACATCAAAATGCATTTAATCATCCAAATCATTCCACAAATTGCAAGTCCGAAATCTTTAGAAAGATATATCCCCAATCCAAGTGATGATGAGTTACAAATGAGGCCTCACTTGTATTTATATGAGCCTCTAACAATTCAAATTGGTCAATTTAGCCTAATAAGCCCCTAAAATAAGTCTAATGTGCAAAATAATAAATCTATTGGTGACAAGCCCACCAAATAGCTCCAAAATATGAATAATTAGCCTCTCAAGAGGGTCGAAATGATAGAATGGTAGCTAGAAGGGTTGTTGGAAGGCCAAATGAAGTCCCTCATGTGCCATAATGAATAGGAGGGCTCTGATAATAGTGATGAAGGGGGTGGCCCCTTGATCTTTAAGAAAATGACATGTGGTGCTCCCAAGTGGTTGTGGGGGCACAAAGAACATCCTCATGATTCTCCAACTGAATCGAAAAAACCTGTGCTCCACCTGTAAGGAATAGAACAATGATGCAAACCCTCCCTTGTCTCCCTAGGTGAGACAACCCCATCTGGGCCTTGAATCAGCTACCAAGTGTGTGATGCAAGTATATGTTGATTTCTAGTAGCATTGCATGTGCTCTAAGTGTCAAAATTTGTAGGGAGGCTTAGACACATGCATTCTCCAATATCCAGAAATCGTTTTGGGAAATTCCACTTAGAGACAGTTTTATTAAAATAATTAATTATTTTTAATGGGACCCTAAGTCTAAACTTAGGAAATTAAAATAATTAATGGGTATTAATCTAAATTGTTGGTGTAACTTCTAGAAGAAGACGAGGATCAAGCCAAAATGATCTAAGCCATTGATTAGAAGTTAAGTTGGGCCATTGGTTGTCCAACAGAAAGATATAAGAGGATGCTTGAGGGGCACTTGGAGAACACACAGAGAAAAGATCAAAAGTTCGATTTTCTGAAGCAAAGCAACTGTCGGAGAGATTTTCGATAGTGATCTTTTGCATAGAGGGGCAGGGATAGTATCCGAAGGGAGATCTTTCCCAGTCGGAGAATACTCAGCAGAAAAGGTAGACAGAGATCCAGCAGTGGCAACGCAAAGCTAGAGAGGCTGACGCAGGGCCACACAAAGGCAGCACAGAAGCCAAGAGGGAATCTGAAAATCAGCTGAAGGAATTGATTGCAAAAGTTGGAAGCCTCGGCATAAGTCTGGGAGGTGAAAATCGAATTTCTTGAGCAGCAGACTAATCAACTGAAGGGGTGATGATGTCCCCAAAGGGTGTGACGTTGGGTTGACGCAGTGACAGCGCAGAGGCAGCTAGGGGCAATTCATACAATCTTTAGATTAGCCAAGATTTCTAGTGATAGAGTGAGGTAACCTCACTTATCTTTCTGTCAGTGATATTGTCTGTAACTGGATTGCTGTGAAGGCATCTAGAGATTGTATTCAGAAATTATCACTGCATAATAATAAAACCCTCAGCTACTGCACTGGTTTTCCTACATTGGGTTTTTCTGGGGATTTTTGTGCAAAAAGAATTGTGTAGATTGTTGATTTGGGGTAGCATTGAATGTGCTCTAGCCACAAAATTTGGTGGAGAGGTTGGGGCACATGAGGTCTCCAATACCCAGAAAGGGTTTGGGCAGATTCTAAACAGTTTGAGAAATATTAAAATAATTAATATTTTTAATGGAGTCCCTAAGTCTAAACTTAGGGAAATTAAAATATTAATGTGGATTAATATGAAACTTTTTTCGAATGGTCCAAAAGACATGGATCAAGCCAAATCTAATCTTAGTCGTTGATTAGGGACTTAATCTCGGTCACTGATATGTCAATGAAAAAAGTATAAGAGGAGGCTTGAGGGTCACTTGGAGGGCACACCAGAGTGATCAGTCATTCTATTCTATAGAGCGGGGTTTGCTAAGAGAGATAGAATTAGTGATTGGGAGTTGCAGCTGAGGGGCATTGAGTATAGAGAGACAAAGAGGCAGAGATAGTGATGGGAGAGCAGCGCAGTAGTCGGGGAGAGTGACGCAGAGGCAGCCAGGGCTCACGCAGAGCCTCAGAGAGGCCAGCGTTGCTGACGCAGAGGGCCAGAGGGTTGACACAGGGCCTCCTAAGGCTGACGCAGACCCATTCAGGGTGACGCAGGGCCAGCACTAGTCAAAGAGGGGTTGATGCAATCCAGAGAGAGGTTGATGTTAGGGTTTCTGGGGCAGGTTGGTGTAGAGGGAGCTGCAGTAGGGATTATTCGGGGTTTTAGCTAGGAGATTTGTCAGAAACTGAGAGGTATTAGTGCCAAGGAAATTCTCTGTTGGGTAGGCCAGTTTCAGCACCCAGATTGTACTCTAAAATTGCTTAATAAGAAAACCCTCAAATAGCTGCACCGGTTTTCCCACATCGGGTTTTTCCGGTGACATTGGTCCAAAAATAACTGTGTCATTTTGTGTGCTTGTATCTGTTTCCTTTAGTTGATGATTTGTAATATGTTGAGCATGCACTAGTGTTTATTTTCAGTATTTACATTGTAAATAGCTTGTTAAGTAACGGAACAAGTAGGTAGGAATAAATTAGTAAAGTGCATGGAGGGTTTCTAACTGGTAGACTTAGAAACTTCAACATGGTATCAGAGCATGGTTGCAAATCACAAGAGAACTGAGGACATCAGCCAAGCAGAGCAATAGCAGCAGAAAACAGTTGTCCCGAGTGACAGAAGTTGTTCCTAGCAGAGCAGCAACAAGGGAAGGGTGACGCAGTGCCTGCGTCATCAAGGGTGAGCCAGGAAGAGGTAGCGCAGAGGCCAAGGGAGGCAAAGGGAGGCTCACACAGAGCCACGCAGAGGGCCAGAGGGCTATGACACAGTTGGCTGAGGAGGCCGAGTTGCTAGTGCCGGGATTGCGCAGAGCCTAGGAGCTCTCACCTTCAGGTTGCTAGGGTTTAGGAGGTTGTGGGAAAGTTGTAGAGTGGAGCTGGTGGGGTACTGTAATCAGAACAGTACCTAATAGGGCAAGACCAAGGTGGAGGGAGTTGTTGCCGAAGCGGATTTATAGCTAAGGAATCCAAATCAGTGTGTAGTTGCACAAATGATCGGAGTGGGGCTACTTGACGTTGGCAGAAAGATTTCCAGGAGGGAAAACGGGACTCAGAGGGAGTCCAGAAGAGAACTTCCAGACGGGAAGTAGAGAGACTCGGAGGTGTCGAACTGAGAACTTCCAGGCGGGAAGTAGACTCAGCAGCAGTCAAACAGAGAACTTCCAGGCGAGAAGTAGACTCAGCAGGAGTCGAACAGAGAGCTTCGAGGCGGGAAGTAGACTCAGCAGGAGTCGAATAGAGAACTTCCAGGCAGGAAGTAGACTCAGCAAGAGTCGAACAGAGAATTTCCAGGCGGGAAGTAGAGAGACTCGGAGGAGTCGAAAAGAAGAGCAGAGAGATGGCCATGAATGGGCTGAAGAATCAGGACAAGTTGGATGAGGCATCCAACTTTGGCATCTGGAAGGCCAGGATCCTGTCTATTCTGTGTGCCATGAGGGCACACACGCCACTTGAGCGAAAGTGAGGAGACATCAAGCTATAGTCAGACGGACTACAAGCGATGAGGGGTAGGATCCTCGAGGTACCCAGCCTCTTGGATTAGACCATGCTACGGGAGCCCCGAAGAGGAGTAGCAGGACTGGCGGATGTGGGTAGAGACGGATGTGGATGAAGCGACGGAGGGAGCTATAGTGCAGGATTCCTAGGACAATGCAAAGCTAACAGGTTGCAGCAGTGCGAGAGGCACGGGAGTGTTGCACCAGAGCAGGATGGCACAGGGAAGTGTGCAACGGTGCGAGATGCAGGGAGTTGTTGCAGCAATGCAAAGGTCAGAGAAGGAGCACTTGTCAGCGGCAAAGGGAGCTTCAGCATCAACGGGTGTCTCTAGCCTAACAGAGAGGTCAGAGTTGGGAGATCAGTTACTTACTACTTAGTAACTGAGTTGCAGCGCAGCAGTGGGCAGCACGATGCAGCATGATGAGAGGAGATGCAATGCAGATGCAGCAGTGGCAGTGGCAAAGCCATGAGCAGCATCACGGATGCAGAGGGAGTTGTTGTACAGATGCACCAGTGGTAGTGGCAAAGCCATGGGCAGTAGTACAGGATGTAGCAGTGCAGAGGATGATGGGCATCAGGCCTAACATCAGCACAGGGATTGATGCCAGATGATTAGGGTGATACTCAGTGAGGAGTATTGCTAGAGCACAGTCCTCGCTAAGAGGGAGAGTTGATTTCGGGTAGCATCGGATGTGCTCTAGCCACGAAATTTGGTGGAGAGGTTGGGGCACATGAGATCTCCAATACTTAGAAAGGGTTTGGGCAGATTCTAAATAGTTTGAGAAATATTAAAATAATTAATATTTTTAATGGAGTCCCTAAGTCTAAACTTAGGGAAATTAAAATATTAATGTTAATATAAAATTGTGTTAGAATGGTCAAAAAGACATGGATCAAGCTAGATCTAATCTTAGCCGTTGATTAGGGACTTAATCTCGGCCATTGATATGTCAATGAGAAAATAATAAGAGGAGACTTCAGGGTCACTTGGAGGGCACACCAGAGTGATCAGTCATTCTATTCTCTAGAGCGGGGTTTGCTAAGAGAGATAGAATTAGTGATTGGGAGTTGCAGCTGAGGGGCATTGAGTACAGAGAGACAGAGAGGCAGAGATAGTGACGGGAGAGCAGTGCAGTAGTTGGGGAGAGTGACGCAGAGCCAGTTGGGGCTCACGCAGGGCCACGCAGAGGCAGTCGGGAGCTACACAGAGCCTCAGAGTGGCCAGCATTGCTGACACAGAGGTCCAAAGGGCTAACGCAAGGCCTCCTAAGGCTAACGCAGACCCATTCGGGGTGACGCAGGGCCAGTGCTGGGTAGAGGGGCTAACGCAGTCCAGAGAGAGGCTGACGCTAGGGTTTCTGGGGCAGATTGGTGCAGAGGGAGCTGCAAGAAGGATTATCCGGGGTTTCAGCCAAGAGATTTGTCAGAAACTGAGAGGTATTACTGCCAAGGAAATTCTCTGTTGGGTAGGCCAGTTTTAGCACCCAGATTGTACTCTAAAATTGCTTAATAAGAAAACCCTCAGATAACTGCACCGGTTTTATCGCATTGGGTTTTTTCGGGGACATTGGTCCAAAAATAACGGTGTCATTTTGTGTGCTTGTATCTGTTTCCTTCAGTTGATGATATGTACTATGTTGAGCATGCACTAATGTTTATTTTCAGTATTTACATTGTAAATAACTTGTTAAGTAACGGAACAAGTAGGTAGGAATAAATCAGTAAAGTGCATGGAGGGTTTCTAATTGGTAGACTTAGAAACTTCAACATAGATGTGTTGTATTTCTTTCCTGTTCAGTTTCTTGTTTACACTTATAATTTAAATGGTGTAGACTATAGTGTATTAGTTTCGATACTTACTGTAGGAAACAGTAAGTAAGTTGATTCAGAAATTAACAAGTAGGAGAAGCTTAATCAGTTGCTGCAGTAGAAATTTGGGTATCCAAATTTTCACATGGTATCAGAGCTGCAGGTGAAACAAGAGAACAATGTCGAAAGAGCCCAGCGCTGAAGTAGGAAGGGAGTTTGAAATTCCTGCAAAGGCATAAATTCGAATCCCGAGAGGGTTTGCGCATCAGGCCAGGAGGGCAAGATTTTCATGGTAAATCTCTCTCTAAGTGAGTCAACATAGAGGTAGGATTTCCAAATCGAAATTTGTCAGCAACAGAGGGAGTAGCGCAGCAAAAGATTCAGTGAAGAGGGGTTTCTGGTGGGACGCAGTTTTCTGCAGGCAGTTGCTGGGCAGAAAGGCGTCAAAAGGAAGAAGAGAGACGCTTGACGAAATTTCTTCCTCAAAGAATTCCTAGCCAAGGAATTAGAATTCTCATTTGCTGAGCAACAGCAGGAGAGAGGAGGTCATTCGACATTTCAATTGGTAGAGATGGCAGCCAGTGGACTGAGAGATCAGGATAGGTTGGATGGGGCATCCAACTATGTGATCTGGAAGGCAAGAATGTCATGCCTTCTGGGTGAGCATTTTCTCAAAGTTTATGTCGACAGCGTGGTAGTTGAGCCAGTAGATCCAGATCCGCTCAAGAAGTACAATGGAGAAATGGCGAAGACAAAGAGAATGATCCTCGATGGAGTGAAGGATCATATAGTCTATCACATCGTTGGTAGAAATATTGCCAAGGAGATGTGGGATGCATTGTCAACGCAATATCAAGGATCCTCCGAGCAACGGAAGATGTACTTGGAGCAGAAGATGAGATATTTGCAGATGGAAAAGGGGGAACGCATTGATCTGTTCCTCGCTAAGCTTCAGGAGACCTGAGACGAGCTGGCAGTTGTGGGGTCAACACCTCAAGGTTTCGAGATGGTAAGACTGGCCCTAAATTCAGTATTTGAGGAATGGCAAGTCTTTGTCCAGAGCATCCTGGGCAAGGCGACTTTGCCAAACTGGGATGAAATGTGGGCAGCTCTTAAGCAAGAGGAGTTGAGGAGAGACTTGGTCAAGTGTAAACTTGACGGAAGCAGCAACAGTGGGTTGAAGCCCAAGGAGGAGGAAGAGAATGCAGCCCTCGTATCCAAGGGGTTGCAGAAGCAACAAAAGAAGAAGAAAGATGTTTCAAAGATCAAATGCTTCAGGTGTGGTGTATTCGGTCACTACGCAACTCGGTGTCCTCTCAGGAAGAAGGACAAAGATGAGAAGCATGATCCGAAGGTTGTAGCTGTGAAGATCGAGGAGGAGTTTGCCATGACAGCCCAGGCATCTCCAGGAGGGAGGTGGGGTGATTTAGAGTTGTAGTTCGAAAGGACTACAATTGGGCAAGATCCTTGAGGAGCCCACCTCTCGGATCAATTCCTTGCTACGGGAGCCCAGATCAGTAGTAGCAGGATGGACTAGTGTTAGTTGGTGTAGAGGAGTGTTGGAGTGACAGTTGCAGTGGCTAGTAGCGCTAGAGACTGAGCAGCGCAAAGCAGATTTGGCAGCAGTGCAGATGGCACAGAGCATAGGTCAGCAGTAGTGCAGAGGCTTCAGAGGGTCAGCGTAGAGACTAGCAGCAGCCAAAACTCCAGCAACGAGATGCAGCATACTGAACACTAGTTTAGTAATTTGGAATGCTTTTCTGTTGTTGAAGCTATATAAACAACAATTGGAGAAGGTTGCAGTGCATATGCAGCTGGTAGTGGCAGTGCTAGCAGCAACATGGATGCAAAATTAAGGAGTTGCAGTACAGATGCAGTGTTGATAGTGGCAGGGTCACCAGCAGTACAGATGCAGCATTTGCGCAATAGTTGGTGGACAGGATGTCAGACATCAGCAGCGCAAAAGGAGATGTTAGAGAACAGAGTGATGCTTCAGCGAGTTGCATTGCTAGAGCACATTCCTTACTAAGAGGGAGTGTTTATTTCTGGTAGCATCGGATGTCCTCTAAGTCTCAAAATTTGTAAGGAGGCTTATACACATGCATTCTCCAATACCCAGAAATCGTTTTGGGAAATTCCACCCAGAGACAGTTTTATTAAAATAATTATTTATTTTTAATAAGGCCCTAAGTCTAAACTTAGGAAATTAAAACAATTAATGGCCATTAATCTAAACTGTGGGTGTAACTTCTAGAAGAAGACGAGGATCAAGCCAAAATGATCCAAGCCATTGATTAGAACTTAATATGGGTCGTTGGTTGTCCAACAGAAAGATATAAGAAGAGGCATGAGGGGCACTTGTGGAACACACAAAGAGAAGATCAGAAGTTCGATTTTCTGAAGCAGAGCAACTGTCGAAGAGATTTTCGATAGTGATCTTTTGCAATGTTTTCAAAACCGGCCAGCTCAGAACCGACTCGGCCAAGCTGGTCTGAGCCAGAGCCCAAAATTATGACTCGGCCTTGGAAACAGTTCGGCCAGCCGGGTTAATACCGAGCCGGCCAAGCCCACAATAACTCGGTCGGGTTAGAAATAGCGACCCAAAAACCCGTAAATCAGCGAATTTTTTTTAAAATTGTTTTCTTTTGGGACTCCAAACCTGATTTTGATTTGTCTATTTTTTCTTTGGGTCCATTCCCCTCTCCTAAGCCCTATTTAACCCACCCAACTCCTCTCATTTCCTCATAGCCATCTCATGCATTTGAGTGAGAATTTCAGTGAGAGTTTGTGAGGAGTTGTTGAATTTGTTTTTGGAGCAACAGTGAGGAGTCTTGGGCAAGCATTATAGCTAGAGTGGGGAGCTTCTTGGGCAACCATTTGGGGCAGCATTTGCCATTGAGGAGTTGGTTTCTTGGAGCAACCTTGAGGAGGCAGTTTGTGCCTGGAGGTATATTTTTTCACTTGTAAAAATCTGTTTTTGCTTATTAAATTTTATGTGCAAATCTGGAAATTGAAAAGAGTTTATTTTGTGAAAGAAATAAACATTGAATCAATGCTTTTTTTTTGTTTTCATTTTCATATTTTTTCTTTCATTTCCAAGTCAAAAAATGGCACCTAGCGTGAAAGATGTTGCTTGGGCATATGTTGAAATGGTTGATAGTCAAACGCATTGCAAATTTTGCCATAGGAAAATTAAGGAAGGTCTCGGGGGCATTAATAGGCTGAAACAACACTTGGCGGGGATTAGAGGCCAAATTACTCCATGTACCTCACCAGAAATTGGGGAGATTAGGAAGGATTTGTTAGCCAGCTTTGAGAAGTTTAAAGAAGATAAGGCTAAGCAAAAAGAGTTAGAGGCTGAAATTGGGAGGAAGAGGAATATACAAAAAACGCTGGCTACCAACCCCCATTTGATTTTGAGGGTTCTTCCTCTATCCCTTGTACTGATGCATCCAAACCCTTCTGATATGTTCCTCCCTCTTTTGAGTCTATTCAAGAAAAAGTAAAGGGTAAAATGAAAAAGGGTGATATGAATATCAAAAGTTATTTCACTCCCTCCTCTCCATCAGAGGCACATGGTCCTCAAGCTAGTAGAAGTCATATGTAGCCCACATTAGATGACCATTGGAAGAAAGAATTGAGGGAGACTGTTTGTGATTACATAGCTAGATGGTGGTATGATGCTGATATCCCCTTCAATGCTTCTCGTTCACCATATTATGACCCTATGTTTGATGCCATACATGCTGTTGGAAAAGGCTTCAAAGGTCCTACTATGCATGAGCTAAGGGGGTATCGTTTGCAGAAAGAAATTTCCTCCATTAATGAGTATTTGAAAGATTTCAAGGACTCATGGGCAAGAACAGGACGTACCATGATGTCAGATGGATGGACTGATCAAAGAAACAGTACCATCATAAACTTTCTTATCTTCTGCCCACAGGTAACCATGTTTCTAAAATCAGTTGATGCATCTGATAAGGTAAAAGATGGGAAATTGTTGTTTCAGCTATTGGATGAGGTTGTTGAGGAGGTGGGGGTGGCTAATGTTGTTCAAGTCATCACAGATAATGCCTTTAACTATGTTCTTGCTAGTAAACTATTAGAGGAAAAACACAGAACCATCTTTTGGACCCTATGTGCTGCACATTGCATAGACCTCATGCTTGAGGATATTGGCAAATTAGATTGGGTCAAAAACACTGTAGATCATGCCAAAAGCATAACAAAATTTATCTACAATCATTCATGGATTTTGAGCCTTATGAGGAAACACACGGGGGGCGGGGATATTATTAGGCTTGCCATCACTAGATTTGCTACTCATTTTTTGACATTGCAATCTATGCTTTCACAGCATAGAAACTTGCAAAATATTTTTTCCAGTGAAGAATGGAGTCAAAGCCAGTGGTCTCACAAACTGGAAGGCAAAGAATTGAAAAAGAAAGTTAATGAAGAAATATTTTGGAGAAAGGCAACAAAAATTGTGAAGCTTGCTGAGCCACTGGTTAAGGTGTTGCGGTTGGTGGATGGGGAAAGATTGGCTATGGGCTTCATTTATGAGGCTGTGGATCAAGCAAAGGAGCAAATAAAGAGGGCATACAAGGATAAAGTGGCTAAGTATGGGCCCATTTGGGCAATCATTGATGAAAGATGGAACAATCAACTCCATCGCCCTATATATGCAGCTGGGTATTTTTTGAACCCACGATATCATTATAAAGCTAAGGCGACAGGAGCTTTGAGGAGGGAGGTTAGAGATGGATTGATTGACTGCATTGATCGCATGATCCCATTGGAGTGTGATCAATTGGAGATACACCGACAGGTCACAACCTTCAGCACTGCCTCAGGTACCTTTGGCAAGAACCTAGCAAAGATTTCAAGGGAAGCAGATGAGCCAGGTAAACAAAAATTTCAATTTTCAAATTCTTAATACTTATTTTGTTAAATCGTTTATAATTTGAAAGTTGGATATAATTTGTAATTTTGTTGAGCTAATTCATTACACTCCTATGTTTTTTGCAGCACAATGGTGGGAGGCTTTTGGTAGCCATTGTCCTGAATTGCAGAAGTTTGCAATTCATATTTTGAGACAAACTTGCAGTGCTACTGGGTGTGAGCGTAATTGCTCCGTATTTGAGAGGATTCACACAAAGAAGAGAAACCGTTTGGATAAAAAATAGTTAAATGATCTAGTATATGTCCAATACAACCTCCGGCTCAGGTGCAACGAATTGTTGAACAAAAGCCCTAATTCAGATCCCATTGTGTTGGAAGACATTGATCCAACATCAGATTGGGTAGTGGAGAGTCATCCAGCAGAGTTTGCTTCTGATGAGGATATGGATTATTACAGACGATAGCATCACTCGAACATAATGTTCAGTTGAATGCAGATCCTGATCCACTTGTACCAGCCTCAGCGTTAGAGCCAGCAAGTCCTCCAGTTGTAGGCGCTTCCTCTGCTCAGCCATGACAGAAGCGCATATCTCGTCTATCTCAACTTGCAGCTGCTGCACAACCTGCTAGTGCTACCACTTCTACAGTTGCAGTTGGATATGATGATGAGGAGTCATGGGGGCCCCTGTCTGACTCTTATCCAAAGATTGATCCACATGATCTCGGCTCCTCTAGCAGTAGCCAGTAGTACTGGTCACAGTTTACTTTTGTTGTAGAGGCCATTTCTAGCCTCCTTGGTTATGTGTTTTTGTTTTGATCTCTATATCATGATCATGTATGTATTGGACAGTGCACTGGGTGCCATTTTCAAATAATGGATATATTCATGAGCTTACTTTGATCATATGTTGTCTTCTATCTATATTCTAATGCTATGTGTTTGGAAACATGAATGAAAATTTTTAAAATTATGTTTTTTTATAAAAAAATAAGTATTTAATGTATTTTTTACAACGACCGAGTCATTGAAATCGAATCAACCGAGTCGGAGTCGGAGTCGGAGTCTTGGTCGACCCTCGGCCAAGTCGGATTTTTAAAACATTGACCTTTTGCAGAGAGGGGCAGGGATAATATCCGAAGGGAGATCTTTCTTGGTAGGAGAATATTTAGCAAAGAAGGCAAAGAGAGATCCAACAGTGGCAGCGCAAAGCCAGAGAGGTTGATGCAGGGCCACACAAAAGCCAAGAGGGAATCTGAAAATTAGCTGAAGGAATCGATTGTAGAAGTCGGAAGCCGAGGTGTGAGTCCAGGAGGTGAAAAATGAATTTCCTGAGGAGCAGATTGATCAGTTGAAGGGGTGACATTGTCTCCAAAGGGTTTGATGATGGGCTGACGCAGAGGCAACACAAAGGCACCAGGGGCAGTCCATTCAGTGGCCGGATCAGCCAAGATTTCCAATGATAGTGTGAGGTTGTTGGGTCCCTATAATACTAGTGATTACCCCATTACTATTGTAGTTATACCCCTTATTTATATTGTTGTGCCCCCATTGCCCCCATATTGTTATTAATGTGCCCATAGAATCCCTCTATTGTTATTTTTGTGGCTTTATATTATTATTGTTAGGTCGGCTGGATTATATTGTGACTCCTTAGACTCCTATATATAGAAAGGAGGTTTTGTCATTTGAATCATCCAAGAATTGTTCATTTATGTAATGTAAAGGAGGTTGCCCCCTCGAAGAGGCTGAATTCTAAGGCGTGGATCTCTCTTTTCTATCTTTTTGTGAGCTGGTTTCATAACATTTGGTATCAGAGCTTTGGATTCTAGGGTTTCGCTGCTCCAAACAGGTCATCGTGGCATTTTCGCTATAACTTTTTTTCTGTGACGTTTCAGAAGTCGCAAAAAAAAACCCATTTGAGAAGAAATCGCGCTGAACCTTGGGTCCGAATTTCAGAGCTTTTCGCGCGATATTTTCGGAGATATGATCTGAGGAAGTTGGTCTTTTTGCAGACTCCTGAATTACATTCAAAACAGGTGACCTGGGGAAAATCGTCATAACTTTCTTTCTGAGCATCGGATTGAAATTTCGTAAGAAGGTACAGAAAGAGGACGGACTGTAGTTTTCTTTTATATATTTTTCAGAGTCAAAGGTTGAAACAGTGACACGTGGCACTTTATACAAGTTCGCTCTACTGAACTAGTCTATAATCAGGTCACTGTGGGAGATTGTGCATAACTCTTTCTTGGAGAATCCAATTTGGATCAGACTTGTGGCATTGGAAAGAGGACATAGAAGGCTACTACAGGTCACAATTTCAGAACTGGATGATTCGAAATTACAGAGATACATCAGATTCAATATCAGGCTTCTACAAAGTAAAAAAAAGTGTGTAGTTTTTTTTTTTTAATTTTTGCATAAGCTTGGTTTGAAGGAATTCAAAGGGCATAGTAAAGCATTATTATCGGTAACTGATGCCCCGAGGAAAGAAAATGCAAACACCTAGTAAGGAACCTGAAAGCTCTAGCATGACTCATGAAGAAGAGGAAGAAATGCTACATGATATATCAAAATTACAAGAACAAGTGCAACAAATGTCACGCTCAAAAAGCTAACAGATGCTAAGATAAATGGCGTGGAATCTAAGATAAAGGGCATGGAAGCTAAGATGGATGATCTGAAGACAAATTTGAGGACAGATTTGAAGACAGACATGGCAGATTTGAAGACAGATTTGACAAATTTTCTACAAGAAATACTTACTAATGGTGAAAAGGTTGTAAAGGAAACTCATGATGAGAACAAAAGAAATGTTAATCATGATTCCATAGACTCTAATGTTGGATCGAAGACCCACCATATTCCAAAAATCGATATGAGGAAGTTTGATGGCAAGGATCCCGCCACATGGATATTACAGATGGAGCAATTCTTCGATCTCAATAATGTGCAAAACACACAAAAGGTACGTATGGCAACTTTATATTTGGAACCAAATCAGTTTGTATGGTATCAATGGCTTTGCTCTCGTAAACAATTTATCACTTGGGCAATTTTTACGGAAGAATTGATAGCACATTATGAGGATACAAAAAGCAACACTTTTTTTAGCCAATTGATAAGTCTCAAACAAAAGGGTTCAATAATGGAGCACATTGAGGAGTTCCAAAAATTGAACATAAGGGTAAAAGATATTCCAGAGGAGCATAGGATTGATGTGTTCATAGGGTCTTTAAAGGATAATATCCAACATGATGTTCGCCTTTGGGAACCTGATTCATTAGAGAAGGCATTCAGGTTAGCAAGAAAAATGGAAAGCAAAATTATGGCAACCAGGAAGCATACCACTCACAACTATAAAGACGGAAGTGTTGTTGCCCCTAGTCTTCCACAACCTATAAGGTTGACACCACAACAATTGGAAGAAAAAAGAGCAAAAGGGCTTTGTTACAGTTGTGATAGCAAATACACTAAAGGTCATAAGTGTGCTGAGAAGAAATTATTCTACATAGATTGTGAAGAGGAAGAAGAAAAGGAGCAAGAAAGGTCAAAAGAAGAGGATATACTCCAGGAACAAAGCCTAGATGAAGAACAAATAAATCCGACCATATCTTGTAATGCATTGGCGGGAATTACCACTCCTCAAACCATCAAGATAGAAGGACAAATCAAGAAGAAAAAGGTAATAGTGTTGATTGATTCAGGAAGCACCCACAATTTTATTCATTGTAGGGTAGCAAAAGAATTGAATTGCTTCCTATATCCAGCACCAGAGTGTCAAGTGATGATTGCAAATGGAGGAACAATAAATTGCTCTGGAAAGTGCCATAATATCAAGCTATCCATGGGAGAATATGTATTGACTAGCCCAATGCTTTCCATTCCAATGGGAGGTGCTGATGTTGTACTAGGAGTCCAATGGCTACAATCCTTGGGTACAATAGCTTTTAATTTTCAAGAACTTTTCATCAAATTTTCTACGGAAGGAAAGGAAGTTGAATTAAGGGGTATTGCAGGGAAACCAGGAAAGATAATCAGCTCTAATGGTATGACAAAGCTTCTAAAAAAGGAGCAAAGAGGTGTAATTGCACAATTATGTTCGCTAGATGTTTCCACATTGGAATCATCTATTTCTCCAGATCTCCAAAAAGTCCTGGACAATCATTCCAAGGTATTTGAGACTCCCAAAGGTCTCCCACCTATGCGTGATCATGATCATGCTATTCATCTGATTCCAGGAAGTGTTCCTCCAAACATCAGGCCGTACAGATATCCCTATGTCCAAAAAAGTGAAATTGAACGTATGGTTGCAGAAATGCTAGAGGCTGGTATAATTCAACCGAGTCAAAGTTCTTTCTCTGCTCCAGTAGTATTGGTGCACAAGAAGGATGGATCATGGCGCATGTGTCCGGATTATAGGGAGCTCAACAAGCTCACTATTAAAGATAAGTTCCCCATTCCTGTCATTGATGAATTACTGGATGAATTGCATGGATCAATTTACTTCACCAAGTTGGATCTTCGTTCAGGATATCATCAAATCAGAATGAAGATTGAAGACATTCCGAAAACGGCATTTAGAACTCATGAGGGTCATTATGAATTTTTGGTCATGCCTTTTGGCCTTACCAATGCACCTTCAACATTTCAAGGTTTGATGAATTCAATTTTCAAACCATTCCTTAGAAAATTTGTGTTAGTATTTTTTGATGATATACTAATCTACAGCAAGTCTTGGAAGGATCATGTTGAACATGTTGACAGGGTGCTACAACTATTGGAGGAGAAACAATTATATGCAAAAAGATCCAAATGTTTCTTTGGAGTCCAGGAGGTGGAATATTTGGGTCATATTGTATCTCATGAAGGAGTTAAGGTAGACCCTAGCAAAATTAAAGCCATTAAGGAATGGAAAATCCCCACATCCATAAAGCATCTGCGAGGATTTCTTGGGTTGACAGGGTATTATCGCAAGTTTGTTAAGAATTATGGGAGAATAGCAGCACCTCTAACAACATTATTGAAGAAAGATGCATTTTCATGGACTCCGGAAGCAACAAAGGCCTTTGAACATCTTAAAGAGGCAATGTGCCAAGCACCGGTCTTAGCTACACCGGACTTCACAAAAACCTTTATTGTGGAATGTGATGCTTCAGGAAATGGAATTGGTGCTGTTCTAATGCAAGATGAAAGACCCATTGCTTTTGAAAGTCGTCCAATCAAGGGAAAGTTTTTAAGCAAAGCTATTTATGAGAAGGAAATGTTGGCAATACTCCATGCACTTAAGAAATGGCGACCCTACCTAATGGGAAGACACTTCAAGGTAAAAACGGATCATGATAGCCTTAAATACTTTTTAGAACAAAGATTATCCTCTGAAGAGCAACAAAAGTGGGTCACAAAGATGTTGGGTTATGACTTTGAAATCATCTACAAAAAAGGGAAGCAAAATGTGGTGGCAGATGCACTCTCAAGAAAGGATGAGGATGTGGAAGCATTGTTGTGCGCCATTTCTATTATCCAACCAGATTGGATAAACGAAGCAAGGGAGGAATGGAAGAATGACGAAGAAGTGTGGGCACTTATTCGTACAAGATTCCAGTACGTCTGATACATTTAGCTGGAAAAATGATTCGTTATGGTACAAAGATCACTTATACCTCTGTAAGAATTCCCAGCTAAAACAAAAGATTCTTATGGAATTGCACACTTCTCCCTTAGGAGGGCACTCAGGATTTTTAAAAACTTACCACAGGGTTAAGAAGGAATTTTTTTGGGATGGCCTTAAATCAGATATTCAAAAGTTTGTGGCGGAATGTTTGGTTTGCCAACAAAATAAAGTTGAAACAATTAAGACACCGGGTCTATTACAACCTTTATCCATTCCAAGCCAACGTTGGGAGGAGGTTTCAATGGATTTTATCACAGGTTTACCCAAGTCTGAGGGAAAGAGTGTCATCATGGTGGTAGTTGACAGACTTACCAAGTATGCACACTTTTGTGCATTATCACATCCATTTAAAGCCAGTACAGTTTCTACTGCATTTATGGAAACAATTCAAAAGCTACATGGAAACCCAAAGATTATTGTAAGTGACAGAGATCCCATTTTCACTGGAAATTTTTGGACAAAATTATTTTCTTGTCTTGGTACTCAGTTAGCTCATAGCTCATCTTATCATCCTCAATCTGATGGGCAAACTGAGATAGTAAACAAATGTTTGGAAGGATATCTTCGTTGCTTTGTATCTGATAAACAGACACAATGGGTCAAATGGTTGCCTCTGGCTGAATGGTGGTATAACACTTCCTTCCATACAGCAACAAAAATGACCCCATTTATGGCACTTTATGGGTATCAACCACCATCCATCACATCATATTTAAGAGAAAATTCTAAGGTTCAGGCAGTGGAACATCACATCGAACATCAACAACAAGTCCTCCAACTCTTAAAGGATAACCTCGTGTTGGCACAAAATAGAATGAAACAACAGGCAGATCAACATCGCAGTGAAAGAAGTTTTGATGTAGGTGATTGGGTATTCCTACGGCTACAACCATATAAGCAAATGTCCCTCAAGCAAGCTAAGAAGGATAATAAATTATCACCAAAGTATTATGGTCCGTACAAGGTGTTGCAAAAGATTGGTACTATGGCATACAAATTGGAGCTTCCTGCAGCTTCTCGATTGCACCCAGTTTTCCATGTTTCATGTTTAAAGAAGGTTATAGGCGACAAGCTCCCAGTTCAAACAATATTGCCAGAACTTGACGAGGAAGGAAAAATTATATTGGAACCGGAAGCAGTCACAGAAACAAGAACTCGACAGCTACGAAATCGATCAATTTCAGAGTATCTTATCAAGTGGAAGAACTTATCCGCTGAAGATTCCACATGGGAGGATGAGAATTTTATGCAGAAGTATCCAGAACTACTCAAGCGTTGAGGACAACACTTTTTTGAAGGAGAGGGGCATGTTGGGTCCCTATAATACTAGTGATTACCCCATTACTATTGTAGTTATACCCCTTATTTATATTGTTGTGCCCCTATTGCCCCCATATTGTTATTAATGTGCCCATAGAATCCCTCTATTGTTATTTTTGTGGCTTTATATTATTATTGTTAGGTCGGCTGAATTATATTGTGACTTCTTAGACTCCTATATATAGAAAGGAGGTTTTGTCATTTGAATCATCCAAGAATTGTTCATTTATGTAATGTAAAGGAGGTTGCCCCCTCGAAGAGGCTGAATTCTAAGGCGTGGATCTCTCTTTTCTATCTTTTTGTGAGCTGGTTTCATAACAGAGGTAACCTCACTTATCTTTCCATCAGTGATATTGTCTGTAACTCGATTGTCGGGAAGACATCCAGAGATTGTATTCAGAAATTACTACTGCATAATAATAAAACCCTCAGTTGTTGCAACGTTTTCCCGCATTGGGTTTTTCCGAGGACATTTGTCCAAAAATAACTGTGTAGATGTGTTGTATTTCTTTCCTGTTCAGTTTCTTGTTTCCGCTTATAATTTAAATGGTGTAGACTACAGTGTATTAGTTTCGATACTTACTGTAGAAAATAGTAAGTAACTTGATTCTGAAATTAACAAGTAGGAGAAACTTAATCAGTTGTTGCAGTAGAAATTTGGGCATCCAAATTTTCATAGTATGTAGCTGGTTGGGCAAGGTGGTCCAAGTGCATCATCATCATCGAACAAGTGGGGCATAAGCAAGCAATAAGTGATGTTGAGGATACCATGGCGTGGCTATATGTCCTCTGCTATAGTGGAGGCCCATGGCTTTCAATGCTCACCCTACAAATGCCACTAAGACCCCCTGGAGGATTTAGACCCTGTATAGGGAGACCAAACCCCAAGATGAAGACCTGCCTACAATCCTGTATAAGGTCCAATGCATCCCCTTGCCTTCTATTACAACAATTCATTAGTGCGATTAAGAAAATGAGCTTACAAATCATGTAACCAAGTGGGCACTTCATAGTGGCATGCCCTTCCATAATGGGCTTTAGAATGTAGAGGTGTCCCCAGGCTCAAGAGGGAGGTTAATCAAGGATCCTATTAGGTGGTTTCAACCTCTAAGAGAGTGACAGGTCCATGGTATATCTGTCAAATGGTAGGTATCATGTGAAATAATGGTGGAACGGAGTGGGGTAGCAAGAGAAGGCTCCAAGCCACATGCCATGCTACAAGGGTAGCTATAATGAGGGAAGCCCACACATGGGTGTATAGATGTAGGAGGGAGCAATCGTGGTACATGAGTTACCCTATGCCTTTTTCCTTTTATTGATTTTTCTTTGTTTTAACTGCTCGGGGCACCAGGGAATGAGAGCATGATGTGAATGATATAGCAGCGAATACCCCCTTAAGGTTGGGCAGTCCATCGCCCACCAAGGGTTGGGACAATCATGGATTCCTTAATGATGTAGGGGGCTCATATAAGGCGCCCTAGGAACCAAGGTGATGGCCATAATGAAAAGGGTAGAGCTCATATTTGACTTTTTCCCACAAGCTAAATTTGTATGTCCCGACCATCTTTTGCATTTTATGGTACATTTCTTGTTGTAAGTGGCCAAATTATGCTTTTAATTTTCTTTTTAGCTGCATCAATCTCTGGGCCATCATTCAAGGCCCGACCCAAAGTGTGAATAAGGGGAGGGGGAGGCTAACTCCTTTTGGACCCAATGGACAATTGTGGACCTGGAGGGGAAATATGTGAAAAGGGGTTATAACAAGTGGAGGGGGAGTGATGTATGTGATGTGGGGAAGTGAGACCACGCAACCAAAATCAGGGTTTCCCATTTAGTGCCACTACTAAAGCCAGTAGCCAATAGAGGAGATCCCACAGGACTAGGATAACGGCTTAACCACATGGTTGGACAAGGGGACAAGAGTACAAACCAAGCCCATTCTTTTCGCCAAATCCCCCTACTAATCCATGCCTAGAAGTGTCCATGATAAGTAACCAAAAATGCCCAACTACATAATGAAAGCCATACCTTCGAGCTTGGAACGCCCACCTTCAAACATACAATCATGACAAATGGGCGAGAGTTCATAATGGCTAGCTCAGGTGGTAGAGATGATGGCACATCGAGCTATTTGTTGGCTGCAAGGCGTTGTTGCCTGTTAGCTGAAGATAATCTAAGAGAAAAAAAATTCTCCTATGGGTGTCACCCACAGATGGTGGGTAACATTTGGCTCCAAATGGGACATGATCTCTCAGTAGGGTGTGTTACCACTCAAACTAGCAGGGGTCCTAGAAGGGGATCCTAGAGGAGCAACTGCTATGTCAAGGGAAACAATGGAGCAATAGCCCACTATCACCTCAACTAAGCCTCCCTGCTTTTTACGAACTTTCACCAATGGGAGGAGACCTAGTATAATGAGGATCACGAAGATGATTGGACCAATGATAGGGCGAAAGGTGATCCTAGAAGCCTAATCACAAGAGAGGCTCAAATGTATGGCTTACTTGCTTGGAAAGCAAGATGAAAGGCTCTCCAAGAAGGGCTTAGGGGAATTCCATAGGGGGTTTGAGTATATGACTTGTCAAGGAGATTCCTAGCCCCTAAAATCCTTGTGGAAACTTGGATTCCAAGTGGTCTTTATGGATTGATCTTTAAAATGTTATGGGACCACACGGGGCCAAGTGGACCCACAATTAGGTCAAGGGGATGGAATTGATCAACCAAGGGTATGCTTGACCTAATTGAGGGGGAGAAAGGGATTAAAGCAGAGATTTTTTTGAATTTGATGCAATAATCCCAATGAGGTCAATAGCCAAGGGAAACCTATTCCAAGAAACAGTCATCAAGCTAGGGCTTACAATATCTCAAGATCCCACCGTTGGATTTGCTTCAAATTTGGAGGGCCTCTAGAGCAAACTCCAGCGCAGTTGTGGACCAAAAATCGAAGTATTTGGATGGCTAGATTGTGAGATAAGTGATGCCCTAGGTGACCTATGTAGGCTAGGGCTAGAAAGAAAGGGAGGTGAGAAAAATATGCTTTAAGGTGATCACCTATGGAAGACCAGTGCCTATTCCTTTGGGAGAAATGGAGTCAAGAAGATTCCAATGATTAGGATGGTTTCATTCAGTCAAGGAGGCCTCTAAAATATTTTCGCATGACAATTTGGGCATGAGGAAAATTGCTTCAAGGTCTTTATACTTCAATGTGCAATATGTGATGACTTATCAAGATAAATTTCAACGAAATATCTATAGGAACATTCACTTGTTCAAACATGGCCCATAACATGATGCAACACTAATAAAAGACAAATTTATACCCTTTCACCAAAGAAAAGCAACAAAATTTTGGCCTAGTATAGCGAAAATCCCAACATCATTTATGTGACATAGAAAAGAATGATAAAAGAGCACTTACATGTGAGAACAAGTATATCCAATCATCATCATATGCTAATATAAATGCTCCAAGACAAAAATGAAGATATCCAAACATCAAAATTCATCCATCCATCCAATTTCATCCTCCAAAAAGAACAACGAAAATCTCTTAAGAGATAATGATCAATCGAAGTGATGATGATCAAATGATTCCATCACACTTCTATTTATACACTTCCTAATGAATTCAATTTAGCTAATTAGGCCTAATTTAGCCCCTAGAATAAAATAATGTGCATAATAACACTAACTTTTGGTGACAAGCCCACCAAATAGCTCAATAATACATGAATAAGCCTCTCAAGAGGGTCGAATGATCAACTGAGTGAGTCGTTGGGCCTTTGAGGAGGCCTAATGAAGTCCAAAGGGTGCCATGATGTAGAAATGGACTCCCAACATAGTGGACAAGGGGTTGGCCCCTTGTTTTCCAAGCAAAAACCTGTGGTGCTCCCAAGTGGGTGTGGGGGCACAAGGTCATCCTCATGGGTCTTCAAATGGATCGGAAATGCCTGTAGACAATTTGTAAGGGTTGGAATGATAACATAAGCCTTGCCTTTGTAACATGGAACAATCCTCCGGACCCACAATCCGTTGGACCCTGGAACATCTGTCAAGTGTTTGGGGCGACTGTGGAGCTGGCTAGGCATGGTGAACCAGGTGCATCACTTTCATCCAAAAGGTGGAATAGGGGCAATCAACAAACGATGTTGGGGATCCATGAAGTAATCTCAGCTATGGTGGAGGCCCATGGCTCTCAATGTTCACCCTACAAGTGCCAATGTGGCCCTCTAGAGGGCTAGGACCCCATATAGGGAGACCAAGCCCCAAATGAAAATCCACCTGCAATCTTGCATAAGATCCAATGCATCCCCTTGCCCTCCAATACAACAAATCATTAGAATAATCAAGTAAAAGAACTTACAAGTCATGGAACTAGTGGGGCACTTCTTGGTGGCATGCCCTTCCATAGTGGCCTTTGGTATGTATAAGTGTCTCCAAGCTCAATAGGAGGTTAGCCAAGGACCCTATTAGGTGGTTTCAACCTCTAAAGGGGGTTGACATGTCCTGTTGGGAAATCCTAGGAGTTGGCAATTTAAATGATTTCCCTTATTATGACATTAACTTGTGATGTTTTCATTATTAGTATTAGATTTCTTAATTATATTTTCTTATCATCAAGATTAATGCCAAACAACAAAAGAAGAGAACACAAGATATAAGCATGCTGCCAGGGCAAAAACCTCCTCGAGGGGAAAACCTAGTCACAAATTCTTCCTTCAGTAGATTCAAAAGATGAGACAACCAAGACCCCTACAATCTAGATTTGAGACTACCTCCATCAAGTCATCCTCCTTTCACTGTGTTTGCATAACGAGGTTCATATCATTGTGATAGCACTGAATACTTGCTACACTGAAAACTTCATTATTGCAGTAACATTGAGAACTTCTTACTGTGAAACCTTCTCATTGTGGTGTCAACGAAAACTTCATCACTGTAGTGGGACCGAACTGTAGTAGCAATGTGATGGCACTGAGAAACAACACCAAAATGTGGAAGCACTAAACTGTGGCAACCCTGAACTTGTTGGAGCACCGAACTATGATCCCTGTACCCTATCCAAGCTCTTGTACATACACCGAAACCTTATCCCTGAAATACCTTGTTCGAATTTCTATGATCACCAAAACTTCTCTAAAATGTGAGTTTTGAGTTTTTATGAAATGCGAAAATGTAAGTTGGGTATATATAGTGGTTTTCCATCTAGAAATGAGCCGACATGAGTATATGAATAGGTGTGTCGTTGTATTTAGGCCAACATGATGTTCACTTGATAATTATTCTTTTGAGGCCGACTTAACAAGGCAATCTTGAAGACTTTTCTAAAGAGGATGACTTGATGGAGGAGTCAAACAATAAATGACTTTGACAATTAACCTAAAGCCTACAATGGAGGCTTGACCTATAATTGAGCCAAGCATGAAACTCGTGCTTTAATAAGTCAATTCATTTTAATAATAAAATTATTTTCACTTTCTTTTGACAAATAAATTACATTTTGACTTCATGTACAATAATGAAGACCAAGCCTAGTTACATTTTAAAACACTCCCTCTTAACTAGGGAGGTATTCATATTTACATATAACCAAAGAGGTACATGGAAGATCTCAAACCACATCATCTATGAAGAAGTTTAGGCACCGCAATGCCATGGACTAGATTCCTAACTAGGGAAATCTATCCATTGGTCTCTCAACAATTTAGGCACCGCAATGCCACAGACTAGATTCCTGACCAGGGCAATCTATCCAGGTGGGACTCATATGGACTCAAGCTTTCAGCCTCTGTAGGTACCATCAGGGTTACTTGCTAACCACTAACCCAAAGATCTAGGTGTGTATCCAAAAATGGAGCTCTATAATCAACACCACCTTTTCCTACTTCGGGACCTAGACATAAACACAAAGTGTTAGCCAGATGTCCTCCCAGGCAATGCTTCACTCACAAAGCCTCAACACTTCTTGAACCAGCAGATCAAGGATACCCAATCTCTCCCAATCAAACTGATTGGTAACTAGCATGCTATCAAAAACTTCGAGAAATTCACTTGTACAAGCACAACCCCAATCAATAATAAACTTTCATATGTACATAATCAAATACAAACCTCTGGGGTCTTCCAGACAACTAGATGTTGCTTCTCAACTTTTCATAGTAGCACTATTTGTGAAAATTTTGAAGCCTAAATTTCTACTGCAACAACTGATTACGTTTCTTCTATTTGTTAATTACTAAACAAAATTATTTACTGTTTCCTACAATAAACATTGAAACTAATACACTACAACCTTCACCATTTAAATAAAATGCGGAAACAAGAAACTAAAGAAGAAAGAAATACACAACACATCTACACAGTGATTTTTGGACAAATGTCCCCAAAAAAACCCAATGCGGGAAAACCGATGCAGCAACTGAGGGTTTTATTATTATGCAGTAGTTCTAAATACAATCTCTGGATGCCTTGCTAGCTATCCAGTACAGAGAATATCACTGACAGAAGAATAGTGAGAAGTGTTGAAGAATCTAGAGCAGTGAGTTAATGAGATTCTTCTTTCACGATAACTATTTGTGAGGCATTTTGTCTTTAGATTATTAGCACAATCTTTTGCTTATTATCATTAGTGTGTGTATTTCTTACTTCAACAAATAGCTATCAAAGTAAAGAGACAAGAGCACAAGATATGTCATTCTATCGAGGCCAAAACCTCTCCCTCTTGGAGAGGAAAACCCGCACACAATTCTTCTTATAGAGATTCCAATTGACGAACACCAAGACCATGACTCTTGACCTTCTGAGCCACTCCAAGACCAAGACACCAATCCTCTTCACTGCTGTGATCATCATCATCACTTTTGTTGTACTAGGGTCAATACTATTGTATCACTAAAGACATGATAGCAGCATCATCACCGAAACAATGACTGTACATTCACTAAGATCTGCTACATCCTTCACTGAGATCATTGTTGCATTCTTGAGATCATCTTTTGTGTTTTCACTGAAATCACCATCATACCAATGAGATCTATATGTATATAGATCCATGAGAGTTGTACCGATAACCTTTTCATGATCAAGACTTCATGACTATGTTATTATCAAGCTCATGACAGAGATCGAGATCATGACAAGTCTTGACGTGTTGCTTCATTCACGAGTATGTGACTGCATTCCTTTTAGAACCGAGGTCATCATCATGAGACTGTCATCACTGTAGTGCTGCTTCAGAGTAAGCCGAGACTGTAATTATCATGTTATCTTTCCATCCATGAGCATGCCGAGATTATATCACAGTGACTGTGATTTGTATAGGTCATGACAATGTTGAGTATGCCAAAACTGTAAGGCCGAGACACAGAGATATTTGCCACTGAAATGTCACCGAAGTTGCAGAGGTATCCTTACTCCAGACTTCCGAAAATCTCAGACAAATCCGAGACTGTTATTTTGCACTTCCTGTACCCATCCGAAGCTCTGAAACACTGTGATCTCATCCGAAAATCTCAGATGAATTCGAGATTTGTCTCTGTGATTTGCGGATACCCTAGCTAGGTATTTATAGTTGTTTCGTCCCCATATTTAGCCAACCTGTCAGTGTGAACAGATGTGTCTCTATTTGCAAGCCGACATGACTTTTATTTAGTTCATTTGTTGGCCGACTTCATCCAGAGGATTGTGCTTGTCTTGGAGGGTTGTTCTAGACATTCGGTTTGACCCATATACAATACACATAGGCTCAAGAAGAGCTCTTCAATTTTCTTTTGACTCTTTGACTTTCCTAGACCTATGGAATGAGCAAGAAACTCATTCATATAATTTACAAAAATAATATTTCTTTTTCTTGACAAGTACAAAGATCAAAATTACATTGACAAATATCGAACCTAGTTACACTTTTCTTCAACACTCCCTCTTAACTAGGGAGGTATTTACAATGGTACTTGGTTATTCTCAATCTGAAGAATTTCTCATAAGAAGAATTGGATTGGTAACCCATTTGTATAGCATCATAGTAACCAACATTGTTTCCACAGCAAGGCCTTGATTGACAACTCTATCTCTCATCAGATCAGAGCACAATGTTGGCGAGACCAATGACTATAAACACCTTCGTCATTGTCTCTCAAGGTACATACCCACCCGGGTGTTCACTGAGTATAACCTTCTAGGACTATTCTTATCTTGGGTTCCCAACCCTCAAAGAATATTCGTCCTCTTGTCTACTCTTATCTTGGATTCCCTACACATCCTCAAAGAGTATCGGATGCCAGATGATTACCCAATCCTCCCATTCTTTCTTCCGAGGTGAAGACAAGAATGTTGTGTCTATCTCTCCCTCTTAACTAGGGAGGATACATCCACCATGTGTCTACATTTCTATTCATGGCCTTCACTAAGACTTACGGTTGTTAGTCCTGGTCTAGTGCATGACACATAAAATAGAAAAACACAATTTTCATCCTTTGTAGTCAGGAGTGATGTAATTCAAGCTCCCTCTTGATCAGGGACCTGTCAGAGCTTCATCCTAGCTAGGGACTCTTCTATACATCAGCAACTTCTTCTTCGTGGGTCCTTCAGCTGCTTGATCAACTTCTTTCCTTGATGTCATAAAATTCAGTTGAGCTTCTTTCTTGTAGGGCATCAACCATTGATCACTTTCCTTCTTGGTTCATCATGTCATTCCTTTCTTTATGGAAAGTGGCCTTCTTGATACATATCTGGAACCTTCGTCATATAGCTACTTCTTTTCCATCATGCTTCTTTCAGGAATTTCCATCCACCACATGAATGCCAGTTGTACTTGTACTTACAACTCTTGTTCCAGTAGCCCTGCATGCACTCATCCAGATATTATTCAAGAAATCAAAACATAACATTAAATCAAATCGTACCTTACTAGATGGCTCTTCCTCAAGACTCTTGTTCCAGTAGCCCTGCATGCACTCATCCAGATATTATTCAAGAAATCAAAACATAACATTAAATCAAATTGTACCTTACTAGATGGCTCTTCCTCAAGACATCTTCCTGTAGGTATCAGCATTGTGCATTCATGTTGACACATCTCCCAAAGATATCCATTGTCAAGGGTCTCCATCTTTTTCAGACTTTCATCAGAGCCTTCATATCCTTCTAGGATATTTCCTAGTCAAATCCTCTTGATCTATTGGATGTTGATTGCCTTCATCATGGTTGCATATCTCACGATCTCTTCCTTCCTCACTCGTTCCATTCCAGGAGCTTTCAATCAAAGTTTCTTAACTGTAGTCAACCACCTCATACTTCATACGAGGACATATTATGTTGATTTCATCTTAGTAAACTTTATGCCTTCCTACATCCTTTCAGAGGAGGAGATCTTTTTTCTCTTGATCATGCTTCTCAAGATAGAAGTAATGATCCATGTTACCTGCAACCATACGACATGACATTATAATATTAAACACAAGCATACATACCTCATTTTACCTTTAGGTCATCTAGGCTTCTTCCAACAGCTTCCTTGATTGAAAAGATCTTCAATCCCTTGATCTGCTTTGTTTCTCATGTCATCACACCATCATCCCATGAATTCCATAAGTTGGAGTTTCTGATGAAACACTTGCTTCTTCTCTAGATTAGTGAACCCTCCGATGAGGATTCCATCAGAGAACCTTGAGGATCTTGCATATCCCCATCTGGCAAATGTTTCCTTCTTGATGTATGATGAGCCTTGTCCTGGATGACTTCTTTTCCTGCAATGTCCAATGAGGTTCCCAAGAGCTATATCCTTCAAGTTTGACTGCCATGGATTTTGTCCTTCATGATTCCCATGGTGATGTCACGAGCTCTTGTTCCTAATGCTTCCATGATGCCACGATGCATCTTATTATCATGGTCATATCTATAACACAAGATTTAGGAGCTTAAGATAGGACCCTTTTGTGAGGGATACTATCTCAATCATTGTTACTCCCTCTTTCCTTGGCCCTTTTCTTCAGCTTCCTCCATCTTTCTAGTGATATGAGCTTCTTTTCATCATCTTTCCATAGCATTGAATCTTAGCTATACAATTTTGTCTTGTTTGAGGACCAACCTTCCCTTTCCTTTCTGCACATGTTTGAGTTCTTTAACCTTCAATGCTTTTTCCATCAACTTATCTTTCTCTATCTAGCATAGAGACCACAAATTGTCGAATGAGGTAACCTTCCTTGTCTATGGACATTTGTTACCTTGCTTATGATGATCATCTTCTTATCATCTCTCCCAGGTCTCCCAATTGAGATCTTATGAAGATATTCCTACATCCTTTGATACCTTCAATCAAGTCTAAGTGATATGACCTTCTTAACTTCATTTCAGAGAGTATTCATGGAGTCTCATATTCTAGCAATGTATTTTTTATCACAAGAAGTAGCGAGCGACTATCAATAAATGAGGCACAAGAAAACTAGGGATCAACGGTTTCTCCATTTCACCAGGTTTTGAAAGTCTTATAACAGACATCATTAAAATTGTATTTTAATCATTGCACCCTCTAAATATGGGAAAGTGACCTTGCCCAAGTCGTAGCTACTTTTTCCTGTCATTCTGCTTTGGGTTCATGAGCCATAGTCATCTATATAGTTTTACCGAGGATTCTATGGCTCCATCTGAAGCCTTGCTTCAGATAGTTATGCAGACTTTATCAATCTGATCCTCATCTTTAAAATGCGACTTTGCAATTGCGTCAGAGAATTTTAGAAATGTTTTTCTTCAGATCAGAGAGAAAATCATCTTCATGGTTCTATTACAACCAGGCTGAAGAAGTCCTTTCAATTATCCAGCTGCTTTATGACGGCTATTAATCCATTGTGCAAAGGTCCAACCATCCTCCTTCAAAGATTCAAGATCAGGGTCTTCTCAGTTTCCTTATTTAATGAGGAGGCTGCTGCAAGGGTCAGGTCCTGGTTCCTTTTAAGATAAGGTACTTTCAATGTTGCTCAGATTGCAACCTTCATCATTATTTTCTTTCTAGGGTTCTGAACTATTGACCTACTTCAAGACTAAACTGGGATATCATAGATTTATCCAACTTCTAGATAGGACCTAGAGTAGCCTTGCTTCCCTTGATTCAGAGTCGTATCTTGTCATTTACACTATTCCTAACATTTTCTGCCACACTCTGGAATCTAAATAGTTCAGAGAGAATCCAAGCTATGCATGCCATCAAATATTGTAGATATGGAACTCTTGCTGAAAAGTTGATTTCTGCTTCAAGGTTCTATTACTTGTTACTAGCCATAGTATTCAAAACCAGCCCAGCTAACTGGTTACTGGTCTAACCGGCCGGTTAGCAAGCCCACCGGTTGGAACCAGTCAAAAAACCCGGTCAAACACCCTGTTTGGCCAAAAATTGGAGCTAACTGGTCCTAACCGGCCGGTTTAGGACGAAACTGGCTGGTTTGTGGTCAAACCAACCGCTTTATTGCCAGGGCAAGTATAACCCCCACAAAATGCATTTTTGTGAGTTTTGAAGCTGTTTTGAGGGAAATTTGGGGTTGTTTTCCTCCAAAAATAGTCCCTCCAAGAAAAACATGCCTACCCTCTGATTTTCCTAACACATTTCAACCCTAACAATGTTGGCAATTAATGGTAATGTTAAATTTCCTTTAATTTTCATTTTCATCCTTTTACTTAAATTTTTAACATTACCATGAAATGACTCAGGATTTAAAGTGGTTTTGACCTCATTGGATTTCATATGGAGAAAATAGAATTTTAGATTTCACTCAAAATTCAGCAGACTTAATGGTTTTCAGGGTTTCATGGTTTGGATGTAAACAATAAATGCAATTGGAGCTCCAAATGATAAGCAAAACTCTTGGTCTAGATCCCATTGTGTTGGACGATATTGATCCAACATCAGAATGGGTGGAGGAGACTGAAGAATGTGTGTTTCAGGCTGATTTTGATATCGACATGGCTTTAGCAGGGGATGAAGCAGATTATGTGGTGGCATCAGAACTAGGATCAGTAGTGGCATCACGGAAAGGCAAAGAACCAATGGAAGGCACTAGTCATGCAGGTCGACAAACTCGTGCTTCCATTAGGTCCACTTCTATTCTTATTGGTGGCATTGATACTGAGGTTGCAAATCAGGCTGAGGCATCCTCAGACTCTGAACCAGATGATGTCTATGTAGCTCCTGATGATGATCTTGTGGCTAGTAGTGGTGATGAACTTGATGATTGATCATGTGTACACTGTAGACTTGTAGTAGGCCAATGGCCTCATAGCTTGCAGCATTGTTTTTGGACTTTATAGGCCATTTAGAGCCTCATTGCTTATGTATTTTGCTATTTTGTCGATGATATGTATTGCACTCGATGCCATTTTGATATATTCACCTTTACATGGTATATAAATGAGCAAACTTTGCATATTTTGTCTCTATTGGCTTGGAATCATGGTTTTAAATCTTAAAAATAGTTTTGTTTCATTAAAAATTAATTATTTAATGTATTTTTCTAAAACCGGTTCGTTTAGACCAAACCAGTCCCGGTTAGACCGGTTCCGGTCAGTAAACCGGTTCATTAGGTGGACCAGTCCGGTCACCGGTTCCGGTTTTAAAAACTATGTTACTAGCAGAGCCTAAAATCAGCGACAAGCCAGTGGAGGATTCATGCTAACTCCTTGGATTTATCAAGAGAAGAAATCTCTGACATAAGGATATTGGTGACATCATAAGCTCTCAGCAATGATGCAAAGCTAACCGACTGTTCATCAAGACCTGACAATGTGTGCCTGTAACCCTTGAAGATGTCTTCTCATGCAAAATGTGCTACTGAAGGTTCCTACTAATTATATCAATAATAGTGCTCACTAGTCTGCTGACCCGCACTTCATTGTCAGCTCGAACACATCTTTGCCACACCTATAAAAGGTTGCTTCTTTTAATGAACATGTTACAGGGCTTCCAGATAAATTTCACTGTATGCCTTAAGCTTTCCTTGTATCCAAATATTCACCGATGTGAGTACATTTAATGACAACATTGTTACTGAAAATAAAAATAAATCTTGATCTGACCTTGTGTATGAATATATACGAGGCCTGAAGACAGAGAATCTTACTTAGTCCATACAACTCCAAGTATTCTTCTCACTATAGGTTAATCCTCATCAATAGGAGCAAAGTGATGAGCCTAGATTATTTTTATAGGAGTCTCGGCTCCTCTTACTTTGAGACATAGGCTTGAATTAGATTCCTCTTGAAATGTAGTTAAGTCGGGCTTGAATGATCAGAATTTTGAAGGATAGCTAGGACCTTATGCTCAGAAGGTTATGAGAAGATTCTTGCTTACAATGCCCTAAAATCGATATAGGATTAATTGATGACACAGATGTAAATTCAGAAATTTTTTGTCATGCTGTTCAGACTTGGAAAATATACATGTTCAGATTATGTGTCACAAAGATGATCATTGTACTCTTAAAAAAACTCTAATATATAAGAGACTTCCACAGGTCAGATTCATTTCACTGTGGAGTTCGCATATTATAAATAGAAACCTCAGGGCCGAACCTTCTTCTATCTATTGATTCCAAGGTGTCTACGATATGTTGTAAGTCTTGGTCATCTTCACAAGACATCCGACAATACTCAGATCCGATCATCAACATTCTGTTCATACCAATACTGGAAACACTGCCTTCTAGGACAAGGACACACCCTTGTTCGCCTGGGCTAATAATTTGAGTGGCTGCGACTAGAGAAGAGGGTCCTTTCTAGACCTCTCGGCCTACCTACCAGACCTCCTCAACCAGCTGTATCTATAGTTTTCCCTGCAACCTTGAACCGAGATCCAAACCATACTAAAACATATAAAAAAACACCCTTACATACCTCTGCATCAGCGATCCAAGTTTATAAGAAATCTGGTCCAAATTTCGTCAAAGATGTATGCCGGAGAGGGTAATCAAGACCGCATAGATCGAATCTTATAATCAGAAATATTAATGAATATGACAGCCCTCGCAGATGATTGGACAGTCTTCAAAACACCCTTCGTATCCACCTTAAAGACTGTCACCTTAATTTCCAGCGAAGTGTTTTAAAGGCAAACAAAAGTTCTCCTCAAGTTACACGATCAATCTTAAGATCAAATTCGAAGGAGGGAGGAATCACCGTTGCAATCATACAAATTCCCTCAGAGTTACCTGTAATTGTTGGTTTGGGGTAGCATTGGATGTGCTTTGGCCATGAAAATTGGTGGAGAGGCTAGAGCACATGAGATCTGCAAGACCCAGAAATGTTTGGGCAGATTCTACCCGGTTTGGGAGATATTAAAATAATTAATATTTTTAATGGAGTTCCTAAGTCCAAATTTAGGAAAAATAACTATTAATGGGTATTAATATAAAACTGGGTTAGAAGGTTCCAAAAGACATGGACCAAGACAAATTTAATCTTAGCTGTTGATTAGAGATGTAATTTCCGTCGTTGAAGGACCAACAGGAAAAGCATAAGAGGAGGCTTGAGGGTCAGTTGGAGAACACACCAGAGTGATCAGTCATTCGATTTTCTAGAGCAGGGTTTGCTAAGAAAAGTTGAATCAGTGATCAGTTTGCAACGAGGGGTAGTGAGTATTGGACAGAAAGGCAGAGATAGTGCCGAGAGACTAGCACAGAAGCAAAGAGAGGCAGACGCTGAGCCAGAGAGAGCCACGCAGAGCTAGCAGGCACTACGGAGAGGCCAGAAGGGCCTAAGTCATCCATGCAGAGGGCAGCAGGAGTGACGCAAATGGTCGTAGAGTCTACGCAGTGCCTCAGAGGGCTGACACAGAGGGTTTTGGGCTAGCGGAAAGGCCAGGTGGGCTGACGCTGAGCTTTAGAGGTTGTTGGAGAGGGTTTCGTGGGGCAAATTTTCTAAATATCTGCTTCCGAATAGAGAGGTATTACTGCCGGATTATTTTCTCTGTCGGGTGAGCCAATTTGGCACCCAGTTGTACTCAAGGATAGATTGCATAATAAAATAAACCCTCAAAATTGTTGCACCGGTTTTCCCAGGTTGGGTTTTTCCGAGGACGAGCTGTCCAAAAATAACGGTGTTACTTGTGTGTTTGCTATTTCTTTCAGCTGTTGATCTGTAGATGGTTGAGACTGTATTGTGTTTATTTCGATATTTAAATGTTCAAATAACTTGTTCGTAATTAACAAGGAGAAATAAACCACAGAATACAGATAAAATTTCTAACGGGTAATACTTAGAAATTTCAACAGTAATATGAGCCAACAAAACCCATGAAGATATGCCTAGAACTATTTTCGATCTCCATGAAGTTTAAGCGATGATTCCACAGGTCCGAAGGATTTCAGGGAGAATGAAATTGTCTTCCAAAATAACTCACTGATCTTGATGAGGCCGAGAGCTACTAAGGTTTGATGCCTTGGTCCCTTGCGGTCTTTATTCAAGGCATTTATATCTTTCTTTCTTTTCAAATGGAGGCCAGATTGGTGTCCAGAAATCTGGTCTTCTCTTGCAATTCAATTTTGCAAACAGGCTTACTGTACTAGACATTTTGTTGTAGTATCCGAGAGTTGTAGTCATCCTCCTGAAAAAGTCTCCTAAACGAATCTTGCTTGGGCTTGACCTCTCCTTAGCTCTGATACCATGTTAAATTTAGGTTAACATGTTCTTGCTTAGTTACTTCAAATACCATATTAGCCCATTTGTTAGTCCATTTCACTTTAATTATCACTGAATCATTATCACATTGATAGCAACTTAAGAAAGAACATATACGATCGAATCAGAAGACAAGTCAAGACAAGAGAACACAAGTATATGGCTCAAGCCAGGGAAAAACCCCAAGATGGGGAAAACCCTTCATCAATTCTTCTTATTATTAAAATCAAATGTTCAGCAGAGAAAGAGAGAGTACAATAAGAATGACTTGCCAATTTGTAACAATCAATCTGCGATTCCGATCATGAGTAAAGGTTTTCTATCAATCGGTTACAACCCTCTTTTCTTCATTCCCAGACCTCCTTAATCACTATTGTTTTACTTCAATTATTTTTGTTCTTCTTCGCTACCAACATAGGCTAGAAGTTAGCCCTCTAGCATGTCATCCACCTATCTAATAAGGAGAAACAGGCCTGCGGCCTACTAGTAGCCCATAATTCTTTATGGCCTCTATGTTCGATGACAATCAAGCCTGCGGCCCACTTGTGGCTCCATACAATGAATGCTACTAGCTGTAGGAGTGTTCCTTATCCAAAAATTATGCCAAGGTATCACCCAGATCAGTCCTTAAACTTGCGACTAGCAACCAACTCTTAACTCGGACCTGTGGAAGATAAATAGACCCAAACAGTTCGACCTCCAATCTTCTCCAATCTATGGTTGCCTCAGAAGAATTTCTCAAGTCATTTGATGTGTCTAAAATGAGGGAGAAGGCTCTGCGGCCCACCTGTGGCTCCATACAATGAATGCTACTAGCTGTAGGAGTGTTCCTTATCCAAAAATTATGCCAAGGTATCACCCAGATCAGTCCTTAAACTTGCGACTAGCAACCAACTCTTAACTCGGACCTGTGGAAGATAAATAGACCCAAACAGTTCGACCTCCAATCTTCTCCAATCTGTGGTTGCCTCAGAAGAATTTCTCAAGTCATTTGATGTGTCTAAAATGAGGGAGAAGGCTCCTCTTTATATACAATCCGATGGGGTTGAAGAGACGTGACTTTTGGGCTTATTGAGCCGATATATAGGTGAGGCTGACCTAGTTAATTTTACATGAGAGAATCATAAATTCAAAATCACACTTCTCCTTAACCAATTTTGACGATCTTTAGGTCGATTTTGGTCCTCTCGAAAAGAGGAATTTAATGCTACAATTATTTTCCCCAGAGGAGCTATCCAAAGCAGAATTTGGTCCTAGTTTCCAATTTTAACACAAGCAGAGGGAAAGAGGGAATTTTCGACAATTTTCGAGATGGCCACAACTGGACTTAGAGATCAAGATAGGTTGGAGGGTGCCTCCAACTACGTCATCTGGAAGGCTAGGATGTTCTTCCGTTTAAATGAATATGGCCTGGAAACCTATATAGATAATGTGGTATTAGTTCCCCAGGATGCAGATCAACTCAACGAATATAGGAAGGAGATGGAAAAGGCGAAGCAGTTGATCCTGGATGGACTCTGGCACCATATAGTCTCACATATATCTGGCAAAGATACTGCCAAAGAGATGTGGGATGCTCTCACCCAACTATATCAGGGTACTTTCGAACAACGGAAGATGTTCCTGGAAGAAAAGTTGAGATGCATCAGGATGCAGAAGGGGGAAGGCATAGATCCCTTCCTCACCAGGATTTAGGAGGTCCAAGATCAACTTGCAGTTGTTGGGGCAGCACCTCAACCATCAGAGCTAGTACAATTGGCATTAAACAATGTCTCGAAGGATTGGCAAGTCTTCGTCCAAAGTATATTGGGCAGAGACATGCTACCAAGATGGGAGAGGATGTGGTCTGACTTACAGCAGAAGGAATTGAGGCAAGCTCTGCTTAAGGGCTCCATCAGTGGCAGCAGTAGCAGAAGATCGAAGGCTATAAAGGAGGAGGAGAATGTGGCCCTAGCATCTAAGGGTCTCAGTCAAGGGTAGGGGGAGCAGAAGAAGAAGAAGAAGGACCTGTCAAAGGTCAAGTGCTTCAAATGTGGTGAGTTCAGTCACTACAGTACATTGTGTCTTCTCAGGAAGAAGGACAAGCAGGAGAAGCAGGACCAGGCAGTAGCGTCTGCAGTGATTGACAAGCTATCTTCTAAGTCTGAAGAAAAAATTTCCATGTTTGCAGCCACACCTCCAGGAGAGAGGTGGGGCGACTTAGAGTTGTAGTCCCAAAGATTACAAAGATTGCGCAAGGTCCATTGAGGAGTCCACCTCTTGGATCATTACCTGGCTACAAGGACCCACAATATTCAGTAGCAGGATGGATCAGTGGCAGTTGATGCAATTATTGCTAGAGTGACAGTTGTAGACTAGTAGCAGTCAGACGCTGAGGAGCGCAGTACAGAGTTGACAACAGTGCAGAGTCAGCAGCAACGCAAATTCCTTGGTGGGCAGTGCAGTAGCTAGTAGCAGACAGGACTCAGGAGAAAAATGCATCATAATGAACAAAGTTGATTCAGAGTTTTGTTCTTCCAATGGAGTCCCCAAGAGTGATATATCAATGATGTCATAAAGGAAACAAGACACATGTCTCGCGTCCCTGGCAATGGTGGCAAAAATGTTACCACTCAATCTAGCAGGGGCCCTAGGAGAAGTACCTCATGGACAACTACCAGACCAAATTGCAACAACAGGACAAGGACCCACTGTCACCTCAGTCAATGTCCCCGGCTCCTTACGAACTTTTACCAATGGGAGGAGTTCCGCATCGAAGAAATCACTTGAATGATAGGATCAATGGCAAGGTATAACGTGATTTCCAAGGCCCATTCAAAGGAGAGGCTCAATTAATGGTTCAAATGCTTAAAGAAAAGTTGAAAGGCTCCCCAAGAAAGACCTATGAAGGATGACCTTGGGCTTAGGAATATTCAATAATGATGAATGCCTAAGATCAAAACTTCCAAAATCCCTCACTTGTGATTGATGTGTTTATACTAGGTTTCAAAGTGAGGCAAGGAAGACTCATTCAATGGAATGATTCAATTAGAGTATGAGCTTTGGGAGAAGCTAGGGTGACTTTCCACAGAAAGCCCCTTGAGAGAAATACTATAAGAGACCAAGGGTTGAGAGATATATTGTGGTAAAGGCTCATCCAATGATCACCTATAGTTAAGAGAAAAGGTTTTGAATGATGAACTACAAAGTGCAAACCTTCAAGAAATCCTCAAGTCAAAGCAGCTTCAGGGGTTCCCTCTTGTTGTGGTAGCTAGGGCATCAATTTATTTGAAATTCTACCATCAAAATTCGTTCAAAATTGGAGGATGCCTAGAGGAGACATAAATGAAGAAACTTGTCTGGAAGGAATCCTGAAATTCCTCCTCCCTAAAATTCCGCACCAAGCCCTAGAAAATCTCCTTATCCATAGAGGATGAAGAAAAGAGGAAGAAAAGAGGTGAAAGAATGATATTTCATTAACTTAATGTGATCACTATGGATCTAGAACCAGTGCCTAGCTATTGGGAAGATTGGAGTTGAAATTATTAAGATTTAGGAACTTCGCTCTTCAAGGAGGCCTAGAGAAGCAGCTACGCTCTCTGTGGATGCAGCTTCACAACAACTTTAGACTTGTATACTTCAATATGCAAGTTTTGATCGAGTTTCAAGGTAAAAGGTGCATAACCTACCCCTAGGAAAATTCATTCTTCTTGCCAAGATGAATAACATATGCAATGAGCCAAGATTACAAATGTTTCATAAATTTGCATTAATTTTTAGGGCACAAGTAAAATCATGGCATTACATTCCATACATTAGACATGAAACATTATGAAATTCACATTAGAAGAGCACTTACATGACAACCAATGTGCTACATGTGCCAGGATTGGGGATGAACTTACTCTTTGTATCTCAACTTCAAAACAAGGGCTATGATGTTTTCTTCGTTAAGAAGAAAGTATATGTCAAACACCCGAGTTGGAAAAAGAGGCCCGGATTGGAACCAGAAGTAACAGGTTGTATAGATTACACCTAGAATCTCCAATGGCACTGATAGGCAATAGTAGGGATAAAGATTTGAATGAACTATGGCATAGGAGGATGGGACACTTACACCATGGGTCTCTAAGAATTATTGGGAAAACAGTATCAGGAGGTCCGAAATTAAGTACTGAACAAGATGATGTATGCAGAGGGTGCGCTCTAGGCAAGTATGCCAAAGCAGCCTTTTCCCGAAGTAACAATAGGGCTCAGGGTGTTCTGGGATTGATACACTTAGATATCTACGGACCTATGTCCACAAAACCTCTTAGTGGTGCCGAATACTTCGTCATCTTCATCGATGACCATTCCAGGAAGACTTGGATCTACTTTCTTAAAACCAAGGATGAGGTCTTTGGTCTATTCAAAGAGTTCAAGGTGCTAGTAGAGAATCTGACAAGAAAGAAGATAAAAGTGTTGCGCTCAGACAATGGTGGACAGTACGTTGACAAGGACTTCACCAATTTTTGCACTAGAAAAGGCATCAGAAGAGAGTGGACAGCTCCCTACAATCCAGAGCAAAATGGAGTAGCAGAAAGGAAAACTAGGACTATTGTGGAAGCAGTTAGGGCAATGTTGTATGATCAAGATATGCCCAAATTCCTGTGGGCAAAAGCATGCAGCACGACAGTTTATGCCCAGAATAGGACTCCACACAGAGCATTGGGTAAGATCACTCCGAAAAGTGTCTTCACCGAGAAGACACCTGAAGTGAGTCACTTCCGGATATTTGGGAGTTTGGCGTATTGTTGCATACCCAAAGATAGATAAAGAAATTAGATCAAACTGCTGAGAAAGGATATCTTGTGGGATATAGCGAGAATGCTAAGGCATATAAAGTCTATCTTCCAAGGAGTAGGAAGGTAGTAGTTCGATAGGATGTAAAGTTCATGGAGGACAGAGCTTTCAGGAAATCCCGAGAAATGCCTTCCGAGGAGCAGTGAAAAGATAATGCGTTGGTCCAACCATTTCGACCACCAGAAACTAGTACCAGCAACTCTCCTAAAGGAAAAGCTTCAGAACAGGAGGAATCTCGAGAAGAGGAAGAGCTAATAGATGTACCCACTACTAGTGGAAGAACGAGCCAAGAACTCCAACAGATTCTACAGGATGCAGAGGACTTCATTGGTGCACCCAGGAATGATAAAAGGGAGCGAAGACAGCCAGATAGATACCAGGCCTTAGTAGCTCAAGTTGGGGAACCCTCTAGTTTTCAAGAGGTCGTTCAGCATCAAGTATGGGTAGATGTTATGGTGGAGGAATACAATTCTATAATGGTCAATGATGTCTGGGAAGTGGTACCTAGGCCTCAAGACAGGTCAGTGGTAGGTTCGAGATGGATCTACAAAGTCAAATATGCTGCAGACGACAGTGTGGAGAAATACAAAGCCAAGTTTGTGGCTAAGGGGTATGCTCAGAAGGAAGGGATAGACTACAAAGAAACCTTCACCCTAGTAGCCAAGTATACTTCTATCAAAGCCGTGATATCCCTTGTAGCACAAATGGGGTGGGAGATTCACTAGATTGATGTCAAGATGGCGTTCTTGAACGAGGTGATAGAAGAAGAAGTATACATTGAACAGCGAGAGGGTTTTGAGACACATGAGAAGGAATCTCATGTGTGCAGGTTGAAGAAATCCTTGTATGGGCTTAAATAGGCACCTAGAACATGGTACAGTTGAATTGATGGCTACTTGCAAAAGATGGGACTCGTCAAAAGTGACGCAGATCCTAATCTCTACTATCTTGTCGTAGAGAATGAGCCTCTAATCCTAGTGTTATATGTGGATGATCCTTTCCTAACAGGATCATCCAAGCTCATCAAAGACTGCAAGGAGAACCTAGCCACAGAATTCGAGATGAAGAATTTGAGACAGATGCATCATTTTCTGAGGTTGGAAGTTTGGCAACAGAAGGGTGAGATCTTCCTTGGAAAAGGGAGATATCCTATAAAGATCTTGAAGAGATTCAAGATGCAGGACTATAGACCTATGGCTACTTCAATGATCACCAACTGGAAGAAGATCGATGCATCAAAAGATAAAGACGTCGATCCCACCTTGTACAGGCAGCTTATAGGGTCCCTGATGTATTTGGTCAATACCAGGCCAAACATTTGTTACGCTGTCAACACCCTCAGTCAGTTCATGGTGGAACCAAAGAGGGGGCACTGGGCAGCAACAAAACATGTTCTCAGGTATATACAGGGAATAGTCGAGCATGGACTATTGTAAACCCAAGGCAATGACATCAGACTGAGTGGGTTCACTGACACAAATTGGGCAGGAAGTTCAGTAGATCGGAAAAGTACAACAGGGTACGGTTTCAACATTGGATCAAGAATAACCTTCTGGTGTAGTAGAAAACATAAATCCGTGGCTCTAAGCTCAGCTAAAGCAGAATATATGGCAGCTAGCACAGCTTCGTGCAAAGCCATATGGCTTAGGAAATTGCTTGTGAATCTATTCAGGAGAAGGATGGAAGCGACCACAATTTTGTGTGATAATTAGAGTTGCATCAAGCTCTCTAAGAATCTAGTATTTCATGATTGGTCAAAACACATTGATATAAGGTGTCACTTTGTCAGAGACTGTGTCCAACGAGGGGCAGTACAGTTGAGGTACACTCCAACAGGAGAACAGCTGGCAGACATTCTCACCAAGGCTTTAGGAAGAACAAAGTTTGTTTATTTCAGGGAGAAGATGGGGATGGTGAAGAACCCATTTCAGTAGCAGAAACGGATAGTATTAGTGCAGCAATTAGTAATGGCAGTGCTATGGGCAGCATGATGCAATGTATTCAGAGGGAGCTGCAGTACAGATGTAGCAGTGATAGTTGCAGTGTAATGGGCAGCATGATGCAATGTATTCAGAGGGAGCTGCAGTACAGATGTAGCAGTGATAGTTGCAGTGTAATGGGCAGCAGTAGGTTGCAGCAACGCAGTAGATGAGGGGCAAAGGACCGATGCCAGGGATCAGTGAGGTGCTTCTATTGGGAAGCACTACTAGAGCACATTCCTCACTAAGAAGGAGTGTTGATTTTGGGTAGCATCGGATGTGCTCTAGTTCCAAAATTTTGTGGAGGGGCTAGAATACATAAGATCTCCAAGACCCAGAAATCGTTTGGAAAAATTCCACCCGGATGAGGATTTATTAAAATAATTAATATTTTTATTGGGTTCCTAAGTCTAAACTTAGGAAAATAAAAATATTAATGGGTATTAATAAATAAAAGGGTGAGAAGCTTCTAAGAGACGAGGATCAAGTCTGTTTTAATCTTAGTCGTTGATTAGAGACTTAATCTCGGTCGTTGATTCATTAACAGGAAAAGTATAAGAGAAGACTTTAGGGTCATTTGGAGACACACCGGCAGATACTCAGTGTCCCAAGGAAAACCGATTCTCGAAGAGAAGGAGATCGATTTCAGAGGGAGAGTTGCAGGGTAAAGGAAGAGGAGGGCATCAGCAGTAGTCAGTGACTGAAGAGGAGGTGACGCGGGGCTATCGAGAGATAGCACAGAGGGAAGACACAGTCTAGGATACGCAGTCCTCACGCAGGCCGACGCAAAGGGACACAGAGCGACGCAGAAGTAGAAGGGTCTCTAGGGTGTCAGAAAGTTTCCAGGAGAGGGATGAACTTTGCCTCAGGTGTTTTCTCTCAGTAGTGTCTCAATTTCTCTGTAAATCATTCCTTGTAAAAGCAATTGTTGCTGAAGATTAATAAAACCCTCATCTGTTGCACCGGTTTTCCCACATTGGGTTTTTCTAAGGACAATTGTCCAAAAGCAACTGTGTTAATGTGATTGGTTCTTGTGCTTGTATATCATTGTTATTTGTCTATGTAATTATGTGATAACTAGAGTAGAATTTATTTGAATATTCACTGAAGGGATTTCGTAAATAACTTATTGTGAGAAATAAGTAGATGAAATAAATCAGTTGCTCCAGTAAAATTTCGTATTTGATGAAGAAATTTCAACCCCCACTCCGGTTATCAGTTTTCCTTGTCACTCCATGCATTTAGTTTTAAATCCAAGCATGATAAAAATTCTAAAATCTGGAAATGACAATAATTTTCTGAAAACACAAATTTAGAGATTTCACAACTGCAAAAATTGCATAAATAAAACACAGCAAAATTATGACAACCACACACAGAAAATAACACAGTGATTTTTGGTCAATGTGACCCTGGAAAAACCCCCTACAACTCTTGGGGAAAACCAGTTTGAGAGCTCTTCTTTATTTCTGAAAATGATTTTATAGAGAAATTGAAATACACAGTAAAAATTCCAGCAACAACAAATTACAACTTATTTCGATTTTCGTGTTTGAACTCCACCTCGAAAATCATGCCAATCAGCGAACAGTGAAAACATAAATTTTTACAGCAATAAAACAACATTAAATGTTGTACGGCCAACCTTGAAAAATATGCCCAAAACTTGCTGTCCCTCTTCCTCGATTTCTGTGCCTTTCTCTTGCTATACGGTTTTTCCTTGGGATGCGTGTCAATAAATGCTACTGCCCAGATTTGCTGAAATATATTCTTGCTGCTCTCCTTCACTTCCTCACTACTCAGAAATTCTCTCCTTGCTCTCTCTTCTCTTTCTCTCAAATGCTCATGAAAGAATGAATTGATCTTTTCCTCTTCTCTTCTCCTTTTATTCTCTAAATGACCTTTTGGGTTACCCTAAGATCTAATGGCTGAGATTCATTTATATCTAGGGATGAGAATAAATTTGCATTTAATTCTCACTTTCTATTTTTTAACTCACCCACTTAAATAAAGACCCACTTAGCCTTTTATTTCCATATTCACTTTTTCACTTTCTAATTCTTCATTCACTTTAATAAAGTCACCTTTAAATTAGAATGTAACTTTACCACTTATAAAGTCACTTCTAAATTAGAATGTAACTTTACCACTTATAAAGTCACTTTTAAATTAAATTGACTTTACCACTTATAAAGTCACTTTAGGAGAAAAGTAAAAAATAAATTTGGACTCTTTTCCCTAGGCCAAAGATCAAAGCCTTAGGGAACCACTTGTCCTCTGGTACCCAAATTTTAACATTTGAAATTTTCAAAATTTGGGCTCTGGATTCGCTACCAAGTGTGTGGTGCAAGTGTGTAGCCCGATGGGAAAGGTGGTCTAGGTGCATCATCATCATCAAACAAGTGCGGCAAGAGCAAGCAATAAGTGGTGTTGAGGATCCCATGGCGTGGCTATCTACTCTTTGCTATAGTGGAGGCCCATGGCTCTCAATGGTCACCCTACAAATGCCATTAAGACTCCCTGGAGGGCTTGGACCACGTATAGGGAGACCAAACCCCAAGATGAAGACCCACCTGCAATCTTGTATAAGATCCAATGCATCCCCTTGCCTTCCAGTACAACAATTCATTAGTGCAATTAAGCAAATGAGCTTACAAATCATGGAACTAAGTGGGCACTTCATAGTGGCATGCCCTTCCATAATGGGCTTTATGTGTCCCCATGCTCAAGAGGGAGTTTAATCAAGGATTCTATTAAGTGGTTTCAACCCCTAAGGGACTGACAGGTCCATGGTATATCTATCAAATGGTAGGTGTCATGTGAAATAATGGTGGAATGGAGTGGGGTAGCAAGGGAAGGCTCCAAGCCACATGCCATGGTACAAGGGTTGCTATAATGAGGGAAGCCCACACATGTGTGTATAGATGTCGGAGGGAGCAATCGTGGTACATGTTGATTTTTGGTAGCATCAGATGTGCTCTAAGTCTCAAAATTTACAAGGAGGCTTAGATACATTGTTAATTTTAGGTATGTTCTATGCTTAGAGCAATTTACTTCAATTTTTCATTTTAGCCCAACGATAATATTCAGATTAGCAATCACATCAGCAAGATAGTAAAGTGCAGATAGAACATAAATATAAATAGCAGAAGACAAGCCAAGACAAGAGGACACAAGATGTGGCACCAGCCATGGACAAACCCCAATGTGGGAAAACCCTTGATCAATTCTTCTTATATTCTTCAATAGTTCAGCAGAGAGAGAGAAAGATAGTACAAATACATTGAAGTCAATACTAAACTTGCCAAAATAGGAGACCAGACATTAGAGATCTTCACCATGAAGATGACACAACAGATCTGATGACAAGGACTGAAGATATGCAGCAGATGATAGGTCTAGAATAGCTCAACCAATTTCCCCAAAATATTGATGCTTTCCTTCTATAAAACTCTTCCTCCTTTGTTGCTTCATTGATCATGTCAAGGTTGTTAATTTGGCAACTTGTGTATGCTAAAGCATATCTTGGCAAACTTGATCTCTGGTTAGGGCACAAGATGTGAGAGCTACTGCACCCTAAACATACTCCACACTCCACCTATTTACTGCGGATAGCCTTCATACTGATCTCCAATGATACGCTGCCTTATAGGGTCTGAACGCAACACTTAAAGAGGCCTCCAACTACTGGCTATGGCCTGCAACCTTGCCTAGCAGTTGACTGTAACTTTTGTCCCTTCACACAGTGACCCAATCAACCTTTAAACAGTGTTCTCAAGCACCTCCTTATTGTGGATTCTCCTTCCCTTTAAATCGAGCTTAGGAACAATACTAACATGCCCAAACAGCCTTGTTGTCACCTACAGCAATGTGACAATATCACAGATCCTCCATGTTGTAATATAATTACCCTTGTTGCGGTTTAGATTCACTTTCCTTGCTACGTCTAAGGGTCCTTTCATACTGTGATAAGGGCTCCTTTAACTACGGCTTTCCTCCTTCATTTGCTGCTGATTAGGGCCTCTCCAACTGCGGCCAAGATGACCTCCTTTAGGACTGTGACTAGGGCAGCATTAGCCCTACTTTGACAGTGGATGTGTCTCCTCCTTTAGGACTGCGTTTAGGTCATCATTAGGGCTTCCTGAAACAATGGATTAAGGTCTCTTCTAGACCTGCGGTTAGGGCTCTTTTAAGGCTTTCTTTGACAGTGTTAAAGCCTCTCCTTGCTGCGTTATAGAAGCCTCTTTTAGGACAGCGAAGGAGCCTCTCTTCACTATGATAAGACTCCTCCATGACTGCAGCTAGGGCATGCTTCATTGACTGTGTTTTAGACTTCTCTTTGACAGCATCTAGGGCTTCCTTTGACAGCGTTGAAGTTCCCTTTAGATAGTGTATAGAAACCCTCTCCTTGCTGCTAGAAGAGCCTCCTCTTGACTGCATATAAAACCCTCCTTGACTGCGTAGAGGTGTCTCCTCCTAGGACTGCGTAGAGCCTTCTTTGACTATGTCTAGGGCTAGGGCTAGATCTTCTCTAGGGCAGCGTATTCTCCTATAGATCTCTCCTACCACCAAAACCCAAACAAGTGGAGAGAGATCACAAGAGATGTGTGTCAAAATGACTTGAAGACCTCTTCTATTTATAATAAAACGTTGAGGACAAGTGGGGGTAATTTGGTTGCTGGCCGACCTTGACGAATTGTCACATAACACAAATAAATTCATATCTCCATGAATACATGTCAGAATCGGATGATCTTTAGATCAATCCTACACCTCTCGACGAGAGGAATCCAAGAAAAATATTAGCTGCCATAAATAAGAAGACCCACATGGAATTTGGCCCTAGTTGCCAATTTTAACACACATGCATTCTCCAATACCCAAAAATCGTTTTGGGAAATTCCACCCGGAGACGGTTTTATTAAAATAATTAATAATTTTTAATGGGACTCTAAGTCTAAACTTAGGAAATTAAAATAATTAAAGGGTATTAATCTAACTATGGGTGAAACTTCTAGAAGAAAACAAGGATCAAGCCAAAATGACCTAAGCCATTGATTAGAAGTTAATCTGGGCCGTTGGTTGTCCAACAGAAAGATATAAGAAGAGGCTTGAGGGGCACTTGGAGAACATATCAAATAGAGTTCAGAAGATCGAATTTCTAAAGCAGAGCAGTTGTCGGTGAGAAATTTGAAGTGAGATTTTGCAGTGAGGGGCAAGGATAGTTCTGGTTGGAGATTTCTCCTGATCCGGGAATACTCAGCAGAGGAGGCAAAGAGAGATCCAGGAGACGCACCGCAGAGCTAGAAGAGGCTAATGCAAGGCCACGTAGAGGCAACGTAGGCTGACACAGAGCCTTGAGGAGGTTCAAAAATTTGCTATAGGAATCGATTTCATAGGCCAAAAGTCGAGGTGTGAGACCTGGAGGTGAAAATCAAATTTCCTGGGCAACAAATCGATCAGCAAAAGGGGTGACGCAGTCCCTAAAGGTTGTGGCAGTGACTGCGCAGAGGCAGCCAGGGGTAGTTCATTTAGTGGTTGGATCAGTTAGATCTCCAATGATAGTGTGAGGTAATATCACTTATCTCTTTGTCAATGATATTCTCTGTACTGGATAGCCAGGAGGGCATCCAAAGATTGTATTTAGAAATTATTACTACTTAATAATAAAACCCTCAACTGTTGCAATGGTTTTCCCACACTAGGTTTTTCCGGGGACATTTGTCTAAAAATAACTGTGTAGATGTGTTGTGTATTTCCTTCTTGTTCAGTTTCTTGTTTCAGTATTTTATTTAAATGGTGAAGGCTGCAATGTATTGGTTTCGATGTTTACTGTAGGAAACAGTAAATAATTTTGTTCAATGATTAACAAATAGAAGAAACATAATCAGTTGTTGTAGTAGAAATTTCCAATTTGGGCATCCAAATTTTCACATGGTATCAGAGCTGCAGGTGAAACAAGAGAGCAGAGCCGAAAGAGCCCAGTGTTGAAGGAGGAAGGAGTTCGAAATTCCTGCAAAGGTAGCAATTCGAATCCCCAGAGGGATTGCGCAGTTCAGGCTAGGAGGGCTAGATTTTCGTGGTGAATCTCCCTCTAAGTGAGTCGACAGAGAGGTAGGATTTCCAAATCGAAATCTCTCTGCGGCAGAAGGAGTAGTGCAACAAAAGCTTCAGCAAAGAGGGGTTTTTGGTGGGACACAGTTTTCTGCAGACAGTTGTTGGGTAGAAAGACATCAGAAGGAAGAAGAATCATTTGAGGAAATTTCTTCCTCAAAGAATTCATAGCCAGGGAATTCGAATTCTCATTTGTTGAGCAACAGCAGGAGAGAGGAGGTCACTCGACTTTTTTGAGTGGCAGAGATGGCAGCCAGTGGATTGAGAGATCAGGATTGGTTGGATGGTGCATCCAACTATGTGATCTGGAAGGCAAGGAAGTCGTGCCTTCTAGATGAGCATTTTCTCAAGATCTACGTCGACAGCATGGTAGTTGAGCCCGTGGACCCAGATTCGCTTAAGAAGTACAAGGGATAAATGGTGAAGACAGAGTGAAGGATCATATGGTTTGTCACATTACTAGCAGAGACATTGCCAAGGAGATGTGGGATGCTTTGTCGACGCTATATCAAGGATCTTCCAAGTAGCAGAAGATGTACTCAGAGCAAAAGATGAGATCTATGCAGACGCAGAAGGGGGAACGCATTGATCTGTTCCTTACTAAGCTTCAGGAGACCCAAGATGAGCTAGCAATTGTCGGTTCAACGCCTCAAGGTTCCAAGATGGTAAGACTAGCCCTGAATTCAATTTCTGAGTGGCAAGTTTTTGTCCAGAGCATCCTAGGCAGGGCAACTTTGCCAGACTAGGATGGAATGTGGGCAGCTCTTAAGCAAGAGGAGCTGAGGAGAGACTTGGTCAAGTGTAAACTTGACGAAAGCAGCAGCAGTGGGTCGAAGCCCAAGGAGGAGGAAGAGAATGCAGCCCTCACATCCAAGGGGCAACAGGAGCAGTGGAAGAAGAAGAAAGATGTTTCGAAGATCAAATGCTTCAGGTGTGGTGAATTCGGTCACTACGCAACACAGTGTCCTCTCAAGAAGAAGGACAAAGATGAGAAGCATGATCCGAAGGTTGCAGCCGTGAAGATTGAGGAGGAGGAGTTTGCCATGACAGCCCAGGCATCTCCAGGAGGGAGGTGGGGAGATCTAGAGTTGTAGTTCAAAAGGACTGCAATTGGGCAAGATCCTTGAGGAGTCCACCTCTCAGATCAATTCCTTGCAATAGGAGCCCAGATCAGAAGTAGAAGGATGGATCGGGGCAGTTGATGCAAAGAAGTGTTGGAATAACAGTTGCAGTGGCTAGGAGCGCCAGAGACTGAGCAGCGCAGAGCTAGAGTTGACAGTTGTGCAGTTGGCACAAAGCAGAGTCAGCAACAGTGTAGAGGCTTTAGAGGGTCAGCGTAGAGACTAGCAGCAGTCAAAACTCCAGCAACGAGATGCATCACACTGAACACTTGTTAGTAATTTGGGATGCTTTTCCATTGTTGATGTAGTAGCAGCAGCAATTGGAGAAGGTTGCAGTGCAGATGCAGTATTGGCAGTGGCAATGCCAGCAGCAACACAAATGCAAAATTGAGAGGGAGTTGCAGTATGGATGCAGTGTTGGTAGTGGCAGGGTCAGCAGCAGTACAGATGCAGCATTTGCGCAGTAGTTGGTGGACAAGATGTCAGACATCAGCAGTGCAGAAAGAGATGTTATAGAACAGAGTGATGCTTCAGCAGGTTGCATTGCTAGAGCACATTCCTCGCTAAGAGGGAGTGTTGATTTTTGGTAGCATCGGATGTGCTCTGAGTCTCAAAATTTGCAGGGAGACTTAGACACATGCATTCTCCAATACCCAGAAATCGTTTTGGGAAATTCCACCCGGAGACAGTTTTATTAAAATAATTAATTATTTTTAATGGGACCCTAAGTCTAAACTTAGGAAATTAAAATAATTAAAGGGTATTAATCTAATTGTGGGTGAAACTTCTAGAAGAAGACGAGGATCAAGCGAAAATGATCTAAGCCATTGATTAGAAGTTAATATGGGCCATTGGTTGTCCAACAGAAAGATATAAGAAGAGGCTTGAGGGGCACTTAACATATCGAATAGAGTTCAGAAGATCGAATTTCTAAAGCAAAGAAGCTACTAGTGAGAAATTCGAAGTGAGCTTTTGCAGTGAGGGGCAGGGATAGTTCTAGTTCAAGATTTCTCTTGATCCGGGAATACTCAGTAGAGGAGGTAGAGAGAGATCCGGGAGAGGCAGTGCAGAGCTAGAAGAGACTGATGCAGGGCCATGCAGAGGCAGTGTAGGCTGACGCAGAGGCAGCACAGAGCCTTCAGGAGGTTCGAAAATTTGCTATAGGAATCGATTTCCAAGGCCAGAAGCCGAGGTGTGAGACCGGGAGGTGAAAATCGCAGTTCCTAGGCAGTGAATCGATCAACAAAAGGGGTGACGCAGTCCCTAGAGGCTGTGACGCTGAGTTGACGCAGCGACTGCGCAGAGGCAGCCAAGGGTCGTTCATTCAGTGGTTGGATCAGTTAGATCTCCAATGATAGTGTGAGGTAATCTCACTTATCTCTCTGTCGATGATATTCTCTATATTGGATAGCTAGGAGGGCATCCAGAGATTGTATTCATAAATTAATATTGTTTAATAATAAAACCCTGAGTTGCTGCACCGATTTTCCCACACTGGGTTTTTTCAGGGACATTTGTCCAAAAATAACTATGTAGATGTGTTGTATATTTCCTTCTTGTTCAGTTTCTTGTTTCTGCATTTTATTTAAATGGTGAAGGCTACAGTGTATTGGTTTCGGTGTTTACTGTAGGAAACAGTAGATAATTTTGTTCAGTAATTAACAAATAGAAGAAACATAATCAGTTGTTGCAGTAGAAATTTAGGCATCCAAATGTTCATAGTACATGAGTTACCCTTCAACCCTTCTTCATATGCCTTTTGCCTTTTTTTGTTTCAACTGCTCAAGGCACCAAGGAACAGGAGCATGATATGAATGATATAGTAGTGAACACCGTCTTAAGGTTGGGCAGTCCATCACCCACCAAGGGTTTGGATAATCATGGGTTCCTTAATGATGTAGGGGGCTCATATAAGGGGCCCTAGGAACCAAGGTGATGGCCATAATGATAGGGATAGAGCTCATGTTTATCTTTTTCCCACGTGTTAATTTTTATGTCCCAGCCATCTTTTGCATTTTATGGTACATTTCCTATTGTAAGCAGCCAAATTATGCTTTTAATTTTCTTTTTAGCTGTATCAACCTCTGGGGCATCATTCCAGGCCCGACCCAAAGTATGGACAAGGGGAGGGGAGGCTAACTCCTTGTGGACCCAAAGGACAATTGTGGACCCGGATGGGAAATATGTGAAAAGGGGTTATAATAAGCAGAGGGGGAGTAATGTATGTGATGTCGAGAAGCGGGACCACGCAACCAAAATTACGGTTTCCCATGTAATGCTACTCCTAAAGCTAGTAGCCAATAGAGGAGATCCCATGGGACTAAAATACAAGCTTAACCAACAAGTTAAACAAGGGAACAAGTGTACAGACCAAGCCCATTCTTTCTGCCAAATCCCCCCACTAATCCATGCCTAGAAGTTTCCATGATAAGTAAGCAAAAATACCCAACTACATAATGAAAGCCATACCTTTAGGGTTGGAAGGCCCACCTTCAAACATATGATCATGACAAATGGGTGAGGGTGCATAATGGTTGGCTCAAGTGGCAGAGATGATGGCACATTGAGCTATCGGTGGCTGCAAGGTGTTGTTGGTTGCCGGTTGAAGACAATCTAGGAGAAAAAAATTCTCCTATGGGGGTCATCCACAGGTGATGGGTAACAGATTCTATTCTTCCTTTTTGCTACTCCATTCTAACCGGGATTGTAGGGAACAATGATCTCCCTCTTGATGTCTGCTTCCTAGCAATAAGCTATAAGTTACTTTGAAGTATATTCACCCCCATTGTCGGATCTAAGAGTTTTTATCTTTCTTTCAGTCAGGGTCTCAACTTCGGATCTAAATTCCTTGAATTTTTCAAATACTTCATCCTTTGTCTTGAGAAGATAGAGCCATGTCTTTCTAAAGTGATCATCAATGAAGGTCACATAGTATTGGTGGCCTCCAAGAGATTTATTAGACATGGGCCCACATACATCAGAATGAATGAGGTCTAATATTTCCTTAGACCTTGTGTCATTGCTTGTAAAGGGTTTCCTAGTATTCTTTCCCAAAGCACATCCCTTGCAAACTCCTTCATGGTCCTCCTTAATGTTGGGGATGCCCTTTGCCATTTGACTTAGAGAGGATATTATCTTGTAGTGAATGTGTCCATATATTCTAGGCCAAAGTTCGATGGGACTAATCCCCATTTGAACAAGGGCTTGAAGAGATGGTGTTATAACTCTATATAATCTTCCTTCACGAATCCCAATAACCCTTTCCTTTTCAAAACTAGAATCCCTTCCCCAAACCAAAACTTTACTATTTACAAAAGCAACTCTATCTCCTTTGTCTTCTAAACAAGAAATGGAAAGTAAATTCGTTTTGCAAACGTAGGACATAGAGAATGTTCCTGAGATGTAGCTTTCGTCCACTTTCTAGCTCCAATGATGTAGATCCAAGGCCCTTGACTGCATAGTTGTTGTTGTCTCCAAGCTCCACTGCATGTGATGATGATCCCTTGATAGAGTATGAAGTTGTCCACTTTCTCTTGTCATGTGTCTTGAAGCTCCACTATCAATAATCCATACATTGTCATTGTTACCACTCAAACTAGCAAGGGGCCTAAAAAGGACTCCTAAAGGGGCAACTGCTAGATCAAGGGCAACAATGGAGACTTAACCCACTGTCACTTCAGCTAAGACTCCCTACTCTTTACAAACTTTCACTGATGAGAGGAGACCAGGTATAATAAGGATCACAAAGATGAATAGATCAAAGATAGGATAAAGGGTGATCCTAGAAGCCTATTCACAAAAGAGGCTCAAGATTGTGGCTTGCTTGTCTTGGAATACAAGATGGAAGGCTCTCTAAGAAGGGCTTGGGGAGAATTTCAAGGGTTAGGTTTTGAGTATGTGTCTTATAAAGGAGATCCCTAAGCCCTAGAATTCTTGTGGAAACTTGGGTTCCAAGCGATCTTTGAAGAATTAACCTTGATAGTGCATGGGACCACACGGGACCAAGTGGACCCAAGGTTAGCTCAAGGGGATAAGATTTAGCAACCAATGATATACTTGAGCTAATTAGGGAGGGGAAATGGATCAAGGAATGAATTTTCAATGAAAGGCAATGCAAGGATCCCAGTGATGTTTCTAGCCTAAGGGAAACCAAGGGCAAGAATTGGTCTTTGATCTAGGGCTTATGATATCTCAAGATCCCACTATCGGAATCTCATGAAATTTGGAGGGCTTCTTGAGGACACACCAACACAGTTGTGGACCAAAAATCAAAGTATTTGGATGGCTAGATTGTGAGATAATTGATGCCCTAGGTGACCTATGTAGGCTAGGCCTAGAAAAAGAGGGGAAGGTGAAAGAAATAAGCTTTAAAGTGATCACCAGAGGAGGACCAGTGCTTTTTCCTTTGGGAGAGATGGAGTCATGGAAGATTTAGAGTTTGGATTGATTTCCACTTGTCAAGGAGGCCTAAAAGACAACTTCGTTGGGCATTAGGGCTTAATGGAAGTAGCTTCAAGGTCATTTATACTTATTCAACAATATTTGGTGACTTGTCAAGAAAAGTATGTCCCTAGGAACATGCATTCATTTAAACATGGCCCAATCATGATCCAACACTATTTAGAGATTTAATTTCCACAATTTCGTTCCAAGAAAAGCAGCAAATTAACCCCAGAATAGCGAAAATCCCAATATCATCAATGCAGCAACATAAAGAGTCAAAATAGCATTAACATAGTATTTACATGCAAGAAGAATATATCCAATCACCAATATATGCCAATCATAGAAGCTCCAAGACAAAGAAGAACAACCAAACATCGAAATTCATCCATTCATCCAAAAAGTCTCATCCTCAAAAGATAGTGAAAATCTTACAAAAAGATATGATCCAATCCAAGTGATGATGAGATAATGAACTCATCTCACTTGTATTTATACACTAATGAGGAGTTCGAATTAGCCTCCTTGGCCTACATAAGCCCCAAAAATAAAATAATGTTCTAATAATCTAACTTTTGGTGACAAGCCCACCAAAGTAGCTCATAAATGAAATAATAAGCCTCTCAAGAGGTCAAATAATAATCTATGCATGTTTTAGGGCCCTCTAAGAGGCCTAATGAGGCCCATGGGTGTCATAATGAAGAGTAGGACCCTCAAAAATGATGGACAAGGGGTTGGCCCCTTATTCTCTAAACAATAAACCTGTGGTGCTCCCAATGGGTGTGGCGGCACAACAATAACCTCATGGGTCTCCAAATGAGTCGAAGATGCTCGTAGATCATCTACAAGGGCTCTGATGATGATGTAGGGGATGCCACATCGTCCTACTTGTCCCGGGTCAGCTGCCAAGTGCATGATACATTTGTGGGGCCGGCTAGGCAAAAAATAAACCAGATGCATCTTCCTCATCCAATGGGAGTATCTCGAGCATATCTGACCATCCTCGAGGATCCATGGAGTGTTGTCTACTGTTGTGGAGGCCCATGGCTCTCAACACACATTCTACATGTGCCAATGTAGCCCTCTGGAGGATTAGTCTGAAAATTTCTAAATAGAAATCCTACTGCGGTGATTAATATTATTTCTTCTACTTATTACCTCATAAGTAAGTTATCTACAGTATTCTTATGGCAAATATCGAAATATATTCTACTGTAGCCTTCACAATTAAAACATTGCACAAGGTAAATGTAAGTAATACACTGGCACAAATATAATCACAATGACAGTTATTTTTGGACAATCATCCCCGAAAAAGCCCAATGTGGGAAAACCGGTGCAGCAGATGAGGGTTTTTATTATTCTTCAGCAAATTCTCTTGTACAAAATTACAGCCAGCAAAATAGGAATGAGAAATTTTACAGACACTTCTTGACCAAGTTCTACCCCAGATGAAGCACTTCTTCTTCCCCGGAATCCTTCTGATCCTCTCCACATCAAATTGCTCTCTCAGGCTCAGCGTCAAGTTGCCCACGGAGGTTCTGAGTCAAACTACCTATGCTCTGCCTCTTTCTGGATCACCCTGTTGTTGCTTTGCGTCTCACTGCCTTGCACTCTCTGAATGTGTTGATGCCCTCTCTCTCTGTCTCACCTGCAACTCTCCCTCTGAATCGATTTTCTCTTGCCGAACTTCGACCAGTGAGAAAATCAATCTTACTCGGGTAACTGAGTATCTGCCTCTAGTGTATTTCCAAATGACCCTCAAGCCCCTTCTTATATCTTCCTGTTGGACAACCAACGACCTAGATTAACTCTTAATCAAAGGCTCAAATCGTTTTGACTTTATCTCCATATTTTTCTAGAAGTTTCACCCACAATTAGATTAATACCCATTAATATTTTAATTTTCCTAAGTTTAGACTTAGGAACCCCATTAAAAATATTAATTATTTTAATAAAATCGTCTCTGGGTGGAATTTCCCAAAATGGTTTTTGGGTTCTTTGGAATGCATGTGCCCAAGCCTCCCTGCAAAATTTGAGGCCTAGAGCACATCTGATGCTACCCCAAATCAACAATTAGAACCCTATATAAGGAGACCAAACCCAAGATGGAGACCATCTGCAATCCTGCATAAGATCCAATGTGTCCCCTAGCCTTCTAATACAACAAATCATTAGAGAAGTCAAGTAAATGAGCTTACCAATCATGGACCACAGGTGGGGACTTCATAATGGCCGGCCCTTCCATAATGGGCTTCGAGATGTGTCAATGTCTCCTAAATTCCAAATGGGGTTAACCAAGTATCCTATTAGGTGGTTTCTACTTTTAAAGAGGATAATATGTTCAAGGTACATCCTTCAAAAGGTGGTGGCATGTGATAGATAGGTGAATGAAGGAGGGGATGAGAAGGTGCAGCCATGGGTCACATCCTGAGGTACAAGGGTAGCTAATAAGAGGGAAGCCCACACTTGGGTTTATAATGTATAGGAGGGAGCAATCATGGTACATGAGGTGCTCCGACCTTGATTTTTCCACCCTTCTTTATATGTCTTTTGTCTTTTTATGGTTTTCTTTGATTAACTGCTTGGGGCTCAAGGGATAAGAGCATGATGCATAAGATATAGCAGTGAATACCCACTTTTAAGGTAGGGCGGTTCATTGCCCACCAAAGGTTGGGATAATCGTGGGTTCCTAATGATGAAAGAGGCTCATAGAACCTGTAGGAACCAAGGTGATGGCCATGATGATGGGGTAAAGCTCATGTATTAGCTTTTGCCCACATGCTAAATGTGTTTGTCCCAGCTATCTTTTTCATTTTGTGGTACATTTTCCTGTTGAATGTGGCCAAATATGCTTTTATCTTTCTTTTTAGCTGGATCAACCTCCGGGGCATCATTCCAAGCCTGACCCAAGGTGTGGGCAAGGGGAAGGGGCAAGCTAACCCTATGTGGACCTAGTGGAGGAATGTGGACCTAGGCAAGAGATATGATGAACGAGGTAATAATGAGTGGAAAGGGGGTAATATGGGCAGATAAGGGAGCGGGACCATGCAACCAAAATTTGGGTTTCCCATGAAATACCATCCTTAAAGCCAAATGGTCAGTAAAAGAGATTCCACGGAACTAGAATGGAAGGTTAATATCCAAAAGGGGTCTAGGGGACAAGGGCACAGACCTGACCCATCCTTTCCGCTGAATCCCCCCATTAATCCATGCCCAGAAGTGTCCATGATAAGCAAACTACAATACTCAATTACCAAATGAAAAGGCATACCTTTAGGTTCGGGAGGCCTACCTTCAAACATAGGTTCATGGCAGATGGACGAGGGACCACATCACTGCCTCAAGTGGCGGAGAAATTGCACAATGAGCTAGCTAGTGGCTGTAAGGGTTGTTGGCTGAGGACCATCTTGGAAAAAAAAAAAATCTCCAAGGGATATCACCCACAAAATGGTGGGTAACAGTCATCCCCTGTACTTGTAAGTGAAACCAAGAATCCTTCATTCTTGATTCTTCTAGAGTGATTGAAGATGATTCTTCCAACGAATCTTCTTACAGTTTTCAAAAGATTGAGTCCCATCTTCAAATAGCTGGTCATTGAGAGAGTGACATTTTCTTCCAAGATTGCTTTCCTTCCTTCAAATGATAGCCAACAAAATGATCTTCAAATAGTCCTTCCTTCACCTTAGCTCTGAAACCATGTTGAGAAACCAATGCATGTAGATATTAGGGTTTGATTCCTATTTTCTTGATAATTACTTGTGATTTATGTTGGCTTCTTTTACTACTTTATTATGTTCTCTTTCATCAAGCAATTACCAAATTAAAAATGTATGAATATCACAAGAACAAGGAACACAAGATATAGGCACTTAACCACGGAAAAACCCCTATCTAGGGGAAAACCCAGTCCAACTCTTCCACTCGTAGAATCAAATCAAAATGAGACAATCCAAGACCTTTTGACCTAGAAAAAGGACCTCCTCCAATCACCAAGTCAGCCCTTCCTTCATGTGGACAAACTCTGTGAAATCCTCCAAGTGTCAGCTCCTCAAAACTGATTCAATCCAGAATTTCAGCCCCCTAGCTACAGAATTTCGGACCTGCAATTACTGCAGAAATTTCAGCCCCTGCAACTTGCCCAGAAACCCTAGAAAACTCGCACATGTGAAAGAGAGAGATGCTCCAAACTTCAATTTTGCTTCTTCCTTGAATTAGGTCTTCTTTTCCTGCAATTCGCTCTCTTTTTCATCTACTTTCTCTTGTTAGATCGAACATGTGAATGTGTGCTTCCAAGTGAGTCGAGCTACCTGAATTTATACCTCTTTTGTTGGGTTGAATAGCCCTAATCTGGGCCGACTTCATCAGGATAGGGCCGACTTAGTGAGGAGGTGAAAAATGACACTTTTGACTCAAGAATAATTTTCTTTACATGATACAAATGCCCAAGAAGGGTCTAATAAATGTGACAAAGACTCTTTTGACTCTTGACAAAACCTAGAAGCCTTCAATGGAGGCTATGACCTAGAAAATAAATAAAAGAGCATGAAACCCATGCTTCAAAAATATTTTTCTTTTACAATAAAATTTATTTTTCTTTTCTTTTGACAAATACAATTATGAAGACTGACACTAGTTACATTCTTCAACACGCCAAGAGCAGCAACCAGCTTCCAAATTCTGAGATTTGTGAACAGCAGCCACGTTATGAGCAGCTACCAATGAGAATCATCTTGCAGTGTGAGAACAGCTTCCAGGATCCAGCATTTGCCATTTTCAGATTTTCTCAGGCCATATATTTCTAGGTAAGCTTGTTCAATGTCCACATTCCTTTTAGGTTTTAAATTTCAATGGCATCTTGATCTCGTTTTATTCTTTTCCTGACGGTTGACAGTTCTAAGTGAAACAATGAATATTATTATTAAAGGAACTTATTACCTGTTCACTGTTAGCCTTTAGATCTAGTGTAAAATTGTAAACATTAAATTATATTTTGCAGGCAGTGAAAAGTTTGTAATAGTGTCACACAATAATTATTGGGTTTTAGTATTTACAATTTCATCCTATTTAGTATCATAATTTATAAGTTTATTAGCCTATTTAAGTATAATGTAATGAGTAATATATCTTCTCATGACTTAATAGTTTTACGCAATGGTGTCTCACCTAGGGTAATGTTTAATTCTATGTCTATAGTTTATATTTTATTTAACAACGTTTTAACTTTTTCTGCACTAAACCAGCAATGTTTAATTATTTTATATTTATCTGTTTAAAAAAGACGAGGACACAATGTTTTTATCTAGCCTGAGAAATGGTTATTCATAAGATAGATTAGAAAATGGTACACTTTATTTTCGAAGTATTGTTTTGTTGCCTGGTCTTCTCTTGCCCAAAATAAATGGCCATTCCTGTTTGCTTTAAAATAACAAACTCTTGACCATTGTATTCCTAACAACCCAAACTCATCTCACCCTTATGCTAAACTAATGTCACAGCTAAGTATTTTTTCATATCAGGAACTAAATCATCGTATTGAATTTGAAAGAAGTAATATCTTCATCCTACTTAGAAGCATTGAATTAAAGTGATGAACTCATTTATGTCAACATGGTCAATGCAGTTGGGTAGCCCAATCGTTTAGCTTCCCTGTCAGGGTATAACACTAACGTTAATTAATATGACTACAAGGTTCCTTGCGAAACATAATAGCACTAGATATCCCTATATAGTCATCAACTGTACTCAGTGTTTGGTATACTATGGACACAATGGCATGTGAAACAGAGATGGATCTCAATCTGTCTCTCTTTTTTTAGGAAAACATGTATATCTCAGACCACTGTCAAAGGTACTAACAAAAAGATAAATATATGAAAGAACTTTGGCACAATGAATTACCGAACCCTCCTGCTGGAGGAAAGCGATGAGCAGCATCACCAACAAGTATGACTCGATCATCACAACAGGAAAACTTTTCAGCAACTTCTGCATGCATTACCCATTGCTTTATGGATTTGACCTCTATGTCTACATGGTCATCACCTACCAAATTAAGAATTGATTTCCTACAGACCTGCAAAAATGCAAACAGAGAACACAATCAGTGCATTCAACTTGTAGTTTTCCATGCTCAACTGACAAAAATTACATTTGTTCTTTGAGGCGTAAAGTGGGCACACAATCATTAGCAGCCCTTAAACCATTACTTCAACTCAGAAATTAAGCTAGCAAATATACCAGTCAACTGAAATATTTCATCACAAGAAGTACAACTTAACTGTTTCCTCGGATATAACAGGACTTCAATAAACCTCTTGTTGTAGGCTAAGGACCACAGTCCCTTACAGTGAATGTCTGTGATAAATGGTCACACGCATATTCTTATTTTGACAGATCAGGGGAATCAGCCTTTTTATTCCATTTAAGCAACACAAATAATTTCTGGAATCAAGAATAAGATAAAAACATACAAATTTATCCAAGGGCTAGATTGCTTGGTAGATGCTATTAGCTGGTTGACAGAGGTCTGGGGATCAAAACCCATTGAGTCCCCTAGGGTTACCAGCCAATATTTCAGCTACGTCACTTGTATATTTCAGCCAATATACAAATGAGGAACTATATTTGTTTGGTAAAGAAAGATAAAAGCTACAAACCACAAGAAGTTCCTTAATCCATTAGTCCCAACCAGCATTCACAGATACATTTGTGTGGGAAACACTGTTATAAATCTGTTGCACTTGCTACATAACTTGACCTTGTTGAATTTGTAACTAGGTTCGGTCTTCATAATGTATGATGTTGTAAAGATTCAATAAATAAATACATAAATAAATAAAATTATTTATATATAAAAAAAAAACAAATTGTCATGTCCCATGTGGACATTTGAAAAGAAAAAGAAAAATTTAATTTTTTTTATGTACCTTTAGGTCAAATCCCAACTGCCAAATTGGCCTTCAAGATGATAAGTCGGCTCAGCCTTTAGAGGCACCTTTTCGGACATGGAAACAACTATATATTGGCATTTATTCTCCACCATTTGGCAAGAAATTCAGTGTTCTTCTGTGGACAAAAAATTCGGGTATCTGAGGCAGCTCGTGTGCAATATCAGAGGCAATTATGAGACAGTTCGTGTATAACATCTGAGGCACTTCGCATGGCATAGCTGAGGCAGAACAAAGGGCATTTCTGAGGAATTGTTAAGGACAGGCATGTGGCAGAGGTATGCCAGACATGTAACAACTTATGGACAGAACTTCATGAAGACTGATGGTGAAGGGCTGACTTGGCACTCGGGAAGTCATACTGGTCAAATTGTATATGACTTGGATTTCTCTCTTTGACAAAGATTCTAAAGGAAAGGATTGATGGGTTTTTCCCTGGCCTCTGGCCACTTATGCTGTCTATTGTCCTTTTGTGCACTATGATCTTTACTTTCTTGCTTTATTGATTGCATAATTGCTTGATGACATAATTGTTGAAAAATCTAGGGCATTAGCATTAGGTGATTTCTCTTCTATTAGTGACTGCTTGTGAATGTTTTTTACTTGTTTAGATTAGGATCTTCTTCATGTTAGATTATTAGTGTTCTTCTTCATAAAACAGTAACCAATGCATGAACATAAATAGACAAGAGACACAACATGTAGGCTATGAGCCAGGGCCCAAACCTCTCACTCTTTGAGAGGAAACCCTGCACAAAAATTCTTCTTATAGAGATTCAAATTGACGAATACCAAGACCAAGACCCTTGACCTATTAGCCACTCCAAGACCAAGACACAAATCCTCTTCCACTTTCTCGATTACTCTTTCTTGGTTACTTCAGATCTTGCACCATATGGACTGTGATCACTGAGTTTATCAAGGATGACAGACTTCTTCTCCAGTAGTATCGAAATCTGAAGTCATATCACTGAAGCATAGTCACTATTGATAGCACCGAGACCTTTCTCTCTTGCAATAGTACTGTGATCTTGTCACATACTTCTGACCTACTTCCTGTGGTGGCATCGAGTATTGCGAGACAGAGATTACACCAAGAGATTATACTGAGACTTTGTCTGCACTGTGATTTCTGTGTTTACACTTCGCTGTCCCTTGAGAGATCTTTACTGTCCCTTTGAGTTCCTTCCGAAATCCATCCAAACTTCTTGACTGTGATGATGTCCGAATTAGTCTCTTATCCTTTCTGCTGTCACTGTGACCCGAATTACAGAGGGATCCGAATTCCCTAGACTGTGAGATGGCATCCAATTCAATCCTGTACCTTTATCAAGCTTCTGTACCAAACTTACTTCTGCACTAGGTCATCCGAATAGAGATCCGAACTGTTCACTGTCTCTTCACCCGAAATTACAGAGAGATATGTGAATTCTTCATGGTCCGAAATATGAAGACCCTAGATACATATATATGGTAGTTTGTCCTAAATTATGAGCCGACTTGAGCATCGAATAGATGTGTCTCCTTGAGTGAACCGACATGAGCCATTATTTCATCTTGCAGGCCCACATAGGAAGAGGACTGTGCTTACCATTGGAGGGCTATTTTACTAGAATACATTTGACATATCTTTATACATGACATTGACTCTTTGACAAATCCTAAGGCTCTCAATGGGAGCCATCTAAAATGAACCTCTTGCTCATGACACTCATGAAGCAAGGCATTACAAAAATAATTTTATTTTCTTCTTCACATCATTTACAAAAGTCACAATTACATGTCATTATGAAGACTGAACCTAGTTACACTTTTCAACAATAATTAAAATGAAGAGAATGCGAAAAGTGAACATATATATCAGTCACAAGTAATTATCATGATCAGAAATTCTAGATTGCACTTGAATTTCAACATAGTTTAAGAGCTAGAAGGAGTTGCAGAGCAGTCATCTGAGTTACATATTTGTGATGAGGTCCAATTTATCTCAGAATGAAGCCATCTCTGATCCAAAGATCCTCCCGGTGGATATCTCTGTGATGACGTCCGAACTTCCTTGGACAATAACTTGATCAAGCCAAATGATCTATATACTATGGATATGATCCCTGTGGTAGACCGAAAACTAATGATATCTCTGTGGTTCAAGACCAAGCCACCTCCTTTCTAAAACAGGTCCAAATCTCTGCAATAAAAATCCGAACTTGTAGAAGGTGATCTAGACTGAACAATCTGAATCCATGAAGCATGCCAAAGTCAAAATTTCATCTCTGGTTTAAATGGCATCCAAGTTATGAACTAGTCTGAGTCTGAGGTTCAAAATGAAGGAGGGTCTGCAACAATTTTGAGTTTGTACTCTTGTAAAACGAATCTCTGTGGCATACAAGTCTGAAGTATGATATCTGTGGCATACGATCTCTGAAATCTGAAGTATGATATCTCAGATAAATCTGCAATTGATCCGAGTTAGGGTGCTGATATGGGCCTGCAGTGACAATCGAAGTTCTGGGAGCTATTCAAGGAGTTGACATCTTGCTAGTTACAATTTCAGACATCTTGTGGTTGAGAGCAGTGTTGCGAAAATCACGATGAAATCGGGATTTTTTCCGCATGGCAATTTAATCAGCCGATGTTATCGGCGATTTTTCCAGAATGAAGAAACCGTGATAAAACCATAAAAATTGTCAAAAAACGAAAAATCGCGAAATTTTTTTCCAAAATGAAAAAATTGTGATAAAATCGTAAAAATCACCAAAAAATTGTGGATGCTTTAGATACCAAAAAATTGAAAATTTTTTATTTTGTTTTGTACTTTTTTAAATTTTGCCAATGTTCTGCCAATTTTTACGATTTTTTCCTTTTTCCGACCTTTGCCGATTTTATCCCGATCGCGATTTCCGCACCATTGGTGAGAGTATATGACGAGAAGACAATCTGATGATAGGGTTCTACCCTTAAATAAAAGGAGATGAGACCTAATCAAGATACTATATAGCCGACCTGATATCCTTACGAAATTGGAAAAGGATTAAACTAGTACGTATCTCTGCCTAATCCAAATGACTTTCAAGAATTAACTTGGTACGTATCTCTGTCTAAAGCTTGACACTCAAGATATGTATTTATTTATTTTTAAAGATTTGTCAGCAAAATCTAGTCTAGGCCTAGTCATAAATATGTTCTTGTTGAATCTAATAACTTCTAATCCAATGAAGCAAGATGATCTCAACATGCCGTAAAGGTATGTGCAAAATATGGTACTCCTTAAAATATTAGAAGACTGAGTCAATATATTGGTATTATTGACAAATGTGAATACAATATTGTTTAATACTAAGTGGCGTTGTTTTCATGTGAATAATAACCAAACAAGTACAAGGACCCAAAAGACAGAGATCTGGATTGCTATAACGTCCGCAAGGTATGTACTATCAAATCACATTTCAAAATTTTGGTTGAAGGACCAGGTATGAGTCTAATGAAAAGAGATCTGCAGTTAGACTTGTGGTTCTCATTGAAACTATTAATAATGCCACACTTGAGTGTATCATGGATTAAACTAGAGATTGTAAAGTATACTTAGAAAAACCTTCAAGGTCAATCATGAAAAGGATTCCCTTCATTCTCAAGGAGTCTCAATCATATAACATATGTTATGCAACCAGGTCACAAAAAGATAGAAAAAATAGATCAACGACTTCAAAATAACCCTCTACGATGGGGAAACCTCATTTACATTACACAAATGAATAATTCTTGGATGATACAAATGACAAGACCTGTAGGAATTTACAGGGTAAGTTCCTCAGACAGAACACCAAAGGACACCGCTCACAACCAGATCGCAGATCAATACACCAGTATTTTTGACGTGGTTAAAACCCTCAAAGAGGGAAACAGTCCACGGCCTGAGCCGACGCGGCCACTTCAGGCAATTTATTAATAAAAGAATGAAAATTTACATAAGCTTCTCTCATAGACGAATTACCCTACAAATGACCCTCCATGCGCTTTAAATAGAAATCATGGACCAATCGGGTGTCAAGCCACGGATCAAGTGCCGTAATACCGAGGAGAGAATGAACCGTCGGATCCAATGTTGCACGAAGCGGGAGCGAAGCGGGAGCGAAGCGGAAGCGCGGAGCGCGGAAGCGTCATTTTCCAAAAATCTAGGAAGCGAAGCGTCCGCGGAAGCGTCTGCTATATATATATATTTTTTTATATTTTTTTGCATTTATACTCAAAACAAACATCCCAAATACCAAATTAATTGTAGAAGACATGAAAACATGCATATTTTTGCATAAATCAAGATAGATATGGCATCCATGATTCCATTGTAGTTACTAGTATGTACAACAATCATCTATATTCTAGCTATTACAAACATACATCAGTATCAATTTGATACTGCTTGATGCCTATAAAATTTCATAGGACAAGCTCAAGCAAGAGAAGGAATGCAATCACAAGGAAAGTTATCAAGTTTCTATCAAGCAAGGGACTGTTAGAATTCAAGTTTGGGAATATGTCAGAGCTGGGCTCAATTGCTCATGAAGGCCACAAATCAAATTTGAAAATGCAAACCATGATTGCAAAGTCCTCCTTCAGCATTTAATGGAAGCAGCCAGCAAGGAGGCTTGGAGAGCTAATTCAAGACTATTTAGGGCAGCATCTCACTTGCTAGATCAGGCCACAAGTCAAGAAGTATTGATGCTTTTTCTGTGCTATTTTGTGGAGGGTTTGTCTCTGTTTACAAGGCTGCAGGAAGGTGCTGCTACAGCTGTATGAGGAGGAGGATTTGAGAGCGCCAAGAGGCCTAGAAGGGACCTACTGCCCTAGCTGCAGTCATCTCAAGCAACAGCACAGGTAAAGGGGGGTGGTTCCTTGTCATCGAAGGAGATTCTCATTCTTCTCTAGGCCACAAAGAAGGGTTGTTTCTACAGCAGCTTGGGGGGTCTGTTTTGAGGGGGTGAAGGCCTAGTTAAGGTCCTCTACCCAGGCCACAGTCATCCTGAGGATCAGTGCAGTTATAACCAAGTATATTTTCATGTATATGAAGACCTAGACCTTGCTGTAGCAAAACCGTGAATTGTAGGAGGCTTGAGGAGGAACCTTAAGCCCCACCAGCAGTACATTGAATACCTAGTAGATCAGCATAGGTGGAAGCATAGTTGGACATAAGATCACAGTGATTTGAAGCAAGGTAAGGGCAACAAACTACATTAGCAAGAATTGCAGACTTTACAAGGAAGTCTCTCAGATCTACTCTCACAGTGTATTGATAATTTGATACTGCACCTCTGGAATAATTGGACGTTCGTTATATGGCTATGCTCTTGCTCCTGGTATGATTTACCAATAGTGTCATATGATCATTGGCATATGCTTCAGTATGATTCTTTGCATTATGACATTTGTTCATGACATCAATTCAATATGGACATGTCACTTGCAAGTTGCTTCAGTCATATATATGTTATCGTTTCTCATATAGATCAATATTGGTATGGCTTCCCAATATTGGCAATGATGGGTATAAACCTATAAGCAGAGACTTCTTCATTCTTATATGCACTTAGCATTATGTATGGATATCACTGCTCAAATAGCTTGAGTATGGTATTGCTATGTTCTAATTACAGCAGTATATGCATGACCTCAACTTCAACAGTTGTATATATTTATGTGTGTGTGTGTGTATCAATCTCACAAATATGTATGGCATCCCTATGTATGATGGTACAGTATATGAATATATAGAAGTGCATCCATCAGTTCAGTAGATATATATATGGCTCTCTGCTTTGTACGTATGGTACCTCTACCCTTTTTCAATGTATATTCATTGAGTTGGCATTGTATTCAGAGCAGTAAGACCCCTCTACCCTTTTTCAATGTATATTCATTGAGTTGACATTGTATTCAGAGCAGTAAGACCGTATATTCAGGCTACAATGCTCAAGTTATATGGTATTAGGAATCCTATATGAGAATGATGTCATAGTGGTGTAGCTGTAATATCCTCCATCTAAGATATCAATGCTTTTGCTATTATTGATCACTGTATTGAATGCGCAGTATTGATTCTGTTCACAATCGTATTCCTTCAACAGTGTCAGCACATATATAGATACACAGTTTGAACTCCTTAGCTAAACCGTCCTATGAAATTTTATAGGCATCAAGCAATATCAAATTGATACTGCATCCATGATTCCATTGTAGTTACTAGTATGTACAACAATCATCTATATTCTAGCTATTACAAACATACATCAGTATCAAACATACCGCGGGTTGCGTCCGGGTTGCGTCGGGGTTGCGTCCGGGTTGCGTGCGGGTTGCGTGCGCTTCCGGGCGGGTTGCGTGGCGCAACCGGATGCCAGAATCGCCCTCTGAAGCGCGGATCCGGGCCACCGCCACCTAAAAACCAGGAAGCGTGTTTAAAAAACGGAATCGCGCCACCTGCAATTTGGAATCGCGCTTCGCCTCGAGATTCCGAAACGATTCCGCACGGGTCGCGGTTCCGGGTTAGGATCCGGGGGGGGGGCGATTCCTGCAACCCTGGTCGGATCATTACATATCGTGACCGTCGGATTGCAAGTTACAAAATGTACAAGGTAAAGAAACACACTTTACCTAACTCTATACTAGACCAAGTTGTACTTAACTATTTCCTATGTGTCGGAATATCCTAACATCCCCCCTTAAGAACAACTTGGGATAGGATTGAAGGATTTACAAATATGACACAATAGGAGAAGGAAGGAGGCACTAGAGCCTATCCCCCCTTAGTGACAACTTCCTGAACTCCAACCATAAATCGAAGTTTAGTGAACTTCACCTCTGTGAGAGCCTTTGTAAAGATCTCTGCAACTTGATCATCTGTTGAACAATATTGCACTTCAAGAACATGGTCATGGATGAGCTTTCTGATGAAGTGCATGTGCAGTTCAATGTGTTTGCTGCGCTGATGTTGGACTGGATCTTTGCATAGCTAAATGGCACTTTGATTATCACACCAAAGTGTAGTCAGATGCTGCTGCTAAAAGCCAAACTCTGACAAGATCTGACGAAGCCACAAGGCTTCCTTACTAGCTTCTACGGCACCACGATACTCTGCTTCTGCTGAAGAAAGAGAAATGGCACCTTGTTTCTTGCAGGCCCATGTAATAGGTCCTGAACCAAGAGTGAACACATAACCTGCAGTAGACTTCCGATCATCAGGGTCACCAGCCCAATCGGAATCAGTGAAACCAACCAATAGAGGAGATGCTTCGGCACTGTAATGAATCCCAAACTGAACTGTACCTCGAACATAACGAAGTATTCTTTTAGCTGCTTTCCAATGACTTTCACGTGGGTTTTGCATAAACCGAGCAACAAGGCCAACGGCAAAGGAAAGGTCAGGTCGAGTATGGGTTAGATACAGAAGTTTTCCTACAAGTTGATGGTATAAGGTAGCATCAACTTCAGGAGAAGTACAAGTGACTGAAAGTTTGACTCCAGACTGGAAGGGAGAAGGGGCTGGCTTACAGTCTTCCATGTGAAAATGGCGTAGAATATCACAGGCATACTTGGACTGGGAAAGGGAAATACCCTCCTTGGATTGCAAGACTTGAAGACCGAGAAAATAATGTAAGTGTCCTAAGTTTGTCATTTCAAATTTCTTTTTAAGGCTGGACTTCACATGGTTTATAAGGTTGGGATCACTACCGGTAAGGATAAGATCATCAACATAAAGAACAAGAATGATAAGAGACTTGCCCACTTTCTTGGTGTAGACAGTATTGTCAGAATGACACCTAGAAAAGCCAGATTCTAAAAGAAAGCTATCCATTTTGGCATACCAAGCTCGAGGAGCTTGCTTGAGACCATAAAGGGATTTCTTAAGCCGACATACAAGGCTGGAGTCTGTTTTTATGAAGCCAATGGGTTGTTCCATGTAGATTTCTTCATGCAAGTCCCCATGCAAGAAGGCAGATTTAACATCCATCTGATGGACTTCCCATTTGAACGAGGCAACAAGGGAAAGAACAAGGCGGATAGAGTTCATTTTGGCAACAGGGGAGAAGGTTTCAGTGTAGTCAATGCCTTCAACCTGTGAAAAACCTTTAGCAACAAGACAAGCTTTATGTATATCAACTTTCCCATCTGGTCCATACTTGGTTCTGTAAACCCATTTACATCTAACAAGTTTTCGTCCCTTTGGTAGAGGAACAAGATCCCATGTATCATTTGCCAATAATGAGTGATATTCTTCATTCATAGCTGCTTCCCAATCTGGATGGCCTGAAGCTTCTGCAAAGGTGTCAGGATCATAATTTACTGGAGCTTGAGCCAGTAAAGAAGAGGCTCTGTCAAACTGAGAACGTGTGCGTCGCTGATCTGTAGGATCACCTGTTGCATCTCGAGTAGCATGAACCCATTTTGGAAGCTGAGGAGCTAAAGGAGGATCCTGAGATGGTGGGGGAGGATTGTCATCCTCACTTTCATCATCTGAAGAAGAAATGTTTTCAAAAATAGAAGAGATAGGGAGAGGTGGCACATTCGCCGGACTAGGCTCGCAGGCCGATATATTTTCATCAAATTTTACATCTCTTCTAATGATAACATTTTTGGACTTAAATGGAATAAGTCTATAGCCTTTGACATCTTCAGAATATCCAACAAAAGTACATTTTTCACTCTTAGGTTCTAAAGCTTTATGCTTTTCATCTGGAATATGGGCCCACGCTTCACTTCCAAAAACACGAAAGTGACTTACATCTGGTTTGATTGAGCTCCATGCTTCTTCTGGAGTGATATTCTTTAAAGCCTTAGTAGGAGTGCGATTTATTATGTAATTTGCACAGTTAATTGCTTCTGCCCAAAAACTAAGACCAAGTCCTTTAGATTGTAGCATACAATTAGCCATTTCCTTTAAGGTGCGATTCTTCCTTTCAGCTACACCATTTTGTTGTGGAGTATATGGAACAGTATGTTGCATTTGAATTCCATTCTCAGTGCAAAAGTTGATGAATGTGTTTTTAACATATTCTCCGCCATTATCAGATCTTAGCTTAAGAATTTGATGTCCAAATTGTTTTTCAACAAAGGCCTTGAAGGCCAAAAATGTGTTAAATACTTCACTCTTGAGTTTTAAGAAGTATACCCAAGTGCGTCTGGAGAAATCATCAATGAAAGTTAAGAAATACTTGCAGCCAGAGAATGAAACAACTGGAAGTGGACCACATAAATTACTATGCACAAGCTGTAAAGGGGCTTAGGCGTGCCAAGAGGCACGTTTTTCAAAACTGTCCTGATGATGTTTTCCGAGTACACATCCGGAACAAACACCATCTCTGCAAGATACCATAGGAAGACCTGTCACCATATTTTCTTTACATAGATGCTGAAGGGAGCGATAGTTTAAGTGACCAAATCGCTCATGCCAAAGTTTGCTCATTTCATCGTTATGAGCAACAAATACTGAGGGAAGATTTGATGACCCAAAGTTGTGAAACTTATACAACCTTGTAGAATCATCAGCAATGCCAGTAGCTAAAATCTGTTTAGGATCTCTTAGGTCCTTGATTACAACATCATGAGGTGAAAATTCAACAATTTTACCTTCACCTGAATGAGTTATCTAATAGACAGATAGAAGGTTGCAGGATAAGGTTGGAACACATAATACATCATTAAACTGACCATTGTCTAGATGAACAGTTCCAGTCCCTACAACACTAAGAGATCTATCATCACCAACATATATATTTTTGGTGTTACAATCATTTAAAGAAGAAAACATGGCTTTGTTTTTTGCCATGTGATAAGAAGCTCCAGAATCAATGAGCCACTCATGAGAATGAGAAGAAGAAGATATATTTAGTGCATAGCCAGACCGAGATGCTTGACAATCACATGCAGAAAGTGCCATTCCTGAAGATGAAGTTGAAGTTGAAGATTGCTCCAAATGGATGTTATGTTTCTTCATCGCTGCTTCCAAGGCTTCCATCTTCTTAAAGCATTTGGATTCTAAGTGGCCATCTCGATTACAAAAGTTGCAATGTCTATCAGTCTTCTTCCATTTGTTTTTATTTGTCTTATCATTTTGTTGAAATGATTTTTCATTTTGAGGCTGAGATTGCTTAGGACCCTTGTTTGGTTTAGGACCATTCTTTTTAGGATATGACTTCTTAGGATTCTTTGAATTTGTATTGCTGCTGGGCGGCTAGCGCTTTCTTGGAAGAGTTTCCAAGATTAAGAAGACCAAGGTGTAAGAGTTTTTCTTGTTCTCTTATTAAAGAATCACAAAAAGAGTCAAAGGAAGGGGACTTGTAGTTTGTTCCTTGATAAATGAAGGCTTCTCTTGTAGAATGGAAGGTGGAAACAAACACAGAGTAGGCTGGTCCCAACTTGGTAAGAATTGAATAGATAAGGTTACTATCTTCTTTCTTAACCTTAACACCTTCCAAGAGATATCTAAGGGTCTTGAACTTGGACAAGAAATCTTCAATGCAAGAAAAATTATTCGGGTCCAATGTAAGCAACTCATTTTCAAGTTGATGGGCTCTAAGTCCATTTTTAATCCCAAAAACTTTATTGATTTGTTTCATTGCTTCATCAGGAGTATCAAGTTCTGCAATATGGAATCTAAGATCTGGAGAAATAGACATCCCTATCAATCCACGTGCTTGATCTTGCCTATTTTCCCATTTAGCAGCCTTATCTTCATCCTTCGGTTTATTTTCTTGGCCTGAGGCTATTTTGTAGAGACCTTTACTTCTAAGTAAATCCTCAATGTAGGACAACCATTGGAAGTAGTTGGTGCTGTCAAGGGTAACTTGGTATTAACTTTCCATTTCAACGGAAACTGAAGCTAAAGATGTTGAAACTAAGTGTTCCAATGGATAGATCTCGAAAAATTAGGCTGGTTTAAAAAAAACGGCTCTGAAAACGGCTTCCGGATGAAGAAGTTATGGCTTTTGGAAAAAAAGTTGTTGAAGATGCCGACGAAGTGCGGGAATGTGCGGAAATGAAAAATCCGCCCTCACAAAAAGGAGATTTGAACCCAAGACCTCTACTCTCTTAAAATAGCTTTGAACCAATTGAGCTATACAAAAAATTTGAGAGAGAGAGAGAGGGGGGGGTTGATGCTTTGGGTTGCATGCTTGCTTTGAGAAGGCTCTTTTTCCCTACAAAACAAAAAACACAAAACCCAACACGGACATACAAAAAAACGAACCTTGTGGCTCGAAGTTAGCTTTAGCCAAAAAACTAAATATTTTCAAAAATGAACCTTGCGGCTCAAAGTTAGCTTTAGCCGGAAACTAAATATTTTCCTCAATGTTTCTGATTTTCCGAGATCACACTAAGGCGCAGCAGAAAAGAGCATACGCATGAGAAAAATCCTTCCTTTCTGTTTCTGATTTGCCCAGATCGCACAGAGTCGCAGGGCAAAGAGCATACGCAGAAATGAAAGGTATAGATCCGGTAATTAAAAAAAGCTAAATAAACCGAAACCGAAATAAACAGAGAGAAAATGACTGTAAACTACAAATAAACATTGTATACCTCCAGATCTTAAAAATTATGCAGCTAGGGCTACCGGAAACCTTTTCGCGTGAAACGAAAGGGGTTCCTCACTGGAACAGATGCTCCCAACACAACAGAGCAGTCTTCTCGGCCCGAAAGCAGTGAAAAACAGTAGATCTAGAAAACGGTAGTCGGATGCAGTTCTACCGGCTTCAGATTTGGATCACCAACGGACGCGGCCCTCAAATAGCTCTGATACCATGTAGGAATTTACAGGGTAAGTTCCTCAGACAGAACACTAAAGGACACCGCTCACAACCAGATCGCAGATCAATACACCAGTATTTTTGACGTGGTTAAAACCCTCAAAGAGGGAAACAGTGCACGGCCTGAGCCAACGCGGCCACTTCAGGCAATTTATCAATAAAAGAATGAAAATTTACATAAGCTTCTCTCATAGACGAATTACCCTACAAATGACCCTCCATGCGCTTTAAATAGAAATCATGGACCAATCGGGTGTCAAGCCACGGATCAAGTGTCGGTAATACCGAGGAGAGAATGAACCGTCGGATCACTACATATCGTGACCGTCGGATTGTAAGTTACAAAATGTACAAGGTAAAGAAACACACTTTACCTAACTCTATACTAGACCAAGTTGTACTTAACTATTTCCTATGTGTCGGAATATCCTAACATGTCCTCTCTATATATAGGATTCTAAGGGGTCACAATATAACCAGAGCCGACATAACAATAATAATGTAAGGGCACAACAATAACAATAGTGGGATTCTATGGGGCACAATAATAACAATATTCGTAACTAACCTGTTTGTTTAAAATATTGCATTATGTTTAAAAGCAGAGCATGAAAAGATGTATTGTAAGTGACAAAACATAACCGATACGATAGGTGCTTGGATCATTTTTCTTGCACATGAAGACTAAGTTATTGTGGTACAATCAATGTTAGACAATCAGTGAACAAAATATCGATAAGCTCCATCTCTAGTATAAGGCATATAAATGGCATTTCAAGGGTTTGCAACTAACAAATTAGTATACTTGTAGAATTTGCAAATTTGAAGGATGCCAAGTTTTGAAGACTTGGATATTGAAGCATCTAGGGTTTGTAAACCCAACAAAAGTTTGAACCTGAAAACCCTAAGGATAGTCCATAGGACAATTGTTTTCGTTAACAGAAGAGTACTGGAATCTAGGTTAGGATCTTAGAATCTCTGACATTACTAATCCAAATACCAAAACAAATTACTTTGCACAGCAGAATATAAACAACATTAAATCAACACATGCACAAAATAGACAATTTTTTACAATTTTCAACCACCCAACTTCATTATATTAAAAAATTGTAATACAATTGTATAGGGCTCTCGTACCAGGGATAATGGCCTTCATACATCCATTAATACAAGAATACAAACTAGGGCTTGTTGTCAACAACTATGAAAACCAAACTGGCTTAAACAATATACACTAACCATCTAGTTGATGTAGTCGACAATCAAAGCTGCCTTGATCATACCCTGAACACAATTGTTGGTCCTTCTGCTCCCAATTTGCAACATTTCCTCTATCAATGGTCCTGCTCCTTTAGGTCACTGAACACAACTCACAAATTTTCCCCCTAGTTTATCATTTGTCCATCATTGCATAAACACACAGGGTCTTCTATTGAGTTGTTCACAACTCCATTTGTGAACAACTCTCAACTGCCCATTGTTGCTCCTCAACTCCTTTGGGACTTCTTCCCTCTATTGCCTTCCTGTGTTGCTCCAATGAAGATGAACTTTTGGTTGGAGGGTTGCCACCTATCACTGCAAGATGTCCTTCTCCAACAATGAACTTGGGTTGATCAACTCTGCTCACTTAGTTGTCCTTTGTCCTTCAAGGTGTCAACACTTGATCCCTCCAAACTTCACCCTCCTTACAGTTGTCAATGCCATTCTTGCCAACTGATCTAGGGCTACTTTGAGCACCTACTTGTTGCCCTCCAACAACCTTAAGATGCCCAACAACAATCTGTCCAAACTGGACCTTCTATCCTCTAGCAACATATCAACACATACCTTTTTGAGTTGGTGCATCTGTTGTAGGTTTTGTTGTCTGGTTAGGGTTGATATCAGTCCACGTCAACCCTAATTTCTGTTAGAAAATCAGAAAGGCAGAAAGATTTTCTCTTATTGATAATTACTTGTGATTAGCTCGAGTTATTATTAGCTTTCTTATGTTCTTTTGTCTTAGTTCATCAAGCAATTACCAAAACCAAAACACGAAGATCAAGAACACTAGGTGTAGGAACATAGCCCAGGAAAAACCCCTATATAGGTGAAAAGCCACTCAAGAACTCTTCCTTCAGTAATTCAAGATGAGATAGACCAAGACCCTAGACCAAAAGACCTTCCTCCTCCATCAAGTCAGCCCTCAAATTGTTCTTCCAACCTTCAAAGATCAACTGCAACAATATTGCTTCAATACTACATCAATATTGCATCAAACACAGATTTTCGACCCACTGCATCAGAATTTTAGCCCAGCTTCAAGACTGCAATTTTGGCCCTCCTACAGCTTCAGTTCCTTCTCACGTGTGAGAAAAGAGAGAGAGAATTTTGACTTCCTTAGCAAGATAATTGTTGAAGAATGTAACTAGGTTTGGTCTTCATAATTGTACTTGAAGTCAAAATGTAATATATTTGTCAAAAGAAAGTAAAAAGAATTTTATTATTATTTTAATTGACTTGTTAAAGCATGGGTTTTATGCTTGGGTCAATTGTTATAGGTCAAGCCTCCAATGTAGGCTTTAGGATTATTTATTTGGGTCAAAGTCAATTTGTTGTTTCGTCAAAGACTCCTCCATCAAGTCAGCCTCTTCATCCAAAAGAACAAATAATAATAATGAAAAACATCATAAGATAATGTCATAATAAGAGAAATCATTTAACTGTCATCTTTTGGATTTCTCAACATAGCATCAGAGCTATGGTCCAGGTCAAAGGCAGTTCAAAGACCGCTTATACATCTTTGAAACATTCTCAATGATAGTGAACAAGTTTAGACTTTATTTGTGAAAATTACTACATTCTGAAGGAACCCCTACGACAACAAATCTGACTCTACTTCACCTACCTGATTTTTTAGCTTACATTCATCAAGTTATTCTTTTGAACACTGAAGCAAATTACTTCTGCAACCTACACTAATTAAATATCTGATCTCATGAAACAGAAAATAGAGCAAAGAACAAGATACATAAGACACACTTATTTTTGGACACAATAGTCCCCGGAAAAACCCAATGCGGGAGAACCAGTGCAGCAGCTCTGAGGGTTTATTATTATGCAGGAAAAATATCTAAATACAAATGTAGGATGCTCATCTAGCAATCCTTTACAGAGAAAATATTGGCAGAAAATCTGAGTGAGTTTTACCTCACTTCACCCAGCAGAATTCTAGCTGATCCGGCACAAGAATGGCTAAACCTGGCTATTTTTGCGCTGGCTCTGCATCAGCCCTGCGTCACCTTCTCTGCCCCCTGCATCAGCGCTTCCGGTTGTTCCGGCAGTTCCCGACAATTCCGGTTGTTCCAACAGTTCTGCATGACAGGCAGCTTTTCTGCGTCAGCTCTCCCAGCTACTGCGTTGTCTCTGCATCAGCTCTCCCAGCTGTTCTGGCAGTCTCGATTGTTCCGGCAATTTTGGTTTCTGCGTGACAGGCATCTTTTCTGCGTCAGCTCTCCCAGCTACTACATTGCCTCTCTGCAAGCTCTCTCCGCCTCTCTGTTCTATATTCTCTGAAAAGTCCTCGCGGATTCTCACTACCCCTCAGCTGCAAGATCTCCCCAATCGATTTTCCTCCTGAGAACTTATCACTTCAGAAAATCGATTTCCTCAATCTCTCTATGTGTGTTTCCAAATGAACCTCAAGCCTCCATTTTATACTTTTCCTATTGAGTCTTCAATGGCCGAGATTAAGTCTCTAATCAACGACTAAGATTAAAACATGACTTGATCCGCCTTCTTGATCATTCTCACCCATATTTTGATTAATATCCATTAATATTTTAATTTTCCTAAGTTTAAACTTAGGAACCCCATTAAAAATATTAATTATTTTAATAAAATACAATCCGGGTGGAATTTCACCAAACGGTTTCTGGGTTCTTTAGAACTCATGTGCCTTAGCCTCTCCACCAATTTTCAAGACTAGAGCACTTCCGATGCTACCAAAAACTAACACTCCCTCTTAGCGAGGAAAGTGCTCTAGCAACAATGTCCACCTGCATGTTGCTTTGTTTCTGAAGCACCTCCTTTCTGCATTGTTGCTGCCACCAACACTGTGTTGTTGTTGCTATTGTACTGCTGCCCATGACACTGCCATTGCCACTACTACATCTGTACTACAGCTCCCTCTCAAACGCTGCATCCGTTATGCTGCTAGCATTTCCACTGCTAACACTGCATCCGTACTGCAACTTAGTTGTTGAGAGAAGCAACTGAAAAAACATCCAAAATTAGTTGAACTTAACTATGTTCAACATAATACAATGAATGTTGGAATCTAGCTGCTGCTAATTCTGACCCTCTGAATCTTTTGCGTTACTGCTGACTCCAACACTATGCCAACTGCACTGCTGCCAACCTTGTTTTGTGTTGATCAATCTCTAGTCCCAAGCTACTACATTTGTCCTCCAAACAATCCACTGTATCATCTGGCACTAAGTCCATCTCGCTATCGCTGAATCTTGGACTCCCGTAGCAAGGAATTGATCCAAGAGGTGGACTCCTCAAGGATCCTGCCCACATGTAGTCCTCCCGACTACAGCTCAACATCGCCCCATATGCGTGGGCACTCATGGCAAACTCATCCTCATCAATCCTTGTTGAAGCAGCTTTAGGATCATGTTTCTCATCCTTGTCCTTTTTCTTGAAAGGACACTAGGATGCATAGTGGCCCATCTCGCCACAACTAAAACATATCACCTTCGAAATGCCCTTCTTTTGCTTCGGCTTCTATTGTCCCTTCAATGCTAGAGTTGCTTTCTCCTCCTCCTCCTTCGTCTTTGTGCCACTCCCACTGCTGCCACTAAGGTGTGAAAATTCTATTACTGCAACAACTGATTTATTTTACCTACTTATTCCTCAACAAGTTATTTACGAAATCCCTTCAGTAAATATTAAAATAAATTCTACTGCAGATATCACACCATTATACAGAAACAAATACATGCACAAGAATCAAACACATCAACACAGTTATTTTTGGACAATTGTCCCCGGAAAAACCCAATGCGGGAAAACCGGTGCAGCAGAGGAGGATTTTATTAATCAGCTTTTCTTGAGTACAACTAGGGTGCCAAACTGGCTCACCCAACAGAGATAAACTCTCTGATGCCTCCCCTAGGCTCAGCATCAGTCCAGCTAGCCTCTTCACAGCTCCCAAACCCTCTGCGTCAACACTATGCCTCACTGTGTCAGCACTCTGCCTCACTGCATCAGCACTTGGCCTCTCTACGTCATCCACGCAATCCCTCCAGTGACTACGCAGTCCTGCTACCTCTGCGTCTTCCTGAGTGGCTTTGTATCTACCTCTCTGATCTTTGCGTTGGTTCTCTGGCATTGTCCCTGTCTCTTTGTTACGTACCTCTTGCTGCAATCCAGTCTTCTAGTTCGAATTTCTCAACAAGCCTCGCTCCAGAAATCGAACTGACTGGTCTCCCTTAGTCTATCTCAAACTGACCCTCAAGCCTTCTCTTATACTTTTCTTGTTGATGAATCAACGGCTGAGATTAAGTCCCTAATCAACGACTAAGATTAAAATAGACTTGATCTTCGTCTCTTAGAAGCTTTTCATCCTTATGTTTATTAATACCCATTAATATTTTTATCTTCCTAAGTTTAGACTTAGGAACTCATTAAAAATATTTATTATTTTAATAACTCTTCATCCGGATGGAATTTTCCAAAACAATTTCTGGGTCTTGGAGATCTCATGTGCTTTAGCCTCTCCACCAATTTTCATGGCTAGAGCACATCCAATGCTACCCCAAATCAACACTCCCTCTTAGCGAGGAATGTGCTCTAGTAATACTCCACAACTGAGCATCACCCTGATCATCCGGCACCGATACTTGTGTTGATGTTTGGCCTTCCTACCCAACATCCTCTGCACTGCTGCATCCTGTACTGCTGCCCATGGCTCTACCACTGCCACTGCTACATCTGTACTGCAACTCCCTCTGCATTTGTGTTGTTGCTGGTCCTTCCTCCCAACACTGCATCTGCACTGCAACTCCCTCTGCATTCGTGCTGCTGCTGGTCCTTCCTCCCAACACTACATCTGCACTGCAACATCATACCCATTTCTGCTACTGAAATGGATTCTTTATCATCCCCATCTTCTCCCTGAAATAAGCAAACTTTGTTCTTCCAAGGGCCTTGGTAAGGATGTCTGCCACCTGTTCTCCTATAGGAGTGTAGCTCAACTGTACAGCTCCTCGTTGGACATAGTCTCTGACAAAGTGACACTGAATATCAATGTGCTTTGACCGATCATGAAATACTGGATTCTCAGAGAGCTTGATGCAACTTTGATTATCACACATGATCCTGGTTGCTTCCATCTTTCTTCTGAATAGGTTCACAAGCAGTTTTCTAAGCCATATGGCTTCGCACGAAGCTATGCTAGCGGCCATATATTCTACTTCAACTGAGCTCAGAGCTACGGATTTTTGTTTCCTACTGCACCAGGAGGTCATTCCCGATCCAATGTTGAAACAGTACCCAGAGGTACTTTTCCGATCCACTGAACTTCCAGCCCAATCTGCATCAGTAAATCCACTCAATCTGATATCCTTACTCCTGGTGTACAAGAGTCCATAATTGATTGTTCCCTGTATATATCTGAGAACATGTTTAGTTGTTGCCCAGTGCGCCCTCTTTGGTTCCACCATGAACTGACTGAGGGTGTTGACAGTGTAACAAATGTTTGGTCTGGTATTGACCAGATACATCAGGGACCCTACGAGTTGCCTGTATAAGGTGGGATCAACATCCTTGTCTTTTGATGCATCAATTTTCTTCCAGTTGGTGATCATTGGAGTAGCCATAGGCCTACAGTCCTGCATCCTGAATCTCTTCAGAATTTCTGTAACATATCTCCATTGTCGAAGGAAGATCTCCCCCTTCTGCTGCCAAACTTCCAACCCTAGGAAATAATACATCTATCCCAAATCCTTCATGACGAATTATGTGGCTAGATTCTTCTTGTAGTCCTCGATGTGCCTAGATGATCCTGTCAGGAAGAGATCATCCACATATAATACTAGGATTAGAGGCTCATTCTCTACAACCAGATAGTAGAGATTTGGATCTGCATCACTCTTGACGAACCCCATCTTCTGCAAGTAGCCATCAATTCGACCATACCATGCTCTAGGTGCCTATTTGAGCCCATACAAGGCTTTCTTCAATCTGCATACATGAGACTTCTTCTCATGTGTCTCAAAGCCTTTTGGTTATTTAATGTATACTTCCTCTTCTATTACCTTGTTCAAGAATGTCGTTTTGACATCCATCTAATGAATCTCCCATCCCATCTGTGCTGCAAGAGATATCACGGTTCTAATAGATGTATACCTGGCTACTGGGGCGAAGGTCTCTTCGTAGTCAATTCCTTCCTTCTGAGCATACCCCTTAGCCACAAACCTGGCTTTGTATTTTTCCACACTATCGTCTACAGCGTATTTAATCTTGTAGATCCATCTCGAACCTACCACCGATCTGTCTTAAGGCCTAGGCACTACTTCCCAGACATCGTTCACCATTATAGAGTTGTATTCCTCTACCATCGCATCCATCCAAACTTGATGTTGAGCGGCTCCTGAAAACTGGAAGGCTCCCCATCCTGAGCTACTAAGGCCTGATATCTATCTGGCTGTTTTCGCTCCCTTTTATTGTTTCTTGGTGCACCAATGAAATCTTCTGCATCCCGCAGAATCTATCAAAGTTCCCGGCTCATTCTTCCTCTGGTAGCAGGTGCATCTGTTATCTCCTCCTCTTCCTGTGATTCTTCCTATTCTAAGGGAGAATTCTTGGCTTCCGTTGGTTGAAGTGGTTTGACCAATGGCTCATCTTTTGACTGCTCCTCGGAAGGCATTTCTCGAGATTTTCTGAAGGCCCTATCTTCCATGAACTTCACATCTCGTCGAACTACTACCTTCCTGCTCCCTGGAAGATAGATTCTATATGCCTTAGCGTTCTCGCTATATCCCACTAGATATCCTTTCTCTGCAGTTTGATCTAACTTCTTCCTTTTCTCCTCGGGTATATGGCAATATGCTAAACTCCCAAATATCCTGAAATGGTTGACTTCATGTGTCTTCTCGATGAAGACTTTCTCTACAATAATCTTTCCCAATGCCCTATGACGAGTTCTATTCTGGACATAGACTGTTGTGTTGCATGCTTCTGCCCACAAGAATTTTGGCATATCCTGATCATACATCATGGCCCTAGCTGCTTCCATGATAGTCCTATTCTTCCTTTCTGCTACTCCATTCTGCTTCGGATTGTAAGGAGTTGTCCACTCTCTTCTGATGCCCTCCCTAGCGCAAAAATCAGTGAAGTCCTTATCAACATATTCTCCACCATTGTTTGAGCGCAAAACTTTTATTTTCTTCCCTGTCAGATTCTCCACTAGAGCCTTGAACTCTTTGAATTGACAGAAAACCTCGTCCTTGGTTTTTAGAAAATAAATCCAAGTTTTCCTAGAGTGGTCATCAATGAAGGTGACGAAGTATTCGGCACCACTAAGAGCTTTAGTGGACATTGGTCCGCAGATATCTGAGTGTATCAATCCTAGTACACTCTTGGCCCTGTTTTTACTTCTAGGAAATGTTGCTTTGGCATACTTGCCCAAAGCACATCCTCTGCATACATCATCTCGTTCTGTACTATGATCTGGAACTGCTGTTACAGTTTTCCTAAGAATTCACAGAGCTCCATGGTGCAAATGTCCCATTCTTTTGTGCCATAGTTCATTCAAATCCTTGTCTCCATTACTGCCTATTAGTGCCATTGGTGATTCCAGCTGTAACTTGTACAACCTGTTACTTCTAATTCCGATCTGCACTTTCTTTTTCCAACTCGAGTGTTTGACATATACTTTCTCCTTAATGAAGAAAACGTCATAGCCCTTACTTTGAAGTTGTGATATGAAAGTAAGTTCATCCCCAATCCTGACACACGCAGCACATTGGTAGCATGGAACCGCTCTCCCGTTTCTATTTGAAAAACTATGGTACCCATCCCTACTAGAGTACACTTTGCCTTATTCCCCATGGTGATCTGAAAATTCATCCTTTCCTCTTGATAATCTGAGAAGCATTCCCGGATTCCTGTCATATGCCAAGAGGCTCGACTGTCTATATACCATACCTTTGATGATGCAGAGCTTGTCACACAAGCAACTTCTTCTTCCAATCTGGAAGCCAGCATAGAGAAATCAAAATTACTATCTCTTGTGCAATTTTCTGAAAATCTGCATGAGTCTCCTAACCTAGATGCCTTTGCATCATGATCTCGACCAATAATTGATTTTCCCTTCCTGTCTCTGATTCCTTGCTTTGATACCATGTGAAAATTCTATTACTGCAGCAACTGATTTATTTTACCTACTTATTCTTCAATAACTTATTTACAAAATCCCTTTAGTAAATATTAAAATAAAGTCTACTGCAGATATCACACCATTATACATAAACAAATACATGCACAAGAATCAAAACACATCAACACAGTTATTTTTGGACAATTGTCCCCGAAAAAACTCAATGTGGGAAAACCGCTGCAGCCAATGTTTTTAAAACCGGAACCGGTGACCGGACCGGTCCACCTAATGAACCGGTTTACCGACCGGAACCGGTCTAACCGGGACTGGTTTGGTCTAAACGAACCAGTTTTAGAAAAATACATTAAATAATTATTTTTTAATGAAAAAAACTATTTTTAAGATTTAAAACCATGATTCCAAGCCAATAGAGACAAAATATGCAAAGATTGCTCATTTATATACCATGTAAAGGTGAATATATCAAAATGGCACCGAGTGCAATACATATCATTGACAAAATACATAAGCAATGAGGCTCTAAATGGCCTCTAGAGTGCAAAAACAAAGCCTACAAACTATGGGGCCAGTGGCCTACTACAAGATTTCAGTCTAGACTCTACATATATGATAATAGTAAATACTATAATAGTGATCAACATTATCACTTGAAGTTGAAACTTCTCATGAGTCTCAGTCATCATGATCAAACTCAGTTGGTTGAGTCTCGAGTCCCAAACTTTGCAGTCACAAACTTCTCTATTGGTTCAGTGACTTGAGTCTCAAACTTTTGAAGGTATTCTGCCCTAATATGCCCTATTATTTCATTTGGTGCTCCACATGGCTTTACATGGCCTCCTATCCCAGCCAAGTGTTGCTTGAACCTGTTAATACCCCCTCCTTGAATGGATTTTTGGCAATATTTGCAGATCATTTTGCCATCAATCATATCACAATGAGCCCATGCAGTATCTCTGGCTTTTGGAGGCATGATGACTCCCTGGATGGTAGATCATAGAAGTGAGAAGTTTATACACATAAAAAAATTAATTCATGGACAACAGTCAAATAAGGAATTTTCAAGTGCAAATCCTTACCTGGAAATGCAAACTAGCTTCCTTAGCCTCCTCTTGAAGATGGCAACTCCACTGACAGCTACACACTATCTCCAAAATAGCTCCAACTCCAACTCCAAGATGACTACTTCAGCAAAAACTCAACACTCTCCAAGCTCACAAACAAACTCACAAACACTCCAAATCAGTTGTGTGAGACAAATGAGAGTGAGAGGGGCCTCTTATAGCTTGGAGAGGGTGTTTTTGGAGGGAAAACACCCTTAGTTCCCCCCCAAAACCACAGTTAGAAATCCGCTTTTTGCAAGTTATGGTGGGCATGCCTAAAACCGGCCGGTTTAGGATGGAACCGGCCGGTTTGATACAAACCTGCCGGTTCCGTCCTAAACCGGCCGGTTTTCACCGGTTAGGGCCAAAAATTGGAGAAATTGCCTTCCAAACCGGGTTTTTTGGCCGGTTTGGACCGGCCGGTTTGACCGGTAACCGGTTTTTGAAAACGGTTTTTAAAACACTGGCTGCAGCAGAGGAGGATTTTATTAATCAATGTTTCTTGAGTACAACTAGGGTGCCAAACTGGCTTACCCAACACAAATAAACTCTTCGACGCCTCCCCTAGACTCAACGTTAGTCCAGCTAGCCTCTACGTCGCTCCCAGCCCCTCTGCGTCAGCACTCTGCCTCATTGCATCAGCACTTGGCCTCTCTGCGTCACCCACGCAGGCCCTCCAGTGACTGTGCAGTCCTACTGCCTCTGCGTCTTATTGAGTGGCTCTGTGTCTGCCTCTCTGATCTCTACACTGGTCCTCCGACACTGTCCCTGCCTCTCTGTTACGTACCTCTTGCTACAATCCAGTCTTCTAGTTCGAATTTCTCAACAAGCCCCGCTCCAGAAATCGAACTGACTAGTCTCCCTTAGTCTATCTCCCACTGACCCTCAAGCATTCTCTTATACTTTTCCTGTTGATGAATCAATGATCGAGATTAAGTCCCTAATCAACGGCTAAGATTAAAATAGACTTGATCTTCGTCTCTTAGAAGCTTCTCATCCTTATCTTTACTAATACCCATTAATATTTTTAGTTTCCTAAGTTTAGACTTAGGAACTCATTAAAAATATTAATTATTTTAATAACTCTTCATCCGGATGAAATTTTCCAAAACGATTTCTGGGTCTTGGAGATCTTATGTGCTTTAGTCTCTCCACCAATTTTCATGGCTAGAGCACATCCGATGCTACCCCAAATCAACATGAGGTTGACCTTCACTTGGTGCCTCCTTAACTCCTCCTGTTGAAGAGCCACCCACATCTCCTCCCATGAAAATAGTGTTTCTTTGCCCAATATGCTTTGGACGAAACTTGCCATTCATCTGAGACTCCATTCAGGGCTATCCTCACCATCGCAGTTGGCTGAGGAGTGGACCCCACTGCAGCAAGTTGGTCTGTAGTGTCCTGAAGACGCTGAAGATAGAGGTTCACCCCTTCTCCTTTCTGCATCAAAGTCCGTTGCAACTTCTGCTCCAAATACATCTTTTGTTGTTTAAAAGAGCCTTCATACAGAGAAGACAAGGCTTCCCACATCTCTCGAGCTGTATCCTTGCCCTGCAAGTGTGAGACCACATGATCTCGAACTCCATCGAGAATGAGCCTCTTTGCCTTCCCTTGCTCGGCTTTGTACTTCTTCTTTTGTTTGTTGTCAGTAGGAACAGCTACAACACTTTTGACGTAGGCCTCGAGATCATGTTCCTCTAGAACAGCTAAGATTCTAGTCTTCCATATGACATAGTTGGAAGCTCCTTCCAACCTGTCCTGATCTCTGAGCCCATCTGATGCCATCTCAAACAACTGTCAAACTAACTCCTCTAGTCACTGCTTAGCACTGTTCAGCTGCTCAGCAAGTGAGAAATTCGAACTTTCTGGTGGAAAGTTCTCTAAGGAGAAAATTTCCCTTCTACGTGTCTTCGTTCTTTTCCAGCGGATTTCTTCCCTGGTAGAAACTGCGCCCTTCAAACACTGCACTGAGGCTCTGTGTCACTCACTCTGCGTCTACAAACTCACGAACTGGAAATTGTACCTCTTTGTCGTCTCACACATAGAGAGATTTCCTCGGATCTACTTCCCGGCAAAGACTGCGCAATCCCTTCAAGGGGATTCGAATTGCTGCCAAGTGTATCTTTCAGCGTCATTACCCAACACTGGATCTACTCTTCCTGTTTCAAAATCAATGCTCTGATACCATGTGAAAATTCCTACACTCTGAAGGAACCCCTACTGCAGCAAACCTGAATCTACTTCACCTACTTGATTTTTCAAATTACATTCGTCAAGTTATTCTTCTGAATACTGAAGCAAATTACTTTTGCAACCTACGCTAATTAAATATTTGATCTCATGAAACAGAAAACAGAGCAAAGAACAAGATACATAGGACACACTTATTTTTGGACACAATAGTCCTCAGAAAAATCCAATGCGGGAAATGGGTGCAGCACCTCTGAGGGTTTATTATTATGCAAGAGAAATATCTGAATACAAATCTAGGATGTTCATCTAGCGATCCTTTACAGAGAAAATACTGGCAAAAAATCTAAGTGAGTTTTACCTCACTTCACCTCGCAGAATTTCGGCTAATCCAGCACAAGACTGGCTAACACCAACTATTTCTGCGCTAGCTCTGTGTTAGCCCTGAGTCACCTTCTCTGCCCTCTATGTCAGCTCTCCCGGTTGTTCTGGCGGTTCCCGACGATTCAGGTTGTTCCGGCAGTTTTGCGTGACAGGCAGCTTTTTCTGCGTCAGCTCTACCAAATGTTCCTGCAGTCTTAGCTGTTCTAGCATTTCTGGATTCTACGTGATAGGCAGCTTTTCTACGTCAACTCTCCCGGCTACTGCGCAGCCTCTTTGCAAGCTCTCTCTGCCTTTATGTTTTGTATTCTCCGGAAAGTCCTTCTCCCGGATTCTCACTACCCCTCAGCTGCAAGATCTCCCCAATCGATTTTCCTATTGAGAACTTCTCACCCCAGAAAATCGATTTCCTCAATCTCTCTCTGTGTGTTTCCAAATGAACCTCAAGCCTCCATTTTATACTTTTCTTATTGAGTCTTCAACGACCGAGATCAAGTCTCTAGTCAACAGCTAAGATTAAAACATGACTTGATCCACCTTCTAGATGATTCTCACCCATATTTTGAATAATATCCATTAATATTTTAATTTTCCTAAGTTTAGACTTAGGAACCCCATTAAAAATATTAATTATTTTAATAAAATACAATCTGGGTGAAATTTCACCAAATGGTTTCTGGGTTCTTTAGAACTCATGTGCCTTAACCTCTCCACCAATTTTCAAGGCTAGAGCACTTCCAGTGCTACCAAAAACTAACATTATTCAACATATTAAAGACACCTTGAAGAAGGAGAAAGGTTCAGATGTCTCAATGATGGGTTCCAATATACCACAGTGAAAGCAGTTCGAATCATCTTCAGAATGAGGATTGGACAAGTTCAAATGTACAGAGGAGTTCAGACATCTATAGTTCGATCACAAACAGTAATGAAAGAAGGTTGCTTCAAGAAATACAACATGATATTAAAATATGTCAAGAGCATCATATTGTTGGTAGAGCAAAGAAGCAAGGACGGACTGAAACATTGAGGAACAATTAAGGACTTGCTACAAAGAAAGGTTTGAAGTCCAAATTACATATATAAAGTCTAGTCTAAAATTCTAAGCTCTATTATGAGTTTAATCTGAGATCTAAAACATTTGAAGATTATGAAAGGAATCTGAAGTCTGTCCTATGGAGATTCAAGCCTTGAGGATCTGAATTGATAGTCCAAATCCAAGGTACCATCTCAAGGAAATCAAGTATTGTCACTTAATAAGATGCACATTCAACAAGTCTAATAAGCTATCAAATCATAGGCGCGTAAACACAAGGTACGTATATTCATAAGTTTCTTATGGTTCATATAATCCTTATTTATAGCTAGTCTAGGGTAAAGATTGTACTCCCTAGATAACATACTAAAATCTCATATTAGAATCTTAATCCTTATCTTCTAGGGTTTACAAGTAGTCTAAGATTTCAAGCAAAAGTACTAATGTTGATTGAAAGAGTGAATATCTTGATCTTCGATATCATAGGATTCCATCATCCATGATTATCTAACTTAAGAAAATAAATCATGTTTTTGGTATCACATGTTTTGCTTGAGAGTATGTATTACAGATCATGGCTAAATACAAGAAGAACAATTCAAGGAATCCGTACAAGGTTTGAACATCTCTAAATATGTCTTAGTCTATACACCTTATAAATTTTCTTAAAAGGTACGCTCATTTTTAAATTTGCGTTACATTACTAATATCGTTATGTCTAGTTGTCTTGAATTATAAAGATTCTTGTTTAGGGTGATTCATATTTTGATAAATCTACCCTCCCTACATCCTTGATTGTTCTTATAGAACCCTAGATAGGTTCTTTGGAAAACCCTAACTTAAGGGTACATTGAAAATGAATAAAACCCTAATCTACTTAGGGTTATTGATGGAGTCTAAAGAAATTGCCATTATGTTTGATACATTGATGATGTCATGTTTAGGGTTTTGGTATAATCATGAAAATCCTAACTTGTTAGGGTTGCAATGGTGTTGTCTGAAATCCTGAACGTTTGAAGTTCTGGAAAAGCAGGGTTTGCTATGTTATGAACAAAAACCCTAGATCCTTAGGGTTTGGTTGGGCCTTTAAGAAAAACCTTGTTATGTATTTAAAGTAAGATCCTAGAATGAAACCCTAGATATATATATGTCCATTTGGTCAAAACCCTAGCTTGGCCTAAGTCGGTATATGTATAATGTGTTTGCCTGACATATGTTATGCTTATGGTTGATGATGAATTCCTAGATATGTGTTGGGGTTTAATATAAGCCCTTGGCTGAGTTTTATATTCTAGGATGATGCTTGGAAATCTGGGGTTTTGTAGCGAAACCCTAGTAATAGTTAAAATTCTCTAATATGTGTGATATGACAAACTGAAATTTATGAATCTATATAGTGATTGCTAAGAATTTGTAGATGGAAATCAAGGGTTTACATCAAACCCTAGTAGATGCTAATCATGATGTTTATTAAGTTGTGATCGGTTTTGATTGTTGAAGCTCATGTATAAAATCTAGGATATGTATCAAAACCTAGTGAGGAATCTAACATATGATTTCTGAAAGTCGTTAGATTCATTGATATGATTTGTTTCTAGGGTTTTCTATATGAAAGAACTTGTCATGTCATTGAAAGAATATTGAAACCCTGGATATAATGAGTTTGATATCTTGATGAGTTGTGAATGTGATTTAGGGTTTGTAAGAAAACCTGGGCAAGAAGTTGAAGTATTGAAGTATAGTCTCTTGTTGATTATGTTTGTAAAGTCTAATGCTTCTGTTATTATAAGATTTTGATATAGCTAACCTCATGCATCTATAGTATTGGTTGTACTTGCTATCTAAGTTGTGGAGGTACATGGTGAAGATGTTTGTAAAGTAAAGTTGATATGATAAGCATGATTTGAACGATGATGGTAACTCTGATGAGATGAATGGAAGCCACAAAAGATTCTCCGATGTTGAAAAGAAGACGCTGATCTCCCTGGGTTAAGAGGTAGCCTGGATAGAGGAAAGCTTCCTGGTTGAAAGGAAGGGCATAACATAGTTTTGATTGGAAAAGGCATATGTTGTTGTATGTGAAGGAAAGTGTTTGATTGAGGATTCTTCTGTCAAAGATTCGGTTGATAGCCCTACTATGTTGAAAAGCAACATCAAGACCTCAGAGGTTTGTATTTGATTATGTACATATGAAAGTATATTATTGATTGGGGTTGTGTTTGTATAGGTAAATCTCTCCAATGTTTTGAGTAAACACAAACCTTTCAAATACTTACAAGTAAACACAAACCTTCCAAGTCTTCAGACATCTTGATGTTGCTTCACAACTTTTCACAGTAGGACTTAGAGGCTTCCCAAACAAATCTTAACAAGGGTTTCCTCAATCATTCAGCTTCCTTTCCTACTTCACATGCAACAACCAAATCTTGCTTTTCCTTCTTTCAGCAACACCTCAATATTCAATCTCCAATTTCTTCAAGGTATCCATCATGACTATAATATGCCCTTCCTCTATACTCTTACTGTTGTTCCAAGCTCCCTCTTAACTTAGGGAGATTGTAATATCCCTTACTAGGAATATTCCTCAAACACAAGCAAAACTCCAACCAAAGATGGATTGGGAGGGCATTTACCAGATATGTCGCCTCTGAAAAGAGGACAAGATCCGGAGGCTACTTGGCCCTTTCCAGACTCTGTCTAAGAGTATACGAGAAACAAACAAGTGGTATAATAGCCGAGAATGCTCAAAGAGATACAAATAACAATGATGCAACATATAACAATATAACCATAAGCAGATACTCAAGAAATGCAGAGAGAATGCTGAGCCTTTTTATTATACTGAGTAATAGAATGAGTACAGGAGGTGATCAGGAAGATGGCACCTCGACTTGCACCAGGCAAGTGAAGAAATACACTCAGAATAGCAAAGGAATGGCCCCTCTCTGAACTGCATCCAAGCTGCTAGAGAACTGTCATGCTACTGCTGCTACTAGAAATCAGATGAGGATTTGGGGCTGATCCCCTCAGAAAAGGCTGAAACTCTGGAATCGGACTCTACTCAAGAACCCAGAAAAGCCCAGAAAAGTTTTCTGAAATGGCCGACCCCCGAAAATCACCCCCTTGGGGTTCTGCGCAGTCCTTCAATGTTATGCGTTGCCACTGAATGAAACCCTCCAGAAAACTGCCTGAAACCCCTGCCAAAACTCTCCAATATGCAAGAGTTGATCCCCTGCTCTACCTCTCAGCACAAATCCTCCTACAAACCCTCAACCCAGACTCCTACCAAAAAGAACTACGTCCTCCTCTTAGTGCTGCGCAATCCTCCAAAACGCTAATGAAACTGTTGTTGAAATGCTGATGAAACTACTGCTGGAATGTCAATGGAAATACCTTGCCCGAGCAGGCACTCGAAGTCCCCCGGGGCTATGGGTGAGATCTCCAAACGGAGACACTCAATGCACTAAACAGTGTTGCAGACTAGCTAAACAACCAACGTGCTCTAAGTCGAAATGACTATCACAAATGCTCATAACCGAAATGATCCAAAATGAGGGGGCTCCTCTCTCTTTTATAGCCTTTGCCTCTCTCAATCCCAAGCCTCACCTCCTCCTGCGTGATTCCCCTCTTGCCACGTGTTTCTTCCCTCCTGCGCAGTCCCTCCATGTGTCTGCGTGGGCTCCATTTCTGTGTCCCCCTTTGGCCCCCTTGGCTCCCTTTTAAGTCACAACGTTGTACTACTAGGAAGTGACTTTTTTATTCTAAAAGTGAGTTATGTCCCCCTTCCTCACTTTTTATTTACAAATAACTATAGAAGGCAAAAATTGAACAAAATCGAATATTCCAATTAGCCAAGGCTAATTAGGAATATTACAATCTCCCCAGACAAAATGTTGCTTGTCCTCAAGCAACTGAAGTGATGGATGTTGTAAGATCTTCTCACTCTCCCAAGTGGCACCTCATCCAGCAAATTCTTCCACCTCACCAAGAATTCCCAGACCGTCCTGCTTCGCAGCTGCCTCTCACTGATATCAATGATAGCCTCCAGCTGCAATACCAAATGCCCCTCATCATCCATGGGTGGTAGCTCATCTGTCACTGTCACCTGCTACCCCAATGCCTTCTTCAAGCATGATAGATGAAAAATGTTATGAATCTTGTTGCCTTGGGGCAGCTCCAACTCATATGCAACCTGTCCAATCCTACGTATCACCCTGTATGGCCCATAACAGTGGGGCTTGAGCTTCTCAGCCCCCTTCTACTTCAGTGACGACTATCAGTATGGTTGTAATCGTAGGTAGACCATGTCCCCTACCTCGAACTGTCTCTCCACCCGACCCCTGTCGACATACAGCTTCTACTGGTTCTACGTTGTAGCCATGTTATCCTTGAGAGCTCGGAGGATATCCTGACTCTCTTGGATCCAAATCTTGGCTCTAGGAGCCCTACTATCACCAAATATCACGTCAACAAAAGATAAAGGATGATACCCATATAAGGCATAGAATGGTGACATACCAATGGACATGTGATGTGAAGTATTGTAGCAGTACTCCCCCAGATGCAGCCACTTCAGCCATGCTCGCTGCTGCCCACTGACATAGTTACGCAAGTAGCCCTCCAACCACTTGTTAACTATCTCTGTTTGCCCATCCGTTTATGGGTGATAACTGGTACTCGGTGTCAACTCCGTCCCCACCAACCGGAAAAGCTCCTGCCAAAACCCGCCCATGAAACGGTTGTCCCTATCACTGACGATGGTCTTAGGAAGACCATGTAGCCTGAAGATCTCCCTGAAGAACAGCTCGGCCACCTGTGCTGTTGTATAGTGTGCGGATATGGCCAAAAAATGTGCGTACTTCGTCAGTCAATCAACGACGACAAAGATACAATCCTTGCCCTGTACCATGGGCAACCCTGTGATGAAGTCCATCGAAATACTCTCCCATTTCCCCTCCGGAATGGGAAGAGGTTGCAATAAACCCACGGGATGGCTCATCTCTCCCTTGTTCCTCTGGCAAACATCACACTCCCAGATGTGCTGGAGTACGTCCTCCTTGAGGCCCTTCCATGAGAACCTCTCTTTAATGGCCCTGTAGGTTTTGGTAAACCCCTGATGTCCTGCCAAGGGTGAATCATGTGATGCCCAGAGTATCTTCTTCTTGAGCTGAGAGCCCTCAGTCAAGAAGATCCGGTCCCTGTAATAGATGATCTCATCGACCACCCTGTACCTGTCATCTACCACCTGCCCATCCAGAACCTCACATGCAAACCTGTCCTTGGAGTACTCTCCTAAGAGTCGAGCCCTCTAGTCTGTATCCAAGCTCATAAGAGACAATGTGCCTGGTCTACGTGAAAGGGCATTTGCTACCACGTTGTTCTTACCCTTGACATACTCAATGTCAAAGTCATATGCTTGGATCTTACTGATCCACTTCTGTTGCCTCTCCTGTAGCTGCTTCTGCTCCAACAAGAAACTTGAGGCTGTTGTGATCAATCCTCACCCTGAACCTATTACCCACCAAATACTGCCGCTACTTAGCCAATGCATGCATGATGGCCAACATCTCCTTGTCGTATATAGAATACAACCTCTCGTGCAGAAGGAGCTTCCAGCTCTCAAAGGCTATAGGGTGACCTCCCTGCATCAATACTTCGTCGATCCCCTCTCCCGACGCATCACACTCCAAAACAAATGGCTGCGTAAAATCTGGCAACGCAAGCACTGGGCAGCTACTCATAACCTCCTTGAGCCTGTCAAAGGCTCGCTGCGTTGTATCCGACCAACCGAATGCCCCCTTACTCGTCAAATCTGTCAGGGGTGTAGCAAGCTGTGAGAAACCTTTGACGAACTTCTGGTAGTAAGTACAAATGCCAATGAAGCCTCGAAGTTCCATCACGTTTCTCGGCTCCGACCATTCTCGGATGGCCCTAATCTTCTCCTCGTGGACTCTCACTCCGTCCACCCCTATGATGTGTCCCAGATACAACATCTCCGTCAACCCAAACTCACACTTGGAGAGTTTGGCATAGAACTGCTGCTCCTGTAAGATACGCAATACTGTCTCAATGTGCTAGAGATGCTCCTCCCAAGTCCTGCTGTAAATGAGAATATCATCGAAGAATACCAACACAAACTTCCTCAAGTGACTACAGAAGATGTGATTCATGCAGGACTGAAATGTAGCTGGGGCGTTGGTTAGCCCAAAAGGCATCACCAAGAACTCAAAGTGCCCATAGTGACACCTGAAGGCGGTCTTGGGAATGTCCTACTCCCTCACGCGAATCTGATGGTACCCAGATCTCAAATCAATCTTTGAGAAGAAACGTGCCCCTCTCAACTCGTCCATCAACTCATCGATCCTGGGTATGGGGTACCTGTTCTTCAGGGTCTTCTTGTTCAGGGCCCTGTAGTCAATGCACATCCTCAATGTACCGTCCTTCTTCTTCACCAACACCACAGAAGAAGCAAAAGGACTCGTGCTCGGTCGGATGTGCCCAAGAGCCAACAACTCTTGGATAGCCCGCTCAATCTCATCCCGATAGGCCTTGGGGTGCCTATAGGGGGTGGTAATCATGGCCTGTATGCCTTGCTCAAGCTCGATGGTGTGCTCAAACCCCCGATCCGGTGGTTGTCCTGGTGGAATCTCCCCAAACACTATGGCATACCGATCAAGGATAGACTATATCTCTGGATGTACCGTCTGCCCTGTAGTCCCTGCCTCTGATGCACGCAGCTCCACTTCCCACTCTATGTCTCCCTTCCGGAAGACTGCCTCCATCCAATGAGCCGAAACAGTCTGAGGCGGATATGTGTGTTGTCAATGTATCTTCTCATGCTTCCCTGTCTTCTCATCATCCCACTCCATCTCTAGGGTCTTCCAATCCGTCGTGACCTTCCCTAGAGTGATAAGCCACTGAACACCCAGTATCATGTTGGTGTCCGGAATATCGACCACGAAAAAGTGGTTAGTCAATGTGTAGGTGCCCATCTTCACTGAAAGCTCTGGAACATAGCGAGCACACTTCATGGTCTAACCCCTGGGACCAAGACTGAAAACCCATCAAAACTCTCTGTCTGTATACCTCTCCGCTCAACCATTTGTGCATCGATGAAGTTGTGGGTCGCCCCACTGTCAACCAAAACTTATACTCGCTGGCCACGTACTGTCCCTCATACGCGTAGCGTCAGATACTTGGGAACTCTTCGCAATGCTGCAAGGGCCCCTCCGATAGGTGCAAAAGATGCACCACCTGCTGCTGGCGATGGAGGTGGCAAAGGTCCCTATACGGCATGGCTATATCCTGCCTCCACATCATCCTCGTCATCCTCTTCTCCACTGCTCTCGCAGAAGACCTCAATAAAATGTGCTTTGCCAGTAGCACATCTATGTCCCGGTGCCCATGGCTCCTGACATGTGAAGCACAACCGCTTCTTCTTCAGCTCCCTCCTGACATCGTCATCAATCTGTACTTGTCCTGGATTCCCCTTTGGAGGTGGAATCCTCACATCCTTCCCCTTAGACTGGAAAGTCTGTCTCTGGGGGTAAGGTGTTCGAGTCCTAGGTAAGACATCCTGTAAGTATCGGGTCCTGCTGATAGTGTCCTGGAGTGTGGCTGGTCTAGTGGATCGGACAAGACACCGAAGTGGCTCTGCTAACCCCTCAACATACATATAGACCCTCTGTGTCGTGGATAGGTCTGGCACCATCACGAAGACCCTCAAGAAATTTGCAATGTAGGTCTCTGGGCTCCCTGTCTATTTGAGCCTCGTCAACTCAACAAAATGCTGCTCAGGATCCCTCCGATCAAATCGCTCCATCAATCTCCTGGTAAACTCAGCATATGTCGTCACTGTGGAGTGCCCGAGTGTAACCATCCCATGAAACCACCAATCCTGGGCCGCCCCATCCAAGTGCAATGTTGCCACCTTGATGGCCTCTGTCTCCGACATCTGGTTAAGCTGAAAATAAATGTCCAGCTTCTACACCCAAGACTTTGCCGAACTGTTTGATGAACCATCAAACGTAGGCAAGTGGAGCTGAACAAAATCTCTGAATGAGAGGGCTTCCCTGAACTCCTGCCCATAGGCCTAGTACTCTGCAAAATAATCGCCCATATGTCCGGGCTCTGCCTCCTGCTGGGCTACGGCCCCCATGTCTGCTCCTAAGAAAGTGGGCATGGTAGAGCGTGTAGGGGCATGTGAGGCCACCTGCTGCGCAGTATCACGTTGCTCTGGCAAATGGTGGGATGCGTCTGATCCCTCACCAACCTGGAAAACCCGTGGGCTCTCACGCTGTCTGGCCTCTACTGTCGTGAATCTCTGCCCCATCACCTCAATCTGCCTCGACAAATCCTGCACTGATTTGAGGAGCATATCCGCAAATCTCTTCCTGTCATCATCTGCCATCGGAGCCTCCCGCTCTGCGTCCACCACAGGCTCCCTCTGTTCTGCGTCTACCACAGGCTCCTCTTGTTCTGCATCCACCACCGGAACACAGTCTCCCTCTCCGTAAGTGTTCTCCAACCTATGCCCAGTGTCTCTGTACCTCCGACCTCTGTAACAGATATAAGGTTTTCCCCCGGTGTCATAGATTGCTAGCTCCACAGGCTGAGCTAGATCTATGCTCTGATACCACTGTAATATCCCTTACTAGGAATATTCCTCAAACACAAACAGACTCCAACCAAAGATGGACTGGGAGGGCATTTACCAGATATGTCACCTCTGAAAAGAGGACGAGATCCAGAGGCTACTTGGCCCTTTCCAGACTCTGTCTAAGAGTATACGAGAAACACACGTGTGGTATAATAGCCGAGAATGCTCAAAGAGATACAAATAACAATGATGCAACATATAACAATATAACCATAAGCAGATACTCAAGAAATGCAGAGAGAATGCTGAGCCATCTTATTATACTAAGTAATAGAATGAGTACAGGAGGTGATCAGGAAGATGGCACCTTGACTTGCACCAGGCAAGTGAAGAAATACACTTAGAATAGCAAAGGAATGGCCCCTCTCTGAACTGCATCCAAGCTGCTGGAGAACTGCCGTGCTGCTGCTGCTACTAGAAATCAAATGAGGATTTGGGGCTGCTCCCCTCCTCAGAAAACGCTGAAACTCTGGAATCAGACTCTCCTCAAAAAACCCAGAAAAGCCCAGAAAGCTTTTTTGAAATGCTCAACCCTCGAAAATCACCCCCTTGGGGTTCTGCGCAGTCCCTCAATGCTCTGCACTGCCACTAAATGAAACCCTCCAGAAAACTGCCTGAAACCCCTGCCAAAACTCTCCAATATGCAAGAGTTGATCCCCTACTCTACCTCTCAGCACAAATCCTCCTGCAAACCCTCAACCCAGACTCCTGCCAGAAAGAACTGCGTCCTCCTCTCAGTGCTGCGCAATCCTCCAAAACGCTAATGAAACTGCTGTTGAAATGCTGATGAAACTACTGCAATGGAAATACCTTTGCCCGAGCAGGCACTCGAAGTCCCCTGGGGCTAAGGGTGAGATCTCCGAACGGAGACACTCAATGCACTAAACAGTGTCGCAGACTAGCTAAACAGCCAGCATGCTCTAAGTCGAAATGACTATCACAAATGCTCATAACCGGAATGATCCAAAATGAGGGGGTTCCTTTCTCTTTTATAGCCTTTGCCTCTCTCAATCCCAAGCCTCACCTCCTCCTGCGTGATTCCCCTCTTGCCACGTGTTTCTTCCCTCTTGCGCAATCCCTCCATGTGTCTGCGTGGGCTCCATTTCTGCGTCCCCCTTTGGCCCCCTTGGCTCCCCCTTTAAGTCACAATGTTGTGCTACTAGGAAGTGACTTTTTTATTCTAAAAGTGAGTTATGTCTCCCGTCCTCACTTTTTATTTACAAATAACTATAGAAGGCAAAAATTGAACAAAATCGAATATTCCAATTAGCCATGGCTAATTAGGAATATTACAGAGATCAACTTCTTTTCTAAGACATCAGAGAATCTTCCACAACTTCCATCCTCGATCATCATTCATACAACTTCCTTCATCATGCTTATCAATCAAATCAACTTTACTTAAGAACATCTTCATCATCTTGAAGATTATGTACCTGCACAACTTAGACAACAGGTACAACCAAATACCTACAAATAGAAGCATGATGTTAACCATATTAGAATCATATAATAATGGAAGCATTAGACTTTAGACATCAAATACCTAAACTTAGTTAGGTTCATAATTAACAAGAGACACATACTTTTATACTTCAATTTCTTGCTAGGGTTTTGTCATAAACCCTAGACTTCATCATCAAGACTTCGAGCAACTCTTCATTATATCTAGGGTCTCAATATTTCTTCCAGAGATATGACATACTCTACTATAATATATTGCAAACCTTAGAAGCAATTCAAACAAATACACTTACAATGCATCTAACAACTTTAGAATTCATATATTAGACTTCTACTAGTATTTAATGCAAACCCTAGATTCCATGCATGAGACACTAACCCTTAGATGACAACAATCAAAATCAATCACAACACAATCTAAGGTTTCAACTAAATGACCAAATTTTACTAGGGTTTGTTGTAAACCCTATATTTTATCATCATAAGGGAAACAATATCATCTCGTCATATCCTAGAATATCAAACTTCTACTAGGACTTAGTTGCAAACCCTAGAACTTTATGAACATCAACAATTTGGTTAGCACATATATCTAGGATTTCATGCACAAGCATATCACAACAATATCCATTAGGTAAACCCAAGACACAAATATTTAAAGTCGGACATATAACAATCTAGATTAGGCTAGGGTTTTGATCAGACGAAGAAATATACACCTAGGGTTTCATTCCTATGAGCTTACTCTCGATACATAAGAGTTTTTACTCATAAACCCTAATTTACCAAAACCTCAAGGTCTAGGAACACATTACCATCCAACCCTAAAGGACTAGGGTTTCCATAATAATACTAAAACTTCAAACATGACATTACCATTAGAACCCCAAACATCAAAATAATGGTATTTTCTAGATTTCATCAGTAACCCTAAGTAGACTAGAGTTTTCACATTAGCATAGCCTTAGGTTAGGGTTTTACAGAGAACCTTTTAGGGTTCCACAAGCATAATGATTTAATGAAGGTAGATTCAATCTAATGATTAATCACCCAAACAAGAATTTCTATGATTCAAAGGTCCTAGACATAACACTTGTTAGTAATGTAAAGCAAATTAACTTAGAATGAATGAATGTACCTTTATCTTGAAGAGAACACAGCTTATGATCTAAAACATACCTTTGAGTTGTTTTCTAGACAAATTTTATAGGACATCAATTTTAATGCTTTGTCTTGTGAGATCTTCTCCATATCCCTTGAGCATATCAGCGAGCTTTTCCTAAACAAGGAAAATATAAAAGAAATGTTATTAGCATCTAGCGTAAACACATCTAGATAAGAAAAGGAAAACCAAATATAAAAGATAATACAAGGAGTAAGATACTTATCTTTGGAAAATGGTGAGATCTCCCTCTTAATCCAATCTCGAGGGATACCTATAACAAAACAATTCAACAATGTTTTTCCAAAGCATTTTAAGCCTATAAGTAATAAAAAGAAAAATACAAAACAATTCAAATACTTAGAGTAGAGGAATAGAGTACATATGAGTCCCTAGCAAATAAGTCTTTTACTTCGGATTCTTCCTTCTTGTTCTTCTTTGGTGGTCCTTCATCAACAACATTTGCATGTTCCCTTTCTCTCTTCTTATTTCTCGGATTCTCAAGACAATCACTTTTGTAGTGACCCATCTTGTGACAATTGTAGCATTCGATTTTGGATAGGTCTATCTTCCTTCTAGGCCCTTTAGACTTCTTGAATGATCCTTTGTTCTTGTGATGAGCGAAATAGGCATTTGAAACTTTCTCCTCTTCATTCTCTTTGTTGCTTACTAGAGAAATTCTGACTTCTTCCTGACTGCATGCATTCCATAATTGTTCAAATGTAGGAGTTTCCTTCCAACTATTGAGACCTGATGAAAAGGCACTCCAAGATGTTGGTAATCCTAGAAGTGCAGTGATTACAAGCTCCTTTTCAGGTACTATCTCATCAATTTCCTGGAGTTCATCTCTGATTCTAGCTATTCTCACAAAGAAGGATGCCACAATGTCTTCTTTTGTCATCTTTATAGATCTTAGTTCATTCTTAAGACTTGCTATTTGACCAAGATTCTTGATTGTGAATAATTTGGATAATGCCTCATACATCTCTTGAGCAGAATCTATGTTGGATATATATGGAATGAGGTTATCCTTTATTCCATCCACCATTAGTGTCATGGCCAATATTTATGTTTCCCTAAACTTTGCCTTTTCTGCATCACTTGACTCATTAGTAGGCTTCTTTATTTTTCCTTTGACTAAATCCAATACTTTATTCTTCTCAAGGATGAGGTCTATCCTCTTCTTCCATGCCCTGTAGTTGGATGCTCCTTCTAATTTGTTTTCTCCCTTCATTGAGTTAGACATTGTCCTTGAAGATGGTAGGCTTGACTTCTTATATGACCCTTATTCAAACTTCTTAAAACTCCTTATTCTCCTTTCAATAGATCTTTGAGCTTCCTTTTTCCTTCTTCTTCACCTTAGCTCTGAAACCATGTTAGAAAATCAGAAAGGCAGAAAGATTTTCTTTATATTGATAATTACTTGTGATATTCTTATGTTTTCCTTATGTTCCTCTTTTATCTTTAGTTCATCAAGCAATTACCAAAACAATAGCACAAAGATCATAGAGACCAGATGTAGGACAGTCGGGACAAAACCCCTATCTAGGGGAAAACCCAGTCAACAACTCTTCCTTAATAATTTCACGAGATGATCCAAGACTCTTGACCTAGACACAGACTTCCTCCACACCAAGTCAACCCTTTCTTCCTTTTGTAGATGATAACCCTTTCAGCAACAACTTCGACTTGGCAGCAACAACTTCGACTTGGCAGCAACAACTTCAACCTAGCAGCAACAACTTCGACCCAACAAAATTTTGACCCAGTAGTAGCCCAGCAAATACTTTGACCCAGCAAAAGGACTTCGATCCAACAACAGCACTTCCATCCTCCAGTGGTAGACCAGAAAATCCACACGTGTGAGAGAGAGATGACCCAAAAACTTCGATCTTGTCTTTTCCAGCAATTCTCCTTCTTCTCTTGTCATTTCGCACTCTTTCTGCCTCCTTTTCTTAGATAACGAACTTGTGTGAGTGAGACTCTCTAAATGAATTCAAATTGTTTGTATACATACCCTTTTGGTGGGATCGAATTACCTTGTTTGAGGCCGAATTGATCTCCTTAAGACCGACTTGGTGTGGAGGTGACAAATAACTTATTTGACTCAATAAGCAATCTTTTTACGTGATTCAAAAGCCCAAGAAGGGTCTCTTTAAATGGACAATGACTCTAATGACTCAAGACAAAACCTAGAAGTCCTCAATGGGGACTTTGACCTAAAACATGATGACCCAAGCATGAAACCCGTGCTTTAATAAGTCATATTAATAATAATAAAAAATTCTTTTTCTTTCTTTGGATAAATACATTTCATTAAGATTCAAATACAAATATGAAGACCGAACCTAGTTACATTCTTCAACAGACAGTGGCAAGCCGAAATTTTTTGAAGAGATTTGGACCTTGATCCTTAAAGAATTCACCATATAATTTTAATAAAATTTAAAATTAATTTTTGAGTCAAATTCTCAGCTAGTCGTAAACCTTTTGGAGGCTTTCCTTCACCTTGGCTACGAGCATTTGATGTCTGTCATTCATCTTGTTGAAGGATGTGAGCTAAGTGAAGGGTTTTGATCATTGGTTTGAGGAGATTGCAATCAAAATCATAAGTAGATCTGATCTAATTGGTCTTGTATCTCAAGGAGAAATTTGTTTGGATCTTGAAGAGCCCTTCATTGTCTAAGGTCCTCTTCCCTTATAATAATAATAATAAAGAGATTGTGTTCTTAAAGGGAGCCTGGGATTTCAATCCCATGGTATCCCCCTCCTTATTTAAAAGGGAGGAGCTCTCATTTTCTTAGTTTAGTTTCCTTTGCATTAGTTTTATATCCGACTACTAACATCTTTGCTCTCATTGGATTAGCTGGATTTTCATCGCACCATAGATTAGATCTAATCTTTTGAGTTGCACCTCTATTTGTCTCTTGTCACTAACTTGGCTACTCAATCTATTTGCAATTGAGAAATCATTTGTCTTAAACTCATTTGCATTCTAGATTTAAATAATCTTTCTATTATCTTCTTGTCAGTGATCTCATTTGCCATCATTTACTTGTGTTTTCATCATACAATTCTCACTTGTTTCAATTGTCATAATATAACGTAAGTGTAGAACATCTTAAGGGGCACTATTAACTAAAGGCATTTGAGCTATTGTTTCATAGCTTTAACATCTAATTGGCATCTCTTGAATTCCTATTGTTTCATTGAGTAAAAATTTGCTTCAATTGAATCATTGTTGTAAGCTAATAATCTTGTGTTCTAAGTGATTATCATAAACCTTGATTATAAGTGATTTAACATTTCCTATATTGAAGCATCTTGTTATAATTGAATCTCATTGAAGCAATTGCATTTGCATTCTAGATTTAGATTTGCATTCTTAAAATTTACCTCCAAGCATAAGCTTGGTTGATAAAAAGTTAGGATCACCTTCTTCATGTTGAAATAAGTAACTAAGTTCAGTCTTCATAAATATGAAATGCACTCTTGATTCTTGTATATTGTCAAAAGAAAGAAAATTATTATTATTATTTTTGTAGCATTGGTTTCATGCTCAAGGTCAATTTTATTTGTAGGTTGAGCACCCATTGAGTGCTTCTAGGGTTTTTCAGAGTCAGGAAGTCAATTGAATCATTGTCATATATGAAATACCCCATTGGGCACTTTGTATCATGTAAAAGAAATTTATTTGAGTCATAAATGTGTCAAAGTTCCTACAAGACCAAGTTGGCCTACACAATGACAAATCAGCGTCGTGAAAGGGTTGTTCAACCTTCATAAGAAGCCTATATATAGGGAAGTATCGACCTCATTAAGGAGTATCCAACAAGTTCGATCAAGGAAGACAAGGAGACCTAAAAGGGAGTGAAGAAGGAGCAATAACAAGACAAAAAGGTAAATCGAAATCTAAGTTTTTGGGCCACCTTCCCTCACACGTACGAGGAAAACTAGGGCACATTTTGCTGCTACATAATAGAAATTACAGTCACCTTAAGGAGCCGAAAGTTGGGGTTAAAAGGATCTAGTTTGTAGATCGAGTCATCAAGGAAGGGCAAGTACCCCAAGCGAAGGAGAAAGAAACCAGATTTCACTATCTTTTCTCACATGTGCAAAACTAGGGTTTCTGTAGTCAAATCAAAATTGCAGGCATTATTGCAAGTTTGAAATTTTGGTTGAAGGAGAAAGTTGCAGCAACTAGAAGACAAGTTTGACTTGGGTTGACTTTGTGAGAAGCAAGTTCATCAAAAGAGGTTTGACTTGGACCTGGAGGATTCTTTGTCAAGCGTCATAGGTCTTGGAATTCATCATTTGAAGATTCTATAAGAAGAGAAGAATTATTATGGGTTTTCCTCTCAAAAGGAAAGGTTTTGGCCATGTTACCCACCACTTCATGGGTGATATCCCCAAGAGAAATTTTTCTCCATGATGAACCTCAGACGGCATCCAGCAGCCCCTTGCAGCCTCCTACTAGCGTGTTGTGCCATTTCTCTGCCACCTGAGCCAGCCATGTGGTCCCTCACCCACCTGTATTAATCGTATGTTTGAAGGTGGGCCTCCCGAATCTAAAGGTATGTCTTGTCATTTGGTAATTGGGTATTGGGTTTACTTATTATGGATACTTTTGGGTATGGAATGATGGGCAGATTTGGCGGAAAGGGTGGGCTTAGTTTGTGCTCTTGTCCCCTTGATCTCTTTTGGATGTTACCCTTGAATGTTAGTCCTGTGGGATCTCCTTTATTGACCATTTGATTCTAGGGTGGTACTACTTGGGAAACCCCAACTTTGGGTGTGCGGTCCCGCTCTTTTATCCAAATATATTACTCCCTTTCCATTCACTATACCCCATTCATCATTTCTCCCACCTGGGTCCACATTTCCATTCTGGGTCCACATAGGGCCAACCTCCCTATCCCCTTTCCCCCACCTTGGGTCAAGCCTAGAATGATGCCCCGGAGGTTGAAGCAGTTAAAAGAAAAAGAAAAAAGCATATTTGGCCACATTTAACAGGAATTTGTACCACAAAATGCAAAAGATGGTCGAAACAAAATAATTAGCACGTGTGCAAAACCCAAAAAATAAGCTCTACCCCAATCCATGGTCATCACCCTAGTTCCATAGGCCCTAAATGAGCCTTCTTTATCATTCAAGAACCCATGATTTTCCCAACCCCTGGAGGGCAACGAAAAGCCCTACCTAAAATGGGTAATCACTGCTATATCTTACACATCATGCTCTTGTCCTTTGAGCCCTGAGTAGTTAATTAAAGAAAATTCATAAAAGGCATATAAAGAAGAGTGGAAAAATCAAGGTGGGGGCATCTCATGTACCATGATTTCTCCCTCCTATACATTACATACCCAGATGTGGGCTTCCCCTTATCTAGCATAATTGAAATGTGGAATTAAGCATGTTTTAGCTAATTTAATGTATGGACCAGTGTTATATAAATGAAATGTCCTAAAGATTATTTGTCTCGATACACTTGCATCGTTTTCTTTGAAGTATAAACGCTTGAAGTTCACTTTTCTTTTCTTTCTCTCAACATTGGATGAAGCTGAATTTTCGAGCCTCCTTGATCAAGAAACCAAGTTCTTACTCATCATCATCCTTGACTCCATATCCCCAAGTGAATTAGGCACTGATCCCTCAAAAAAGGTTATCATTTTAACCTTCTTTCTACCCTTTTCCCATTTTTCCCTAGGTCTAGCTCCATTAGGTCACATACGGCATCAATTTCTCGGGAATTGACCCAAGAAAAAATTTTGATTTCCTACAGGCTACTGTGTTAGTGGGTCCCCTCCCTCTCCTCCAAATTTGAGGCAATTCTAACAGTGGAATCTCTGGGAATCCCAAGCCCTAGCTCTAGGATCAAATTTTGTCTAGGCATCCCCAAGGCTAGACCTCAACAGGATCAATTCAACCTTTTGAAATAAATATTCTTGTTTGGTCCTTTCCTTTCACTTTGTCCAGGATAAAAACAACATTGGTTGCTACATTCCATCCTCGAACATGGACTGGGTCCACTTGGCCCCGTGTGGTCCCACTTCTCAATAAAGATTATTTGTCAAGGACCATTTGGGAATCCAAGTTTCCCAAGGATTATAGGGATTGAGAACCTCATCTATAAGCCTATTCCTTCTCCCTCAACCCTCCAATCCTCACCCCTTACCCTTGGAGGACCAAGTCCCTTGCTTAAAGAGCAAGCAAGTTCCATTCTTCACTCCATCCTTGGGAAAGGGTTTCTAGGGTCACTTTCCACCTATCCATTGACATATACTTTACAAGTGATCCCTACACTACCGGGACTCCTCCCATCGGTGAAAGTCCGTAAAGAGTAGGGAGACTTAGTTGTGGTGACCCCTTTTAGGTCCCCTACTGGTTTGAGTAGTAACAAGCCCTGGCTAGCAGCCTACATTATGAGTCCTCTTGTCTCAATGATCTTCATTGTTTGGTAGTTGTTCGATGATAAGAACATAATAATAATCAAGTAGAAGAAAAAGCTAACTACAAGTACATCAAGCTAAGTAAAAGAACATCACAAGCAGTTATCAAATTAAAAGAAATCACCTAATCTAGTTGCCCCTTGATTTCTCAACATGGTATCAAAACTAAGGTGACAACAACAAGAAAAGGCAACTTGAAGATCATCCAATTGAAAAAGGATACATAAGGGTCGAACACATAAAGGAGAAGATTGAAGGTTCTAGGATTGGTTTTGGGCTAATATCTCCCACACGTGTGAAGAAAAATTAAGGCATCAAAGAGGAATATCCATCTCATCTCAAGGACCATATCATCTAGAAGGAACAACACATTGAAAGAAGAAGACCTCAAGAACCCCACCTCCTCTCAAAAGACTCTACACACTTGAAGTATTCTTGGAAGTCTTCACATTCTACACTACATCCAAAGGAAGCAAAAGGAAGCACTCCATCATCAAAGGAGTCAAGGCAAAGACCACATCATCCTTGAAGAAGATCATCAAGCAATCATCATCAAGGAGGCATCTTCAATTCTCAACAACAAAGGAAAAGTGGAAGTCAACATCATCAAGAAGACATCAAGTTGAAGATATCATCATCAAAGGAGCATATTCACTTGACAAGTAAGTATTCTATATTTTATGTCTCAATCTACAATGACTTCTTTCTACAAGGAGAACAACAAACTGGTTGGGTCATCAAATTACCTTGCATGGAAGAAGAGAATAGATTTGATCCTCATAGAAAATGAAGTTAGTGAATATGTCACGGGATCAATCACCAAGCCTTCTCAAGAGCAATCTCAAGCACTATCAGAATACGTGAAAGGAGAAATAAGGGAATCCTTATTGAGTCAATCAAGGATTCTCTCATCCCTTATGTGGCAAAGTTGAAGATAGCGAAAGAGATCTATGACAAGTTGGTAGAATTGTTCTTTGCAATGTTAGTTTTTGTAACATCGGATGTGTCCTAGCCTTGAAATTTTGTGGAGAGACTAGAATACATGAGATCTCCAAAACCCAGAAATCATTTCTGGAAATACTGGTTAGAAGTGACTCAATTAGATTATTAATAGTTTTTAAATATTTCCTAAGTCTAAACTTAGGGAATATGGTTAATTAATTGAGATAAGGTAAGAATCATGTAGAAACTCACACGAATCGATCCAGAGATGATCCTTGCCATTGATTAAGTTTTAATCTTGGTCGTTGGTGCTCCAACAGTGGATTATAAGAGGAGGTCAATGTGGTGATGGAGAACACACCAGTGCAGATACTCAATTGCCCAAGCAGTTTGATTTTCTCAGTAGCAGTAACTCAGCAGAGAACATAGAGCCAAAGGGTGATTGTTTTCTATAGCAAATAAACTGCATAATTAAATTTTCAATTAGAAGAATGATTTCTAATTGCTGCAATAGATAAAAATTTCACATGGTATCAAAGCTCAGTTGATCAGCCGGAGAGCTCAGAGGCAAAAAGAAGGAATTTCGCTACTCAGTGTGGGCAACAGGCCGAAATTCCCAAGGGGCAGCACAGTCTTTTGCCAAGAGACCGAATTGCTTGAGGAAGACCGATTTTTGTGAGAGGGACAAAAAAAATTGATTCTTCCAAAGCAAGTGATTCCAGAGGCAGAGGGAGAAGCTCAGATTTTCTCGTTGAGCAGATCTCTAGCTGGATGCAAAGGGTTTTGCGGCAGTTCGCTAGAGCAGAGCTAGTGTCGGGGTGGAAAAGAGGAATAACACACTACAAATTCTTCAGTATAACCATGGACAGAAGTAACATTCAGGAGACTTCAGATTTGTCTTGCAGATTGGAGGATGAAAATGCTTGCTTATCAGGATCAGCTTCACAAGGTGTCTGGTACATAAACAGTGGAGCATCAACTCACATGATTAAGGTTAGAGAATATTTCTCCAGCTCCAAGGAGGAGCAGATGGACTTCCATATTACTATGGGAAACAGAACGAAATGTACTCCAGTAGGGAGAGGTACCATAGATTTTCAGAGGGAGTCAGGAGCAAGCACTAGCGCTACAGATGTATTGCATGTGCCAGGATTGGGTATGAACCTGATTTCAGTATCCCAGTTACAGGATAAGGGGTATGATATTCACTTCATAGGGAAGAAAGTGTATGTCAAACACCCAAGCTGGAAAAAGGTAAGACAAATTGGAGTTCGAAGTAACAGATTGTACTGGTTACAGATTGATTCTCCAATGGCACTAATAGGTAGTGACAATAGCAATGGGAAGGAGCTGAATGAGTTATGGCATAGGAGAATGGGACATCTACACCATGGAGCACTCAAGATGCTTAGAGAAACAGTAACAGGGGTTCCAGAACTTGGCATGGAACACGATGATGTGTGCAGAGGATGCGTACTTGGGAAGTATGCTAAGGCAGCATTTCCAAGAAGTGACAGTAGAGTTGATGGCATGTTAGGACTCATACATTCAGATATTTGCGGCTCGATGTCCACTAGAGCTCTCGACGATGCCGAATATTTCGTCACCTTTATTGATGACCATTCCAAGAAAACCTGGATCTACTTCTTGAAGACCAAAGATGAGGTCTTCAATTGTTTCAGAGAGTTTAAAGCTCTCGTGGAGAATGCGACAGGGAAGAAGATCAAGGTGCTTCACTCAGATAATGGTGGAGAATATATTGATAAAGACTTCACAAATTTATGTGCGAAGGAAGGCATCAAGAGAGAATGGATAGCTCCATATAATCCACAGTACAATGGTGTAGCGGAGTGGAAAAATAGAACCATTGTTGTGTTGAAGTTTCTAAGTCTACCAATTAGAAACCCTCCATGCACTTTACTGATTTATTCCTACCTACTTGTTTCGTTACTTAACAAGTTATTTACATTGTAAATACTAAAAATAAACACTAGTGCATGCTCAACATATTACAGATCATCAACTGAAGGAAACAGAAACAAGCACACAAAATGACACCATTATTTTTGGACCAATGTTCCCGGAAAAACCTAATGCGGGAAAACTGGTGCAGCTATCTAAGGGTTTTCTTATTAAGCAATTTCAGAGTACAATCTGGGTGCCAAATCCGGCTTACCCAATAGAGAATGCCCTTGGCAGTGGTACCTCTCAGTCTGAGACAAATGTCCTAGCTGAAACCCCAGATAAACCCTCTGGCAGCTCCTCAGCTCCAATCTGCCCCAGAAACCCCAGTGTTTGCCTTTCTGGACTGCGTCAGCCTCTCTCTGCCCAACGTTGGCCTTGTGTCACCCTGGATGGGCCTGCATCAGCCTCAGGAGGCCCTGTGTTAGCCTTCTGGCCCTCTGCATCAGCTACGCTGGCCTCTCTGAAGCAATCCGCAACTCCTGGTTGCCTCTGCGTGAGCCCTGGCTGCTACTGCGTCACTCTCTCTAGCTCCTGCACTGATCTCCCGGCACTATCTCTGCCTCTCTATCTCTCTGTACTCACTGCGCCTCGCTACAACTCCAATCATTGATTCTATCTCTCTTAGCAAACCTCGCTCTAGAGAATAGAATGACTGATCATCTGGTGTACTGTCCAAGTGACCCTTAAGCCTCCTCTTATACTTTTCTCGTTGACATATCAATGGCTGAGATTAAGTCCCTAATCAACGGCTAAGATTAGATCTGGATTGGTCCATGTCTTTTGAACCATTCTAACACAGTTTTATATTAATCCACATTAATATTTTAATTTCCCTAAGTTTAGACTTAGGGACTTCATTAAAAATATTAATTATTTTAATATCACCCAGACTGTTTAGAATCTGCCCAAACCCTTTCTGGGTATTGGAGACCTCATGTGTCCTAACCTCTCCACCAAATTTCGTGGCTAGAGCACATCCGATGCTACCCCAAATCAACATGTTGGAGCTGCAAAGATTATGTTATATGACCAAGATCTACCCAAATTTCTATGGGCAGAGGCATGTAACACGGCAGTATATATTTAGAACAAGACTCCTCATAGGGCATTGGGGAAGAAAACGCCAGAAGGAGTCTTCACAAGGAAGAAGCCAGAAGTTAGCCACTTCAGAATTTTTGCAGTGTTGCTTATTGCCACGTGCCAGATGATAAACGTACAAAACTGGATCAGACTGGAGAGAAGGAGTTCTTCGTTGGGTATAACGAACCCTCGAAGGCATACATAATCTACATTCCTAGCAATAAGAAGATTGTAGTAAGGCAAGACGTGAAGTTCATGGACGACCAAACTTTTAGGAGAACTTGTGAGATGCCGGCAGTTGATTAGAATTAGTCAGTAGAAGCTCCTTTGGTCCAGCAACAAGGGTAACCAGTGGAACAGGTAGGAGGACAATCACAAGGATCGAGTACTATGACCAGTACCAGTGTTTCCTCAGGTGTAGGAAATCTGGGGAATTCTCAGCAGATGGAGCAGTAGAGGAAAGATGAGGAGCAGTTGGTTGAACCTCCCACGATTAGTGGTCAAGCCAGCAGAGAAATTCGTCAGACATTGAGAGATGCAGAGGAGTTTATTGGAACTCCTAGGACGAACAAAAGACAACACAGACAGTCTGAAAGATACCAAGCATTGGTAGCTCAAGTTACAAAACCTTATAGCTTTCAAGAAGCTGCACAACATCAGGTATGGATAGATGCCATGATAGAAGAGTATAGCTTTATCATGACGAATGATGTTTGGGAGGTAGTGCCAAGGCCAAAAGACAGATCAGTTGTAGGTTCTAGATGGATCTACAAGATCAAATATGTTGCAGACAGCAGTGTGGAGAAATACAAGGCTAGGTTCATGGCAAAGGGGTATGCACAGAAAGAAGGGATAGATTATGAGGAGACCTTCGCCCCAGTTGCCAGATACACTTCTATCTATTCAGTTATATCCCTAGCAGCTTAGATAGGATGGAAGATTCACCAGATGGACGTCAAGGCAGCCTTCTTGAACGTGGTGATAGATAAAGAAGTGTACATAGAACAGCCAAAGGGCTTCGAGACACATGAGAGGCACACTCATGTGTGCAAACTGAATAAAGCTCTATACAAACTCAAGCAGGCTCCCAAGGCATGGCATGATAAGATTGACAACTACTTGCAGTAGATGGGATTCTTCGAGAGTGACGCAAATCCCAACCTTTACTATTTGATGGTAGAGGGTGAGCCACTCATTCTAGTTTTGTATGTGGATGATCTCTTTTTTATAGGATCATCAGGGCTCATAGAGGATTGCAAGAGAAACCTAGCATCAAAGTTCGACATGAAGGATTTGGGGTTGATGCACTATTTCCTAGGATTGGAAGTATGGCAGAAGAATGGGGAGATCTTCCTTAGACAAGGAATATATGCTACAGATATTCTGAAAAGGTTCAGAATGTAGGATTACAGACCCATGTCTACGCCCATGATCACCAACTGGAAGAAGATAGATGCATCAGATGACAAGGATATCAACCCCACCTTGTATAGACAACTTATTGGATCTCTCATGTATCTAGTCAATACGAGGCCCCTTAGTCAGTGCATGGTAGAGCCGAAGAGGGTAGATTGGGCAGCAGCGAGGCACATTCTGAGGTATGTGCATGGCACAGTTGAGTATGAGTTAAGATATACCCGAGGAGATGATGTCAGATTATGTGGATTCATAGATGCAGATTGGGCAGGCAGTTCAATGGACAAAAAAGTACCTCTGGGTATTGCTTCAGTGTTGGATCAGGAATGGTTTCTTGGTGCAGCAGGAAGAAGAAGTCAGTGACACTAAGCTCTGCAGAAGCAGAGTATATAGCAGCAAGCACGGCTATGTGCGAAGCTATATGGCTTTGGAAGCTACTGGTGAGCTTGTTTAGGCAGAGGATGCAGCCAACCAATGTCTACTATGATAATCAGAGTTGCATAAAACTCTGAGAATCTAGTGTTTCATGACAGGTCGAAACAAATAGATATTCAATGTCATTTCATCAGAGATTGTGTACAATGTGGAGCAGTCCAGCTACAGTATGTTCCCACAGAAGTGCAGGTTGCAGATATACTCACGAAAGCTCTAGGAAGAGCTAAGTTCGTCTATTTCAGAGAACAGATGGGTATGGTGGAGAACTCATTTCAGTAGCAGAGGCAGATTACCTTGGATGATTCTCAGTTGCAACAGCAACAGATGAGAGGGAGTTGCAGTGCAGATGCAGTGTTGGCAGCAGTATAACAGGGTCAATGATAGCATAGATGCAGCGTATATCAAAGTTGTGCAATGGTTGGTGGGAAGCAGCAGCTAGACATTAGCAACGTGGTAGGAGATGATGTAGAGGCAGGGTGTTGTAGCAGGATGTTCAACACTACAACACATTCCTCGCTGAGATGGAGTGTTGGTTTTTTAGCATCAGATGTGTTCTAGCATTGAAATTTGGTGGAGAGGCTAGAATACATGAGATTTAAAAAACCCATAAATTTTTTCTGGCAATTCCGCATAGAAGTGTCTCAATTAGATTATTAACCGTTTTTAAATATTTCCTAAGTCTAAACTTAGGGAATCATCTAGAAACTCACACAGATCGATCCATAGATGATCCTATCCATTGATTAAGTTTTAATCTTGGCCATTGGTGGTCCAACAATGGATTATAAGAGGAAGTCGATGTGGTGATGGAGAACACACAAGTGCAGATACTCAGTTGCTCAGGCAATGTTGAGTTCTGGTAGCATTGGATGTGCTCTAAGCCTCAAAATTTGTAGGGAGGCTAGGACACATGTATTCCAGAATACCCAGAAATTGTTTTGGGAAATTCTACCTGGAGACAATTTTATTAAAATAATTAATTATTTTTAATGGATGCTTAAGTCTTAACTTAGGAAATTAAAATAATTAAAGGGCATTAATCAAGCTGAGGGTGAAACTTCTAGAAGAAGATGGAGATCGAGTCCAAATGATCTGAGCCATTGATTAGAATCTAATATGGGTCGTTGATTACTCAACTGGAGGATTATAAGAAGGACTTCGATGGGCATTTGGAAAACACATCAGAGAGAGATCAAGAGATTAAATTTCTCATAGAGGGCAGCACAACAGTGGCTAGAGAATCGATTGAAGAGATTTCTTGCCGTGAGGGGCAAGGATAGTTTCTAGAGGGAAGTTTTCCTAGTCCAAAGATTACAAGGCAGAGAGGGCAGAAAGACGTCCAGAGAGGCTGACACAAGGCCACATAGAACTACGTTGTGGCAATGCAGAGCTTCAGAGGGAGATCGAAATTTTGCTGAGGAACAGTCAAGATTTAGTGTCGGAGCTGGGGTGTGAGACCAGGAGGCCAGAGAGCTGAAGTTTCCAGCCAACAGAGGATCAGAAGGAGGTGCAACACAGTCCCAGCTGCAGTGACGCAGTGACTACGTGGGAGTGACACAGAACTATGCAGAGGTAGCGCAAAGGCTCATCTCCAGTGCAGATCAGTGTCGGTTCTTCCAATGACAGGGTGAGATCATCTCACTATTTTTTTGCCTAGTTTCTCTCTGTATCGCATAGCCAGTTGGGCATCCAACAAATTGTATTCAGAAAACTACTGCTTAATAATAAAAACCCTCAGCTGCTGCACTGGTTTTCCCGCATTGGGTTTTTCCTGTGAAAATTCCTACACTAAAAGAAACCCTACTACAACGAATCTGAATCCACTTCACCTACTTGATTTTTAAATTAAATTCATCAAGTTATTATTCTGAATACTGAAGCAAATTACTTCTGCAACCTACACTAATTAAATATTTGATCTCATGAAACAGAAAATAGAGCAAAGAACAAGATACATAGGACACTTATTTTTGGACACAATAGTCCCCGGAAAAACCCAATGTGGGAAAACCGGTGCAACAGTTCTGAGGGTTTACTATTATGCAGGAGAAATATCTGAATACAAATCTAGAATGCTCATCTAGCAATCCTTTATAGAGAAAATATTGGCAGAAAATCTGCGTGAGTTTTACCTCGCTTCGCTCGGCATAATTTTGGCTGATCCAACACAAGACTATCTAACCCCAGCTATTTCTTCGTTGGCTCTGCATCAGCCCTGCATCACCTTCTTTGTCCTTTGCGTCAGCTCTCCCGGTTGTTACGGCACTTCCTAACAGTTTCAGCAATTCTCGGTAGTTTCAGCTATTCTGGCCGTTCTGGATTCTGCGTGACAGGAGCTTTTCTACTTCAGCGCTCCCAGCTACTGCGTTGCCTCTGCATTAGCTCTCATGGCTGTTGTGGTGCTTCTCTGCAAGCTCTCTCTGCCTCTCTGACAGTATTCTCCGGAAGTCCTTTCAGATTCTCACTGCCCCTCTGCTGCAGAATTATCATTTAGTTCGAATTTCTCAGCTTCCTAGCCCCAGAAATCGAACTCTAGATCAATTCTCTCCCTCTGTGTGTGTTTCCAAATGAACCCCAAGCCTCCATTTTATACTTTTTCTGTTTAGTCTTCAACGGTCGAGTTTAAGTTTCTAATCAATGGCTAATATTAAAAGATGACTTGATCCGCCTTCTAGATCATTCTCACCCATATTTTTATTAATACTCATTAATATTTTAATTTCCCAAAGTTTAGATTTAGGAACTCCATTTAAAATATTAATTATTTTAATAAAATACAATCCGGGTGGAATTTCACCAAACGATTTCTGGGTTCTTTAGAACTCATGTGTCTTAGCCTCTCCAACAATTTTCAAGGCTAGAGCACTTCCGATGCTACCAAAAACTAACACTCCCTCTTAGCGAGGAAAGTGCTCTAGCAACAATGTCCACCTACATGTTGCTCTGTTTCTGAAGCACCTCTTTTCTGCACTGTTGCTGCCACCAACATTGTGCTGCTACAGCAACTGTACTGCGGCCCATGACACTGCCACTGCCACTGCCACTGCTGCATCTGTATTACAACTCCCTCTCAAACGCTGCATCTACTATGCTTGCTAGCACTGCCACTGCTAACACTGCATCCGTACTGCAACTTAGTTGCTGAGAGAAGCAACTGAAAAACATCCAACATTAACTGAACTTAACTGTGTTCAGCATAATACAATGAATGTTGGAATCTGACTGTTGTTGATTTTGACACTCTGAATCTTCTGCGCTGGTGCTGAACTCCTACACTATGCCAACTGCACTACTGCCAACCTTGCTTTGCGTTGATCAGTTTTTGGTCCTCAGCTACTGCATCTGTCCTCCAAACACTCTACTACATCATCTAACACTAAGTCCATCTCACTATTGTTGAATCTTGGGCTCCCATAGCAAGGAATTGATCCAAGAGGTGGACTCCTCAAGGATCCTACCCACATGTAGTCCTCCCGACTACAGCTCAATATCGCCCTATCTCCCTCCTGGATATGCGCGGGCACTCATGGCATACTCTTCCTCGTCTCTCTTCACAGTTGCAACCTTTGGATCATGCTTCTCATCCTTATCCTTTTGCTTCAAAGGACATCGAGATGCAAAGTGACCCATCTCGCCACATCTGAAACATTTCACCTTTGAAATTTCCTTCTTCTGCTTCTGCTTTTGTTGTTCCTTCGATTCTATAGTTGCGTTTTCCTCCTCCTCCTTCGTCTTTGTGCCACTCCCACTGCTGCCATTGAAGTTGATCTTCACTAGGTCCCTCCTTAACTCCTCCTGTTGAAGAGTCGCCCACATCTCCTCCCATGAAGGTAGTTTTTCTCTGCCCAATATCCTTTGGACAAAAACTTGCCATTCATCCAAGACTCCATTTAGGGCTATCCTCACCATCGCGGTACGCTGAGGAGTGAACCCCATGCAGTAAGCTGGTCTCTAGTGTCATGAAGACGTTGAAGATAGGGGTTCACCCCTTCTCCTTTCTGCATCAAAGTCTGCTACAAATTCTACTCTAAATACATCTTTCGTTGTTCGAAAGAGCCTTCATATAGTGACGACAAGGCTTCCCACATCTCTCGGGTTGTATCCTTGCCCTGCAAGTGTGAGACCACATGATCTCGAACTCCATCGAGAATGAGCCTCTTTGCCTTCCCCTGCTCGACCTTGTACTTCTTCTTTTGATCGTTGTCAGCAGGAACAGCTACAACACTTTTGACATAGGCCTCGAGATCATATTCCTCCAGAACAGCTAAGATTCTGGTCTTCCATATGACATAGTTGGAGGCTCCGTCCAACCTGTCCTAATCTCTGAGCCCATGCGATGCCATCTCACCCAACTGTCGAACTGACTCCTCTAGTCACTGCTTAGCACTGCTCAGCTGCTTAGCAAGTGAGAAATTCGAACTTTCTAGCGGAAAGTTCTCTGAGGAGAAAATTCCCCTTCTACATGTCTTCGTTCTTTTCCAGCGGATTTCTACCCCGACAAAAACTGCACCCTTCAAGCACTGCGCTGAGGCTCTGCGTCACTCCCTCTGCCTTCGCAAACTCACGAACTAGAAATCGTACCTCTTGGTCGTCTCACTCAGAGAGAGATTTCCTCGGATCTACTTCCCGACAAGGACTGCGCAATTTCTTCAAGGGGATTCGAATTGCTGCCAAGTGCAACTTTCGGCCCCCTACCTTTTCACTATTTTGCTACAACAATCTTATCTCTTTCATAACAGTGATAAAATACGCTCTAAATTGGCATAAATCAACTCATAACTTGCTTAACATCCTAAGGAATTAATTGAATTCATTGGACATTTTGTTTTAAGTTAAATTGTATGATTTTGATGACTAGTATCTCTGCATAGCAAGTGCAATCAGATCTGATTTAACATTGATAAAACACATTTTAAGAAGGCTAACTCACTCATAATTTTTATTGGCAAGTTTGGTTTGGCATTTTGGCACATTGGTAGCTCATTGTTTTCATAATTATATAACCAAATTCGGATATCATAAGTAGCATAAAAGTTAGTCTTGTTTATGTTCTAACTTGTTCATTGTAGAAAGACTTTGCTTATGAACTTGGGGATCTAACATTTTCTTGTCTCTGATAAGTCCATTTATAGTCTCTAAAGATCATTAACTTTGCACATAAGCTCACCCACTAAAAGAACTTTAAAATCTCAAGTGGCGTCTTGTTGAAAAGTTTGAGTTGTCTCTTATCTAATTGGCATTTGAGTAACCTATTCTAATTGTGCATCACTGGGCAATTTGTGATCTAGAGCATTTGAGAATCTATTTGGTTGTTCTGACATCTAAGTGTTCTTAATCTAATCAAACATCTTTTGAATAATTGGCATTGTCTAAAGAGCACAATCTTGTTATGAAATCATCATTGGAATTGTCTTAAGTGATTGTTATTGGCATCTTGTATCGGAAACCATTGGCTAATTGTTAAGTGGATAAGTACTATAAGTTTCCTTAATTGCTATCATTGTTATCTCTTGTTGATATCTTGATGTGAGAAGATCTCGTCTATTGTTGGCACGTGTATCATTAAGCACTTGTCTTGTTTAAGATTGTCTTTCACTTCATTATTAAGTACTCTTGCTATAAGGTAATCAACATTAAGTACTTAAAGAACATTAAACAATCTTAACTCAAGATTCACTCATAACCTTGCATCTCATCCTAAGCCAGTCTTGCATTAATAACATACCTCCAACATAAGCTTGGTTGATAGAAATAATAGGACCACCTTTCTCAAATTAGCTTGAGGAGCTTAGCACCTCTTTAGTGGTTAACACAGTGACCTTGTAGTGGTCAGAGCCACAATCTCTGCAGCACCGAAGGCATCGGGTTGTTGGAAAATAGGGGGAGGCATCGTTAATCAAGCCTCTACTTGCTTCTCGTTGGCTTCCATCCCACAACCTACTCTAGAGACTGGTTCCCAAACAGTTAAGAGGAAGGTTATACTTAGAATAGGCATTTAACTTAAAATCAATCAAGATTTTGCATCTCACCTAGCTTGTAGGATTTGCACATCATATAGAATAGTTATTCATTTAAGCAACGATTGTCCATCCAGTTACTTGGCATTTAATTGGTAATAAGCAAGAAGTTGACTCCATAAGGCACTGGTCTCACAATTCAATCTAATCTAATCTTTTAATCTTGCTAAAATTAACCAAGTAGCTAGGCCACTCAATCGTGTCTCCCGAACTTGTTGGTTTCCAACTTGTCCTTCATCTTCACATTTCCATAGGGACTAACCCCCATAGTTTGTTGTTGGGAGACAGCTAGAATGGAGAGGTCGGGGATCAGAGTGACAACCCTCGAACCGAGTTGTTGTCGTAGTGCCTGTACAATTTGAGCGACAAGTCATTATGCAAAATTGAAGAAATTAGATTAAAGGCGAAGAATGATGTTGGGTCAAATGAACAAACACAAGCATATGCAGCGACAGCAAGGAAGAAAAGAAAATTTGGGAAGTTTGAGCCTCGAAAGAAATTTCAAAAGAAAATCAACATGTCAAAGATCCAATGCTATGAGTGCAATGAATATGAGCATCTCAAAAGGAATTGTCCTAAACTCAAGAAGGACAACAAGAAGAGAAAGCAAAGGAATGAAACCCATATCACCAAAGAAGTAGAAGAACCGAAAAAGAAGAAGACAAAGAAGGAAGAAGTGATAGACCTCCACTATTAGAAGGTCTCTCACATACTTAATCTATTTTCAAGTGCATAAAAGTTAGCAAGAAAAAGTAGGAAGCATCACAAGTATGATAGGATGCTTTAGAGATTGGGACGATATCATCATAAAGGCATGAAAGGATAGTAGAGGTAGAAGTTTATATGGCTGAAGCAGTCATCTCACATGATAGAAAGAAAGTAGCTCATGACATCATCATTAGAATCATTGAATGATAATCAAAATAGCGGTCTATATGGCTGGAGAAAGTCATCTAGCAAGATAGAATATCATCATACATCATTATCATTAGAAAGAAGCATTTGCAGAATGAGGAGCATCAAGATCCTCCATTGGAATCTTTGTTAGAAGATTCACCTCTACTTAGAAGAAGCCAGTGCCTCGTAGATAGTTTACATTTCACCTTGAGTGGGATCCACAATTTAGAAGGACGATAGTATGATGACAAAAATGTGCAGCGTGTCAAGGTGGCTGAAGTACTTTCATCCTCAAGCAAGGAAAGAAAGTTGCTAAAAGGAAGTCTAGATTACCAAAAGAAGGAAGAGGTATGTATACATATTTGATAGATAAAGTCATATCATCATATACGTGGAGATAGAATGGTTGAATGCTCTATCTCGTGAGCATGATTGAAGAAGAAGGAACTCTTCCTTATGAATGATACATAAAGGTATGAAGACAATGTACCTTGAACTCTTCTACATATTGACAAGATGAAATCAACATAATATGACCTCATGAAGAACATGAGGTGGTTGGCAACTATGGTTCCTCTAATAAAGGAACTATGTATAGAAGATCATGTGGAAGCAATATTTGGAGAAGATGAAAGAAGAGTTCGTGAAAGATGTATCTATAGATAAAAGATCAACACCTGATGACTAGAAGGATTAGCTATGACATCTCCATGAAGAATGTATGAAGACCCTGATAAAGGTAGAAGAACCTTGGTAATGAATGTCTTGGAGATGGATTCATACATATGCAGGATGTTGATGCCGCAAGAAGCCGATGTCATGACGAAAGGCCATCATAAAAAGGTAACCTTGATTTGATGTTCATTTTGCTTTTTGAAAACATTTGGTTTGGGTTGAAACAGGGCTATTGAAAGAGGGTTGTAGAAGTCACCTACAACTAGTATTCATGAGCTTGGATAGAAGATCCTGAAATAAACATGACTTGGAAGAGGTAGGTGTATGAAGGATAGCAAGATGTGAACTAGAAGGTTACTTCCCGATGAAGAGAAGGATGACATGATTATTGGTTCAACATTAAGTTTCGTTGAAAGGAAGTGATGGAGAAGATGGTCGATGCCCTACAAAGAAGTTCTAGAAGAAGATGGCTCCATGATGAAGACATTGAAGTTCATCCATGAAATGATGCAGAAAGGAGGAGCTCTACAAACATATGATAGTACCATAATCTTCACTGAAGAGCAGATAGTTGTTGTTGTGAACAAGTCCCTAGTTAAGAGGGAGCTTAGGTATATTCCTTTTATAGGAATGAGTGGATCCTCCCTAGTTGAGAGGGAGAGATAGACACATCATTCTTGTCTTTATGTTATGAAGAAAGACCAAAGGATTGGGTAAGCATCTGGTTTCTGATACTCTTTGAAGATGAGGTTAGGCATCCAACAGGTAAGAGTAGTCGAAAAGGAAATTCCTTGAGGACGTGTTAATCCAAGACAAGAATGGTCCTAGAAGGACATACCTTGGGAACATCTGGATGGGGTATGTACCTTGAGGCACAATGATGAAGGCGTCTATAAATCATTTGTCTCCCCAGCATTGTGCTCTAATCTTGTGGAGAGATAGAGTTGTTAGTCAAGGCCTTGCTATGTGACAATGTTGGTTGATATGATGAGATGCACTGATATAAGTTGATATGATAGCTTATGAAATGGCTTACCAATTTGACTCTTCTTATGAGAATGTCCAAGTACCTTGTATGTATTATGAATACCTCCCTAGTTAAGAGGGAGTGTTGAAATAGGTAACTAGCTTCGGTCTTCATAAATATGAAATGCACTCTTGATTCTTGTATATTGTAAAAAGAAAGAAAATTACTACTATTATTTTTGTAGCATGGGTTTCATGCTCAAGGTCAATTTTATTTGTAGGTCGAGCACTCATTGAGTACTTCTAGGGTTTGTCATAGAGTCAAGAAATCAATTGAGTCATTGTCATATATAAAAGACCCCATTGGGCACTTTGTATCATGTAAATGAAATTTATTTGAGTCATAAAATGTATCAAAATTCCTCCAAGGCCAAGTCGTCCAACACAATGACAAGTCGGCCTCATGAAAGGATTGTTCGACCTCCATAAGAAGCCTATATAGAGAGAAGTACTCGGCCTCATTAAGGAGAATCCAACAAGTTCGATCAAGGAAGAAAAGGAGACATAAAAGTGAGTGAAGCGGAAGGAGCAATAAAGAGACAAAAAGCTAAATTGAAATCTGAGTTTTTGGGCCACCTTCCCTCACACGTGCGAGGACAACTAGGGCACATTTTGTTGCTACATAATAGAAATTACAGTCACCTTAAGGAGCCAAAAGTTGGGGTCAAAAGGATATAGTTTGTAGGATGAGTCATCAAGGAAGGGAAAGTACGCCAAGTGAAGGAGAAAGAAGCCAATGTTAACCATCTTTCCTCACATGTGTGAAACTAGGGTTTCTGAACTCAAGTCAAAATTGCAAGCATAATTGCAAGTCCGAAATTTTGGTCGAAGGAGAAAGTTGCAACAGCTAGAAGGCAAGTTTGACTTGGGTTGAATTTGTGAGAAGCAAGTTCATCAAGAAGAGGTTTCACTTGGTCTTGGAGGAGTCTTCGTCAAGGGTCATAGGTCTTGGAATTCGTCATTTGAAGATTCTATAAGAAGAGAAAAATTCTTGTGGGTTTTCCTCTCAAGAGGAGAGGTTTTGGCCCTGGCTAGCAGCGTACATTTTGTGTCCACTTGTCTCATTGATCCTCATTGTTTGGTAGTTGTTTGATGATAAGACCATAATAATAGTCAAGTAAAAGAAAAAGCCAACTACAAGTACAACAAGTTAAGTAAAAGAACATCACAAGCAGTTATCAAATTATGAGAAATACCCTAATCTAGCTGCCCCTTGATTTCTCAACACTTCATTATCCAATTTGAGAAGCTTGACCCTTAAACAATGGTTAAAACAAGTGACCTTGCAGTGCTCTTGTGGTCGAGTCCCTTGTATGTGAAAATTCCTACACTCTAAAGGAACCCCTACTGCAGCAAATCTGGATTTACTTCACCTACTTGATTTTTAAATTACATTCATCAAGTTATTCTTCTGAATACTGGAGCAGATTACTTCTGCAGCCTACACTAATTAAATATTTGATCTCATGAAACAAAAAACAGAGCAAAGAACAAGATACATAGGACACACTTATTTTTTGACACAATAGTCCCTGGAAAAAACAAATGCGGAAAAACCGGTGTAGCAATTCTAAGGGTTTATTGTTATGCAGGAGAAATATCTGAATACAAATCTAGGATGCTCATCTAGCAATCCTTTACAGATAAAATACTGGCGGAAAATCTGAGTAAGTTTTACCTCACTTCACCCAGTAGAATTCCGGCTGATCCAGCACAAGACTGGATAACCCCAGTTATTTCTACGCTAGCCCTGCATAGGCTCTGCGTCAACCCTGTGTCAGCTTCTCTGCCCTCTGCGTCAACTCTCCCAGCTCTTCTGTGTTGATTTGGGGTAGCATCGGATGTGCTCTAGCCACGAAAATTGGTGGAGAGGCTAAGGCACATGAGATCTCCAATACACGGAAAGGGTTTGGGCGAATTCTAAACAGTTTGGGAGATATTAAAATAATTAATATTTTTAATGGAGTCCCTAAGTCTAAACTTACGGAAATTAAAATATTAATGTGAATTAATATAAAACTGTGTTATAATGGTCCAAAAGTCATGGATCAAGCCAAATCTAATCTTAGCCATTGATTAGGGACTTAATCTCGGTCGTTAATCTGTCAACGAGAAAAGTATAAGAGGAGGCTTGAGGGTCACTTGGAGAACACACCAGATGATCAGTCCTTCTATTCTCTAGAGCAGGATTTGCTAAGAGAGATAGAATCAGTGATCGAAGTTGTAGCTGAGGGGTAGTGAGTACAAAGAGACAGAGAGGTAGAGATAATGTCGAGAGATCAGCGCAAGAGCCAGAGAAAGTGACGCAGAACCAGCCAGGGCTCACACAGGGCCACGTAGAGGCAGCCAGGAGTTGCGCAGTGCTTCAGAGAGGTCAGCGTTGCTGATGCAGAGGGCCAGAAGGCTAACGCAGGGCTAGCACTGGGCAGAGAGAGGCTGACACAATCTAGAATGGTAGACGTTGGGGTTTCTGGGGCAGATTGGAGCTGAGGAGCTGCCGAAGGGTTTATCTAGGGTTTCAGTCGAGACATTTGTCTCAAACTGAGAGGTACTACTGCCAAGGGCATTCTCTGTTGGGTAAGCCGGATTTGGCACCTAGATTGTACTCTAAAATTGCTTAATAAGAAAACGCTCAGATAGTTGCACCGGTTTTCCCGCATTGGGTTTTTCGGGGACATTGGTCCAAAAATAACGGTGTCATTGTGTGTGCTTGTTTTTGTTTCCTTCAGTTGATGATCTGTAATATGTTAAGCAAGCACTAGTGTTTATTTTCAGTATTTACATTGTAAATAACTTGTTAAGTAACGGAACAAGTAGGTAGGAATAAATTAGTAAAGTGCATGGAGGGTTTCTAACTGGTAGACTTAGAAACTTCAACATGGTATCAGAGCATGGTTGCAGATCACAGGAGAACTGAGGACATCAGTCGAGCGGAGCAACAGCAGCAAAAAACAATTGTCCCGAGTGACAGAAGCTTTTTCCTAGAAAAGCAACAACAAGGGAAGGGTGACGCAATGCCTACGTCATCAAGGGTTAGCCAGGAAGAAGCAGCGCAAAGGCCAAGGGAGGCAAAGGGAGGCTCACGCAGAGCCACGCAGAGGGTCAGAGGGCTGTGACGCAGTTGCCTGAGGAGGCTGAGTTGTTGGTGCCAGGATTGCACAGAGCCTAAGAGCTCTCACCTTCAGGTTGCTGGGGTTTAGGAGGTGTGGAAAAGTTGCAGAGTGGAGCTGGTGGGGTACTGTAGTCAGAACAGTACCTGACAGGGCAAGGTTAAGGAGGAGGGAGTTGCTACCGAGGGTTTCCAGCCGAGAAATCCGAATCAGTGGTGCGGTTGCACAAACGATCAAAGTAGGGGGCATCTCGACATCGGCAAAAGGATTTCCAAGAGGGAAATCGACACTCAGAGGGAGTCACATTAAGAACTTCCAGGAAATTCCTAGCATGCTCGCTGCCCTAGAAGAGATGCTACTAGGTAAACTCGATCAATTGATATTGGTTCACTGCAATTGATTTGAGAATAGCCCATGGTGTGTACATGTTGTAGAAAAGAATCTTGGGCAAGTGACTCAGCTAACTAGAATATCGTTTGCCTGAAAATCATGCGATATTCGCGATATTTCGCAAAATATCGCCAATATTATCAACACTGCTTATCATCATTAATAAAGAGTACACATCATCAACATCATAGAGTACGCATCATTCATCAATAAAGATTCAACATCAACATCCTCGTGGAGTCCATATCATCATCAACATTAAAAGAGTTCACATCATTATCAACGAGTCCATATCATTAACAAGGAATAAGGGTTAGGTTTATTAGACTTAGATTTTCTTCTCCAGACCCAACCTAGGGTTTTACAAATCATAGATAGTTAGTGTTAATTGAAACAACAAAAGAAACACAAGATACTTATCTTTTGAGCTCCCTCTTAATCTTTAGTCCTTTTACATTCACCCTACAAATCAACTTTAACAACAAGATGTCAAATCTTCTTAAGCAGAAGCAAACAGGTCCAGGGTTTGATTCATAAGCCCTAGGCTTTCTTCTCCAAACCCTACCCAAGGTTTACAAAACAATCCAATGTCAGTAATAATTAAAACAATGAATGAGATACAAGATACTTATCTTTTTCTGATCAAGACAACTCCCTCTTGAATCCAACCTTAGAACTTTTTTTCAAGTAATTTAGATAGCTAGAATGAGTGTTCAAATCCAGAATCATTTCTCCTATGCATTATATTTAAAGATGGCTACTCTAGATCAGCAGGAGATGCATGATGTCTTCTACTTCTTTTATGATCATCATCCCTTTCATAGTCATCTCTTCAATTCCTTCAAGGACATTGAGTTTGATAATAACCATAAGCTTGACAACAAAAGCATTGAATATTGGACAGATTTGTTTTGTCTTTTCTATCTCTTCCATCTCTTCTATCTCTTCTATCTAGAGAGGGAGTGTTGAAAAGTAACTAGATTCGGTCTTCATAATGACATGTGTAATTGTGATTTTATGTAATTGATGAAAAGAAGAAAAATAAAATTATTATTATGCTCGTCTCATGAGTTTCATGAGCAAGGAATTTTATTTTTAGTAATGGCTCTCATTGTGAGCCTTTAGGATTTGTCATCTAGTCATAAAATTCAATTTGAGTAGATGTCATGTATGAAAGACCCTTCTTGGGCATATTATATTTGTATGAGTCAATGAATATGTCAAGTAGCCCTCCAAGACCAAGCACAAGCATTAACCTCAATTTGGCTTCAAAGTGGAATTAGTTGTCTCCTCCAATAGTCATGTCGCCTCACCTACATGTCAGGTCAGCTAATTACCTTGGGAAACAACTATAAACAGGAGCGCTCGACATCATTTCAGAGGCAGATTTTCGGTCATCCCAGTCTGAAGTGCGAGGTGCAGCAAGTCTGAAATAAAACAGTGAGAAGGTGATAAAGAAGGAGCCTAAGAACCAGCGAAGAGAGAGGAAGAGGTTGTGAAGTATTTCAGTATTGTTTTGGGACTATTTTGAGCTAAGGAATCTCCACACATATGAAGTTTCAGAATTGTCTATTGCAGCAAGGAGTTCGAGAAGGTTACAAACATCAAAAGATAACCAAGTTGGGTGAAGGTCAAGTCAAAGGCAAGCCAAATCAAAAGGAAGAAGTCCCCCTCTAAAGAGAGGCATGTTAAGGGTCTAAGGTAGTCAACTACACGATTAAGGGTTTCTGGTTTGGAACCAAAAGTTGTAGAACTAAATCAAGTGGTCGAAATTCAAAAGGCAAGCTGAGAAATAGAAGAAGCAAAGGGGTTTGACTAGCGTTGACTCAAGGAAGAGGAAGAAGGCTTTGTGTCTTGGTCTTGGAGTGGCAAATAGGTCAAGGGTCTTGGTCTTGGTATTCGTCAATTGGAATCTCTATAAGAAGAAGAATTTATTCGGGTTTTCCTCTCAAAGAGTGAGAGGTTTTGGCCCTGGCTGATAGCCTATATTTTATGTCTCTTGTCTCTTTATGGTTTATGCATTGGTAGTTGTTTGATGAAGAAGAACACTAATAACTTAAGTAAAAGAAGATCCTAATCTAAAGAAGTAAAAAGCACTCACAAGCAATTACTAATAGAAAAGAAATCACATAATTTATATGCCCTAGATTTCTCAACATGGTATCACAGCTAAGGTGACAAAGTCAAAGAAGGGTGTCTTATCAAGGGACACTCAAGAATCAAATCTCAAGGAAGGCATCAAAGCAAAGATCATCTTAAAGTCAAAGGAAGCATCATAACCCTAGATCAAAGAAGTCTACAAAGAAGTATTGGGATCATCATCAAGAGGAAGAAGGCCAAAACCCTACATCTACTCAAGTTAAAGTGTTTTGAAGACTATTCATCCAAAGGAAGCTAGATCAAAAGGCGGTGTCATCTCACTCCCTGTGGGATCAAGGATCATTCTTGAAGAAAACTACCTTCATCAAGGAGAAGTTTTCTATCCTCTATATCATCATCAACATCAAGGAAGCAGCAAGAAGAATGAGCATCCTATCAAGTAAGTATATTTATGTCCACATCTGAATATGTCAAAATGTCTTTTTGCAAGGAAAGCAACAAACTGGTTGGGGCTTCAAACTATCTTGCATGGAAGAAAAGCACAGATCTAAATCTCATTGAAAATGAGGTTATGGAACATGTCAAGGTTCTATCACTAAACCAAGAGAGAAAGATGCTCAAGCTCTTGCCAAATATATGAAAGGGGAAGTTAGGGCTCAAAAGATTCTCATAGAATCCACCAAGGATCCCCTCATCCCATATGTATCTAAACTCGAAACTTCAAAATAAATCTGTGACAAACTGGTAGAGTTGTATTCCGTAAGCACTGTTAGAGAAGTCATCTCATTAAGGCAAGAACTCTACAAGCTGAAGATGTCAAGGGAAGATGGAATAGCCTCATACTTTATGAGGATATCTAAGATCCGGGATCAACTACAAGATCTGGGAGAAGTCATGTCTGATAGTGAAATGACTACAGTTGTATTAAATGCACTATCGGAGGAGTGGGATAACTTTACTTCAAGTATTTATGGGAATAAAGAAGCTACTCCATTCCAAGATCTATGGTCACTATGCAAGATTGAAAAATCTAGACTAAAGGCCAAATCTGATGTGGGAGCAGGCAAGAAAAATCAAGCTTATGCTGTAATGACAAGGAGAAAGGGACAATTTGGAAAGTTTGGTCCTCAGAAAAAGAGGAAGAACATGGCTAAAATTCAATGCTATGTGTGTCAGGGATATGGGCACTATAACAGAGATTGGCATAAGGTCAAAAAGGACAACAAGACAGGAAGAGAAGAAGCCCATATTGCCAAATAAGTAGAGGAAGTTGAAAAGAAGAAGTCCAAGATAGAGGAAGTAAGAGATCTCTACTATGACTGAGATAGTCTTCCTCACCTAAGTTCTTTTCAAGTTCCTAAGTCTTCTGTTGTAAGATATGGTTGTCATGATTCACTAAATGGGATGCATCAAGGCATCATAGAAGCATTGGAAGCAAGAACTTGGGACATCATCATAGAGAAGCATGGAAGATGGTTAAAATCTATGGAATTCAAGGATATAGCTCTTGGGAATCTCGTTGGAAACTTATGTGGCAATGTCATCTAGTACAAGGTTCATCATACATCTGTCAAAAGGAAATATCTGTTGATGGAGTCTGAAAAAGAAATAGACCCTTGAAAATATATATCTTTGGGAGATGTGTCGATATGTATCCAGGATGTTGATACAAACCAAAAAATGTCATGATGAAAGACCATCACAAAGGTAATGTTAATTTTAATGTTCATTCCTTTATTTTTGAACAAATATCTAGATGGGTTTATGCAGGGTTGCTAAGGGAAGATCTATGGATGTCTTCCATCACCGATGCACATGTAATAGTATGAAAGATCCTTAAGTAAACATGGCATGAAGAAAATAGCATGGCATGAAGGAAGGCTAGATATGGACCGATGGATCACTTTCCGATGATGGCATGGCTAACTCATGAATGAAATGGATAGATGGTTGGTGCCCTATGTAGAAGTCCCAAACATGAAGACTCCTAGATAACGAAAAGAAGTTCATGGCATCGTGAAGAGGAGTTCTTCAAGCAGCTGGTTGTCCCATCATGTCCACCTGAGGAGTTGTTGTAGGTCCCTAATTAAGAGGGAGTTTGGAAACAAGTTTCTTACTTGGAAGAAACTTGGAAATTCCTAAGCCAAGAGGGAGCTTAGGTAAATTCCTTTATTGGAATAGATATGTCCTTTCTAATTAAGAGAGAGAGATAGACACATCATTCTTGTCTTCACTTGGGAAGACAAAATGGAGGATTGGGTAAACATCTAGCATCCGATGCTCTTTAAAGATGTATTAGGGCATCCAAGATAAGAGTAGTCGTTGAAGACCGATATTCTTTGAGGAATGGGAATCCAAGATAAGAATAGTCCTACTGGAACACACCCTGTGAACCAGGGTGGGGTATGTTCTGAGAGAGATAATGATGAAGGGTGTCTATACATCATTGGTCTAGCCAGCATTGTGCTCAGATCTTGTGGATAGATAGAGTTGTTAGTTAAGGCCTTGCTATGTGACAATGTTGGTTGATATGATGCTAAATAGATGGGTTACCAATTCGACTCTTCTTATGAGAAATTCTTTAGATTGAGAATGACCAAGTACCATTATGAATACCTCCCTAGTTAAGAGGGAGTGTTGAAAAGTAACTAAGTTCGGCATTCATAATGACATGTGTAATTGTGATTTTATGTAATTGATGAAAAGAAGAAAAATAAAATTATTATTATGCTTGTCTCATGAGTTTCATGAGCAAGAGATTTTATTTTTAGTAATGGCTCCCATTGTGAGCCTTTAGGATTTGTCATCTAGTCATAAAAGTCAATTTGAATCTATGTCATGTATGAAGGACCTTTCTTGGGCATATTATATTTGTATATGAGTCAATGAATATGTCAAGTAGCCCTCCAAGACCAAGCACAAGCATTAACCTCAAGTTGGCTTCAAAGTGGAATTAATTATCTCCTCCAACAGTCACGTCGGCTCAACTACATGTCAAGTCGGCTAATTACCTTGGGAAACAACTATAAATAGGAGTGCTCGGCATCATTTCAGAGGCAGATTTTCGGTCATCATAGTCTAAGGTGCGAGTGATCTGTAATTGATCCAAGACAAACAATTAAGGTATTACAGACTCATGTGCATGGATGTGCCTATGTTATTTTATGCAACGGATCGATAAGATTGTGAAATACACAAACACTGAAGCAGTTAAAGAAAACATAACAGACAAACATATAAACACAACAAGTTTAATAAGGAGTTCACCCAACACTCCGAGGCTACGTCTCCTGGTCCAGCCTTCACTGGTGGCCTCTCTATTATGTTTTCAAAGCAGAGTTTTCACAACAGTGAGCTCAATTTGAGTCTCACACCGCAGATAAAAATCAGTAGGACTGTACCTGGATCCCCCAAGTCTCTGGAGTACACAAACTCTCCTTACTGAAACTCGACCTCTATTGGTCATCGTAGTATGAGCCCAATCCAAGACTCATACATGACAGGCATATACAGAGGAGTTCGCTTGAACCTCTCAAGCCTTCTCTGGAGCACACAGACTCTCTGACTCTCTCTGTCTCTGTCTGGCTCGATGCTGCCTTTGCTTCTGCAGGTCAGCTCGGCTTCTCGTCTCTGCTTCTCACTTGCTAACTCGCTTCCCTGCTTTCTCTGTCAGTTTGTGGCTTTAAAGCCAACTGCTTCCTGACTATTTGTTTCCGCTTCTCGGCTTCCTGATTCCCCGCCTTTGTCCGTCCAAATCCCTTCTTTCGGTGTTTACAGTCACTGCATAACGCTTCACAGGGAGGTGGCCACCTATTCTGTAACGGATGAGTGTGTCAGTTCTCTCGGACATGTTTGAATGGTCGTTATTTCCGTTTGCTCCAAGAATGCCCGCGAAACCGAATCTTTTGCCAACTCATCGTCCATGTCGGACTTCAAATCCCATGTGATCTTGCTCTATAACCTCGTCAAATCCGGTCACCCATCGGGATGTGTCTCCGCCATTGATCGGGCCCCCCCCAAATCCTACGGTTGTCGCTCATATCGGGCGGTTGAGTAGCTCGATGGTTACCCGCCCAATGTGAGCGGTTTTCTCTCTCTTCCGCTGGACGTGTGGTAATCGATGTGTGGCATCGGGCGGGACTTGGCTGAAACCACTTACCGCCTCGAGCCCTTCCGATATCCTGCCGGTTTTGTGGAATCCCGCCTCTGACGGAATCGGCGCGATATCCGTTACATTTTATAACCTTTCGAGTCCAGGCGCTCGGGGCTTTTCCTTCTTGAGGGGTTTGCCCAGCGATCAGAAACCACCCCTGTTTCTCGAAAAGGCCTCCCGTTTTGCTAATTCGTGACAGCGCGCATTACCATGGGCCGACGGTCTGCACGCTTGACCGAGGGTCCTCGTTGCTCCGCGCTGATCACAAATTGCAACTGTTACGAGGATATCTCTGATAAGCTTGACCTTCATAAGACTTTGAAACTTGGCATAATTTTAAGAGTTCATGAAAACTTAGAGTGTGTTCTAGGATCCAATTTGGATCACGGCCTTCCCACTGAAAAAGCTTTTGGACCACCAAAAGTTGGTTTTTAAGCATCAATCAAGTGAGGGTATAGATTCCTCGCTTGCCCAATTTCTATCCATCTTGCACTGCTTGGTTTTGAACCTTTGAGCCCAATCCTAAGGTACTCAACATCCCCTCTGTGCGTAGTTCTCACCTTTCTGTCCAGAACTGTATCTTCCTGCAATTCATTGAGATATTCAGGCAACAGATCATCAATAGAAGGCAATTGACTCTGCTCTTCGGGATCTTCGATCAATGAAGGTTCAAACAGTCTCAAGCTTTCTGCATTAACTACTGAATAGATGTGCATGTAAGTTGGCAAATCAAGGCGAAAAGCATTCTCACCAATTTTCTCAAGTATATTGAAAGGTCCATACCTTATCAGTTTTAGCTTCTTACCTTCACCTTGCATTCTGTCTTTGTTGATATACAACCAGACTTGATCACCAACTCAGAAACTATGCTCAGTTTGATGCTTATTATGCCTTGCCTTGTACTTGGCTTGGCTCTTTTCCCGTTGTTCCTATACTGCTTGGTGAATCTCTTGGATTTGTTCAATGAACTTGGTTGCCTTGTCCACATCACTGTGTCCATCAACCACTATGTCTTTACCAAAGACAAAATCCAAGGGAGACCTTGGTATGAAACCAAAATAGGTCTCAAAAGGAGATCTCTGTATAGAAGAATGTTTAGCTTGGTTGTAAGCATGTTGCACATAACACAGATGTTCATCCCAAAGCTTAGGATGCTTGATGCAATAGCCTCTGAGCAAGTGGATCATTGTCCTGTTGACCACCTCCGTTTGGCCGTCTGTTTGTGGATAAAAGGTTGTGCTCTTCTTCAATCTAGTGTCCATCAATTCCCAAAGACTAGACCAAAATTTCCCAATAAATCGGGAATCTCGATCAGATACAATGGAAGTGGGTAATCCAAAATGAACCCATACATGCTGAAAGAACAACTTTGTTGTTTGTTCAGCTGTAATCTGTTTGTTACAAGGTATTAAAATACACATTTTGCTGAACCTATCCACAATAACATATAAATAGTCATGACCTTTTCTAGATTTAGGCAGTCCCCCAACAAAGTCCATGGAAATACTTTCCCAAGGATGAGAAGGAACTGGTAATGGAGTGTATAACCCTAGTTTTCTATTGTTGGGCTTGCTTTTAGCACACATAGTACACCCTCTTACATATCTAGAAACTGTCTCATTCATTTTTGGCCAATAACAAAATCTTTGCAGTTGTGCAACTGTTTTACTTACACCAAAATGACCTGATATTAGAGAAGTGTGTGCTTCTCGAATTATCTTTACTCTTTCAGTTTGAGGAATGCATAACTTTCCCAAATGATACAAGAGTTGGTCCTTAACATGATAATCCAATTCTTCTACTTGTTTTCCATGACTTAAAGTTGCGTATACATCTTTAAAATCTATATCTTGAGCATATTGTTCAATGTAACTTTCATGCAATACTGAATTATGCTTAAGTATAGTAGATGCATTTATGATTGGTCTGGACAACATATCTGCAACTTTATTGTGTATGCCCTTTTTATATCTGATGACAAGATGAAACTGTTGTAGAAAACCCATCCACCTATAGTGTCTTGATTGCTACAACTTAGTTTGAGAGTGTAAATATTGAAGTGGTTGATGATCAGTATGTATAACTATCTCTTTTCCCATTAGGTAATGTTTCCACTTTTTCACACTCTGTACTAATGCATACAATTCTTTATCGTATGTGGGATAATTAACTACTGTAGAATTAAATGTCTCAGAATGATAACATATGGGTTTACCGTGCTGCATCAACACTGCTCCCATGGCATAGTCATTGGCATCTGTTTCAATCTCAAAGGGTCTTTGAAGATCGGGCAGTGCTAGTACTAGTGTTGTACTAATATTTTCTTTTAAGGTGTCGAAGGCTTTCTGCTGTTTGCCTCCCCACTGAAACACCTTGTTCAATCCTGTTAAAGCATGTAAGGGAGCTGTAATCAAGGAAAAGTTAGAAATAAACTTTCTCCAATACTGTGCTGCTCCTAGGAAGCTTCTAACTTCTGTAGCAGATTTGGGTTTAGGCCAGTTTACAATGACTGCAACCTTAGAGGGATCTATCTTCAATTCACCACCCCCTACAATATGACCCAAATAATTCAAAGATGTTTTGCCAAATTCACATTTTGATAGCTTAACACAAAGATTTTCTCTTTTCAAAACATCTAGAGTCTGCTTTACATGCTTCAAATGTTCTTCCCATGTTTTACTAAATATAAGAATGTCATCTAAATATACAATGACAAAATCATCAATAAAAGGCCTGAGTACATCATTCATTACTCTCATGAAAGTAGCAGGAGCATTAGTTAAGCCAAAAGGCATAACCAACCACTCATACAATCCCTGCTTTGTTTTGAAAGCAGTGTTCCATGCATCTTGCTCTGCAACTTTGACATGATGGTAGCCACTATGCAAGTCCAACTTGGAAAAGTAAACAGCGTCTTTCAACTGATCTAATAGATCATCTATGCGAGGAAGGGGATAAAGATTTTTTATTGTTATCTTATTCAATGCTCGGTAATCAAGGCACATTCTCCATGAGCCATCTTTCTTTCTCACCAAGACAATTGGAGACCCACAAGGTGATGTGCTAGGTCTTATGAACCCTTTCTCGAGCAGCTCCTGTACCTACTTCTTGATTTCTACATTCTCTAGAGCGGACAACCTGTACATTCCGATGTTAGGCAATGGAGTATCTTGCTGCAAATTAATATCATGTACTATTTCCTTTTTGGGTGGCAGACCTTTAGGTTCTTGAAATAGTATATCATATTTTGAAACAACCTTTTCTAAATCAGCTTGCTATTTAGCATTATAGCCTTCAAATACATTGCTTTTATCAGGTTTCCTTTCCTTTACAACCATCAGTAAAAATTGCTTGCATGAATTTACAATTCTTTTCATCTGCCCTGAGTTTATGAGAGTGTAATTATTCTTGAGTTTATGAGCTCTTACAGTATATTCAATTCCATCTTTAACGAGTTGGTACTTGTTTTCGGCTCTATAGAAAATGGCTTTTCTATCAAACAAATAAGGACTTCCTAAAACAATTCCACATATATCCAAGGGAACAATATCTAACTCAACCTCATCTACAAATGCTGACCCAAAAGAAAATCTAAGTTTACATTGTCTAGTGACTTATAGCTTTGCTTTATCACATAACCAACCTAATGGATATGGCTTTTTGTGAGGTGTGGTTAGTAATCCCAGTTTCTTTACAATTGCTTCAGAAATTAAGTTTACTTGTGAGCCACTATCAAACAAAGTATCAATCTTTTGATGCTTGGAAATAACTCTAATATGAAAAAGCTCATGTCTTTTCCTCTCATTTTCTTCGTTATCAGTAGATTGTGCAAAATTACTAGTAGATGCTTCAGAATTTTTACCTTTTATACCTGTGGCTGCAATTGTTGTTTCATCCCCTGAGTCTGACCCCAAATCCTTCTGAATAGCTGCAGCAGTCTTCTTCTTTTTGCCATCGTACTTCTTGGGTTTCAGCTCCAGATGCAAAATCCAGCAGTGTTCATCATCATGCCCATCCTTCTTGCAATGAGTGCATGAAGGTTTGGTCTTTTGTACAGCATTTGCCTTCCTCTCTTTCCATTTCTGTTTTCTCTTTTCCTTGTTCTTGTTTGCAGTGGGTTTTGATGATCCCCCAACTTCTGGGTTCACATTCTTGCCTCTAGCCTCTAGATGTGTAGCCTGAACAGATACCTCATCTATGCTAGTGGGATTAAACATGAGAATGGTATGTCTCAAATAACTATGTAGACCACCTATATACTTCAGCAAAGTTTCAGGTGAGTCTAAAGAAATGCCTAGAATCAAAGCTCTTTTCCTAAATTCTTGGGTGTAACTTTGTACACTTTGCCCTTTCAATTGGCGAAGAGTTTGCCAACTCATCATAGCTTGTTGCATATAAGCTAGTGGATAGAATTGTTTTTTAATTGCAGAAACAAATTCATTCCAGGTAGAAAGAATTTTACCATGCTTCTTCAAATCAGCTTGTGTCCTGCCTTCCCACCATACCAGGGCAGTGCCTCCAAGGCGTAGGCTAGCCAGCTGAATCTTTCTCCTTTCTGAATCGATGTTCTACACTCTGCAATATACATCAATTTGTCTAATCCAGTTATCTAGCTTTTTTGCATTCAATTCTCCGTCATAAACTGGCAAATCAAACTTCACATCTAATTTAATCAAAGAAGATTTCTTCTTTTTCTTTTCAGGGCTTTCTTTGTGTGAAGAAGATGATGATGAAGGTGATGATGGGGGAGATGGTGGAGAGGGCTTCTCTTCTTTTCCTTTTCCTTTTGGGTGGGCAACTAGAAGAGGTTCTTCTACTCCTTTATCTTGTTTGGAGGTTGATGACTCTTCACCTCTACCTTTCTTAAATTCTCTATACATTTCTTCTACCATGGCTCTCATGGTCATGAAACTGTCCATGAACTGGGAGTCTGATTCCAAGGGACTTTCTTCTGACATTTTCCTCTTAGGGTAGACTCTTCCAATTTCTGGGTTAGCTTCAACCAACTCTCCTTCTCCTAATTTAAGCTTTGATCTAGTTATCATTCAACAAAAGAATCCAGCACAAGCTTGTCTAACCTTAGTAACCTAGAGCTCTGATACCACTTGATCTGTAATTGATCCAAGACAAACAATTAAGGTATTACAGACTCATGTGCATGGATGTGCCTATGTTATTTTATGCAACAGATCGATAAGATTGCGAAATACACAGACATTGAAGCAGTTAAAGAAAACATAACAGGCAAACATATAAACACAACAAGTTTAATAAGGAGTTCACCCAACACTTCGGGGCTACGTCTCCTGGTCCAACCCTTAGTGGTGGCCTCTCTATGCATGGATGTGCCTATGTTATTTTATGCAACAGATCGATAAGATTGCGAAATACACAGACATTGAAGCAGTTAAAGAAAACATAACAGGGAAACATATAAACACAACAAGTTTAATAAGGAGTTCACCCAACACTTCGGGGCTACGTCTCCTGGTCCAACCCTTAGTGGTGGCCTCTCTATTATGTTTTCAAAGCAGAGTTTTTACAACAGTGAGCTCAATTTGAGTCTCACACAGTAGATACAAATCAGTAGGACTGTACTTGGATCCCCCAAGTCTCTGGAGTACATAGACTCTCCTTACTGAAACTCGACCTCTATTGGTCACCGTAGTATGAGCCCAATCCAAGACTCATACATGACAGGCATATACAGAGGAGTTCGCTTGAACCTCTCAAGCCTTCTCTGGAGCACACAGACTCTCTGACTCTCTTTGTCTCTGTCTGGTTCAATGCCGCCTTTGCTTCTGCAGGTCAGCTCAGCTTCTCGTCTCTGCTTCTCACTTGCTAACTCACTTCCCTGCTTTCTCTGTCAGTCTGTGGCTTTAAAGCCAACTGCTTCCGACTGTTCATTTCCGCTTCTCGGTTTCCTGATTCCCCGCATCTGTCCGTCCAAATCCCTTCTTTCGGCGTTTACAGTCACTGCATAACGCTTCACAGGGAGGTGGCCACCTATTCTGTAACAGATGAGTGTGTCAGTTCTCTCGAACATGTTTGAACGGTCGTTATTTCCGTTTGCTCCAAGAATGCCCACGAAACCAAATCTTTTGCCAACTCATCGTCCATGTCGGACTTCAAATCCCATGTGATCTTGCTCTATAACCTCGTCAAATCCGGTCACCCATTGGGACGCGTCTCCGCCGTTGATCTGGGCCCCCCAAATCCTACGGTTGTCGCTCATATCGGGCGGTTGAGTAGCTCGATGGTTACCCGCCCGATGTGAGCGGTTTTCTCTCTCTTCCGCTAGACACGTGGCAATCGATGTGTGGCATCGGGCGGGACTTGGTTGAAACCACTTACCGCCTCGAGCCCTTCCAATATCCTGCCGGTTTTGTGGAATCCCGCCTCTGACGGAATCGGCGCGATATCCGTTACATTTTATAACCTTTCGGGTCTGGGCGCTCGGGGCTTTTCCTTCTTTGAGGGGTTTGCCCGGCGATCAGAAACCACCCCCGTTTCTCGAAAAGGCCTCCCATTTTGCTAATTCGTGACAATGCGTGTTACCATGGGCCGACGGTCTGCGCGCTTGACCGAGGGTCCTCGTTGCTCCACGCTGATCACAAATTGCAACTGTTACGAGGATATCTCTGATAAGCTTGACCTTCATAAGACTTTGAAACTTGGCATAATTTTAAGAGTTCATGAAAACTTAGAGTGTGTTCTAGGATCCAATTCGGATCAGCAAGGTACAGCAAGTCTGAAATAAAACAATGCAAAGGTGATAAATAAGGAGCCTAAGAACCAGCAAAGAGAGAGGAAGAGGTTGTGAAGTATTTTAGTATTGTTTTGGGACTATTTCGGGCTAAGGAATCTCCACACATACAAAGTTTCAGAACTTTTTGTTGCAGCAAGGAGGCCAAGAAGTTTACAAGCATCAAAAGGTAACCAAGTTGGGGTGAAGGTCAAGTCAAAGGGAAGCCAAATCAAAAGGAAGAAGTCTCCCTCTAAAGAGAGGCTTGTTAAGGGTCTAAGGTAGTCAACTATACGATCAAGGGTTTCTGATTTGGAACCAAAAGTTGCAAAACCAAATCAAGTGGTCGAAATTCAAAAAGCAAGCCGAGAAATAGAAGAAGCAAAGGGGTTTGACTAGCGTTGACTCAAGGAAGAGGAAGAAGGTTGTGTCTTGGTCTTGGAGTGGCAAATAGGTCAAGGGTCTTGGTATAGGTCTTCGTCAATTGGAATCTCTATAAGAAGAAGAATTTGTTTGGGTTTTCCTCTCAAAGAGTGAAAGGTTTTGGCCCTGGATGATAGCCTATATTTTGCGTCTCTCATCTCTTTATGGTCTATGCATTGGTAATTGTTTGATGAAGAAGAACACTAATAACTTAAGTAAAAGAAGATCCTAATCTACAAAAGGAAAAAGCACTCACAAGCAGTTACTAATAGAAGAGAAATCACATAATTTCTATGCCCTAGATTTCTCAACAGGGAGGAGGAGGTCTATTATGAGGGGAAGAATCCTTTCATGAAGCAGATTTAGGACCTTGTCTTTTACCAACACTTCTTTGGAATTTGCCAAAATTTGGTTTCTTCTTGTTTCCCTTAAAATGAGTTGCAAATGCTTCTACACTTGGATCTTCAATTTCTCCTCTAGAATAGAGTCTTGACTCTTCTTGAGTGCATGCTGCCCATAACTTGTCAAAAGTTGGATCATTCTCTCTTGCGCTAATATTTGAAGCAAATGAGTCCCATGATCTAGGGAGACCACCCAAAGCAACAACTACCAATTCTTTATCAGATACTTCTTCATCAATGGCTTTGAATTGGTCTTTGATTTGAGATATCTTGACAAAATATGATGCCACTATGTCATTCTTTGTCAACTTGATGTTACGAAGTTGGCCTCTTAGATTGATAGATTGATTCACATTATTGATGGTGTACAATCCAATGATGGCATCATACATTGCTTTAGCAGTCTTGTGTTCAGCAATATAGGGAATCAAATGATCCCTAACAGAATCTAATAAAATGCTTCTTTCCAAAATATCGTCTTCATGATACTTTTCCTTTCCTGCTTGATTAGATGGTTTAGTGACTTTACCTATGACAATTCCCAAGACATCGTTCCTTTCAAGAATGATCTCATCTCTTGGCTTCCATGCCCTGTACTTAGTGGCTCCTTCAAGCTTGCTTTCAGTATTCATGAATGAAGAATTCATAGTGAAAATGTAGGACAAAAGCCAAAAATCTTTTCAAATGCTCTTCAAGATGTTCTTCAAGTGATCTTCAAGTGCTCTTCGAGATGATCTCTCTGCTCTTTTCCTTCACCAAAGCTCTAAAACCATGTTGAATTTATAGTAGAGAGGTGACTAGTATAGTTTTTCACAATTGATAACTACTTCTATTGATGAAAATTACTTTTTCTTTATACTTTAGTCAACAAGTAGCTATACATGAAAAACTTCAACCAATAAGTCTTCAACAAGAGCAGTAAATAGAGATCACAGTAGACCATGAACAATAGACACATAGTAAGAGACAACAGACACCAAGATTAGGCTCACAGCCAGGGCAAAACCCACTAGGCAAAAACCCAAAAATTCTTTCCTTATGAGAGAGAGATTTTGTCCATCAATAATACATCTGAATGATCCACCAAATCCAAAATAACCAACAATGAGATACCCAAACAAAGTCTGCACAAAATAAAAGAGAGATTCCACTTCTATCCAATAAGATGATCTGCACAAGGAGGCTTGAGGTCACTGTAATAAAACGTTGAATTCCCACTATAATCACCAACCAACTGTGGAGAAGATACACCCAAAAGGCCATCGGTCAAATTTAGAATTGTGTCACAAAAGGAGAGTGAGCCTCTCTACAATTCTCGACCACAAATGAGGTAACAAATCAGAGATAGAAATGATTCCAAGTCATTGTAGCAACGAACCCTTGAAGATGATTCAAACCACAGTCAAAAGAACCTTTAAACTCTTCTTCGCACATGTGGATATGTCCTGAAATAGAAGGCCGAAATAATTGTGATTGCAGACCAAATTGATGTGCTTCATGGTGGCCAAAATATGGATGGGTGAACTCCAATTTATGGGTAAAGTGCGAGGGCTAATTAGCCCTAGTAGGGCTAACATGATATTTTCTCAAGGACACGACTTGTGGAGCTAATTGAGATGACTTGTAGATGACAAACAAACCAATTTCTTCTTTGTGTCAGTGCAATGAAAAATGTCGACCGAAGCTACAATATATTTCAACAAAAATTAGGTCAATGGGACTAAAGTAGGTCAATGGGACTAAAGCAGGTCAATATATATCCTGTTGAATACAACATGAGAGTGTTGTTGACCACTCAAGTGTCAACCAGCCTCTAAGCAAAGTATTTTTTTTTATGTTCAGAGAAGTCAGAAGTCCAGAAAATCATCATTATCTTTCAGCAAATTGTCACAATTATGCAACCCAAATTCTACAGCCCTACAGGGTCATGATGTAAAAATGTTTTTAGCATGTTTATAAAGACATGTAAAACATCTAGGTAGCTTAAGGTTTTTGCTAGAGAGTTTCACTCTAGGGAGTTTTTTTCCTCAGCTAATTATTTGTGTTTTTCAACGCTTAATAATTAGTTGAGTTTTTCTCCCAAGTATACCCCAAAGCTAGAGTGGGGCTTGATGGTGAGGTCTTAGGTGAGTCCTAGTGTATAGAGTCAATGTAAATTTCCATTCTAGATCATGTCTAAAGTCTCGTAGAATTTTGTTGTGTCTAGAGGTCATATTTTAATTGTCGAAATTCCCCTCCTGAATGCGATTTCTATGTAATATTTGATGTAAAGATGTAAAATGTGTCGTCTATAGAAGTTATAGGGGATACTTAAAAGTATACCTCAACTCCTAAACTTTCAATCTAAGCACACTTAGAGGGTGGAAAAATATGTTTATAACCCTGTAGAGTCATATTTTTAATTTTCCGACAAATAGTTAGCTGGAAATTGGTCAAAAAATTAAAATGAGAGAAAATAAAATTTCCTCAAAGTGGAAAAATGATTACACATTGATGAGAACCTTCCCAAAAAAGGAATCAAATCAAAAAATGAGAAAACTTCCATTTCCAAGGCAGAAAAAGCCCACAAGAAATTCGTTGGGCCAAAAGAAAAATATTTTTTCAAGGAAAACGAAGTTTTTGATCCAGGTGATTATTTTGAATAAGAAAATTCCAAGGAAAATATTTCTAAAGATATTCTAGTGGTCCAAAACCACTCCAGAGTCAAAGTATGGGCCATCTAGCTCATCCATCAAGGCCAACGAATATTTTTCCTCTGGATCTGTGTAGCAAATCAAGGGATCAAAATTTTTGGAAGCATCTAGCCATGTGTCAAGTCAAACTAGTCGTTATTTCCACTTGGAGGGTTCTCGCTATTAGGTCCCTATACTACTAGTGTAACCCCTAATTGTTATTAGTACAACCCCCTTATTATATTGTTGTGCCCATGTAATCCCCATATTGTTATTATTGTGCCCCATAGAAGCCCACTATTGTTTTTATTGTGCCCTTACAATATTATTGTTATGTCGGCTCTGATTATATTATGACCCCTTAGACTCCTATATATAGAAAGGAGGTCTTGTCATATGTATCATCTAAGAATTGTTCATTTGTGTAATGTGAAGGAGGTTTCCCCCTCGAAGAGGCTTATTTCTAAGACATTGATCTATCTTTTCTCTTTTTTTGTGAGTGGGTTTCATAACATTTGGTATCAGAGCTTTGGATTCTAGGGTTTCGCTGATCCAAACAGGGCATCATGGCTTTTTCGCTATAACGTTTTCGCTACGAAGTTTCAGAAGCTAAAAAAAAAACCCATTTGAGACAAAATCTGTCTGAACCTCGGGTCTGAATTTCAGATCTTGTCTCGCTATATTTTCGGAGATATGATCTGAGGAAGTTAGGGTTTTTGCAAGCTCTAGAATTTCATCTCAAACAGGTCATCGTGGAATTTTCGCCATAATATTTTTTCTACGAAGGTTCAGACTCTGAAATTAAAACCCATTTGAGCCGAAATATTGGTGAAGCTCGGGTCCGAATCTCAGATCTTGTCTCGCTATATGTTCGGAGATATAATCTGAGGAAGTTAGGATTTTTGCAGACTCCCTAATTACATTCTAAACAGGTGACCTTGGGAAAATCATCATAACTTTCTCTCTAAGCAACAAATTGAAATTTTGTAAGAAGTTACAGAAAGAGGACAAACTATAGTTTTCTGTGTATATTTTTCAGATCCGAAGGTCGAAACAGTGACACGTGGCACGTCGTACAAGTTCGCTCTACTAAAACATTATATAATCAGGTCATCTTAGGAGATTGGGCATAACTCTTTCTTGGAGAATCAAATTATGATCAAACTTGCGAGGTTAGAAAGAGGACTCAAAGGGATACTGCAGGACGCAATTTCAGAACTTGGAGAACTGAAAGTACAGAGTTAAAGTCGTTTCAAGATCAAGCTCCTAAAATCAAGAAAAGGCGATATGAAGAAGTTTGATGGAAAGGATCCAGTAAATTGGATACTACAGATGGAGCAATATTTTGATCTACATGAGGTTCAACTGTTACAAAAGGTACATATTGCATCTTTATATTTAGAACCGAATCAATTTTTATGGTATAAAAGGCTTTGTTCTCGTAAAGCACTTGTCACTTGGTCAATTTTCACAGAAGAAATGATAGCACATTATGAGGATACAAAGAGTAACACCTTCTTTAGCCAATTGATAAATCTCGAACAAAAGGGTTCAATGGTAGAGCACATTAAGGACTTTCAAAAATTGAATATAGAGGTAAATGATATTCCAAAGAAGCAAAGGATTGATGTCTTCATAGGGACTTTAAAGGATAACATTCAACATGAGGTTCGTCTTTGGGAACCTGATCATTGGAGAAGGCATTCCGGTTGGCAGGAAAAATTGAAAGCAAGATTATGGAAACAAGGAATCCCACCACTCACGACTATAATTATGGAAGTGTTTTTACTCCTAGCCTTCCACAACCTACAAGGTTTACACGACAACAATTGGAAGAAAAAAGAGAAAAAGGGCTTTGTTACAATTGTGATAGCAAATACACTAAAGGTCATAAGTGTGCTGAGAAGAAATTATTTTACATAGATTATGAAGAGGAGGAAGAAAACGATCAAGAAACGTCAAAACAAGAGGATATACACCAGAAACCAACCCCAGAGAAAGAAGAAATGAATCCGACCATATCTTGTAAAGCATTGGCAAGAATTACCACTCCTCAAACTCGCAAGATAGAAGGACATATCAAGAAGAAAAATGTTCAAGAAGTGAAAGATCACATCGAGAAAGAAGAAATGAATCCGACCATATCTTGTAATGCATTGGCCGGAATTACCACTCCTCAAACTATCAAGATAGAAGGACATATCAAGAAGAAAAATGTTCAAGAAGTGAAAGATCACATCGAGCATCAAGAAATGAACCCAACCATATCTTGTAATGCATTGAAAAAATTACGACCCCTCAAACTCTCAAGATAGAAGGAAATATCAAGAAGAAAAAGATTCAAGCAATGAAATATCACATTGAGCATCAACAACAAGTTCTCCAACTTTTAAAGGATAATGCCACTTTGGTGCAGAATCGAATGAAACAACAGGCAGATCAACATTGCAGTGAAAGAAGTTTTGATGTAGGCGATTGGGTATTTTTATGGCTACATCTCAAGCAAGCTATTTATGAGAAGGAAATGTTGGAAATACTACATGCACTTAAGAAATGGCGACCTTACCTAATGGGAAGACACTTCAAGGTAAAAATGGATCATGATAGTCTTAAATAATTTTTAAAACAAAGATTGTCTTTAGAAAAACATAAAAAATGGGTCACAAATATGTTGGGTTATGACTTTGAAATCATCTACAAAAAAGGGAAGCTAAATTTTATTGCAGATGCACTCTCAACAAAGGATGAGGATGCGGAAGCATTGTTTTGTGCTATTTCTATTATCCAACCAGATTGGATAAACGAAGCAAGGGATGAATGGAAGAAGGATGAAGAAGTGTGGCCACTCATTCAAAAGTTGCAGAGGATCCCAGTTCAAACAATATTGCCAGAACTTGACGAGAAAGGAAAAATCATATTGGAGCCTAGAGCGATCACAGAAACAAGAACCCGAAAGCTATGACATCGATCAATTTCAGAGTATCTCATCAAGTGGAAGAACTTACCCACTGAAGATTCCACATGGGAGGACAAGAATTTTATACAGAAGTATCAAGAACTACTCAAGCATTGAGGACAACACTTTTTGAAGGAGAGGGGCATGTTAGGTCCCTATACTACTAGTGTAACCCCTTATTGTTATTAGTACAACCCCTTTATTATATTGTTGGGCCCATGTAATCCCCATATTGTTATTATTGTGCCCCATAGAAGCCCACTATTGTTATTATTGTGCCCTTACAATATTATTGTTATGTCGACTCTGATTATATTATGACCCCTTAGACTCCTATATATAGAAAAAAGGTCTCGTCATTTGTATCATCTAGGAATTGTTCATTTGTGTAATGTAAAGAAGGTTGCCCCCTCAAAGAAGCTTATTTCTAAGGTGTTGATCTATCTTTTCTATCTTCTTGTGAGTGGGTTTCATAACACTAGCTCTCTCATTTTCTATATAAGGAAGCTCTTGCTCCTCATTGTATCATCATGAAATTTGTAATCAAGCTCTAAGTCAAGCTCTGCTGGTCTCTAATACTTTTTCTAGAATAATAAAGTAGTATTTGGGGTCAATTCATGGTGGTGTTCATCTTCTATTTTCTATGGAAAATTATTTTTGAATATTGTTCTTAATGCTCCATTGGGTTTGAATTTAATAATTGATATTTCACTATCCAATTGTGGATTAACTATTTGCACAGGTATCTTGCATTAGTTCTTGGGTTAAAAAATCATTTTAAATTTAATTGATCTAGCAGGTATCTCTAAATCTTTTGGTTTTTTGTGTTATCTAACTCCTTGTGATCTAACAAATTTATCTTAAGTGTGTAGAGATCATTTGTGATTCAAAACATGGGCGTTAGGGGGCGTTTTTGGTTGGACAATGAACTCCCAAGACATAAAAATTAAAAAGCCTGCCTTGTTTTGTTTCAAAGACTTATCTAACGAATCATTTTGCGGGGTTCTTTTGTTATTGCTCATCTAAAATTATTTATCTCATCTATTTCTCTACATCTATTGTGCTTTTATTGAATAGATCTGGCTAATTTAGAGCTTATTTCCACTGATATAGGAGCGGAGTTGTACTCATACTCCTTAGATCTAGTAGATTTGTAAATATTTTGTATAGATGTAACCCTTGCATATAAAAAAAATCTTCTTGTATATACCTTGTATATATCTGTCTCTTATTTTGTGCAGATCTAGCTCAAGGAGGAGGGTTTCATCTTGAAACTTGGCACAAAATTTGTTTGCAGGTGATTGGTGATTTTTGGATTTCAAAGGCAAGATCGAACATATTTTGTGAGGCGAAACCCCTCCTAGTAGCTCACACCCTAGCCGCTAGGGTTTCTAGCCAGTTTTCAAGATTGTTTTGGGCATATTCTTTGATCATCTTTGGGCTTGGGTTTCTAGTCCGATTTTTCTTGAAGTTGTCCTTGGATTCTAGGTATTTCTCTCAGCCACAGGCTTAGGGAAGCCTCATACTTTTCTTTGCGAAAAACCCTTGACGTCAAGCCAGTAGATTGAACATTTTGACAAAGAAACAAATTGAAGTCGTTAGAAATCACGCAGAAAAAACTTCTAGAATTTAAATTAAAAATTTTACAGGCATTTTACTCCTTGGCCATGAGAGAAAAAGGACCATTTTTTCCTTCGCACTTCAGTGGCCCGTGAGTAGCCTTAGGTTTTCTCTCTGCAGGTCGTGGGCATTTGAAGAGCCCCTCCATTCCACATATACCCCTCTGTGTTTAACCTCTGAATCGAAAATTTTAGGAGAAGGAATGCACTTAGAACTTTGAAGAATTCACACACAAATTTTTCGGGAATCTAAATCTAATTTTTCGTGGGATTTTTCCTTTTGCCTCTGAGCTGTTGGACCTCATTTCCTTCATCCGTATAAAGGTTCTACTCATTCTCCTATGCAGCTATAGTTTGAAAAAAAATTGTGAGGGGCATCTTGTGATATTTTTCTAATTTCCTATTATTCTTGACCACTAATTAAATTAACCTAGCTAACTTTTAAATCTAATTGTCATTAACCTTAGTCATTAACATTAGATTTAATTTGTTTTGGTCACTTGATCTAATTAATTAATTTGATTTCATTAGCTTGAATAACTTGTAGATTTAGCATTAGATATTACTTGTTTGGTTTCATTTATTAATTGTCTAATTTGCATTTTAGTAGTATTTATTTGCATCTTAGATTAAAGTTATTTTTGCAATTAGATCTAATTAAAAATTTGATCATATTGTGCTTCATTATATAAGTTACATCTGATTCATATTGCTCTAAAACGCTTTTAAAACACACTTTAAGCAAAGTGATATCCTTGAATAGCATCTAATAAATCACTTTGCATTTGAGCACCTTAATTTATTGAAGCACATGTATTTTCTTTATTTAGATCTAATTTCCATTCTCCTAAATTGCTTTGCTTCATTGGATCATTATTGTAAGTTGATCTCATTGTGATTTTGTGCACTAAGTGTTTATCATAAGTGGATTGGTGTTTCTTTTTCTCTCATTGAAGCACCTTATTTAATTGTATCTCATTGAAACATTTGCATCATCATTTGCATTTTAGCCTTAGGCTTGCATCCTTAAAATTTACCTCCAAGCATAAGTTTGGTTGATAGAAAGTTTAGGACAACCTTCTCCACTAATTAATTTGAGAAGCTTGACCCTTAAACAATGGTTAAAACGAGTGACCTTGTAGTTCTCTTGTGGCCGAGTCCCTTGTAGGAACAGAGGCACTTGGGTTGCTAGAAGCCTTGGGTAAGTATCATTAATGAGGCCATAGCCTCCTTCCCCAACACTTCTTCCAACAACCTTGTTCTAAGACAAGTTTTGACAGTTGAGGAGAAGGCATTCACCCTTAGTTTTAGGCATATAACTTAAAATCAACCAAGATCCTTGCATCTCACATAGTTTAACCTTGCATTCATTCGTCTAGCATTGTCTCTCAATTGGGTTATTGTAATTGGAATTGTGGGCTAATTAATTACTTGCAAGCTTTATTCTATATTCTCATTTTCATGCTTATTGTCTTTTTCATCTTTACTTGAAGTACAAGCTTCCTTTTCTTGCATGTTTTCTCTCAAATCTTATTACTCATATTTCTAATTGCTTATAATCTCTTGGCTTCTTGTACTAACGCTTCTCTTGCAACATTTCCTATCTTGTGACTTGAAATATTATTTTTCGTTTGCAAGTATTATATATTTACTTGAGCATTGTCTATAAGGCATTGATCTCTCATTCCTTATCTTGTTGAAAGCCATATTGATTTAATTGAATCCATCTTTTAAAATTTACCTTGCTCATTAATAATCATACTTGCTTATTAATCATTAATCCAAGTTAAACTAAGTGGTAATTGCCTTGCCCTTGTCTCCTATAACTTGTTGTTTCAACAAGTTTTCCTTTACTATCCATCTTTAGGAACTACCCCCTTAGCTTACCTAGGAGAGAGCTTAAATGGAGTGAGTAGGGAATATGTGACAGCCCCTACTCTGAGCGTTGCGCCTTAAATACTATACCTTGTGGGGTTGGAAATTTTTCCCACATCGAGGTGTACATCTTAGGCGACAACAAGTGCGAAAATAACTCTTATATAACCTTCAAGGCAAGACAAAGTGGGCAAAAAGACTAAAACATAAATAAGTGTCTAGCTAAGCAAATCACTAAGTCTTGTTGAGAAATCAATATGCTTGTAGATTAGGGTTGATTCCTCTTACTTTATAATTACTTGTAAGAGTTTGTTGGCTTTTATTACTTAATTATATCTTCTTTAGTAAGCAATTACCAAAAACATGAAGATCACAAGAGACAAAAGACACAAGATATAGGCCCCAAGCCAGGGAAAAACCCCACAAGGGGGAAAACCCTAACAACTTCTCTTCTTATAGAATCAGATCAAAGTGAGACATTCAAGACCCAAGACCAAGATCTCCACAAGGAACCAAGTCAGCCCTCCTTCAGATCTCCAACCAAACTAAGTCAACAATTATCAAAGTTGGTCAAACCTCTTCAAGTCAAAATTTCGAACCTGCAACTTCACAGAGTTGCCCCAACACCTTTTTAGAAACATAATTTCAGCCTATAATTCGCAGAGTAACCCCAGCAACTTCGCACATGTGGACAAAGACAAGCAAAAACTCGAATTTTCTTCATTCCTTGGGTTCTTCTTTCTCTTCTTTGACCTTCACACTTTTTTCTTCTTTTTTCTTGCTCAAAAATCAAATTGTGAGTGAGTGAGCAAACAAGGTCGAAGTCTTTTCCTTTTATCGCCATCTAGAAGGTCGAATTGGGCCTCTTCAAGGCTGACTTGACAAGGCAGGATTGACTTGGTCTTGTGGGACAAATGACTTTTTTTTACTCAAAATAATATTTTTCTTTTTGTTACAAATTATCACATGACAATTTCTTCTTGACTCAATAAACCCTAGAAGCATGAAGAACATGCTTTGACTAGAAATAATAATAATAATAATAAATTTATTTTTCTATTGAAAAGTGTAACTAGGTTCAGTCTTCATAATTTTCATAGTACTTGTATCATTATGTACTTTATGTAAAAATCCAAAAGAAGAAAAAGGGAAAAAGAAATTTGTACTTCTTTAGTTAAGCATGGTCTTCATGCTTCAAGGTTGTGTTGAGTCAAAGAGTCAAATCCTATTTGGACCTTTTGTAAAGAAAAAGAGAAAAAGAAAATTTTTAAATGTATTTTGGATAAATTCACCTAAACAAGCCAAATCAGTGCTCCTAGATGTCAAGTCGGCTCAATGAAAGGACGTGTCTTTTCACATATGAGAACAACTATATATTGGCATACATTCACCTCCAATTAGGTAAGCTACTCGGGCTTTTTATAACATGTTCTGAGGCAGAAGAATGCGAAGTCTTGAAGCGAAGTTGAAGCTTCCTGGGCTATTGAGAGATCTAAATCAATGTGATCTTCCTGGGCTATTGAGAGATCTAAATCAATGTGATCTTCCTGGGCTATAGATGTTGAAAAGTGTAACTAGGTTTGATCTTTGTAATGACATGTAAATATGATTTTATGTAATGAGATGTAAATAAGAAAAATAAAATTATTTTATTAAATTGCTTCATGGGTTTCATGAGCAAGGGATTTTGTTTTTGAGTCAAGACTCCCATTGAGAGTCTTTAGGATTTATTTTTCATCTAGTCATAAAATGTTAGAGTCATTGTCATGTAATGAAGTCATGTTACACTTTGTAAAAGGTCAATCTTGTCTATGTAAAGTATCCTCCAAGAACTTGTCATCTATCCTCTTCAAGTCAGCCTACAACGATGAAGGAACTCTCTAGAAGAAGTCGGCCTAACCTCCAGTAGTCATGTCGGCCTAAAGGACATGGTATGAGGTGTATATATAAGCACACTCGGCCTCCATTTGAAGTAAGCAACTCAACTTGAATTCAGTGAAGAAAAAGTGCGAAGAAAAGAGGAAGCAGAAGTGCGAAGAAGAGGAAAAAGAAGTGTGAAGAAAGGGTAGCGAAAGAGTTTCTTCTGGGGCAGCGAAAGACATTCTTCCGAGACAGCGAAGAAGGGTTCTTCTAGACCAGCGAAGGAGGTTTCTTTTTTTTGGGCAACGAAGAAGAGTTTCTTCTGGGCAGCGAAGAAGAGTTTCTTCTGGGCAGCGAAGAAGAGATTCTTTAGGGGCAGCGAATAGGAGGTTTCTTTTGGGGCAGCGAAGGAGAAGTTTCTCCTAGGGCAGCGAAGGAAGGATTCTTTTAGGAGACTGAGATACAGATATAGAGACCGAGATTCTCTGGAGGAAGTCAGTGATATCATAGAGACCGAGTTTCTCTAAAGGAAGTCAAGAAAAGGCAGTGTGAAGGATAGAGACTGAGTTTCTCTAGAAGGAGTTGAGGAGAGCAGTTCAAGATCAAGAAGAAAGGCAAGGAAGGGAAGAGGCAGAGCATCAAGGTTAGTGACAAGGTTCTTGAGAGGATACTAGAGTCAAGGGTCTATGTCATGGTCTTGGTACTTATCAATTGAAGATCTAGAAGAAGAATTTTGATCGGGTTTTCCTCTCAAGAGGTGAGAGGTTTTGGCCCTGGCTGAGAAGCCTACATATTGTGTCACTTGTCTTTTATTGTGCATATTGGTAATTGTCTTGATGAAGAGAACACAATAATAACATAACAAAGAAAATATTATAAGCTAAGAAGTAAAAGTGTATCACAAGCAATTATCAAGCAGAGAAATCTTGTAACTTTGAATGCCCTAGATTTCTCAACATGGTATCGAAGCTTAGGGGTTGAAGTCAGAAAGGGGCATTCAAAAGCAAGTTGACACACAAGACATCAAGCATCAAAGAAGGATCATAGCAAATTCAAGGGCTACCTAGGGCAAGATCTTCAAAACCCTAGATCAAAGAAATCTACACCAACAAGAGTCTTGAAATCATCTACAAGGAAGAAGCAAGCAGAAAGACCGAAACCCTAGAAGTAATCCAAGGAACATACATCACCAAAGAAGTGGAAGCTCTTCAAATCTTAGGAAGGTTGGATCGAAAGGCAATCTTCTCTCTATTGAAGCAAGGATCTCACTTGAAAGAGATCATCTGAAGCAACAAGTTCATCATCAAGTTGAAGATCCTATCTTCTCAAGTTAGTACCTTTTATTATAATCTAATCTAGTGAAAATGACTTCATGTTTCAAGGAGAACCAAAAGTTGGTTGGGATATCAAACTACCTTGCATGGAAAATAAGGGGAGAAATATTCCTCGATGTAAATGAAGTCATTGATCATTTTCATGGAAAGGTCTCCAAGCCATCCAAAGAACAAGCATTATCTGAATACATGGAAAGGGATCTCAAGGCTCAAAAGATTCTAAAGGATTCTATCAAAGATCCACTCATTTCCTATGTAGCCAAGCTGGAGACATCTAAAGAAATATACGATAAACTGATAGAACTTTTCTCTAAGAGCACAATAGAAAAGATCCTAAAACTTAGATATGAACTATATAAATTGAAGGTGTTAGAGGATGAAGGGATATCATCGTGTCTTTCAAAAGCATCTCAAATAAAAAGACAATTGCAAGATCTAGGAGAGATGGTATCTGATAACAAAATAATCTTTGTTATTCTAAATGCGTTGACTGATGAGCCAGGTAACCTCATATCTACTGGTGAAGAGGAAGTTATCCCATTCATCAGATTATGGTCTCTCTACAAGGCAGAAGAAGACAGGATAAAGAAAGAAAGTGACAAAAGATTAGATAGAAGGGAACAATTAGTGACAAGACAAAAAGGAAAATTTGGAAAGTTTGGTACTCCAAAGAAAAAGAAGAACATGGCTAAGGAAAGGTGCTATGGTTGTCAAAATATTGGGCACTATAGAAAAGATTGTCCTAAACGTAAGAGGGACAGGGAAGAAGACTATTCTACTAAGGAAGTAAAAGAACCTGAGACAAAGAAGCTTAAGAAGGAAGAAGCGAAAAGATCTCTACTATGACTGAGATGATCTTCTTCACTAGAAGGTACTTTTCACTTGTAAGTTATAGATAGGATGCAGTGTAAATAAAATAGAATGCATCAGATTAGAAATAGCACCGTGATAGAAGCATTAGAAGTAAGAGCTCATGACATGGTAAGAAGAAAGTATGTTTGGTACAAATTCTACTGATTACAAAGAATAGGAAGCTCTTAGGAAACGTCACTGATACTTATAAAAAGGAACCGGAGTTCATCATCGACTAGGATCATCATGGTCAATAAGGAAACATCTGACAAGTGAGGATATGAAAGATCCTTTGATGGAATCATTATCGAAGGATTCGCCGATCTAGAAATGTTAAAATTGGCAACTAGGGCCAAACTCCATGTGGGTCATCTTATTCATGGCTGATAATATTTTCATTAGATTCCTCTCGTCGAGAGGTGTAGGATTGATCTAAAGATCATTCGATTCTGATAAGTATTTATGGAGATATGAATTTATTTTGATTATGGAATAATTATCAAGACGACCAGCAACTCATGTAGGCTCAGAAGCCCAACAGACGCATCTATTCATCATCAACATTTGTGTATAAATAAAGGAGGTCTTTTCCTCATTTACACACACTGATCATCACATCTCTCTCTCTTTCTGGTGTGCGGCGAAATCTTGCACTGGTGCGCGGCGAAATCTTGCACTAGTGCACGGCGCTATCGTGCACTGGTGTGCGGAGATATCATGCACTGGTGCGCGGCGATATCTTGCACTAGTGCGCGGCGAAATCTTGCACTGGTGCGCGGTGAAATCTTGAACTGGTGTGCGGCGATATCTCGGACTGGTGCACGGCGAAGTCTCGGAATGGTGCACGGTGAACAACTCACCAGTGGAGACTTGACAAGTTTGATCTAGGGTTTGCTGCCCTAGTTCAGCGTTGATATGGGGTTTGCTGCTGCGGATATAAATCAGATCTTTGTACTATTTCTCTCTGCTGAATTATTGAAGATAAAGGAAGATTTGATCAAAGGGTTCCCCACAATGGGGTTTGTCCCTAGCTAGCCGCCAAATCTTGTGTCTCTTGTCTTGGCTTGTTTTCTGTTGATCGTTTAATGGTCTATCTGCACTTTACTTTATGTACATGTGATTGCTAATCTATGGATAATAATAAGAAAAAGAAGTAAACTGCTCTAAGCATGGAACATACCATAACTTAACAAAGCCCGAGCAAGAGCAGGAGCAATCACCGAAGAGAAGATTGGCAAGGCTATCCTAAAAGAATTCATGGGGTCCTCAACACACTTCCCTGCTGAAGACAAGCTCTGTGAGAAGTCTGACTACCACAGATGGAAGATGTCTCTCGATCTAACATTAGAAGAACAGGAAGTGTTGGACCATGTGAAAGGCGGAATTACTGAGCCTCCATCAAATGCATTTGCTGCTGCTAGGAACAAATGGACCTAAGGGTGGAATAAAAGGACGATGTTACATTTGCGATAAAGCAGGTCACTATGCAAGGGAGTGCCCTGATAGAAGGGACTCACACCGGGACGATGATCAAAATCCCTCTCATGGAAATCATAGGAATGGCAAATCTAATAGCAAAGGAAAAAGGAGTGCTAGAAATCAAGGAAGAGGACAACCATTCAAGAAGGCTAGAAATTCCAGAACCTGGTGCCCATCTCGGCAATGGAAGACAAAGGCTACAAGGTGACCTTTAGCGATGGCAAAGTACGTATATGGAAAAATAATGTTAAAGATGCCTTCACTCTTGGGTTTCGAGTTGATTCATTATATCAGGTCGGTGGAAGTCCATTAGGTGTCATGTCTTGTGACACATCTCTTTAGTCCGAACTTTGGCATCAGAGGTTTGCCCACCTTCATTATAAAGCTCTACCCGATGTAAGACAGATGATAACAGGGATGCCCAAATTCCGATTAGAGAAAGAAGGTGTATGTCCAGGATGTGCCGAAAGAAAGCTAAAAAGGGGACCATTCCCCTCAAGCCAAAGCAAGACCTCCGATATATTACAATTGGTTCACTCAGACATATCTGGTATGATGCCTGTGAACTCCTTGGGAGGATATTTATATTACCTTACTTTTACAGATGACTATTCTCGAAAGACTTGGATATACTTCTTGAAAAAGAAGGATGAAGTGTTCTCTTGGTTTCGACACTTCAAAGCCTTGATCGAGAATCAAACCGAAAAGAAGATCAAGATCTTAAGGACTGATAATGGGATTGAATATGAATCTAACGAGTTTCATGACTTTTGTAAAGAGGCTGGCATCAAGAGGGAGACTACTACACCATATACTCTTGAACAGAATGGTGTGGCGGAAAGGAAGAACCGTACGATTGTGGAAGCTGACCATGCCAAGCTCCATGATCAAAGACTTCCGAAGTTTCTTTGGGCCGAAGCTGCAAGCACCGCTGTATATGTACAAAACTGATGCCCTCATCAAGCATTGGGTTCCAAGACTCCTGAAGAAATGTTCACCAGTAAGAAACCTGACATATCTCATTTTAGAATTTTTGGAAGCCCTGTATATTTTCATGTGCCGAAAGAGAAAAGGAATAAATTGGGTGCATCTGGAAAGAAAGGAATCTTCGTGGGCTATGGTGAAAATACTAAGGGCTATAGAATCTATGTAGCCGATCAAAGGGAAGTCGTGATTAGTCATGATGTCACCTTTGACAAAGATATGGCTCTCAGCAAGGTGAACAATCTTCCTACAGTGAGGAGCTCTCAAGAAGCTGACACCAAGGAACCGAAAGAAAAAGAGTATGACGAGATATTTGCACCTGTTACCAGATATACCACCATCCACTCGATCATAGCCCTTACGGCTTCACAAGGATGGAACCTACATCAGATGGATGTCAAGACCGCATTCTTGCATGGTTCGATCAAAGAAGAGGTCTACGTGGAGCAACCTGAAGGATTTGAGATTTATGATCAAAAATCTCATGTATGTAGGTTGAAAAAGGCTCTCTATGGGCTAAAGCAAGCACCCCAAGCATGGTATGAGAGGATCGACAACTACTTGATGAATCTTATCTTTGAGGTTTCTGCGAGTTTCATCATTGTTTAGATTCTCTTCCGGATCCATCGCATAAGGATTCATTTTCTCACATCCTGAAGATGAACCATCGTTGCTGGTTCGAAACGTCGATGGAAAAGAATCCTTATGCGATGGATCCGGAAGAGAATCTAAACAACTACTTGATGAAGCTGGGATTCACTAGGAGTGAAGTCGACCCTAACCTCTACTTTAAGGTTGAAGATGACAAACCTCTCATACTGGTGCTGCATGTGGATGACCTCTTCCTAACAAGTGCAAACCCTCTCATTCACAAATGTAAGAGGGAGTTGGCTTCTAAATTTGAAATGAAGGACCTAGGACTGATGCACTATTTCCTAGGACTTGAAGTCTGGCAGAAGCCAAGGGAAATTTTCCTACCTCAAGGAAAATATGTGGTGATGATATTGGAAAGATTCGATATGGTAGACTGCAAGCCTGTAACTACCCCGATGGAACTTGACTTCAAGAAGTTAAGCGGTAGTGCTGCTGGACCTGTTTTACGAAATGCTACCGAGTATAGGCAACTCGTCGGAGCATTAATGTTCTTAGTGAACTCCCGTCCAGACATATGCTTTGCAGTCAACACATTGAGTCAACATATGGTTGAACCTCACCACATACATTGGATTGGTGCCAAGAATCTGTTGAGATATCTTCGTGGCACAATCACTTATGGGTTAAGATACACTGCCGGAGATGTGAGACTACTTGGATACACTGATGTTGATTGGACAGACAATGTGGTGGATCGTAAGAGCACTTCTGGGTGCTATTTCACCTTGGGATCTGCTTCGATATCCTAGATGAGCAGGAAGCAGAAGTTGGTGGCTTTGAGCACCGCCGAAGCAGAGTATATTGCTGCTAGCATGGCCTCCTGTGAGGCAGTCTGGTTGCGAAAGCTCTTCAGTGAGTTGTTTGGATTTACATTGGATACCACCGTGATCCTATGTGACAACCAGAGTGGGATTCGTTTGTCAGAGAATCCCATATTTCATGATCGCTCCAAGCATATCAATATCAGGTACCACTATATTCGAGATATGGTGCAGAGAGGAGCAATAAGGCTCCAACATATCGATACAGATGAACAGGTCGCCGACATTCTGACAAAGCCCCTAGGGAAAGTCAAATTCCTGACTTTCCGAGAACAACTTGGTGTTGTTCAAAGACCCTCTGATGAGGGTCCTGTATGATGCATTGAGCTCTGGGAGCTCCGGGGGGTGCGGGGTACTTCTTGGAGCGACATATGACCACAGGGTGATTCACCATCCCCTGGTGGTATACATGTACACCCCATGACGACTATGTAGTAGGATGATTGGTTCTCCTGTGAGGTCTGGATGATGTGTTCTCCATGACGACTATGTAGCAGGATGATTGGTTCTCCTGTGAGGTCTGGATGATGTGTTCTCCATGACGACTATGTAGCAGGATGATTAGTTCTCCTGTGAGGCCTAGATGATGTGTTCTCCATGGCATTTATGTAGCAGGATGATTAGTTCTCCTGTGAGGACAGGATTGATTAAGTTCTCCTGTCAAGGCATCCTACCCATGCAGTCTAGGACTCATGGGAAGTACCTCTCATATGATCAATGAGTAGGGAAATGAGGATAGGGACCATAGTAGTACCGATGGACGCATCGTTGTATCTACCGTACTCCCTATGCTAGGATGACCTTCATTGATCTAGGATCAATGATACTGGTCTGGGACCAGTGGTAGGAGTTGTACCCACTATGACGCTGACTTCGGGTCGGTTGAGACTGGTCTGGGACCAGTGGTACACACTCTGAGACTGACTTTGAGTCAGTGGAGGATGGTATGATACATCCTCGTTCATTGATCTGGGATCAATGATACTGGTCTGGGACCAGTGGTAGGAGTTGTACCCACTATGATGCTGACTTCGGGCCGGTTGAGACTGGTCTGGGACCATTGGTACACACTTTGAGACTGACTTTGAGTCAGTGGAGGATGGTATGATACATCCCCGTTCATTGATCTGGGATCAATGATACTGGTCTGAGACCAGTGGTAGGAGTTGTACCCACTATGACGCTGACTTCGGGTCAGTTGAGACTGGTCTGGGACCAGTGGTACACTCTGAGACTGACTTTGAGTCAGTGGAGGATGGTATGATACATCCTCGATCATTGATCTGAAATCAATGATACTGGTCTGGGACCAATGGTAGGAGTTGTACCCATTATGACGCTGACTTCGGGTCGGTTGAGACTGGTCTAGGACCAGTGGTACACACTCTGAGACTGACTTTGAGTCAGTGGAGGATGATACTGGTCTGGGACCAGTGGTAGGAGTTGTACCCACTATGACGTTGACTTCGGGTCGGTTGAGACTGGTCTGGGACCAGTGGTACACACTATAAGACTGACTTTGAGTCAGTATGATACATCCTCGATCATTTCTTCCTCTTCATAATTCGGACAAAGCAGAGCAAGGATCAAGCTATACAGGGCAGTGCATTTGATGGATGAATAGTAGCGACCGACAGACAAATTGCAGATGGAGTTCTCCCTAGTTGAGAGGGAGTGTTAAAATTGGCAACTAGGGTCAAACTCCATGTGGGTCATCTTATTCATGGCCGATAATATTTTATTAAATTCCTCTCGTCGAGAGGTGTAGGATTGATCTAAAGATCATCCGATTCCGATAAGTATTTATGGAGATATGAATTTATTTTGATTATGGAATAATTATCAAGCCGACCAGCAAGTCATGTAGGCTCAAAATCCCAACAGACGCATCTATTCATCATCAACATTTGTGTATAAATACAGGAGGTCTTTTCCTCATTTACACACACTAATCATCACATCTCTCTCTCTCTCTGGTGCACGGCGAAATCTTGCACTGGTGTGCGACGAAATCTTGCACTGGGGCACGGCGATATCGTGCACTGGTGCGCGACGATATCGTGCACTAGTGCGCGGCGAAATCTTGCACTAGTGCACGGCGAACGACTCACCGGTGGAGACTTGACAAGTTCGATCTAAGGTTTGCTGCCCTAGTTCAGGGCTGATCTGGGGTTTGTTGCTGCTGATATAAATCAGATCTTTGTACTATTTCTCTCTGTTGAATTATTGAAGATAAAGGAAGATTTTATCAAAGGGTTCCCCACATTGGGGTTTATCCCTGGCTAGCTGCCACATCTTGTGTCTCCTGTCTTGGCTTGTTTTCTGTCGATCGTTTAATGTTCTATCTACACTTTACTTTATGTACATGTGATTGCTAATCTGTGGATAATAATAAGAAAAAAAAGTAAACTGCTCTAAGCATGGAACATACCATAACTTAACAAGAAAGAAAGCAAATGTTTCATCAGGAATTCCAACTCATGGGATTCAAGGAATGATGGTATGATGACATAACAAGAAAGCAGGGCTAAAGGATGAAGTTCCTTCGTTCAAATGAAGCTACTACAGGATGTCTAGATGATCGAAAGGAAAGATGAGGTATGTATGCTTACATAGGATATTATGAGTCATGCCATATGGTTACAGATAATTTGGATCACTATTTTTATCTTGGAAAATATGATCAAGAGAATAAGGGATCTCCTCCTCCGAAAGATTGCAGAAAAGCATAAGTCGCACTAGATGAAATCAACATAATATGTTCTCATATGAATCATGAAGGCGCTGACTACAATTAAGGAACTTTGATTGAAATTTCCTGGAAATGAAGTGTGTGAGAAAAGACGGGAAGAGATCGGATAATATGCAACGAAGGTAGAAGGCATTCAACATCCGAAGTCCAAGAAGATTTGACTAGAAGATCTCCCAGAAGGATGTGAAGACTCTAATGGAAGTCGGAAAAGATAGAGACCCTTGACAATGGATATCGATGGAAGATATGTCAATCTACATGCAGGATGCTGGTACTTATAGGAAGATGTCATGGTGAAATATCATCACAAAGGTAATTTAGATTTAAAGTGTTCATTTATTATTTTTGAACTTATATCTGGATGGGCTTATGTAGGACTGCCAAAGGGAAATCTGTGGATGACTTCCAAGCGGACCATATAGAAGGATGTAATGTCCTTCCGAAAAATATGGCATGAAAGCATAACGACATGAAGCAAAGCCATATGGAAAATCTGATGGATCACTTTCTGATGAGTTGAGGACATGACTAACTCATGGATAAAAGTGATGGATGATCTATGCCCTATGAAGAAGTTCCCAAAAGATGAAGACTCCTTGACAAAGAAGAAATTGACATCGAAGGAAGGAGCTCTTGAAGCAGTTGATTGTTCCAGGATCTCCACATGAGGAGTTGTGGTAGATCCCTAGTTAAGAGGAAGCCTAAAAAGAAGTTTCTTATTTGGAAGAAACTTGGAAAATTCCTAAGCAGGGAGCTTAGGTGCATTCCTTTGTGATAGGAATGAGAACATTCCTTTAATGGAATATGTCCTCCTGGTTTGAAAAGGAGAGAGACATGTTGTTCTAGTCTTCACCTGGGAAGACAAAATGCAGGGTTGTGTAATCATTTGGCATCCGATACCCTTTAAGGATGAAATAGGGCATCCAACAGTGACAGTAGTTGTGGAGGACTGATATTCTTTGTGGGACTGGGGAGTCCAATATAAGAATAGTCCTCATGGAACATATCCTAAGAGAACCCGGGTGGGGTATGTTCCGAGAGAGACAATGATGAGTGTGTCTATAAATCATTGGTCTCGCCAGCATTGAGCTCAGATCTTGTGGAGATAAGGAGTTGTTAGTCAAGGCCTTGCTATGTAACAATGTTGGTTGATATGATGCTATACAAATGAGTTACCAATCCGAATTCTTCTTATGAGAAATTCTTCAGATTGAGAAAGTCCAAGTACCATTATGAATACCTCCCTAGTTAAGAGGGAGTGTTGAAAAGTGTAACTAGGTTCGATCTTCATAATGACATGTAAATATGATTTTATGTAATGAGATGTAAATAAGAAAAATAAAATTATTTTATTGACTTGCTTCATGGGTTTCATGAGCAAGGGGTCAAAACTCCCATTGAGAGTCTTTAGCATTTATTTGTCATCTAGTCATAAAATGTTAAGAGTCATTGTCATGTAATGAAGTCATGTTACACTTTGTAAAAGGTCAATCTTGTCTATGTAAAGTATCCTCCAAGAACTTGTCATCTATCCTCTTCAAGTTGGCCTACAACAATGAAAGAACTCTCTAGAAAAAGTCGGCCTAACCTCCAGCAGTCATGTCAGCCTAAAGGACATGGTATGAGGTGTATATATAAGCACACTCGGCCTCCGTTTGAAGTAAGCAACTCGACTTGAATTCAGTGAAGAAAAATAGCGAAGAAAAGAGGAAGTAGAAGTGCGAAGAAGAAGAAAAAGAAGTGCGAAGAAAAGAGGACGCAGAAGTGCGAAGAAAGGGAAGCGAAAGAGTTTCTTTTGGGGCAGCGAAAGACATTATTCTGGAACAATGAAGAAGGGTTCTTCTGGACCAGCTAAGAAGGAGGTTTCTTCTGGGTAGTGAAGAAAAGTTTCTCCTGGGCAGCGAAGAAGAGATTCTTTTGGGGCAGCGAAGAAGAGGTTTCTTCTAGGGCAGTGAAGGAGAAGTTTCTCCTAGGGCAGTGAAGGAAGGATTCTTCTAGGAGATTGAGATATAGATCTAGAGACCGAGATTCTCTAGAGGGAGTCAGTGATATCATAGAGACTGAGTTTCTCTAAAGGAAGTCAAGAAAAGGCAATGGGAAGGATAGAGACTAAGTTTCTGTAGAAGGAGCTGGGGAGAGCAATTCAAGATCAAGAAGAAAGGCGAGGAAGGGAAGAGGCAGAGCATCAAAGTTAGTGACAAGGTTCTTAGGAGGATACGAAAGTCAAGGGTTTGTGTCATTGATCTGAAATGGGGACCTAAAGGCTTCTTGTCAATCAACAAGAACCTCTCCCACTCCAAAGCTTAAACATTCCCAAGATCTAGGCTTATATTGACAACTGCGGAATTAAAAGAACTGGAAATAGGTGTATGTCTTTGTTTGCCTTTAACTGTTAAGTGCTTTAAGTTGATTTGCTTAAACTGAAATAAAACACATAACAGTAAAACAGTGTAGCAAATAAGCAAACCACATAAGGCAACAATATAATATGGAGTTCACCCTGATATCTTGGGCTATGTCTCCTTGAGCTCTAATCAACTCGATTAGGCTCTTTGGGATTATGGCTTAAATTCTTTTACAAGTTCCACACTCAACTCCATACGTTTACAACTGTACCTATGGGCTTAGAATACCATCTTACCCCTGGCCGTCCTTACTCTACAGACAGATCTAGACTTCTCTGAACTAGACTCCTTCAATTAGTGCTCTGAGCTATCTTGAGATCTAGCTTGCACCAACTCCCTTAGAATTCTGTTAACTGTTTCTAGAACTCCTTCTTCTGTCTTCAGCACACTTTGGACATCAACAATAGCTTGATCATTTGATCTCTTTGCTGTTCTACAACTTCACTACAGCACCATGGCTCTTAGAAGTCTGCTTTGAGCTCTCTGGCTCTACGGCTCTGCCTCCAACCTATGGTGGCTCTACCTCTATCAAGAATTCTGGCTCTGATGGCTATCCTCTGTCCCCTCCAGCATCTCTGGGTTCATCGTGTTTTATAACACGTTCTGTTACCACAATCGCTTAAAGCGTGGAAACCGACTGTCCGTCTCTTTGCCTCCTTCTGTGTTTTAATTCGTGTTTTCATGACACGTTTTGTTCATCATTTCCTTACGGTGGGGAACAATGATGTTTGGATTAGAAACGGTTTCATAATTGAAAAGGAACCGGCGGGTGCGGGCAACCCGATCGTTTGGCCTTCCTTCTACCTTAATCCCGGAATAGACACATAACGGAATACACAGGCAAAACTCACAAAAACACATCATGAGCCTTTAAGCCGGAACTCAAATAGAATTCAATCGCATCTATAATCCTATTGGGTCCGTGCCTTCATCGCAAATCGTATGTCGCATGGCCCAATGCTCCCCTTTGCATTGCTATGATCTGATCTCCGATCTCTGATCGCTCCGATCGGCGCTATCGACCCATCGCTATATCGTTGTTTCGGCATATCGGCAGTCACTGCTTCCATGGTCCGCAGCCCTTAAGCTTTCCCGATCAGCGATCTCCGATCAAATCCTGACCGTTGATTCCTTTTCCGATCCGACGGCTCGAAGTGCTCATTGCAATCGGCCTATCGCATATCGCGATGCCCTCTGCCTTTGGTTAAAACATTGTGACTTAATCTTGTCCATCGATTTACAGTTTAATTCGACAGTTCGCACTAAACCCAAAACAGCAAGCAGTCCGCTCAATCTCCACCATTGATCTGCAATCTCTAATCCGACGGCTGACAGTCTTTTCGAGTGGCCCACTTGCACGGAGATTACTCGCCCGAAAAAGCAGTTTTCTCTCTCCTGCGGCCTGCTACGTGTCAGCCAATGTATGGAATCGAGTTCAACCCTTCCAATACCATTTACCGCCTGGAGCCTGCCCGAAATACCGTTTACCGCCTTCCTTCTGGAACTCAAAAGGTTTTAGCTCATTTTATATAAATTCTTCAGATCCGCCTGGCTGAGACTGCCCACGTGCTTTTCAATGTAAAACGCGCTTTATAAAGGTTTAGCACTTAACAAAGATTTTTAGCGCATAAGGCTAATATTAACCCTTAGGCCAAATTTAATAAGAAATGCCTCATTTTCTAAGGACATTGGGCAAATCTTCTTTTTACAATAACTCCTTCATCCGGAGTCCGTTTTGGCCCGTTCAAATTGCGTTGGATTCAGAATGAAACAATCTACGAAATGAGACTATTTTCAAAATCATCCAATGACTTTCATTTTTCCTCTGTGAGGAAAATTCATAGACTTAGAAGTCTATGTTAGATCCATTTTGGATCACGCCTTCCCACTAAAAATCTTTTGGACTCCAAAAGACTGATATACTGATCTGAACAGTAAATGAGAGTATGTCACCCTCTTCTTTCAGCCTCCATACACTTGCCTTGCATAGTGCCTTTGAACACTCCCTTCCTGGATGTGCTTGTCCTCCTGGGAAGAACTGTCTTCCTCCTTGACTTCCTGCAGAACTCCTGCTGAGAAGGTCACAGAAGGTAGTTTGAACTTCTCTGCCTTGATCATTGATCCAAGGTGGCTCAAACCAATGTGAAGTTACATCTGCTTCACAAAATTTTCATTTGTACCTGTTTGACATACTGTCAACAACAACTGTTAACAACAACAGGATTACAGACAACAATTGGATGGCCTAAACTCCTGCTTCAACAAAAGAAACAGATTTCACATCTTGTGAACACCTCCATGTCTTTACATCCGCATACAAATGATTGACTAGATAACAAGCCAACAAAACATGCCTTTAAAACAATTGACCCTTCAAGTCAAGCATGTAGAAAAAGAACTTTAGGATTCTTTTTCAAAGATGAAACACTTCATCATTATCTCCATCTTGGAGACCAAATCAACTTTTTCCAAGTCAACATTAACATTACATGCATGTTTACAACAAAGTAATCAACCCTTCAAGTTAATCACACATACATGTTTAAATACAAGGAAATCATTAACATCCCTGTGTTCATGCATATCAAGCTTATGCATGCATTTCATCTTTCAACTTTCCCTTAAATACGCTGTACTTTCAAAGCTGAAATGAAATATAATGTTTCATCCTTCAACTTTTGCTTAAGTACACTGTACTTTCGAAGCTGAAATGAACATAATGTTGCAGCAATAAAGTGAGTCTCCTACTCAACTTTTCCATTCACCTTCTTGGTAAAACCCTGCAACTTGCATTCCATTAACAAAGAAATGCAAATAGATGCATTATATCAATAGACATGCAACCTTTAATTGGATAAGAACTCTAACCATTTCTTACCAACCCATTTCAAAGGTGCTGCCTTTATCTGCACATCAACATCAACATGTGAATCATCCTGAAACACATCAATCATGGAATCTTTCTTTCCATTCCTGCCATTTTCTCTTTCCACCTTCTTCAAGTTTCGTGGAAGCATTGTTGGATTCAAAGTCCAACACTTTTCAGCAATGTGTCCTTGCTTATGGCAGTAAGTGCAACACATGTGCATCTTTTTGACAGCATGATTGCCTTGTCCAGTAGACCTTTAGCTCTTTGCTTCTTTTCCTTCAAAAGTTTCCTATATGTGGCCATTCTCTTCCAACATCTAGAAACATTATGGTTAACCAAACCACAAAAGGAACATGCAATTCTTTTCCCATGCTTATATGGAAATTTATCATGCTTTACATAATCAAAAGGAATATGGTTAGAACCAGATTTATACCTTTCTTTTTCACCTTTATTACCTTCATGAGGAGGTGAATTGAATGAATAAGTAGCTCCCTTTGGAACACCATCAACCTCTTCAATGGTTTCAGAGTTTCCACAACTCTCTGGTTCAAGTGTATGCTTATGAACACCTTCTTCCTGAAAATGATGTTTCAAGCTATTGCATTCCCCATGAATACAATCTTTACACTTTTGAGGTAGAAGACCTGAAATGAAACTCCTTCTTGGAACTGTTTCAATTGTCTTCGTGGCAACTTTGGAACTTTCTCCATAAGATTGTCCATAGCCAAGACCCAAATACTTAGGCCTTTCCTCAACCATTATTGGCTCAACAATACCTTATGCATGTTTGCCCAATCCTTTTCCTTCATAGCCCATTTTGGACATTAACTTGGAACCTATGCCTCTGGTATGTTTTTCAAAAGAACCAATATAAACATTCTTAGAGGAAATTGAAGACAAACTAGAATTATTTACCTCTTCTTCAAGTTGATACTTGACTAAGGCTTCTTGGCATCAAAGCGCTGTGTCTCCAACTCATGCATCCTTTCCAGGCTCATATTTGCAATATGAAGTTGTCTTTCCATTTCCTGCAATTTGTTAGAAAGCAACTGTTGCTCTTCCCTCATGGAATTCAACTGCTCTCGAAGTATGATGCTCTTCCTTCCATCCTCATACATTTCTCTCACCATATCCATCATGATGAACAAGTCTTGCTTCATGTCTTCATCAAAGAATCTTGTGAAGAAAGAAGAATTTGAGGACTCACTTGTAGAAGTAGTCATTATCAAAATGAACAAAAGAACTTCAAACAAGATTAACAAAGAGCTTATTCAAGCAACCTTTTGCAACAAACCTCTTGTGCTTCAAGGATTGCTTTGAGGTCCTTTGGGATAAGAAGAATGCCTTCAGCCCTTCTTCCTTCTTGTCCTCTCTTGGACTTAGCTATCAATAGCTTTCCCTTCACCTTTGCAAACTCAAACAATAGTCAGTTTACAAACAATCAAACAATCAATCCTTGACTGTTTAAACACCTTTCAAGTTAAGCAAGCAAATAGATTGCTCTGTCAATCAAGCATCCTACTTTGATCAATCAAGCATCATGATACCACCTGCTCTGGTATAACTTGGGCTCTGATATAACTAGCTCTGATACCACCTGATCTGAAATGGGGACCTAAAGGCTTCTTGCCAATCATCAAGAACCTCTCCCACTCCAAAGCTTAAACATTCCCAAGATCTAGGCTGATATTGACAAATGCGGAATTAAAAGAACTGGAAATAGGTGTATGTCTTTGTTTGCCTTTAACTGTTAAGTGCTTTAAGTTGATTTGCTTAAACTGAAATAAAACACATAACAGTAAAACAATGCAGCAAATAAGCAAACCACATAAGGCAACAATATAATATGGAGTTCACCCTGATATCTTGGGCTACATCTCCTTGAGCTCTAATCAACTCGATTTGGGATTATGGCTTAAATTCTTTTACAAGTTCCACACTCAACTCCATAGGTTTACAACTGTACCTATGGGCTTAGAATACCATCTTACCCCTGGTTGTCCTTACTCTGCAGACAGATCTAGGCTTCTCTGGACTAGACTCCTTCAATTAGTGCTCTGAGCTATCTTGAGCTCTAGCTTGCACCAACTCCCTCAGAATTCTATTAACTATCTCTGGAACTCCTTCTTCTGTCTTTAGCACACTTTGGACATCAGCAATAGCTTGATCATTTGATCTCTTTGCTGTTCTGCAACTTCACTACAGCATCATGGCTCTTAGAAGTCTGCTTTGAGCTCTCTGGCTCTGCCTCCAACCTCTGGTGGCTCTGCCTCTGTCAAGCACTCTGGCTTTGCGGCTCTGGTGGCTATCCTCTGTCCCCTCTAGCATCTCTGGGTTCATCGCGTTTTATAACACGTTTTGTTACCACAATCGCTTAAAGCATGGAAACCAACTGTCCGTCTCTTCGCCTCCTTCTGCGTTTTAATTCATGTTTTCATGACATGTTCTGTTCATCATTTCCTTACGGTGGGGAACAATGATGTTTGGATTAGAAACGGTTTCATAATTGAAAAGGAACCGGCGGGCGCGGGCAACCCGATCATTTGGCCTTCCTTCTACCTTAATCCCAGAATAGACACAACGGAATACACGGGCAAAACTCACAAAAACACATCATGAGCCTTTAAGCCGGAATTCAAACGGAATTCAATCACATCTATAATCCTATTGAGTTCGTGCCTTCATCGCAAATCATATGTCGCATGGCCCAATGCTCCCCTTTGCATTGCTGCGATCCGATCTCCGATCGCTCTGATCGGCGCTATCGGCCCATCGCTATATCGTTGTTTCGGCATATCGGTGGTCGCTGCTTCCATGGTCCGCAGCCCTTAAGCTTTCCTGATCAGCGATCTCCGATCAGATCCTGACCATTGATTCCTTTTCCGATCCGACGGCTCGAAGTGCTCATCGCAATCGGCCTATCGCATATCGCAATGCCCTCGGCCTTTGGTTAAAACATCGCGACTTAATCTTGTCCGTCGATTTACCGTTTAATCCGATGGTTCGCACTAAACCTGAAACAGCAAGCAGTCCGCTCAATCTCCACCGTTGATCCGTGATCTCTAATCCGACAGCTGACAATCTTTTCGGGTGGCCCACTTGCGCGGAGATTACCCGCCCGAAAAAGCAGTTTTCTCTCTCCTGCGGCCTGCTACGTGTCGACCAGTGTATGGAATCGGGTTCAACCCTTCCAATACCATTTACCGCCTGGAGCTTGCCCGAAATACCGTTTACCGCCTTCCTTCCAGAACTCAAAAGGTTTTAGCTTGTTTTATATAAATTCTTTGGATCCGCCTGGCCAAGACTACCCATGTGCTTTTCAATGTAAAATGCGCTTTATAAAGGTTTAGCGCTTAACAAAGGTTTTTAGTGCATAAGGCTAATATTAACCCTTAGGCCAAATTTAATAAGAAATGCCTCCTTTTCTAAGGACATTGGGCAAATCTTCTTTTTACAATAACTCCTTTGTCCGGAGTCCGTTTTGGCCCGTTCAAATTGCATTGGATTCAGAATGAAACAATCTACGAAATGAGACTATTTTCAAAATCATCCAATGACTTTCATTTTTCCTCTGTGAGGAAAATTCATAGACTTAGAAGTCTATGTTAGATCCATTTTGGATCAATCATGATCTTTGTACTTATAAATTGAAGATCTAGAAGAAAAATTCTTATTGGGTTTTCCTCTCAAGAGGTGAGAGATTTTGGCCCTAACTGAGAAGCCTACATACTGTGTCAATTGTCTTTTATTGTGGGTAATGGTAATTGTCTTGATGAAGAGAACACAATAATATCATAACAAAGAAAAGATTATAAGCTAAGAAGTAAAAGTGTATCACAAGCCATTATCAAGCAGAGAAATCTTGTAACTTTGGATGCCCTAGATTCCTCAACAATAGAGAGATCTGAAATTGTGCAAGTTTTTTGGGCTACAAAAGACTTGAAACAAGCGCAAATTTTTCTATGAATTTTTGGAGTGCTTGACTTGGCTTCTTGGAGGATGAATTTGGGTCTTGGATTTCTCACTTTGATTTGATTTTATAAGAAGAGATTTTATGGGTTTACCCCTTGGAGGGGTTTTTCCCTAGCTTGGAGCCTATATTTTGTGTTCATTGTCATTTTTTTGTGATCTTCATGTTTATGTTTTTTGGTAATTGTTTGATGAAAAGAACATATTAAAAGAAATAATAAGCCAACAAATTCACAAATAATTACCATGCTAAGAGAAATCAACCCTAATTCATAACATCTTCTCTTTTTACAAGAAATACATATTGATATAAGTACAAAGATAGTTATGAAGACCGAACCTAGTTACATTTTTCAACAAGTCTAACCAAAAGATACAACAATGCCATAACTACAGTGATACAATGGGAGAGTCCAAGACTAAAAATTTAGAAACCTCATTGTTGAGTAAGAGAGAGATGGAGATGATGACAAGGCCTCCTAATCCTAAAGACCAAGGTGTGGGGGCAAGGCACTATGAGGGGATTCGGCTATATGATTTGGGGAAGAGCATTAGAGCGAGGAAGACCTACTCCCCTACCATCAAAGATCAAAGGAAAGAAAATCCAAATAGAACCTCAACTTGCTTGGTAGAATCTAGGGGGTTAGTTCAATAAGTAAGAGGCATCGTACTCTAGACCTGTCTAGAGTTGATATGCCTATCACTTTGATGATATGTGGTTTGTGGCCTAATTTGACAACTATGTACAAACCTCAAAGGGGTTGATCAACCACCTCAGGGAAAGGTTGAGAGGAGACTCGATGTCTCACTGTCTACAATCTAAAATGTTCTATTCATACACTAGATACTTGTTGCTTCAATCTAATGAGGCAACATGAAAGTATGAGGTGATCCTCTTGGTGGTCACATGGAAAGGAAAAGCATACAAGAACTAAGATTTGTGGCTGAGTATCTCCCTGGTGAAGAGGGCTAGGCATCTCTTGTCATGATATAGGAAGAAAGTGGAGAGCGAGTTTCCTAAGTCCCTGTAGAGGTAATGGTAGAATTCTCCAATCTCATAATGAAACATGCACCTAAAAATGAGATGCATCTCTGTCTCTGGCTCCTATAAGTGGTGCATCTAGTAGGACCTCCTAGCCGCAAGATATGGTGATCGATCTCCACTTGGAGTCAATGGGAGCCCACCAACAATTGACCCAAGAAAATCCTAAGAGTGTGTATGGGGTATGGGAAATGATGCCATCTTGCAACTCTAAGAAGTGTTCTAGATGGAAGACCATCTTTGAGACTAGGCTCTCTAGAGGTCAAGTCCAAGTAACCTAGATGTACAATATGTAGATGTCCTCCCTAATGGCCCAACTCAATTCATGTTTAATCAACAAGAAGTAGCCTAGCATTACTGCAGAGTATCTGAAAAGAGGTAGACACTCTAGAGGGATGATCATCAACTAGAGAAGTCGGGAGACCAGTACCAAACAACCTATGCACAACCTATAGGTCAAGCTAAGGCAAGAGCCTCCAAGGAGTAGAGTGCTAGATAGAGGTACCTTTCTCTCCTAGAGGCCACAAGTCCCTAGAGGTATAAACATTGTAGGAAAGAGACCTAATGAGAAATGACCTCAAGGCAAAAACGATGGTCTCCAAACTATGCCTAAACAATTGGACAAGGTACCATCCACTTGCATCAAATGATGTGCCTAGGAAGAAGGTTCCAGATTCTCTCAATCCCAGCCTAGTCGATCTGTAGTAAACTCACTCCCTAGAGATGCATCTTGGATGATATGTCCTTAAAGTAAGTCTATAAGCTACTAAGCATTGTTTCTCAAAAAGAGAAAGCAAGTTCTATCCCTTCTTGAGTTGCGGCTGAAGGGCCAGATTTTTCTTAAAGTCTATAAACTAGCTGAAGACTTTTAAGAGCGATGACAAACCTCCTTGATAATGGCCACGAGTGTGAAGATGTGGCTGGCCATCTGGTGTTCCAAGCAAATACATGCCTCTTCTCTGGCTCTAAGGTTCCTACTCTCCAGCTCATCTGAAAGTTGTGGATGCAAAATGGTATCATATAGTTCTTAGAATGCTTGCCCAACCATGATATTCCAATAGTCAAAAGGAAAGAAAGGGATGCAAGTAAAAACACCTTTTATTATTATCAATCAGTCATATTCACAATGTACATTTGGTAGTCATACCACCAGACTTAACTGTTGGAATTTCTAAGTCTATCTGTTAGAAATCCTTCAAGTACTTTCTGATTTAATTCTTCCTACTTGTTCTGTTAATTAACAAGTTATTTACCATGTAAATACTGAAAATAAATACAAGTACATGCTCAACACATACAGATCATCAACTGAAGGAAAAACAAGAACACAAGTGATACCGTTATTTTTGGACTAATGTCCCTGGAAAAACCCAATGCGGGAAAACCGGTGCAACTCTCTGAGGGTTTTATTATTAAGTAGTTTCAAAATACAATCTGGGTGCCAGAAATGGCTCACCCAACAGAGAATGCCCTTGGCAATAGTACCTCTCAATCAGAGACAGATATTCCGACTAAAAACCCGGATGAACAATCCCATAGCTCTCAGTTCCAATCTGCCCCATAAAATCTCCAGCGTCAACCTCTTTGGCCCAACTAGCCCTGCGTCAGCCTTTGGAGCCTCTACGTCACCCACGCTGGCTCTCCTTAGGCACTGCGCAGTTCCTAGCTGCCTCTGCGTAGCCTCTAGCTGCCTCTGCGTGGCCTCTAGCTAGCTCTGCATCCCTCTCTCCCCGCTTCTGCATTGATGCTCCCGGTACCCTCTCTGCCTCTCTGCTTCTGTATTCACTGCCCCTCAGGTGCAACTCTGATCACTCCTTTGATTTCCTCAGCAAGCCCTGCCCCAAAAAATCGAATTCTTGATCAACTTGGTGTGTTCTCCAACTGACCCTCAAGCCTCCTCTTATACTTTTCTCGTTGACAATTCAACGACCGAGATTAAGTCCCTAATCAATTGCTAATATTAGATCTTCCTTGATCCATGACTTTTGGACCATTCTAACTCATTTTTATATTAATTCACATTAATATTTTATTTTCCCTAAGTTTAGACTTAGGGACTCCATTAAAAATATTAATTATTTTAATATCTCCCAAACTAGTTAGATTATGCCCAAACCATTTCTGAGTATTGGAGATCTTATGTGCTTTAGCCTCTCCACCAATTTTCGTGGCTAGAGCACATCCGATGCCACCCCAAATCAACACTCCCTCTTAGCGAGGACTGTGCTCTAGTAATACTCCTCACTGAGCATCACCCTTATCATTCGGCATCGGTCCTTGTGTTGATGCTAGGCCTGCTGCCCAACATCCTCTGCACTTCTGCATCTGTACAACAGCTCCCTCTGCATCCGTGCTGCTGCCACTGCCACTGCTGCATCTGCACTATAATCCCTCTCATCATGTTGCATCGTGCTGCCCATAGCATTGCCATTGCTAACTGTTGCACTGCAACTCAGTTACTGAGAAGTAAGTAACTGATCTCCCAACTCTAACATCTCCGTCAGTTCTGCTACTCCTCTTCGGGGCTCCCGTAGCAAGGTATAATCCAAGAGGTTGGGTACCTCGAGGATCCTGCCCCTCATCACTTGTAGTCTGTCTGACTATAGCTCGATGTCTCCCCACTTCCTCTCACGAGGTGCATGAGCACTCATGGCACAGTCATCATCTGTCTCTACTTCTTTCTCCGCCCTTGCTGGCGCAGCCTTGGTCTCAAAAGCCTCTCCCTTGTTCTTCTTCCTTGGACACTGGCTCGCATAATGACCCAGTTCCCCACAGTGGAAACATTTGACCTTGGAGAGGTCCTTCTTCTTTCGTTTCTCCTGCTTTCCCTCAAATGCTAGGGCAGCATCCTCCTCTTCCTCCTTCTTGATTCTAACCCCCTTGCCGCTGCTTCCTACCTTGGTTAGCCTTCTGATCTCTTCCTGACAAAGAGCCGCCCACAGTTCCTCCCAATCTGGAAGGGTCGATCTGCCCAGTATGCTCTGGACAAATACCTCCCAATCCTCTGAGACTGTGTTCAATGCAGTCCTCACCATTAATTCCTGATCCGGCGTGGCCCCTATGGAAGTCAACTGATCCCGGATCTCCTTCAATCGACCGAGGAAGATGTCGATCTGTTCTCCTTTCTGCATCTGATATGACCACAACTGATTTTCTAGTAGCATCTTCCTCTGCATGGAAGTATGCTGATACAATTTCATCAGGGCCTCCCACATTGCATTTGTCGTGTCCTTTTCGACAATATGTGGTACTACATGGTCCTTGACCCCATCAAGGATGATGCTCTTGGCCCTCACCATTGCCTCCTCGTACTTATCGTTCTCATCTGGGTCAATTGGGATCGCTATCGTTTTGAAGGCGAAGCCCTTGAGACGATTCCTGTCAAGCCCACGAGTCGTGAATGCGATGTGCGACAAGTTGGGTGAGCGCTCCTGGTAATCTGTGACGAGTCGGGTGAGCAACAAGTCGGCGGATGCGACGAGTCGGTGAGCGGGCGTGTTGGTTGCGACGATGGGACGAGTTGGAGAAGTGCGACGAGCTGGGCAGTCGGTTAAAGGCGCCCGGGGCACGAGCGCAACGAGCAAACGGAGGTGTCAAAAAACCGAGAATTGGAAATTCGGCTAAGTATGGCGAACTTCGCAAGAGGATGCCTTATACCATGCAAGCTGGGCATGTGGACTCGACGAGGCGATGGTGTGGGCAGGCCGACGGGCGAAGTGGGCGAGCCGACGTGTTGGCGTGGGCGAGTTGGCCAAATGGGCAGGCCGACCCACGAGTTAGCCATGGCGGTTGGTATACATAGGCGACCGTGTGGATGGGATAAGACAAGAATCAAAGTCTTCAAGTCTAACATAAGCAAGCAAAGGTGATAGGCGAGCTGCAGAGTTGGACACATAAGGTGAAGGGCGAAGTGCAAGCGAGTAACTAGATCGAAGCACGGAGCCGAGTGTGAAGAGCCGTAGAAGTGTTGAACGAAGTAGGGCCGCAGGTCGGGCGGGCGAACGAACCGCAGGTAGGTAGGCAGGCAGGCAGGCGGGCGGACGAGCCGCAGGCGGGTGAGTAGGCAAGTAGACAGCGTAAGCGGGCGCGCTGGCTAGTGGGCGCCGCGACAAGTTGGGTAGGGCGACCCTGGTTGGGTGGTGCGCCTGCGACGAGTCCAGCGCAGATCGTGTGAGTGACCCGGGTGGGCGATGCGCCTGTGGCAGCGTGAACGGAGAGTCTAGGCGGACACGAGACTGACGACCTGACAGTTGAACGGGCGTGCATTGGGTGGGCAACACGTCGTGGGCGAAGCTGCACAACGGTGAGTTCGACGAGGCGGTGTTGAACGACGTGGGCACGCGAACATACCGCAAATTTTGTCGAACGGTAAACGAAGGTTGGTGCGAAGGACGACCCGGGTGGGCGCCTCTGCCTGGTGTGTTGGGCAACCCGACCCGGTGAAGGGCGGGCACATTAGAACGACAGTTTGGGCAGGCTACACGAGGTACAAGCAGACTTGTGAAAATTGACGGGTTTTGTGAGCAGGAAGTTAGGGTTCCTCTCCAAGTGTTGATTTTGTAAAATTGAATTGTTATCATTATTATTGTGGGCAGACTCATCTTTAGGGAGTTGCCCCTCCCGTTATATTTCCTTGTGCATATGTGTAAAGTACTAATGATGATGAAAGATATGTAAATGAATGTTTCTACTGTGCTTATGAATGTTTATACTTAGAAAGCAAAAAATAAATTAATTATGGAATGTTAAGCGTAGTCCACACTTGAAAGTATTGGTAAAAAGAAATCGGGTGGTGGTGTCACACCCCCCTTCGTGCGGTTGAAAGATTATCGCCAGGGTAGGGGCATCAAGGTGGTATTAGAGCCTTACTGAATATAGAACGAAGAAGTGATAAATCTGCACTTCGTGACAGTTGATATCAAGGCTCCATTTTCTGCGGGCTTTGGTGATTTAGTTGAAGCTTTGGGTTTTGAAGGCTGATGACTATTGAAGGTGAAGCAAGTGACGAAGACTTGCCAAATGGATGAAGATGGTTGAAAGGGCACTTCAAAAACTTGAAGACATGACTGATTATTGGAAAGAAGAAACATAGAAACGCTATGAAGCTTTTGTACAAGAGTGGGAACCCTTGATACATATAGGAAGCAAGATAGCATATTTGCGGGAAGACTTGAATAATCTTCATGTGGAGACTGATGAACTCAAGGAGCTTGATGAGGAGATCTGGCAGGGTGATCTTAGACTCCAAGAACTCATGAATGAAAGAGTTCGGTTGAGGGAGAAAAGCACCATGGTGCAGGCTAAAGTCAAGGAGCTTGAGGATGATATAAAGAAGGACTTTCTTGATAGAAAGATCGTTGTGATAGAGCAAGATGAGCTCGATTACATTGACAGACTTGGGGACTATCACTGAAACATACAACCAAATGTTCGGAGGCTTAGTTCACTTCGAGTGGAAGGAGTCAATGTGTGCTTGATTGGTACACTTAAGCAAGATGCGATGGAGGACAAGCTTGAAGGAACTCAAGCTGAACCAGGATCAAATTGCTTAGATGAACCAAGCAAGGAGTTGAAGTACCTTAAGAAGGAAGTCAGGTCAAAGCACAGGTCGATAGACTCTTTTGAGGCCGAGTTGTTGAAAAAGGTTGCTGAAGTAAGACACAAGATCAAGCCAAAAGAGGATGGAGATGCCTTGAAGCTGAGTTTTGTGCAGGTAACCGTACATGGAAAAAGGTTTGCAGCTTTGGTGGACACGGGAGCTACTCATAGTTTCCTTAGTAAGAAAGCAGCAAAGTCTTTTGGGAAGAAAGCTAAAGTGGGAAGAGAGTGGAGTGCTTTCAAAGCAGTAAACTCTACCATGAAAGTTGTGACTGGTGTGATGGAGAACACTCAGGTGAGAGTGGGCTCTTGGTTTGGAAAGTTGGACTTGAGGATCGTGGACTTGGATGATCATTCTATGGTGTTGGGGCAAGACTTTTTGAAGGTTGCACAAGCCATACCAATGGTGGACCGGGACATTCTCTTGATTACAGCTGAAGGGAGAACTTTGTTGGTTCCGATGAATAGGAGGAGTTGCTTGGGATATAGACCAAGGATGGCTTCTATGACTTTGTATCCAAAAGACCCAAATGTGAAGCATGACAATGTGGAGCAAAGAGGACTTGGATGTATGACTCAAACAATGAAGGAAGGGAAGTTAGTAGACTTTGTTGCAAGAGCTAGAAGGAAAGATGAAGGTGGAAAATCGATTTCACACATCTTGAGGCACTTAACAGAAGCATCTTCTATGAAAGATCTTCATCGTGGAGTTGCAAATGAAGGAAGTTCGAATACTTCCTCGATGACAGTAGTTGGGGAAGATTACACAGGTAGGGATCCGGCTGGCATAGTGGAGTTTTGCAGGTATGCCATGGGCATATATGACTTTCAGTTGACAAAAGATAAGTTTGATAAGCTTGGTTGTACACATGAGGAGGTTGAGGTTGTGCACAATTACTTGAAGACACGGCATCAATCGGATACATGGGTGGATGAGAGTCAGGGAGGGAACTTCCTGGCCCTCCTTTCTCAATAGACAACCTTGGAGGTAGGTTGGTGCAGTGGCCTTAACATCTAGAAGGGCTGCACCACCTTGACAAGGGGCCTTGGGGATAAGGCTTCTTTATTTGACAGGTTGATGATGCTTGGATGTATGCGACTGCATAGCAGCACATTGGCATTAGCATCATGGACAACATGTTGCAGATGAGATGGGTACACCATGGACCTGAGCATGGCTTATTATGGATGGATTCTTGATCGAGTTGAGATTGTGATAGGATGCTGAGAAACAACCGACGGTGGCATGGAGAAGGTACATTCTCATGGGTTGAGCATTACGGTTGGATTAGCTACCCAACTAGTTTGATGACATGGGGGCATGCAGTGCACCGAGTTTGTGTCAGATAGATGTCTTGGTTTCGACTAAGATGTTGTGTTGGATGGAGTATTATGTAGAGATTCACATGATGGAGACAGTTGTATTATATATGTTGCAAGGATGTTTGCAATATATGGACTGACAAAAGTCATGGATTAAGGAGACTTCCTGGTTACGGTTTATGTGACATTGGAACAAAGGCAGGCAGTATGGGCATCTTTGGGTGTTGGAGCTGGTAGTACTTTGTGACGATGGTTGATTGACAGTCTTGGCGACAGATGGTTGCTAGGGTGGAGAGTTGTCGAGGACGACAACCCATTTAAAGTGGGGGAGTATGTCAAGCCCACGAGTCGTGGATGCGATGTGCGACGAGTTGGGTGAGCGCTCCTGGTTATGTGTGACGAGCCGGGTGAGCGACGAGTCGGCGAGCGAGCGCGTTGGTTGCGATGTTTCGTTGTGACGATGGGACGAGTTGGAGAAGTGTGACGAGCTAGGGTGGTTGGTTAAAGGCGCCCAAGGCACGAGCGCGACGAGACAACGGAGGTGTCGAAAAACCGAGAATTGGAAATTCAGCTAAGTATGGCGAACTTCGCAAGAGGATGCCTTATACCATGCAAGCTGGGCATGTGGACCCGGCGGGGTGACGATGTGGGCAGGCCGACGGGCGAAGTGGGCAAGCCGACGTGTTGGCATGGGCAAGTTGGCCGAATGGGCAAGTTGGCCTGGGCAGGCCAACCCACGAGTTAGCCATGGCGGTTGGTATACATTGGCGACCGTGTGGATGGGATAAGACAAGAATCGAAGTCTTCAAGTCTAACATAAGCAAGCAAGGGTGATAGGCGAGCTGTAGAGTTGGACGCATAAGGCGAAGGGTGAAGTGCAGGCGGGTACCTAGACCGAAGCATAGAGCCGAGTTTGAAGAGCCGCAGAAGTGTTGAATGAAGTCGGGCCGCAAGTCAGGCGGGCGGACAAACCGCAAGCAGGCGGGCAGGCGGACGAACTACAGGCGGGTAGGCAGGCGGGTGGAAGAGCTGCAGGCAAGCGGGCGGAAGAGCCGCATGCAGGTGGGTGAGCAGGGGGGCAGACAGCACGTAGGCGAGCGAGCTAGTTAGTGGGCGCAACGACGAGTTGGGTAGAGCGACCACAGTTGCGCGATGCGCTCGCAACGAGTCGAGCGCGGGTCGTGTGAGTGACCCGAGTGGGCGGTGCGCCCGCGGCACTGTGAACAGAGAGTCTAGGCGGACACGAGACAGACGACCCAACAGTTGAACGGGCAGGCAGTCTGCGAGTGTGCGTCGAGTGGGCGACACGTCGTGGGCGAAGCTGCACGACGGTGAGTTCGACAAGGCAGTGTTGAACGGCAGTGAGCGCACGGACAGACTGCAAATTTTGCCGAACGAAAAACGAAGGTTGGTGCGAAGGGCGACCCAGGTGGGTGCCTTTGCCCGATGTGTTGGGTGACCCGGGTGGGCGCCTCTGCCCGGTGTGTTGGGCGACCCGACCCAGTAAAGGGCAGGCACATCCGAACGACAGTTTGGGCAGGCTTCACGAGGTGCAAGCCGACTTGTGAAAATTGACTGGTTTTGTGAGCAGGAAGTTAGGGTTCCTCTCCAGGTGTTGATTTTGTAAAATTGAATTGTTATCATTATTATTGTGGGCAAACTCATCTTCAGGGAGTTTCCCCTCCCGTTATATTTCCGCTGTGCATATGTGTAAAGTAATAATGATGATGAAAGATATGTAAATGAATGTTCTCGCTGTGCTTATGAATGTTTATACTTAGAAAGCGAAAAATAAACTAAGTATGGAATCCTAGGTGTAGTCCACACTTGAAAGTATTAGTAAAAATAAATCGGGTGGTGGTGTCGCACCCCCCTTCATGCAGTTGAAAGACTACCACCATGGTAGGGGCATGACAATTCCTATCTAGAATGGACAAGATCCTGGCCTTCAAGACTACGAAGTTAGAGGCTTCATCCAGTCTGTCCTAATCTCTTACCCCATTCACTACCATCTCGCTGCTCCTCTTTCAACTCTTTCGAGTCTCTCTACTTCCCTCCTGGAAGTTCTTGGTGTGACTCCCTCTGAGCCTTGATTTCCCTCCTGGAAACCCCTCTGCCAATGTCGAGATGCCCCCACTCTGATCGTTAGTGCAGTTGCACCACTGATCTGGATTTCTTGGCTAGAAATCCTCGGTAGCAACTCCCTCCTCCTTGGTCTTGCCCTGTTAGGTATTGTTCTGACCACAGTACCCCACTAGCTTCACTCCGCAACTTCTCCACAGCCTCCTATGCCCCAGCAAACTGAAGGTTAGAGCCTCTAGACTCTGCACAATCCTGGCACTAGCAAAATCTGCACCTCCTGGCCATGAGCGTCAATCCTTCCTGACTGAGAAAGATGATCGGGCACTGCGTAGGTCAGGTCTGCTCCTTTCTACCATTGCGTTGATCCTTCTCTCGACTCAAACTTGATGACGCAGACACTGCGTCACCCCTTCCTTGCTGCTTTTCCGCTAGGAACAGCTCCTGTCACTCGGGACAGTTGTTTCTGTTGCTACTGCTCTGTTCGGCTAATGCCCTCAGTTCTCCTGTTATCTGCAACCACACTCTGATACCATGTTGGAATTTCTAAGTCTATCTATTAGAAATCCTTCATGTACTTTCTGATTTATTTCTTCCTACTTGTTCTGTTAATTAACAAGTTATTTACCATGTAAATACTGAAAATAAATACAAGTACATGCTCAACACATACAGATCATCAACTGAAGGAAAAACAAGAACACAAGTGACACCATTATTTTTGGACTAATGTCCCTGGAAAAACCCAATGCGGGAAAACCAGTGCAGCTATCTGAGGGTTTTATTATTAAGCAGTTTCAGAATACAATCTGGGTGCCAGAAATGGCTCACCCAACAGAGAAAGCCCTTGGCAGTAGTACCTCTCAATCGGAGACAGATATTCCGACTAAAAAACCCAGGATGAACAATCCCACAGCTCTCAGCTCCAATCTGCCCCATGAAATCTCTCAGCGTTAGCCTCTAGGGACTGCATCAACCTCTCTGGCCCAGCGTCAGCCCAACTAGCCCTGCGTCAGCCTCTGGAGCCTCTGCGTCACCCACGCTAGCTCTCCTCAGGCACTGTGCAGCTCCTGGCTACCTCTGCGTGGCCTCTAGTCGCCTCTGCGTCCCCCTCTCCCGACTTCTGCGCTGATGCTCCCAGTACTCTCTCTGCCTCTCTTCTTCTGTATTCACTGCCCCTCAGCTACAACTCTAATCACTCCTTCGATTTCCTCAGCAAGCCCTACCCCAGAAAATCGAATTCTTGATCAACTCGGTGTGTTCTCCAAGTGACCCTCAAACCTCCTCTTATACTTTTCTCATTAACAATTCAACGACTGAGATTAAGTCCCTAATCAACAGCTAAGATTAGATCTGCCTTGATCCATGACTTTTGGACCATTCTAACTCATTTTTATATTAATTCACATTAATATTTTATTTTCCCTAAGTTTAGACTTAGGGACTCCATTAAAAATATTAATTATTTTAATATCTCCCAAACTGGTTAGATTCTGCCCAAACCATTTCTGGGTATTGGAGATCTTATGTACTTTAGCCTCTCCACCAATTTTCGTGGCTAGAGCACATCCGATGCTACCCCAAATCAACATTAACCACGCTAACCAACAACTAACATCAATATTAACACTTAATGTGGACTTTATTATTATACTAATATTTATTTTAGTAATTATTACTCCAACAAGGCCATCTAGTTCAAGTGTGATCAAGTTGAACTAAGTAAAGGCTTCTATTTGTAACAACTAGAGTTACAATCCAAATACTTTACACAAGTTTATATTTAAATAGAGATGTATTTAACACATTCTACATGGTGGAACAGGTCAAGCTTGCACCTAATGTTAACTGATATATCTCTGCAAAAATGCATTTCAACTGAAGGTTTACATAAAATAGGAGGGGATAAGAGAGATGAAAGTACTCATATTTGTGTGGAAGGAAATCCTCAACAAAGTATATGCCATTGTGGTTCAGTAAGCTTGTATTTAAAAAGGCATCACAAGGACAACAATCATGTAATGTTCCTATGTAGGAATATGAGTGATATTTAAACAAATAAACAGTGCAACAGCATAAAATTAAAAACATGCATTATACATCCATGAAACATTGTAAATCTGGAACTGTTGAGCCATATATTATAAAATCTGAGAGCATAGGTACAATATAAAATGGAGTAGTGCACCTGGGCTTGTCTCAAGGACAAGCTTGACAAAACCCAGGGGATGGAATAGCTGAGCTAAAGGCTGCCCAGTTGCTGCACCACTTTGCACTGCGCTGTCCCAGTAAAATTGTTGCCCTGCTGAACTTCGACGTGCTGGAATGTGCCTAAAAAACTGCCCAGAAATTTATATCCTTTTAGCCTGAACTCCTTGGACAAAACCCAGAAAAACCCAGAAGGGAATTTCTCTAGTTTTGACTTTGGAATTTCAGCCTCCTTAGATCTCCTCCCCAGCTGTTGCTGCCAAATTCGACTTGCAAAAGATAGCTTGCAAATCCCTTTGAAAACACCCCTAGAATGTTGGGATCACCTATGCTAACTGAATCCTTGCTCCCCAGATGATTCTTGGCCCGGATGACTGCTCTCTCAAGCACCACAAATTTGTTGCCAAAGGCCTCGGCGCAATCCCTCTGCCCAGGAAATCGTATTGTTGAAACTCCTATCGAGCTGGCTGTAAAACACAACGAAAATGTCCTTAACCAACAGCCTTTCCAGCTCCCAGAACTCCCTGAAAGCTATGGACCTCCTTGCTGGCTCAATCTCCTTCTGCGTATTTCTGGCTGCCCAGGAAACACGCAGTCTCCTTCTCTGTGTGGCTGGATGAAGTGTATAACAATGTTGGAACCTCTGAAATCTCTATGGAACAGCTTCCCTAGGGCGGGCACGGATAGTCCCCCGAAGTAGAGGTTGAATCTCCCGCTTGGAAGATCCATGGCTAAACAGTCAGGAGACTCGCTAAGCAACAAAGCATACAAAGGTGAGTTTGTTTGTAAAATGATCAAGATCCTGCAAAATGAGAGCTCCTTCCTCTTTTATCACCTTGGGCCCCCTTAGCCTCATGTGGGCCCCTCCTTCCACTAATTCGATTCCCTCCAAGCTCATGCAAAAGCGAAGTTCGAATTATTCATGTGGGTGGCCCCCACATTCCACTAACTGCCAAAAATAAAGTCGAATTCCCTATAGTTCCTAAGTTTTGCGTGTGGGGCCCTCCTCCTAAGCCAAAAATGATGCCAAAAATGTGGTGTTGCACCCTGTGACTAATACATTTGAGAAGGGACATGACAGTCCTCCCCTCCCAAATGTTGCTTGCCCTCAAGCAACCTCAAAGTTAGGTGCTCCAGTATGTGCTCACCTTCCCAGGTGGCATCCTCATCCGGCAAGTTCTTCCAACGTACCAAGAACTCCCTGATGGTCCTGCTCCTTAGTTTCCTCTCCCTGCTCTCCACAATGGCCTCTGGTTCCAACACCAAATGGCCCTCATCATCCAACGGGGGTAGATCAGCCGTTGTTGTCACCTGTTGTCCCAACACCTTCTTCAAGCATGAGACATGAAATACATTATGGATTCTACTCCCCAAAGGCAGCTCTAGCTCATAAGCCACCTCTCTAACCCACCTAGTCACCCAGTAGGGCCCATAGAAGTGTGGTTGTAGCTTCTCGGCCCCCTTATGTTTCAGCGTAGACTGTCTGTAACGCTGCAATCGAAGGTATACTAAGTCCCCCTCCTCAAAATGCCTCTCTATCTTGTGTCGATCTGCATATAGTTTTTGTTGATTTTGGGTTGTCGCTAAATTATCCTTGAGAGCCTTGAGGATATCTTGGCTCTCTTGGACCCAGTCTTTGGCCTTTGGGGCCCGGCTGTCTCCGAAAACAATATCAGCAAAAGTTAGTGCATCATATCCATAGAGGGCACGGAAAGGAGTCATACCGATAGACATGTGGTGCGTGGTGTTGTAGCAGAACTCACCCAAGTGCAACCACCGAATCCACGTCCTCTGCTGACCTGTCACATAGTTCCTCAGGTACCCCTCCAACCACTGGTTGACCCTCTCCGTCTGGTCGTCCGTCTAGTCGTCCGTCTGAGGGTGATAACTGGTGCTAGGAGTGAGCTCCGTCCCAACCAACCTGAAGAGCTCCTGCCAAAAGCCACCCATGAATGTGTTGTCTCTATCGCTCACAATGTTCTTGGAGAGCCCATGTAGCTTGAACACCTTCAAGAAGAACAACTCAGCAATCTGTGCAGTTTTGTACCTAGTGGGGATGGCGAAGAAGTGGGCAAATTTGGTCAATCTGTCGACCACTACATATATGCAATCCTTCCCCTGTACCGTGGGTAGCCCAGTGATGAAATCCATCGAAATAATTTCCCATTTCCCCTCAGGAATGGGAAGTGGTTGTAGTAGCCCTACAGGGTGAGTCAGTGCCCCCTTGTTTCACTGGCAGGCCTCACACTCCTGTACGTGTTGCAGCACGTCCTCCTTGAGGCCCTTCCACATGAACCTCTCCCAAATAGTGATGTAAGTCTTCCAAAACCCCTGGTGTCCGAATAGTGGTGAATCATGAGCTACCTGGAGCACCCTCTCCCTCAACAGTGAGTTGGGCACCAAGTAAATGCGCCCCTTGTAATAGATGACCTCATCCATCACACAGTAACGCTCATTTGCATGTGTCCCCTACAGCCCTCTGATCCTTGGAGTACTCCACCAATAGCTGAGCCTTCCAATCCTGGCAGATGTTCATGAGAGATAACCCAGTTAGTCTCCTGGATAGAGCATCAGCCACCACGTTGTGCTTGCCTCGCACATACTCAACGTCAAAATCATAGGCCTGTAGCTTGCTGACCCATCTTTGTTGCCTGTCATTGAGGCCCTGCTGCCCCATGAAATGTCGAAGACTGTTGTGATCAGTCTTCACTCGGAACCGGTTGCCCACCAAGTACTAGTGGAACTTGGCCAATGCATGCATAATGGCCAGCATCTCCTTGTCGTATATGGAATACAGCAGCTCATGCGGTAGGAGCTTCTGACTCTCGAAAGCTATGGGTTGCCCCTCTTGTGACAATATGGCTCCAACTCCTACCCCGGATGCATCATACTCCACCGTGAATGGTTGGGAAAAGTCGGGGAGTGCCAGAACAGGGCAACTACTCGTCACCTCCTTAAGGCGATCAAAGGTGACCAGTGCTCCATCAGTCCATGTGAAGTCGCCTTTCTTGGTCAAGTCGATCAAGGGTGCTGCCAACTATGAGAACCCTTTGATAAACTTTCTGTAGTAAGTGCAAATACCCAAGAAGCCTCTCAGCGTAGTCACATCTCGGGGTACTTGGCCAATCCTGAATGGCCCGAATCTTCTCCTCGTGAACCTTCACCCCATTTGCTCCAATGATATGCCTGAGATAAAGCATCTCTGTCAATCCAAACTCGCACTTGGAGAGCTTGGCATAAAACTGCTGCTCCTCCAGAATGCACAGTACCTCCTCCAAGTGTTGGAGGTGCTCCTCCCATGTCCGGCTATAGATCAGGATGTCATCAAAGAACACTAGCACGAACCTCCTCAGTTGTCCCCGAAAGATATGGTTCATGCAAGACTGGAATGTGGCTAGAGCGTTGGTCAGCCCAAATGGCATGACCAAAAACTCAAAGTGCCCATAGTGGCACCGAAACGTTGTCTTCGGGATGTCCTGATCCTGTACTCTGATCTGGTGGTACCTTGAACGTAGATCAATCTTAGAGAAGTACTTGGCTCCTCTAAGCTCATCCATCAGCTCATCAATGCGGGGAATGGGGTATCGATTCTTAAGAGTCTTCCAGTTAAGGGCTCGGTAGTCGATACACATCCGGAGGGTTCCATCCTTCTTCTTCACCAGCACTACGGAAGAAGCGAAAGGACTGGAACTTGGCCTGATATGGCCCAACGCAACAACTCTTGAATGGCCTTCTCTATCTCGTCCTTATAGGCTTTGGGGTGCCTGTAAGGAGTAGTGATAACTGCCTGTATACCCGGCTCCAACTCAATGGTGTGCTCAAACCCTCAATCTGGTGGTTGCCCTAGAGGAATGTCCCCGAACACTACTGCATATCTGTCCAGTAAAGCTTGTATGTCTACTGGTGGTGGTTGCGCCTCTCCCCCAACCTCTGAGATCCTCAACTTGACTGCCCATGCAATTTCCCCATGTCAGAGATCTGCCTCCATTCTGTGGGCCGAAACTATCTGAGGCGGATAAAAGACAGCATGCCTCTCAATACCACCAGCATGCCATCTGGCCCCATGAACTCCATCTCAAGTTTCCTCCAATCTGTCGTGAATCACCCAAGGGAATACAACCACTGGACACCCATCACCACGTTGGTGTCTGGCACATCGACCACAAAGAAGTGGTCTGTCATCGAGTAGTTTCCCATAACTACTGTCAAGGAGGGTACGTATCCGGTACACTGGATGGTACGGTCACCTGGTACTAAGACTGAGAACCCCTCAAACTCTATGGTGGTGCGGTCCCCCCTCTGGACCAGTTGTGCATCTATGAAATTGTGGGTAGCCCCACTATCCACCAACACTGACACCCTCTGTCCCTGTACCGTACCTCTGATCCTGAGTGTCAAAAACTTAGGAATCCCGCATAAAGAAGCAAGGACTCCTCCTGATGTGGCAAGAGATGCCCCTCCCTGTGGAGGTGGTGGTGGTGGCCCTTTGTCCGCCGGACTCTCTCCATCTGTCCCACCACAATCCTGCTCCACCTCGTCCTCCTGGTCACTGTCAGAAAAGACCTCAATGTAATGTGCTCTACCTGCAGTGCACCTATGGCCAGGTGCCCAGGGCTCTCTACATGTGAAGCACAGCTTCCTCCTTCGGAGGTCCTTCCGTGTCTCCTCATCTAACTACCCCCTCCCCTGTGTGGTCCTCGGTGGTGGGGGTCTAGTCTCATGCCCCTTCTGTGGAAAAGGGGTCCGTGCAGGAAATGGCACTCTGGTCTTGGGGATGGCCCCCTGTAAATCTCTGGCGCACACAATCGCTTCCTGCAGCGTGGAGGGTCTGCGTGACTTCACTAGTCCACACAAGGGCTCAAGCAAGCCCTCAATGAAGGTGTATACCCTCCTTGCCTTGGACAAATCCGGGACCATCACTGACACACGCAAAAAGTCTGAGAAGTACTGCTCTGGGTTGCCTGTTTGGCGCAGTTGTGTCAGTTCCCTGAAAGATGCCTCCGGATCCCTCTGATCAAATCGCTCCACCACCCTCCGGGTGAAGTCCTCATAAGAAACTATCTGGGCATGCCCCAAAGTGGTCAGGCCGTGAAACCACCAGTCATGGGCTTCCCCCTCCAAGTGCAACGCTACCATCTTAATGGCTTCCTGCTTTGTCATCCGGTTGAGTTGAAAGTATGTGTCCATCTTTTCAACCCAAGCCCTGGTTGTGCACTTGGCAGTGCCATCAAATGTAGGGAAATACATCCTCCCTATAGTTCTCTGCAGCTCATAGTTTTGGGTCCCTTGTCCTTTGTACCCCTTGTTCCTCTCACTCTGCTTGAGCTTGCAGTAATCTTTGAAGGAGAGGGCCTCTTTGAAGTCTTCGTCCATCAACTACCACTATCTGAAGTAATCCCCCATCTAAGGGGTGTCTTCCTCCCTCGCTGGATCAATTTGTGCCACTAGCACGAAAGAGGGTAGTGTAGCCCTAGTTGGCACACTAACTGAAGGGCGTTGCGCTGCTAGTGAGGGGTGATCGAAAGGCTGAGAGGCCCTGGAAGTTTCTCCACATAAAAACCCTCTAGGTGTGGCCCTGTCTCTGTTCTGTGACTTGATCTCCTCCAGCATGTCTTTCTGCCCCTTGGCCAAGTCACTCAAGGCCCTCAGGAGGCTATCAAAAGCCATCTCCTCCCTGCTCTTGGGCTCTGCCATTTCCTCCTCTTCGGCCTCTGCTTTCCCTCTTTCCTCTGTATCTGGCGTAATTTCTAACTCCCTTTCTCTGCTCCTGTACCTCTGCCTCCGGTAGGTGATGTTATGTTGGTCTTCTCCTCTCATAGGAAACAAACCCCACAGCTGAGCCAAGAACCAAGCTCAAATACCACTGTAATGTTCCTATGTAGGAATATGAGTGATATTTAAACAAATAAACAGTGCAACTTAAAAACATGCATTATACATCCATGAAACACTGTAAATCTGGAACTGTTGAGCCATATATTATAAAATCTGAGAGCATATGTACATTATAAAATAGAGTGGTGCACCTAAGCTTGTCTCAAAGACAAGCTTGACAAAACCCAGGTGATGGAATAGCTGAGCTGAAGGCTGCCCAGTTGTTGCATCACTCTAAACTGCGATGTCCTAGTAAAATTGTTGCCCTGCTGAAATTCGACCTGCTGGAATGTGTCCAAAAACTGCCCAGAAATTTATATCCTTTCAGCCTCGGACTCCTTAGACAAAACCTAGAAAAACCCAGAAGGGAATTTCTCTGGTTGACTTTGGAATTTCGGCCTCCTTGGAGCTCCTCCCCAGCAGCTGCTACCAAATTCGACTTGTAGAAGATAGCCTGCAAATCCCTCTGAAAAACACCCCTAGAATGTTGGGTTCACCTGTGCTAACTGACTCCTTTCTCCCCGGATGACTGCTCTCTCAAGCACCACGAATTCGCTGCCAAAGGCCACTGCGCAATCCCTCTGCCCAAGAAATCGTACTGCTAAAACTCCTGTCAAGCTGGCTGTAAAACCCAACGAAAATGTCCTCAACCAACAGCCTTTCCAGCTCCCGAAACTCCCTGCAAGCTAGGGACCTCCTTGCTGGCTCAATCTCCTTCTGCGTATTTCTGGCTGCCCAGGAAACACGCAGTCTCCTTCTCTGTGTGGCTGGATGAAGTGTATGACAATGTTGGAACCTCCAAAATCTCTGTGGAACAGCTTCCCTAGGGCGGGTACGGATAGTCCCCCGAAGTAGAGGTTGAATCTCCCGCTTGGAATATCCGTGGCTAAACAGTCAGTAGACTCGCTAAGCAACAGAGCGTACAAAGGTGAGCTTGTTTGTAAAATGATCAAGATCCTGCAAAATGAGAGCTCCTTATCCTCATGTGGGCCCCTCCTTCCACTAATTCGATTCCCTCCAAACTCATGCAAAAGCGAAGTTCGAATTATTCATGTGGGTGGCCCCCACATTCCACTAGCTGCCAAAAATAAAGTTGAATTCCCTATAGTTCCTAAGTTCTGCATGTGGGGCCCTCCTCCTAAGCCAAAAATGTGGTGCTGCACCCTATGACTAATACATTTGCGAAGGGACATGACAAATCATAATGAAACCCACAAAGTACACAACCACCTTTAAGCAATGTTGGTACTGGAGAGAGAGAGAGAGAAAATGCCATCACGTCTACCTAGGGACTTGCACCCCAAGATGTTTCCAGATTGGCCATTTAGGACTTCATAAAGAAAGAATGAATCAAGAAAAGCGTCGATAAAATAATGTGCAGATGACACAAATGGTAACAGAAATAGATGTGGCAATATAGGAAGCCATCAAAACATAAGGACATAATAGCAGTTTGTGTCATCCACCATGGTATTGAACAAAATATGTTTTTTCTGATAAATAGCAAAAAGAAAAAGCCTGGTAAAAACAATGGACAAGCATTATTGTCATAACAGATTCTGGATGCTTTTCTTAGAAGCTGTTCACCTTGGCTAGAAAAGTAGACTGGCTCTTCTCAGTGAATTGTCAAATAAAAACATTGCATGAATAAAACAATTTCAAAATTTGAATAACTATTTAATAAAATTCTCATACAGAAGCATTAAAATATTCTTCAAATTACCTCTGCAGTGAAGTCATCAAAATGCTGCTGAGGAGGATAGAAAGGGATCTGCAACAACAAGGCATCATCCAGCAGGAATAAATAAGAAACAAGGCAGAGGGTGAGGAAGATAAATTCTTAGCAGTTCTGGACAGTGGATACACCTAATGCAATACAATTATAGTTATCCATCTAGGGTCTCTGCTTCATCATCTGACGACCATTTCAATCTAGACTCTACCCCACTACAAAACAGTGTACTATGGAAAAATGCAGTGAAATAATGCTGTTGTGAATTCTAATCTACTGACCTGCAGTACAAATTCCCCCTGGCACAGGTCATGAGCAACAACAACACCAATTATTTTGGGATTGAAAACAAAATATAGCATTCCAGGCATCTTTTTAGAGAGGAAATTCCCAAGATCTTTGCTCATGAAATGTACACTGATCAATTTCTGAATATCATGTTCACCTTTCATATTTATTCCCATCAACTTTCTCACAGTACTCCCTGCACCATCAGCCCCAATTAAAACATTACACTGAAGATTCACTCTGACCTTTGTTTCATCCTTGACAGAGCAAATTGCAGCCCTGATTCCATCTGATGTAGCATTGATGGAAATACATTCGTGACCCAATCTAATTTTTCCAACCCATGAATTGTAACTTTGGAATCCATCATTTGAGAAATTGTTCCCAGTGCAAATATTAAAACCTAGCCTTCCCAACCTTTTTAGTAGCAAAGGAACAAGACGGTGCTGTGAAAAATGGGCAACACAGGTTGGGCTCCTCGTTTGTTTGAAGTCTGGATAGGTCAAGCCACCACAAGTAAATCAGTAAAAAGGATAAAGAAGACAATGTGATACATCATACACGTGGCATTCCTGGCAATTACAAGCCACCCAAAGTACATTTGTGAGAATTTCTATGCAGCCAATCAAACATAGACAAAAGAATACCATGAGGTTGCATATGATCGACGGTCCCTAGAATGGGGCCAGACAGCATAGAGCAATATATGAATCTTCTCCACTGTTCCACAGGGGGTTGAAGTTCTTCAATCTCCTCAGACAAACCATCTAGTTTACGAAACACCTGCACTGAACCGAAAAATATATCACTATCACTTCCAGATATATAGATTTCCAAATATAACTTTGCAACAAACAACATTGTTTCCAAGAAAAGAAACAAGTTCATCCCATGCTAGAAGCTAAAATACTATGTAAACTTAACACTATTCTCATGCCTAATACAGAGCTAAAACATCAAAACCACAGAGCATTACTACTTGCTATTGGTACCAATGCTTATGTCACTTCAAACCAGAGAATCGAAACTCATCCAATTCCTCTCTCCCAATCCTCAACAAATTAACACATAAAAATCAATTAAACCAATCAATAAAAATAACACATACAATGTATAGGAACCATGTTAACTTAAAAAGCAGAAAAATATATACAGCTGGAACTCCCCTCGTTCTTTTGTCAGTAAAACACCAATAGTCATCATACGTGATTTGTTACCACTTAGTTTGTCATGCTTAGATAGGCAAGGTTGATACTTGGGAGTCTGGGACAAACCAATTGCAACTTCAGAAGACAAACCATTCACCTCAGTTTGTCTTCCAGCCCTTTAGCATAAATCCAATCACCACTAGTGAGCTTCCTTGATACACATTCTTGCAATATAGCTCAGTGGGAATGACCATAAAGGGAAGCAGAGTTTCTGTGTGTATTTTATACTGATTACAAAGGCAACACTTGACTCTACCAATTGCTGGAAATTGATTAACAAGAGGTGTGCAAGGTAATTTTCTTACTTCAACTCTTAATATGTTTGACAATACTTCTCATAGGAAAACTAGTCGCAAACACAAGTGACAGAACCGAGACTTTGTTATGTTGTACTTATCGAGGTGCAATCCATTCAGATTTGAAATGCATATAATAATTTCATGAACAGTCAAACAAAGTTTCAGCTTAAAATAACAAAATCTCAGAAACAACATTTGAATTCATTTATGCACCTATCACCTTGAATCTGAAAGAATAATCATTGAAGCTATCTATGTGAAAATTCCTTAAACTGGAATCCTATTGCAGCAACTGGTATTATTTCTCCTAAGTGTTAATTAATTTAACAATTTATCTGCTACAGCAAATATCGAAATAAACACATTGCAACCTTCACAAATAAAAATATTGTGAAAAAATAATGCACTAGAAACTAAGAAATGCTAGCACACACACATAAAATATAAGACAATTATTTTTGGACAAATGTCCCGGAAAAACCCAACTTAGGAAAACCGGTGCAGCAGTGAGGGTTTTTATTATTATGCAGCAGTGAAATCTGAGTACAATTTGGATGCCTGAAACTGGCAATCCACAGCAAGAAAATCTGGGCAAAATTATTGAAGGGAATTTACCCTTCCTCCACAAGCAATCCCAGCACAACTTGCCTACAAAAAACTCGGCCTCTTGAATCTTTTGTGTCACCCTCTGCACTAGACTGCGCAGTCACTATGACGTCTAGCCTCTGACTAGTCTCTAATGAAGTCGTTTTGCCTTCTGCTACTGAGAAATTCATCTCTCCGGCCCTCTGGAACCTCTGCCCGGCCTCTAGATCTGGGAACAATTTTCTCCCGAACCAATCAAACTGTGTAGTCCTTTGCGCTGCCTCACTGGGAAAACTAAGCCCTCTTGTTTCTGCCTCTCTGGATCTGGAAAAACTTCCTCCAGATCACTATCCCTGCCCCTCACTCACTACTTCGATCTTTGGCTCTCTCTGGCAACTAACTGTTGCTACTCTAGAAATCGATCTACCAAGAAATCAAACTGCTCAAGTGTTTTCTCTATCACCACATCGACCTCCTCTTATAATCCATTGTTGGAACACCAATGGCCAAGATTAAAACATAATCGATGGCTAGGATCATCTCTGGATCGATCTATGTGAGTTTCTAGATCATTCTCGCCTTATCTCAATTAATATTGATTAATTAACCATATTCCCTAAGTTTAGACTTAGGAAATATTTAAGAAACGATAAATAATCTAATCAAGACACTTCTAGGCAGAATTTCCAGAAACGATTTCTGGGTTTTGGAGATCTCATGTATTCTAGCCTCCACCAAATTTTGTGGCTAGAACACATCCGATGCTACAAAAACTAACACTCCCTCTTAGCGAGGAATGTGTTTTAGTGCTGCACACCCTGCCACAACACTCTGCCTCTGCATCATCTCCTGTCACGTTGTTGACGTCTAGTTGTTGCTGCCCACCAACTACTGTGCAACTCTGATGTTGCATATGTGTTGCTGCTGACACTGTCAACACTGCATCTGCACTGCAACTCCCTCTCATCTGTTATTGCTGCAACTGCAACATCTGCAACTGAAAAGCATCCAAAATACAATCAACTATGTTAAGTATGATGCATCTATTGTTGATTTCTAGTAGCATCGAATGTGCTCTTAGCCTCAAAATTTGCAGGGAGGCTAGGACACATGTATTCCAGAATAACCAGAAATCGTTTTGGGAAATTCCACCCGGAGACAGTTTTATTAAAATAATTAATTATTTATAATGGATGCCTAAGTCTAAACTTAGGAAATTAAAATAATTAAAGTGTATTAAATAAACTAGGTGTGAAACTTCTAGAAGAAGACAAGGATCAAGTCAAAATGATCTGAGCCATTGATTAGAATCTAATCTGGGTCGTTAATTATTCAACGAGAAGATTATAAGGACTTCGTTGGGCATTTGGAAAATACACCAGGCAGATACTTAGTTGCCCAAGAAGATCGATTTTCTCACTCGCTGAAGTTTGGCAAGAGGAAATCAACTCAGAGGGTGAGTTGCAGGTGTAAGAGGGAGAGAGTATCAGCAATAGTCGAGAGTGCAGGAAACGGCAAGAAGAGGCAGCACAAAATAGGGACGCAGATCACCCATGCAAAGGCAGTGACACAGGGACAGCGTGGTCACTGCGCAGAGGGTGACGCAGTGTGGCTAGCGTGAGAGCAGCAAGTCCTCTCAGGTGTTAGAAATTCACTGTGGAGTGGAGAAATTTGTTTGTAAAATTTCTCTTAGTGATTCTTCTTCTATTCTGTTATCCGTAGATTATACATGAGATTTTGTTGAAAAATAATAAAAGAAAACCCTCATCTGTTGCACTGGTTTTCCCACATTGGGTTTTTTCGGGGACATTTGTCCAAAAACAACTATGTTAATGTGTTATTGTTGTGTGTTGAAGTTTCTAAGTCTACCAGTTAGAAACCCTCCATGCATTTTACTGAATTATTCCTACCTACTTGTTTCATTACTTAACAAGTTATTTACAATGTAAATACTGAAAATAAACACTAGTGCATGCTCAACATATTACAAATTATCAACTGAAGGAAACAGAAACAAGCACACAAAATGACACCGTTATTTTTGGACCAATGTCCCCAGAAAAACCCAATGCGGGAAAATTGGTGCAGTTATCTGAGGGTTTTCTTATTAAGCAATTTCAGAGTACAATCTGGGTGCCAAATCCGACCTACCCAACAAAGAATGCCCTTGGCAGTAGTACCTCTCAGTCTGAGACAAATGTCCCGGCTGAAACCCCGGATAAACCCTCCGGCAGCTCCTAAGCTCCAATCTGCCCCAGAAACACCAGTGTCTACCTTTCTGGACTGTGTCAACCAATGTTGCACGAAGCGGAAGCGGGGACGCCGAAGCATCATTTTCCAAAAATCTAGGAAGCGAAGCGTCCGCGGAAGCGTCTGCTATATATATATATATATAGATAGATAGATAGATAGATAGATAGATATATATATATATATATATATATATATATAATATTTTTTTGCATTTATACTCAAAACAAACATCCCAAATACCAAATTAATTGTAGAAGACATGAAAACATGCATATTTTTGCATAAATCAAGATAGATATAACATCCATTGTACATTAATGATTAATTATTCGAGCATCAACCATCTAGAATCTAGATTCTTCTCCTCTTATCTAGCCTTTGCCTCTACCTCGATTGCTAGGGATATTAGTCAACATTGCCCAATTTTGATCAAACTACCTAATTCAAGACTTAAAATATGGTAGAAAAAGCTTAACATGCTTGATCGATGATTTTGACTTGATTGAAAGGTAATTTTTTGCTAAGGGCGTGCCGCGTGACAAAGGAGTTCAACAATTAACACCACCAACACTAGGGTACATATAGGGCTTGGTGCTCTTGATTAAATGCTAATCGCATACCTTCATACTTGATATAATTTAATGAAATGCCACAATCCCATTGATCCTGAATTCCTGAAAACTGTTAAGTCTGCGGAATTTTGAATAGGATATGAAATTCTATTTTCTCCATATGAAGTCCAATGAGGCTGGAACCACTCTCAAACATCCTGAGTCATTTCATGGTAATGTTAAAAATTTAAGTAAAAGGATGAAAATGAAAAATAAAGGAAAATGTCACTTTTACTTTAAGAATTTAACATTACCATGAGGGAGCATCTGCTATATTTATATTTTTTTTTTGCCTTCATTCGTCACCCTAACCCAAGGTGGACCCACCCCCAACAAGCAAACTCACCTAAAATTTAAAAAAAAAACAATTTTCTAAACACTTTTCCGGAAGCTTTTCTGGAAGCGTATGCTTCCTCCTCCGAAGCGCCACGCTTCCGACGCCCGAAGCGTCGTACGAAGCGCGCTTCGGCACTTCGGAAGCGGCGCTTCCGTACCACGCTTCTGAATTTCCAGGAAGCGGCAAAAAATTCGGAAGCGGCGCTTCCGTACGGGACGCGCTTCGGGGCTTGGAACCGTGGGGGGGGGGCGCTTCGTGCAACATTGGCATCAACCTCTCTCTGCGTAGCGTTGGCCCTGCGTCACCCTAAATGGCCTGCATCAGCCTCAGGAAGCCCTGTGTCAGCCTGTTGGCCTCTCTGAAGCACTGTGCAGCTCCTAGCTGCCTCTGCGTGAGCCCTGCCGCCTCTGCGTGAGCCCTGGCTGGTTCTACGTCACTCTCTCTGGCTCCTGCGCTGATCTCCCGGCACTATCTTTGCCTCTCTGTCTCTCTGTCTCTCTGTACTCACTGCCCCTCAACTGCAACTTCGATCACTGATTCTATCTCTCTTAGCAAACCCCGCTCTAGAGAATAGAATGACTGATCATCTGGTGTAATCTCCAAGTGACCCTCAAGCCCCCTCTTATACTTTTCTCGTTGACATATCAACGGCCGAGATTAAGTCCCTAATCAATGGCTAAGATTAGATCTGGCTTGATCCATGACTTTTGGACCATTCTAACACAATTTTATATTAATTCACATTAATATTTTAATTTCCCTAAGTTTAGACTTAGGGACTCCATTAAAAATATTAATTATTTTAATATCTCCCAAACTGTTTAGAATCTGCCCAAACCCTTTCTAGGTATTGGAGATCTCATGTGCCCCAACCTCTCCACCAAATTTCGTGGCTAGAGCACATCCGATGCTACCCCAAATCAACATTGTGCTAGTATTTTCCTTACATTTATTTTCCGCGGTAATTAATTTGTGAAGACTGCACTGTATGTATTTTGATATTTTCCATAGACCACTACAAATAATTTGTTTTAATAAATTAACAAATAGAAGAAATATTATCAGTTGCTGCAGTAGGATTTGGAATTTCCAGATTTTCACATGGTATCAGAGGGAAGGTGAAGCAAGAGAGCAGACCGGGAGAGCCCAGTGTTGAAGAGAAGGAGGGAGATCGAAGTGTTGCATAGGCAGTAGATTGAATCCGCAGAGGGATTGCGCAGTCCAAGCTAGGAGAGCAAGATTCTCGAGGAAAATCTCTTTCTAAGTGAGTTGACAAAAAGGTAAGATTTCTAGTTCATGATTTGTTAGTGGCAGAGGGAGCAGCAGATCCAGTGCTGAGCAGTCTTCAAGTGGGACGCAGTTTTCTGCAGAAGTTACTAGGGCAGAAAAATGTCAGCAGAAGGAGAATAGCACGAAACAACATGGATAGTCAAGATGTATTATCTTCTATATTGGAAGAAGAATTCGCATGTTTGTCAAGCTCAGCATTAGCAAGCGTTTGGTATATTGATAGCAGGGGTTGAGATGCTAGGAAAAAGGCGGTCGGCAAAGAAATAAAAGGAGAAGAATCTTGAGGAAGGAGGGAGGCTGAGAAAGGGAAATTTCTGATTTCTGAGAATCTTACTTACTGAGAGGAAGAGTTCAATTGTTCTTAAGTTTTTGGGCACAGAGGACCAGATTGCGTCAATTGAGCCGCACTTTGGGACTAAGTACCTAGGTTGTACTCATTTTGGCTGGATGGTTTTGGTCTTTAGGTAACGAGAGCTGGAACAAGAACAGGAGAAAATTCTGAGGCATCTTCAACCACAGTAAACTAGGTAAGTACTCGACAGCTGTAAGAACCTGAACCTCAAGCTAATTTCAAAATAGTAGAACATGAAATTTGAAATACAGAATTTTAAAGAAATTTAGTCTAATGAATACCAACCTTTCTGCTTTGCTGAAAATCTGTCTGCTCTGCTGCAATTCTTGTCTGGCTGTGTTACCAAAACGGCCTAAAACCACCCTGCTGAACTAAGTACAACCTGGGTACACAGTTTCATAATGCTTTCCAGTTGAAGCAATCTGATCCCCGTGCCCAAAAACTCCAATACAATCAAAACTCAAAACTTCCAGAGTGTCTGTATCTCTGTGTTAAAATTGAAATTTTTCTCTGTTTTTCCTTCCCCCCTTCTCAAGATTTCCTTCCTCCTTTTTAATTCCCTGTCCACCGCCTTCCTCCCATCTCCGTGTCATTATTTTGATACGTGTAATTTTTATAAAACCAAATCTTATTTGATTTTTGTTGATTTTATTCGAATATGAAAATTTGATTTGATAAAGTTTATTTATTATTTTAATGAATTTATTTAATTTATTTAATTTATAATTTTATTTTATTAATTTTATTAATTTTAATTTGTAAATTAAAATTAACATTTTTTGTTAGTTTGAGGATTTATCATATATATAGTGCGATACATGCGGGTCCATGTATACGTAGCTATCGTATGGAGGTCTCGTATGTATGCTAGTACTTGTATTTTATTTATAGTTATAGGTGGGTCATTACAACGGCGAATCAATGAAATTTTGATGTTATGAATTTTGTTTAAGTTCATAAAATAGTTTCCATATTTTGTTAAAGAAAAATGTATGAGTAAATCAGAACCTTACATTCTTGTTGAATAAATTAGAGCTTTACATTCATGTATGAGTAAATTAGAGAACCTTACAAGTTGTCCCTCCACAAGTAGCTCATCGAGCATAACATCCTCATCTAGCTCACACTCCTCAAGGTACTCTCCATGTTGTTGTGGGTAGTTGTTGTCTGAGAACTTTGTCACGGCTCTGCGTACCTCTATGCACATTAGCACCTCACTAATGAATATATCTCCCGGCACCTCCCTAATTTGTTGTAGGTTGCCATCACCTAAAAATTTGGACACGGTCCTAGACACCTCATCAATAGGATCCTCTCCTAGGACCCCTGCTAGTTTGAGCAGTAACAATGCCTAAAAGGGTCTTCCATACATGACAATGACTCAATTGACTTGTTTACGTAATGACAAGCCCTAGAAGCACTCAATGGGTGCTTGACCTAAATAAAATAACCTTGAGCATGAAACCCATGCATCAAGAATGACAATAATAAATTTCTTTTTCTTCTTTACATCAAATACATAAAATCATGATTACATATGTCATCATGAAGACTGAACCTAGTTACATATTTCAACATGTCATAGAGTCAAGAAATCGATTGAGTCATTGTCATATATGAAAGACCCCATTAGGCACTTTGTATCATGTAAAAAGAATTTATGAGTCAAAAAGAGTCAAATGTTCTCCTCCAAGACCAAGTTGGCCCGCAAGAAGGGAAGTCGGCCTACAAGTGACAAGTTGGCCTCATGAATAGCTACTCAACCTCCACAGGAAGCCTATATATATAATATACTCGACCTCATTTGTAGCTCACTAACTCCAGCTCGTTGAAGTATAACAAGGACAAGAATAACCAGCGAAGAAGAGGAAAGTAAGAAGGAAGACAAACCAAATTTGCAAAGACTGTTTATGGGCTACTCCTACCACACGTGCAAATATATTTAGGGCGTCATTCTGCTTGAGCAAGACCGAAAGCTACAATCATCACAAAAATTGAAGTTTGGGACTCAAAGGATAAAGTTTGCACATTGAGTTTCCAAGGAAAGAGGATCTAACCAAGCGAAGGAGAAAAGGATCACAATTTTGCCCCAATCCATTCACACGTGCGAATTACAAAAATTGCAAGTAGACCGAAAATTGCAGTCCTGAAGCAGCAAGCCAAAATTTTGAAGAAGAAGCAGAAATCTGAAGTTAGGAACAAGTTGACTTGAGTTGACTTTGTGGAGGACAAGCTCATCAAAAAGGAGAAGCTGACTTGGCCTTGGAGGGGTCATTGTCAAGGGTCTTAGGTCTTGGAATTCGTCATTTGAAGATTCTACAAGAAGAGAAGAATTCTTGTGGGTTTTCCTCTCAAAAGGAGAGGTTTTGGCACCGGCTAGTAGCCTACATTTTGTGTCCTCTTGTCTCATTGATCTTCATTGTTTGGTAGTTGTTTGATGAAAAGAACACAATAATAATCAAGTAATCAAAGAAGCTAACTATAAGTACATCAAGTTAAGTAAAAGAACATCACAAGCAGTTATCAAAGTAAGAGAAAGCACCCTAATCTAGTTTTCCTTGAATTCTCAACATCAAAAACTACTGAAGGCAACTCAATTCAATGTTACGATAAAAATTCATCCGAAGTATCCAATAACCACAAGAATCCATAGAAGATTGATTTAGGATAGCCAGATCCCTTTTCAATTCGACAATTTTATTTATCACTCAGAGGATCCTATCATCTTGTATTGTCAAAGATGACAACTCAAAGAAATTCAAAAAATGCAATAGATTACAAGACAAGAAATAGATAACAAGTCTTATTAGCAATAAGCTTTGAGGATAAAGCTTTTTGAAGAGGAAGGCAATGTTATGAATAAAATATATAAAAATAATATAAATAAATAATAATCACAATAATAGTTAATTAAATAATAATTAGTTACTAAAGAGGCATGTCTCTAAGGACATGACCATTCATAAAGGGGCACCTACCTAAGTATATAACCAGGCCCTCATTTGTAACAATCTCCTATCAATTCTTTTATACACTATTCAATATATGTATTTATATCCTCAATGGATGTCTTCGTGTTCCAAGCGTTCCAAAGATTATTTTGAAGTACTAACTTCATTCATTACATTGACTTAAAAGTTAAAACTAAAAATTAAAAATGGACAATGAGCATTAAAGGAGTGTCACGGGGGAGGAGAGGCAACAGTTAACTCGTAAGTCAGATAGTGCCACGCAGTAAGCCGAGTAGAGGTAAGCTTGGTAAGTTGAATGAGTGAATTAGGGATTGCAAATTAGTTTAGGTTTTGATATTTGTTATGTATTTTTCTTTTTAGTTTTTTTTGTTATTTTTATCATTTCTTTTTCTTTTTTTAATTTTTAAATTTCAGGACACATCCCCCCTCAAAGGGGTGCTTCTGGGCTTGGTGCTCTTTAATTAAATGCTAGTTCCAGACCCTTATACATGATAGAATCTAATGGAAGCATTGCAATCTCCCCAATCTTGAAATCCTAGAAACTATTAATTCTGATGGATTTTGAGTGGGATCTAAAATTCTACTTTCTCCATATAAAATCCAATGAGGTCAGAACCACTCTCAAACATCTTGAGTCAATTAATGGTAATGTTAAAAATTTAAGTAAAAGTGGCATTCTCCTAGGGTTGAATATTAAGCTTCCCCACTCATAAGTTTCCCTAGGCGTTCCCCTGTCCCAGGTGCATAGGAAGCATGGGGTGCGTGCACCCTACCTTGGGGGACGTGTCCCTGTGGAACACTGCTTAGCACCTTGAAGCCTTTGAACTAAGTGCTAGATTTTGTGATAACAAGACCCAACATGATTGCAAATACCTCCATGGGCTCAACAATCATGCCCAATCTTGGAAATGTGCCAATGACTCCAAGGATCCAAACCCCACTTTCCAGCAAATGCACTCTTCTCTATGGCACACAACCAATCAATTTCAGGATGTCTTAAAAAAGTAATGTGGTGGACTTTATAGTTATTATCCTTCACCCATGAAGGCTTTTCACTATTTGCACCTTGTTACTACTACTGACATCCTCAAAGATTGTTGAACTCTTCTCCTTGGTGTGCCCTCAGCCAAGTCTGTCACTATGGCAATCTTCTCTTCCATTGGCTGCAGACATCACACCATCACCCACAGCTCTTCCTCTTCATGCACAACTCAACCACTCCAGGTCATCATTCCTGCCTCCATAACATCTGCAGTGGTGGTCATCCAAATAGGTATATGACATCACCACCAAGAACCTCCACATTCCAGGTTGCCCAATACATATCATACCAACCAATGCCTCCAGCAAACTTTGGTGTTCCACTTGCCAATTCTATGCCAAGGAACTCTGTTCAAACCTAAGTTGCATGAAACGTTGGGTAAGGGTCCGTTTCCGACCGGAAACGAAACGGAAACAAGGAAACTCATACTGTATGGCCTGGAAACTTGTTTCTAGCCATACCGGCCCGTTTCTCGAGGAGACGTGGCCAGTACGGCCGAAAACGAGTTTCCGAGCCTTACAGCGGAGTTTCCTCTTGTAACTTGACTTTTTCTTGTATTTTTTTTATTATTTTATCTTCTAATTTTTTATTAGGCAACTAAAGTGACTTCTAGTTGCTTCTAGAGGCCTCTCAAGTTATAAAATTGACCCTCGCCTCATTCTCTCTTCACACAATTGAGCAAGTCATTTCTCTTGGAGACTGGCGATTTTAGCAAAGGAGAAGAGAGGAAGAGAGTAGTGGTTTCAGCTAGGGCGTTTTCAACAGTGAGCAAAGGAGATTTCAGCAGCAAGAGAAAGAGATTTCAGCAGCAGATTTGGAGTGCAAAGTTTCCGGCTACGGCATTCTTGGCTTTTGGCTCAGCTACAGCCATATTTCTCGTCTTTTCTGGCATTTTGGGGTAGCTTCAGCTACAGAAAATTAATTTGGGTAAGCAACATTCATTTTCTTAGTTTTTTCCTACTATTTCTTCAATTTTTCGAGGGTTTATGCTGCCAAAAATATGAAAAACGTTTTTTCTTTACAGATTTATTTTTTTTATTTATTTTTGCAGCAATGGCTTCCAACCAAAGTGCAGCTACAAGTTCAAGCCCCAGGGCCAACCCAAGGGCTGAATATTATCCTCTTTGGAGGCATGTTCAGAAGCTTCAAAAATGTGGAGGTGGTGGCTCATGGGAATGGCGATGCAATAATTCATACAAGGGTTTCTACCCAAGAGTGAAGGCACATCTTTTGCATGGAGGAGGATAGGGGGTTGTGGGTTGCACAAAAACAGCAGACCCATTGGCAAGGAGGGCATATCAAAGAGAGCAAGATGAGGCAGATGTTATTAAGAGAAGGCATGATGAGCTTAGTCAAGCTACTCCTCAAGCTCCATCTAACATTGAGCCAAGGATTGTAGTTGAAGCAAGAAAGAGGAGAGTCGGCGCAACTCAAAAACCTGAAAAACCAGCACCCAAAAATACCAAAGGGGCATCCCCTTCAGTTCAGGATAGCAGAATTGCTAAATTGGTGAATGTGCAAGCGAGAGAAGAAACTGATTCCAGAGTGGCTAAGTGCATTTATGCATGTGGTATCCCATTCAATGTTGTTCGCTCTCCTTACTGGCAAGATATGATAAGGGCAATTAACAAAGCTCCTCAAGGGTACAAGGGGCCCAACTATGAGAAAGTCAGAACTCAGCTTCTCAAAAATGAGAAGGAGCTTGTGGAGGATATTTTATCACCAATTCGTTCTTCCTGGAGTAGCTCTGGGGTTACCATAGTCTCAGATGGATGGACAGATACAAGGCGCAAACCATTGATAAATATCATTGCCACTTCCCCAAAGGAGCAATGTTTATCAAGGCGGAAGACTGCTCAGGAGAGGTAAAAGATGCACAGTTCATTGCTGATGTTATTATAAAAGCTATTGAACAAATAGGGCCTAACAAGGTGGTGCAAGTTATCACGAATAATGCACTAGTTTGCAAAGCTGCGGGTTTAATTATTGAGGGGAGGTATGACCACATCTTTTGGACACCATGCATTGTCCATAATCTGAATTTGATCTTAGAGGAGATCGACAACAAAATTTCATGGATAAAGGAAATCACAGGGGAAGCAAGGGAGATTGTCAAATTTATCACCAACCACCACCAATCTCAGGCAATATTTCAAGAGTACTCCAAATTGGAGTTGTTAAAAGTTGCTAAGACAAGATATGCCTCAAAATTCCTGATGTTGCGCCGCCTTGTTAAGGTTAAGCATGCATTAGTTTCTATGGTGGTGAGTCAACTTTGGATTGAGTGGAGACAAGCAGATTCATTGCAGGGATATATGGTGCGTAGATTGTGCCTTGATGAGGATTGGTGGAGCAAGATAGATTTCTTGCTAAAGTTCACAACCCCTGCATTTGAGCTTCTTGGGAATGCTGACATTGACCAACCTTTCCTAGGAGAGGTATATGATGGCATGGATTCCATGGTTGAGAAAACTATGGAAATCATTTCGCAAGAGTCTCCACAACTTTTGTTTGTTGATGATCATTTTGTTGATTTAGTGAAGAAAATCATTGTTGATAGGTGGAACAATTTCAACACTCCATTGCACACTTTAGCACATGCCTTGAACCCCATATTTTATGATAAAGAGCTTATTTCTCAAAGCACTAGGAAGAGGAAGGCACCCCATAAGGATAGAGAGGTGGCTAATGGGGTGAAAAAAGCCCTTATGAAAATGTTTCCTGCTCATCTACACAGGGAGGCAAAGGAAGAATTTGCCAGTTTCGCTGCAGGAATAAATGATTATGCAAATATATCAACTTTGGAGGAGAGAAGCACCATGAATCTAGTTAGGTGGTGGATTTGTCATGAAGCAAATGGTGTATATTTGCAAAACCTTGTCATTCGTATTCTTTCACAAGTGGCAAGCTCTTCTTCACCAGAAAGGAATTGGAGCACTTACGGTTTTATTCATTGTGAAGCGCAATAGGTTGGGCTCACAAAAGGCAGAGGATCTTGTTTATGTGCACTCCAACCTTCGCCTTGCATCTCGTAGGGGTCCAGAATACAATAGTGGTCCTTCTAAAGAATGGAATGTAGATGCAGAAAGTCCTGATTTGGATCTCTCTCTTGCTGCCCTGAATATTGAGGTCCAGCCTAGAAGTGGAATTGGCCCATCATCTTCTTCAGCACCACCATCCACTGTTGAGCATGCTTCTGCTTCTATTTTTGATGAGGATTAGTCTTTTGTCTCTCTAGTTCTTGCAGCCTTATAGTCTTTATTGTACTTGCAGCCTCATATATATAATAATGGCTGATTTTGAGATTTTGATATATAATAAAGGTTGATTTTGGATATTCCGATATTGTTATTTTCATTATGTGGTCATTCATGAGTAAATGTGATGTAAATTTAATCATAATGTTTAAATTTTAAATGTAATAAATTATAATGTATCATGTATGCTTTATGATTGCACATAACATTTCTTAAATGTCCTAAATTCTAATATATATATTCGCGTTTCCCTGTTTCCAAAATTTGGGGGGGTCGCGTTTCGTAGCCGTGCCCGTTTCGGAAACTCGTACCCGTTTCCCCATTTCATGCAACTTAGGTTCAAACTAAATGCCTTACAACAGAATTAGGTGCTCCATTGCCAAGTCTGTTTCATCCAACGTATGCAATGCATGCCTCTGCAAATTGCCAAACCCATGTTTGCATCCATCAGTTCCACATGCATCCACAGACTATTGAACCCTTGTCTGCGCCCTGCTGCCTACACCACTGTTCCAATATACAATGAGAGAAATTTGTAGGTTGGTACCATGTTTATTTATCACAATGTTTATTCTCTCCAATTTCTACCTTTTTCTTGTGTGTTTGTTGCATACATTATTTATTCTTCTTCACGTACATTGATCTGAATATTTGTTTGATGTACTTGCATTCTCACCCATTCGAATATGGTGTGATAGCTTTAATCCTATCACAGTATCAAAGGCAGGGATTTAAAACTCCAAGGACTTACTTCAAAACCTGATCTTTGAGTATATTTTTTTCAAACCAAGGATAATATACTTGCTTCTGAACTCCATGTTTGATGTTTATTGTAAATCTGACTGTGAATTTATCTTGTGCGTAGATCAGATCTATATTGACAAATATTCACTATGTGCAATTGATTTATTAAAAAAATAAAAAATCAATTGTGACATAGTGAAGATTTGGTGTGAAAATGAATGAACAAACGAAAATAAAGAGGCTGTGAAAAATAGTTGTGAATAAACTCCTGAATCACTGTTAGGCAACTTCAGTAAAACTGAATACAATGAAGTTATGAGACAACTTGAGAGACACAATCTGTGTGAAAGATGATTGAGTAGAAAATGACCTCCATAGTACGATTGTTAATGAAATGAGCTTGTGGATGCTGTTTGAACTGTTGACTTCGCTCTATGATGCAACATTTAACACCTGCCCATTAGCATTAATGAATCAGATTAGCTGCTTAATTGCAGAATTCCAAAGCTCTCAGGCCAATAGAAAACCCTTGCTATTAAAACATAAGTACATTGCAAAGCATGGCATTAAGCATAACATTTTGAAATCCAAACAACTTGAAATGACTAACTATAAATAAGCCGACCAAAAATAATTGTAACTATGCAAAGGAAACAAATAAAAACAATTCCTGGACTAGCAGAATAAAAATGAAAACCTTATCACACACTATTACATTCAACAAAGGGAAATCGTGTACTCAGTTCTTTCAAAAGATAATTCTAGATGGCACTTCCTTTGCAGAATACGACTCAACAGAGACATCAATAATTTTAGACATGAAATTGGAGATATCAAATTAAATGTGAGGTTGAATACCCTTGATGGCTAATTAAGCATTTAGATCGACATCTATATCTGGACATATTTACCAAATAGGATCTCTGCATTATCAGTTTCTTTGGCGAATGAACTTCCATGAAGCATAATGTGGAAGTAAGATTTTATAATTTTTTGTTCGATCTTCTAGCATATCCCCACCCTTTCCTTACCAAGCTTCTAGAACCAAAATTTTGTCCAGGACATAAATTGTTTGAAGGCTAAAATGCAAATAAATCTCTCTAAATTCCCATAGCAGTTAGTGTGGAATACTTGTCATTTAGTGGCCGTGAGTTCAATTCCATAGATTTCCACAATTTTCATAATCATGAACCTCTCAGCAGAGGATTTTTTATTAGGATGTTTTGGCACTATATTATTCAAATAGCTATAGAAAGTCTAAATGGATATTTAACATAGAAAAAGTAACAGGTCAAGTTTGTTGAGTAATGAAAGACAAATTCTAATAGACAGGCGATAAGGGATTTCCTGTAGTCCTATTGAGTTGGTCTTAAGTAGACAGTTTGAAAAACAGAGTTTATCCACACAGATCTAACACCATAAGACAATTGCTCAGACACACAGATCAAAGACCAATACACTAATGTTTACATATTTAAAACCCTCAAAGAGAAAGATAGTCCACAGCCCCAGCCAACATGGCCACTTGAGGTAATATGTTAATGCAAAAACGGAATAGATTATATGAACATCTCTCCATATTGATGATCAACAAATGATCCTCCATGGTCTTTAAATAAAGATCATGGACCAGGTGGGTGTTAAGCCATGGATCAAGTGCCGTTAATACAAAGAAAAATTGAACCACTGGATCACTTTTTGTCTAGAACCTAATCATGACTGTTGGATTAGTTACTTACAAAAGCACCCTAAAAAACAGACTTTTCCTAAAGACATATCAGACCAAATTGATCTTAACTCACTCCCAAGTGTCTAAATATCCTAACATAGACTTCCTGAAATGAAGTGGCATGATAGTGCTTGATCCTAGAACCAAAGATTAGGATAAGCAAAGTCATAGGACTGGAACTCAATAACAACTAAACAAACCAAAGAGTTAGTGAATATAGGATTTCTTGAGAAATAATTCTCATAGGATCTCTTTGGTTAAAAGCTGCCACACTATGAATGGCGTATCTATGTCACCAAAGTCACCCAGGTCATATTGTACCTTTTCATACTGTACTTGTAAATGTAAGAGTTCGTAACATAGGTTAGTCACGAATAAAGCCAACAGTGACTTTAATTAAAGTGTGTCAGTAATATTTTAGCTTGATTACAATAGCTACATGGTCAGCCACCTGCCCCTTGAAACAGATTTGTCCATCTTTCACTTTTTATTGCAATACATGCCATTCTCTGTCTTCTCTGCAAATCTACATGTTCATTGACATAGCATGTTGACATTCATGCACCCCCCTGGGACCCGTCAGCATAAGCAAGTCAACCCCTCTTTATTTCCTGCATATGCTAATTTGTTCTAGTCAACCATAGCAGCCTGCCCCATCATGCACATGCACATGCTAGCCTCCTTTTGTTCCCTACCAAGATAGACCTATTTTGGTCAGTCCTGATGGCTTGCCCCTTCTGTTTCATGCAAGCGTCAACCGGTTTCAAGAGAGCCCTGCCATCCTGCACCTTTTTGCGGCAAGCTGCCCCCTTCCATTTCCTGTGAACATAGCCATGTCCAAGTTGGCCCCAGATTGTGCATTGACCTTCTCTTTTCCACAAGTTGGGCCTCCTAGGTAGTTTAATTTATCTGTTACCTTCTCCAGCACACATCAGGACTTGCCCAGATTGTGTTTGCTTAGGTTGGCCCATGTCTAAGCTACACACAAGTCAGAACGTTTACACATGCCCCACTTTTTGCCTTCTTTCATTTCCAGTGCCAATTGATCCTGCCTACAACTATATTATTGACAGTCCTAGCACTTCAACAGTCAACCTGCAGGGGAGATGTCCACAACAGTTGGAATGCTCCCAACTAGGCCAAGACTCTCCCTCAGATTTTGACTCCTTGCAACATTAGAGATTAAGAAATCAGACTACAGAACTGCAATGGGTTGGATCTTTGCTCAATGTCATATAAAAGTTCAAGCATTTCTCTCAAAGAAATACACTGACTACAGATATGAAATCACAAATGGTGGCATAAGAAAAGAAGCATTGAAATATTGAGCAAAAACACTTAGAACTTAAGTAGATATATCCAAATTTGCCACCCAAATCATCAGCCCTGGAATAGTCTCCTCCATTTCTGGAGAAACACAACTGCTCCATAATAAAATCTCAGATCTATAAAAAAAAATTGAAATTCTGAACTAGAAAGGGAAACTCAAACAAGAAACAATAGAGCAGCCACAACCTTTTCAAAGAAAAACAGAAGAACAGAGTTTTTGGACACAGGTTGTCAAAGGGAAGAAAGCAACCCCAGAGTTAGTCATGTAAGCAGAGTTCCAAGGAATTTAATCTCTGAATCCCCTGCCTCACCTCCTCTTTTGTAATGCAGCAACAATCATTCCAAAGAAAATGAAGAACGGGACTCTAGGATACAGGTTTTCAAAGGGAAGATGTTAATTTTAGGCAACAATGGTATGTTCTATGTTTTAGAGCAATTTTACTTCAATTTCTTTATTAGCCCAATATCAATATTTAGATTAGCAATCACATCAACATGATAGTAAAATGCAGGTTGAACATAAACATAAACAGTAGAAGACAAGAGGGCACAAGATGTGGCACCAGCCAGGGACAAACCCCAATGTGGCGAAACCCTTGATCAAATCCTCTTTTAGTCTTCAATAGTTCAGCAGAGAGAGATGGTACAATTTACAAATCTGATCATTTATAATAGCAGCAAAAGAGCCCTAACCAGAAAAGTCAACGCTGGTCAACATGGCAGATTTGACCATTAGCGAATCGGTCAACTTCAGTCAACTTCGGCCTCCAAACAGCAAGATAAAACAGCCCTCAAAACAGTCAAATTCAGCCCAGTCAAAGTCTGGTCAAACAGCCCACCTGTGGTCAGCCCTAGCTGAAGTCAGCGTTAGTCAACAGTCAACGTTTAGCCTTGATTTCTGTGCCCAAAAATGCGACCTGCCCAAACAAAGATAGCCCTCACAAAAACGCAGTCAATGCTTGGTCAAACTGTCCAAAAAATCGGTCTCCTGAAATTTCGACCTCCTGAAATTTCGGACATGTGGGGAGAGAAGCCCAGAAATTCGTAGCCAATCAATGAGAGAGAGAGAGAAGTGTGAAGATGAGTGTGTCCAAATGAGGCTAAGTCACCTTCTATTTATATGCAACGTTGAGGATGAATAGACATGATTGTTGAGCTTCTGAGCCTACATAAGTTCGCTGGCCAACCTTGACAATTTGACCATAGTCAAAATAAATTCATAACTTCATTTGTACATGTCAAAATCAGATGATCTTTAGATCAATCCTACACCTCTTCGAGAGAAGAATCCATGAAAGATATCAGTCGTCATAAATAAGATGACCCATGTGGATTTTGGCCCTAGTTGCCAATTTTAACACTCCCTCTCAACTAGGGAGAACTCCATCTGCTAATCCATTTGCCAATCTATACTATCTCTGCCATCAATGCACTGCTTTGCTCTGCTGAACTATGAAGAAGAAGGGATCGAGAATGTATCATACCATTCTCTATTGACCTGAAGTCAGTCCCAATCAAAGGAGAGTGTGTCATAACACTCTTACTGACCCGAAGTCAGTTCCAATCAAAAGAGAGTGTCTCATACCACTCTTACTAACCCGAAGTCAGTTCCAATTGATCCCAGATCAATATCGGTCATCCTAGCATAGGGAGTACGGTAGTACACGATGCATCCATTGGTAGTACTATGGTCCCTATCCTCATTTCCCTACTCATTGGCCAGATGAGAGGTACTTCCCATGAGTCCCAAACTACATGGGTAGGATGTCTCAACAGGAGAAGGATGAACCACTCATCCTGCCTACATGTTGCCAAGGGGTATCGCAGGGGAAGGTTGAACCACTCACCCTATACACAGCAAACCACTAGGGGAAGGTTGAACCACTCACCCTATGGTTGCTCATCGCTCCAAGAAGTACCCCAAGCCCCCCGGAGCTCCCAGAGCTCAATGTCCATCTCATACAGGACCCTCATAAGAGGGTCTCTCCACGACTCCAAGTCGTTCTCAGAAGACCAAGAACTTGACCTTCCCTAGGGGTTTTGTCAGAATATTGGCGACTTACTCATCAGTCCCAATGTGATGGAGCCTTATTTCTCCTCCATGTACCATATCCCGAATAAAGTCGTACCTGATATCTATATGCTTGGAGCGATCATGAAAAACGGGATTCTCTGAAAATCAGATCCCACTTTGGTTGTCGCAGAGGATCGCAGTGGTATCTAGCACATGTCCAAACAGCTCACTGAAGAGCTTCCTCAACCAGATAGCTTCATAGGAGGCCATACTAGCAGCTATGTATTCGGCCTCGGCGGTGCTCAAGGCAACCGATTTTTGCTTCCTGCTCATCCAGGATATCAAAGCAGAACCCAAAGAAAAATAGCATCCAAAAGTGCTCTTGCAATCCACCACACTGCCAGCCTAATCAGCATCAGAATAACCATGCAGCCTCACATCTCTGGCAGTGTATCTCAGTCCATGAGTGATTGTGCCCCGAAGATATCTCAGAAGATTCTTGGCACCAATCCAATGTATATGATGAGGCTCAACCATATATTGGTTCAATGTGTTAATTGCAAAACATATGTCTGGACGGGAGTTCACCAAGAACATCAGTGCTCCTATGAGTTGACGATACTCAGAAGCATTTCCCAATTCAAGTCCAGCAGCACTACCACATAACTTCTTAAAGTTAAGTTCCATCGGAGTAGTCACAGGCTTGCAGTCCACCATCCCAAATCTTTCCAATATCTTCACAACATATTTTCCTTGAGAGAGGAAAATTTCACCTGGCTTTTGCCAGACCTCCAACCCTAGGAAATAGTGCATCAGTCCTAGGTCCTTCATCTCAAATTTAGAAGCCAACTCCCTCTTACATTTGTGAATGAGAGGGTTTGCACTTCCATCAACTCCATGCTTGATTTTGTAGAGCCACTTAGAGGTGACAACCGATTTGTCCTAGGGTCTAAGGACCACATCCCAGACATCATTCTTCATAATTGACTTGTATTCTTCATTCATAGCATCCTTCCATACTTGATGCTTCATAGCTTCTTCGAATGATGAAGGCTCATTTTGAATGATAATGCTCATGGCGGTCAAATATCCTTGATACATGTTCGGCTTCTTGCTTTCACGGAAAGTCCCCCTTGGTGCAATGTGTCTCTCGGCATCTTCGAGAGTCTCCCTAAGCCATGAGGGTCTCCTTTTGGAGGAGGGCTCATGAGGAGGAGGATCAATAGGATCCATAGGTTTATCAACATCAGGCATCATTTCGTCTTCTTTTGCACCCTGATTTCCGGTGTTAGCTTCTTTGTCCTTCCTTAGGATAGGAAGGTTGTTGATCTTCCTGAGGGCCATATCTTCGTCGAAGGTGACATCATGACTTATCTCAACTTCCTTTTGACCAACCATATAAATTCTATATCCCTTAGAATTTTTACTATAGCTCACAAAGATTCCTTTCTTCCCAAATGCACCCAATTTGCTTCTTTTCTCTTTCGGCACATGAAAATATACGGGACTTCCAAAAATTCTAAAATGAGAGACATCGGGTTTCTTACTAGTGAACATTTCTTCAGGAGTCTTGGAGTCCAATGCTTGATGAGGGCATCAATTTTGAACATACACAGCAGTATTTGCAGCTTCAGCCTATAGGAACTTCGGAAGGCCTTGATCATGAAGCATGGCACAAACTGCTTCTACAATAGAGCAATTCTTCCTTTCAGCCATACCATTCTGCTCAAGAGTGTATGGCGTTGTAGTCTCCCTCTTAATGCCAGCATCTCTGCAATGATTTTGGAATTCATTGGATTCGTACTCGGTCCCATTATCAGTCCTCAATATCTTGATTTTCTTCTTGGATTGGTTTTCAGTAGAGGCTTTGAAGTGTCGGAACCAAGTGAACACTTCATCCTTCTTCTTTAAGAAGTGGATCCAGGTCTTGCGAGAATAATCATCCGTAAAGGTGAGATAATATAAGTATCCTCCCAAAGAGTTTACGGACATCATACCAGATATGTCGGAGTGGATCAATTGCAATATATTTGTGGTCTTGCTATTACTTGAGGGGAATGGTCCCCTTGAAAGTTTTCCTTCGGCACATCGCGGACATACACCTTCATGCTCTACTTTGAACTCGGGCATACCTGTCACCATTTGTCTCACATCGAGTAAGGCCTTATAATGAAGATGGGCAAACCTCCAGTGCCGTAATTCAGATTGTAGAGATGTGTCGCAAGACATGGCTCCCAATGGACTTCCTCCAACTTGATACAAAGTGTCAACCCTGAACCCAAGAGTAAAAGCATCTTTAAAATTTCTTTTCCAAACACGTACCTTTCCATCGATGAATGCCACCTTGAATCCTTTGTCCTCCATGGCTGAAATGGACACCAAGTTCTTCTTGAGATCAGGTACATATAGTACTTCTTGCAAATGAATAGTGTTACCTTGATTCAATTGAAGGGTAACATTCCCTACTCCCTTCACGAGATAGGTGGCATCGTCTCCAAGGATGATCTCCAAGTTTGTCTCCTTTTCTATCAGATTAGAGAGGGCTTCCTTATATCCGGTGAAGTGCCTTGAGGCACCACTATCAATCAGCCAATTTCCCAAAGTGTCCAGAGGAGAGTATTGATTTGGGGTAGCATTGGATGCACTCCAGCCACGAAATTTGGTGGAGAGGTTGGGGCACATGAGATCTCCAATAACCAAAAAGGGTTTGGGCAGATTCTAAACAGATCATGAGATATTAAAATAATTAATATTTTAATGGAGTCCCTAAGTCTAAACTTAGGGAAAATAAAATATTAATGTGTATTAATATGAATCTGTGTTAGAATGGTCCAAAAGACATGGATCAAGCCAGATCTAATCTTAGCCGTTGATTAGGGATTTAATCTCGGCCGTTGAGATGTCAACAAGAAAAGTATAAGAGGAGGCTTGAGGATCACTTGGAGAGCACACCAAATGATCAGTCATTCTATTCTCTAAAGCGGGGTTTGCTAAGAGAGATAGATTCAGTGATCGGGAGAGCAGCTGAGGAGAATTGAGTACAGAAAAATAGAGAAGGCAGAGATTGTGCCGAGAGAGCAGCGCAGCAGCCAAGGAGGCTGACGCAGAGCCAGCAAGGGCTCACGCAGGGCCACGCAGAAGCAGCCAAGTGTTGCGCAGAGCACTAGAGGGAACAGCGCAGCTAACGCAAAGGCTTCTAGAGCTGACGCAGGGCCTCCTGGGGCTGACGCAGGCCAAGAAAGGCTGACGCAAGGCTAGCGTGAGACAGAGAGGGCTTGACGTAGTCCAGTTTGGACAGACGCTGGGGTTGCAGAGCAGTTTTGTGCTGAGGAGCTGCCGAAAAGATTTTCCGGGGTTTCAACTAGGAGATTTCTCTCAAACTATCAGGTATAGCTGCTAAGGAAATTCTTTGTTGGGTAGGCCGGGTTCGACACCCAGATTGTACTCTAATATTGCTTAATAAGAAAACCCTCAGATAGCTGCACCAGTTTTCCCGCATTGGGTTTTTCCGGGGACATTGGTCCAAAAAATAATGGTGTCATGTGGTGTGTTTGTTCTTGTTTCTTTTAGTTGTTGATCTGTAATATGTTGAGCATGAACTGGTGTTTATTTTCAGTATTTACTTTGTAAATAACTTGTTAAAGAAAAATAATAAGTAGGTAGGAATAAATCAAAAAAAGTGCATGAAGGGTTTCTAAACTAAGTAAACTTAGAAACTTCAACATGGTATCAGAGTGTGATTGCAGATCACAGGAGGACTAAAAGACATCAGCCGAGCAGAGCAATAGCAACAGAAAACAATTGTCCCAAGGTGACAGAAGTTGTTTTTAGCAGCACAAAAGCCAAGGAAGTGTGACGCAGAGCTAGCCAGAGCCATGCAAAAGAAGCCGAGAACTGCACAGAGCCTCAAAGAGGCCAACGCTGCTGACGCAGAGGGCCAGAGGGCTGACACAAACCCATCCCGGGTGACGCAGAGCCAGCGTGAGGCAGAGAGGGGCTGACGTAGTTCACAAAGAGGCAATTGTTGGGGTCTAGAAGGCTGCAAGAATATTGCAGAGTGGAGCTGGCGAGGTACTATAGTCAAAATAGTACCTGACAGAGCAGGGCCAGAGGAGTTGTTACCGAGGGTTTCTAGCCAAGGAACCCGGATTAGCAATGTTGTTGCACAAGTCGATCAGAGTAGGGGGCATCTCGACAAGCGGCAGAAGGATTTCCAAGAGGGAAATCAGGACTCAGAGGGAGTCCAGAAGAGAACTTCCAGACGGGAAGTAGAGACTCAGAGGAGTCAAACAGAGAACTTCCAGGAGGGAAGTAGAGCGTCATGGCAATACACAGGGTAAAAGACCAAGATAGACTGGACAGAGCATCAAACTTCGTAGTCTGGAAGGCCAAAATCTTATCAGTGCTTGACAGGAATCGTATCAAGAACTTCTCCTTGAAGGTTATAGCTATCCCAATCGACCCCAATGATAACGACAAGTACGAAGAGGCGATGGCGAGGGCCAAGTGCATTATCCTTGACGGGGTCAAGGATCATGTGGTACCACATATAGCCGAGAAGGAAACGGTAGTTGAAATGCGGGAGGCTCTCAAGAACCTGTACCAGCATACTTTTGTGCAGAGAAGAAAGTTGCTCGAGAACCAGATGAGGTTGTATCAAATGAAGAATGGTCAATTGATTGACACCTTCCTTGGAGGACTGAATGAGATCCGAGACCAGTTCACTGTTATAGGAGCAACACAGGATCATGAGCTTATGGTGAGGGCAGCCCTGAATGCTGTCTCAAAAGATTGGGAAGTGTTTGTCTAGAGTATCCTGGGCAGAGGAACTCTCCTACCGTGGGACGAGATGTGGACAGCGCTTCGCCAGGAAGAGATCAGACAGCAATCGAAGACAGGTAGTAGCAGCAAAGGGATCAACGTTCAGCAGGAGGATGAGGATGTGGCTCCAGCATCTGAGGGAAAGCAAGAGAAGTAGAAGAAGAAAGATCTCTCCAAGATCAAGTGCTTCCACTGTGGGGAGATGGGTCATTATGCGACCCAATGCCCAAGGAAGAAGAGTAACGGAGAGTCTTCCAAGACTAAGGCAGCGCCAGCACGGGTAGAGAAGAAAGATTTGACAGACGATGACTGTGCCATGAGTGCACACACGCCACTTGAGCGGAAGTGGGGAGACATCGAACTGTACTCAGGTGGACTATAGGCGATGAGGGGTAGGATCCTTGAGGTACCCGACCTCTTGGATTAGACCTTGCTACGAGAGCCCCGACGAGGAGTAGCAGGACTGGCTGAGTGGGTAGAGACGGATGCGGATAGAGCGGCAGAGAGAGCTACAGTGCAGGAGTCCCAAGACAGCGCATAGCTAGCACGCTGCAGCAGTGCGAGAAGCACAGGAGTCTTGAACCAGTGCAGGAAGGCACAGAGAGGTGTGCAACGATGCGAGATGCAGGGAGTTGTTGCAGCAACGCAGAGGTCAGAGAGGGAGCACTTGTCAGCGGCAGAGGGAGCTTCAGCGTCAGTGAGTGTTTCTAGCCCAACAGGGAGGTCAGTTGGGAGGTCAATTACTTACTTCTCAGTAACTGAGTTGCAGTGCAGCAGTGGGCAGCACGATGCAACATGATGAGAGGAGGTGCAGTGCGGATGTAGTGCTGGGAGAAAGGACTAGCAGCAGCACGGATGCAGAGGGAGTTGTTGTACAGATGCAGCAGTGGCAGTGGCAGAACCATGGGCAGCAGTGCAAAGGATGTTGGGCAGGAAGGCCTAGCATCAGCACAAGTACCGATGCCGGATGATCAGAGTAATACTCAGTGAGGAGTATTGCTAGAGCACAGTCCTCGCTAAGAGGGAGTGTTGATTTGGGGTAGCATTGGATGTGCTCCAGCCACGAAATTTGGTGGAGAGGTTGGGGCACATGAGATCTCCAATACCTAGAAAGGGTTTGGGCAGATTCTAAACAAATCAGGAGATATTAAAATAATTAATATTTTTAATGGAGTCCCTAAGTCTAAACTTAGGGAAAATAAAATATTAATGTGTATTAATATGAATCTGTGTTAGAATGGTCCAAAAGACATGGATCAAGCCAGATCTAATCTTAGCCGTTGATTAGGGATTTAATCTCGGCCGTTGAGATGTCAACAAGAAAAGTATAAGAGGAGGCTTGAGGGTCACTTGGGGAGCACACCAAATGATCAATCATTATATTCTCTAGAGCGGGGTTTGCTAAGAGAGATAGAATCAGTGATCCAGAGAGCAGCTGAGGAGCATTGAGTATAGAGAAACAGAGAAGGCAGAGATTGTGTCAGGAGAGCAGCACAGCAGCCAACGAGGGTGACGTAAAGCCAGCAAGGGCTCACGCAGGGCCACGCAAAGGCAGCCAAGTGTTGCACAGAGCACCAGAGGGGCCAGCGCAACTGACGCAGAGGCTCCCAGAGTTGACGCAAGGCCTCCTGGCACTGACGCAGGCCAAGAAAGGTTGACGTAGGGCCAGCGTGAGACAGAGAGGGGTTGACGCAGTCCAGTTTGGACAGACGCTGGAGTTGCAGAGCAGTTTTGGGCTGAGGAGCTGCCAGAAGGATTTTCCAGGGTTTCATCCAAGAGATTTCTCTCAAACTGTGAGGTATAGCTGCTAAGGAAATTCTCTGTTGGGTAGGCCAATTTCGACACCCAGATTGTACTCTGATATTGCTTAATAAGAAAACCCTCAAATAGTTGCACCAGCTTCCCTGCATTAGGTTTTTCCGGGAACATTAGTACAAAAAATAATGGTGTCATGTGGTGTGTTTGTTCTTGCTTCTTTTAGTTGTTGATCTGTAATATGTTGAGCATGCACTGGTGTTTATTTTCAGTATTTACTAAAATAACTTGTTAAAGAAAAATAACAAGTAGGTAGGAATAAATCAGAAACAGTGCATGAAGGGTTTCTAAACTAAGTAAACTTAGAAACTTCAACATAGAGGCAGTGGAGAGGGTCGATATAAGATAGTACTCTTTTTGCTTATTGTTAACAACATTTGATTCTTCATACCTGGAGTTCCTTGATTTCTTGGAGGGTCGGCCATTTCCTTAATATCCTGCATTCCTTTTTCCTTTGCCATTGGACCTGCCATTCCTTTGATCGTTGTTGTTGAAGTTGCCCCTGGAATGATTGTGACCATCATCATGTGATGTGTCCCTTCTATTTGGACACTCCCTTGCATAGTGGCCAAACTTATTGCAAACAAAGCACCTGCCCTTCCTTCCTCCCTCAGATCCAGGCTTTCCATGGAAATGACCTTTAGACCCTGCATTATTTCTCCTTTTGGCATGAGTGGAGAATGCAGTGGGGTTGCTTCTATTAGAAGGCATTTCTTGCTCCACCATTCTTGTTTCTTTTTGAATGCATCTCGACATCAATTTTTCAAACCCTGGAATTCGATCATTGTTGAGGACGGTGGTTCTAAATACATACCACTCAGTGTTGAAGTTTCTAAGTTTACTTATTTAGAAACCCTCCATGCACTTTATCTGATTTATTCCTACCTACTTGTTATTTTCCTTAACAAGTTATTTACAATGTAAATACTGAAAATAAACACTAGTGCATGCTCAACATATTACAGATCAGCAACTAAAAAGAAACAGAAACAAACACACCATATGACACCATTATTTTTGGACTAATGTCCCTGGAAAAACTCAATGTGGGAAAACCGGTGCAGCTATCTATGGGTTTTCTTATTAAGCAATATCAGAGTACAATCTGGGTGCCGACACTGGCCTACCCAACAGAGAATTTCCTTATCAGTAATATCCCTCGGTTTCTGACAAATCTATTGGCTGAAACCTCGGATAATCCTTCCAGCAGCTACTCAGCACCAATCTACCCCAAAAACCCCAGTGTCTGCCCAATCTAGACTGCGTCAACCTCTCCTAGCCCAACGTTGGCCCTGCGTCAGCCCCAGGAGGCCCTGTGTCAGTTCTTTTAGCCTGAGTCAGCTACGCTGGCCTCTCTGGTGCTCTGCGCAGCACTTAGCTGCCTCTACATGGCCCTGCGTGAGCACTGGCTGCTCCTACGTCACTCTCTTTGGCTGCTCTCCAATCACTGATTCTATCTCTCTTAGCAAACCCCGCTCTAGAGAATAGAATCACTGATCACTCTGGTGTATTCTCCAAGTGACCCTCAAGCCTCCTCTTATACTTTTCATGTTGACATCTCAACGATCAAGATAAAGTCCCTAATCAACGGCTTAAGATTAGATCTGGCTTGATCCATGGCTTTTGGACCATTTTAACACAAATTCATATTAATACACATTAATATTTTATTTTCCCTAACTTTAGACTTAGGGACTCCATTAAAAATATTAATTATTTTAATATCTCCTGATCTGTTTAGAATCTGCCCAAACCCTTTTTGGGTATTGGAGATTTCATGTGCCTCAACCTCTCCACCAAATTTCGTGGCTAGAGCACATCCGATGCTACCCCAAATCAACACTCCCTCTTAGCGAGGATTGTGCTCTAGCAATACTCCTCACTGAGTATTACTCTAATCATCCAGCATCGGTACCTGTGTTGATGCTAGGCCTTCCTGCCCAACATCCTCTGCACTACTGCATCCTGTATTGTTGCCCATGGTTCTGCCACTGCCACTACTGCATCTGTACGATAGCTTCCTCTGCATCCGTGTTGCTGCTGGTCCTTTCTTCCAGCACTACATCTGCACTGCACCTCCTCTCATCATGCTGCATCGTGTTGCTCACTGCTGCACTGCAACTCAGTTACTGAGAAGTAAGTAACTGATCTCCCAATCTGACCTCCCTGTTGGGCTAGAGACACCCACAGATGTTAAAGCTCCCTCTGCCGCTGACAAGTGCTCCCTCTCTGACCTCTGTGTTGCTGCAACAACTCCCTACATCTCACACCGTTGTACACCTCTATGTGCCTTCCTGCACTAATGCAACACTCCTGTGCCTCTCGCACTGCTGCAGCCTGCTAGCATTACGTTGCCTCAAGACTCCTGCACTGTAGCTCTCTCTGCCGCTCCATCCGCATCCGTCTCTACCCACATCAGCCAGTCTTGCTACTCGTCGGGGCTCCCGTAGCAAGGTCTAATCTAAGAGGCTGGGTACCTCAAGGATCCTACCCCTCATCCCCTGTAGTCCGCCTGACTACAGCTCGATGTCTCCCCACTTCCGCTCAAGTGGTGCGTGTGCACTCATGGCACAGTCATCGTCTATCAAAACTTCCTTCTCTGCCTGTGTTGACACTGCCTTAGTCTTGGAAGACTCTCCCTTACTCTTCTTCCTTGGACACTGAGTCGCATAATGACCCATCTCCCCACAGTGGAAGCACTTGATCTTGGAGAGATCTTTCTTCTTCTGCTTTTCCTGTTTTCCCTCAGATGCTAGGGCCACATCTTCCTCTTCCTACTTGACTTTGATCCCCTTGCTACTGCTACCTGTCTTCGACTGCTGTCTGATCTCTTCCTGGCGAAGAGCTGCCCACATCTCGTCCCAAGGTGGAAGTGTCCCTCTGCCTAGTATACTCTGGACAAATACTTCCCAGTCTTCTGAGATAGCATTCAGGGTTGTCCTCACCATTAGCTCCTGATCTGGTGTCACTTCTATAGCAGTCAACTGGTCTCAGATCTCATTTAGTCCTCCGAGAAGGTGTCAATCAATTGTCCCTTCATCATCTGATACAACCTCATCTGATTCTCAAGCAGCATTCTTCTCTGCACAGAAGTATGTTGGTACAGCTTCTTGAGAGCCTCCCACATCTCAAATGTCGTTTCCTTCTCGGCTATATGTGGTACCACATGATCCTTGACCCCGTCAAGGATAATGCACTTGGCCCTCGCCATCGCCTCCTCGTACCTGTCATTATCATTGGGGTCGACTAGGACAGCTATTACCTTCAAGGCGAAGTTCTTGACACGATTCCTGTCAAGCACGGATAAGATTCTGGCCTTCCAGATTGCAAAGTTTGATGCTCCGTCCAGTCTATCTTGGTCTCTTACCCCGTGTAGTGCCATGATGCTCCTCTACTTCCCTCCTGGAAGTTCTCTGTTCGACTCCTCTGAGTCTCTACTTCCCGTCTGGAAGTTCTCTTCTGGACTCCCTCTGAGTCCTGATTTCCCTCCTGGAAATCCTTCTATCGCTTGTCGAGATGTCCCCTACTCTGATCGACTTGTGCAGATGCATTGCTGATCCGGGTTCCTCGGCTAGAAACCCTCGATAACAACTCCTCTAGCCTTGCTCTGTCAGGTACTGTTCTGACTACAGTACCTCACCAACTCCACTCTACAATATTCCTGCAACCTTCTAGACCCCAGCAACTGCCTCTCTATGAACTACGTCAGCCCCTCTCTGCCTCACGCTGGCCCTGTGTCACCCTAGATGGGTCTGCGTCAGCCCTGGGATGCCCTGCGTCAGCCCTCTGACCCTCTACGTCAACAACGTTGGCCTCTCTGAGGCTCTGCGCAGCTCCCGGCTTCCTCTACGTGGCCCTGGCTGGCTCTGCGTCACACTCCTTGGCTTCTGCGTTGCTAGAAACAGCTTCTGTCACCTCGGGACAGTGGTTTTCTGCTGCTATTGCTCCGCTCGGCTAATGTCTTTTAGTCCTCCTGTGATCTGCAATCACGCTCTGATACCATGTTGAAGTTTCTAAGTTTACTTATTTAGAAACCCTCCATGCACTTTATCTGATTTATTCCTACCTACTTGTTATTTTCCTTAACAAGTTATTTACAATGTAAATACTGAAAATAAACACTAGTGCATGCTCAACATATTACAGATCAACAACTAAAAAGAAACAGAAACAAACACACCATATGACACCATTATTTTTGGACTATTGTCCTCAGAAAAACCCAATGTGGGAAAACCGATGCAGCTATCTGAGGGTTTTCTTATTAAGAAATATCAGAGTACAATCTGGGTGTCGAAACTAGCCTACCCAACAGAGAATTTCCTTAGCAGTAATACCTCTCGGTTTCTGAAAATCTATTGGCTGAAACCTTGAATAATCCTTCTAGCAGCTACTCAGCACCAATCTGCCCCAGAAACCCCAGTGTCTGCCCAATCTGGACTACGTCAGCCTCTCCTAGCCCAGCGCTGGCCCTGCGTCAGCCCCAGGAGGCCCTGCGTCAGCTCTCTGAGCCTCTGCGTCAGCTACGCTGGCCTCTCTAGTGCTCTGCGTAGCACCTAGCTGCCTCTGCGTGAGCACTGGCTGCTCCTACGTCACTCTCTCTAGCTGCTCTGCTGCTTTCCCGGCACTATCTCTGCCTCTCTGTCTCTCTTTACTCAATGCCTCTCAGCTGCTCTCTGATCACTGATTCTATCTCTCTTAGCAAACCCCGCTCTAGAGAATAGAATCACTGATCACTATGGTGTATTCTTCAAGTGACCCTCAAGCCTCCTCTTATACTTTTCCTGTTGACATCTCAACTGTCGAGATTAAGTCCCTAATCAATGACTAAGATTAGATCTGGCTTGATCCATGTCTATTGGACCATTCTAACATAGATTCATATTAATACACATTAATATTTTATTTTCCCTAAGTTTAGACTTAGGGACTCCATTAAAAATATTAATTATTGTAATATCTCCTGATCTATTTAGAATCTGCCCAAACCCTTTCTGGGTATTGGATATCTCATGTGCCCCAACCTCTCCACCAAATTTCGCAGTTAGAGCACATCCGATGCTACCCCAAATCAACACTCAGGTGGGAGTCCTCCAAGGGTGGTGAGAGTAAGTTCCCTATCAAGAATGACTTCTCCGATCAAGAGTAGATCATTCTTGATCTCAGTAATCCTCAAGAAATAGGATTGAATATCCTCGTCCTTGCTCTTCTTAATATCCTTCAACTTATTCTTGAAAAATAGAATTTGATTAGCATTACTAACGTTGAACAAGTCTCCCAACCTGTCGTAGATCTCCTTGGAGGTAGTCAATTCGAAGATGTAGGCTACGGGATGCTTGTCAATGGAATCCTTGGTAATCTTTGTTGCTTTGATTTCAGCCCTATTGTACTTGGTCTTCGCAGCAACCGGTGCATTTGAAGGAGGTTTAGGGATTTTACCCTGCACATAGTCCATCACTTCTTTTTCTTCCAAGGTCAAATCAAGGGACATCTTCCATCCATGATAGTCAGATTTATCATGGAGCTTGTCTTCGACCGGGAAGTAGGATGAGGAACCCATTGAACCTTTTGTCCTTGTCCAACTGTCTTTAGTGATTGGTCTTTCACTCTTGCTTGGGCTTTGTCTTCACCTCAGCTCTAATACCATGTTAATTTTAGGCAACAATGGTATGTTCTATGCTTTAGAGCAATTTTACTTCAATTTCTTTATTAGCCCAATATCAATATTCAGATTAGCAATCACATCAACATGATAGTAAAATGCAGAATGAACATAAACATAAATAGTAGAAGACAAGCCAAGACAAGAGGACACAAGATGTGGCACCAGCTAGGGACAAACCCCAATGTGGGGAAACCCTTGATCAAATATGTTTTTAGTCTTCAATAATTCAGCAGAGAGAGAGTACAATTTACAAATCTGATAATTTATAACAGCAGCAAAAGAGCCCTAACCAGAAAAGTCAACGTTGGTCAACAGGGCAGATTTGACCCTCAGCAAATCGGTCAACTTCAGTCAACTTCGGCCTCCAAACAGCAAGATAAAATAGCCCTCAAAACAGTGAAATTCAGCACAGTCAAAGTCTGGTCAAACAGCGCACCCGTGGTTAGCCCTAGCTGCAATCAACACTGGTCAACGGTCAACATTTAGCCTCGATTTTTGTGCCCAAAAATGCGGCTTGCCCAAACAGAGATAGCCCTCACAAAAACGCAGTCAAAGGAGGTCAACGCATGCTAGTCAATGCTTGGTCAAACTGTCCAAAAATTCGGTCTCCTGAAATTTCGGCATCCTGAAATTTCACTCTCCTGAAATTTCGGCCTCCTGAGATTTCGCTCTCTTGCATTTCAACCTCGTGAAATTTTGCTCTCCTAAAATTTCGAATGTGTGGAGAGAGAAAGAGAGAAATGTGAAGATGAGTGTGTCCAAATGAGGCTAAGTCACCTTCTATTTATATCCAACATTGAGGATGAACAGACGTGACTGTTGGGCTTCTGAGCCTACATAAGTTTGTTGGTCGACCTTGACAGTTTGACCATAATCAAAATAAATTCATAACTTCATTTGTACATGTCAGAATCGGATGATCTTTAGATCAATCCTACACCTCTCGGAGAGAGGAATCCAAGAAAAATATCAGTTGTCATAAATAAGATGACCCATGTGGAGTTTGGCCCTAGTTGCCAATTTTAACAGAAGAAAACAGCCAAAATAGTAGAGCTAGTCGTGCAAGCCAAAAGATCAAATGGGAAAGACACGTGTGCCAAGGAACTAAATATCTAAATCCCTAGCCTCCCCTCCTCTTCTGACTCTCCATAGACTGGCCAAATTTTTATCCAAGACACATTAGACCTAAAAGATACCAACCTTGAGCAGACATAGGTGATCACTGACTCTACACTTTGTTGACCACTATAGTTACATTTGAAGATTTGTAAAAGGATCCATGATCAAAGTACACTTAGAGCATTCCAGCAGAATCAGATCAATCAGAGTTCCAGACTTCACCAGGGCGTTTAAGCACCTTTCTTCTTCTCTTCATTATGTTTTTCAAATTCTACAGCCCTATGGGGACATTGTAAAAAATGATGCTAGTATGATGAATAAAACCATGTAACAGGCCTAGGTAGCTTAAGACTTTACTATCAAGTGAGTTCACTCTAAGGAGTTTTTCTTCACTTATCTAATTATTCATGGTTTTTAACATTGAATAATTAGTTGAGTTTTTTCTCCCAGATATGCCCCCAAAGTTGGAGTGTGTTTTGATGGTAAAGCCTTGGGTGAGTCCTAGTGTCTAGATTCAATGTATATTACCATACTAGATCATCTCTGAAATTTCATGGAATTTGATTAGATCTAGGGGTCATTTTCTAATTATTAAAAATTTCCCACAAGATAGGATTTTTAATAAATTTTTGATGTAAGTTGTAATAAGTGTTGTCTAGAAAAGTTGTAGAGGGTATGAGTACTCAAAATTAGACCTCTACACCTCAACTTTCTACTAAGACACACTTTGAGGGTAAAAAAATGACTATGTACCCCTCAAAACCCAATTTTTCTATGTTTGGAAAATAAACTGGCAAATAAATTAACCATAAATTAATAACTAAGAGAAAATAAAAATTCTCTCCAAGTCAAAGATGCTCAGAAATGAGGTGGGAATTCACAAGAGTTAAAGTCAAGTCCAAAAAGTGATGTGGACCCCACTTGTCCCATAAATCAAGGAAGTTAACCACAAGAAAAATTTGAGGTCCCTAGTCATTACGATTTCCCCAGCAAATTCGCACTTTTTGAGGAGGTGGCTAGTGTTAATTGATTTGACTGGATTAATTGGTGGGATTTGACTAAGAGAACACTTCTAAAGTGGTCCCCTACCACTCCACCCAGTTTCCCATTTGTTGCAATGGTTATCTCCTTGAAGACTGCGCAAGGCCTCTAGAAGGGGTTCAAATTGCTTGAAGGGATCAAGATGGATTGCGTCGGGATTTTCACCTAGGCCACTTAGATGAGTTCTCTTTCATTGGGATCGCCTCCTATTTTTCTATTTAAGAGAGCCTTGGGCTCATTCATTGTAATCATGCTTAGATGAGTTATTGAGATAGCGAAGCTCTGGCAAATTTTGTACCCTATTCTTTCATGATCTAATAAAGCAAAAGACTTTAGAGGTTATCTTATGTGATGTTATTCTTCTACTTTTGAGGGATAATTGTTCTAGATTTTGTGCTTAATGTTCTTAGCTTATTGATTTGATTTTGTTAGTTCATCAGCTAAGTTATCTTGTATCGATTTTTGGCCTAGAGGACCGCTCTAGAGGAAAGAGCACTAGTAGGTTTTCGGTTGAACCTCTGGCCTCCTTTTTCAGTGTGTAATATAGTCCCTTGTGGATCTTATAATTTCTTTCAAGGTTGTAGAAATCTAACATGTTTTGAATAAGCTTGAGCATGGGGTAAGTTCTTGGTTAAGCAAACTCACTCTCAAGGAGGCAAAAGGAGCAAGAACCCACATTGAGTTACTTCTCTCAAAGATTTGATCCAACGAATTGATAGGGAGTTTCTACCATAGCTCTCTAAGACATTCTATTATTAAATCAAAATCTACTTGCTTGTTTTGTGCACTTTCATTGAATGATATAACTTTATAGAGCTTAGTCGAAGGGCTAGCCCCTTCTTGCTTGCACAAGAGTGGAGGTGTCGTCATCCTCTTGTGGCTTGCATTTGTATTTCTAAGTGTACATTCTCACTATTTTACGATTTAATTCTCTTGCAAGTGATCTGATCTCCTTCTGTGCTTGCATAGTTTCTTATGGAGGCTTCAGTAGTGGGTTTTGAAGGCATCTTGAAGGGATCCATAGGTGGAGGCTTGACGGATCAAGAAATATGCATATTTGAGACCTCTTCCTACCCTTTTCCATGGATATAAAAAAAAGGCCTACCATCCCTTTCTTTTGCGCAAATTTTCCCCTTGAAGATTTGGTAGTTGAGCCATCAAAATTAGATCCCTTGGAGGAAAAGCAAGTTGCCCAATAAGTATTTTAATATCTAGTAGCTTAGTTTTACTAGATTTTGAGGAGTATTTGTTTTTTTGACCCCTTTGTAAAATCTCCTCAATACTTTCAAAGTCCCTCACTTCCCTATAAGAGGGCTTCTATCTAACTAATAAAAGAAAAAAAAAATTGAGGGAGGTTGGGGATTTCCCCTTGGCATCCCAGTCTCCTCATTTTGAAGGTGGATCTTTAGGTGATTGGTGACTAACTTGTTTCATTTGTTTTGCTAGTTTAGTTGATTTACTTGCTCATTTCATCATTTAATTGCTCATTCACATGCTAGATCTCATCTCTAATTTACATTTTTCATTGCGCCATTTAGCACATTGAAGTACACTCATTTCCATAGCTGATTTACTTGCTTAGATCTGATTTATTCACTGCTGATATAATTCATTTTATTGTTGGTACATCGCTTATTTCATTGTTCATGTCATAGTCTAATTTGTTTGCATTCCACATCTTACAATTTTATGCAAGTGTGACATTTTATTGAGCTATAATTGGCACTATCAACTCATAAACAATCTTGTCATTAAGCACTTGTTTTAACCTTACATCTCACTTACATTTTGCAATTTTGCTTCTCTAAAATTTACCTCCAAGCATAAGCTTGGTTGATAGACTTTTAGGAAATCTTCTTCAAACTTCCCAAAATTTGAGTTTGGAGGAAAGGTAAAATGCATGACCTCGCAGTTCTCTTGCATGGCTGAGTCCCTTGTAGGAACGAAGGTGTGCGGGTTGTTTTGAAGAACTAGGTGGATATCGTTAATGAAGCCTTAGCTTCTCCACTTGAGCCTTCTTGCAACCACCTTAAGTCCTTATCAAGTTGAAGGAATTGAGGAGGAGTAACACCCTAGAATAGGCATTAATTAAATTAACCAAGACCACTTTTGTTCACACACTCACCTGCAACTTTTGTTCACCTTGCATGTAGTTGGTTATCATTTAAGCTCTTTCTCAAATACATACGAGTTGGATTGTGAGCATCTTTACTTGCAACCACTTCACTTTAGGTTCTTGTACTTGTCCATTTCAATTTTTTTCCCTTTGATGTCATTATATCATGTTTGAGCAATTTCACTTTCAAGTACAAGCTTTGTTCACTTGCAAGCTTTATTTCCATTTAGTTGTTCATCTTTCAAAGTTGTATATAATCTTTTGCTATTGTGGTTTTGTCTTGATTTACTAAGACTTGTTTTGCAACTTCTCTATACTAGTGTACTTGATTATCTTGAAATCATTTCCATTTTTGCAAGTATTATCATTTTTCCTATAATTTCTTGCAACTTTATATTTAAAGGCACTGGTCTACTTACAATTTTCCTTGCAGGATATGTGATTGAATCAATTGATTTGTTTACTTGTTGATGTGAATTATATGCTCATGATTTACTCATACTTGCTAGTTTAATTCCTTGCTTCAAGTTATATTTCATGTCATTATATAGTTGATGCTCTAATTGGTTTACTAATTATCTCCTAGAACTTGTTAGATTTAACAAGCCTTTTCCTTAGAAATTTCCAATAGGGACCACCTCCCTTGGCTTAGCTAGGAGAGGGCCTAGACAGAGAGAATTAGGATTAGGTGACAGCCCCTTCTCCGAGCATTTCACCATTAAATCCACACCTTGTGGGGTTGAGGATTTTTCCCACAAGTCTTGGGTGTGTGCATTTCAGGCGACGACACACTTACAACCTATTTTTGGTCTGCTAAGTATCCCCTACTCTTAGAGCCAGGAATAAGCTAGCTTTGTTTCCTAATAAAAAGGGAGGGGCAATAGCTATCTCTATCATAAGTGGGAACTAAAATGGTTATGTATGGACCTCCCTAATAACATTCCAAGATGCAATTTCCACAGGGGACCTCATTTTTCTCACAGAGATGCACAAGAGCCCTAAGTGATTCTATCCACTTTTTTGAGTGATATAATTGTTAGATTTTCATAAACCCAGCAACTTGGCAAGTATTCCTTGCAGTCTATCTCAGATCTACTAAATAAAAAGCAATACTAGGCTCTTTAACTTACACATGCAACGGAAGCACAACCAATCTCAATAACACACATGAACATATTACACACAAGTTCTACCCAATCAACAATTCTTCATTAAATTTTTCTCAAAACCTACTCAGGCTCCCTTACTCGGATAATGGCCCTCGAGGAAGTTACATATACAACAATTACCCTGAATCTAATACAGTGGATTAAGCCCTATATCCATCCTCAATCTAACTGATCAAGATCTTCTTTGCTACTCCATGCTCTTTCCTCAAAACCAAAACAACTAAGTATCTCACTCACAGCAAACCTACGATATTACTCACACAGATCTCTTACTTACTTGAGAGAATCTCTCTCTCAATGTCTCGTGCCCTTGCATGTCTCTATGCTCTTGCTTGGTGTTCATACACGACTCCCCTTGTTGCTCCAGATCCAAGGCCTACTCAGTCTGTGTTGAGAAATCAATGCTAGTAGAATTAGGGTTTGATTTCTCTTTCTTGATAATTACTTGTGAATTATGTTGGCTTCTTTTATTTCTTTATTATATTATCTTTCATCAAGCAATTACCAAATTATGTGTGTATAAAGATCACAAGAACAAGAGACACAAGATGTAGGCACTCTGCTAGGGCAAAACCCCTATCTAGGGGAAAACCCAGTCAAACTTCTTCCTTCAGTAGTTAAGACGAGATAATCCAAGACTCTTCAACCTAGACACAGACTTCCTCCAACCACCAAGTCAGCCCTTCCTTCCAGCAACTTCGATCTAGATCTTCGACCCTGTAGCAACAGCACTTCGACCTAGCAAATCCAAAATTTCGACCTTCCCAACAGCAGAACTTCGACCCAGCAAATCAAGAATTTCAACCTTCCCAGTAGCAGAACTTCGACCTAGCAAATCCAGAATTTCAACCTTCCCAGTAGCAGAACTTCGACCTAGCAAATAGCCTAGTAACTTTGCATAAAAGAGAGAGAGAGATAGCCCAGAAACTTCAACTTGCAATCCTTCCTTCTTCTCCTTGAACTTCGCACTTTTCTGCACTTCTTGTGTATCGAACTTGTTGAGTTGGTGAGCAAATAGATTGAACTGCACTTGTATATATAGCCTCTTCTGTGGGTCGAATTGTCCTCTTGTAGGCCGACTTCATCAGGCAAGGGCCGACTTGGTGTGGAGGTGACAAATTACATATTTGACTCAATAATAATTCTTTTTACATGATTCAAAAGCCCAAGAAGGGTCTCATTAAATGGACAATGACTCTAATGACTCAATATAAAACCTAGAAGTCCTCAATGGGGACTTTGACCTATAAAATGATGACCCAAGCATGAAACCCATGCTTTAATAAGTCATTGTAATAATAATAATTTTTTCTTTTTCATTCTTTGATAAATACATTTCATAATGACTCAAATATGAAGACCGAACCTAGTTACATTCTTCAACACTCCCTCTTAACTAGGGAGGTATTCATAATTTACACATGTATACACAAGTACAAGGAAGATCTCAAAACACAAGAACTACGAAGAACTTAGGCACACACGGTGCCACGGACTAGATTCCTGACCAGGGCAATCTATCCGAGTGGGACTAAGATGGACTAAAGCTTTTAGCGTCTCTAGGTACCATTAGGCTTACTTGCTAACCATCAACCCAGAGAACTAGGTACGTAATGCAAAATCAAAGCTTTATGACCAACGCCACCCTCCCTACTTTGGGAACTAGACATCAACACATATGTTGGCCAGATTTCCTCCCAGGCATTTTGTATCACACAAGAAGCTTCCTCAAATCTCTTCCAAACATTTATCATCAACAAGATTAGAGATATCAAACAAACCAAGCATGCTTCTTAGACATTCAAACTTCTTATTAGGAAGAGACTTTGTTAACACATCAGCTACCTGTTCATCGATCGGGACATACTGTAGCTTCACGATCCCATCTTGTACCAAACTTCTAATGTAGTGGTATTTATTGTTGATATGCTTCGTCCTTGCATGGAACACAGGATCTTCAAACATCTTAATGTTGCTTTGATTATCACAATTTATCACAGTAGGACTTAGAGGCTTCTCAAACAAATCTGGCAAAAGTTTCCTCAACCATACAACCTCCTTTCCTACTTCACATGCAGCCACATACTCAGCTTCAGCACTACTCAAAGCAACAAGATCTTGCTTTCTACTCATCCATGAAATCATCGCAGATCCCAAACTAAAACATCCACCAGTAGTGCTTCTTCCATCAGTCTCACTGCCACCCCAATCAGAATCTGTAAAACCTGTCAACTTGACTTCCTTGCTATCATACTTTAGGTAGTGATGTATAGTGCCATGTAGATATCTTAATATATGCTTGACAGCTATCCAATGATCATGACGAGGCTCCAACTGAAATTGACTAAGAATGTTCACAGCAAAACATATATCTGGTCTAGTGTTTACCAGATACATCAGAGAACCCACCAACTTACAATAGGTGGTAGGATCTACGAGACTTGAGTCAGAGCTTCTCAACTTCTTGAGATTGGTGATCATGGGAGTAGTCATGGGCTTGGAATCCATCATACCAAATTTCTGCAACAACTTGATTATATACTTTCCTTGCCCCAGATATATCTCCCTAGGTTTCTGCCATACTTCCAGACCTAGGTAATAATGCATCAGTCCCAAATCCTTCATCTCAAACTCGGCTGCCAGCATCTTCTTGCATTCTTGTATCCTTCGCTCTACACCTGTAATAAATAGATCATCCACATATAGTAGAATAATGACTGGCTCATTATCCACAACTTTGATATAGAGATTTGGATCAGCAGTACTTTTGACGAACCCAATTCTTAGAAGGTATGCATCCATTCTTGCATACCATGCCCTAGGAGCTTGCTTCAAACCATATAGGGCCTTCTTGAGTCTACAAACATGAGTGTCTTTGCATTTATTTCAAAGCCTTCAGGTTGTTCAATGTATACTTCTTCATCGATGGTTCCATTCAGAAATGTTGTTTTTACATCCATTTGATGGATATTCCATCCCATTGTTGCAGCCAACGAAACCAAAGATCTTATAGTAGTATATCTTGCGGTAGGTGCAAAGGTTTCTTCATAGTCTATGCCTTCCTTTTGAGAGAAACCCCTTGCAACGAATCTAGCTTTGTACTTGTCTATGCTTCCATCAACAGCGTGCTTGATCTTGTAGATCCATTTAGAAGTGACAACCGATTTGTCACTTGGTCTAGGAATGATTTCCCAAACCCCATTCTTCATGATGGATTGATATTCTTCCTACATAGCCTTCTTCCATACTTCTTGATGAGCAGCTTCCTCAAATGTAGTTGGTTCAGCTTCTATTAGTTTTGTCATGTATGCAGCATATCCAAAATATCTTTTTGGTCTTTTGCTTTCTCTAAAAGTTCCTTTCGCAGCTCCATGTCCTTCAGCATCTTCAAGAGTAGCTTTTAACCAATTTGGCCTCTTCCTTGTGTCGAGTATGATCACAGGTTGAATAGGCTCACTTGGTCCTTCTTCTTCTTCTTCTTGATTTGTAGTAGGATTGTCGTGATGCTCTTCTTCTTCGAATAGTGGTATGTCTTCGTCATCGGAATCAATAGGAATATCTTTGGATCTTTTGTAGGCATGATTTTCATCAAATATAACGTCCCTGCTTACTTCAATATGTCTTCCTTCCTTGATGTAGATTCTATATGCCTTTGAAGAAAGACTGTAGCCAACAAAAATCCCTTTAATGCTTGTAGAATCTAGCTTCTTTCGTTTGTCCTTTAGAACGTGGATATAGGCGAGACATCCAAAGATTCGGAGATGGTCCACACATGGCTTCCTTCCTGTGAATGATTCTTCAAGTGTCATATTATCGAGGATTTTATCAAGACTTCTATTTTGTATATATACAACGGTCATTGTTGTTTCTCCCCATAGAAATTTTTGGTATATCTTGATCAAAAATCATCCGTATGCATTCTTCAAGTGCTCTATTTTTCCTTTCTGCAACTCCATTTAGTTCGGGATTGTAGGGAACAATAAGCTCCTTCTTAATTCCTACTTCTTTGCAATATGCAATTATTTCTTTTGAATTGTATTCTCCACCATTATCAAATCTCAAAGTCTTTATTCTTCTTTCAGTTAAGGTTTCTACTTCAGACCTAAATTCCTAAATACTTCATCCTTTGATTTGAGTAGATAGAGCCATATCTTTCTAGAGTGATCATCAATGAAGGTTGCATAATAAAGATGACCTGCAAGTGATTTGTCAAACATAGGCCCACACACATCTGAATGATTGAGGTCCAATATTTCTTTAGATCTTGTTTCACTACTTGTAAATGGCTTCCTTGTATTCTTTCCTAAGGCACATCCCTTACATATTCCTTCACAATCTTCTTTGATATTGGGAATGCCATTTACCAATTGATTGAGAGAGGGAATAACCTTATAATGTAAATTTCCATATCTTTTATGCCATAGTTCAATGGGATTGATTTCCATGTGAACTAGGGCTTGAGGAGATGGTGTTATGACTCTATATAGACTTCCTTCACGTATTCCAATAACCCTAGCTTTATCAATGCTTGAATATTTTCCCCAAGCCAAAACGTTTTTATCTACAAAAGAAATTCTATCAGCGTTATCTTCTAAGCAAGAAATTGAAAGTAAATTCTTTTTCAAACCTGGAACATAGAGTATATTGTTGAGATGTAGCTTTGCTCCATTGTCCAGCTTCAAAGAAGTTGATCCCAGGCCTTTAACAACATAGCTTTTGTTGTCTCCCAATTCCACTGCATGAGAAGATTGTTCCTTTGATAGAGTGTGAAGTTGTTTGCTATCTCCTGTCATGTGCCTTGATGCTCCATTATCAATAATCCATGCATTGTCATCATTGAGTGAACCTATGAGTGCAGCCAAAAACCCTTTGCTTTTGACCTTATTGAATAAGTTGTAGATGATTCTTTGTTAAGTTATGGTATGTTCTATGCTTATAACAGTTTACTTCTTTTTCTTATTATATTCCACCGATTAGCAATCACATGTACATAAAGTAAAGTGTAGATAGAACATTAAACGATCGACAGAAAACAAGCCAAGACAAGAGACACAAGATGTGGCGGCTAGCCAGGGACAAACCCCACAATGTGTGGGGAAACCCTTTGATCAAATCTTCTTTTATCTTCAATAATTCAGCAGAGAGAAATAGTACAATAAATCTGATTCATATCAGCAGTAGCAAACCCTAGATCTGCAGCATCAGCATTAGCGGCTTCATTATCAAACTAGGGCAGACCATATCTCACAAACCGACCGTCGGATTGACTTCATTCCACCACCAAAAGTTTCGGCTTCCAGAGGAGGTTCAGATGAACCTACAGCGCAGTTCAGATGAGGAGATCTTCTAGGCCACGCAAGTCAATCTTTACTTCTGCAGTTGCAGCTTTAGTTTCAGCAGTTTCCGGCTTCAAACTAGGGCAGTCGATATCTTGCAAACCGTTCGTCGGATTGACTTCATTCCACCACCAAAAGTTGCGGCTTTCAAAGGAGGTTCAGATGAACCTACAGCGCAGTTCCAAAGAGGAGATCTTCTAGGCCACGCAAGTCAATCTTTACTTCTGCAGTTGCAACTTCAGTTTCAGCAGTTTCCGGCTTCAAACTAGGGCAGTCGATATCTTGCAAACCGTTCGTCGGATTGACTTCATTCCACCACCAAAAGTTGCGGCTTTCAAAGGATGTTCAGATGAACCTACAGCGCAGTTCCAAAGAGGAGATCTTCTAGGCCACGCAAATCAATCTTTACTTCTGCAGTTGCAGCTTCAGTTTCAACAGTTTCCGGCTTCACATGTGTGTGAGAGAGAGACCCATTTCAGCGCAGTAGAGAAGAGACTCATATCTGCGCAGTAGAGAGAGAGAGAGATGTGATAAGATGAGTGAGTCCAAATGAGGAAAAGTCCTCTTATATTTATACACAACGTTGGTGGGTGAATAGATGCGACTGTTGGGCTTCTAAGCCTACATGAGTTGTAGGTCGGCTTGATAATAATTCCATAATCAAAATAAATTCATATCTCCATGAATACTTATCGGAATCGGATGATCTTTATATCAATCCTACACCTCTCGACGAGAGGAATCTAATAAAAATATTATCAGCCATGAATAAGATGACCCACATGAAGTTTTGCCCTGGTTGCCAATTTTAACACTCCCTCTCAACCATGGAGAACTTCATCTGCAATCTGTCTATCGGTCGTTACTATTCATCCATCAAATGTACTGCCCTGTACAGCCTGACCCTTGCCCTACTCTGCTCTATTCTGCCGGTTCTGCTTTGTCTTGTTCTGCCCTGCACTGATCTATACTGTTTTGCTCTGTTCTGCTCTGTTCTTGCATTGTTCTCTTTTGCTCTGCTTTTGTCCAAATTATGAAGAAGAAGAAATGATCGAGGATGTATCATACTGACTCAAAGTCAGTCTCAGAGTATGTACCACTGGTCCCAGACCAGTCTCAACCAACCCAAAGTCAGCATCATAGTGAGTACAACTCCAATGGTCCCAGACCAATATCATCCTCCACTGACTCAAAGTCAGTCTCAGAGTATGTACCACTGATCCCAGACCAGTCTCAACCGACCCGAAGTCAGCATCATAGTATGGTACAACTCCTACCACTGGTCCCAGACCAGTATCATTGATCCCAGATCAATGGAGTTCATCCTAGCGTAGGGAGTACGATAGTTACAACAATGCGTCCATCGGTACTACTATGGTCCCTAACTTCATTTCCCTGCTCATTGATCAGATGAGAGGTACTTCCCATGAGTCCCAGACTGCATGGGTAGGATGCCTCGACAGGAGAACTAATCAATCCTGTCCTCACAGGAGAACACATCAATCCTGCTACAATTGCCATGGAGAACACATCAATCCAGGCCTCACAGGAGAACACATCAATCCTGCTACAATTGCCATGGAGAACACATCAATCCAGGCTGCCATGGAGAACACATCAATCCAGGCCTCACAGGAGAACTAATCATCCTGCTACACAGGAGAGCGAATCATCTTGTTCCACAAGAGAGCGAATCATCTTGTCCCACAAGAGAGCGAATCATCTTGTTCCAGTGTGCACCACCAGGGGAGGGTGAGTCACCCTGTGGTCATATGTTGCTCCAGTAGGAACCGCAAGCCCTCAGAGCTCCCAGAGCTCAATGTATGCAACATGCATGACCCTTGTACAAGGGTTTCTTGCCGACTCCAAGTCGTTTGGGAAAATCACAGATTAGATCTTTCCTCGGGGCTTTGACAAGGTGTATCAACCTGTACATCATCTTAATGTGATGGAGCTTCCTTGCTCATCGACTTACCATATCCCAGATGATGTCTATCTGCTGGAGCAATTGACGAATACAGGATTCCTCAATAATCGAATCCCACCTCTGGTTGTTACAGAGAATCACAGTGGTATCCAATGTAAATCCAAACAGCTCACTGAAGAGCTTTCGCAACCAGACTGCCTCACACGAGGTTATGCTAGCAACAATATATCCTGCTTCGGCGGTGCTCAAAGCCACCGACTTCTGCTTCCTGCTCATCCAGGATATCGAAGCAGATCCCAAGGTGAAACAGTACCCGGAAGTGCTCTTACGGTCCTCCACATTGCCTGCCCAGTCAGCATCTGTGTATCCAAATAGTCTCACATCTCTGGCAATGTATCTTAACCCATAAGTGATAGTGCCACGAAGATATCTCAGCAGATTCTTGGCACCAATCCAGTGTATGTGGTGGGGTTCAACCATATGCTGGCTCAACGTGTTGACTGCAAAGCATATATCTGGACGGGAGTTCACTAAGAACATTAATGCTCCGACGAGTTGCCGATACTCGGTAGCATTTTGTAAAACAGGTCCAGCAACACTACTGCTTAACTTCTTGAAGTCAAGCTCCATCGGAGTTGTTACAGGCTTGCAGTCCACCATTCCGAATCTTTCCAATATCTTCACCACATATTTTCCTTGAGATAGGAAAATTTCTCCTGGCTTTTGCCACACTTCAAGTCCTAGGTCTTTCATTTCAAATTCAGAGGCCAGCTCCCTCTTACATTTGTGAATGAGAGGGTCTGCACCTGTTAGAAAGAGGTCATCCACATACAATATCAGTATGAGAGGCTTGTCATCTTCAACCTTAAAGTAAAGGTTAGGATCGGCTTCACTCCTAGTGAATCCCAGCTTCATCAAGTAGCTATCGATCCTCTCATACCATGCTCGGGGTTCTCGCTTCAGCCCATAGAGAGCTTTCTTCAACCTGCATACATGAGATTTTCGATCATAAATCTCAAATCCTTCGGGTTGCTCCACGTAGACCTCTTCTTTGATCGAGCCATGCAAGAACGCAGCCTTGACATCCATCTGATGTAGGTTCCATCCTTGTGAAGCGGCAAGGGCTATGATCGAGCGGATGGTCGTATATCTGGCAACAGGTGCAAATATCTCATCATAGTCTATACCTTCCTTTTGGGAGAAACCTCGAGCAACAAAACGAGCCTTATACTTTTCCGTGCTTCCATCTGCTGCATGCTTTATCTTGTAAAGCCATTTGGAAGTAACAACAGTCTTGTCCTGGGGTCTGGGAACTACTTCCCAAACATCATTCTTTATGATAGACTCATATTCTTCAGTCATAGCATCCTTCCATACTTGATGCTTGACGGCATCTGAGAATGACGAAGGCTCATTTTGTATGATCGTGCTCATGATGGTCAGGTATCCTTGATACCTATTAAGTTTCTTACTTTGACGGAAGGTTCCTCAGGGTGCAGCATGTCCTTTAGCATCATCAAGTATCCCCCTAAGCCATGAAGGCCTCTTCCTAGAAGAGGAAGGCTCATATGGATGAGAATCTATCAGATCCATGGGTTCTTCTACATCAGGCATTGATTCATCATCCTTTTCTTTTGGTTCCCTGGTGTTGGCTTCTTGAGAGCTCCTCAAAGTCGAAAGATTGTTCACCTTGCGGTGAACTTTTCTTTAGGAGTCATGGAACCCAATGCTTGATGAGGGCATCAATTTTGTACATATACGACGGTGATTGTAGTTTCAGCCCATAGAAACATCAGAAGTCTTTGATCATGTAGCATGGCCCAGACAGCTTCCATCATCGTGCGGTTCTTCCTTCCCACCACACCATTCTGCTCAGGAGTATGTGGTGTAGTAGTCTCCCTCTTAATGCCAACCTCAGGTATGCTTGAGTGAACCAATTGTAATATATCAGAGGTCTTGCTTTGGCTTGAGGGGAATGGTCCCCTTTTGAGCTTTCCTTCAGCACATCCTGGACATACACCTTCATTCTCTATTCAGAATTCGGGCATCCCTATCACCATTTGTCTTACACCGAGTATAGCTTTATAATGAAGGGGGGAAAACCTCTAATGCCAAAGTTCGGACTGAAGAGATGTGTCATAAGACATGACACCTAGCAGACTTCCATCGACCTGATATAATGAATCAACACTAAACCCAAGAGTAAAGGCATCTTTAACATTATTTTTCCATATACATACCTTGCCATCGCTGAAGGTTACCTTGTAGCCTTTGTCTTCCGTTCCCAAGATGGACACTAGGTTCTTTTTGAGGTCAGGTGCATTTAATACATCCTGGAATTTCTGGCCTTCTTGAATGCTTGTCCTCTTCCTTGATTCCCAGCTCTCCTCTTACCTTTGTTGTTGAATTTGTCATTCCTTTGATTGCCATCAGAGGGATTTTGATCATCGTCCTAGAGTGAGTCCTTTCTATCAGGGCACTCCCTTGCATAGTGACTTGCTTTATCGCAAATGTAACATCGTCATTTTCTTCTAGCCTTAGGTCCAGCCTTTCCTTTTGATTTAGTCCCGGAACTATTTCTTTTCTTTGCATGAAAAGAAAAGGCAGCAGGAGGACCTTTAGGCATGGATATTTCTTACACTTCTTCCCTTGTTTCTTCTTGAATGCATCTAGCCATTAATTCCTCGAAACCAGGAATTACATTATAGTTCAGAAGAGTAGTCCTGAACACATACCATTCAGATGGTAATCCTTCAAGAGTTGTGAGTGCCATTTCTCTGACAGTAATAGTTTCCTCAATAGATAGGAGATCGTTCTTGATCTCGGTGATTCTTAAGAAGTATGCTTGCATACTTTCATCTTTACCCTTCTTGATTTCCCTCAGCGTATTTCTAAGAAACAAAACTTGATTTGCATCATTTACTTTAAATAAACTCACCAGTCTATCGTAGACTTCCTTGGAGGTGTCCAGTTCAGAGATGTGGGCCACCAAGTGCTTGTCGATAGAGTCCCGGATGATCTTCTATTGTTTTGACTTCTCCATTTTTCCATTTGTTCCAGGCAGTAGCGGATGCATTTGATGGAGGCTTAACAATATTGCCTCTCACATGTTCCAACACTCCTTGATTCTCAAGGGTTAGATCGATAGACATCTTCCATCCGCGATAGTCAGCTTTCTCACGGAGCTTGTCTTTGGCAGGGAAGAGTGTTGAGGACCCCATAGTTCTTTTAGAATAGCCTTGCCAATCTTCTCTTCAATGATTGCTCTTGCTCTTGCTCGGGCTTTGTCTTCACCTCAGTTCTCATACCATGTTAAGTTATGGTATGTTCTATGCTTATAACAGTTTACTTCTTTTTCTTATTATATTCCACCGATTAGCAATCACATGTACATAAAGTAAAGTGTAGATAGAACATTAAACGATCGACAGAAAACAAGCCAAGACAAGAGACACAAGATGCGGCGGCTAGCCAGGGACAAACCCCACAATGTGTGGGGAAACCCTTTGATCAAATCTTCTTTTATCTTCAATAATTCAGCAGAGAGAAATAGTACAATAAATCTGATTCATATCAGCAGTAGCAAACCCTAGATCTGCAGCATCAGCATTAGCGGCTTCATTATCAAACTAAGGCAGACCATATCTCACAAACCGACCGTCGGATTGACTTCATTCCACCACCAAAAGTTTCGGCTTCCAGAGGAGGTTCAGATGAACCTACAGCGCAGTTCAGATGAGGAGATCTTCTAGGCCACGCAAGTCAATCTTTACTTCTGCAGTTGCAGCTTTAGTTTCAGCAGTTTCCGGCTTCAAACTAGGGCAGTCGATATCTTGCAAACCGTTCGTCGGATTGACTTCATTCCACCACCAAAAGTTGCGGCTTTCAAAGGAGGTTCAGATGAACCTACAGCGCAGTTCCAAAGAGGAGATCTTCTAGGCCACGCAAGTCAATCTTTACTTCTGCAGTTGCAGCTTCAGTTTCAGCAGTTTCCGGCTTCAAACTAGGGCAGTCGATATCTTGCAAACCGTTCGTCGGATTGACTTCATTCCACCACCAAAAGTTGCGGCTTTCAAAGGAGGTTCAGATGAACCTACAGCACAGTTCCAAAGAGGAGATCTTCTAGGCCATGCAAGTCAATCTTTACTTCTGCAGTTGCAGCTTCAGTTTCAACAGTTTCCGGCTTCACATGTGTGAGAGAGAGAGACCCATTTCAGCGCAGTAGAGAAGAGACTCATATCTGCGCAGTAGAGAGAGAGAGATGTGATGAGATGAGTGAGTCCAAATGAGGAAAAGTCCTCTTATATTTATACACAACGTTGGTGGGTGAATAGATGCGACTGTTGGGCTTCTGAGCCTACATGAGTTGTAGGTCGGCTTGATAATAATTCCATAATCAAAATAAATTCATATCTCCATGAATACTTATCGGAATCGGATGATCTTTATATCAATCCTACACCTCTCGACGAGAGGAATCTAATAAAAATATTATCAACCATGAATAAAATGACCCACATGAAGTTTTGCCCTGGTTGCCAATTTTAACATTCTTTTGATCCATCTTCTTGCAATATTGAATCCCATTTTCAAGTATCTTATTATAGAGGGAGTAGCCCTTTCTTTCAAGCCAACAAAATGATCTCCAATCTTCCTTGACCTTAGCTCTGATGCCATGTTGAGAAATCAATTCTAGTAGAATCAGGGTTTGATTTCTCTTTCTTGATAATTACTTGCGAATTATGTTGGCTTCTTTCACTTCTTTATTATATTATCTTTCATCAAGCAATTACCAAATTATGTGTGTATAAAGACCACATGAACAAGAGACACAAGATGTAGGCAATCTATCAGGGGCAAAACCCATATCTAGGGGAAAACCCAGTCAAACTTCTTCCTTCGGTAGTTAAGATGAGATAATCCAAGTCTCTTCAACCTAGACACAGACTTCCTCCAACGACCAAGTCAACCCTTCCTTCCAGCAACTTCAATCTAGATCTTCAACCCTTTAGTAGCAGCACTACAACCCAGCAAATCCAGAATTTCAACCTTCCCAATAGCAGAACTTCGACACAGCAAATCCAAAATTTTGACCTTCCCAGCAACAGAACTTCGACCCAACAAATATCCCAGTAACTTCGCATAAAAGAGAGAGAGCGAGAGATAGCCCAAAAACTTTGACTTGCAATCCTTCCTTCTTCTCCTTGAACTTCGCACTTTTCTGCACTTCCTTCTTGTGTATTGAACTTGTTGAGTTGGTGAGCAAATAGATCGAACTGCACTTGTATATATAGCCTCTTCTATGGGTCAAATTGTCCTCTTGTAGGCTGACTTCATCAGGCAAGGGCCGACTTGGTGTGGAGGTGACAAATTACATATTTGACTCAATAATAATTCTTTTTACATGATTCAAAAGCCCAAGAAGGGTCTCATTAAATGGACAATGACTCTAATGACTCAATATAAAACCTAGAAGTCCTCAATGGGGACTTTGACCTATAAAATGATGACCCAAGCATGAAACCCATGCTTTAATAAGTCATTGTAATAATAATAATTTTTTCCTTTTCATTCTTTGATAAATACATTTTTATAATGACTCAAATACGAAAGCCGAACCTTCAACACTCCACAAGACACCTCTCTTGTGAAAGGCCCTCCACAAGTCTGAGGCCTACTCAGCCTTCTCCACAAGATGCTCTCTTGCTGACCCACCACAAGAATGGATCACTTAATCTTGTACTTATACTTTTCCAAAGGGTGCAATATCATGGGTCTATACCAAGGGTTATCAAAATACCATGGGTCATCAAAACACCATGGGTCTATGAGTGCAAAACCCCATCACTTAGCCCACTTGCCCCACATGTGAGAATACTCCCGATGCTACCCAAAACATCAACACTCCCTCTTGGTGAAGGATCGCAACACCACCTAGAAGTGGCTCTAGCTTCGAACCTAGAACACATTTCCACCCTTGATCTGCTACCACAATTGCTCCATATGACATAGAAGCAATTCCCACTATATGACAATGACCCTTCCTCAAAGACATCCTACTCCTAGAAGCCTCCCGCTCTTGAGCATCATGCATGGCCATCTTGTACCATGACACAATCTTGGAGGACTACTCTCTCCCATCTACATGGCTCCCTCTAAAGCCTAACTCCCTCTAACTCTAGATCATAGGCCTTCTTGACCCTCAAGGTCTCTGCTTGACCTTCACTCCAAGCTTCTTACTTGGATCTCCAATGGCTATCTCAGCCCTTTGACCATCTCGGTCACACCTTCCCGGCCCCTCTCCTATCACAGGAACACTTAAGACTACGCAGAAGTATTTGCCCGGGCTACAAACTCTAACACTCCCTCTTAGTGAGGAAGGTCCTTCTGAAAGAACCACTTGGAATTGGCTTACACTCTGGTTCTTGCACAATGTCTCAAGCCTCATTCTTTATCTTATAGCTCCCAATGCTAGGTCTCTCTAGCACTGCTACCTAACCCTCGACTGGTACGGTCTCCCTCTCTCCCTTTGAGGGTTGACCTATGTCAGTCCTGTTGGTAAACCCTACTAGTATTGTCCTTTGTACCATGCTTTGTCGCCCAAATCTTGTTGGCACCTCTATTGACAACCTATCGCAATAGATCCCTTGCCTAGTGATTCCTTGTTGGCTACTACATCCTACAACTACTTGTTCATGCCTAGCATGGCACCTTGCCCACGACATGATCCTTCCTACCATTTCTACAATTAAACTCTTATAGGCCCTAACTTTTCCACACACAACACCCTGCATCAATCCCACACTTCATGTGTGCTACTACACCCACTCACCCGACTACGTTCTTGTGGAATGTGCATGGCCCTGTTGGCCTCTACTTCCACAACACTTTGTTATGGCCACTTCTATGCATATTCTTGTCCGCCCATGAACTCCACTTCCTTGTGGCACTCTTGTCTAGACATTGAGACTGTCTTTGACAATTAGTCTCTCTCGCGAGCTGCTCAGCTGGATCGACGTGCAACAACACAATGTCAATTAGGTTGCAACTATTGTCTGGCAATTGGTAGTGGCCTATAGTTGGGTCCCCAACATCGTGCACTCACGACTGGCCAACCTCCCTTGTTCTTGTGCGTACAACTGCGTCTGCCTAAGCCTTGTCTCCTCACAACGGTCTCTTTCCTTGTTGGTTGTCGTCGCAGTGCCGCATTCTCAAGCATATCTCCTCACCGATCGCTTCTTTCCAATGTCCTCTCATGCAGTGTGCCAGCGACTACACTAGTCACATCCTTTATGGCTAGCAACCAGAGTTGGATTGGATCGTGGTCAACCTTCAATAACCTACAGCTAACATTATTGCCTACATTGTTCTGCGACCACTTGTCGCCGCCAAGCCTCCCTACACTGCCACCCTAAGCTATCATCGACGCAGCCTTCACGCAAGCCCAATGGCCGACCGTTGTTTGTCACGGCTTGCTGCTATCTCAAGTCAACAACCTTTCTTGCACAGGGGGCTAGGTCTAATAGCCCTATCACAGGGTCAGCCACTCCCTTTTCGCTCCATTTTTTTTTCTTTGTGCTTTCATTGCATCTTTAACCCGACCCCCACAAAAAATTTTAACTTAAAAATGCAACGGAAGCAAAACTAATCTCAATCACACACTAGAACATATTACACACAAGTTCAACCCAATCCATAGTTCTTCATTAAATTCCTCCCAAAATCTACTCAGGCTCCCTTACTGGGATAGTGGCCCCCGAGGAAATTACATATACAACAACTACCCTAGATATGATCTAGCCGATCAAGCCCTAGATCTGTTCTTGGTCTGGCTGATATGGATCTCCTTTGTTGCTCCATGCTCTTTCCTCAGACCCAACACAACTAAGTATCTCACTCATAGCAAACCAGTAATATTGCTCATAAAAAACTTCTGCTTGCTTGAGAGAATCTCTCTCAATGTCTCGTGCTCCTACACGTCTTTGTGCCCTTGCTCAGTGTCAAGACACAACTCCCCTTGTTGCCCCAGATTTGAGGCCTGCTCGTCCTGCTACACAAGACGCCTCTCTTGTGGAAAACCCTCTCAGCCCTCTAAAAGTTTGAGGCCTACTCAGCCTTCTCCTCTACAAGATGTTATCTTGCCGACCTACCACAAGAATGAATCACTCAATCTTAGAATTATACTTTTCCAAAGGGTGCAATACCATTGATAATCAAAATACCACGGATCATTAAAATACCGTGGGTCATCAAAATGCCATGGGTCTATGGGTGCAGAGCCCCATCACTTAGCTTCCTACTTGCCCCACACATGAGAATCCTCTTGATACTACCCAAAACATCAACATTAATTGGGCATTTACCATTTAGGCATGGGATACATAGACAACATGGAGCCTGTGGGTCCGAAGGCATCATTTTCCTTATTCATGATCACCTTGGATCCAAGGTGTCAATCTTAACCTCTAATTTGAACCCTAAATACATGTGGTTTTAGATTTAGTTGGCTCCACATAACCTCTAATCCATCTCCAATTGTTGCTTGTTACTTCCCCCCATTTCTTCAAACTTTATGCTTCACACTAATAGTGATCCCTTTCTTGATCTATTTCCAGAGATTTCCCAATACTCCTTTGGGAGATATCACTCTTCTTGGTAACTTCAATGCTAGTATTGGGATTTTACACATACCGATTCACAATTTGTCTAAGGATGCCCTTTGTTGTCTTCATCGGGCAACACAGGAAGGCACTAGTGGGAAGAAAGTCCCAAAAGAACTGAGGAGCAGTAGTGGACAGTTGAGAGTTGTTCAGAAATGAAGTTGTGAACAACTCGACAAGAGTCTCAATGTGTTGATGCATTGAAGGACGAACAATCAGCTAGAGAGCAGGTGAAGCCGAGTTTAGTGGCCTAATGGAGTTGGTTCATTGATAAAGGCAAATTGGAGTTGCTACAGATCGGGAGCCGAAGGACCAAGCAGGTGTATTCAGGGTCAACCGAGAGGAGCTGAAAGAGTGTGCTACATCAGCCAGATGGTCAGTGTATCTTGTTCAGGGTAGATTGGTTGTCAAAGGACTAACATCAAGCCCTAGTTGTTGTTTCCTTGTATTTGTGAATGTATAAGGGCCATTATCCCTGGTACGAGAGCCATATATTGTCGTATCATCAGTTTGATTAATATAATGAAGTTGGGTTGTTGTATGAATTTGTAAAAAGTTGTGTATATTTTGTGCACTAGTAGATTCATTGTTGTATGTTATTCCGTTGTGCAAAGCAGTCCTGGTGTGATACTTGGATTGGTAGCATCAGTGATTTAAGATTCTATCCTAGACTCCAGTATCGTGGAAAATCAACATGGTATCAGAGCTACTTTGAAGGGCCAATGAATCAGAGTGTGCACAACAAAGTGGCTTAGAGGGAGTTGTGATTGTCTTGATCATGGAGCAGAGGGTTCAGCGAAAGACATGGAAATGTGGTCTTGACTAACTCGGCAGCGAAATTGGTTGGGAGTTCTGGTGGATTGGTGGCGATCCCAGTGAACAACAATTTGTTGTAGTACATGTTGTTGATCATGGACTTCCTATCACTTGCCATGGATCGTTGGGACAGCTCGAGGATTGCTTTGGCATGGCCGAGATTGATATGATCAAGATTGTTTCATGTGGTGGACTACAGATTGGCAGGCTAGTGTCTTCACCGGATCGTGATGTTGCATATCCGAGATTGGAGGGATGTGCACAAGTGGTGTTTGATCCAGGAGGATGAGTGCTTGCAGCACTGAGTTGCGGTGATGATGGCACGTGTTTGATCGCAACTCAGACTAACCTTGTAGTACATGAGATCAGTGACAGGTTGAGCCAATGGAGATCATGTATACTCGGAGGGAGCAGCCCTATGGAAATGTTGAGGTCTTCAGGTTCAAATAAGATGAGGCAGAGGCACTACCGAGATTGCAGGTTTCATTTAACGGAGTATGTTGCAGTGATGGACGCCAGATGGGCTAGTGTCGCCGGAGATGATGATGGAGACTTCCAAGTGTTGGAAGTACCTCCCTCACTAAGAGGGAGTGTTGAGATTTTAGCTTGGGAGTACTACAAACCCTAGGCTAGAGGGTTGTGGAGGAGTTAGCACACAAAAGTGGCTTGTGGTCTAAGAAACCAAGTCTGTGGGCTTTGCACCCAAGCATGTGGGTGTGAAACCGTGATGAGGATTGATGGTTTGACCAATGGAGATGATAGAGGACCTCTAGAGCAACTAGGGGCAACGAGAATCACCAAAATCAGAGCTCTACAAATGGAGATATGAATTTTTATGTGTGCTAGTCGATTAATTTGTCAAGGAGAGCAGGTCGGCTAGGGCTAGTTTAGCCCTCTTGACAAATTCGTTGGAGCCCTTGAGAAGGATATAAATAAAGGAGTCATCGGAGGCATTTGAGATCATCTAAGAGTAACAAAGTTCATGGGAAGATATCTGTTTGGGCCATGGCAGACTCCAAGCGAAGGGAAAGGAGGCTAGGATTGGCATCTTTTGTGATTGTTTGGAGGTCGTGATGATCTGTTAGGCAAGCCGAGTTGGTTTATGGTATTTTTGGGTTGTTTTGGAGGCAAACTTCTCTGTTTTGTGAGGCCGCAATCCTCTATGTTTGGTGCAGACTAGGCCAAGGTCTGAGTTGAAGGAGATTTGGGAGCCGCATGTCGTAAAACCTAGTCTAGACCCACCTAGAAGAGCAGCGAATGGGAGCAGATTGAAGACAGAGGAAGGCCGCATGCTTGGAGGACTATTAGCAGCAAACAGGAAGGGTAATCAGAGTGGTTGGATGCCCTAATCAGTAAGCAGATGCTACAGTAATATGTACAAGCCTAGAAAGGTATGTTGTTGATGTTTTCAAGTTGAATTTTGTTGCTAGGGATGAGGTTGTTCCAAAAGGAGTTTGGACAACAGTTTTGAGGACATCCTAAGGAGCATATTACAGCAGTAGTTGCTTATGTGTCATGTCAAGAAGAGCAGCAGGAGGTTGATACTTAAGTTGATGTGATTTACAGGAGGATGGTTTCCTAGTGTTGGACATTTTGGTTGGTTTTGTATTGGACGCTCATGGACATTTGCACGGCAACGTGAGAGTGGACCAAGTTGGCCCTAAGTGCAATGACCTAAGAAGGACTTTAGGCCTGCTAGAAGCGGCAGAGTTGGAGCAGCCTAAAGAACAACTTGTGGAGGATTGTAGAGGCTTGCTTCAAGCCCTAAGGAACAAGTCTCTTGAAGGAATAAGGGATTGTTAGAAGAAAATCTCAAAGGTCTGATCAGCAAGGATCAGTTTGTAGCCCTAGAGTTGCCTTATGGAGAAGGACATCTACAGCGAAAGTTGGGAAGTCCTGTATGCCCTAAGTTCATTGTTGGAGAAAGACATTCGACAGTGATAGTGGGAAGCCATCTGGCCCTAAGTGTGTCTTCATCGAGTAGCAGAAGAAGGCACTAGTGGGAAGAAAATCCCAAAACAGCTAAGGAGCAGTAGTGGGCAGTTGAGAGTTGTTTACAAACGGAGTTGTGAACAACTTGACAAGATTCTCAATGTGTTGATGCGTTGAAGGACGAACAATCAGTTAGAGAGCAGGCGAAGTCGAGTTCAATGGCCTAATGGAGTCGTTTTATTGATAGAGGAAGATTGGAGTTGCTGCAGATCAAGAGTCGAAGGACCGGGCAAGTGTGTTTAGGGTACGACCAAAAGGAGCTGAGAGAGCGTGCTACATTAGCCAGATGGTCAGTGTATCTTGTTCAAGGTAGATTGGTTGTCAATGTTAATTTGGCAGCTCAATGACAAATCCCAACCATGGGACAAGATTCCTCTTTTCAAGAGGACCAATTTTGACCATTGCAGCACTCAATTTAGACAAGGGAAAGTGTATTTTTGAATTAAAGCCCACATGTGAATATTTGTTCAAGTCGACCCAAAAGCAAATTGGACACCCTTGGAAGGTTATAAATACAAGTGACCTCAATCATTTGGACATCATCTTGGATCACTCTTCTATTCTCTTTCTTGTTTTAGGCTTGCACAGGTCTGAGGCAATTCACAAAGATTGGCTCGCACATGTCCGAAATTACAGGGTCCGAAGCTCGCATCTCTGTTTTTTAGGGTTTTGGGTCTCAGTCGCAAGCATGCCATGGAGAAATTTCGACTACAGTCGCAGGCATGTCATGGATAAATTTTTGACCGAAGCCTTTCTGCCGCATGCACGACACATCTTCCCTGCAACTAGAACCTAAAAGTTGAATTTTCAGTTGACCGAAGTTTTTGCTCATTGACCGCAGAGTTCGGCAGTTGACTAACAGTTGATTTCAGGGTCCTGAATCAGGGTTTTCGATTATTGGCATTGTTGGCTTCATCTCATAGATATTGTCTAGTTGATTTTGTTGGATAGGTTTATGATGAATGATATGAAGCATTGTACTCTCTCTTTGTTGAATCATTCAATGACAAACTAATAAGAAAAAGAATTTGAAAGGGTTTTCCCCATAGTGGGTTTTGTCCCGGTCTCCAACCAATCCTAGTGTCTCTATGTGTGAATGATTTTCTTCTATTGTTCCTCTATGTTCCGCTACATGATGATGATATTTTTCTTTCTACATAGTTGCATATGTTGTTGAATAATGATGTAAATTTGAATAGTGTTATGATGTTACGAGGTGACTTTAATATGAAAATCAAGAAATGCAATTAGCAAAGCAAAGAACAATGTAGCCTTAAGGAAAATTAACATGGTATCAGAGTTGGGTTGAAGAAAAGTAGTGAAGATCACCCCTATAAAGACACCTTTGATGGAAGCATAAGAAGATGGAGGAGACCTAAAAGAATTCTAGGGTTTGAAGGAAACCCTAAGCAATTTGGTTTTTAGGGTTTGATGGATATTATGAGGTTAGGGTTTGGGAGAAACCCTGGGTTATGGGAAAAGCAAGCTAGATACATTGTTTTTGATATGGTGACTTGATACTATTGTTAATACTTGTGACAAGCATGATAACCATGACGATAGAAGTATAACAATAAGATTGTTGCGCAGGATCTTCTTGTTGACCTTGTTTTGATAAGCTTAGTGAATTGAACAATGTGATAAATTTGGATGCCCTGTCCTGACGATTGAATAATATAATAAAGAAGTGATGTAGTAATTATGATCGTTGTAAGTAGTATGATAAACCTATCGGTTGCCCTAATCACATGACTCTAACCCTTGATGAAAATTTGATGTCATATGAGATGATGAAGTAGTTAATATTGATATATTATTACTATGATGAGTATATGTACATGATATAGTTTGATTTTATGATCTAACAATTATGTTGATGCATGACAGTATTATGATAGACAAGTTGATGTTTTGAATGATGATGACTAACGTGGCTTCCTATTCAGAGGGAGAAACTCTCCATAAGATCCCTACACCTATTATCATTTGCAATAAATATATGGAAGATTCTTTATTGTTGAAGTGTGTTTTCTGGACATAAATAAACAAATATCTGATATTGTTGGTCTGCAGCAAGTTCTGGTCTAAGAAGAGAGAGTTTTCCTTACTCTAAGCCTCAACCACATAGAAGCAAGCTTGAGGGTGCGGTTGTAGCCTCTCAACCACATGGAAGAAAGCCTATGGGTGCAATTATGCTTGTAGGTCACAAAACTAAAGCCTTATGCATAAAATCAAGAATGCACCAACAGTATGACAGTCCTTCAAATATGGAGCAGACATCAGAAAGTTCCATGAGCAAGGAAGTTTGAATGTTTGACTTACTATAGAGAATGTGAATGTATTGACTAAACTTGTGTTTGCAGGTGACCAAAATATGCATATTAGTATGTTATTTTGATTTGATCATTGAAGCTAGTATATGATAGTATTTGATAACAGTTGCAAGGGTTTGACAAGATCTGGCTAATTAATATAGATGAGCAATGACATGATGCTTGATAGTTCATAAATATGCTTTAGAATATTGACATGATGCTTCATATGTTTTTGGGTTATGGACTTATTGAACTCACTGTGATAACAAATTAGGGTTTTGACTTGATATCTCATATTGGTATTCAATAATGGTTTTGTATTGGCCTCATTGTCCTTGGCACAATGGTTGAAGTATAAACAGTTGTGATTCAGTATGAAGAAATCTCACAATAAATGGATGGAACCTGCATGACTTATCCTTGGTGTATGCATGATTTATATTATGTTCATGAGGATGACTTGATGAAGTTTGGTTTGATATTGCTTGGTAAATGAAAGTTTGTTGGCATGACAGTAGATGAAGTCATAACTTGATATTTGGATGTGAAGTCATAACTTGATATTTGGATGTGAGCTCTACCTGTCACTTGGTCCAAAGAATTTGTTAAAGTGATATTGATGATTTTGATATTAGTTTTGAGCTGGCATCCAAACCTTGATAAGCTGACTTAGTTGAATTAATTGCAAAATATTGATTTACGTAAGGTTGAGCATATTCGTTTGATAAAGTGTTATGTTTGCAGAAAGCATTGTATGAAGCAAGCTCCCCGAGTCTGGTATGTCCGCATTGACAGTTATTTGGTGAAGTCAGGAAGATGTGCCAATCCGAACCTCTACTTCAAAAGGGGTCCAAAGTATGACTTTGATTTTGGTTTTATATACTAATGGTCTACTCTTGACAAGTGATGAGCCTCTGATGATCAAAGTAAGAGGGACTTGGCTTCTGAAACTCGAAATAATGAATCATGGAATGATGAATCACTTTCTGAAGTTTGGAAAAGAAAATCTATATCGTGAAACTATTGAAGAGTTTTTGGAAAGTGGAAATGCAAATCCTTGGACATTCCAATTGAATTTCAAGAAATTATGAAGAGATATTGTTGAACCTGCCTTGGCAACCAACAGTCGATTGAAGCATTGATGTTCTGTGTGAACAACCGTCCATATATATATATATATATATATATATATATATGTGTGTGTGTGTGTGTCTTGGATAGATCAACTTGAGTGAATTCATGATTGATCCTCTTCATACACATTGAGTTGTCGCCAAGCACACTTCGAGATATTTGCATTGGATGATCGATTTTTGGTCTAAGACATTATTCCTATGATATGTGACTACATAGATATACTGATTGTTTGGATCGTTATTGATGATATAAGCGCATTTGGGTGTTGCCTTAGCATGAGATCAGCCATGATATTTTTTGATGAGAAGTTTGTAGCTTTAAGCACAAATGAGGTTGAGTATGATGATGTTGGCATGGCTAGCTGTGAGACAAGTTGAAGAAGCTCTTTGGAGAGCTATTTGAGCAACATCTGAATATGACAAGGAGACATTGTGATAATATTGAGTGGGATCTGATTGGCAGAGAATCTCGTATATAGCTAGGACTGAGATCTCTTCATATATTGAGTCAGCGTTGTCGTACAAGACAAGCATAGGCTTGTGGTTGCCGCCTCCATGAGAGGGGGGATGAATAAAGAATCATTTTCATGATATATATATTTTTGATATTATATTTGATTTGATGTCCTGTATGAACAGGGGACTGTTGCTATTGAGAAATGATGATTACCATATATGAGCACAAAGATATGTTTCTGATCTATAGAGAGCAGGACTGATCAAGAACACTAAGCCAGCTCTTCCCCCCTATCTGAGCTCCCAAGGTGAGGAATTGAGATGGAGGGCTCCTGGGGTTGAGGGAACTCTAGACAATAGGTGTGTGTGATCCTTACTCTTGCAGTAGGTCGAGTATCTCCCTTATTGTCACCCATAGGGTGTGCGTAATCCTTGTCAGTTTTGACAAGTCGGGTATCTCCCCCTATCTTGGTCTATGCAAAGTATACCCCAGTTGGCATCATACCCACAAGTTGGGCTTGTTGGGATTGCCCCTCCCCGTCTAGCCAACGAGTTGAGGAGGCTTGGGGGTGTGTGATCCTTACCTTTGGTAAGTCGGGTATCTCACCCAAGCTCAGATTATGATGCAGGTGTTCTACCACATGAATATTGAGTGTCATTGTTGGGAAGATCAATGGGCAATAGGATGGGTTGAGATGTGCTCCCCTATATCACCTATTGCTCGATATGGGGTAGAAGATGTTTTGCTCCCCCATGAGATTCTAGGTTGAGATGTGCTCCTTGATGATAAGTTCTCTGATGTTTCCCAAGTGGTAGCATTGGGCTCCCCACTAATAGTGATTCCAGGCTGAGATGTCCAGGCTGAGATGCGCTCCCCGATGTAGTTTCAAGTTGAGATGTGTTCCCTAATATTGTTTCGGATTGAGATGTGCTCTTCGATGTGATAGAGGGTGGTAGCTTAGGCTCCCCTCTGATGTCAAATTATTCTTTTAGATTCAAGAATGTTCAGCATATGAGCAGAAACAATCAAGAGATAAGCAGGAATAAGCAGAGATGAACCAAGATGAGCAGTGATGACATTTGATGACAAGATACATGAGACGGGATATGATTTGATGACAGGATACTTGTAATGATTACGTGATGTAGTTGGAATTTCTCCCTAGCTGAGAGGGAGTGTTAATTTGGCAGCTCAGTGACAAATTCCAACCATGGGACGAGATTCCTCTTTTCGAGAGGACCAATTTTGACTATTGAAGCACTCAATTTGGACAAGGGAAAGTGTATTTTTTTAATTAAAGCCCACATGTGCATATTTGATCAGGTCGACCCAAAAGAAAATTGGACACCCTTGGAAAGCTATAAATACAAGTGACCTCAACCTCATTTGGACATCATCTTAGATCACTCTTCTATTCTCTTTCTTGTTTTTGGCTCCAACAAGTCTGAGGCAATTCGCAGAGATTGGCTCGCACACGTCCGAAATTACAGGGTCTGAAGCTCGCATCTCTTTTTTTTAGGGTTTTGGGTCTCAGTGACAGGCATGTCATGGAGAAATTCCGACTGCAGTCGTAGGCATGTCATGGAGAAATTCCGACCGCAGTCGCAGGCATGTATGTAACAACCCATCCTGAATTTCAGACAGAATAAGAGTATTAGCATGCATACGAGGCATGCATATGATAGCTACATATGCATGCATCGCATGCATTGCACTAGTATACTTACTAATTGTTTATGAATGATGTCTAAATAAAGGATAAACAAATTAATTATTTAAAGAAAAATATACTAGATTGAATACCTAAATCATTAAGAAGGTAGATCTTGTCCTAGACATGACACTCTAAAAACAATAGTAAATATCTCTTTATTATTTTAGTTATTAAATAGTATTAATAACCCATGTCATTAATGTACATAAATTATTGTTTGAAATAATCATATAATTAACCAAAAGCTTATTTAAATGATATTTTAATTTAATTAAAATTAATTAATTAATTCATCCATATGTTAAAATAAAGCAATTTAAAAAAAAAAAACAAATTAATTAAAATAGAAATGTAATAAAATAAAATATTGCTAATTCCTAAATCTATAAAAGAACCATTCAGAGCTTCATTTAAAAGAAGAATATAACCGCCTCTAACCAAAGAAAAAAAAAATAATAAGGAAAGGTCCAGAATGTATGAGGATGGCAGCGGAAGGAAGCATGAGTCAGTGGAAGGGAGGAGGAGGCCGACAGCAAGGTGGTTGGAAGGCGGTGGATTTAAACATATAAGGAACGAAGGAGGGCTGAAGAAAAACACACCAATTTTGTTTCAAACTGTGGAAAATTCGTTTTGAGTTGGAAAGAGACAGAGGAGGAAGTTCTAACAGAGTCACAGACATTGAGCTTGATTGTTCTTGGGGTTTTGGGCACGGGGGCCAGAAGACTTGTCTTCTGGATCTGGGGACCGTATAGGTAGACCCCAGATAGGCTAGGAGGAAAATGGCGGTTTGGTAATTTTAGCAGCGAGAACAACACTCAAAAACATCTTCAACTGATTTCCAGCGGGAGCAGGAGTCGCGACAGAGCAGACAGGTTGGTACTCAATAGAAGAATGGATAAATTTTGTATTAAAATTTCATATTTGTGAGTAGAAATATTGTTAAACTCTGTTAAATTTCGAATTTAAGGCTTCACAGTTTTTCTAAACATGAATTTGCTGGACCATTTTAAATTCTAAATTTAGGGCCCTTACACATGTCATGGAGAAATTTCGACTGAAGCCTTTCAACCGCATGCATGACACATCTTCCCTGTGACTAGAACCTAAAGGTTGAATTTTCAGTTGACCGAAGTTTTTGCTCGTTGACCGCAGAGTTCGGCAGTTGACTACAAACAGTGACAGTTGATTACAAGTTCCTGAATCAGGGTTTTGGATTATTGGCATTGTTGGATTCATCTCATGGATATTGTCTAGTTGATTTTGCTAGATAGGTTTATGATGAAAGATATGAAGCATTGTACTCTCTCTTTACTGAATCATTCAATGACAATCTAATAAGAAGAAGAATTTGAAAGGGTTTTGCACTAGTCTCCAACCAATCCTGGTGTCTCTATGTGTGAATGCTTTTCTTATATTGTTCCTTTATGTTCTGTTGCATTGATGATGATATTGCTCTTTCTACATAGTTGCATATGTTGTTGAATAATGATGTAGATCTTAATAATGTTATGATGTTATGGGGTGAATTTAATATGGAAATAATGAAATGCAATTATCAAAGCAAAGAACAATGTATCCCTAAGGAAAATTAACAGTCAAAGGACTAACACCAAGCCCTAGTTGTTGTTGTCTTGTATTAGTGGATGTATGAGGGCCATTATCCCTAGTACGGGAGCCCTAGACTATTGTATTATCAGTTTGTTTAATATAACGAAGTTGGGTTGTTGTATGAATTTGTAAAAAGTTGTGTATATTTTGTGCACTAGTAGATTCACTGTTGTGTGTTATTCCGTTGTGCAAAGTAGTCTTGTTGTGATACTTGGATTGGTAGCGTCAGTGATTTAAGATTCTAACCTAGACTCCAGTATCGTGGAAAATCAACATCATCGTCATACTTTTGGATTCACACCTCTCACCCACTTCCCCGCTTCCCCTATACTTTGCAACAACCCACATATTACAATTCATTTCAACGTTGAATAGGCCCACACATATGCTACTTGTCTTTCCCATCTTTTGCCAATTTTTCCTACTTTTCTTCCCTTCCTACTACCATAGTCAAAAAGACTTGTGGAGATCCTCTAGGAGGGTGGGCTAGACTCCCACCCCCACACCATCCACCACAACAAACCTGCTCTCCCTCTAGTAATTATCCCATGAACCACCAACATGATGAAGACTGTAAGACCATGCATAAACATATTCATTTGTTCTAACCAACTACCTATCATCTATCTCTTTTGCATGTAGGGAGTACTAGCATCTCCTTCAACATAAGAAATTAAACTTTCTTGCTTAAAGGAGACTTGAGCTTCTTTTAAGCCTTCATACTTCCCCTAAAACGTTTTGGCATACACTCCCCCCCAATGAAGTTATTCCTCCCTTGGACATTAACTATCAATTTTGGGTTTCTTGCACCACCTCCTTCTATGACCTATTAATACAACCCCTAGTACTTGTTCCCTCTCCCCATATTTATTGCCACATATCTACCCACAAGGGAACTAAGCCTGATATTCAACTTTGAACACTAGTAGAGCGATAAATGGGGAAGGTCTTCAACTTGAATTTCTCAAATATTGTAATGATTCTCTAGCTCACCTCTTTAATAATGTAGCTTGCTCGAGCTTCACCCCCTTCATGGTCGTAACATATCATCCACCCTATTTTTAAATTGGACGATATTTCTAAATCAAACTATTATAAGACTATTGTGATCAAGCACAAAGTGACACATATTTAACATGGCACTCATTTATACCAAGTCTTGATTGCCTCACCCATTTTCACAAATAATGTGGTTTTTTAGAATCCTCTCCTATAGGTGTATAAAGGTCAATTAATGCACTTGCCTATTTTTCTGACCACAAACAGTAGTGAACCCTAGCAAGGCTAGGGTTCGGGTCTTCAACAATGTTGATAACATCAGTAGCGGCAACAAATTGGCAAGGGTCTAAAAAACATCTTCTTAGAAAAGTCGACAAAAATCAGCAAACCATGGAAAACATTAAAAAATACAAAATATATTCATTTTTTCAAACTCAGAAAAAAACAACAAAAACAAAAAAATAGCAAAAATCGAAGAAGAAAAAAATATTAGGAACAAAAATTTTAAAACGGGAAAAATAACTTAGGGAAAAATCGCAATTTTTTCAAGTCGAAAAATTCGCTGGCCAAAAAAATCATGATTTTTCAACACATCGACGATGTTATCAACATTTGTCTTCAACACCTATAAGAACACTTTATCAAACTTCCACATCTTTTTCAAAGGATTAAAGCTAGATATTACTACAACATACTCTTACTTGGAAGTCCAACTCAAAGATTCAACTTGTGCCTTGCCTCCCAACCCTAACTCAATAAGGGCTACACATCTCTTTCCCTGATTGAGCACCAATGTTTCCTTATACACTTTCAAGGCATTCTCTCAAAGATGCATATTTTTTAACACGTTATCAAACCAACAATTTTATTTGGATTTGAGGTTTGGGGACTTAATTTGCTACCAATTAATTGGGCACAATTGGAGAATCTAATCCACCATGCTCTAGCATTAGATCCATTATAAATGGACTGTTCCTAGGGTTATTGTCCAAGTCCAGATTGACACCCATCCCTTATGGCTTGAGTTAATTCTCAAGCTTGTCTTCTTCTTAACAGGGCACGTACCCTGAGGGATTCAATGATAGGGAAAGATATTCCTATGTGGCCCTTCATTCTTTAGAGGAGCTTTCCTTCATGGGCCTCACAAGGAGTAGGCAACACTAGTTCTCAAAATATTCCTCACTCCTTCAATGCATTGACAATTCTATCAAGATCTCCCCCCTTAAGGATTCTTTGGATGCCCCTAGCCACCTCAACCCTTCAAAAGAGAACATTAATAAGGCCATTATAGAAAACATTTACCAATAGTTTATTCAAGTCACTTGGATTTCCCCTTAACGGCCACTTAGCCCTAACAAGGTTTCCCACCCTAGGTACTTTCTATATATGGTGGAAGACCACATTGTTTTTCATGACTCCCAACTACATTAAGCACCATTCATCAAACAGCTTCAAGACCTTGCTTAGTTAGTTGAGGGTTTGTTTCCACCAACGATAGATTGAGACTGACCACCACATCCCATAAAAAGATGGGAATTGTCATTTGTGTCAGCTGCAAGAGATTGAGATAGAGGGGCACTTCATCTTCAAGTGCCCATATATTATGAGATTCGAGAGATATATCACTATTCATATCAAGATTTTGTAGGGTCAGGGGTGTCTAAATGATCACTCACAGACAGTAGATCATAGATCATATCCAAGCCCAATGCCACTAAGTTGATCACCTTTTTCCCAGAAGAAAAGATAAGATAAAGTACTTTGATGCATTCCTGTAACATAAAAAATATGCATTCAGGTTTCCTCTTTACTGTTTCAAAATTTGTGAATCAATTTCTTGGTGGTTATGATAATTATGAAAACTCGAACCTTGGTGAAAATAATATGAAATATGCAAATAACTGGACAAATGGTAAGCTCTCAATGGATGGGAATACAAAAAGTCTACCTGGAAGTTTAAGAGATAATGAGTCTGAGAATTTTCAACATGGTCACATTAGGCATCCTGAGCATGCTTATCAGGTATCTGACACCTCAGAAGGCATGATTACCATTTTGGATTCTCAAAGACAGAAAATGGCCTCGACTGACTGTGATCACACTTTAGCTAGTGACATCTTTGCAAAGAGATATATATTTGGATAACTTCACCAAAAGGAAGGTACATTCAAATTCAATAATGACTCCTAAGGTAGCCATCCGACTGGTGAGGAAGAGGATACATCTTCTCATACTATGGGCACCAAGAATGTATGTTTTTTATTAATGTCCAATGAATGACCACAAAAGTAGGTTAATTGGACTAGAGGATACATCCAGTATGAGTACAATGTGGGAGTGCAAATGCAACTCCTAGTAAATGTCAAAGCTAAATCTAGGATAAAATGAAGTAGCAGAGACAATAATAAGAGAACCTCATAAACATGTATATAACCAGATCAAAGGCCCTAGTGATGTAGAAGACTAAGTGAATAAGTCCAACATTGGAGGTCTTTGATGTCAAGAATGTCGAGTCTAATAGCCGACGGCGAGGGGGGTGACAATGGCGCTAGTTCACTATCAGAGTCCTTTGGATCCAACAATGAGTTTTGTTGCACAATCCGAGGGGGGTTGTAGGAGTGAGGGATACTCCTAACGTCCGAGGCCAAAGGAAAGAAAGTTTGGATAAGTCTTTGGCTACTCTATTGGGGCCAGGGAGGAATCCGTCGAGGTGGGGGCACCCTACTTGGGAACCATCTAGAGCTAATCCCTCTGATGCTCTGGGCGTGAGTAACTTGATGTGTTGTTCGGCACCTCCACAACTGTCTCAAGGATACCGATTGGCCTCCCAAATGGGGGGGGGTCGAGGGAGACCCAAGGTCTCACTATTCTACTATCTGAACTACTCTGAAACTCAGCTCATTGCTTGCTGCTCCAATCAATCGAATCAACCTGAAAGTATGAAGTGATCATCTGAATCATCCCCAAGACAGGCAGGGTATGTAGGATCTGAGATCTGTGTCTGAATATCTCCGTGCTTGAATAGGTTTTGACTATTTCAACCTAGGTACACTTTTGGATATGTCCATATGCAATGTAACCCTAAATCAACCTATTTTATAGAGGAGATGAAGGGCACACCACTATGTTGGTTAGCATATTTAAATTTTCAGCTTTGGTAGTGTAATTCTTCTTTCAGTTTTCAATAGAAGATAGACGCAGTTTTGAGAGTTTAGCTTTGTGTTTTGCTGTTTGTATTTCCAGCAATATGTCCCTGTAGATTAAGGTATTCAAAAGTTGTTGTTTTGATTGGAGGTTTCCAGTTTTTAACTACACAGTGTTTAGGCTATTTTTCAGAGTGCAGAATCTGTCTACCATGGTTTGAAATGTAACACCCTCGACCAAAGTCACATTACAGCTCAGATCTAAAGATAGTTGGGAGGCCACCTTCTCTTTAGGAGTTGGATGAATGTCGGGAGTAATTCACTGCTAGAGAGCACATACATATTATTTGACTAGGATGAATGGTTTGGATGTGTATATCTCTAATTAGTAAAACATGAACATTGAAACCACTTCATTACTCACTACATATTTCAAGGATGTTGGTGGTGGTTGGTTAGTTAATAGTTAGAAACGGAAAGGACTTCATGCGTAATGCAAGAAACAACTCATTAAAAGGGTAGATAATTTTAATGAAATAAAATGCATTCTTCTTGGTTCTTGTCCAAAATGAGTATTTGACATATGAGAATGTGTTGAAAGTTAGAATAGAGCTAGATACTACATCTTTCCTTTAACTGACAGTTCGTTAAGCACTTCGGATCCTCTGTACTTTGGGTATATTATACAACATGAATTGATGGGATGCCAACACAGATGTTGAGGTTCTATCCAAAGGAAATAAAATCTGCATCAACCTAGGCTGGTATAATATTGAGGTAGAAGGATACTTTAGTCATTGACACCTTTCAAGGTAAAATCAGCAAACGTTCATTGTTCCTACAGAACAAAGGTGACTGGATTCGCCAAGGAAGTGCCAATGCGAATGTAATCAACAGACACATAAGAGCTGCCACTACACTGGCAGACTGTCTCACCAGCATGGCGTAATGGACAAGGATCATGATCTGTGAATGTTGGAAGTTCAAGAATAACTCAGAAGAAGCAATAGTATGGTGGGCTAGCTTAAGTGGTTGAGTGCTTCGATCTTTATGCAAGAAGTGTCGGTAGATCTGCCAGGCTGGCGGCCTCTGTTGCATGCCTATCCACTCAATCTCCCTACTGCGTCATGCATCTTAATTAGCACTGAGCACTATCCACGAAAATGCAGAGGAGTGCCTGGAAGTTTCCCTGTCCTGCTTTTCTTCTTAGAGGATTGAAAAAAAAAATTGTGAAGGAAACTAGGAGGTGAAAGATAATTACACCACATCTTAGCTTAGGTCTCCGATGCTGTAGAAAAGGTCCCTCTCTCTCAGATGGACACATCCCAATATAAGACATGCAGTTATCTGCTATGGGTTACTACCATTAGTATTTTCCTGTTTTAGGACTTACAAGTTTAAAACCAGCAATCAGTGTTAGTGAATCTGTTTTTTACATTTAGACTCTCTCATTCATAGGTTTCTTTTAATGAAGTCTCAGTCAAACAGTATATTAGAGGTACTATGAGTAAGAAGATATAGTTTGAAAGAGCTATAACACGCCTCTCGTCATTTTCTTAGACAGATACTCAAATATGGGATTCCAAGTGAATTGTCGGTTTTGCTATGTAATTTTCAGTGGAGCCAAAAAACAACTTGGAAAACAACTGGATATCCAAACTTAACTGGAATCCACAGCCCAGCGAAACCATACTGTCTGGAGATCATAAAAGCAGATGAGTTACCTAATTTGGTGAGCAGAATAGAAAGAACGAGACCCACAGGTCCTGCTCCCACAATGAGCACGGGAACATGTTCCTCCACAACGCTTGAAGTGCTCATCCAGCGACAAAATAAAGAAGAGAGGGAAGAATGCGCGCTTCCTCGAAATATATTCAATCGAGAAAAAACATCCATTCTCCGAAACCAACGCGATAAATACCCGCAGCAGAATTTAAGCTCGAAATTGGAATTTCTGCAAAGACTGTTGCATTGCATGAAATTAATTGGTCTCTTCGGACAAAAGTAGAAAATAGTTTTAGAGAATTGTTACAGGAAGCAATCAATTGATACTGAAAAATGAAAATGACGCACCAAAGACGGTGAAGAGTTGTCCCTCAGGAAAACAAAGGGAATAAAATGGAAAAATTATTTCCCAAGGAGAGCATTGGTTTTCTATGTGGGCTTCAGGGCGATCAAGCGGGCGATACGAAAGGGTCAGGAAAATTATTTGCAGTTTGAACTTTGGAGGGTTTTTCATTTTTCATTTATGCTCTCGTTGATAAAATATCATTTATTTATAAATCATATGTGATCAGCTTGGCCTCTTCAATGGAGAGTTTTTAAGGATAAAAATTTCAGTGTTAAATATTTATGGGTAGGAGTTAAATTTTATTATTTTATCTAATTATTATTATAAATTATAATATTATTATTTTTAAATTAGTTATTATATTAGTTGTTATATGAATATTATTTCATCTTAATAATCATTATTAAAATATTAATTTTTTTTAATGTGATTTTTATCTAAAAGACTCTTTTTAATTAGCACCATGGTATTAAGCATTCAGTTTTGTCTTTCACTGTATATTAGTTTGTCGTTGACCAAAAATTTATGCTGCCTATCCATAGTTTAACATTAGGAATTCAATTTTTGTTTTCTTTTATTATTATTTAAAGGTGATTGGTTGAGGCCTTATTATAGGTTGTTGAATAAATGTTAGTTACTAATTTTTCATTTTTATTTTATTTCATTTTTATTTAACTTTCTTATTTTATTTTATTTTTATTATTTCAATTTTTATGACTTATAATATTTTTTCTATTTTCAATTTAAAGTGACTTATTATTATATTAAAAACATATTTTAATAAATTCAATTATAAAAAAAATTTATATATATATATATATATATATATATTAATAAAAAATAAAACACAAACATATATATTAAAGTGCATAAACAATGAACAAGAGATAGGTATATGGTAAACCCTAGAAGGATGGTGCTTCGCTCTGAAATACCTCAGGGTCTAGGTTAGCAGGTGGTCCAATGCATTGTTGTCGCCATCGTTGCTATCACCATCTTCCTGCAGTGTGGAGCTCATAGTGACGGCTTGCGGGTTGTTGCCCTACCCTTTCTCCGACCGTTACCAGTGTCCCCGATTATGTCTACAGCTGTCGGAATGGAGTTAGATGTTGTCGATTATTCCACCGACCCAAATCCCTACGAGCCGATTTGGACGCTCCCTCATGCTGTGTCGGGTTCTGGTCCTCTATGCATGTTGTCTCCCCTGCGAACAGGCCCGCCTGTCGCCTGTCATTGCGCCTCTAGGACCTTCCATGCCCTACCTGTCGGTTTCTACTCCCCCCATTGCTTCACCAAGGCTTGACTTCTCTCCACTCTCTCCTGCTACGCTCAACCTTCTAGCCGCATGCATTGCACCCTCCCCTACTTTCGATTTTATTTCACCTGAGGCATCCCTTCGCCCCTCATCGTCCGAAATTCCCATTTCTTTAGGGTTTTCACAATTTGGGATTTCCTCTATCCATCACTCCACTCCGGACAGCAACCCTAACCCTACCTGTTTTCAGGGGAGGTTTCCTATTCCCTCTGGCAGCTTTAACATTCTGGCAGTTAACCCTCGGAACTCCTCCCTTTCTCCACAGGTGGACTCACAAGGCAATTGGGACCCCTTCCGGGACCATCCGACAACTCCACGGACTAGTAAGGCCAAGAAGAGTAAGTGTGTCAAGGCTACGAGCAAAGACATCAATCTCAGTTTTGGGGAAGGTGTCACTATGGGCGAAGTGGTGGACACCGCAAATAGGGTTCTGGTGGGGCATGTGAGGGGAAGAACATATTCGGCAAAGCGGCTTTGCCTCTGGACCTTAGAGATTTGGGCAATTTACTCAAGGAACTTTCGTCGATCACCATTCTGACGTGAGGTTGGTTCACCCTCAGTTTCCACCAGGAAGAATACACAGATTGGATACTCTCCCGCTATTGGCATATTGAAATGGCCCCAGTGCTTCTCAAATGATGGAGCCCCCTCTTCGATCTAGAACGGGAGCAGTTGGGTGCTAGACTGATTTGGGTCTGTCTACTTGGGTTGCCTTTGCACTTTTGGTCGGAGGATATCTTTATTCGCATTGGCAATGCACTAGGTACCTATTTGGACCATGATAAGTCATACTCTTCTTCAAGCAACAAATCTATGGCCCACATACTAGTTCACCTGGACACCAAAGAAGGCTTGGAGGAAAAGATCACTCTGCACTGGAAGCATTTCACCCGCAAACAAACCCTAGACTATGAAGGGGTCCCCTTCAAGTGCAGAAGGTGTCACAAGGTTGGGCACTTGTATAAGGAATGCCCCCTCGTTTCGTCAGTGACTTCATCATCGGCTAAAGGCACTAAGCATCCACAATCTGAAGATCCCCTAGTGGAAGAACAACCTCCTCGTGCTACCAGTCCGATGGCTATGGATGGGGACACTTCTCTGCCAACTAGTACTACCTCTCCGCAAACTACATCCCTACCCATGACGAGATCTTGGACTGCTGCGACGGCTACTCTCTCCACAGGTACTCTTCCTCCTCTTTGTTCCTTTGTTTCTTTTACATGCACTGCACAGCAAATACATGTTGCATATGCATCCATTGCTTGCATGTCCACTTCCCCTCTCACATGCCTACTCGATCTTCCTTCTTCTATTTTCTCCACTACCCCACCCTCTGTTACTGGAGCTGCCTCCATCACTTCACCTGAGCCCTCCACCTCTTCTCAACTTTCTCATCCATATAACCTCTGCTCCTGGGTATCCATCCCTCCTTAACCATTTGGCATAGGTCTCTCTTCCCTTCCTATTGAGACCAAACCCACTCGAGGGTGCCCTTCCAAGATTTCAAGAGCTATCCTTCTTGTTGGGGTAGATGTGGCCCTGGGCAGACAAGCCACTATTGATAGGGTTCTTAGAGCAAAGAACACCCTTAATCGAGATCATCCATGAAGTGGTTGTCCTTCAACTGCAGAGGGTTGGCTAGCCCTGCTAAAAAACTAGCCCTCAAGAGGCTCCTGGATTCAGAGCCATTCGACATTATTTTTTTACAAGAAACCCTTGGGAAGGTAGAGCAGGTTGCCCAAACTCTTCACTCTATGAAGCCTGGTTGGTGCTTTCATGCCCTAGATGTCAATGGACGATCCGGGGGTATTGCACTGGGCATTAATACTTGATCCATCAATCCTATTTCTGTTTGGGGGGGGTTGGATTCCTGGGAATGGATATCTTTTCCTCGGAGATGGGCAGGAACTTCCGTATCATCAATGTCTACGCACCATATCACAACAGGGTGGAGTTTTGGAACCACCTCTTGCAACTATCCCTGATGAATTCTAATAATCTAATTATGGGTGGAGATCTCAATTTCACTATTGGTCATGAGGAATCTTGGGGACATCATGCACAGCTGGATCCATTATCGGATTATATGGAACACCTCCTAGAACAACATCATTTGATTGACATCCCCATGAACAAAAAGCAACCGACATGGCATAATAGGAGAATTGGTGATGTTGCTTTGGGTAGGAGATTGGATCGCTTTCTCATCAAAGAGGACTTGCTTGGTACCCTCACTAATTTTCACCAATGGGTAGGATCTGGGGGTATCTCTAATCACTCCCCCATCTATTTGGAATTAGTTGGTCCATTCCAAAAGCCCAGAGCACCTTTCAAGTTCAACTCGACCTGGTTATAGGACCCTGAATATCACAAAATGGTCATCGATTTTTGGAGAGATCACCCTCCTTCCCAAGGGCGGAACCTGGCAGAAGGTTTTTGTCAAAACCTCATTGAACTTAAAAGTCTCTCCATTCAATGGGCCAAATCTAAATGATCCAGAGACGATATGATACTTTGTTCAATTGAGAACCAGCTTGCAAATCTTATGGATGACCAAGGTCGGGGATTCACCTCAGTTGAAGCTAAAGCTACCCTCACTGAGCTGGAGGCCCAGAGGTCCAAGATTCTACAGGAATGAGAGGAGACTTGGAGACTTAGAAGCAGAGCCATCTGGCTGAAGGCAGGGGATGACAATACTAAATTCTTCCACAATTATGCCAAAGGAAGGTGGGCTTGTAACACTATTTGGAAAATTCCTACTGATCATGGACAATATGCTCAGACGTTCCATCAGCTGGCACATTTGGGAAATTCACATTTTCAGCAGCTCTTCAAGGCTCCACCTGGGACTTCGCTTGCAGAAATCATTCGCATTGCTGGTCTTTCCCTTGGTATGTTGACCCTGACATATCTGAAGACCTCACTAAACCTATATCTATGGGGGAATTGGAGAGTACCCTGAAATGGTTCAAGAAGGATAAAAGTCCAGGCCCTGATGGATGGTCTGTAGAATTCTATCTAGCCTTTTTTGAGACTTTAGGCATGGACCTACTCAAGGTTGTAGAGGAATGCAGGATTACAGGGCACATGTATGAGTTCATCAATTTCACCTTCATTGCCCTCATCCCTAAGGTGGACTCCCCCTAATCCTTTAATGATTTCCAACCCATATCCCTTTGCAACTGCTTATACAAAATTATAGCTAAAATCATTACTAACTGTATCAAGCCTATTCTCTCGGCCAACATCTCATCTGAACAATTTGCTTTCCTCCACAATCGACAGATCCATGAGGCCATTGGCATGGCACAGGAAGCACTCCATTCTATCAAATTGAAGCATCTTAAAGGAGCCATTCTCAAAATCGACCTATCAAAGGCTTTTGATCAAGTCAGCTGGCTCTATCTTAGAATGCTTCTCACACACCTTGGATTCCCCATCTCATTCATCTGATGGATTATGTGTTGCATTTCCACTGTCTCCTTTAGTGTACTTATAAATGGATCTGCCTCCAACTTCTTCCATGCTGAGAGGGGCCTCAGACAAGGTTGCCCACTCTCCCCATTACTTTTCCTGCTTGTCATGGAAGGCCTAAGCAGGTTGATCCTACATGAAAGAAGAGTTGGGCGACTATAGGGGCTTAAGATCATTGATCAATGTATTATATCCCATCTTCTATTCATTGATGATGTGCTTATCTTCCTTAGCGGTGGCATCCGAGACTTCAATACTTTCTATGACATCATGCAACTTTTCAGTACAGCCACTGGGATGGAAATCAATAGGCCAAAGTCTACCATCACCTTCTCGGCTTGCTCTCCTCAGGAATCCAGACATGCTTATCAGAAGTTTCCCTTCCAAAGTCTTCAATTGGATGATGGACTTAAATATTTGGGGTTTCGCATAAAATCCCATGGATACAAAATAGCTGACTGGACCTGGCTGGTGACTAAGGTGGAAAAAAGGTTGCTTAATTGGAACCACCAATTATTATCCAGAGCTGGGAGGTTGGTTCTTATCAAATCAGTATTGGAAGCCACTCTGGTTTACTAAATGTCCCTTGCTTGGATTCCTCAAGGTATACTTTTGAGAATACAAAAAATATGTTGCAAATTTTTATGGAATGGACACAAGGAGGGGAATCCATTCACTTGGGTGATATGGAGTCATATTGTATTGCACAAGAAATTGGGAGGATGGGGCCTCAAATATCTTCCTGCATTTGCACATGCATTGGCTGCCAAATTGGGATGGCTTCTCCTAAAATCCAGAAGTCTGTGGACTGATGTGGTTATCAATAAGTACATTTGGCCCCAAAACCTCATGGATTGGATTCACCTTCCAGCTTGGAACAAACATGGTATCTTTGTCATCTGGAGGGTTGTATTACAAACTCTCCCCACCATCAGGAATGGCCTCACCTGGTGAATTAACAATGGAACAACAATCCGCATTGGATCTGATCCATGGATAGGTTGTGGCAACTTATATCGACTTCCACTGGACCTTATTGTATTCCTAAATGACAGGGGCATATCCACGATTGCACAAATAGTAGATCAACATAACACTACTATTTTCCTACAAGCTTGGAAATCTGCAGCTGCACTAGGCATTCCAGATCAGTGGATACAAGATTGGGGGAACTACATTAATGCTTTATCTGAATCACATGTCCACATAACTAATGGCGATGATGATCTCATATGGGCTCCTACAGCACACAGAGTATACTCTCCCAAGGTAGGATATCCCATTATTCATGCTGCGCATAAGCCCCCTGTACTGGAGGGGTGGTGGAGAGCACTTTGGAAACTCAAGGCTCCCCCACGTACTCGACTCTTTATGTGGAATATCATCATGAATAAAACTCCTACAGGTATCAACTTGATGAAGAGATCACACTTTGGTTCGACTTGGTGTGTCATTTGTCAACAGGACGAGGAATCGAATGATCATCTCTTCCTGTTCTGCACAACCTTACAACACATTTGGGAGCAAGTCCTCTCCTCCTTGGTCATAACACAGCATTGGGATGGGCGCAACATCAAGGAGGCATGGAACAACTGGTGGACAGCTTCCCCCAACATGAAGAATCGTAATCTCCCCCTGATTATATGCTGGCATACTTGGTTAAGTCGGAACAACATCATCTTCAACAATTTGCAAATTCGGTGGCCTTTGGTAATCACTCAGATCATCAATAATTTCAATGAAATACCAGATGATGATTAACCCCCTCCTACTCGCACTATAACTCATGAAGCTATCAACTTGCACTATAACTCCTGAAGCTATCAACCATGACCATCCCTGGGCATACTTCGACGGATCTGCCCAAGACCAGGGGTGTGTTGGGGGGGGGGGGTATTCTTCTCCATTTATCAGACAACCATTCTTTCTGAATCCGCATGGGGTTGGGTGCTGGCACAAACAATTTTACTGAGCTCATCTCGCTTCGACACTTATTATACTTTGCATTGGCACAAAACTGTAGACATATTCAGATCTTTGGAGACTCTAAAATCATCATTAGTTGGTTCAATTACACATCTGCATGTCATGTGAATTCCCTCGTAAACATTTTGTATGATGCATTGCAATTGAAATCTCAATTTGAACAAATTTCTTATCTTCACATTTACAGGGAGCGCAACTAGATTGCGGATCAACTTTCTAAGGAGGCAGCAAATCAATGGTTGATTCAAGAACAGAGGGAGGCAGAGATTTTCTAGTTTTATCACAGGCCCTACATTGACTAGATTTAGTAGAGCGCCGACAGGCCCTAATTTCATAGTTTTTTTATGATACAGATATATATAAGAAATTTTGCAAAGAAAACATTTTGATATTTTGTATAAATATTTGCAGAACCTGAAGGCATACCCTTAGTGGGTAATTATGTACATAACTATATATTTTGATGGCTATGGCCATGCATACAGCTTATGCCATTGGTATTTACAGCATGTAATTTTCCATTTATAATAGAAAATTACGATTTTTCTAAGAGGAAAAAAATTGAAGTGTATATATATTAATATAAACAATATTAGTTAATCATATTTCTTAATTTTTCATCACATCCAACAATACAATATTTTATTAATTGTTTTATTTTTGTGTTTATTGTTTATTGTTTTTTATTTTAATTGAGTTATATTTAAACTAAGCGGCACGTACTAGCTACTATGTAGTCCTTGTTATATATTGTTTTTATTTTATTAATTATATATTGTGCTACATGGAAGAGATATTGTAATGTATCTTACACAGTTTGAGTGGGCTTAATGGTTAAAAACATTTGTTTCCTCGTTAGAGATCATAGTGAGAGAGTATGTAAACCAGAGGGGGTAGAGTATGTATGTCTTCGTAGACTTAGTAAAAGTCTTAAAAAATTGTATTTAAATTTATGAATGGAAAGGTGAGAGTAAATATTTTGTTTTTAAAAAATTGTTTACTAAGATATTTTTAATCAATCTTACATTAATTTAACATAGCAGTGGGTGTGAATGGTTATTTACGTCAAAGAATGGGTGTACAATATATGTATTTGTCACGGTTTTGTATTCAGGATTAATAATTTGAAGATATACACAAAATTTTGAGATATAAAAGAAAGAAAGAAAGAAAATTATTTTAGCGTCCACGAGGCTAAAGATAGTCTATGGAACAGATTGCTTCTTCATCTGCTTGATGTATTCAACCCTTTTTCTTTGAAGCCTCACAATAAATGCTCCCAACTTCTCGACAAACCCCTCACTAAATAAATTATTCCAAGAGCTAGTTGTCAGCATATCTGCATAACTTTCCATGTTGTCTTTGAAGGCCTCACATTCTAAAATGAAATTCTTTTATGTTTCCACTTTTCTGAAAGAACAAAAAATGCATACTCTTTCTTGCCACACTTATTTTGGCATTTTCCAGCGCCCTGTTTCACAACGGAGTTGATGAGAATTATTCCTTAACTGAGCAATACGAATTTTGTCTCTCCAAGAGCTATTGGCCTCTATGTATGCTTTTGGTTGATGATTATGAGTGGGATTAAACACTTCAATATAGTACTTTTTATTTCTTCCTAGCTCCTTATCCTAAGTATGCTTGTGGAACTTATCCACAACAAAAGCGTTTATCTCTTTGTTGTTTATGGGACACGTGTTCAAGCAAATACCCCATTTACTAAACCATTTGTTATGATGCATCCAAGTCTTTTTTCTATTGCACAATATGTCATGAAAGACAACCTTAGGCCATCTACCCTCTTCCATTTGCTCAATTTTTTTAAATACCTTATGACTTGCACCATAGCAATTGCTTCAATAGGAGCAACCCCTATTTCACTTAACAAGATATCACAAGGAACTACACTTTTAATCTTGAATTTGTTTGTAATCAAACGCTTTTGAATTTTCTCAATTTGTTTCCATTGCATGTCAAATGTACTGCTGGCCCATAGTTCACAACCATAGAGAATCATCGGAATCACTAGAAGCCCAAAAAGAGTTTGATTGGTTTTCCAGTCCCATAACTCTGCTTCTCTACACCTATTTTGAAAAGCATAAATTGCTTTCCAACCCCCCAAAGTTCTTTTGTTTCTACAACCATCCCAGCGTGATTTTTGTTGAAGTCAATTCCGAGGTATTTGTAATCTGCAACTTCTTCCAAAATGTTGCCTTCAAAGTAGAACTTATGTTGGTTATGTTTTCTTTTTTTAGAGAAAACCACTACTTTCGTTTTTCTGATATTGACTTGCATCCCCACACTTCTAACAAAATGCTCAACGGATAGTAAGTGCTCTTGCAAACCAAGAGTTGGTTTAGCAATAAGAACAAGGTCATATGCATACAAAAGAAGTCTTATAACAAACTTGCGCAAATAAATACCATCACCCACTTGTGAATTTAACCACTCCTCAAGCTTGTTGATATATAAACCAAAAAGGGTAGGAGACAATGGGCAACCTTGCTTGACCCCGATGTCACTTCTAAAACTTTCATAAATGTTTGTTGAACTTCTAATTTTGACTTTCACCTCTTCATATAGTCTATGCACAACTGCTCTCAAATGTTTAGGAACCCCAAGTTCCTCCATTCTATGCCAAAGCTTATCCCTAGGAACCATGTCAAACACTTTTATGAAATCAACAAAGCAACAAAAGACTTCTTCCTTTTTCTCCCAAAATTTTTAAATTATGTGCCTTAAAGTTATACAATGTTCAACTATGGAATGTTTAGGTCTAAAACATGCTTGCCCTTTAGCATGCTTATCTCTTCTTTTGCCCACTTGCTAATTTTATTTTCTAGCATGCTTCCAAATAGCTTTGCAAACTAAGGGTTTATCATGATGGTCCTATAATTGGAGGGATTATTGACATCACCGCTCTTGAAAAGAGGTATTGCCAGACTAGTTGTCCAATCTGTGGGGAGACCCTATTATATGATGTTGTTGAAAAATTTTGTAATGTGAGGTGCAAGAATTTTTTAGCCCCACTTCAGATATTCTGCTTGGAGTTCAGCTAAGTCTTTTGCTTTTACAACACCCAACTTCTTGATACCCATCTCTACCTCTTGCACTGTGAAGAGTTCAGTATCAGTGTTGACAAAGGGGGGAGGTTCAACCTTGGGATCCTGCTCATAAAGTTGTCTTGCATAGTCAAACCATTTAGAAGTTGTAATACTATTCTTGGTTTGTATCTTTCTCGGTTGGAGCTCCTTAAAAAATAATTTGGGATTATTTTTCCCAAGGAAGATTGGTTCTTCCCTCCTTGAAACCATGAAATCAGCCTTGTTCTTGCTTAATAACTTCTTTTAAGCTTTGAGCTTTATGTTATACTTGTTTGACTCTTTCCACATTCTCCTTGCCTTTTTGAATTCCTCGTCAAACCAAGCATTAACTGGAAAGCAATTTGTTTCAGACTTCTTAATTTTTTCTCTTTTGCACTCTGTAAGTGCGCGTTGAATTAAATGTGTTAATTCATGACTATGAAGGTTGTGAATTGTGATTTTCTCCTTCTCGAAGAGCCTCTCTAGAGTCATTTTGAAGGTATTACAATTTTTTGGAGTCACAAGAATTCTTCCCTTTGGGAGATTTTGTTGGACATGCTGAATTTTTGACTCTAATGGTTTTTTTTCCAGTCGAAGAGAAACTTAAATAAATTAGCTTGTGATATGATTTTAAGTCCCAACATTGATCTCCAATAAAAAATTCCTCCATTTTCTTACACAAACCATGCGAGCAAATTACATAATCTACTACACTTGCTCCATTATAAGTATTACAAGTAAAATTACCAGAATTTGCCCATCTAGTCAATCCATTACAAATGACTAAATCAAAGGTCCCACATAGAGTAAGCAATTGTTCACCAAAGAGATTGTAGCCCTCGTCCTCTAAAATTCTCTCACACTGATGATTACCCTCTTCTATAAGCCAAATAGAGTCGTGGTCTTCTTTACAGCAAAGAATGCTAGCTTGCTCACTTACAGTCCTAGCATTGAAATCACCCACTATAAGGACTTCACCTAGCTGAGAATATGTTGCAATATCTACTTTTAAGGCTGCAAATGGATCTTTGTGGTCAAGTTATCTACCTTTGTAGATTTTTGAAACTTGCGATGCAAAATAACATGTTGGAATTCTGATGTGGTTTCCATTTTCTGGTATTTTAAACCAAATGATTTGTTTATTTGAGTTTTATTTTTCTAATTGAATGAGACGACCTTCTTTCTCTCTCACTAAAACCATGATACCCCCGTGCCCTTTTCCATTCCCTGCTGCCTTGTTCCACACTGCCATCTTCCAGTATCCTTCAAACAGAGGTGTCTTGCACCCTTCATGCTCATGTGTTTCTATGAGGCAAATTATGTCTCTATCTTCCGCAATAGGCCTTAACCCAGGTCCTCATCTCCATGGGTAACCTCTACAGTTCCAACAAACTAATCTTAAGGAAACCTGGATATGACTTGATTGCCATTTATTTTGACATGCAAGAATCACATTTGAGTCTTTGTCCTTGCTTTCCCATACTGACCTTGCTTCCTGATTTCCTGTTGAAGAGTTTGTTGCCTCTTCTTTATTACCATCTTGCTACTCTGTTTTGGAAGGAGGTCCAAATCATGATATCACAACTTTACCTTTATAAATCCATGCTCTCTTTCCTTCATCTCTTGTTGCCCTAAACTTTAACATTTCCTCCCTCCTTTCCTCTTGTTGTCTTACAGTTAAATCTTCTTTTAGAAAAAAGTGAGAACCCCTCAAGAGATGCCTCTTGCTTAGAATGATATATTTATCACACAAGCTAGGCATGATGATTTTTATGGGCCTCGCTCTCTCATTGTTAAAATTACCCACCCTCCATGCTTGGCATATTTTTCCTTGCCATAGCAACTTGTCTTTCAATTAGTCTCTTACAAGGTCAAAAGTACATTCATTTTTCCCATAGTCTTTCACCCCTTTAATAATTATGTTTGTTGCTCTATTTTGTATTTCCTTTCCTTCTCTATCTTGCATGTTGTCAACCCGAATGTTTGTTTCTCCTTCCTTATTATCATAATTGCTAATAACTTGAGCCCAAGTTTTGGAAACTTCGGTGGAACCTCCTTTCCTTTCTTCTCTTGCTTTCTCTTCATGGTTGTCTATTTGGGCAATCATTTTCCCTTTATCCTAGGATGATTTCACATTCACCATCTCTGTACTTTCCACTACAAATTTCTTTATGTTTTGTACATCCACCTTCATGCGTTGCCATTCTGTCTTCCCTATCAAGAGAGCTTCCTGTAGAAATGCCACTTGTTCTTTCAAAAGTTTATTGCTTTCTGCTAAAGCCTTGTTCTTAGTTGTTATTATATGAATTTTATGATCTTTTTCCTACTCTTTAGCTTCTAAAACCTCCAACCTTTGTTTTGCATTTAACAATTCTTTCACATAAAGATCAAATGACCAAGTGAAAGGTTTGGATGTGGGACTATAGAAGGCAGAATCATCAATGACTTTTCATCTGGACTTCTTGTTGCCACAAGCTTATAGAGGGGACTTGTTTGAGTGCTTATTGCGAAGGGCTTGAGTACTTTCCCTTTGAGACCGTTTTTTCCTTATCTGCTCCTTAGAAGTTGTACTTAGTTTTTTTTTTGAAGGCTTTAATAAAAACTACCTTATGAGTTAGGAGCTCTAGTGCTATGGAGAATAGGGTTTTGTCACTTCTGAGTTCACAACTTTTGGTCGTCGCAATCAACTTTCCTGCCACAACCTCTGTGTTATGGCCATGGATCGGCAGTTGATGGAATGACTTCTCTGTATGCGTTGACTATTTTCTTCTGTTGCTAGAGCATATCAGTGTTGTTGGTCCTCAAGGTGTAGCTTGCACACCCTATGAGATTGATCGTGGACTCGGAACTGGCCGCCCCTATCTCTATATGGTACGTGGCATCATTTCACAAGGTTCAGCCTCAGGCCCTCTTGTGGATCACAACTGTGGAGGGTTCGTCTTCAACTTAATGTCAATGCTTGGGAGACATAGATGTAGGATTATGAAGACCAAATCCTATCGCTTCGCTTCATAGGTACTCTGACTCCCTTGTTTTCTATCACTACATTATTTCACATAAGTTGTTGTGCTTCAAGGATTCGCCTTGAGCCATTGATCCCTGTGGAACTGGGGTATATTTGCTTACAATGGTCATTTTATAATGGTATATAACGCTCTGGTGGGGACTCCTTTACCCAATAGTTTGTGTTTGATCAAAACAAACCCTTCCATATTTTTATAAAAAAAAATCAATGGCGCATATGCTCATTTCTAGATCAAAAGCATGAAAACTGACATCTCCGTAAAACAAAAATTAGAGCAGAAATGGGGACTGTATGTTTTGCTTCAAAGTTTACTGTCTGTAGGGAAATTCCTTCGAGACACAAACTTGTTCCAAGATTATCACTAAAAACTCAACTATCATCCTGTGCAATAAGCTGCGGGGGATGCACCTGGTGCAAGACCTCCAAATGGAACATCAGACACTTTCAAGGATGCAATTCATCGGAAGGTTTTGACCCCTACAAATATGAACCATAACATTCCAGACCCATATATTGTGGACCAAATGGAGCAAGCTCTATCCATGGAAATCAATATCCCACAGGTACCCTCCATATTCACAACGCTGGAATCTAAAGCCATTATATGAATATTTAATAGCTTCTAGCAAAAACCCGAAGCATTACATCAATGGGTGTTCTTTTCATGGACACCTAATTGTGACATTTACCTTTTCTCTAAAAGATTTTTTGTAGTCCAATTTGAAACACAAAAAGAATTGGACACCTAATTGTGACATTTACCTTTTCTCTAAAAGATCTTTTGTAGTCCAATTTGAAACACAAAAAGAATTGGACTTCATGGACACCTAATTGTGACATTTACGTTTTCTCTAAAAGATTTTTTGTAGTCCAATTTGAAACAAAAAAATAGTTGGACTTCATGGACACATAATTGTGACATTTACCTTTTCTCTAAAACATTTTTTGTACTCCAATTTGAAACACAAAAACAATTGGACTTTGTACTAAATGAAAAGCCTTGGTTCTGGGTTAGAGTTGGGCTATCAATTACTTCGTGGTTCCCTGTTTTGATGCTACATCCATGGTGGTCACTATTATGCTAGTATGGGTTAGACTCCCAAATCTTCCCCTTTCTTTTTGGCACCATCAAGTCCTTTAAGACATTGGAAATAAACTGGTAAAATTCAGAAAAATGGACATGGAAAGAACAAAAAAAAAATATTCACGTTCGCTAGGATTTGTGTGGAGATTGACCTTAGCAAAGGATTACCAAATCACATCACTCTTAAGCACAATAATTTTCAGTGATCACAAAATCTAGACTATGAGAACACGACCTTCTGATGTCACGTGTGCTTCCAAACATGTCATATTCATAATACATGTCCTATGGAGAAGAAGATCCCAAAAAGGAAAAAGAAGCAGCTAAATAGACCAAAAGGATGGCAGTTTAGTGAACCTCCACTTTCATAAGATGAGGAGGAGGATAATAAAGAGACACAACCAAAACAAACCTAAGATAAAATAGAGGGGGAGGTTGCGGTTCAGGATGGATCTGCCACTCCACCACCGACGGGTCCAGAATTAGAAGATCAACAGCCTTTGATAGGTCCAGGTGGTAGCTAATGAGTTCATACCTCAGAGGGTTCAAATTTAGACAAAGAACCCCCACATTTGGAGGGGGGTCGAGAACTATCTTTGGTTTTGGTTGACCCAAATGTTAATGGGTGGCAACATGTGCAAAGAAGGAAGGGAAAAAAAGAAAAAACCAACTCTAATTCTCATCCTTAAATTTATTTTTCTCTGTTTTTTCTTTTTCTTTCATTTTCTTGGCATATGCTTGGTTGCTCATGGACATTTTAGTACCAGATATGCTCATTATTTTAATGTCATGCTCTCTTTGTGCCTTTTTCATCATACACACTATGTGTGTTTACAAAATGTAATTTTTTTCCTGTTAATAAAATTATGTTTTTTTTTTTTCATGTAAAAAAAAAAAGAAAAAGAAGATTTCAGAAATATAAAAGTAATTAGGTAAACAAATGGCGTCCAATACTTGGTATTATTTTGTATTTAGGGTTAATAATGTAATTTTTTTATATAATGTGAAAATATATTTAAAATTTATGGTTAACTGAGACAATTAGTAAGGTTTGTGTACTCTTTTTATGATGCTTTCATTTCTTGGTAAGGTTTGGTTGAGGTAAAAGAAATATTGAAATGGTTTTGGATAATTTTGATTATTATTTTGTATTTAGGGTTAATAATGTATAAATATATATTTAAAAATTATTGCATTGAGCCTAGTATGGAAGTTAGACAAAATTACATAAAAATAAAAATCAAATATAATTAATAATTAAAATATTTGAGGTAAAATAATCAATTTTATATTGGTGGTTTGTGGGCTCCATGTTTTTACAACACATGGATGGTGTTTTTGTTTAAAAAGAAATAAATTATATATATATAACTAGCCTAGAGTCCAAGAGGGATCAAAGCTATTTTCACTTAGAAAAAGGTTTTAAGTGTTTACACCTCAAGAGATTTCATCCCTTCGGGCTCTTGGTAGATTCATAGTTAAGATGGATATATATATATATATATAACTAACTAACCTAGAGTCCAAGAGGGATCAAAGCTATTTTCACTTTAAAAAAAGGTTTTAAGTGTTTACACCTCAAGAGATTTCATCCCTTTGGGCTCTTGGTAGATTCATAGTTAAGATGGATCTAAGTTGGTATAAAGAGAGTGCTCGTTAAGTTCTATTATAAAGTATGGAGGGTAGTTAATTTTAATAGTCCTTGTCAAGACAAGACTATAGTAATCCATTTGTTTATTGATCACTATTAGTTTAGCATTGCCCAATGTAAGTTATAATGTTTAACATTGAAAAATAAATATTTATTTTTCAATATTAATAAAAAAACTATTTTTCAAACATTTGATTGGACCATAACTTGAAGGTCTTTCTGCAACATCTACACAATATAATGTCATGTGGACAATTGCTTCAAAAAAATTCTGCCATAACTTCTAGATACAGTTGCAATATTCATGCCATGATTTTTACATATTTGTGTAGTAATTTTTTATTGTTGACATTTTCAAGAAAACCACTAAAAAATAAAATCTTTGAAAATAACATATACACAAGTATATAACATATTTACTCTTAGTGACTTTTCACCATAATTTAACCAATTATTTGTATAAAAAATGGATATACTTATCACTAGTTTTTATTGTCCACCCTTATTAAACCGATAGACATTTCAAAATAGGGCTTCCAGAATTTTAAAAAATTATATGTACTTAGTAGGTAGATGGTAGAGATTTAACTTCCATGGAATATGCCAAAATATTCTTAGTAGTATTCACATATCAAGGGTTAGGATTTATCTCCAAGTTAGTAATGCCCTTTGAATTTATTCATCTCAGATTAATTAATTAAAGAAAATGTCATATCAATGAGTGCCACATTAGGCATATGGTATTGAGAAGTCATGGTGGTTATTTACAAGTTAAGAATTTCCATGGTAAACTGGGACTGAATCTCCATGGTTAAGAATATTATTACATATTTTCTAATGATTAATAATAATAATAAATAAATTTAAATGTTTAATTTATGATAAAGTGTTTTGATGTTTATCATGGCTTGATGCTTGTTGTGGTTTACTGCCCTCCTTTTAATTTATATGGTTGTTCTAGTTTATGTATTCATGAGTACTTTAATAAGTAGGAGTAAAATTGTAAATGTGTAGGCTTACTAGTGGTTACTACCCACCAAAATTTATGCAAGTTTTTGCCCTTGAGTACGCAATTAAATTATAAGAACATATTTGCTTCTTGACCACTATCAATTTAGTATTGAATGATGTAAGTTATAATGTTTAACTTTCAAAATTGAATATTTATTTTCCAATATTATTAACAAAACTATTTTTTAATACATGCACATTTGATTTCTAGCCTTATTGTGTCTCAAATTCTTATTTATTACATTTCAAGCACAAATTTAATAGACTCTTTAAATGATTCTAAATTAATTTGAACACAACCTCTTATATACAGTTTTTTTAGAGCATACTTTCTAACTTGAGTGGCAGAGACTAAGCCCTCTAACACTTGGTTATCAAGAGTTTGAAGAGTAGTTAACCTGAGTAGTTAACTTTTTTATATTAAAAAAATATTTATCAAGAAATTTGATCCAAGTACTTAATAAATTTGGGTTCAAGATGAATTAATTGATTTACTTATTTTAAATATTGTCACATACACATATGTATTTACATTTTCTTTTAATTTATTTTTAATATTTTAAATTTAATTTTTTTTTACTTCTAATATTTTTAATGTGATGTTACCCACTAGATGTAGAACAGTCATACATGGCCATAAGTAGAACGGTTTAATAATATGGTCTTTCATACTTGGAAAATACATGATACTAAATTTGCCACATTTCAGTGCATAGAAAACTTGAAATAAGTTAAAATGGTTGTGGCAGAATAGGCAAAAAAAAAATCTCAAAGTGCAAAAAAAGAATTGGTGGAACACGGGTGGGACTACTTGCAAATCGATTTCAAACACCAAAACTCTAGAGGCCGGAGTTGGTGACGAGACTTGCTTTCATATTGCTTGTATCCTCCTACATACGAGCGTATGGATGACGCCTCCAAAGATTTGAACACGGGTGAGACTACTTGCAAATCAATTCCAAACACCAAAACTCCAGAGGCCGGAGTTGGTGATGGGACCTGATTTCATATTGCTTGTATCTTCCTACACTATGGGCGTATGTGTGATGCCTCCAGAGATTTGAAATCAGGTGCAACTACTTGCAAATCGATTCCAAACATAAAACTCTAGAGAGAAAAATGAAAATGAACAAAATAAGGAATATTCATGAAAAGAAGAAGAAGAAGGAAGTTGTTGGAACAAGAATAAGTTGAATGAAGGCAAACAAAAACAAAAAACAAAAAAACAAAAAACAAAAAAGAAACAAAGAAAGAAAGAAGCTAAAGGATGTAAAAAGGAAGTTGTTGGAACAAGAAGAAGTTGAATGGTAATTTAAGAGTTGGGTCATTTGGCAAGCAAAGGGAAAAGAAAATATATAAAAATAAAAAATAAAACCATGCCAACATAGAAAGAATATTAACAAAATTCAAGACTCAAAGATGAAAAAATTTGAAGAAATAAAAAAGGAAGAAATATAACATTTTAGATTACTATTTCAAGAATATTTAGGAACTAATATAGTAGAGATCCTAAAGGTAGTCTCCTTATTTCCAAGATTGATTAATAATCAAATTAATAAGGATGTAGGAGCATAGATAACTAAGGAGGAGTTGAAAGCAATCTTACATCCTTTTTATAAAGCAAAGAGTTGAGGTCCAAATGGATGTACAATAAAATTTTATTAAGGGTTTTATGATCCCCTAGAAAAAGAATTAATGAGGATTGTTGAGGAACTAATTAAAAAAAAAATTATTAGAGCCCCTAATACTAATTTCACAGCTCTAATCCCTATGAAAAATGACCCAAAATTCTATGATGATTATAGGCCCAACACCTACATAACTTTGTGTACAAAATTGTACAAAGATACTAGCCAACTCATTTTGAAATAATCTTTTGAAATTTATATTAGAAGGGAAATTTGGTCTCTTATAGACTAAACAAATCCATGATGTGATGGGAATAGTCCAAGAAGGATTGCATACTAGAAAGGATAAAAAGATATAACTAAGGTTATGAAATTAAATATAGCAAAGCTTATGCTAAATTCATTTGATTATATTAAATACTATTATTAATTTAGATATGAATGGGAGTTCAAGTAGTTAACTAGATTATGGGATGTCTATCCTCATCTATTACTACAGTGCTAATACATGGGTTCATTTCAAGGTTTATTCATGTTGTTTTTCCACGACATTGGAGAGTCTAGGTTAGGGTTTTAGAATCTCTTACACAACCAATTCAAATTCCATAACAAACTACTTTGCACAACAGGATAAACACAATAGTAAATCAACATGTGCACAAATAGACAATTTTTTACAATTTTTCAACAACTCAACTTCGTTATATTATCAATCTATAATCCAATTGTCTAGGTCTCCTGTACCAGGGATCATGGCCCTCATACAATCACTGATACAAGAATACAAACTAGGGTTTGGTGTCAACAACTATGACAACGAATCTACCCTGAATAAGACAACACTTGACCTACTTGTTGATGTAGGGCTCCATAGCCCTTTCAATCCATGTGTCTTGAACACATATGTCGGTCCTTTGGCTCCAAAATTGTAACAACACCACTCGGCCTCTGTCAATGAATCCTTCTCCTTTAGGTCACTGAACACAACTCCAATATACCGTCTAGATGATCATTAGTCCATCAATGAATCCAACACATAGGGTCTTCTTGTGAGTTGTTCACAACTCTCTTTGTAAACAACTTTGTTTGTGAACAACTCCTAAACTGCCCACTATTTCTCCTAAACTCTTAGGGACTTCTTCCCTCTATTGCCTTCCTGTGTTGCTCCAATGAAGACAAACTTAGGACATGGAGGGTTTCCCTCTTCGACAAACTTGGGTTCAATAATTAGTCTGCTTGGCTACCTTCTTTTGTCCTTCAAAGAGTCAACCCTTGACCTCCAAATCATTACCTCTCATAGCATACTTATAGTCCTTCAAGGTTTGCACGTAGGGCTCAACAAAACACATACTTGTAGCCCTCTTAACAACCATAAGATGCACTTCAAACTATTCAACATTGAACCATATATCTATTAGCAAAATATCCTTCACTTGGCCTCCTAAAGCTGCGGCTACGTCAAAGATGTATCTTGTGATGTTGTTACACTTTGGATGTGTGCTAATGAGCTTTTGCATCTCTCCTATTTATATGCCTCTATGGGTGTAATAAACAACCCTTCAAAGGGCACCTCTAATTCCAGGTTGACTTTATACTTTTTCCACAAGCCCATTCTTTGACACAGAATAATTATGTTCTCTCAATCGACAAGGCCTCTCTTGGTGCTTTAAGTGACCCCTTGCTCCTCTTGGGGTTCTCTATCATATCCAAGTGCCAAGTGTCCAAAAGTCCTCACGAATTCACACCCACAACATTGGGTGCAAGGCCTACAGCTTGGGTACTTTTTCCAACAAAGCCCATCTGGGTCAAATTCCTCCACAACCTTGTACCCTAGGGTTTGGGGTGCCTCCCAAGCTACAAATATCAATACTCCCTTTTAGCTAGGGAGGTACTTCCAAGACTAGTAAGTAACTCTTCATCACTCTCACTACTGGCGATAATACCCCAACTCTTGGTGCTCACAACTCCAACATACTTTGTAGCATGAACTACGCCCTTTTCAGAAGTATCACTACGACTGAAAGCCTCCTTCTTTTTATCCTGAAATTCTTTTAGGTCATTCCATGGTTCCTTCTTGCTATCTGTAGAAGTACCCTTGCTTCCTACTGACCACATGCTCTTCTTGGGTTACACATTCTCCCTTTGAACTTGCAAATCTCTACTAGAACTTGGCTCCCTCTTAACCTCTAGAACTTGGACCTTCTCTTGTTTTTGCTTCTCATGATATATAGGCTTGCATGTCAGTCGATATAAACCATGCTCCGTAACTCCAATGACCACTCCACTAGAGTTAGAGCCTTTGGGCCTCAACTTCACTTTCCCATACTGGAAAATCACATCAAACCCCTTTTGCACGATCATTGAGATAGACAATACATTATATTTGAGCTCTGGTACATACAATACATTCTGAACTCACATCAACTGACCTGAATCCATCTTGAATGGCATGACACTAGATCCTCTGATCTCCTTCTCACTCTTGTCGCCCACCACCATGTGCAACTTCGAATCCCACTTAGATAGAGTCTTGAGCACATCCTATGAACCTGACATATGGTTTGACACACCATTCTCCACGTACCATGTTACCTCATCGATGGCACCCTCAAAGAAATGAGAAATCAAATCAAAATCCTTACTCTGTAATTTCCTAGAGAGGTCATCTATCTTGGTAGAAGTGGTAACACTTGCAACAACCTTCCCCTTCTTCTTCTCATCATCTTCCTGCTTCTTCTTCAGACACTTCATCGAATAATGACCATACTCGCCACAGTTGAAACACTTCAACTTACTCAAGTCCTTCTTTTGCTTTCCCTTCATCCTTGTTGTAAGAGCCACATCATCATCACAAGCCTTCTTTGGAGGAGGAATATCCTCATCTTGCAATTCTTCCTAAATGAAGCCATCCCACAACATGTTCTAGTCTGGTAGCTTCTTTCTGGAAACAATCCCTTTGATGAACAACTTCCATTCTGGAGTAAACCACTTCAAATAAATCCTCATTATCTCATAATATGTAATAGTAAATCTGATGGCGGAAATCTCATCTTGAATTTGAGACAATCTTGTTAGATACGAAGTCTCTCCTTCGCTCTCTGTCATCTTGGTGACCTTCAACTTATCCTACAATACCAATTGTTGGTTCTCATTCTTATTCTGGAACAAATACTGGAGAGTTTTATACATCTCATGGGAAATGTTCTTCCTGGGCACATGAGGTGTCAAATGATCCTTGACACCATCTAGGATGATCAACTTGGCCCTTGTATCCATCTCTTTGTACACTTCCATCTCCTTAGGGTTAATCGACTTCTTGATCTATTTCTCGGCAAAGTCTTAGATCTTGTTCACCACCAAAACCAACTTGATCCTTTCCTTCCATGGACTATAGTTAGACAACCCTTCCAACCTGTCCTCGTATAGAAGTCCAACCGACATCTTCAAAATTTTTATTAGTCCTTCAACAACAATGTGACCAACTCCCTCTTGAGTTGTACTTGTTGTGCACACTTTGATTCATTGGCCCTTCAAAGTAGCTCTGATACCATGTTAGTTTTCCATGACACTGGAGAATATAGGTTAGGATCTTAGAATTTTTTACACAACCAACTCAAGTGCCACAAAAAAATACTTTGCATAGTGGGATAAACACAACAGTAAATCAACACGTGCACAAATAGACAACTTTTTACAATTTTTTAACAACCCAACTTCATTATATTATAAATCTATAATAAAATTGTCTAGGGATCTCGTACCGGGGATGATGGCCCTCATACAATCAATGATACAAGAACACAAAATAGGGTTTTGTGTCACCAACTATGACAACCAATCTACCCTAAACAAAACAACACTTAACCTACTTGCTGATGTAGCACTCCACAGCCCTCTCAGTCCACGTGTCCTGAACACACCTGTCAATTCTTTGGCTCCTGAAATTCAACAACACCTCTCTGCCTCTAACAATGAATCTTGCTCCTTTAGGTCACTAAACATAACTCCAATCTTCCCTCTAGCTACTCATTAGTCCATCAATGAATCCCACACATAGGGTCTTCTTGTGAATTGTTCACAACTCCGTTTGTTAACAACTCCTAAACTTCCCACAATTGCTCCTCAATTCCTAGGGACTTCTTCCCTCTATTGTCTTCTTCTATTGCTCCAATGAAGACAAACTTAGGGCGTGGAGGATTTCCCTCTATCACTGCAAGATGTCCTTCTCTTCAGCAAACTTGGGCTCAAAAATTGGTCCACTTGGTTGCCTTATTTTTTTCCTTCAAAGAGTCAACCCTTTACCTCCAAATCACTACCTCTCCTAGAAGACCTATGGTCCTTTAATGTCTACACTTAGGGCTCAACAAAACACCTAATTGTTTCCCTCCTAACAGCCACAATATGCCCTTCAAACTGTCCAACCTTGGACCATCTATCCACTAACAAAACATCGCCACAAGGAGACTAACATAACTTGTTCTTTACTCCTCTTTTAACTCGGTTTTGTGTCCTTATTTATAATTCATACCTCTAGTTAGGGCATATTGTAGCTACAAGTACAACCCTTCTAACTCAACCTCATCTTCTCCTAATGTCTGCGACTACCTTTCTTCCAACAGGTCAGTCCCTGTTGACTTGAGGGGGCGTGACCTAGGTTCGGAGTTAATCAGTCAAACAAATCCCTACACTACTGGCCCTTTCGGCAACAGCCTGTGGAGCGTGGACTGAGGTCTCACCCAAAGTAGTATGGGGGGATGTTGGAACCAAGTTTCCGCACCCTTGAGATGTCTGAGGGGTCAGTTTAGTCCAACTGTGAATACCTTCGTCCAAGTCACTTCGCGCACTATCCTGACCTGCGAGGCCTTTGCGATTTGTTATAATCGCCTTCGTGCAGCCCTAATCAGGGGCTGAGGTGCTTTCGCGTTGCTAAAGCAGCGATCTGCGCTACTTCCCCAAGTTGCACCGCGTATCTTACTTATCTTCTTATAATAATTAGTTATCTTTGCGTAAACATATACTTTATCTTATATTCACTTTATCAACACTTTCATGTAAGTTCGTGCATTGTATAAACAATAGAAATGCAATTTATATCCGATACATTCAATGCACAAACAGGAAAAAGATACACAGAAATGATGTAAAACTTCTCTTTATTACTTCTCCAAAGGTTACAGACTCGACTCGCCCTACACACTTAACTGCAGGGGTCTGCGCACTTAGCTGCGGACTACTAGGCCTTTGCGCACTCAGCTGCAGAGCCTTCTCCTACTCTACGACCCAAAGACTCGACTCTACACTTAGATAAGACTCAATTATTCATCCTTTCTCCATTGATTCTCTCTCTTTCGTGATTTACAACTTAGAGCCTCGCTCTATTTATACAATCCCATGGTCCGCGGACCATGGGTAGATTTCTAAAGCCAACATTACATTACAAAAATGAGGGTGGACAACCCTATGACTCATTTACAATCTTTGCACTCCGCGCCCACAAAACGCGGAGTCTTTACATCAGATTTGGTCAAAATCTGGGCTTTAAGCCCCAAAACTTGCCTTGGGGGATCCCGCGCTCACAAAACGCGGAGTCTTTACATCAGATTTGGTCAAAATCTGGGCTTTAAGCCCCAAAACTTGCCTTGGGGGATCCCGCGCCCAACAGGCCCCCAACACAAACATCGTGACTCGCCCTTGAGTCACTCTATTAGTGTGGAGATATTCGCATGGAGACCTCCCAACTTTATCTGAACTGCTGCAAGATCGGCAACGCACTGAGCAGTTGCCTGATGTATCTCCTGCACGCGTTGTTCAGAGACCGTTGTAGCTGAACTGCTTCCTTGCATCTGTTTATAGTCCCACACCTCGTTTCAACTACCTAGAGCGCTAAGACTATGCTTCCCATGGCTAGTCAGATAGTCGGGCCACCCGTGTATGGCTTCAATCGACTGCCATTCACTCTTCCTGGGAAAAGTCCATCTTTTAACTTTACTATTTGCATTGCGCACTTTACAATCAGCATCGTGCCACCATCAGTGATCCCTTTAGTAATATACGGCCCAATCCAAGGCATCACACTGATCAACTCTCAGTGGTAGCTCCTAAATTTTTCAACGGAACTGTGTGCCTCCTGTCTTATCACCACGACCTTTTTATCAAGAAACTCCTTCTTTATTCCTTCCTCAAGCTTCTTGACTTCTTCTTCCATCATGGCGCTTTTCACCCTTAACCGAAATTTTTCCTTCATGAGTTCTTGGAGCCTGAGATCACCCTGCCGAATCTCCTCATCAGGTCACAAGCGTTCTTCTTCAAGTTCTTCCAACTGCACGATCCCTTCTTCCAAGGCTCCACGATCCGTCATATTCGTGGGTGCTGCTATGTGCGAACTAGGCATGATAGACTCCATCGACATTACAACGTTCGCTCCATAGGCCAGCCTAGAAGGTGTCTGTTCCATCAGTTTCTTGCACATCGCCCTATAAGCCCATAAAACTGCTGGTACGCGCAGGTCCCAATCACTTCGTTGCGCATTATATACCTTGTTCAACACTCCGCACACCTTGTTAAATGCTTCCATGTGGATAACCTTCTATGCGCTCGTTCTCTTCACACCCTATCGTTCCAACTTGAGGAACCATTTGCGCATTTTCCCCCTCAACACATGCTTATTGATTGTATTTCCCAACGCGCAGTTCATGTGTATCTGCATAGGTTGTTTACCATATGCCTGTATCCACCTGGATAGATGCGCGCGCGGACCATCCTGTCCATTGTATTTATTTTCCAATTGCACTATAGGTTTCCCAAACTGTGAGCACACCATTTTCCTACATGTGCGTCAGTCCCCAAAGCTCCCTTTGTGCGTACCCCACCACCTCGGGGGCGTAGTGCGCAGTACCCAATTCAAGGCCTGGAAATGTTTCTTTTCCAACACCTCCCTTTCAAACTTATCTAGGAAAGTATCTACCTCACTTAACCCATCATAAGTAGGCAAATCCCTCACTTCTGTTGATACGCAGCGCAACGATCTTGTCATCATATTACAGTTCAGCGTGGTTACCTCGTGTAATCGATTCTGCCATCGTTCTATCTCCTCATCCAAATCTGAAGTACAAGAGATTTCGCGCTCCCATGAGATCCGTCCGTCCGCGGTGGGATTTACCCAATCGTGCACTTGCACGATTATTTTGTAGATGCAGTCCAAATCATCGTCACTTTCATAGCTGTGCACCAACTCTGTATAGCGCGATCCTTCCGCAGGGTCCAAGGGAATAACTACGCATAGAGACTTCTTCTCAAAAATCATCTTGCGCTTCTTTAGATTAATTACCCCGTTCATGTCAGTGGCCCAAACAATTCCTAAGAGCGCGGGGTAGGGGTTGCTGTCATCAACAATCTCTATCACTTCGAAGTCTGCTAGTGCACTCGCTCCCTCAATATCTAGGTGATTCTCTGCAATTTCCCCATGGGTATTATCTTCTGTTGGTTCACCATTCGCAGCTAGATAGGAGACCATTGCAGCGTAGGCCTCCCCATGCGCTCCCATGTCTACTTCGGCAGAACGTTCACGTCCGATCCTAAATCCAAAATTACTAGTCTTGTGTTTTCCAATCTTTCAGATTACGCGTGGTTCTCCTAGCGCGGTCCCAGCGCATCTGTTAATGAGTTCCTGCAATCCTTTTACAGCCTTACTATTGCGTAGTAACTTCATGCATGTTTCCAGGAACGTCGTAAGCATAGATGGGTCCATTTCCGGCTCTGATATATCTTTGCTTCCTGAAGTGAAGGCATCAGCGAAGCTCTTCTTAGCTTCCATGAAGGTTTCATTAGCGCACTCCAAATCAAACTCTGCTTCTTTCATCTGAGCCTTGTGAACCCAAGTACTATATTTGGGTTGTTTTCCTTTATCATCTCTCATCGCGATTCCACTTCGGAGCACAATGTTCACACTTGGATCTTCCTTGCGCAGCTTAGACCTCATCATTTGCAAGTTCTGAGTCGGGGGAGGTGGTAGCGCTCCCTTGTCGCGTATCCTAGCTATCAACGTAGGACAATCCTCCGTATCATGATCAAACAAGGTACAAAACAGATATGATGGACGTGTTGGATTCGTACAATCATGGGCATAATGTCCTGGCCCTTCGCAATTGTAGCATATCAGCTGTCTACGACCTCTTCCACGTCCTCCTCCACCTCGGTCTCGTCCACACCCCTGAAATATTGTTCACGCCACTCCTGCATTCTGGTCTAGGGGCCGCCCAGCCTGAACTCTATAGGTGGGAGTTCTATCCATCATCAACGCATAGCTTCTACAAGTGCGCTCATTGTGTCCAATCGATCTACAAAAATTACACAACAACTGTTGCGAATTCTGCGTGTACTTTTGTAACAAATGGAAGTTGTCCATAGCATGCTTTCCTATTTGACAAATCACGCACCACAAAGCAGGTGCCGCGCTAGGTCTTGCTTGCGCTTCCGGCCTTAACGACATCGGTCCTCCTCCCGCGAGGTAATTTGCAAAAACAGGGCAATGCTCCTTATCATGACCCTGACCCTTGCATTTTACGCACCACATCTCTTCACGCACTTCTGGTCGGGCTGCCTTGTCCTGTTTTAGACTCTGCATCTCAAGGCATAAGTTTTTCATCTGCGCGTGGATCTGCTGAACTCCCAAGTTAGGATCCTGCATTGGGATCTCATGCATCCTCATCACGATCTCCAAGGCCTCTACCTGAGTCGTTAACCTCTGTTGCGACAGTGCGTTCCTCAAATGCAGTGTTACTGGTGCTACAAACCATTCGCGGTGTTGTCCATTCGTCAAAGTCATATTAGCTTCGTGAATCATACACTTCAAACTCTGATCCAACTCCCAAGGAGTCTCGACTGGTAGCATTGTGATCTCTTTGAATCTAATGATCGACCGCGCTTCTGACTTTGGCCTGCTAAATTCTTTGTTTAGCGCAATTTGGATATCCGCGATTCCTACATTCGGATTGTCATTAGAATGCTTAATATACCAGGTCAGCGCGCGATCCTGTAGAGCGCTGACCAGCATTGCTTTCTTTATATTATCATCTGTAACTCCCTGCGCTTCCCATATGGCTCTTATCACGAACCAAAACTGGTCCGGATCTTCATTTCCTACTCCCTTGAACACAGGCAACTTTATCGCACTTGCCATATTGACTTGCAGTAATGGTGGAGGTGGTACGGGTGAAGATGGAGGTGAAGGCGGTGAAACTGGTGGCGGTGTGGGTGGGGGTGGTATGCGCGGAATCCTTTGCCTTATCAAATGGATCGCACTTCGCAGCGAGACCTTCATGAGCTCTTCCTCGTCCCCTCGCGAAGGTGAAATCAAAGGGCTATTCTTTGGTCCCTTACTTCCTTCGTTTTTGTAGGTTTTTCCACTTCGTGTAGCTCCAAACATCAAGGTAATTGCATAACCCTCTTTTCACACAATAGCATTTTAATCCAAGTATTCAGAGACTTTACATACTTACCTCATGGTCCTTTGAGAAAGCGTCGCTCTGCCTCGCTATAGCTGACTGAATTATCTATTGCGAACTTAGTAATGAATCCTCCTATAATCCGATCGAGCCAGTGATCAATAGCGCACGCGATCTTGTCCTCTAATGCTTCCAATCTTTGCACCAACTCTGGGGTCCACACAATAGGATTGTCAAGTTTCCACCTTCCTTAGCTATTTGCTAGCTTTGCGATCCACTCGTATAGCTCAGTAGGGAAAGATGTGAAAAATATTTTGTGGATCTCTGTGTACAGGTAGCAATCTAACCACTCTTCTTTTGTCAGTCGCGGATTCCTGTTTTCCTGCGCCGCAAACTCGTGAATCCTTCTGTCCAACTAACCTTCAATTTCCTTCTTAGTTGGATTCCAATGATACGACATCAGACATCTTTTTGCAGATTCTGGTCTCGGCAATGGAACCATTTGTTGGCTTGAGGGGGCTTGACCCAAGTTCGAAGTTAATTAGCCAAACAAATCTCTACACTACTGGCCCTTTCAGCAATAGCTCATGAAACACAAACTGAGGTCTCACCCAAAGTAGTATGGGGGGATGCTGGAACCAAGCTTCCGCACCCTTGAGATGTCTGAGGGGTCGGTTTAGTCCAACTGTGAATACCTTCGCGTAGGTCACTTTGCGCACTATCTTGACCTACGAGGCCTTCGTAATCTATTATAATCACCTTCGCGCAGCCCTAACCAGGGGCTAAGGTGCTTTTGTGCTACTAAAGAAACGATCTGCACTACTTCCCCAAGTTGCACCGCGTATCTTACTTATCTTCTTATAACAGTTAGTTATCTTCGCGTAAACAGATACTTTATCTTATATTCACTTTATCAACACTTTCATGTAAGTTCGTGCATCATATAAACAATAGAAATGCAATTTATATCCGATATATTCAATGCACAAAACATGAAAAAGATAGATAGAAATAATTTAAAATTTCTCTTTATTACTTCTCCAAAGGTTACAGACTCGACTCGCCTTGCGCACTCAGCTGCAGGGGTTTGTGCACTCAGCTGCGGACTACTAGGACTTTGTACACTTGGCTGCAGAGCCTTCTTCTACTCTATGACCCAAAGACTCGACTCTACACTTAGATAAGACTCAATTGTTCATCCTTTCTCCATTGCTTCTCTCTCTTTCGTGATTTACAACTTAGAGCCTCGCTCTATTTATACAATCCCATGGTCCGCGGACCATGGGTGGATTTCTAAAGCCAACATTACATTACAAAAATGATGGCGGAAAGCCCTATTACTCATTTACAATCTTCGCACTTTGAGCCCACAAAACATGGAGTCTTTACATCAGATTTGGTCAAAATCTGGGCTTTAAGCCCCAAAACTTGCCTTGGGGGATCCCACACCCAACAGTCCCTTCGTTGGTCCTTAAGACACCTCCTAGCCCATTGTTACACCATTTTGACCCTAAAAAAGGATACCACAAGAGCTCAGAATCATACATAAATGTTTTGGCATATTTTCTTACATGGAATTTAGGACAGAATCACCCTGATTTTTTCCTCCTCTTTGTTGGCTTATCCTTGCTCAAACTCGACCCAAACAATTATGAGAAACCATCCACTAACAAAATTATTTCCTCCTTTACTTGGCATCCTAGAGTGCTAGTTGCCTAATAAATGTATCTTGTGATGTTATTGCACTTTGGATGTGTGCTAATGAGCTTCCACATGCATCCTATTTATATGTCTCTATGGGTGTGACGAATAGCCTTTGAAAGGGCACCTCTAAGTCTAGGCCGACTTGATACTTTTGCCACAATCCTATTCTTTGACACATACAAATGATTTTATCTCAATCTGCAAGGCCTCTCTTGGTGCTTCAAGCAGACCTTTTCTCCTATTGGGGTGCTCTATCATCTCCAAGTGTCAAGTGTCTAAAAATCTTCATGGATTCATACCCACAACTTTGGGTGCAAAGCCCATAACTTGGGTAATCTTACCCACAAATCCCATATGGGTCAAATTCCTCCACAACCTTGTACCCTAGGGTTTGGAGTACCTCCCAAGATAAACTCTCAACACTCCCTCTTAGCTATGGAGGTATTTACAAGACTAGGAAGTAACTCTTCATCACTGTCACAATTGGTGATACTACCCCGATTCTTGGCACTCACAACTCCAACATACCCTCTAGCATGAACTACGCCCTTCTCGGAAGTATCGGTACCACTGGAAGCCTCCTGCTTCTTCTTCTCCTGAAATGTTTTTATGTCATTCTGTGGTTCCTTATTTCCAGTTATAGAAGTACCCTTGCTCCCTATTGATCACGTGCTCTTCTTGGGTTGCACATTCTCTCTCCGAACTCGAAAACCTTTACCATAACTTGGCTCCCTCTGAACCTCTAGAACGTGGGCCTTCTCCTACTTTTTCTTCTCATGATCTATAGGCTTTCCCATCAACCGATATAAACCATGATCCCTAACTCCAATGAACACTCCACTAAAGCTAGAGCCTTTGGGTCTGAGTTTCGCTTTTCCATCTTGGAAAATCACGTCAAACCCCTTCATCTTGATCACTGAGATAGACAATATGTTATATCTAAGCTCTGGTACATAAAGTACATCCCAAACTCACATCAACTGACCTTACTCCATTCTGAATGGAACAACACTAGATCCTTTTCTCTACTTCTGACTCTTATTGCCCACCACCATGTGCAACTTCGAGTCCCACTAAGCTAGACTCTCGAACACATCCTACGAACCTGACATATGTTTCTATGCACCACTTTCCATGTACCATGTTGCCTCATAGATGGCACCCTCAGAGAAATGAGAAATCAAAGAAAAATCCTCTCTCTCTCTCTAATCTCCTAGAGATATCACTTATCTCGGAAAAAGTGGTGAAACCTGCAACAACCACCTTCCCCTTCTTCTTCTCATCGTCTCCCTACTTCTTCTTCAGACACTTCATCGAATAATGACCATACTTACGACAATTTAAACAATTCAACTTACTCAAGTCCTTCTTTTTCTTACCCATCATCCTTGCTGCAAGAGCCACATCATCATCAGAATCTTTCTTCTTCAGATGAAGATCCTTCTCTCGCAATTCTTCCTAAATGAAGTCATCCCACAACTTGTTCCAGTATGATAGCTTCTCTTTGGCAATGATATCTTTGATGAATGACTTCCATTCTGTAGTCACTCTGATGGTGGAAAGCTCATATCGAACCTGAGACAATATCATTAGATACAAAGTCACTCCTTCACCCTTTGTCATCTTGGCAGCCTTCAACTTATCCTACAATACCAATTACGGGTTCTCATTCTTATTCTGGAACAAATCCTGAAGAGATTTCCACATCTCATGGGCAGTGTTCTTCCTTGGTAGATGAGGTATCAAAGGACCCTTGACACAATCTAGGATGATTAACTTGGCTCTTGTATCCATATCTTCGCACACTTCCAGCTCCTTATGGTGAGTCAGCTTCTTGATCTCTTTCTCAGCAAAGTCACAAATCATGTTCACCATCGAAACCAACTTGATCCTTTCCTTCCATGGACTATACTTGGATAACCCTTCCAACATGTCCTCATACCAAAGTCAATTGACATCTTCAACATTGATATTAGTCCTTCAATAAGAATGCGACCAACTCCCTCTTGAGTTATACTCATTGTGCACACCTTAATTCACTGGCCCTTCAAAGTAGATTTATTACCATGTTATTTTTTCATCTCACTGGAGAATCTAGGATAAAGTCTTAGAATCTCTAACACAAACAACTCAAATTCCACAAAAAACTACTTTGCATAACGAGATAAACACAACAGTATATCAACACGTGCACAAATAGACAACTTTGTACAATTTTTCAACAAACCAAATTCGTTATATTATGAATATATAATACAATTGTCTGGGGCTCCTGTATAGGGATCAGTGCCCTCATACAATCACTGATACAAGAATTCAAACTAGGGTTTGGTGTCAACAACTATGACAACCAATCTACCCTGAACAGGACAACACTTTACCTACTTGTTGATATAGTGCTCCACAACCCTTTTAGTCCATGTGTGTTGAACACATATGTCGGTCCTTTGGCTCCCGAATTGCAGCAACACCACTATGCTTCTATCAATGAATCTTGCTCCTTTAGGTCACTGAAAACGACTCCAATTTTCCCTCTACTTTCTCATTATTTCAACAATGAATCCAACACAAAGGGTCTTCTTATGAGTTGTTCACAACTTTGTTTGTGAACACCTCCTAAACTGCTCATTGTTTCTCCTCAACTCTCAAGGACTTATTCCCTCTATTGCCTTCATGTGCTGCTCTAATGAAGACAAAGTTAGGGCATGGAGGGCTTCCCTCTATCACTGTAAGATGTCCTTCTCTTCATCAAACTTGGGCTCAACAGTTGGTCCACTTGGATGCCTTCTTTTGTCCTTCAAAAAGTCAACCCTTGACCTCCAAGTCACTGCCTCTCCTAGAAAACCTATAGCCCTTCACGGTCTGCACTTAGGGATCAACAAAACACCTGCTTTCTACCCTCCTAACAACCACAATATGCCCTTCAAACTGCCAAAACTTGGACCATATATACACTAGAAAAACATCACCAAAAGGAGACTAACATACCTTGTTCTTTACTCTTGCAACTCAGTTTTGTGTCCTTATTTCGCAATTCATACTATTGGTTAGGGAATTGTGTAACTATAGCTACAACCATTATAACTTAGCCTATTCTACTCCAAATGTCTGTGAATACCTTTCCTCCAATAGGTCAATCCCTTTGCTGGTCCTTAAGACACCTCCCAACCCATTGTTACACCTTCTCGACCCTCAAAACGGATACTATAGTAGCTTGGACTCCTACAAAAAAAATTCAACTTGTTTTCAAAGATTTTCTTCCATAAAATTTTGGACAAAACCACCTTGAGTTTGTCCTCCTCTTCGTTGGCTTATCCCTGCTCAAACTTGGCCCAAACAATTATGAGAAACCATCCATGAATAGACTTATTTCCTCCTTGTCTTGGCCTCCTAGAGCTACGACTACCTCAAAGATGTATCTTGTGATGTCGTTTCACTTTGAATGTATGCTAACGAGCTTCCACGTCTCTCATATTTATATGTCTCTATGGGCGTAACAAACAACCCTTGAAAGGGCACCTCTAAGTCGAGGTCGACTTGATACTTTTTGCATAAGCCCATTCTTGGACACATAAATTTTTTTCTCTCAATATACAAGGCCTCTCTTGGTGCTTCAAGCATCTCTTGGGGTGCTCTATCATCTCCAAGTGTTAAGTGTCCAAAACTCCTCATGGATTCACACCCACAACTTTGGATGCAAAGCCCACAACTTGGGTACTCTTGCCTACAAAGCCCATGTGGGTCAAATTTCTCCACAACACTATACCATGGGTTTGGAGTACATCCCAAGTGACAAATCTCAACATTTCAATGCCATGGGGCATCTAAGATAGGGGTGTTTGATGTCTTTTTTCCCTTTTATTTTGTTAGTTTAAGGATTAATTAGGATGATCATAGGAAGCAAGAAAGAAGGTATTATTAAAGGTTTAATATGAGGAAGTCAATTACTACAACTCATTCATGAGATGACGTTCTTGCTATTCGGAAAAGGACCAACAAGAGAATTTTTTAAATCTAAGAAAATTCTAGAGTTGTCTAGTAAAGAAACATGGATGGAGATAGATGTTCACATGTCCTCTATTTTTCATTTGACTTGGAGAATAAATAGAAGACAATGTAAGCATATTTTATCTTTCCTATTCTTACCCTAATTTGAACATGGGATAAAATAGATAGGTTTCTATTAAATGATTATAAATTTAGAGATGTATATTGACGATAAGAAAAAATTGATGGAAGGGTGATAAAGTAGTGTTATATAAGGCTATTTAGGGGAGGAAAATTGGCATTGGTAAAATTAGTATTGAAAAGGATCTAGCCCTAAGGGTTAGCTCAATTGGTTGAGTCCCCATCATTAAAGTACCTTTGTTATTGAGAGGTCATAGGTTCAATTCTCTTGACACTTTCAAGGTCAAGATTCATTTTGAGTCAATGGGAAGTGATCCCTTCGAGTGGGTTTTCCTAGTACAATTATTCCATGGATGTAGCGGTCATTGATCTCCAAGGTTCGTGAACCACATAGAAAAAAAAAAAAGGTAATACAAAGGATCCCAATTTATTAGTTATTTGTATCTAACATTATGACGGGTATGTTGGAAAGGTTTAAAGAAACGTACATTACCTTCTTATGTGTATGTAAGAGAGAGAAGGAAGCCATTCCTCTATTTAAGTGGAAAAAGCAAGCAATGCCCAAAGATGTTGGAGTGTGGGCCTTAAAATATACATTTGTTTAAACGTGCAATGACTAGAAAGAGTATGTGAATATTGATGCATAATGAAGGATTGTGGTGAAAGGTAATTGATGCATAATGAAGGATTACAGTGAAAGGTAATTGATGCATAATGAAGGATTTTGTGGAAAGCTAACAATGGAAAAAAAATATTACTCCTAGGTGTATAGGGGCTTGGATCAAAAAATAAATGAAAGGTTATGGAAGGCTTTCTAATTTGTGAAAATCATTAGTAAAGGATTTTCCCTTGGCAGGTAAGTGGTTGGTGCATAATATAAGAAGAGGAAATACAGTAAAAATAAGAGAGAACCCATGGATGGGGTGTTCTCCCAATTACAAATTAAAGATCACTTAATTCAATCACTTCATAACAAGGTGTCAAGGTCTACAAAACCCCCCCAAGTCGACCAACTTGGGGTCCCACTTTTAAATTTCAAGAAAGGGTCATCGAGTGAACTTTGATCTACTTTCTTTTAATTTGACTAGATAATGATATGTTGCTAATTGGAATTTAATTGACTAAGTACTTTTCAATCCTTATGTTGACTTCCACAATTGCATAGTCTATGGTAGTTGCATTATTAGATTGATATTTTTTTCAATGTGGTTCACGAATCCCAAAGATCGATGACTGCTACATCCATAAAATATTTGTACCAGGAAAATCCACCCAAAGGGATCACTTCCTATCGACTCAACCACGAAGCCTGACCCTGAGAGTGTCAAGAGAATTGAACCCATGATCCCTCAATAGAAAATGTACTTTAATAATGGGGACTCGACCAATTGAGCTATGCCTCAAGGCTGCATTATTATATTGGTTTTCTCTGCAAGTTTACTTTATATACATTTGTCACCTTGCATGTGTTGTGGTTATGAATGCTCTTGTATCCTCTGGTTTTGATTGGATCTCACCTACTTAAAAGTGTTATTTAGCTTTGTTACGATTTATGAAACAATTTTGCATCATTTCCTAGCTTGTAATTGAGTTAGGGGTAGAATCGACAATTTCATCAAGTGCTTGGTTTGAAGTGAACTAGATGCCAACAAACTCTTTTCTTGGATTAAAATATTTTAGCTACTTATGAATATTTCCAATGTCAGTAAATGTCTTGAAATATTCTATAACCAAGACATGAGACGAGCTAATAGATGTTGATTCAATCAAAGCAATATGTTGGATTTGGTTGAAGTGCACCGGAGGCCAACAAACCCTTTTCTTGGATTAAAATATTTTAGTTGCTTATGAATCTTGCCAATGTCAGACAATGTCTTAAAAGTGTGTATAACACAGGCTCGAGACAAATTGATAGAACTTAATTCAATCAAAGCAATATGTTGAGTGGGGCATGGAATTTTATTAGAAAATACTTTTTCACATAGTGTTGGTTCCATGTCAAGTTTCCATATTGACTTCAAGAAAAGGTTTTTATAGGTTTCTAGGGATTGTGAATCCAATGCAATAGCCTCGGGTTAAAGTTTCATGTAATAAAGGTAATAAAGGAAAAATAAGACCAAGGTCACAGGACACATATTCCAAGTTGAATGTTGGGCAAGCACTATAGTGGACATCACTTTTGGCTTATTAATGACTATGGAAATTGGAAAAGGGATTGGCAATGGAAAAGAAAGAATAATTGACATTTATTTATGAAATAAAGGAAAATAGGAGAAAAGGAATGTGAAGGGACAAAAATTTTCATACAAGGGAAATCAAAGGAAAAATGGAGGAAAATTAAGAAAAAGGAGACATCAATGATAAAAAGGTGTCAGAGGGTCAATTCACAACTTTTGTTAGTCTAGTTTGGCTCTCTCCTTTCATTCTCTCTCATACACTCTTGCACACTTAGAGGATTATTTAAGCATTTTAGCATTCACTTGGATTTGGAAAAAGGAAATCGAAGGAAAGCAAGGAGAAGGTTGGATCAATAACTTCAACAAGAGGATTTTGCAGGTAACATGTTTCATGTGTGATTTCCTAGCTAAGTTGTGAATATCTAGTACATGCATTTATTTATTTGGTTTATTTTTTTCATTGGCATGGCTTTTGTCGGGTTTGACAATGGTTTTAACCTTACCTTGCCATTTCTTGGATAGCCATGGTGTAATGGGATTCATTCTCAGTTGAGATTTGGATTGCTAGAAGGTTTTGGAACTGGATGAAGTCGTCTTAGGAAAATTTCCAAGGGTTGGGCGTGGAGATCATTTTCTCTAGGAAACACTCGATGGGTGGGTGGAGACAGGGCAATTTCTCAAGGTTTTGTGATAAAGAAGATCATATTAACTTGATCACGGTAGCTTGAGGGTGGAGGTGGTTTAACCTTTGGATTCCCTGGTTGTTATGTCATGGTTTATCCTATGAGATCCCACATTCATGCTTGGAATATGGCACGGGGGTGATTGGATGAAAGAAAGATTTGGTTCATCCCAATCTATGGTCCAGTGGTATGTGGAAGTCCTTGACTTGGTTGGCTTTTGTTTATGTTAATACGATTTATTTTCTTATTGTTATTGATGAGCACTTGTACTTGTTATTATGTTGATTTGATGGTTGATTTGTCATGGTTAATATTATGGTTTTATGTTGGTTATAAGCATGGTTCTATGATGTACTCTAGTTATGGCTCTTGTTCATGATTTGAGAAGTATTTGAATGGTTGATGAATGCATGGGATAACAAGTGTTGTTGCAGCTACTTGAGAGGGCATTAGACATTCTCGGTGATTCTTAGATGAAGTTTAGAGATATAAGATTAGGTATGCATTCATGTGACAAAATGTCTATCATGTTCTAGGCAATCTAGGTTAATTTTTTGCTTCAAGTTTGAATTTTTGGCATTGTGGTCACGTTAATTATGATTATGGAAAGTTACAAAGAGTTTTGGGCAGTGGTCTGGAAGCTAGCCTAAAAAAGTGGCTAAGATCTTAGGACCGTTAGCACTGAACTGGAGGATTTAGGTCATAACCACATGGAAGCAGGCTTGTGCATGCAGTTGGGGCCTCATAACCACACTCTTGCCTTGTTGTGCGTGTGGTTGGGGTATTAGGTCAGTGAAAAAGGGTTCTAGCTTAGGGATTGACCACTTGGGGTGGTTTGTAGCCTCCTGAGTGGTTTTTAGTCTTTGAGGGATGTCATTTTATATTCATATTGTAGGCCCCACTTCCATAACTATAACTTGGAGGTCAGGTCATGTCATAGTAGCACTCAACCTCACATTTACCCTGGGAGCTTGTAAAAGTAGGTAAATGTTGGGAGGGGTCATTACAGATTGGTATTAGAGCTTCCAGGTTCAAACACTTGGACTGGATGGGCTATATGTGATTGTTATGCATGCATGTCAGTCGTATGCATGCATTGCAGTGGCTATGGTTGTCATGTATATAGTCGGTGTTATAGTTTGAGTTATCATGCATGATGTGAGATGTTGATAGGCTGATGACATTATATATAATGTCATAAACCTATCAACATCTCACATCATGCATGATAACTCATATATAATGTCATCAAGCTATCAACATCTCACATCATGCATGATAAGTCATATGGACTGATTTGTGTAGACGAGATAGCCACCCAGAACCTCATTAAGGTATGTTTGATCATGTTTCTATTTGGTTGATCTAACATGGCATGTTTAAAGGAGATATAAGATCAAATATGACAAGAAAAATGGTGGATTATAGTTCACATGACTCTCCTTATAGATTAATCGATCAACAATGAGAAGAGTATTCTCCTAATATAGAAGATACCTTGAGAAGTCTAAAGGAACAAATCTGAAGGTGCAAGGCAGATAATGACAGGATAATTCAGTCACATGAAAGAATTTCTAGAGCTCAGGAAAAGCAAGTTGAGGTTAACAGAGTGATCCTTCAGAGCATATCAGATTTTTACAGACAAGGACAAAAAAAAATCAATCATGGACAAGAGAAAAGGACTAATGGGGCATATGGAAGCAAGTCTCAATCAATATATAGATTGGACAAGGATGACACAGTTAGAGGTGGCAGATGGTTGGATACACCTGATAGGAGAGGTAGTGCTTGTGAGTTCTATTCTAGTTTTGGTTTAGAGAGACACCATTGTCATCATCTTCATCTTCTTTATAGGAGGAGTGAAAAGCAATACTTTAAAGATGAGTTCAAGAAAGTCAGGCCTCCTTCATTTGATGGAGAGATGAAGAAACTAGAAGATGTAGAAGCATGGTAGCCTGGGATGAAGAAGTTCTTCATATTTCATGAGTATACAAAGAATATGAAATCCAGGATAGTTATTTTCAATCTCAAAGGAAAAGAAAATATCTGGTGGGAAGACGTGAAGCGTGTTAGAGGCATCAAGGTAGAAGCGTTGAGTTGGCATGAGTTTAAAAGACTCTTCAGGAAGAATTACTTGTTCGAGAGATACTATTATGGAAAGTTTAAGGAGTTTTATGAGTTGAAGATGGGTTATATGACATATGAAGAGTACACAACAAAATTTATGAATCTATTGAGGTATGTGCCTTACCTCAAGGATGATAAGATAAAGGTCCAAAGATTCATGAGTGGATTGCCTTTAGCATTCAAGATCAAATTGAGTATGATGAGCCTCGGTCATTGGAGAAAATTATTGAGAAGTTAAAGCATTGTTATGAGTAGTTGAAGTGTAATTCTAAGCCTAAGCGATATTGGAAAGGGAATGATAAGGCTAAAGGAAAGTGGCCTCAAAAGTGGGGAAGACCTTAGGATGCAGGTGGGAAAGAAGATGTGGCTCCTTACAAGAAGTTTAATCCAGCTGAGAAGGGACATGGGTCTCAGCCCGGGAGAAGAAAAATAAAAGTAGTGGTAGAGAACCATTGCAATGTTGGTTTTGTGGCAAAGATCATCATAAGAAGGATTTTCCATTATACCAGGGAGGAAGACCTCAGATCTACAGTGCTCAGGAGGCACATACAGTTGGGGATGTTGGTCAAAGAATTCCTTGGATTTATACAACACTTGATAATAGGCAAGTAAACCATCTGGCATCCATTATTGAGATGGAAGGTAAGCTTTGTGATCGAGTTGTTTCCTTTTTAATTGATCCTCGATTTAATTATAGTTATGTTAGTCCTAACCTGGTGGATAACTGTGGCTTGAATAAAGAAGCACATGCAAATTCTTGGTTGGTGTAGTTGGCTACAGGGATCAAGAAAAGAGTTCATCATTGGGTGAGAGCTTGTGAATTTGAGTTGAATGGTATCCTACATCATCACATCTAAATGTGCTTCCTTTGGGATCATATAATATGCTTTTGGGCATGGATTAGTTTTTCACTCATAGGGCCAAGGTAGATTTCTGTGAGAAGGTTATTGAGTGCCTAGATGATGACGTAGAGAACATAATTTTGCAGGGAAAGAAGAAGCCTACATCGGTGAGAATGGTCACAACCATGCAAGATAAGCGCAGTTGTAGAAAATTATGCTTATTATTTGCAGTGCATGTTTCTAGCGACAAGGGGAAGAATGTTGAGGATAATGAAGTCTTAAAGAGCTATCTAGTTTTGCAGCAGTTTTGGGATGTGTTTCCTACAAAGATATCAGAGTTGCCGCCTCACAGGGAAGTGGATTTCTCTATTGTGTTGGTACCAGGAGTAGCACCAACATCAAAGGCACCTTACTGGATGAGCACTCTAGAGTTGGTGGAAATGAAGTTGCAATTTAAGGAAATGCTTGATAAGGGATACATTAGGGCAAATGTATTGTCTTGGTGTGCACCAATGTTGTTTGTGAAGAAAAAGGATGATACTCTCAGTTTGTGCATTGATTATAGGCAGTTGAACAAGGTAACCATCAAGAACATGTATCCATTGTCGTGAATTGATGATTTGTTTGATCAGCTAAAGGGATCAACAATGTTCTCAAATATTGACTTGAGGTCAAGATATCATTAGGTGCACATCAAAGAAGAAGATATTTATAAACCACATTCTATACCAGGTATGGTCGTTATGAGTTTATGGTGGTTCCTTTTGGTCTTACTAATGCTCCAGCTACTTTCAAGTGTTTGATGAACAATGTGTTGCGTCCTTATTTGGACAAGTTTGTGATAGTTTTCATTGATGATATATTGATATATTCTAAGAATGAGGAAGAGCATGCAAAGCACCTCGAAGCAATGTTAAGATTAATGAGAGAGGATCAATTGTATCCCAAGCTTAGCAAGTGCAGTTTATTTTAGACTGAAGTTCATTACTTGGAACATGTTGTTTCCAAGGAAGGCATAACAGTGGACTCGAAAAAATTAAATCTATTATGGAGTGGCCAGCTCCTAGGAATGTGGATGAGGTCAGATCATTCGTGGGACTAGCAAGTTATTACAGGAGGTTCATCGGGAACTTCCTATAGATTTCCTATCCTATTACATCTTTGCAGAGAAAAGGAAAGAAGTTTGAATGGACTAAGGAGTGTGCAACTAGTTTTGAGCAGTTGAATCATTTTCTTACAAATGCTCCAGTCTTGAAGATTGTATTTGCTTACAAATACTCTAGTCTTGAAGATTGTAGATCCAAATAAAGAGTTCATGGTATGTACCAATGCTTGCAAGATAGGACTTGGTGGAGTCATGATGCAGGAAGGATAAGTGGTATGCTATGAGTCAAGGAAGTTGAATAAGCACGAGCATAACTATGTGACTCATGATCTTGAGTTGGAAGCTATAATCCATGCCTTGAAGATGTGGAGACATTATGTTCTTGGCAGGAGGTTTATTTTGATGAGTGATCATAGTGGACCAAGGTACTTGTTTGACCAACACAGTTTGAATTCTAGGAAAGCTTGATGGTTGGCTACCCTTAATGAGTTTGACTTCGAGATTAGATACATTAAGGGAAATGAGAACATGGTTGCATATGCTCTCAGTAGGAGAGTGCAGGTGAATCATATTGCAACAATGAGTTCTTATGGGACAAACTTGCAGGAGCAGATCTTGCAGGCATGACAACATGATGACAGGTACCAGTACCTGAGGCACAAGTTATAGTAGCAGGGTAAAGGTGATAGGGATGGGGAGTATCATCTCACAGTAGATGGCTTGGTCAGATTCAAGAACAAGATTTATGTGCCAGATAACAGTGAGCACAAGAAGCTTATCTTGAGGGATTTTCATGTCAAGTTGTATTTAGGTTACCCAGGATACCAGAAGGCATTGACAATAGTTAAGAAGTTCTATCATTAGTCGAAATTGAAGAAAGAGGTGGCTGATTTTGTTGCGAGATGTTTTGATTGTTAGCAGGTAAAAGCATAGTGTAAGCATCCAGTTGGTCTATTGCAGCCAATTTAGATTCCAAAGTGGAAATGGTAGGTCATTTCCATGGACTTCATTACAGGTTTGTTTAGGACATTGAAGCAACGTTATTCCATCATGGTTGTGGTTGACATGTTAAGTAAGGTAGCTCACTTAATTATAGTGAAGTCTACTAATTCAACTAGTGAAGTATCTAAGATATTCATCAGGGAGATAGTGAGGTTGCATGGTGTTCCCAAGAATATCATATCAAATAAAGATGCAAAATTCACTCCTAGGTTTTGGAAGGAGTTGTTTGCATATTTGGGGATAGAGTTGGCTTTTAGTACAACTTATCATCCACATACAGATGGACAGAGAAAGAGGGTCAACAGGATTCTTGAGGACATGTTGAGGATGTACGTCATGCATCAACAGAGGAAGTGGGAGGAGTATCTTCCACAAGTGGAGTTTGCATATAATAATGGGTATATATAATCCTTGAGGATAAGTCCATTTGAGGTTGTTTATGGGTGGAGTTGTAATAGTCCTATCCATTGGAGTAATCTAGTTAACAGGGTGATGATTGGATCAGATATGTTGGCTGAGATGGAACAAGAAATGCATGTTATTAAGAAGAATTTGAAAGCAACACAGGGCTTAAAAAAGAATTATGTAGATCAACACAAACAATTGAAGGAGTTTTAGGTTGGGGAGCATGTGTACTTGCACATCAAGCCCAAGAGGAGCTCCTTGAGGATTAATCATGTGCCAAGTTGTCACCTTGGTATTGTGAGCCTTTTAAGATCCTTGAGAGGATTTGGACCAATGGCCTACAAACTTGCACTGTCGCCAATAGTGAAAGTCCATGATGTTTTCCATGTTTCATTGCTTAAGAGATATGTGCAAGATGTTGATCATGTGATTGATTGGTCTGTATTGCAGGTGGCACTAGAGGGAGAATATTAGCCAGAACCACAATGTATATTGCAGCGGAAACAACTCATGCTTTGGAACTGAGCACTAGAGCAAGTTAAAGTGCAGTGGAAGTACTTTGGGCTCGATGAAGCTACATGGGAGATGGTTGATCAGATGTGGGCCTTGTATATTTCATTATTTTCTGGTTCAAGAAAATGAGTTTTTGGTATATGTATGTGTATGGTTGTAAATACCACAATGAGTTGTGTTATAAAGCTCTAATAAGTGGTATATTTGTTTTGTTTTTCAGCACATTGTCATTGTAAATACTATATTGATATATGTTATGTTAGGTCCCTATAATACTAGTGTATCCCCTTATTGTTATCATTAGTTTAGCCCCCTTATTGTTATTGTTGTGCCCATGTAGTCCCCATATTGTTATTATTGTGCCCCATAGAAGCCCACTATTGTTATTGTTGTGCCCTTACATTATTATTGTTATGTAAGCTATGATTATATTGTGACCCCTTAGACTCTTATATATAGAAAGGAGGTCTTTTCATTTGTATCATCCAAGAATTGTTCATTTATGTAATTTAAAGGAGGTTTTACCCTCAAAGAGAATAATTTTTAATTCATTGATCTATCTATTTGTGAGTTGGTTGCATAACATTTGGTTTCAGAGCTTTTGATTCTAGGGTTTTGCTGCTTCAAACAGGTCATCATGGAATTTTTGCTATAAATTTGTTTATAAGAAGTCTCAGAAGCTGAAATTGAAACCACGTGGAGATGAAATCTTGATTAAATTAGTGTACGAATTTCAGATCTTGTCTCACTATATTTCTGGAAATATGTTTTGAGGAAGTTATGGTTTTTGTAGGCTCCAGAATTCCATCTCAAACGGGCGATCTAGGGAAAATCATCATAACTTTATATTTGAGCATCGTATTTAAATTTCATAAGAAGTAACGGAAAGAGGACCGACTATAGTTTTTTGGATATCATTTTCAGGGCTGAAGGTCAAAACAATGACACGTGACACTCCGTACAATTTCGCTCTACTAAATCAGTCTATAATAAGGTCATCCTGTGAGATTGGACATAACTCTTTCTTGAAAAATCCAAACTTGGTATGACTTGTTGGGTTGGAAATACGACTCAGATGACTACTACCGGACATAATTTTTGATATTGGAGTTTCACAATTACAGAGATACAACAACTGCAATATCTAGCTCCTAAAAACCAAGAAAAATGTGTATATTTTTTAAATTTTGCATAACTTTTGTTTGAAAAATCAGTTTGAAGTGATTCAAAGGGAATAATGAAGCATATATATCATTATTTGATTTAAAAAATGCCTCAAAAAAAAAAAAAAAAAAAAAATGGGGGCACATAGCAATAAAACAAAAATCCCTTCTATGACACAATAAGAAGAGGAAGAAATGCAACATGATATATCAAAATTGCGAGATCAAGTGCAACAAATTTCACTGTCACAAAGAGTAACCAAAAATGAACTGGAAGCTAAGATGGATGGTTTGAAATCTGACATGGAAGAAATGATGAATGTCAATATGGAAGGTTTCAAGGATGGTTTAAAAACATATTTGAAAAGGGACCTGGAAGGTTTGAAGGAAGGTTTGACAAAATTGCTACAATAAATGCTTCCTAGTGGTGAAAAAGTACTCCACGAAAATCATGATGAGGATAAAAGGAATACAAATTATGATTTTAGAGACCCACATAGTCAATTTAAGAGTAACCACATTCCAAATATCGATATGAGGAAGTTTGATGGCAAGGATTTGGTGTCATGGATACTACATATGGATAATTCTTTGATCTACATGATGTGTGGAACACACAAAAGGTATGCATTACATATTTATATTTAGAACAAAATCAATTTGTATGGTATCGATGGATTTGTTCTCGTAAACCACTTGTCACTTGGTCAATTTTTACGGAGTAAATGATATCATATTATGAGGATGCAAAGAGCAACACCTTCTTTTTCCAATTGATAAATCTCAAACAAAAGGGTTCAATGTCGTAGCACATTGAGGTCTTCCAAAAATTGAATATAAGGGTAAACGATATTCGAGATGAGCAAAGGATTGACGTATTCATAAGGAATTTAAGGGATAACATCCAACATGAGGTTCACCTTTGGGAACCTGATTCATTGGAGATGACATTCAGGGTGGCAAGAAAAGTTGAAAGCAAAATTATGGCAACAAGGAAGTCTACCACTCACAACTACAAAGATGTAAGTGTTGCTCCTAACCTTCCACAACCTACAAGGTTGACACCAAAACAATTGGAAGAAAAAAGAGCAAAAGGGTTTTGTTACAATTGTGATAGAAAATACATTAAAGGTCATAAGTGTGTTGAGAAGAAATTATTTTACATAGATTGTAATGCATTGGAAGGAATTACCACTCCTCAAACTCTTAAAATAAGGACAAATCAAGAAGAAAAAGGTAATAGTGCTGATTGATTCAGGCAGTACCCGTAATTTTATTCATTGTAAGATAGCCATGGAATTGAACTGCTTCCTATATCTAGCACCAGAGTGTCAAGTGATGGTTGCAAATAGAGGAACTATAAATTGTTTTGGAAAGTACCATAATATCAAGCTAACTATGGGGGAATATGTATTGAATAGTTCAATGCTTTCCATTCCAATGGGTGGTGTTGATGTTATACTAGGAGTCCAATGGTTACAATCTTTGGGTACAATAGCTTTTATTTTCCAATAAAATTTCTTGAATTTTTTTGGGAAGGAAAGGAAGTTGAATTAAGGGGTATTGCAGGGAAACCATGAAAGATAATCAGCTCTAATGGCATGACCAAGCTTATAAAGTAAGAACAACGAGGCGTAATTGCACAATTATGCTCACTAGAAGTTCAAACATTGAAATTATCTATTTCTCCATATCTCCAAAAAGTCTTGGAAAATCATTCCAAGGTATTTCAGATTCCTAAAGGCCTCCCACCTATTTTTGATCATGAGCATGCTATTCACTTGATTTCAAGTAGTGTTCCTCCGAACATCAGGCCTTACATATATCCCTATGCCCAAAAGAATTAGATTGAACGTATGGTTGCAGAAATGCTAGAGGTTGGTATGATTCAACCTAGTCAAAGTTCTTTCTCTGCTCGATTATTATTGGTGCACAAGGAGGATGGATCATGGCACATGTTTCTGAATTATAGGGAGCTCAACAAGATCACTATTAAAGATAAATTTCCCATTCTTGCCATTGATGAATTGTTGGATGAATACATGGAGAAATTTACTTCACCAAGTTGGATCTTCATTCGGGATACATCAAATTAGAATGAAGATTGAAGACATTCCGAAAACAACATATAGAACTCATGAAGGTCATTATGAACTTTTGGTCATGCCCTTTGGCCTTACCAATGCACCTTCCATATTTCAAGGTTTGATGAATTCCATTTTCAAACCCTTCCTTAGAAAAATTGTGTTAGTATTTTTTAATGATATACTAATCTACAACAAGTCTTGGAAGGATCATATTCAACATGTTGACAAGGTGCTCAAACTATTGGAGGAGAAACAATTATATGCAAAAACCTCCAAACATTTCTTTGGATTATAGGAGGTAGAATATCTGGGTCATATTGTATCGCATGAGGGTGTTAAGGTAGACCCTAACAAAATTAAATCCATTAAGAAATGGAAAATCCCCACAACCATAAAGCATCTTCGAGGATTTCTCGGGTTGACAAGGTATTATCGCAAGTTTGTTAATAATTATGGGAGAATATTAACATCTCTAACAAAAGTAGTGAAGAAATATGCATTTTCTTGGACTCTAGAAGCAACTAAGGCATTCGAACATCTTAAAGAGGCAATGTGCCAAGCACCAGTCTTAGTTACTCCAGACTTCACAAAAACCTTTATTGTGGAAGGTGATGCCTCGAGAAATGGAATTGGTGTTGTTTTAATGAAATAAGGAAGGCCCATTGCTTTTGAAAGTCTTCTAGTCAAAGGAAAGTATTTACGCAAACCTATTTATGAGAAGGAAATGTTGGCAATACTACATGCACTAAAGCAATGGAGACCTTACCTATTGGGAAGCCACTTCAAGTTAAAAACAGATCATGATAGTCTTAAATATTTTTTGGAACAAATATTATCTTCGGAAGAGCAGAAAAAATGGGTCACAAAGATGTTGGGTTATGACTTTGAAATCATCTACAAAAACGGGAAGCAAAATGTTGTTGCAAATGCACCCTCAAGAAAGGATGAGGATGTGGAAGCATTTTTTTGTGCCATTTCTATTATCCAAACAGATTGGATAGCCGAAGCAAGGGATGAATGAAAGAATGATGAAGAAGTGTGGGCACTCATTCAAAAGTTGCAACAAGATCCCAATACATATGATACATTTAGTTGGAAAAATGATTCATTATGGTACAAATATTGCTTATATATTTGTAAGAATTCCCAACTCAAACAAAATATTCTTTTGGAATTGCACACCTCTCCCTTAGGAGGGCACTCAGGATTTTTAAAAACTTATCACAGGGTCAAGAAGGAATTTTTTTGGGATGGCCTTAAATTTGATATTCAAAAGTTTGTGGCAGAATGTTTGGTTTGCCAACAAAATAAAGTTGAGACAATTAAGACCCCAGGTTTGTTACAACCTTTAGCCATTCCAAGTCAGCGTTGGGAGGAGGTCTCAATGGATTTTTGTCAAAGATTTACCCAAGTTTGAAGGAAAGAGTGTCATCATGGTAGTAGTTGATAGAATTACCAGGTAATCAGACTTTTGTGCATTATCTCATCCATTTAAAGCCAATACAGTTGCTATTGCATTTATGGAAACAATTCAAAAGCTACATGGAAACCCAAATATTATTGTAAGCGACAGAGATCCCATTTTCACTAGAAATTTTTGGACTAAATTATTTTCTTGTCTATGTACTCAATTAGCTCATAGCTCATCTTATCGTCCTCAATTTGATGGGCAAACTGAGATAGTGAAAAAATTGTTTGGAAATATATCTCTATTGCTTTGTATATGATAAACAAACACAATGGGTCAAGTGGTTACCTCTGGCTGAATGGTGGTATAACACTTCCTTCTATACTACATAAAAAATGACCCCATTTATGGCACTTTATGGATATCGTCCACTGTCCATCACATTATCTTTAAGAGAAAATTCTAAGGTTCAAGCAATGGAGGATCACATCGAGCATCAGTAACATCTTCTCCAACCCTTAAAGGATAAGCTTACTTTTGTGTAGAATCGAATGGACCAACAGGCTGATCAACATTGCAATGAAATAAGTTTTGATGTAGGTGACTGGGTATTTTTATGGCTACAACCATACAAACAAATGTCCCTAAAGAAAGCTAAGAAGGATAATAGATTATCACCAGAGTACTATGGTCCTTACAAGGTGTTGAAAAAGATTGGTACTATGGCATACAAATTGGAGCTTCCTACATCTTCCCGAGCGCATCAAGTTTTCCATGTTTCATGCTTAAAGAAGGCTATAGGTGACAAGCTCCCAGTTCAAGCAATATTTCCAAAACTTGACGAGGAAGGAAAAATGATATTGGAACCTGAAGTTGTCACGGAAACAAGAACCCAACAGCTACGAAATCAACCAATTTCAGAGTATCTCATCAAGTGGAACAACTTACATGCTGAAGATTCCACATGGGAGGATGACAATTTCATACATAATCATCCATAACTACTACAACATTGAGGACAACACTTTTTTTGAAGGAGAGGGGCATGTTAGGTCCCTATAATACTAGTGTAGCCCCTTATTGTTATCGTTAATGTAACCCCCTTATTATTATTGTTGTGCCCATGTAGTCCCCATATTGTTATTATTGTGCCCCATAAAAGCCCACTATTGTTAGTGTTACACCCTTACATTATTATTGTTATGTAGGCTCTGATTATATTATGACCCCTTAGACTCCTATATATAGAAAGGAGGTATTTTCATTTGTATCATCCAAGAATTGTTCATTTATATAATGTAAAGGAGGTTTCCCCCTTGAAGAGGATAATTTTTAAGTTGTTGATATATCTATTTGTGACTAGTTGCATAACATGTTATATAACACCATAAGAAGTATGTTTTGTTTTTAGCGGTTTATTGGTCATAGGTGTCGTAGAACGCCGAGGACAGTGTTCCCCTAAGGGGGAGGGGTTTGTAATAACCCCAAGTTAAAAATTCATGTAATAAAGGAAAAATAAGACCAAGGTCACGAGACACATATTCCAAGTTGAATGTTGGGCAAGCACTATAGTGGGCATCACTTTTGGTTTATTAATGGCTATGAAAATTAGCAAAGGAAAAGAGGCAATAATTGATATTTATTTATGAAAATAAAGGAAAATAGGAGAAAAGGAAGGTGGAGAGACACAAATTTGCATGCAAGGGAAATTATAGGAAAAATGGAGGAAAATGAAGAAAATTGAGACATCAATGATAAAAAGGAAACAATAGGTCAGTTCACAACTTTTTCCAGTTCAGTTTGGCTCTCTCCTTTCATTCTCTATCTTATACGTTCTTACACACTTAGAGGATTCTTGGAGCATTTTGGCATTCACTTGGATTTGGAAAAAGGAAAGAAAAAGAAAGTAAGCAGAAGGTAGGATCAACAAGTTCAACAAGAGGATTTTGCAGGTAATAGGTTGCATGTGTGATTTCCTAGTTGAGGTGTGAAGGCGTGGTACATGCATTTGTTTATTTGATTTATTTGTCATCACTGACATGGGTTTTGCATGGTTTGATAGTGGTTCCAGCCTTGCCTTTCCATTTTCTGGATAGCCATGGTGTGATGGGATTCATTCTCAGTTGAGCTTTGGATTATCGGAAGGTTTTGGAACTGGGTGAGGTGGTCTCAGGAAAATTCCCAAGGGTTGGGGATGGAGATGGTTTTCTCTGGGAAGTCCTTGACAGGTGGGTGGAGATAGGAAAATTCCTCAAGGTATGGTGAAGAAATTCTAAAGAATCCAAGCTTCATTTGGTTTTGTGATCTCGGGGCTAGTTTAGGTGAGATCACAATAGATTGAGGGTGGAGCTGGTTTAACCTTTGGATTCCTTGGTTATTATGTCATGGTTTATCCCATGAGATCCCACATTCATGCTTGGAATATGGCACAAGGGTGATTTGTTGAAAGAAAGATTTGGTTCAGCCCAATATATGGTCGGGTGGTATGTGGAAATCCCTGACTTGGTTGGCTTTTGCATATGTTAATAAGAGTGATTTTCCTATTGTATGAACGCTTGTTATTATGTTGATTTGATGGCTGATTTGTCATGGTTAATATTATGGTTTTATGCTGGTTATAAGCATGGTTCTATGATGTACTCTAGTTATGGATTTCATTCATGATTTGATAAGTATTTGAGTGGTTGATGAATGCATGGGATAACAAGTGTTGTTGCAGCTACTTGAGAGGGCATTAGACCTTCTCGATGATTCTTAGATGAAGTTCAGAGATTTAAGATTAGATATGCATTCATGGAATATAACTTATTTGTTTAACGAAATGTCTATCATGTTCTAGGCAATATAGGTTAAGTTTTGGCTTCAATTTTGAATGTTTGGAATTGTCTTCATGTTAATTATGATTTTGGAAAGTTACAGGCAGTTCTGGGTAGTAGTCTGGAAGTTAACCTAGGAAAGTGGCTAAGATCTCGGGGCCATTGGCACTGAACTTGAGGATTTAGGTCATAACTGCATGGAAGTAGGCTTGTGTGTAGGACTGGGGCCTTATAACCGACTCTTGCCTTGTTGTGAATGTAGTTGGGGTGTTAGGTCAGTGAAAAAGGGTTCCAACTCAAGGATTGACCACCTAGGGTGGTTTGTAGCCTGTTGAGTGGTATGTAGTCTCTGAGGGATGTCAGTTTGTGGTCAGATTATAGGCCCCACTTCCATAACTGGAGCTTGGAGCTCGAGTCATGTCATAGTAGCACTCAAAGTCACATTTACCCTAGGAGATTGTGAAAGCGGGTAAATGTTAGGAGAGGGTGTTACATCCAACATGACTATCAATTATTAAATCCAAGGTTAGAAGAAGAAAAATGTGCAATTGTGATTTCCCAACTCATCAAATTGTTGTATTTTTCCAATTATGAAAGTTAAGAAAATGACATTGACTAAGGTTATGTAAACATTCATTTATAAGCTCTATCTATCTTGCATGCATTGCAAAATTATATTTTTCCGAAGGTTAGTATCTCTTTTTGAAGGCTTTGGACTTCTCCAAAAAAAATTATCGAATCAATTTTTATTTGCTAAAGCACGTTAGAATTAAAATAAGGCATCAAAAAATTTATATCATTAAGGTTTTAATATTTTGAAAGTTTTGAATAGGAGCAGAGCAAGGAGATGGGGCAGAGGAGGGCTCTGTGTGCGAGGAACCAGACAACGGGAGTCTGGTGTTGCCTCCGAGGTTGGTAGGAGGAAGCCTGGGGAGTGCGTGAGGAGCCACAGTCAACCACAAGACTACATGCAGCTCCAGAGCCATGGCCCCAGGAGGGGGCTGCGAAATGGATCCACCCTTTCCACCTGAGCTAAAAACATTCTGGGATCTGGTTGCGGCATGCAATAAATGGCCAGTAACCGAAAACCAACAAAAGTTTGTAAAAAAATGGAATCCATCCCCACAGTTGCTCTGCCGATTGAAGAACCCTGCAAAGCGGCATTAAACCTAGCAGAACGAGGGCTTATTGGACAGTTCACAGGCTTATGGCCCTCGCCTAAAGCTGTAGATGCCTGGGTGCAAAGGAACTGGCGATCTCTGGTCAAGGAAGGAATAAAAAGCCATTTCGTCGGTAAAGGCTTCTTTGTATTCGTATTTGAAGCAACAAAAGACAGGAACCTCATATTCAGAAACGACCCATATTTCATGGGGCCTTAGGGTCTGTATCTCAGTCAATGGACACCAGACTTCAATCCAACTTAGGATGTGCCCTCGGCTATTTCGGTCTGGGTGCGCTTGCCCCATCCACCTCTGCACTGCCGGAAACCTGAATCCTTAGAAACCATAGGCAACAAACTTGGTAAATACATCGATCGAGTAGAAAGAAGAGATCAATACTCCTGTGCGAGAGTTTGCATAGAAGTAGACCTGGAGGAAGGTCTCCCTGAAGCTATTAAACTCACAGTGGCTAACTGGACACACATATAAGTGCTAGACTATGATAAACTCCCATTTAAATGCTGACATTGCCATGGCTATGGGCATTTTACCAAGCACTGTAAAAAGGAATTAGAGGATGGAGCTGAGAAGGAGAAAGGAGATCAATGGACTCAAGTTCTGAAAGTAGGAACAACTAAGCAAAGCAACAGGAACAAAGGGAAATCCTTGTCCACTAGGAGGGGTGCTCCCAGAAGGAAGCTCAATCCCACCAAGAGCAGACATACCCACAAATCCCTTTGAAATACTCAGCACACCAGAAAAACTCCAAGATCCAACAGATAAAGAGGTTGAACAACAGGCTAACAACATGGAAGAAAACAAAATGCAAGAGGAAACAATCCCTCTCCAAATCGAAACCCAAAAATGTGCCTCTAGCTACCCAAACTATACAAATATGACAAGGAAGAAGACCCTAGAGATATCAGGATCCTCGGAAGATGAAACAACTGAGAGGCCCTCGAAAAGAGTGGGGAGGAAAACTCACAAAGAGGCCAGAGAAGAAGAAGCAGAGAGACAAAAAATGCAAGGTAGCCAGGCCACTATAGAGATGTCTATCGGCAGAAATACTAGAACTAGGCCTCCCAAGGGAGGTGCTGCCCCAACCTTTGCCAGTAAATAATGCGATTAATCTCTTGGAATTGCAGAGGACTGGGGAATCCATCAAAAGCTGAAGCAGTCAAGAGCCTACTGAAATCATAACTCCCCGAGATCCTCATGCTCCAAGAGACTAAAATAGAAGGCAAAGCCCTTCTGGAACTCAACAAAGTAAAATGGAAAACAAAAGTTGGAAAAGCGGTAAGTGCTAGAGGTACATGCGGTGGGATAGCCACTCTCTGGGAGGCTGACAAGTTTCAGCTTGAGAGCTCCTTTCAGACGCAGCACTGGATTTACACCGAACTCTGACACCTCTCAAGTAAGATAAACTTTGCTCTCTTTAATCTCTATGTACCTATCCTCTATGCAGAAAAGGAAAAATGCTGGCAAACTCTGACTGATTTTTTGGAAGCATACTCCCTCAAGAATATAATTATTGCGGGAGACTTCAATCTAATCCTCGACCCAAAGGCAAAAAGAGGAGGAACCAACATCATGGACCGCTTTCTTCCCTTAATGGAAAAGCTGATTCAGCAATGGTATTTATTGGATTTCAAGCCAAAAAAAGGGCTTTACACATGGACAAATAACATAATAGGTGAGGAGGACATATCAACTAGGCTGGATAGATTCCTTCTTCAGATTACCTTCCTCTCCAAGAAGAAGATCATTTCCACAAAAATTCTGCCAAATTGGAATTTAGACCATAAACCCATCCTCCTTTTGCGGGAAGAAGAAGAAAACTTGGGGCCAATCCCCTTCCAGTTCAACCCATTGTGGGAAAACAGAGAAGGGTTTATGGATACAGTGAATAAGGCATGGTCCATCCATGTTCTTGGATCACCCAACTATGTTTGGGAGCAAAAGATAAAAGCCACCAAAACAGCCCTGAAACAATGGATAAAAAAGCCCACAGATTCTCCCACTACCCAACGAAAAAAGAGCACAAAGCAATTGCTGGATCTACAAATGGGCCTGGAGATGCAAGACATTACCAGCTCAAAAATTCATAGCGAGCAAGAACACCAAATCAGCACCCTCCGGACATTCAGAGAGGAGGAAGAATACTTGAGGCTCAAGTCACACAATCTCTGGCTTGCGTCTGGAGACAAAAATACAGCCTTCTTCCACAAGCAAATTCGAACCCATCTTTCTAGAAACCACATTGCTGAAATCACCTCGCCAGATGGGGCTGTTCTCAAAGGCACAACTCTAATAAAAGAGGCAGAAACCTCTCATTTTCAGTAGCTGTTCAAAGAAGAAGGCACGGAGGATGATGAGGAAGCTCATGACTTCCTCAAGCATGTTCCAAGGATGGTTAATGAGGAGGACAACGCAACACTCCTGAAGCCATTCACTGAAGACGAAATCAATAATGTCATATGGAAGATGGAACTAGACAAAGCCCCAGGACCTGATGGATTCTCCATACACTTCTATAGAATCTGCTGGGACATCATCAAGGCTGATTTGTATCGAATGATCAAAGGCTTCCTCCGAAAAGCCAAAGTGGGAGGAATCACAAACTCCACTTTCCTAGCTCTAATTCCTAAAGAAGCCAACCCAGAGGCATTCGACAGATTTAGGCCAATCTCGCTATATAATGCGTCCTACAAAATTCTCACCAGGTTACTTGCAAATAGAATAAAGCGTCTACTGGAAAAACTTATCTTACCCAACCAAGGAGGGTTTTTCAAAGGCAAGCACAACCTGGACAATGTGATACTAGTGCAGGAAATCATCCATTCCATCCATCAATGCAAAGAGCAAGTTATGCTCATCAAATTGGACATGGCGAACGCCTTCAATTGAGTAAGGCACTCTTTCCTCCTCCAAGTTCTTTCTGTATTTGGTTTCAATTCTGAATTTTTAAAATTGATTAAATCCTGCATTGGAGAACCTTGGATAGCCCCCCTAGTAAAGGGCAGGCCGACAAAATACTTCAAAGCTTCGAGGGGAATCAGGCAAGGCTACCCTCTGTCCCCCTTCCTGTATATTCTGATGGCAGACTCTCTAAGCCGAAAGCTCATAGCTAAGAAGCTCAATGGGACACTTCCATGCATTGGGGCGATAACTAGAACAACCCCAATCAATCATGCCTTGTTCGTCGATGACTCTATCCTTATGGGAGGAGCCTCCATTAAAATAGAAAGGGCCTTCAATGGAGTAATCCAAAGCTTCTGCAGAATCTCTGGAGCTATGGTCAACAAGAGGAAAAGTGCAGTGTACGGCTGGGCGGTAGACCAACAAACTATACTCAGGATTGCCCAAGCCCTGGGCTTCACCGGCTATGTCTCTTGGGAAAAATTCAAGTATCTTGGCTTGCCTTTAACCTTGGGTACTAGTAAGGCTCCTCATTGGATGGAAATTATCAGTAAAATCAAAGAAAAATGACTGCTTGGGGCGGATAGTGGCTTACCATAGCCGGGAAGCTCACTCTGGTCAAGTCAGTTCTCTCATCCCTTCCTATCTACCAGGCTTCGTTCCTTTTAGCTCCAAAAATGATCACCTAATAGCTAGCAAAGTTGATTTAAAATTTTTTATGGCAAGGAGGAAAGGGGAACCAAATTTTTTTTCATCTAGTAAGCTGGGACATAGTGAAAAGGCCAATATCTGAAGGTGGACTACAGGTAAGAGATCCTGGGTTGGCCAATTTGGCAATGGGAGGTAAGATCCTCTGGAAAATCTTCTCAAATCAAAGATACCCTATAAGTCAAGTTATAATTAAAAAATATATGCACAAACTCTCAATAAAGAATATGGAAGAAGGAGCTTCCCACAAAGGAACCATGCTGTGGAAGCTGTGCAGCCAAGGTTGGAAGTTCTTTAAAGACCATCTCTATAGAATACCAGGAAACGGGAAAGAATTAGACTGTGGGAAGACAAGATCATGGGCCTCCAACCCCTAAATATTGCACTGAAAATAGTAGACTTGTGTAACTAGCTCATCCAAAAAGGTATCCACAAACTTGCTGACATATGCACTTGGGATTCAACAGGGAACTGGAGTAATTAGACCCTCCATCGCCCCCCTGACTAGATGCTCCCTCAACTCCATCAATTACTAGCTAAACTCTATGGTCTGGCCCATGTGCATCTCCATTCGAGGGACAAGTGGGGCTGGGGGAAGACCGGAGCTTACTCAGCACGGCTGGGCTTTGCAGCTCTACAAGAACAACAACATTAGATCCACACTACAAAGCTTTGGTAGCATGTTTGGGACTGATTTGAACTCCCAAAAATCAACTTCTTCTATTGGATTCTCATGCACAAAAGGACCCTCACTGGAGATAACTTAGAGAAAAGAGGAATCATTGGTCCCCACAAATGCCCTCTTTGCTGCAAGGCTCAAGAAACGATCGAACACCTGTTCATAGACTGCCCCTTTTCTCAAGAATTCTAGTTGCAAGCAATGATGGGGATCAATGCCCAAATCCCTGAGTAGACATCAGTTGTTAGTCTCTTTTCCACATGGAAAGAACGATATCCTCACAATCTGAAAATCAAATCAACATGGACTAAAATCTGGAATGCAATCCCAAAATATATCTACTGGGGAATCTGGTTGGCAAGGAATGAAGCCATCTTCAACAATAGACTTCAATCCACCAACACAATGATTGCCAAGGCCAAAGTCCTACTGTTGGAAACTTTTGAAAATAAACCTCATAAGCCTGACAATTTCCTTCTCCCTGAAGAGCTCAGTTGGTTAGGTGAATCCATGAGATGGGCTAGCATAAAAAAGAATCTCTCCCTGCCTAGCCACAATCCAGAGTGGCAGCTTCGAATCTCTGAGGATAACTTTAAAAAGTGGTGGAAAAATCAGGGCAAAGTCACGATATTCTTCGACAGAGCCTCCAAAGGAAACCCGAGGATATCAGGGGCAGGAGGAACAATTTACTCCATAGATGGGCACAAAAAGGACAGCTTCAGTTGGGGCCTAGGATAGAGCACTAACAACCAGGTCGAGATTCTCGGACTGCTCAAAGCGTGTCAGCTGGCTCAGAGGAACAGAGGGGAAAACCTTCAAATCTTTGGGGACTCCAAAATCCTGATTAAAATCCTTAATACGGGCGACCAACTCAATAGCGCTGCTCTAAACAAGACCCTTGAAAGAATAAGAAAGATGACTCAAAATTTCACTTCCTGCTCATTCTACCATGTCCTACGAACTCTGAACAAGGAAGCTGATATAATGGCTAACAAAGGATGTCTTCTAGCTCAAGGTATGCTGGCAAAGAATGATGAAGAAGCTAAAAGGCACCCAATTCCTTAACAGAAAAGGAGAGTTGAGCAAGGACAGGTTAGACAAGGCAGTGGGCTTGAATCCCTATGCATAAGTCCTGTCTCCATGAAATTGCAAATCTTAGAGATCATAGCATCCACCAAATCCGCAATTGAATGTAAAAGAAATATGCAGAACCAAGGCTCTGGCACAGGTTAACAATCACTGATGGGAAAGGTAAGCACCGCAGCCCTGCAGGTCAGTCTCAACGTTGCTCCATCAGTCCAAAAATAACTTCGCAATGGCCTGCTCAGCTCACGTGATAGTCACAGGTTAAAGGCATGAATCGTTGACATTAAACAGTGTATTACTGCTCAGCTCACGTGATCATCATTGCTGGAAAGTCAACGCTACTCCAATAGCCCAAAATGCTACTCAATGCAGTCACTGCTGACCCAACAACACAATGCGATCTTACATCGGGCCTTGCCACAACTAACACAATCGAATAGAAAGTTAGAGGACACAGATTCGAGTTGTTGGAAATGAGTTGGGTAAGTCAGGCAAGTTTCAAATCATCAAAGAAAAGCAAAAATGTAAGACAGGATATTCAGAAACCAAGAGAAAAGCAAGAAACACTTAGCCATTCCAAAAGAATCAAAAGCAATAGCTAATCTCTGATATAAAATCTAGAATATGAGGATTCTAAAAAGCCATAAATGTTAGGCCCCTATACTACTGGTGTAACCCCTTATTGTTATTAGTACAACCCCCTTATTATATTGTTGTACCCATGTTGTCCCCATATTGTTATTATTGTGCCCCATAGAAGCCCACTATTGTTATTATTGTGCCATTACATTATTATTGTTATGTCGGCTCTGATTATATTATGACCCCTTAGACTCCTATATATAGAAAGGAGGCATTATCATTTGTATCATCCAAGAATTGTTCATTTGTGTAATGTAAAGGAGGTTTCCCCCTCAAAGAGGCTTATTTCTAAGGCGTTGATCTATCTTTTCTATCTTTTTGTGAGCTGGATCATAACATTTGGTATCAGAGCTTTGGATTCTAGGGTTTCGCTGCTCCAAATAGGTCATTATGTAATTTTCGCTATAACTTGTTTTCTGCGACATTTCAGAAGCAAAAAAAAAAAAAACCCCATTTGAGAAGAACTCGCACTGAACCTCGGGTCTGAATTTCAGAGCTTGTATCACTATATTTTCGGAGATATTATTTGAGGAAGTTAGGGTTTTTGCAAGCTCCAAAATTTCAACTAAAACAGCCCATTGTGGGATTTTCCCTATAACGCTTTCACTACGACGTTTCAGAAGCTAAAACAAAAACCCATTTGAGAAGAAATCAGTCTGAACCTCGACTCCGAATTTTAGATCCTGTCTCACTATAGTTTCAGAGATATAGTCTGAGGAAGTTAGGGTTTTTGCAGACCCCCGAATTACATTCCAAACAGGTCACCTTGGGAAAATCGTCATAACTGTCTCTCTGAGCATCAGATTGAAATTTCGTAAGAAGTTACAGAAAGAGGATGGACTATAGTTTCTTGTGTATATTTTTCATATCCAAAGGTCAAAATAGTGACACGTGGCACTTCATACAAGTTCGCTCTTTTGAAAAGGTATATAATCAGGTCATCTTGGGAGATTGTACATAACTCTTTCTTGGAGAATCCAATTTTGATCAGACTAGTGGCATTGGAAAGAGGACATAGAGGGCTACTACAGGTCGCAATTTCAGAATTGGAAGAGCTGAAATTACAGAGTTATAGTCGTTTCAAGATTGAGCTCCTAAAATCAAGAAAAGGCGATATGAGGAAGTTTGATGGCAAGGATCCAGTAAATTGGATACTACAAATGGAGCAATATTTTGATCTACATGAGGTGAAATTGTTACAAAAGGTACGTATTGCATCTTCATATTTAGAACCAGATCAATTTTTATGGTATAAAGGGCTTTGTTCTCATAAACCACTTGTTACGTGGTTAATTTTCACGGAGGAAATGATAGCACATTATGAGGATACAAAGAGAAACAACTTCTTTTGCCAATTGATAAATCTGAAACAAAAGTTTTCAATGGCAGAGCACATTGAGGACTTTCAAAAATTGAATATAAGGGTAAATGATATTCCAAAGAAGCAAAGGATTGATGTCTTCATAGGTACTTTAAATGATAACATTCAACATAAGGTTCATCTTTGGGAACCTGATTCATTGGAGAAGGCATTCAGGTGGGCAAGAAAAATTGAAAGAAAAATTATGGAAACAAGCAATCCACCACTCACGACTGTAATTATGAAAGTGTTTCTTCTCCTAGCCTTCCACAACCTACAAGGTTTACACCACAACAATTGGAAGAAAAAAGAGAAAAATGGCTTTGTTACAATTGTGATAGCAAATGCACTGAAGGTCATAAGTGTGCTGAGAAGAAATTATTTTAAATAGAGTATGAAGAGGAGGAAGAAAAGGATCAAGAAACATCAAAAGAAGAGGATATACACCAGGACCCAACCCTAGAGAAAGAAGAAATGAATCCGACCATATCTTGTAAATCATTGGCAAGAATTACCAGTCCTCAAACTCTCAATATAGAAGGACATATCAAGAAGAAAAAGGCTCATGAAGTGAAAGATCACATCGAGAAAGAAGAAATGAATCCAACCATATCTTGTAATGCATTGGCTGGAATTACCACTCCTCAAAATATCAAGATAGAAGGACATATCAAGAAGAAAAATGTTCAAGAAGTGAAAGATTACATCGAGCATCAAGAAATGAATCCGACCATATCTTGTAAAGCATTAGAAGAAATTACCACTCCTCAAACTCTTAAGATAGAAGGACATATCAAGAAGAAAAAGGTTCAAGCAGTGAAAGATCACATCGAGCATCAACAACAAGTTCTCCAACTTTTAAAGGGTAACGCCACTTTGGTGTAGAATCAAATGAAACAACAGGTAGATCAACATCGCAGTGAAAAAAGTTTTGATGTAGGTGATTGGTTATTTTTACAACTACATCTCAAGCAAGCTATTTATGAGAAGGAAATGTTGGCAATACTACATGCACTTAAGAAATGGCGACCTTACCCAATGGGAAGACACTTCAAGGTAAAAATGGATCATGATAGTCTTAAATACTTTTTAGAACAAATATTATCTTTAGAAGAATAGAAAAAATGGGTCACAAATATGTTGGGTTATGACTTTGACATCATCTACAGAAAAGGGAAGAAATTTTTTGTTGCAGATGCACTCTCAAGAAAGAATGAGGATGTGGAAGCATTGTTTTGTGCTATTTCTATTATCCAACCAGATTGGATAAATGAAGCAAGGTATGAATGGAAGGACAAAGAAGTATGGCCACTCATTCAAAAGTTGCAGAATATCCCAATTCAAACAATATTGCCAGAACTTGAAGAGGAAGGAAAAATCATATTGGAACCTGGAGGAGTCACAGAAACAAGAACTCGACAACAATGAAATCGATCAATTTCAGAGTATCTCATCAAGTGGAAGAACTTACTCGCTGGATATTCCACATGGGAGGACAAGAATTTTATACACAAGCATCAAGAACTACTCAAGCGTCTAGGACAACACTTTTTGAAGGAGAGGGGCATGTTAGGCCCCGATACTATTAGTGTAACCCCTTATTGTTATTAGTACACCCCCCTTATTATATTGTTGTTCCCATGTAGTCCCCATATTGTTATTATTGTGCCCCATAAAAGCCCACTATTGTTATTATTGTGCCCTTACATTATTATTGTTATGTCGGCTCTCATTATATTATGACTCCTTAGACTCCTATATATAGAAAGGAGGTCTTGTCGTTTGTATCATCCAAGAATTGTTCATTTGTGTAATGTAAAGGAGGTTGCCCGCTCGAAGAGGATTATTTCTAAGGCGTTGATCTATCTTTTCTATCTTTTTGTGAGCTGGTTTCATAACAATAAATCTCTCAATTGACTGTAATAGAGGTTGTTTGGCCCATGCCCAACCTCTTCTTATAAATAAAACTCAACCGTTTCTGTTAAAAAAAAAAAAGGCATCAAAAGAAAATAAAAGGTATTATTCAAAGAGATTTAAGCACAATAATTGGAGAACATTAGAATATTTGTCATTAGATGACTTTTTAAGAAATACTCCAATAACCTCCACGGGGTCTTGGATATATGGTGATTGGGTGCGCTGTAAAGGCACTCCTAGATGTTAAGTCCCATGTTCAATTCCCTGTTACATTCATTTCACAATGGATTGCATATTAGTTTACTTGATGACCATAAATTTTTGCATGTTTTCCAAAGTTTAATATTAAGCCATCGTTTTTTTGTATTTTTCTTAAATATTTAAATCATTATTCTATCTTACCATTGGTTGAATAACTCAAACTTTTATTCTCGAGGTGGTGGAAACCTTCTTGTAATTGAACACATTCTTTAATATTGGAGGTTTTTATATTAATTTATATTTCATTTTCCAATGCGATCACTTTATCAAATGCAAACTATATAAATTATGACATTGTAGATATTAAGCCTGAGATAATCATAAATAAAAATAGAATATCATAAAATCCATAGTTTCATGAATGTGTCTAAAATTAAGCAATTGTCATTCTACATTGAACAAGTAAGAGATCTCAAGGTCAGTGCAATTGGATAAGCAATAGTCCTTGAGATGAGTAATTTCCTTGTAAATTTGTGATCCTTCCTCATCTTATTATAAATTGTCACGGATGACTTCATAATTTTCGTTTTGCAATCCACCATGTTTTCCTCCAATTGTCATTACAATATACCATGTTTTCCTCTAACTACCAATTCTTTAAATTGTTGCCACAACTTGCTTCACGTGCAATACAATGGAACCTCAAATGTTTTCTTAGAACTAATAGAACAATTCATAGACAATAATCCAAAACATGTAACCTACTTAAGATTTTATTTCATGCGACCAAATCCCTTCCTATTATAATTATATTTTTTGGTCAAAATCCTCTTAAAGGCCTTGGTATCGAATTTTCATGCAAGTTTTAGCGTAAATTTTTTGCAAACACCTGATTACATAGCATGAATCAATATTGTACTCAACAAGGCCAACATATCCCAAATCACTGAATTCTCATGTCCGTTTCTTAGCCCTCTTGGTCCTACACTTCAAGTCTACAAGCTATAGCAGAACTATCGCCAAAACACATCATGATAATAGTTCTACAACAACTGCTACTATTATGTTTACTTTGTAAAAAATGTGACCAATAAGGCTTGAAAATAGACAAAGAACCAAATAGACAATAACTTTAACCAATAAGGCTTAAAAATAGATAGGGAACCAAATATATAGTAGTAGAACCCAATTGCTAGTTGAAGTGCTTTTTTTTTGTAAGCATGGCAATAAATTTTTCATTCATTTTCATTCAAAAAACAGGTAGGTTACATCCATATCCATATGGTTAGGTGGTCTCAACTTGACCATTGGGAAACCAGGTCTATTGGCCACCTTATCACATTATAAGCCATCCAAAAACAAAAGAGTTTGAGATTGTCTATCATAGCTATATAGGTATGATTATCCTTAATTCTCCTAGTGACTAGATAACTAAGACAAAATATCAAAGTCCGCAGAACCTTCATCTATACAAATAAAAAGTAAAAGGTCAAATTATGCAAGTCATTCTACTATTCATTGAACAAGTCCACAGGTGTTGGGTCTTTTGCACTAGAGCTTAACAATTTCGCTTGAGGGAGACATGGAATATGATTTTCTATGTGACTGAGACGAGCATTCTGTTGTTGAATCTAAAACTGTATGAGCTGAAATTACTTATGTATTGATGAGCCTCATCATTGGGTAACTATATGGACCTTAATCCACATTCTGGCTTAGTCAAATCAACTCTTCTCACAATTTATTACATATTTTGATTGCATTTTTTTTTAATGAGATGAGGCAAAGTGATGTATTATGCCTAGTGGAATAATGTGCATTGATTGCAGGTTTGTGAGAGAAAATCATGGAATTTTGGCTAATTAAGAGCTTAAACTCGAATGAGACAAGGAGGAGAGATTGTAGGAGGTAGATCCTCCTCATTTACTCCTCCCTCATTCAAATATTACTCCATCAATCACACTAGCTCGGAGTACAAGCAACCAAGTCATGGAGATCAAAGGTAGCCGAGCAAGTGACAATTAAAGAGTTAGTTTATCTCGAGTTTGGGAGCCGAGCCTCCCTAGATTTAAGGAAGTCATTGGAGACTCCATTTGTATAAATAAAGAGGCCTAGAGCCTCATTAGGATTCGAATTTTTGTTGTAAAAACACTAGTCATTTTCGAGTTCAAGACTTGTGGAAGACATTGTTATGTAATTTTCTGTTTTGATAATGAGAATGAGCAATTCCTTGATCCAACACTGAGTTAACTCAGAGGGCTGAAGCTCTTGGGTTAGGGCCCAACCCTAGCAGCAAAGGCTCCTCTTCTTGTATTTGTATGCTTAGATTGATTTCATAGATTAATGATTGAATTGTCTTTAGAATTATTTCACTACAAGTAGTGTAGATTTGATTAGTTTGCTTATTAGTTTGCTTCCATTTGTGTTTTACTTCAACAATAGTTTAGAAGAGATAAAGGAACATAAAAAATCTGTCAATAGGTGGTTTTGGCCTCACTCCTTCCTTCAAGGATCATGGTTTGATGAAGGAACTCCTATAAAGCCCCAAACAGACAGAATTCTAGTTTCTCATGGAATTTAGGGTTTTTTGTACTTAGGCCACACTACAAGAAAAAATGTCATTGGTGAGGGTCATGCTTGTAACGGACCTTTAAGGTCCGTCACCAATGTCACATATGGTGACGGTCTTTAAAAAAGCATTTTTGTAAGTGTATTTAGTGATGGTCCTTTAAGCTTTGTCACCAAAGCCATTTTCAATGACACTTTTGGTCCGTCACCAAATGTCGCATATGGTGACAGTATTTAAAAAAAAGTTGTTGTAAGTGTATATAGTGATGGTTCTTTAAGGATTGTCACCAAAGCCATTTTCAATGACACTTTTGGTGAGGGTCGTTAAAGGCCCGTCACTAATTCTCTCTTTGGTGACACTTTTAGTGAGGGTCATTAAAGTCCCATCACTAATTCTCTCTGTGGTGACACTTCTAGTGACGATCTTTTATTGACCCTCACCAATGCTCTTTTTGGTTACTTTTGGTGACGATCAAAAAATGTTTGTCATCATTGATCATTCCAATGAGTTTTTGATGACGCTATGTACATGTTACTATATTTTTTGTCAAAAGATAACGATTTAAGACCATTTTTGTGGAGTCTTTTTCATTATGTGTCCAAGGTCATAGTGGTTATAGTCAGTTGATTTGTTAAGAAGTAATTAGTGTGTATCATTTCCCTCAAGTCATAAGAATATAGTTTTCCTATGAGTCAACACATGATTAATCTCTATTAGGTTTATTATCTAGAAAATTTCATTTAAATAAAGTTCCACTAGCGTGTGTAGGAACTATATTATTTAATACATAATCAAGCTCTGTCAATTCTATTAACGAGAGAGACCTATCACTCCTCAGCACTCATGGTACACCTTAACATGCTTTGGGACAGTACACTGACATCCCTTGGTACCTCACATGTCTTGGAATATCTTTGTACCTGGAACATATTTGTACCTAGAACATCTTTCGATGAGTAGGACGCCCAAGCACATGTTGCCATGCCCTAGCATAGCATAGCACTCCCCTATCATGTGTTGGCATGCCCTGTAGTCCCTAGCATGCCCTGGAACACCTTGGCATAATATTGCATTGAAAGACATTAGCACTTGGTACACATTGGCACTTGGCATGTACTGGAACATATTATTAGTGTGCCTAGCATGCCCCTTTTGAAAAAGATAAAGCCCTGACTTATTAACCCTCTTATGTGTTCATTTCCTTACATTTTATTCCTTTTGTTGCCTTGAAACTCCTGATGCATATTGGCATACTCTGGGACCCTGCACATCCTAGCATGTCTTAGCACCTGGCATGCCTTGGCACTATTTGGCACATGTTAGCACATCCCAGAACTAACTAGCACACTCTAGCACTTCTTGACATGCCTTACCCGTGCTTATTATACCTTGTCACTCCCTCCTTGGTATGACATCTAACACTCATTGACACTCCCCGACACATTCATTCACTTCCATGCATTTTGACCTAGTTCTCCCTTGTGTTTTCCTAGTACTCCCTAACACTCCTCAGCATGCATTGGCACTCTCTAGCACACCTTAACACTCTTCGATATGCTCTGCCACTTCATACCATGCATCAAACTCCCTGGCACACATTGGCGCTTGGCATGTGTTGCCACTTGGAAAGTCTTAACATGTTTGGCATGCGTTGAGATGACTTGGTATGCTTTGGCATGGTTTAATATTAAATTTACTTGAGATAAATTATTCGAAACTAGATGAGAAGAAACAGAGGAAGATGTGGCACTTAGAATGCATTGACACTCGGCACTTGGCACCTAGTGTCGGTGTGCCTAGCATGCCCCTCATGGAAAAGGTAAATTGATGACTTCTTAGCACTATTATGTGCTCATTTCCTTGCAGTTTAACTTGTTCCTCCCTTTTTTTCCTTGACAATACCTAGCATGCATTGTCACACCCTTGTACATCTTTGTATGCCTTAGCACTTGGCATATCTTAGCTTGTTTGACATGTCTTCGTACTATCTGGCACATGTTAGCATGCCCTTGCATTCCCTAACACACCTTGGTAGTTATGACCTCACAACTAGGATTACATTTTTCCATGTCTTGGGAACCTTACATTCACTAGAACACCTTGGCACTCCCTAGTTGTCATGCCCTTCGTTATCCTCCACAATGTCCCAGGTTGATGAGGAGATCGACAGAGGTAACCACAGACCAAGCTTTTAGTTTGGTAGCTATCCCTACCAAACCAGAGAGGGATCTCTCTATGAAATCACAACAAAGAGATGAATGGAATGTAAAGGATTTTAAGCTAGATAGCTAGGCTCACATGGGTTTTGGAAAATTTATGGTTTTGTTACCGGATAAGGGAGAAAAACCAGGTAGCTAGGTCACAGGATCAAAGGGTTACAACAACAAAGATATAAAGGATCAAGGTAGCATTACTTTTGTGATGGATCTTAGGGTTTTTTGGTGTAGTGTAGTGTTTAGAAGAAGCAAAAGGTCTTAATGAGCATGAAACATGAATTCATTAAGCAAGAAAGAAAGTAACACATAATGATTTTTCCATCAAAACAGAGCTTTATGCAAAGAAATTTGTTTATAAACTATAATGAAAACCATTGAAGAATTAATGAATGGAAATAGAAGATGAATATCTTTCATATAAAGCTATAACAAAGAAAAAACAACATCATAAACTTATTTCACATGAATTCCTAGATAATAGCTGCAAACTGTGTCCTTTGATTTCCAGAAAATGTCCAAGTACAAGCTACAATAGTTCTCTCCTCTGAAATCCAACCCGTTCTATCACTGAGAAACTGATACATAAATACCAAAACAACATCTCCCCACTCTCAGGGGTCGTATCCATGACTCTAGGAACTGTTCCATAAGGTGTTCTAACCAAACCCTAATGTCTAGGGAAGTTAAAAACAACTTCTACAATTAACTTTGACTCCACCTCTTTGATAAATGAGGCCAAATTTACATCAAAATAGATTACAAAGACTAACCACCCATTATTTACATTTACTTTTACCCCTCACATTCATCTACTTCACCCTTTTGACTTTCACCAAAGTCAAACTAGGAATTACAAAAAATTACACAGTGAAAATTTTACAAAAATCCCAGAAATTTCTAGGTACATAGCGAGCTCTTGGAGGCCATTTTTGAGTGCCTTTCCGGAGTCCAAATCCAGATCTGAAGCCCGTTATATAAATCTAGGAGTGTGTAGATGTCTTTAGTGTTGAAAAATGTGCAACAAGAAATGTTAAATTTAGAATGTGCTAAAAATAGACCGGCTAAAAATAACATGTCTAAAAATAGCAGTTTGGCCAATGAGGTCATTGGCCACATTGGGTGAGAGGTGAAACTACTAAAAATAGAAAGTTCTAAAAATAGCATTTTTGGGTCCCTTCCTATTTATAGCAGTCCCTGGTCTACCTATAGGAAGTAAAAACGAATTTGGTCTTAACAACAGTTTAAAATATTAATTAATTAATCTCCATGAGTTAATTAATTATGGAAAATTATACTTGTAGTCTTTCTAAGAACATGCAATTAGTTTCTCCACTGATTGAGGAATTAAGTATGAGTTTTATAATAAGAGAATTAGTTGACTTAGTTCTAACTAGTCAAGTCCAGTTAGATTATTTTAACAAGTTGTTAAAATAATAAAATATAGTTTGTTAATGCTTGCATGCATGTGAAAACTATTATTTTAGATAACTGAGGATTCACTCATGGATAATTGTTGCATGTTAGTTCTGTCAGAGACCCAATTGAGATCAGATGTGGGACAGTGTACTATCAGATGCTTGGATATTTCTAGTAAGTATTCCTTGCATGGAGAAGGATCTATTATAGGAGATTGGAGGACTTGTGGCCTATATATTGAGGCCTAGGTAGTCCATGATTTTCATCTTCTGATTGAAGATCATCAGAGTACAGAGAGAGCAGGATAGCTATTGAGCTGATTCTTTTTATATTGTGAAGAGGATTTCCACTTGATTGATAATACAGTGTTGGGGTTTTATGCTGGTGCTTTCCCCAGTGATATATTCTGTGTTATGTGTGATTGATTTCTCTTGATCAGTTATGCATGTTTGTACTTGATGTTGCTCATGAATTTGATTATGCTCCCGCTTAATGTTTTGTAAAAGTAGAACAAGTATTATGCTTTAGGAGATTGCATATATCAGTTTGTTCTACAGGTGAAATTTCTACATTTAGAGTATTTCTTCACTTAAAAGAACCCAATTTTGGTTGAGATATGGCCATTCTCCCAAGGTGTCTCCAGGTTCACAACAAAATGGAAAAAGAGGGGTAGAAAGGTGATTTTTGGCCTCTTTTTTGCAAATTTCTAAAAAATTGAGCCTTAGAGCAGGAAGGTGGGAAAATTAGTTTTGAGAGGGGGTCATAAGCTTTCCAAAAATTCTGATTTTCCATCATTTGGAGCCCTGAGGAAGAAGCGCAGCGTGAGCTCACTGCGCTCCTAGACAAAAAATTGCCAAAAAATTGCAAGTCTGCATGAGTCTGCACCAAAACACAAAATTTTCTCCAAATCCCCCCAAAATTTTTCTAGAGATGCTTGATGAGGTATGTTATGCAATGATGGATGCATCAACAAGAAAATCTAACTTACCCTTCTCCTCTTGGCTGATTAGGGTTTCCTTGAGTTTTTCCTTCAACTGCTTGATTTTGACCTTGGCAACGTGATTCCTTGTGTAATAATGGATGGCCATTTTCTTTTGAAAATTTTTATTCCTATTGGCCTTGTCAAGGAGCTTTTCAAGGTGGCAATTGACTTTGTCAAGCCAAAATCCCTGTCCTCATTTATTTCCATGTGAATCCTATCTTCAAAGGTCAATTCTTCCATTGGTGGATTTTGTTCTCTTTCCCTCTGAAGTGCCTTCATAACACCCATTGTCCTTGGTCTCTTCCTTGCCACATTTCCTTCATGCTGCTCAGTGGCCTCATGGTCCTCCAATTCCTTTCCTTTCATCTCATGTTTCTTGGCTTTGAATTGCTCTTTCCCCATGACTAGTTGTTTTGCCTTAAGTTGACTGTTTTCTTGCTCAAGGAATGAAATGATGAATTTGGCCCTTTCCAAATTGTCCTTGAGTTCCATGATCTAAGAATCCTTATCTTTTATGACTTGTTGCATGGTTTGATGCTCATAATGTGCCTCCAAGTCAACTAGGTCAAATTCATGCTCAATGGGCTCCTCATCATGCAAAGAAGCCTCATGGTGTGATGGTGATCCTTGTTCTGTTGATGTAGTAGGCTTGGCCCCTTCCTCAATTTGAGGAGCAAACACAAGCCTTCTGCCTCTTTGATATGTCTTGGTCACCTCAGGCTTAGGTGCCTTGGAAATCTCATCATGTTTTCTTGATGACCCCACCTCCATGGGATGTATTGACATGGTTTGGTGTTGGCTTGGTGAAGTGGTTATATGCGTTTTCAAGGTTGCCTCAATGGAGGTGTCCCATGTCATGTTCTTCTCTGCCAACTGATGGAGTACTATAACCTTTATCAGGCTACGGTGAAGAGGTTGGGATAATGCACTTTTCCTTTCAATTGCACCCTTGCAGACATTCTGGTTAGGCTCCTATATAAGTAGCTGGACAAATTTAGATACTTGGCAGCTATAAAGTGCATGAGCAGTCTTATGTGGTATTGATATAGCCTAGAAAATCTACCCTCACATGTGAAGAATTTCATGACAACCTTCATCAATGGTGCATATATCTCCAAAAAGTATCTGAATGGTAAAACATGTGAGTGAGCTCCTTTTTATTGTGATTTCAGGTAGGGTTTATACTCTTCTAGGTCTAGGTTCATGCCTTTGAACCAATTTTCACCATGGTTTGGTATCCCTGTAGCTTGAGAGATGGAATCCACTGAAAATGTAAAATCAGTCCCTGCAATGGTGATCTTGTATTCCTTCAAGGTGAGGGAAAATATACCTGTGAGATGCTCATGGTAACCTACTTCCTGCACTCTTTGACAAAACCCTAAACGATTGACATCTTCAAAGCATTTCATGACAAATGGGGGGGAGGTGATTTCATTGCAATTAGAGGGCTCAAACCTGAGTATTTTTTCCCCCTTGTTGTAATTCCTCTTCTCTAATGGTGATGAGTCAGGCTCCATACTTTAAACCCTAGGTGAAAGGCAAGCAAAAAAGAGTGAAATTTGCTGTTGTGAGGGAATGAGGTGGTATGATGGACTTAGGAGTTTCCTAAATTTGTAAGGAAATTTAGAAGGGTAGGGGATGATGTCAATGAGTAGGGGAAAAAGGAATTTTGGGAAATGAGTGAGGGGAGGGGGTGGAAAAGGCCAAAACATAGGCCTATCTTAGAAAGAGATAGGGTAGATTAGGGTTTAGAGGAAAATGATAGAAAATGAGGGGATAAGGCTTTGTGATGGATGGAAATGGTGTATTAGCTACAGATAAAGGTGTAGGGACAAGGAATCTAAGGTTTAGGGTAGAAAATCATCATTTGATGATCAAAACCATGAAAATCATGTAAACCCTAGAAGAATAAGCATTTGATCATTTTCTTGACATATGAGACAAAGGAGGGCATGAAAATGATTAAACTTACTTGTTATAGAGCTTGGATGATGAAATGACTGAAGAGGAGATTTGAAAAATGAATTTTGGTGGTCAAACAACAATTTTTTACAACTATGCCCCGTGCGCAGGGTAGGCTTCCTGTGTGCAGTGTGCTGTCCAGGTGTGCAATGAAGGCTCTCTATGCGCAACGAGAGTCAATTTTTGCCAGTGAGGGCTATGGAATCACATTTTTTTTGCAAAAGAGAGGGGGGAGCTCGATTCTAGGATGGTAGACAAGTGCAAATGAGTGTGAATGAGCTCCTCCATGTGCTTTTATAATTTTCTTTTGGTGTCTAAGTGATTAATGAGGTAGGATGGCCCACCTCACCAATTCACTTTCTTTTTTAGTTTTGTAGCCTTAGGACCTCTTATTGTAACTTTAGAACCTTAGGAACATTATTACATCTAAAAACATAAATTACATTTGAAATCAAGTGTTATTGAACAAATTTACCTATTGCTACTCCTCATTTGCCGGATTTATACATGAAATGACTGATTTTGTGACCTTAACCCTAATGACCTAATGGTGACACTGACATGAATGGAGACGATGATGATGTGACTGAAGTGATATTAATGATTTTTTCATGATGGTATACTCAACTGAGTGATGAAAGTGACCGACATACGAAATTCTTGAGAGAGTGGAAAAAGCCTTAGACACACTAGCTAGTGACCACATTTTTATTTGAAGACACACTCAAATGAAAAAAAATTGACTTGACACCCTAACAAAACCTTGTAAGAGCATATTTGATCACTGGTGACACACTGAACTAACTGACACTAACACCGTCACAGACAAACTTACTTTTTTTGCGACTTGGGATCCCAACCAATTCATTAGCAAAACAATATTGTGCCCAACCCAAAGTCTCCCTTTCTCTGAAATTGTTTTGTCCACGCCCTATCGTAAACATAGGCTTGCCTCCTGAAAGTCTTATTATGAACTTCTCCTAAAACATTTCATCCTTGGGACACCTAGAAAGCACTGACACTCCTTGGCACATAATCTTATTTGTTAATTTCCAAGCATTTTGACCTAGTTCTCCCTTTTGTTCCCTTGACTCTCCCTAACACTCCTCACCATCCATAGAAACTATCTGCCATGTGTTAGCACACCTTTTCATTCCTTGGCATGCCCTGACACTCCTTAGCTATCATGCGCTCACAACTACCCTTACCTTTTTTTAGACTTGGCCGAAACCCAACCAAATCTTGCCCTGACTACAACAACTTAACCAAGTTATGCTTACTACAACTAGACTATGCCTTGTTCACCTAAGAACTACGTATAACACATCTTAGGCTACTCATGTCCAATCTCAGCTCATCCCACTTAACAAGTTACCAATACAAGGCTCACGTCCAACCATGGTCATAAAACAACTAAGAAACACAGTTTACATCTTGACATGCCATAACACATGGCGCGACTAATAATTCCTTAGCCCTATGTGGCATGTGTTAGAATCCCCTACATTTCTTGGCATGCTTTGCACTCCCTAGCACACCCTAGCACTCTCTGACATGCCTTGGCACTGCCTAGCATATAACCTTGTCACTCCCTCCTTAAAACACTTGGAACTCGTTGATACTCCCTATCATGCACTCTTATCTCTTCATTTCCATGCATTTTGAACTAGTTCTTCCTTGTGTTTCTATGGCACTCCCTAACATTCACTGGCACGCATTGACACACCCTGGCACATGGCACATCTTGGTATGTTGCCTTGGCACTCTAACATTCCTTAGCACTACCTAGCATATCTTGCCGCTCCCTCCTTACCACACTTAGAACTCACTAACACTCCATGTCACACACTTCTTGGCATTCCCTGGAACACCGTGGCACTCCCTACCTATCATGACCTCATAGATAGCCTTACTTTTTTTGCGACTTGGGAACCCAACCAAGTCATTGACAAAACAATGTTACACCCAACCCAAATTCTCCCTTTGTCTGAAACTAATTTGTACACACATTATCAAAAACATAGGTTTGCCTCCTTCAAGTACTATTATGAACCTATCCTAACACACTTTGTCCTTGGGACACCTAGAATTCGCTAACACTCCTTGGCACACTGCACTCTTATTTGTTCATTTCCAAGCATTTTGACCTAGTTCTCCCTTGCGATGCCTTGGCACTGGCTAGTATAACTTTTCACTCCCTCCTTAGCACACCTGGAACTCACTGACAATTAATTTCCATGCATTTGAAATGAGTTCTCCCTTGTGTTTCCCTGACACTTGGCCCTCACACTCCCTAGCATGCATGGATAAAATATTTGCAAAATTTGCCCATATCCTACTATCTAGGGTTTGGTTTTTGACTAACTAAAAATGTTATAAATGAAGATATAATCATGATATATGATATAAAAATCCTCAAACTTCATTATCCAAATATATTTGAGGTCAACCATGCCAAGTTGGAGGTCCACCAAGTCGAATTTCAAAAAGTTCTAGAACCCTGTCAGCAATTCTGGCCTAGCGAAATTGTGAAACATGGGTCTCAAAGTGCCACCTGTAACTCCAAGACAGTAACTATTGTGTAAGAAATGAGAGAGGATTTTGTTTTTGGGTATGTTATGAACAAAAACCTCCTCCCATTTTCAAAAATACTTTCCCATTTGTTCAGAATCCAAGATTGAAGTTGGTGACACAAAAACACAACAAATCGTGGCAGAAGCGCAACAAATAGTTGACTTGAAATTTTGATGACTTGAATGAGGTTTTGAGTGTTGTTGAAGACCTGTGAAGAAACTTGGAGATTTACACTACACCCTGGAGCCTTTAAACCATGCAAAAACATCATTTTAGCCTCTTCAAACTTGATTCCAAAACTGACCGTCCAGAAGCATAGTGAAAAGAGCAGCAAGGAAGACAAACTCATATCTCTTTAACCATAACACCTGTGAAAAAAATGAAGGAGGTTATTGTGATTGGTTCCATGGTTAACGAAAACCAACTTTTTTATTTTCATAAATTAATCTCCATTTTGTCATAAATATCTTTTGAAAATGATGATAAAAACAGAGTCAAAAGCGCAACAACTCTCCTGTAGCAATTGTATTTTGGGAATATCTCCCAAACGGTAAATCCAAATGGGCTGAAATTTTTACAGAAAGTTAATATCATCATAATGAACCTCCAAAAAACATTTCAGCCCAATTAGAGTCACAAATATCGATAAAATCCCAAAATGGTTGTAGATGACGATGGCTCATTTCTCGAAAACTGTGCATCATTTTGAGCTGAAATTGAGTGGGTGTTTTCATTTCATCCCCATGCATCTCCTGTAACAATTTCATGGAAAACGAGTGAGGTTTAAGAGATATGATGAGAACATGGTGACTAGGTAAAAGCGCAGCGCAAAAGAGCAACAACTTAGGGGAAGGGAATGAGAGGGAAGGGAGGTAGGAAAAATTATGGGAAAAATATGGGGGATAGGTATGGGTGTTAGGAAAATACTAGAAGTGGAATTTCTCAAAAATAGTGAGAAAAAGGGGGGAAAAAGGTCAAAACATAGACCTAGGGTAAAAGCGCAACAAATTTCTAGGGTTTTTGGTAAAATAAGGAAATGAAAATATTTTGATGAGGGGAATGATGGAGAATGGTAAGTGAAGGATGATGAAGGAGGTATAAGCTTAAAACGAAGGCCTTTGACTCCTGAATGAAGTTATGAACCATGGAAAAGGGAAAGCACAACAAAAACCCTAGTAGCATATTTTGACTCAATCTCTGAGGAAAGAAGGTGCAAGTATGATTGGTAGGGTTTGACTAACCATGATTAATTAAAAGACTCATGAAATATGGAGATGACCTACCATGATGAAATGATCTTGATTTTTGGAGTGGGAGTAGCAATGAAACCTATATAGTGACTCATACTCTTTGCTTTATAACTTGGCAAATTTTGCTAGTATAGACCAAAATTTGACTTTTGACCTTGATTGACTTGAAATATTAACAAATCATGATTACTATGGAACATATGACCCTAACAGAGACCATATCGGATGTTTATCAATATCAGCAGGTTTTATGCACAACCGTCATGCTTCTATACATCGAGTACCCATATGGAAGAGTCCATATTTCATCTAGTATTTAACCAAGACATACCATGCACATGATTCCAAATATATTTTTGCATCTAACTCTTCCTACCATATCTTTGAATACATGAATTCTAATTTCTAAAGAAGAGCTCTTATCTAAAGATGTGCATAACTCTTTTCTTCATTTTGTCATCTAGTCAGCTTCTTTCACGAACTACCTCTTTTTTTGAAGAAGATGTCTATGATGAGAATCCTTTCTCAAGATGATAAAATACTTCAATTATGCCTTCATGCTGCAACTAAACTAATAAAATTCTTTGATGCTTGCTTCCATAAGATGCCAGACTGCATCCACAAACTTCTAGTGGAATGTACTCTTTCCAAGATTCTTCTATCTATTGAAGAACTGTCTCATTAAGGATCCTTGTGATCCTTTCTTGCTAGAAGACTATTTCTATAACATGCCATCCCTGCAAAAGGACATCTCTGAGGTAAAAAATATTTTTCAATGTATCATTAGTGAGCAATTCGACTTGTTGCAAACAAGGCAACGTACTTGTCACTGCTACAATATTCTTTTACGCCCAATGTTAATGGTAGATATTTCTTAGTTGGAATTATGAGTTTTCAACATGGGGGACAGAATGATGTTGTAGACATAATAGAGAGTTTTTGGAATTTCACCCAAAAGCATGTCAATGATATTTCTTGTGGTAGCAATGGTGATTGGTTGGAGATGGATAAACAAGGTACACCTTTTATTATATTTAATCAAAACCAAGACCACGTGGAAAGATGAATCACATCTTATATTTGGAGGAAGTCTAGCATGTTGTGTGTAGATTATGTATATTGGCCATTGATGTTTTTGAGCTTGATCTTAGCTAGAGTTGGTACTTGGGAGGAGTGTTGTAATAATATGCGACATTATAAAAGCTTGTACTTATTGCCTGCATGATATGGAGCATGTAAATAGTATGTTTACATAATATCTATGTATTATGTAAAGGGCGTATCATTGTATGACTCTTGTAAGAATGCATACCCATTATCCATGTGTCCTTGATGATCAGGATAACTTGTTTAGCACAACCTCTGATAGAGTATGGGCCATGTGTCAGTTGAATTCTCTATGAGTGGATTATGTTGGTTGTAAACTCTATGGGGAGTGATAGGTCTAAAAACCTGAAGTTTCCTATACATTTAGGTGGATTTCATTGAGAATATGAATGAACCATGTACTCGAAGGAGATATTAGTGGGTTAGTGGTTGCAATAGTTAGGCACCCATGTATTTTGGTGGATTGTCACTCCCTTATGTGGATGCTAACAATTTGGTAATCTCTACATGATCGAGGAATGAGATGAAAATGTCGAGTTAGATCATATATATACTTTATTGATCAAGAGTGTCTATGATGCATTTAGCCAATGGAAGATGACAATGAAGACTTACCTAACAAAGATAAAGACATGTGCAATGTAGAAATTCTGCAAATTCTCTACAAATCTACCTCTAAGACCATGTAGAAAATCTGATTGTAGATTAACCCGATAATGAAATATAAGTAAAGCAAAATACTATAACCTACTTCTACTATCAATTTGCAGAAGTTTAAAGATCGAGCTAAATCAGAGCTGAACACATATAACCAGAAGAAGAAGAACCAATGCATAATACACATGAAAATACTTAGGGGAAAGCCTCAGCTAAAAACCCCACTATTTGTATTATCACACAAGGTGGAAATACATCAGAATTGTACAAAGCCTTAGCTCTCACAGCTAGCCAGCTCTTAGTACAATCCTCCTGGATGCTCACAGGCAAACAAATCTTCTCAAAAGCCTTCCTCTCTACACTCCAAGCTCCTATTTCCTTGCACTGTTCCTAGTGGATGATTCTCACCTCACCAAGTGGAACATTGCTCTTACACACTGTAAAACTATGCAATCCTCAAGGAAAGTGGAACACTGCTCTTACACACTGTAAAACTATGCAATCCTCAAGGAACCTTTTCCTTCTGCATGCATAAGTTTCCTTTATAAGAGAAAACATGCAACTGAAAGTACACTTTCCTTGTCTTTAATCTCAACTAGGCCTTTCTCAGAATAAACATGCATGAGTTTCTGATGAGGGAATATTCAGTTATCTGGAGTACACTGGTTGAGTGCATGCATGCATCAACTGACTGATAGCTCACAATTAGTTCCTCAAACAATTTGGAACTAATTTAACTGGACTTAACTCAGTAAACTGAGTTAACTAATTACAACTCAAATATAACTCAATCTTATCTCCTTAATTAAGGGATAATCTCCTTAATTTAAGGGATAACTCTTGCATGACTTCAGAAAGACTTCTAACTTGAATTTCTCCACCTAATTAATCCATAATGAATTATTTCCAAATAGCTAGTGAGACTAAATTCAAATTTTAATTCACAATTTTAATTCAAGGACAAATTAAAATTGGAATATTCTTGTTGCCACATTTCAACACTCCCTCTCAACAAGAAAGGGATTATCTGCCACCCCAATCCTGTCTCTATGGAACTCGAATTTACACTTTGACAATGCCTTTGTCAAAATGTCAACATCTTGCTCCTCGGTCGAAATATACTGCAACAACATGATCCTCCTCGCCACACAGTCTCTGAGGTGATGATACCGGATGTCGATGTGCTTGGAACTATCATGAAATACTAGATTCTTAGAGAGTTTGATACAAATCTGATTATCACAATAGATCACAGTTGGAGCCATCCTCTGATCAAACAAACCAACTAGGATTTTCCGCATCCAGATGGCCTCACATGATGCCTGACTTGCAGCCATGTATTCAGCCTCTGCCGAGCTGAGTGCAACCAACCTCTTTTTCCTGCTGTACCAAGAAACTGCCGCTGACCCAAGGCTGAAAATCCCTCCCGATGTTCTCTTTTGATCTGATGGACTCCCTGGCCAATCTGCATCAGTGAAGCCCTATAGCTTCACTCCCTTTGTTCGTCTGTACCATAATCCATACTGAGATGTGCCTTCGAGGTATCTCAATACATGCTTTGTCGCCTTCCAAAATATCTTGGTAGGCTAAACCATCTCTTGACTTAGTTGGTTCACCACATCGCACAAATCTGGTCGTGTGTTCACTAAGTACATCAGTGAACCCACAAGCTGCCTGTACGCAGTAGCCTCTACTACTTCTCTTGAAGTAGCCTCCTCCTTCCTCCAGTTACCTGCTAGAAGAGTCTGCATGGGCTTGCACTTCTCCATGTGGAATCTCCTGAGTATCTTGTTGGAATACTTGCCCTGAGACACAAACAACTCCCCATCCTTCTGCCACACTTCCATGCCAAGGAGGTAATGCATGAGACCCATGTCTTTCATCTCGAATTCTCTTGCAAGGTCCTCCTTGCAAGACACGATCCACTGATCATCACCAGTCAATATGAGATCATCAACATAAAGAATGATGATCAACAACTTACCTTCCACCACGATGCTGTACAGGTTCACATCTGCTTCACTCTTGTGAAGCCCAACTTGGTGAAGTAGTTGTCTATCATGGTGTACCAAGCACGAGGTACTTGCTTCAGCCCTTACAACGCTCTCTTGAGTCGGCACACATGCGACTCGTGATCGAAGGTATCAAAACCTTTCAGATGCTCTATGTACACCTCTTCCTCAATTTCGCCATTGAGGAATGCAGTCTTCACATCCATCTGATGGATCTTCCAACCCATCTGTGCTAATAGTGCCAACATAGATATGATAGATGAGAACCTTGAACAGGTGCAAAAGTCTCATCATAGGCAATCCCCTTAACCTGTGAAAAGCCACGGGCAACAAATCTTGCCTTATGCTTCTCCACACTACCATCATCATCTTGCTTTACCTTGTAAAGCTAACGGGAACTCACAACTGACTTGTTCTCTGGTCTCGGAACCACTTCCCAAACATTGTTATGAACTATGGAGTCATACTCCTCCACCATAGCATCAACCAAAATCGGCTGCTGCACTGCTTCCTCAAAGGAAGATGGCTCAGTCTCAACACATTCCCCAGCAAGGGCCATGTATCTAGTGTACCTCTTAGGTGACCTCCTCTGTCTACGCTGAGCAAATGGTGCTCCCACATTCTCTCTTGCAACCAGCAACAATCTGTCAGCTTCTCTTATGTGCTTTCGTCCATCTCTGGAAGACTCTGCTTGAGTGGATGTCTCCACTCCTGGAACCTCTACATGTGGCTGCTCTGCATCAGTTTGAGGCTCCTCCTCCTTAGGAACCAACAGTTCCTTCACAACTTGTAGTTGGAGCTCCCTCTCAAGGGAAACTCGCATGGCCTTCTGCTCATCAAACTTGAGATCTATGCGAACCGCTGTCCTTCGAATGGTAGGCAAGTACACCCGATAGTTGTGAGGTGTATCAGTGTACCCCACCAGTATCCCCAACTTTGCTATCAGCTCAAGATTCTTCCGTGCATCCTTTGTCACATGGAAATATACCATTGAGCCAAAGATCCTAAAGTGACCCATATCTGGTCTCTTACCAGAGAAAGATTCCTCTGGTGTCTTCATCCCAAGTATGCGATGCAGGCTTCTATCCTGCAAATAGATCGTTGTGTTGCATGCCTCAGCCCACAAGTGAAGTGGTAGGCCTTGGTCATGCAGTATCACCTAAGCTACCCCTACAATAGTTTTGTTCTTCCTCTCAGCCACCCATTCTACTGTGGGTTATGAGGTGCTGTCAACTCTCATTTAATTCCTTCCATTGCACAGAAGTCCTTAAACTTTTGAGAGACATATTATCCACCGTTGTCACTTCTCAAGGCCTTGATATTCTTCCCTGACTCTTTCTCGACCAAAGCTTTGAACTCACAAAACTTTGAGAAGATTTGGTCCTTCTTCTGCACGAAATAAATCCAGCATTTACGAGAAAAATCATCAATGAAAATCACATAATACCTTTGCTTTTCTATGGATGCTGTTGAGAATGGTCCACACACATTAGTATGAACTCGCGCTAAGATAGCCTTTGCTCGACTGTCTCGATAATGAAAGGAAGACTTGGTGTAGTTTCCCAAGGTACAACCTTTACATGTGTCAACTTGCTCAAGTTTCCCTTTGGGAAGTCCTGTAGATATCTGCTGCATTATCTTCAAAGCCCCATGATGCAAATGGCCCAACCGCCTGTGCCATAACTCGCCAATGTCTTGGCTTTACACCAATTTTGCTTTCGTACTCAATGCTGCACAATCATCTACTTCTAGTTTATAGATATTCTTCACTCGAATCCCTATCCTCTTGGTCGTCCTATTTCCTTGCGCTGTTCCTAGTGGATGATTCTCACCTCACCTAGTGGAACACTTCTCTTACACACTGTAAAATTGTGCAATCCTCAAGGAACCTTTTCCTTCTGCGTGCATAAGTTTCCTTTATAAGAGAAAACATGCAATTGATGGTACACTTTCCTTGTCTTTAATCTCAACTGGGTCTTTCTCAGAATTGACGTGCATGAGTTTCTGATGAGGGAATCTTCAGTTATCTGGAGTACACTGGTTGCGTGCATGCATGCATCAACTGATTGATAACTCACAATTAGTTTCTCAAACAATTTGGAACTAATTTAACTGGACTTAACTCAGTAAACTGAGTTAACTAATTACAACTCAAATATAACTCAATCTTATCTCCTTAATTAAGGGATAATCTCCTTAATTTAAGGATAACTCTTGCATGACTTCAGAAAGACTTCTAACTTGAATTTCTCCAACTAATTAATCCATAATGAATTAATTCATTATTTCCAGGTAGCTGGTGAGACTAAATTCGAATTTAATTCACAATTTTAATTCAAGGACAAATTAAAATTCAAATATTCTTGTTGCCACATTTCAACATGCAACTCACTAAGGGTGAAAGTTGGGATTATTAACTCCTACCTCTTATATAGAATATTATGTGATGCTTATGATCGTACATGAAAGGGTTGTGGTTTGTTAATGTATTGATCATTGTGATGTATAGTTGGTCTCAACATGTGTATTCTTCTTATGTGTTTTTAGGAGGTTGTTGGATCATGGCTTGATGAAAGTTTTTGGTCAACAATTTTTTTTTAGTTAGTGCATAATTGAAATTTCCTCAACAAGTTTTTAATCTATGAAGATAACACGTCTATCTCAAAACAAACTCTTATTTATTTATATATGTACTATTAAATTGTTAAATAAACTGAACACACATAATTTTGGTGTATAAAATATGTTCACTCTTTTATTATTTAGATTAAAATTTCAAAATTTTATTTTTAAATATAGAAAAAAGTAAAAAGAGACAAACTAATCTTACATGAATTACATTCTATCACATGTATCCATAGGTTATTCATCCATAATACCTATACAAACCCATGAAAATAGAACTTTATGGTTAGGTATATCATGATCTAGACAATTTTCCTCGTTAATGCTCAAACAAGCCATGTTGGGAGAAATAAGTGGGAAACAATTAGGATAGGCCCACAATTCATATGGATCCATATGTTTATCGAGTGGGTTCACTTTAACATATTGATGTCACTTTTAGAGATGGTGTACCAACTACCCTCTATAGAATAGAGATTAAAAATTTAACCACCCATAGGTTTTTTATTGTTTTATCTAGATGGGAAAAGAGACTTACTTTTTTTGTGGCTTGAGAACCCAACCAAGCCATTGGCAAAACAGTATTATGCCCAACCCAAAGTCTCCCTTTGTTTGAAACTACTTTCTCTAGCCCCTTATCACAACCATAGGCTCGCCTCCTGCAAGTCCTATTATGAACTTCTTCTAAAACACTTCGTTCTTGGGAAACCTAGAATTCGCTGACACTCCTTCACACACACTCTTATTCGTTCATTTCCATGCATTTTGATCTAGTTCTCCCTTGTGATGCCTTGGCACTCTCTAACACTCCTCAATATGCATTGACAATGTTCGACATGTGTTAGCATGCCTTTTCATTTCATGGAATGCCTTGACACTCCTTAGCTATCATGCCCTCATAACTACCCTTACTTTTTTTGGGACTTGGGAACCCAACCAAGTCCTTCCTCGACTACAACAACTTGACCAAGTTACTGTTACTACAACTAAACTATGCCTTGTTCACCTAAGTGTTGGGAATCACGATTGTTGTTAGATCAAAACCTGCAGGCGTTAGTCAACAATCACATCGCCAGAGATAAGGATCCATAAGAGATGGTTAGTCCATGTCACGAAACACATGGGGATCATTGGTTTATCCAATGTGCAACAATATCCCCCCCAACACGATTCATGTGTGTATCGAACTCGTGACCTGTGCTCTAATACCACTTGTTGGGAATCATGATTGTTGTTAGACCAAAACCCACAGGCGTTAGTCAACGATCGCATCGCTAGATATAAGTATCCACAAGAGGCGGTTAGTCCATGTCACGAAACACATGGGGAGCATTGGTTTATCCAATGTTCAACACTAAGAATTGCCTATAACTCGTCTTAGGCCACTCATGTCCAATCTCAACTCATCCCACTTAACAAGTTATCGAGTTAAGGCTCACGTCTAACCATGGCCATAGAACAACCAAGCAACATAGTTTACATCTTGACATGCCATAACACCTAGCATGTCTAACAATCCCTTGGTTGTGGCATGCGTTAGCATATGTTGCATTTCTTTGCATGCTTTGACACTCCCTAGCACACCCTAGCAATCCCTGACACACCCTCGCACTCTACCATGTCTTAACACTGCCTAGCATATAACCTTGTCACTCCCTCCTTAGCACATGTGGAACTCGTTGACACTCCATATCACACACTCTTATTCATTCATTTCCATGCATTTTCAACTAGTTCTCCCTTATGTTTCTATGGCACTCCTTAGCACTCCCTAACATGCATTGGCACATCTTGGCATGTTTCCATGTCACTCTAGGATTCCTTGGTACTACCTAGCATACCTTTTCACTCCCTCTTTACCACACCTGGAACTTGATGACACTCTCTATCACACACTCTTATTCGTTCATTTCCATTCATTTTCACCTAGTTCTCCCTTGTGTTTCTCTGACACTCCCTAACACTCTCTGGAACACGTTGGCACACCCTAGCACATCTTGGCATGCCTTAGTAGTTGACATGTCTTAGCATGCCTAACATGCTTTTGAACTATCTAGCATGTGTTAGCACTTCCTGGGATTCCCTAGCACACCTTCGCACTCCCTAGCTATCATGCCCTTATAAATAGCCTTACCTTTTTTCATGACTTGAAAATCCAACCAAATCATTGACAAAACAATGTTGTGCCCAACCCAAAGCCTCCCTTTGTTCGAAACTACTCTGTCTAGCTCCTTGTTGCAACCACATAATAGCTTCTTGTCATTCCTATTTTGAACTTCTCTTAGGACACTCAATCCTTGACACACTTGGAACTCATTGACACTCCCTATAACACACTCTTATTCATTCATTTCTATGAATTTTGACATAGTGCTCCCTTGTGTTGTGCTAACACTCCCTAACATGCACTTGATAGTCTCTGGCACACCTTCTCACTCCTTGACATGCCCTATCCACTCCATAGCATGCCCTATAACTCCCTGACACATATTGGCTCTTGGCACTTGGTGGAACCTGACAATTCTTGGCATGCATTGGGATTCCCTGGAATGCCTTGGCATGGTTTAAGATTAAATTTATTTGAGATCAATTATTCACAATTAAGAGAGAAGTAATAGAGGATGATTTGGCACTTAATACACACTAACACTTGGCCCTTGGCATGTATTAACACTAGTGTTGGTATTCCTAGCATGCCCCTCTTGAAAAGGTAAGGTCCTGACTTATTAACCCTCTTATGTGTTCATTTCTTTGCATTTTAACTTGGTGTTCCCTTTTGTTTCCCTGACACTCCTTGACACACGTTCACATACCCTAACACCTGACACATCTTGTCATGCCTTAGCACATGGCATGTCTTGGCATGCCTGGCATGCATTGGCATGCCTTGGAACTATCTAACACATGTTAGAAGACCCTGACACTTCTTGACATGCCCTAGCATGCCTTGGCACTGCCTAACATGCCTTGGCACTGCCTAACATGCCTTGTCACTCCCTCCTTGGCACGCCTGCCACTCACTGACACTCCTCAACACACCCTTGTATTCATTAATTTCCATTCATTTTGACTCGATGATTTATGTTTAATGGGGTGCATCTCTAGAAAGAGTTACTTTAAGAGAATACAAAAATGATCACACCATTACTGACATAAGTAATTGTGAGATTTTACTTGAATGAAATTAGGAAACTACACAAGAGATTTTAAGAATGACATTTTTAGGCTTTGTTTTATGGTGTGGGAATGGTAAGAAGTGAGTGGTTAATATTGTGATTTTCTTTCTCATTAAAGTGCCTATCCTTATGAGAGACTCGTCTTGAGAAAATGACACCCTTGTCATGCTTACCCTCCAACTCCTAATCTTCTCAAAATAAAGGCCAACTTACATAGTGAGGGAAGGCATGTTAGTCTATGGTGTGCTGAGTGACTGGGTGAGAGTGTTAATGTACTATGAGAGGGACCGAACCATTTACTTTGTGTCCTCTATGGATGATATGTTTTAGGAGTGTGTCATGGGACCACAGGGCCACTAGAAAGATTGTGTAAGATGTTGGAAATAATACTGAGAGGGGGGCGGGGGGGTGAATCAGTATTATCAGATCAATAATTTATTTTCAAAACTAATATGTATACGCTACTTTAGCTCAGTGAACTAGCGTGTATACGCAACTGTACTTAATGCAACCAGCGTATATGTAGAGATCTTTTGATTTACCCAAATTATCATGTATTGAACTTTAATCAGTATATCAGGAATTCATTAGACAGTGCAGTAAAAACAGATTAAAGCATCACACATAAGAAACACACATGAACACCAAGATATAAGGTGGAAACCCAATGTGGGTGAAAACCACCTGCTGCTGTCGTCTCTGTCTTCTTTTAATAATAAGAAAATTCTGTTTACAATTTTTGTACTGGTGCAGTCTTATACCAGTACGCAGGCTTCTACCTGTAGAAGGCTACAACCTTCTCTCATTCTTCAACTTCTATTGGAAGGGAGATACAACCCCCTAGCTCTTGTACTAGCCGTTATGTTTGCTTAATACATAGGCGCTGACCTACAGAAGGCTACGACCTTCTCTTTTTCTTCCAAGGACCACGTTTCATAAATTTTAAGACTGGATCCATCAACAACATCATATCAAATATATCTGCATCAACCAATCACCTTTTGAACCAACCACAACTGAATCAATCAATCACTTTGACAAACCATCAATCTGATCATTCAGAATAATGTCACCATAATACAATAACCAGAATCTAGAACATAATCCAGAACTCTGCAACAGCAAACAACAGCAACTAAAACATATTTTATAAGGTATACGCTACTTTTGTGTGCTGAACCTGAGTGTATACGAGCTTTCCTCAAATCCAACCAGCGTGTACATCTCCAAATATTAATTCATAATTCTGCAGCTATACCAGACTTCAGTTATACCCAAATCATATCATTTACAGAATAATATATGCGTCAGTATTCAAATCTAGAATATTCATGAGAAAAAACACATAATGATTGTTCATTTTACGCCTTAAGATCCCAATCCATCATTAGATCTTATCCTCCATCAACTTCTAAGGTTCCTCCTTGGTTCAGATCCAACAGTGCACCATATCCCAATAACCTGCATACTAGATCTCACACTTCATTAGATATTCAATGCTTGTGTACCTTGGCCTAATGATCTTCTCCTCCTTTTATAGTTTTAGGTCTTTCTTAATACCATGGACCAAAATCACTTAGGACCAATACCTTGGATCAAATACCTAGGGTCAATACCTCAGACCAAATACCATGGACCAATACCACGGATCAAAATACCATGGACCAAATACTTCGGACCAAAACTTAGTTTTCCAAGGTATACGCACTTTTCTTTCTGTGAAAGTGCGTGTGTACGTTATACGCTCCTTTTGTTCTATTAACCTGCGTGTATACGCGGCTTGGTCAATGGCGAACCTGCGTATACCTCTCTTTCTTCATTATGTGAACACTAATTTGTAATTCTTTGCTGTTTGCCTGTTATACTCTGATTCCTTGAAGCTGCACTACATTGCATTCTGTGTCATCTGATATCTCTTCTGTAGATTCATCTAGTTACCATATATAAGTGATTTGTTTTGCTATAAGTGGGTTGCCATCATGTACAACACATACATCATAATGCCAACAATCCCCCCCTTTGGACTTGATGGCAACAACAACCACACCAAGTCACTCTACCCCTTTGAAATCAAGGGCAAAGGGTCATGCTCCCGCTGAGTGCATGCTGAATTCTCTGATATGATGAAGTGTGCTGATTGAGCTCCCATGATCGAGTCCATGCTCCCCCTGAGCATAAGCAAGGTCTACAAAAAGGTGTTCCAAAAGAAGAACATGACTCTATACATAAATCACAAATGAAATTCCTATCACTAAAGACTCATACATACATCCATCTCCCAACCAAGTGGGGATATATCAAAAAAACAAGAAACATTACATCATCCATCCCATGCATAGTGGGGTTACAAATTAGGTATTTTCATGACCTTTACAAACAAAGACCAATTTATTTATTTATTTTAAACAAGACCATGATAGTCATCAGTAACTATCATATGGTTTGCACCATCAGCAACATCTTTCAATCAACATCCAGACCAGTATATGTCCATCATTAGTTCCCAAACTATCATCAACCATGTTCTCCCCCTGAACCTGTTCCACCTGTTCACTGTCAGGTTTGATCATTGCATATGTCAGTAAGAGATATCAAAGCATCATCATCAATCAGATATTCATCAAGTTATCAACAACTTTATGAGGACTAATATATTTCCACATGTTATCAGCAGAGTGAAACCATCATCAAACAGAGCAGATAATTGACAGAACCATAGCAAACCCCTTTTTTCTGAGTCTGGCCCACTGCTTTCCTTCAAATCAACAGATACACGAATGTGCCCACATAAACCTGCATATGTACACGACTATGCTTTATGAAACTCACGTATAACCACCTTTCTTTGAAGAAAATAGGATTTAATAGCAGGATGATGCAGCAACTACTCCTAGCTTTTGTCTGAGATATTCAAATGTCTCTCTGGGCAGTGGTTTAGTGAATATATCAACAACCTATTCTTTGGAGGGAACATTCTCTAGTTTGACCATTTGTTCAAGCACTTGTTCACGTACAAAATGATATTTGATGGGTATGTGCTTGGTCTTGGAGTGCATGATTGGATTCTTTGAAATACTAATGGCACTTGTATTATCACATAGAATGGAGATAGGTGGAGTACATGTGATCTGAATGTCTTGCAAGGTTTGCATCATCCAAAGTTGTGTGCAGCAAGATGTAACAACCGCGTATTCTGCTTCAGTTGTAGATAATTTAGTTGAACTTTGTTTCTTGCTGAACCAAGACACTAACCTGGAACCCATATAGAATGCACCACCACTAGTGCTTTTTATGTCAGCAACACTTCCTGCCCAATCTACATCTGTATATGCATGAAGTGTAAGATCGATATCTCTAGGATACCATAAACAAAAGTTCTGTGTTCCTTGAAGATATTTGAAAATCCTTTTGACTGCTTGAAGGTGTGTTTCCTTAGGATTTGCTTGGAATCTTCCAACTATTCCCACTGCATGCATGATGTTCGATCGGGTACTTGTTAGATAAAGTAGACTGCCAATCATGGATCTGTAAGTTGGTTGATGTACTGCTGCTGATTCATCATTTGAGCTAAGACTACATCCTGTTACCATTGGGGTACATACTGGTTTAGAATCTTCCATGCCGTACTTTTTCAGGATCTGTTTGAGATATTTGGTTTGTGAGAGAAAAATACCATCTTTATTTTGTTGAACTTGTAGACCAAGAAAATAGGTAAGCTCACCAAGCAAGGACATTTCAAATTCTTGTTGCATTACTGAGGCAAAATTCTAACTCATGGATTCTTCATTGCTACCAAAAATGATATCATCAACATACACAAAAATTATTAGCAATTTATCAGTGTCCATCTTTGTATATAGATTTCTATCTGCTGACCCCTTTGAAAAACCCTGTTGGTGGAGATATTTGTCAAGACGGTAATACCAGGCCCTTGGAGCCTGTTTAGATCATAGAGAGCCTTTCTGAGTTTGCATACAAGTTTTGCATCATTTCCAAGAATGAATCCTTCTGGTTGTTCAATATAGACTTCTTCTTCTAAGTCTCCATTAAGAAAGGAAGATTTTACATCCATTTGGTATACTTTGAATTTTTGAAAACTAGAAAGAGCAAGAAACATTCTTATGGCTTCAAGTCTAGCAACAAGTGCAAAAGTTTCTTCAAAATCTATACCTTCTTGTTGAGCATATCCTTTGCAAACAAGTTTGGCCTTGTTTCTAATAACTTCTCCATTTTCGTTCAGCTTGTTTTTGAATATCCATTTGGTTCCTATGATATTCTTATCATGAGGTCTAGGAACTAATTCCCAAGTATTATTCTTTTCAATTTTCTCAAGTTCTTCATTCATGGCCTTGACCCAACATTCATCTTTGCATGCTTCATTTACATTTTGAGGTTTAGTGGAAGATAGTAATGCTAGATAGCTTGAGGCTTCGGCAATAGTTCTTCTTGTCTACACACCTGCCCCTTTTTCCCCTAAAATTTGAGTTTTTGGATGATTTTTCTGAACATACCTGGATGGAGTCTTTTCTTCTATCGTTATCTCTTCTTCTGGTGCTTCATTGGTTTCTTCTTCAGAATCAGTGTGATTTGATGTGGGAAAATGATCCTCATCTTCTTCATTGTCATAATCTTCAGTTTTTATCTGTTTTGGATTTTTGCATGCTTCATCAACTACAACATCAATACTTTCAATAATTTTCCCAAGTCTTTTATTATAACATTTATATCCTTTACTTCGGGAAGAGTAGCCAAGAAGAATACCTTCATTTGCTCTGGGTTCAAACTTACCAAGTTTTTCATCAGTCCTTTTGATGTAACATTTGCTTCCAAAAACTTTGAAGTATTTTATAGTAGGAGTCTTACCATACCAAAGTTCATGTGGAGTTTGAGTGCTGTTTACCCGAACATTTGCTTGGTTGAGAATAGTGATGGCGGCGAATGCAGCTTCACCCCAAAAGGTTGCAGGAGTTCCAGATTCATCTAGCATAGCACGAGCCATTTGTTGAACAGTTATGTTCATCCTTTCTACCACTCCATTTTGTTGAGGAGTCCTTGCGGTGGAGAATTGCCTTTTTATTCCATGTTGTTCACAAAAGTCAAAGAATTCATCCGAGGTAAATTCCCCTCCTCGATCAAATCTGAGGCATTTGATTTTGCAATCTGATTCATTTTCAACCAAAGCTTTGAAATTTTCAAATGCTTCATATTTATGCTTTAGAAGACCTATCCAACACATTCTGGAAAAATCATCAATGAACAATATAAAGTATTCTTCTCCACGAGGTGAATTTTTCCTTGATGGTCCACATAAATCAGTATGAACAAGTTCAAGAGGCTTACTAGCTGACCCTTCCTTTTCGATGAATTGAGATATGGTTTGCTTACCAAATTGACATGATTTGCATATAGTATTTTCAGGAATGTTGATATCTGGAAGATCATGAACAACCTGGAATCTGCATGCTTTTCTTATTTGAGAAAAGCTTAGATGTCCCAATCTTCTGTGCCATAGCCAGTTTTCATCATTTTTGCTTAGATAGCACTGTTGTTGTCCTCCCTTGAGTATGTATAGGTTTTTTGGAGTTCTTGTACCTTTAATCACGGTTTCTCTTGTATCAAGCTCATGAACAACACATCCATTTGATCGAAAAACTACTTCATTTCCTTGATCACACATTTGACTCACACTCAACAGGTTATGCTTTAAGCCATCAACATACATAACATTCCCATCTTTAACTTTTTCTTTCAAGAAAACAGAGCCTTTACCTTTTATGACAGCAGGAGTGTCGTTTCCAAATGAGACACTCTTTTCCTTTTCTAAGGCATTATATGCGTGTAGTTTTTCATTGTCACCTGTCATGTGTTTTGAGCATCCACTGTTGATGTACCATTGGTTTTCTTGTCCTTCTGCATACAAGGCTATACCACATTGTTCTGTTTGCGGTTCTTTCCTTCTCCATATTTTGGGATTTAATGGAGTTTGCTCCTTTTGAGATATTTGTCGAAATTTACTCCTGCATTCAGATTCTTCATGGCCAAAGTTGTCACAGATTGAGCATTCTATTTCATTTTCAAGAAGAGAAAAGTTATTATAGGAACTTTTCTTGATCCCTATCACGTTCCTTTGATTTCGTGCTTCTCTAGTCATGATGGTTTTGTAAGCAACACATTGAGTAGCTTTTTGTCCAAAATTATGACATGAGAAACATTGACCATTGAAGAAGTTCCTGCGATTATCGAATCTACTGACCTGGTGATTGTAGTTTCTATTGATATTCATATTTGAAGCAAATTGAGTACGATTTACCTAAGGTTGATTGTGGCTTCTGTTCATCCTTGAAGTAAATTGAGCCTGATTTACCTGGTGATCTGCTTTATGCGCTTGCTGACGATTGTCAAACTGTTCACTGCTCTTTGCTGCATCAAGGTAGCTTTTAGTGGAAGTTGACGGCCTCTATGTTTGAGATGCTTCTTCAGTATATCCAAGACCTGTCTTTATCAAAGGAGAACGCTGCACTTTGATAATTTCATTTAAGGTTTCTGATCCTTTAGCAAATCTAAGATTGAAAGCTTTTGTTTTCTCAAGATCCTTTCTTAGACCCACAATTTCACATTCTAGTTTTTCATTGTGTTTTTCTCTTTCAGCAAGTTCGTATGTCAAGGTATCTATAATCATATTCTTTTCTTCTAAACAGATTTTGAGTTTAGATATTTCATAAAGGTCATCTTCATCTAAAGCATCCAAAAAATCATCATCTTCATAAGCCATCAAAAGTCTATAGTCATTACTATTTTCATCCTCATCACTATTTGATAAACCATCGCTATCTTCATGGGTATAGTAGCTCTTTTTACTTAAACTTTGTTTTTTATTCCATTTTGCAGTTTCCTTCCCTTTATCATATTTATCTTTATGAGGACATTTGGCAGCATAATGACCGACTCTACCACAGGCAAAACATTTGAAAGGTAGTTTACCTCTGAATCTTCCGGAACCCCATTGAAGCTTCTTGACAAAGTTTACTTCCTCTTCTTCTTCTGAAAGATGCCCTGATTCATTGAGTTATTATTTTCCTTTTGCTGAAGCTTTAAATGCGACTTCTCTCATATCTGATGGACCTCCTTTTCTCATCTCAAAGGCAGTTAAGATTCTGTGAAGCTGTGTCATAGTAATAGTCTGTAGATCCTGCTTTTCTTCTATGGCAGATACTTTTGATTCAAACTTAGCAGACAAGGATCTTAAAACTTTTTCAACTAAGGTAACTTCCTTTATCTCTTCACCCAGATTCTTCATGCAATTAACAACCTCATCTATACGTAAGAAGTAACTAGCTATACTTTCATCATTGTGCAACTTGAGAGTTTCATATTGAATTCTGAGAGTTTGTAGTTTAGCATGTTTTACTTGAGAGTCTCCTTCGTAGCTTAGAATGATTTTGTCCCATATTTATTTGAAGGATTTGAGCTGCATAACTTTGACAAACTCTGATTGTGACAGACTTCCTAATAATATATTGACAACCTTGGCATTGGTTTCATATTGATTTTTACCTGCCGTATCTGTAGGAATTGCTGATGGAAATGTATATCCTCCTTCCACGATTTCCCAGACATTTGTTCCAAGTAATTGAAGATAGGTTGTGGTTCTTACCTTTCAATAAACAAAGTTGCTCCCATCAAAGATTGACGGTCTAATGGATCCCCCGCTTTCTTGATTACTCATGATGATGGATCTTCCTTCAAGCAATCAAGCTTCTTCTGAAGGACCTACTCTGATACCAATTGTTGGAAATAATATTGAGAGGGGGGTGAATCAGTATTATCAAATCAATAATTTAATTTTCAAAACTGATTTGTATACGCTACTTCAGCTCAGTGAACTAGCGTGTATACGCAACTGTACTTAATGCAACCAACGTATATGCAGAGATATTTTGATTTACCCAAATTATCATGTATTGAACTTTAATCAATATATCAGGAATTCATTAGACAGTGCAGTAAAAACAGATTAAAGCATCACACATAAGCAACACACATGAACACCAAGATATAAGGTGGAAACCCAATGTGGGTGAAAACCACCTGCTGCTGTCATCTCTGTCTTCTTTTAATAATAAGAAAATTCTGTTTACAATTTTTGTACTGGTGCAGTCTTATACCAGTACATAGGCTTCTACCTGTAGAAGGCTACAACCTTCTCTCGTTCTCCAACTTCTACTGGAAGGGAGATATAACCCCCTAGCTCTTGTACTAGCCGTTATGTTTGCTTGGTACGTAGGCACCGACCTATAGAAGGCTACGACCTTCTCTTTTTCTTCCAGGGACCATGTTTCATAAATTTTCAGACTGGATCCATCAACAACATCATATCAAATATATATGCATCAACCAATCACCTTTTTAACCAACCACAACTGAATCAATCAGTCACTTTGACAACCCATCAATCTGATCATTCAGAATACTATCACCAGAATATAGTAACTAGAACCCAGAACTCTGAAACAACAAAAAACAGCAACTAGAACATATTTTATAAGGTATACGCTACTTTCATGTGCCGAACCTACATGTATACGCGCTTTCCTCAAATCCAACCAGTGTATACATCTGCAAATATTAATTCATAATTCTGCAGCTATACCAAACTTCAGTTATACCCAGATCATATCATTTACAGAATAATATATGCGTCAGTATTCAGATCTAGAATATTCATGAGCAAAAACACATAATGATAGTTCATTTTACGCCTTAAGATCTCGATCCATCATTAGATCTTATCCTCCATCAACTGCTAAGGTTCCTCCTTGGTTCAGATCCAACAATGCACCATAACCCAATAACCTGCATACTAGATCTCACACTTCATCAAATATTCAATGCTTGTGTACCTTGGCCTAATGATCTTCTCCTCCTTTTATAGTTTTAGGCCTTTCTCAATACCATGGACCAAAACCACTTAGGACCAATACCTTGGATCAAATACCTAGGGTCAATACCTCAGACCAAATACCATGGACCAAATACTTCAGACCAAAACTTAGTTTTCCAAGGTATACGCGCTTTTCTTTCTGTGAAAGTGCATGTGTACATTATACGCTCCTTTTGTTCTGTTAACCTGCGTGTATACGTGGCTTGGTCAATGGTGAACTTGCGTATACCTCTCTTTCTTCATTCTGTGAAGACTGATATGTAATTCTTTGCTGTTTGCCTGCTATACTCTGATTCCTTGAAGCTGCCCTGCATTGAATTCTGTCACATCTGATATCTCTTCTGTAGATTCATCTAGTTACCATATACAAGTGAGTTGTTTTGCTACAAGTGGGTTACCATCAAGTAAAACACATACATCATAATGCCAACATAAGATATAGCCCAAAATAATCAATGCCTTGAGAGAAATCTATGGAGAGAGAACAAAATAAATTATATTGGTGAGTCCACCAAAAAATATTTACAAGAGTGATGCCATGGTGATCAATGCCACACATGGAGTCTTTTGAGCTAGGCCTTTCTTTTTCTAAAAATGTGTTTGGAGTGTCACCGAATTGGTGGAATTTTCAAATTCATGACATTGTAAATTATTTAGGAACTTTGTTGCTTTTGTTATAGAGGCTAAGGTTTGCAAGGAGAATATAGGGTTTGTAGGGTCTTAGGGTAAAAGAAGCATCAATTTCGAGCTCTTTGATATACCAGAGAGTTTCTGATAATAATATTTGGTCAAATATTCCATGGCACTAACTAAGGAGGACATATAGTACCCTCAGTTGTACTACTCAATTTCTTGGTATGCAATATTGATCTCCTCAGATGTTTTTCTTGATGTATTATAATAAGATGGTTGATAGGATTATGTTATGCGAGTTTCAAGTGTTCTTCAGGGTCTTCCACTATCCTTAAGGACATGCGGAAGACAACTCTATATACAAGTGTTGTTTGATGGAATACTACTTCAAGGCACACCAGCAAAGGTTAAAAGGGTGTCCAACCAAGTGATGCCAACAAGATGGATGATATGATTATGTTATGTTGGTTTCAAGTGCTCCTAGGGGGCTTCCAATTTTCTTGAGGATATGTGGAATACAACTTCATATACAAGTGTTTTTCGATATGATACTATGCAAAGGGGTACTAATAGAGGTTAGAAAGGTGTCCAACCAAGTCATGTCACTTGTATTTTCTATGTGTATTTTTCCCCAACCACCGATTTACCTATTAAAAAACAACACCATGATATTTAGAGACATCAAAACACATCCTTGGTCTTTTTTTTCTCTAAACTAAGAGTGCATGCTAGCAAAACAAAGTGCTATGATACCACTTGTGGTGTTCCTTGTTTGTTGAAATATAATAGTTAGAGCAAAATATACATAAATATAATTGCAAGAAGTAAGTAAACAAAACCAAAATTGGGAGATAAAAATAGTAAGCAAACCTTTATTAATATTCAAAATTGAGTGCAATGTTCAATTTCCTCCTAGAGGGGGAAACCCCAAACATAATTAGATTTCCAAATACAATAGCATTCAAATGGAAATTGCTTACATAGCTTCTACTAATATATACTTTCTAATTGACCAAAACCCTAACCACTTAGTGGAATTCTCTTAGTGAGGCCTCAACCACTAACTAGTGGACCTTCTTCAATGAGACCACTTACAATTATTGATTTGACACTCTATTACCTCATGGGAATTATTCAATAAATATTACCCTAATACATTAAGTGATAGTCTATTCTCCTAATTAGGGGAGTTAGCGTGGGACCCTAAACATGTTCTAATGAACAAGTCAAAATTTCCCAATGCATAAACAATATATATTATTTATCTATTCAACAACTATTGTACATATGCTTCATGTTATTTATTACTTTGGTTCATAATCAAAATACCAAGAAAACAATAGATAGCCAAACATAAGAACATCCACACACCACATTACACAATATAATAAGATTTTCACTGGAGAGCGCTCATAGGTAGGAAACTCTAGGTCTTATTATGAGTTTGTCAATCCAATGATTGGCAATTAATAAGAACAATTTCATTGATCTTTAAATTTTTGTGGATATTCTATTGGAATAGTTTGTCACACTAGTTCTTACAATGTTTTGAAATATTTTATTATGTAGTTTATTATCTTAGATCTTAGATTAAATATTACTAGTGTAGCACTCCAAATTATGGATATATTTGAAATCAAAATGGAAGAAATGAGAAAATAAACAAATCATCCACACAAATTAATAGAATATATTACTTGGGAAACCTAATACGAGAGAAAGCCTAGCTAGAAGGTGAGGCATATGCTCTAGTCTCTCTTTTTCAATTATGAAATATAAGTACAAAGAAAGGGGCACTCACTATGGAGTGGGCATGGACATTGGGGCATGAAAAGGTTACTACAAAAATCTTCTACCTCCTATGTTATGCTCGATATCCCATTCTTTGATGCCATGCTCAACTATGGAATAATAATAATGCCAAAAGAATGGAGTCCCTTCCTTTCCTAGTAACCTAGTACAACACAACCTATAGTCATTCAACATCAATGTTAGGGTTTTTGCATGCTTCAACCCTCAAATAGTGTCTATATTTTGGAACACCCCCACATGTGTGAGTAATGGGGGTTGACATGTCGTCCACGTAGTGCCATGGTGGTAAATAAGGTAGGTCAACTCATGAGAGGCGTAACTTTCACATACAAACTTCGTTTGGGGTAGTTTTCATGCAGTTGGAAAGATTCCAGTGTCTTGAGTAACATCAAAGGGATGGAGCTATGCAAGAAAAATGAGCTCCCAATTGAATCTACAAGACCCCAAATCACTAATGTGGAACTTGACTCTAAATTGGTCCCTATAAGCCAATTCCTCCATTTTTTCCACCAAGAAAGTATCAAGATATATAACAAAATATACCATGATCCATTTTGGATTATGAGTTCCATGGTAGATAGGAAGAGTTTTCAACGTTTGACACTATCCACAATGGAGTTAGAAGGATTTTAAGCAACAACCCTCTTCTTATCCTTCTCCATAAATTACATTAATAATATCTATATCAACCAATTTCTTAATGTTTAACAACTCTACCTTATATCTTATTTGTCCAATAATAAGTGCTATAAATGTTAATGATGTTGTTCCTCGTATAATTGGTGTTCCCAATCATTACTTGGATTATTCTTAAATTTTTTTAATCCACTAGCTATTAGATGTATGTCTTACACTAACATGCCAACTCAATTTCGTGCCTTACCCCTTCAATTAGACTCCAATAGTAAGCAAAGGATCATGTCTTGAGAGTCTTCACTGCCTAACACAATACTCAAGAATTTGTTGTTATTCACCGAAGAAGGAGGGTAGTTGTGTTTGTGTCCCCTCCTTTAACAAATATGTCCACTGACCATGTGACATGACCTATTATCACCACATTAAGAAAAGTTTGTCTAGGTGGTGAAAGGGCCAAGGGGCTCCTTACTCGTGTTGCAAGGGGAAACACCCTATAATTATAGTAGTTGCCATAAATACCCCCCTTTTATCTAAATCCTTTGCACTTGCATTATAATCTGCAAGAGTAGGTTCATACAAATCAATGTGCTATCATACCATGAGAAAGTTTATGAAGGCTCTTTATCATAAAATAATATTTCATTGCATTTCGTTCACAAAAAGAAAAACACTTTAACATGAACAAAAATCCAGGAAGAATGAAACTCTGTGGCCTAAGGAAGATGTTTTCCTAACAAGATTGCATTCCATCTAATATCGAAAGGGTAACTGGCAACACAAAGACTTTTCCCAAGCCCATGTAGATTTGGCCAAGGGAGAAAACTAGAACACATGTTTGAGGGTTTTAACTCATCTATAATGGCAACACCATGAGTTACAAACACTCAAGTATATTAATATTCTGTTTACAAGTATATCCCCGTCATTAACAATCATACAAAAAGGACTCTCTATGGCCTTACCATCAACTTTCATAGGGTTCACCAAAGGGAGACATAGGTTTTTTCTTTGGAAATAATAGTTTGCAACTAACCCATTTTCAATCTCACCACCAATATTTAGGTGATTGAATTATTAACATAAAAATGAGATCAATTGAATCAATTTATGAACTTGTTCAAGATAATATTATTAGGGTTAGCTAACATGTATGTAAGCTTAAACCACTACTATGGAAGCCAAACACTTAGATGCTAATTTAGGTACACACTAACATTTATTTGAAAAGAACAATAGCCAATGATTGGTTTGTAAAATATTTTAGAGGAAATCAAATGATATTGGTTTATTCAAGATTAAGTGAAAGTCTTGGTGTCAATTGATTCCTTCAAAATTCTAGTGAAAGTCATAACATTGGATATAGTTTAGCTATTATCAAAATTCCAATAAGATTTTCACCAAAATTTCAATGAGGTTTTGAGTCTCTTAATTAAATAAAAAATTAACCTTAAACCATACTAAGTAAATGAAAAATATGTCATATACTAAGTAAATGAAAAATATGTCATATACTAAGTAAATGAAAAGTATGTCATACTTCGAAGAGGATGAACTTTTTCAATTTGTATGAAATAATATTTATTTCGGATAAAAAGTTAATAAAATGCATCATCTTCTTCCATATTTTTTAATTAAAACTAATAAAATGCATCATCTTCTTCCATATTTTTTAATTAAAACTTAATTAAATTCAGTTATACATTATTGGATGAATTTTGTCTTTGTAGGTTTTAATAGCGATTCATTATTTAGGCAACATGGTTTCAGCTAACCCAGCTTAAAAGGCCACATGAAAACCCAAGTGACTGAGGGAAAAGATAATTTCCTTAGCCAAAAACTTAAACCCTCATACTTAATTCAGTCGTTCTAAAGTTCATCTCTAAACAAAATCTTTTCTTGGAAAAATGTCGACAAAGGTTCCTCCCAAATATTGGTGTCATCAAACGAAGACTTAACATCATCATCTTCAATGATCTCTTGATTGTCATCTTAAGCTTCCTTACAGTGCTCTCAGAGTACCCCACATGCCCTCCTTTTCCTTGCCCTCAGCCACGACTATCTTCTCCTTGTCTTGGCCACCTATTTCTTGTTGTTCTCCGGCTTCATCTATGATATCATCGTCGAGCTACCGGGCATCAGGAGTGCACAAGATCCTATCATAGGGAACGTAAAACCGGTGGTCTTTCTCTCTGGAAGAGTGAACGGGAAATATATTATCGTCGGGGTTTATGTTCTTTCTTGGTGATGTGGGGATAATTTTGCTGGACTTGGCCCTGGACAAACATAGAGCGAGGAATGTCAAGATCTCTCTTTTGGTGGCGGGGGTTTCTTCTTATGCGATCATTTATATCATGAGTATGATATTCGTTCACATCAAAATTTTGTTTTATTTGAGTTAATCGGGGTTTTGAATAACAAATCTAGATGTTTTAGGTCCATTGTTGTTTTAGTAAAACATTTGTACTGTTATTTTGATTTTATGTTCAAGACTATGAGACCTCTTCATCCCTCACCATGTTCTTATTCATTGGTCAACCTTCCTCTATTATGTAGGTTTTATTATGAGACTGGGGAATTATAATAATCGAGAAGTGCTGGGGAATGATAAGCTTAAATCGTTGATTAATTTATCATTTGATTCAACTTTCCTGTAGAGATCTGCCAAAACCACCTTGACCTCGAATGTCTGATCCTCCATTTTGTCGACTGACGATTGTCCCTTCCCTATGCACACTGTATGTTTTCACCCCTATATGCTCTTGTTGTTGTTCTTCGCAATCTGCAGCACTGATCGTGCACTTATCTTCCTCCTCTGAATTTTTCATAACCTCTTCTTTCTCGGGTTCCATTTTTGATAATTCAGGAGTACCACTCTTTGGGTTAGCATGGGAGTGAGAATCCCTTTCAGGGATATGCTCATGATTTTTCTACAATTATGGCATCGATTGTCTCTTGCAGCTGAAACACTAGACGATATACAACCTTCCTTGACTCCTGCACAAATGACTTCACACCCTACATAGAAAGAAGAGCATATATTATTTAGTTAAACATAATGGTAAATCTCATGTAATAATTAAGGTTTCATGCCCCATTATTAAAGGCAAAGGTAGTCAAAATAAATACCTGAATCACATCGAGTCTGAGCAGCAGAGACATGATCTGGGAATTATAATGATTGAGATATTCTCTCAGTTTCTCTAACTGTGTTTAGAGTTTGCTTTTTTGGGCGAAGCCCCACCTACCAGATATATAAATGTGAATTTGAGTTTTATTAAATTCAACTGAACATTTATCCTCTGGATGAGTATGATTTTAAAATATTTACGAGATCTTGTCATCCCCAAAAGCCCATAAATTTCTCGCCAAGACGACAGATAAAATTTGGAAGGTCCTTTTTAAAGTATCATGATATGGCCCTCACCTACATGCTCTGAAAATGGCATTGGAAATATGGATATTTCCTGCAGCCCATGTCACTTGATCAGATAACATCCAATATCCAGAAAACATACAACCAAAATAAAGAAAAAAAAAGCTGAAAAAAGATTGCCTTCATCCATCCTCAACAAATGACAAACAAGAGTAACAGAGGACTGATAACTCTGGAAAAATGCTGACAAGCAGGTTGCATCAATATGATAACTAGGAAAGGTAAACACAGATACTAAAAATAACATATATCTTGTCTAGGTCAAAGCTAGTTCATTTGTTAAAACATGTCTTGCAATAACAAAATCCAGATAGAGACTAATGCTTTAGATCCATACAAGAATTGTTTATTCTGAACCCTGTAAGTTCTAACTCAACTAAAGAATCAAAGTGTCATGGCTTAACACTTGATAAGAGGAGCTAAAACATTTTTTCAGATGAAATGAATAGAATTCATATTCATTTAGGCTTTTGATCACTGAAGAGATGCAATGTTGCTCAACTGTTTTTCTTTCTTATCCAGAGAAAGCCATGTCTCGATAATCAAGAACAATCCATATAATACATCAACAAAGTAGGGTTTGGTTCATCCAAATTAGAATCTTCTTTTTCATTGTGGATATATGACTTCCCCATCCAAACAGCTTCTCATCACAATCTCCAGGCTGTTGTTCACGGAAGATGGTAGAACATCACAACAATGTCTCCTCGGAGACTGCAAACACAGATCCACATTTTCTTAATTAGTATAAAAAGGAGTAGAAATTTCCTAATTTACTCACTCAAGTCAGAAGTTAAGATAAATCATAAATACAAGGATGTAAAAGTTCACATACTTGCTTCCAGTTCAGTTGTGACTTCCATGATAGAACTTTGATCTGTTGCAGAGCCTGAAACACACTTTTACCTAGTTGGCAACTAGCCCCAGTTTTTCTTGTATAGGTAGTGGTGATTCCCTTAGATCCAATGCTAACACTTTCCAAAAATAAGACAGCAAGCCTCAGGAAAGGATTTCTGGAAACATTATGAGTGTTGAACATAAATGATCTGTCATCGTTTTCCTCCAATGCATGAAATTCTTCTGAGGAGATTCGAGTTCACACAGGAATTGCAGGCTATCAAAAACATGTACAGTGTATCCCTGGCACAATCTATCATAGCAGATAGTCTGTTGAAGAATCCTACTAGAATCAACCTTCACTGCCTCAGAGAGATGTCCAAAGGCCTGTGTTTGATTCATATTAGGGAATATGGGTGCCATTGCATCTAAATGATGAAGTGATACCAAGGGTGTCAGTGGGTGAGTGGACAACTAGCCTAACAAGTTTCTACGAAAATCGACCTATTGATTGCAGAAAAATATAACTCAAAATCCTTGACCATGTATTAAGTTTCTGATTGCAAGTGTTGAACATAAACTGCTCTGTCATAGTTTTCCTCCAATGCATGAAAGTCTGCTAAGGAGATTTGAGTTCACGCGGGAATTGGAGGCTATCAAAAACATGTACACTATAGCCCCATGACACATACAATGACCCCTGCCGCAATCTATCATAGTAGATAGTCTATTGAAGAATCCTACTAGAATCAGCCTTCACTACCTCAAAGTGATGTCCAAAAGCCTGTGTTTGATTCATATGAGGGAATATGGGCGCCATTGCATCTAAATGATGAAGTGATACCAAGGGTGTTAGTGGGCGATTAGACAACCAACCTAACAAGTTTCCATGAAAATCAACCTAATGATTGCAGACAAATATAAGTCAAAATCCTTGACCATGGCTTAAGTTTTTGACTGCATAAACTATCACATAGTTAATTTTTCTCACTTCTCACTTATGTGCTTAGATGTGCCAGATGGACTTTCCTCCTTCGGAAGGTTTCTTCGTCTATGTCAACTCCAAACTCAAAGATAGATACTGTTATTTTGATTTTATGTTTTATTTTTTTCAACCTGAAGAAACCAAATATATTTTATTGATATGCAAAAGGTAGTTACATTCCATAGATAGGTGTAACTTAGGTGTTTAAGAGCTTTTTCAAGAAATGCATGATGCTGCTCCAACTGGCAGAGTTCGAATAAGGAGATGTTAGCCCTTGTTCTCTTCATGTCCTTAGCCAGATTATAATTGATACCCAGCGAGAGCTCAGGACTAGAATCTTTATTCTGCGTGATCGTCTTTGGTGTAGGAGTGGGACTTGACGGGTTTGGCAGAAAGTGCATGTGATTTTTATTGCTTTAAAGGACCCATTTGCATAAGCTTGTACTGCTCCTTAGTTAGCACAACATCAAAATTCTCAAGGGATGGCATCTTATAAGCAGTTTTGAGTGCAGTCTTGGTAGCGTGGAAGGTAGAAATGAAAACAAAGTAATCAGGTTCAAGTTTGGAAAGAATGGACAGAACCAATTGGTTGTCCTCCTTGTCAATCCCACATAGCTTAAATTGTAGCCTTAGATACTTTAACATGGTGAGAAAGTCCTATATAGTGTTAAAGCTACTCGGGCGCAAGTTGATGAGCTCATTCTCTAGCTGGTGACCTCGGCTAATGATCGTATAAGTGCGTATGAGCCCTGACCTGTTCTTCATCGACCCAAGTGTGTGTGAGCCTTGTTCTTTGCCTTGATCGACCAACCAAAGTACGTATGAGATTTCTTGCCCATAATGAGAGGTATTTTTTGTGTTTGCCTTGCTTCCATGCATGGGTCCTGCCTTCCTGCTTGTTATGACAGGCCATAGCCACGATATTACATGAATATGAAGATATTATATGAATCATTACATTCATAGCCACGATATTATATGAATCATTACATTCATCTATGAATAATTACATTCATAGCCACTATATCATATGAATCATTACATTCATTAATGAATGTAATAATATGAAGATCATTTGAATGATGGCAGATTCATTGGCCCCAACCTTCAGGGCCAACCTCCCAACTTCTAAGAAACGAGCGACTGCATCCTTTACATAATTATTTGCTTGTTTCACTATCATATGTTTCCCAAAATCAAAATAGTTTTTGAGCATGTCATCCCCAATCAACTGTGCAGCAAGTATAACAAGCTCCTCCTGAAACTCTGAACTCTCCTTGTCTTCATTTGTTATAGTAGGCCTCAATGACTATTGGATCCAGATCCGGAAGTGTTTCTGCACAAAGTGGTTGTTATTGTTAGCTCTTCTATGGTATATATTAGGGGAATCCAACAAATTTCTCCAAGAACCAAAGAAAGGAATCAATTCTGCCACCAACATTCTCAAATGAGGAAATGCTAAGGACGCAGAGACATTTTCTGATGCACAAAAATTATTGTCACAAGGGGAGAATAAGTGAAATCCAAATCATGATGGCCCCTAGAAGCCCTAGTTGCCAAATCACAGGCATCAGACATTTTCTGATGCACAAAAAATATTGTAACACAGGGAGAATAAGTGAAATCCAAAACATGATGGCCCCTAGAAGCCCTAGTTGGAAAATCACATGCATCAGGTTCTACATGCACAAAGTCATTCAGACTAAACAATTAGCAGGTGATGGTCTCTAGAACCTGGTAAAATTGCCCATTATCTGCATGGTTAGAAGTTTCGAACTTTGAACACAATGCTTGCTTTGCCACTAAGACAAATTCTACATTATTCATGATGATCTTTGATGCGCAGATCAAATCATCACTATACATGTGCATATTATGCATGTTTCTGAGTGAATAAGTATGCAAAAAAAGATTTCAGAAATAAGTTTGTATTAAAGTTTGAGAAGCAAGGCAGAACTGAATGTACAACTTGTAGCCAATTACATATACAATATGTAAACCATAAGAATAGTTGCAAAAAATTGAAAACATATGTTATTGTGCATAGGCAAATGAGACAGGAATAAAAACAAATCTTAAATCCCAACTATAATCAAGTAGGATCAATGGAAAAGCATCCCTTCATGAAGAGTCTTTGGAAATACCCTTAACATATAGCTTGAGCATATGTCCAAACAGACCTTGTTTATAATGTGTTGTCTAGAAAGAAATTATAATCAAATAAGAACTATGAAAATTGTATTTTCATTGACACTTTCTTTGGAAAGACCTCTAACATATAGCTTGACTGTATGCCCAACCAGATGTTATCCAAAGTTGATTAACTAGGAAAGCATTGACAAATTTAAAATATTACACGAGCCAATAAATGGAAGCATGCCATATAATAATTTCCATAAAAGAAAGGTTGTGAAAATCAATTTGACAACATGAAATGGAAGGAACATTTATTCAGGCATAAGAAATTTAATCGACACATCCTTGGCTTAGGAGTATTAACAGTACCAGTCAAGAAGCTATGAAGATTTATGTATGAGCTTTCCTGCCCATAATGAGAGGTCTTTTTTGTGTTTGCCTTGCTTCCATGCATGGGTTAGGTACCAGTCAATTGTGGAAGTAGGTGGGACAACGAATGAATGACAAACAATGGTTTTTTGAGCTTATTCTTATAACATTCATTGTACATTATAATGTGTCTATTGTGAAGTATTGTTCTTTTGGATCCAGATGTCTTATTCACTGTAGATAAATTTTGCTAAAAAAAGAAAAAAAAAAAACAAAACTCCCAACAACTTCTAAAACTTTATTCCCTTATCTGATTGCCAACATGAAAATAGAGTGTCGACAGACAATCACTGTGACTGAGCTACTTTGACAAAAAATAAACAAAAATGTTATTGTCTAACTTTATTCATTCTATCCTTCAGAATAATGTGTATTCTATTCATCCAAAAGAGCCATGACGATAGCAAGGAAAAATCCCTCAAATTTTGTAGCAGTTCAAGTAGCTCAGTTTAGAGCCTTAGCCCTATCCCGAAAGGTAAAAACACTAACCTGAGATAGCTCTCTGTCTATTTTAACTGATTGATTAAACATTCTATCTCCAATAGTGTTTAGATTCCTCGTAATGTCTTTGTACTTCTTTCATGAAAAACCAATGAAATCCTTGCCTTCTTCTGTTAAACTCGGAAGATTCCAATAATTTGTTTTCTATTTGAAAAATCTTATTCTCTGTTTTGTTATTAATGTTTAGGCCATTTTAGAGAACAAGTAAAGATTACCATACCCCTGTCATCTTCGGCCATTGCTACTCCACTAGTTACTTGGATTTTCTTTGGAGATCCATAATTCTTTATTCAACGCACATGTCTAGGAAAAACCCAGTATGTAATTTGTGAAGTTACAATCGTGATGTCAGATTTTGTAATTTTAGGTAAATGGTTGGAGACCCATAATTTCGAAATTAGCTACAAAGTCACTATAAATTTGAAGTTTAAACTTCATATAATTATATTTACGGGTTACAATTTTTGAGTTTCTTCAAGTGTGTCACTTCATCATTTGATGGAATTTCTTAGCCGAACCAGGTTTATATGTAATTTGTTTTCTAAATTGTGTTCTAATTTAAAGCATGCACCGATAACATATTGATTGTGCATATCTTATTCAAATTCAATGACGATGACATTGGGAGTTTTTACTCATAGTGATGTCATCTAGATCAAATGGATATTTTGTTTGAGGCCTAGAGTTTCCACCTATTAATCCTTTCTTCCAAATCCATGTAATTACTATTATGTGAAATTTCATTTGTTACTTTAAATTTCTTTTGGCAGGTTTGAAGTCTAAAAGCTATTTTTTTGGGTAGATCTTACCTAGCATTTTGGTAATCCTAAAAAGTTAATCATATAATCAATAATTTCTCACTTGATTTCAACATAGAACATTCACAACTAATATATCAAGCACATATCGAGCCTATTGTTGTCAACTATTCATCTTGGAATCACCATCATATTCCGTGGTGATTTCCCTCTCTCTGCAACAATCATTTTTTATTTTTTTGTTTGAAATAAAGAATGCCATTCTCCTTTAGGATTGAGGTTTATTGGTTGGAGATTGTTTTTCTAACTAACTTATATAGGAAATTTTGGTGATTTTCACCATGTATTATGATTGTTGTCTAATATAATAATCAATTCATCTTGTGAATTGAGTCTATCTCAAGTGGTTAAGAAGAAATTGTTATTCACCTCAACCATTTTCAATCTTTGTGATGTGTTCACTCTTCGTGAGCCAGTGGTTGATTGAGACTCTTTATGATCTATGAGGATTATCCCTTTCTTGTTCATTGGCTAGAGGATGGGTGGCTTGAAGGTGGGGTTGTAAGTTACATGTGAAAAAAAATAAACATCTCATTTTGCATAGCTTACTACTAGAACATGTCTTGTGCTAATCTTCGATGAGATGCAGTTTCAAAGTAATATGCTATTCTCTTGTTTTTTCATGTAGGTAGAATTTCTTTTTCCTTGGAAAAAAAATCCAATAATTTTATATTGATAATAAGATTACATCCATATATGCTAGTAGGCATTCCTAAAGGCCAAGTAGCCTCAAAAACTATTTGTCGAGAAGAGTCCAGATCTACAAAACCTTAAAAGAATTTGTAGCCATGTGATTTGTCAAGTGACCACCCTCTCAAAAGGATACATTTGTACTCCTATTATCTATACAAACTCTTTGTCCATAATCCAAAATTTAATCATTTACTTGCCCTTATTTATATAATTTACATCCCTGTTGTAGTCAAAATGACCATATAGAATTGCTGAAAACACTGATAAGATCATTTGTCATATTTGAGAAAAAAACATAGAGAGAGTAACAAGATTATTTAGTGCCAAGTGTCATGAAGAAATTTTGTTTGCTAGCCTTCCTTTGAATTTGTGACTTTCAATGAGGCTAGGTCCATTTCCAAGCCGACTTTGGACAATCTACCTGCTTCTTAATTCCTGTTCCTGGTCAAAGGAAACATAAAAATATAAGGTAAGTTGTATGTTTTGAAAAAGAGGCTGCAAGTGGTAGCTCAAAAGTTTAGAGGCTCTTTTCAGCCAATTTATGACTGGCTTTGAGTCCCCATACGCATGAAGGTAGGAAATCCTATATTCTCGAGCTAAGCTGAAACAAAAGTTTTAGAGACATTAAGTTTGCATAGTTGTTTGAGGCATGATTGATACAAGCTGAAAAGGATATGGGTCCCTAATACTCTTTTTGTCTCAGTCTGTAAACTTTTTTGCATAAATTCTATTTTGTTTTATGAATAGGTTTGCATGTGTAAAAGTCTACAAGTAAAGCACAACCTTTTAAGTGGTGCACTTATGCATTTGGATTGATCCCAACAATGTTATAGTTGGAGATGAACTTTTGCATCAGTGGGATTTTAGTTCAGAACATTTTGCAGAAGGTGGAGGCAAGAGAGGTGGGAAATAGATGGTTCAGCAAGATGAGGATTTTCACTCATCCATTAAGAATATTTGTGGTTATAATGAAACTTCATGAATTGATCATCTTGTTTTCTATTGTTCATTGTGCACCCTTTTGCATGGCCACCGCCTTCTTCATCAATAATACAACACCAACTCCATCACTTACTTGGCTTGATTTTCTTTTGTGAGATTGAAACAAAACATAGACATAACTGACACAGACTGAATACTCAACATCCAGTGCTTTACAATGGCATAAAATCTAGCATGCTGTAACTTTTTTGATAAAATCAACAACATAGAAAACATGCTTAGCATGCAATTGGGAAAGAAACTCTATACCAGCAGTGGTGCTTCCCCTCTTCTTAAATGCACATCTGAGATTCCCTAAATCATAAAGAGAATCATTAGGATGAAAGCCATCGTCCACATATATCGTCATGGGCTTCTCATCTCTAGTTTTAGGATCAACAATCTTCAACACAAAAACAAGAAACACATTAAGTACCATTGCGGAAACTCTCCAATGACTCCAACTTTGGAAATTACAGAACATGGGTGTTTTGTACCTTTGCTTCAACTGGGATGATCTCATATTTGAACTTCCCTACAACTATTGCTGCTATTGTGTGCCTATGAGATTCAACCTGAAAAATAATTCTAGTTAATATTCAACTCCCATTCCTTACCTTCGCTGATTAATTCATATGAACTGCACCAACATTGAATTCACTCAAATCAAAATCTTAAAATATCATCCATATACCACTGCTTGATCTTGGTCTTGACGTGAAACTCCATAGTGGTCAGCTACATTTTCTCAGATGATACCCATGGGCAAAAGACAATCTTGTGCTTTTCTGAAAAATTCAACCTATTGCAAGTGGCAACAAAAGCCATTAGTTCCTTTCACACAAATCTTTAATGAAGTACTTATATATCTATCCTTTTGTAGGTGTATATATATGCATAAATATGAAGGCTATATTAAAGACAGAAGAGTATGGACAAAAACATCAAATTGAAACTATTGACAAAATGAAAAGCCTTATGTTTACAACATCATTAACTTTTATTGATGCCTACCTTTGAATTGACAGAACCTTCCCACGCCATAGGATTGATAGTCATTAACTCCACTCCTGCACTGACGCTGAAGAAAACAAATTGAAATCATAAACTTATCTAAACTCAAACCTGCTATGATAATCTAGTGGTAGCAAACATATATTGACATACCAATGTCATAAAACCCAACTTTAATTGTAGCTACAACATCTACAATTTCTTGTAGGTCTGAAGATCATTGTCTATTGACAATGTTGACATGTACAGTCTCCGGAGAGATGATGTGGTAAGAAACATGTAGTTGTCACAAAAAATTAGGCATCCAACAAGAAAATAATTCATTTGACACATGAAATGGTAGGATATACACTTGGGAATCCATCATAAAAAGAAACCATCCTGAACTCATTGGCATGTTGAGAGCCAGGTGCAAGAACAATACCCACTACAATATCACCAACTTCAACTGGATTAAGTCCAGTCTTTTCAATCAATGTTTGCAGGAAGCTAGAGAACATTCAGAGACAAATTTGTGCACTCATGCTTCATGGACCATAATGGTTAGAGGGAGAATTTTTAAACTGCATAAAAAAATCATGAATCAATTTATCGGTGTAACCACTGATCCATACCTTAAAAACAGGAGCAAGCAAGTCATCGGTAAGAGTATCCTTAAATCCTCCACATTTAACCTTGCAAATAGGGGTACGATAAGCCTTGCAAAAGTGACAATCAGATAGAGAAAAACTAGGTGTTGATCAACTAATCAACAAGAATTAGGAAAACTCTGAACTCAATCAACCACATATGATAAAATGCAAAGCATTGGAAGAGATTTCCTGAAAAACCATCAATTAAGCTGGAAAAAAATGGAAACTTATGCAACAATGACAACATCATCACCAAACTCAACAACTCTTTCATAGGAAGCACTATCTCCAGTAGCATAAACTGAAGCCTAGTAAAAAAAAATAATGATCGATACTTATATTCTCACTAGAAGATCCATGTGTTAAATATACTCAACACAATCTTGACTCTCTTCTAATGTAAAGAAGATAAAATACATTTTTAATAATATATTTATGGAAAAACCAAATTAACAACGGCCTAAAACAAGGGTACAACAAATCTAGTTAAGGGGATTCAATTGTTAGGATTCACCTTGACTCAGGAATGATAGTCTATAGCTAGTGGTTTTGGGTTGCCAATTATATTTGGATGGAAATAAGCTTATAAATAGGATTATTAGTATCCATTGTAATGTTCCAAAGGTTGAGAAAGTGTGGGCTCCCCGCCCATTGTAAGGGGCCAAGGGTTTACCAGCTTGGCCAGGCTTTCATGGAATTTTGTTAGTTGGGTTATCCCCATAGTTGGGGTTTTCCTAGGGTATTTATGGGATTGTTAGTGTGCATGATTGCTTCTATATTGTGTTGATGATTATGTTTATTTACCTTGACTTTTATACATGACACCAATTAAGTTGAATTTAACACAAGCATCCATTAACCCCCATACAATAGTACCTCAAGAATTCTGAATCCATCAACACATTCGAACATATAACATCGAATTTATCATTTCAACACAGTATCAACTACCATACCCATTGCACAGAAAGTTATGAACAATAGTTTTCACCCAAAAAATCCACAAAACACAACACTCACAACCCCTGCCCAACCCCCACCCGGACTAAATTAAAAAAAAAAAAAAAAAAAAAAAAAAAAAAAAAAAAAACAAAAACAAAAACAAAACAAAAATAGGAAGGTTGATATGTAAGCATAGAGTAGATTTCACCAATTTTTTTTTTTTTATTTCAAAGAATTCTTAGTGAGTATCCATTTGTATGGATTACTTTAACTTTATTTCTGGTGTTACAATTCCCTTTAGGCTTTGACACAAGACCATCATGTGGGTTGGGGCTGCCCATTCTTCAGGGCACATAGAGAGTCGAGTTTTTGCCTTTCACTCCCCTCCATTCTAGTAATTTTGTGGAATTATTTTGGGCGGTGCCAAACATGGTCCATTAGACTAGAATCATAGATAATCCTAAAAGTTAACTGTAACACTTAATAATTCCCAAAAAACTATAGCCTCAAATTGCACCCAATAACCAAAATAAAAAGGAAACAGAGTAGAAGGATCTAGGTCCATTTTGAAAAAAAAACATCTTGTATGAAGTTAAGTTCTACTGTAATTTTTAAAACCTATGTGGGAAAACTCATTAAAGTTCAAAGAACAATAATCTTGTAATTAAATTTAAAAATAAATAAACCTCTTCATATTTTGGTTGCGAATACAATGACCTGCAACCTTGGCTCTCATCCATCATCACTGAAGAGTCTGGCCCTGATGTTTGCTACATCCCCCCAACTCTCTTAGATAGTTGAACTGCCAATACCTTGGTCCACATTTAAATGGTTCTGTATGTTATTATTATTCAGGTTGTCATCTGTGATGTTGTCCTCTAAGTCTATGATTTTCCATCTGTGAATTTTGCATCATTATCCTATAGGAGCTTCAGTAGAATTTTCCATTTAAACTCAATGTTCTTAAAAACCTTAACTTCATGATGCCAATCCTCTTTGTTCAACTCCATTCATTGTCAATCCCCTACATTCTCTGACTATTTTCTCCACCTTTTATAACATTAAGTCACGTCACATGATACAATCTCTTCTTGGTGGCTGTATCATGGAAGTGATGCCACCATGGCTTGGTGAGCTAACAAGTTTGAAGGAATTGTACATTTAACATGACTAGAGGTGCCAGTATTCCCATACATCCACATGTGTAGCACGTTCTCTTAATTTCTTCCAACAAGGAGGGGTCTGAATTCTCACTTAAATTTTCTTTAGTCCCAAATGATCTCCTTAGTTACCTATCTAGTTCCTCATTTTTTGAACCATCTTGTTACATAGGAAAACATTATTACACGAATCTTCACAACAAGACACCTAATTTCCTACAAGATATCCTGAATACTCCCATATTTGATACCCAAGTTATTTGAAACCTGATTACTGGAGAGTAGAGCCTCTTTTAATATTGAGCATATCATTGCCTTATTTAGTACATAAGTTAGTCCTTGAATTGGAGCCTCAAATTCAGCCTTTGTTTTATATGCCAATGGAGAAAGAAAAAATGATACTATCTTTGTGATTCATTATTACCCCATCATTCTGAGATTTGTCTGCTTGGACCCTAGTTGCCCAATCAAGATTTAATATGAACCGACTCTCAAGTGGTACTTATGTAGGCAAGGGGTTTAGTTTGGTGGTAATTTGTATCAAGTTGTGGATGTAGTTTTGTCATATGTGGGCCCAAGTCTACGCATGGAGTTTTGTCAAAATGTAGTTTGTTGTGTTAAAACAGTTTAACCATTATCAGAACTTCTACAAAGAAACTTCATCAGTATCCAAGTCATAGATCTGAACTGCGAACAACCATTCTAAATTTTGTTACTTCTTGTTATTTTATTTTCTTGAGAATGAGGTGTCTTTTACCCTCTAATGTAATATTCTGTAGTGATTTTTACTTTAGACAGTTAGTAGATAGTTAAGTAGTTTGACAGTTTTGGTGATTACCAACTATCTCATAATGTATAAAAAGAGGAAAATTTATAGAGAAAGGGTTCGAACTTTGGAGAACCTAGAGACTAGGCCACTGTATTCTTGATAAAACTGTTGATTAATGAAAGAATAAGAAGTTTTCCACACATTGTTGGGTATGATTTTGTGACTTCTCTGTTATGTGTCATCATATGTTTTCTTCCTTTAAGTATGGTAATGAAGTTGCAGGTCTTTATTTGCTTATGTAAATGAAGTTAAAATCCCTTAAAAGAGCACTCCTATACTTGAAGTTCCTACCTCTGCAATTCTTCTAAGTTACAGATAGTAGTTTCTGTGTAAGACAACATATTATCTTTAACTTCTCCAAGTGTCACAAATAGTAGATTCTGTGTAAAACAACATATTGTCTCTGAATTCTTCAAGCTTTCTTCATTCATCATTTATATTCAGCAATCAAATGGCATTCTGAGATTTTCATGTCACCTAAGTATTAAGGGTTAAAAACCAAGTCTTTCAGGTCCTTCATTTGAGAATACAACATACAATTAAGTGACAAACAAGTGACAATAATTATAAACATTAATGTCTTAAGAACAATTTCTACACAGCCAGGAAATTGGTTTCTTAAGGGACAACATTAATTGGCACCGCTGCCGGGGAGAGAAGACAAGAACACTTTTCCATGGGTTTTCAATATTTTCCTCTGGTTGTTTAGTGAGGAGGAAATATTTGGTTGTTTTGAACAAAAGCAATAACTCTAGCTCCAAAGAGGCCTCATACAAGGTCAGATACCTCACAACAGAAAGTTCAAGCCCTTTCAGATCTTGAGAGGCTAGTTTCAAAGAGGGTTGGAAGGCCTAAAACTCCAGTTACACTAAGTCCTACACTATTTGCACCAGGCAACAGTTCATCACATCTTTTACATTCATATTTTATTGACCAAGAGTCACATTTTACATCCAATTCATTTCAAGAACCCAACTGTAAAGAAAAATCTTTAGAGTCTGTTTCTTTTTCAGTATCTGCTATAGTTATTCAGCTTGAACCTATAACTACATTACCACCTTTGCACGCTCCATTTACTCAGTCAAGTTCCACATTTGCTGGTAATCAAGGTTCAGTAAATTCAGGAGCAAACATGGCAGCACCTGCATTCTTGATGAATAGGTATGCACCTATTCAATTGCCACAACAGTTGAATCAAATGCCACAAGAATACTTGAAGATTCTTCCTCGTTTCACAGGGGAGGATGAACAGACAACAGAGAATCATATATCAGTATTTTGTAATTTTGCAGAAAACCTAAATGTTGAACACCTAGATGTTGTTCTAAGACTTTTTGTCCAATCCTTGGATGGAGAAGCAAGAAAATGGTTTAAAGGGCTTCCTAATAACTCTATTACAACATGGGAAGAGATGGAGCACCTGTTCACCCAGAGATGGGGAGAGAAAAGAGACCATGGGTATTCACTCACAGAGTTTAATGCTATCAAGAAGAAGTCTGATGAAAGTGTTGTTGAATTCATTAGAAGGTTTAATAAATTGTACAATAGTCTTCCAATGGAGATTAAGCCCCCTCCTGCTGGTGCAAAAATAACTTTTGCAGGGGATTTTGAGTCAAATTTTGGATTTACATTGAGGGAGAGAAGATCTGCAACCCTTGATTAGATCCAAACTAATGCATTAGAGATAGAAGCAAATTTGGTGGCTGCAGGTAAAACACCAGAGACATAGCCTATCCAAGATAAGGGAAAGGCTAAAGTAGAGTCCTCTCAAAGTCAAACATTAGAGGATATGAGTAATGTAATTAAAACTTTGTCGAATAAATTGATTAAATTAGAGTTGGAGAGTAATAATTCTCAGAGGCAAGCACAATAGAACAGAAATTTTAATCCTCAATATAGAAGACAACCTCTGCAAATTTTGTAGAAGGAGAGAAAAGATCAAGATCGGATTCAAGCACCATTGTATATAGAAGCAGATCCTGATGAAATACCAGCGCATTCCAGGGACCATGATGATCATATTTCCACATTGTATGCAGTAAATGAAGATGAACTAGGTGTTGAAGGAGAAGAATATGAATATGCTGAAACATATTCCATTTATGATGAGAATGAAATTGATGAATATTGGAAGCAGTTTTCTGATTTTATGTAGGCAGAACTACATAATAAATATGACTTGAGATCAAGGAAAAGGTCTAGAAGTCAAGAAGATGAAGGTGAGCAGCAAGTTCTAGCTCCCTTACAGAAGGCGACTCCACAAGAACCACAACCTGCAAAACAATTGAATAAAGGAAAGCAGCAACAGAATACAAGTAGCAAGACTCAAATGCTTCAAGGTGAGTCCTCTCAAGACAAAAGTGAAAAAATTCTTTTAGGAAAACTTGTTTCCATTCCACAAGAGATTTCAATCATGAAGAGAGGTGAAGATGAAAATGAAAGGAATACTAAATAGGGTCATGTGTTTAGTATAACTAAAGAATTAGAGAAAATTTGAATTCAAGTGGTCCTCATAGAGTTGGTAAAAACACCAGTTTACCAGAGAGAGATTGTTGAGTTTATCAATCTAAGAGAGAATGTGAATGTAAATGACACTGTGAATCTGCAAGAAGATAAACCAATAGTGGTTTTTGGTCCACATGTGGAGGAGGTGGATTCTTCAACCCCTCCTTTCTACATTTCTCTATTGATTCATGATTTCCTCTTGCACAATTGTATGTTTGATTCAGGAGCTTCACATAACCTTATGCCATTATCAGTGATGAAACAACTAAACCTACAAGTTACTAAACCTTACAGAGACTTGTATTCTTTTGATTCAAATAAAGTCAAGTGTCTGGGGGTCATTAAAGATATGGTGGTGTCACTAGCCCAGATCCCAGCTAGAAGCTTGGTAATGGATGTAGTGGTAGAAGATATCCCTGCTAGGTTTGGAATGTTGCTATCTAGGTCATGGGGAGCCAAATTGGGTGGTGTTTTGAAACTAGATTTTACATATGTTGTTATACCAATTTTTGGTGGAGAAGAAAGGAGGTTGTATAGAGAAACTAGATTTGTAAAAACAATTACAAAAAACAGAGCAAGTAATTCACCTGTATATAGCCAGGAGAAAGATGACTTTGCTTGCTTCATGCTGCATGATAATGCAGAGCTGGCTGAAGATAACCAGAGGCAGCTTACTTCAGCCAGTGTAAATACAGAGCTGCAAACAGAAGGGGTGTGGAAGTGCTTCTTTGATGGAGCCTATTCTAAGGAAGGAACAGGTGCTAGTTTTCTATGTTCCCTTTTTCTTTTAAATTGGAGTTCGAAGCAACAAACAATGTGGCAGAATATGAGTCCTTGATCATTGCTCTACAAACAACAAAACAAATGGGAGTCAAGTCAATTTTTGTCTTTGGAGATTTAGAGCTAATTATAAAGAAAATAAAGAACCACTGTCAGACAAAACACCCTAGGCTTAGGGCATACAGAAACGAAGTGTGGGATTTGGTTGAGAACTTCTTTGAAGCTTTCAACATTTAGTTCATTCCAAGAGATGGAAACAGATTAGCAGATTCTTTGGCTATGGCTGCTAGTACTTTTAGGCCTCCTATTAATCCAAAGCTGAGATATGAGGTTGAAATGAGGCATAGGCCTTCTGTTCCTGATAATATTAAACACTGGAAGATTTTTGAAGATGATCAACAAATTAAGGAATTCTTGACTATGATTGAAGATTTTCAGGGCACAAAGATTGATCAAGATGAAGATGAAGCAACAAAAGGTGCGGAGGTAAGTGGTTTGAAAAATTCTATAGTTGATCAAAAGATTATTCAATTGAAAGATAATACTCTGCCAAGGGGACTTGTCCCTCTTGAAAGACTTTTTAACTCCAATGATGTAGCTGTTAGTTCATAGAAAATTCCACAGGATGAGCAGATTCAAGATTACAATATTGGAACCCAGAAGGAGCCTAGGTTAGTCAAATTATTCAATGGAGTTCCACCTAATTATAGGGAGAGTGTTTTGGGAAGTTTTAGTGTCTACGGATAAACGCTTAAACCCCCAAACTAGTAGCTAAGTCTAGAACAACAATGCAAAGAATTCTCTACTTTTTCTATGACCAATAGATTAAATAAGAGGTAAAGAAGCCTACCTGTAGCTTTCACTTACTCCTTATCTCCCTTGACCAACTCTGCTGCTCCTCTCTATACTTAATCCACTTGAAGAGTACCTGCACACAGACAGAAGACAAAAGCCGATCAAAGAATATCATAATGATCTATTGATTAAACATAGCATGGAATCAAGTACATGATACACATATGAAAGCATAAATGAATAACACAAGCATATGGAAAAATCTTTGAACACTTTATTAGTAAAAGGAAGAGTTACAACCCAATTTGCTCGATTCAGCATCACTCCTCCAGTTCAATCCCATCCTCTCCTCATAAAAAGCAAGACATTTTGACATCATTACAATACTTGAAATGAACTCAAGTCTCATACTAACAACATCTCCTTATAATTCAATAATTTCCAGCCAAGCCCTTGATCACTTAGATGAGTGGTCTTTTTATAGGTGAATGAAGGAAGTTATGCCATAAATGGTGATAATGAATGCCCTCCCAAACTTAGGATTTAGTTCCATGGAGGAAGGGATAAATGGATTGATGTTCCTTAACTCCCTACCTCATCCAAATTTGAGCTCAAAGGGGTAGATAAAATTGAGAAACTTCTAGATGCATATAATGGATAAGAATATTCCCAAACCCCAATGCAATTTCGCTCAAATTCGCCCAGCGCAGGCCAAAGAGGGCTCAAGTGCGCTACATAGCACCCTAGCAGTGTATGGACTGCATTGCAGTGCACCCTAATGAAGGCCTGCCTGCGCTAATCTTCTTAGAGGCAGTTTCTGGATGATTTCAGTCATGGAACTTCTTGGGAAGCTAGGCATTCTGATGGTTGACTTCTTTAGGGCATGTAACAACTGAATTAGGGTTTGATGGGCCCTAATAGTACTGATCTGTAGGTTGGGGTTGATGTGCCCAAATGGATCTGTAACAGAGAGATATATTAAACTTTTCAAGGACTATGTTGATGTTTTTGCTTGGTCCTATGAGGATCTTAAAACATATGATGTAAGTATTATTCAACACAATATTCCCTTGAAAGTGGGGATTAAACCATTTAAGCAAAAGCTCAGGCAGATAAACCCTCTACTTTTACCATTGATCGAGAAAGAAGTCAAAAAGTTGCTTGATGCCAAGATTATTGTTCCACTCAGGTATTTGGACTGGGTGGCCAATTTAGTGCATGTAAGGAAGAAGAATGGAGAGATAAGGCTATGTGTAAACTTTAGAAATCTCAACAGGGCTTCCTTGAAAGATAACTATCCGTCACCTAAAATGGATCATGTGCTACAGAAGGTAACATGACCATTCAGGATGTCAATGATGGATGGGTTTTTTGGGTATAACCAAGTGGCTGTGGATAAAGAATATCAGAAGAAGACTGCATTCACAACTCCTTGGGGAACCTTTGTGTATGCTAGAATTCCTTTTGGGTTGATGAATGCGGGTGCTACTTTTCAGAGGGATATGGACATTGCTTTTGTGGGAGATAAGTTTGTAGTGATATACTTGGATGACATCACTGTTTATTATAAGTCTAATGAGGAGCATCTAGATCATCTAAAAAAGAATTTTGAGAAATGTAGAAGATTTCGGCTTTCCTTGAATCCTTAGAAGTCCATTTTTTCTCTGGAGGAGGGAAAACTACTGGGGCACATTGTTTCTAAAGATGGAGTGAAGATAGATCCATCAAGGGTGCAAGCCGTGCAGAAAATACCTTTGCCCAGGAGTAAGAAGGACATTTAGAAATTTATGGGAAAAATAAACTTTTTAAGGAGGTTTGTGTCCAATTATGCAGAAATTGTAAAAGAAATTACTAATATGTTGAAGAACAGAAATTGTAAAAGAAATTACTAATATGTTGAAGAAAGAGAATGAAGTGCACTGGACCAAGGAAGCCAGAGAGTCATTCTCCAGGATTAAAGGAGCATTGCAAGCTGCTCCAGTCCTAATAAGCCCTTATTATAAAAAACCTTTCCAAGTTTTTTCATTTGCATCGCCTAATTCAATCACTGTTGTCTTGTTGCAGAACAATGATGAAGAAAAGGAGCAGCCAGTTGCTTTCTTTAGCAAGATTCTTAGAGATGCTGAACTAAAGTATAATATTCTTGAAAAACAGGTATATTCTTTGGTAAAATCCCTAAAGGCCTTCAGGACTTACGTACTGCAGTCACAGATCATTGCTTATGTGCCAAATGCTGCAGTAAAGGATGTCTTAGTTCAGAGTGATGTAGAAGGCAAAAGAGGAAAATGGATAGCCAAGATCCAAGAGTATGACTTGGACATAAAGCCCACAAAGCTGGTGAAAGGGCAAGGATTGGCGAAGATGTTGACAGAGTCAAACTTTTAGGCATTGGGAATCAACTTGCTGACACCTGTGAATGAAGAAATAATTGAAGAAGGTGAAGAAAAATCAGACTCAGGTATGAAGATCAGGTATAAGTTTTTATGTTCAGAATGGTACAGGTACATAGTTCATTACTTGTGTTTCTTGTCTTGTCCTCAATCTTTGGATAGAACAAAGTATAAAGCATTAAAGATCAAAGCCCAACCATATGTGATTGTTGAGGGTAGATTGTATTGGAAGGATCCTGTAGGAATTTTGTTGTTATGTTTAACAAAGGATGAATTTACAGAGACCATTAAAGATTATCATGAGAAGTTATGTGGAGGACATTATAGTTGGAAGGCTACTGCACACAAAATCCTCCAGGCAGGGTTTTATTGGCCTACTCTATTTGGTGATACATATAAGTTTGTCACGCTATCAGAAGTGTCAGTTTTTTGCTGAGAAGAAGAGGTTATCTCCCTTGCCTCTGATCCTAGTCTTCATAGAAGAAGCATTCAGACAATGGGGACTGGACTTTGTTGGAAAAATTAACCCACCTTCAAGTGGACAACACAAGTGGGTTCTCACAGCTACTGATTATTTCACCAAGTGGGTAGAAGCTATACATACTAAAAGGGCAAATGACCAGGTGGTGATGAAGTTCTTAGAGGAGAATATTTTTAGCAGATTTGGATGCCCTATCAAAATCATAACAGACAATGCTCAAGTCTTCAATTCAAGTAAGTTTATTGCTTTTTGTCAAAATTATAATGTTATTTTACCCCATTCAAAAACTTATCATCCACAAAGAAATGGGTTAGATGAATCCACTAACAAGACTTTGATGAAGATCCTTAAGAAAACTATTGCAGAGAACCAGAAAGACTGGGATTCTAAGTTAAAGTTTGCTCTATGGGCTGCTAGAGTGACTACAAGAAGGTCCACAGGCAAATCACCTTTTGAGTTAGTGTATGGAACTCAAGCTCTGTTCCCAAGTCAGCTTGTGAAGCCTGTGATTGCAATGATTCAAGAGGCAAAAGAAGAGCCCAATGCTCTGATAAGAAGAATGAATAAGGTAGTGGAGTTGAGTGAAAATAGGGATAAGGTAAGAGACAACTTGATTATGTATCAATCAAAGATGAAGAGTATTTTTGACAGAAAAGCTAGAGAGATTGATTTTAAAGTTGGAGACCTGGTATTAAGGTGGGATACTAGAAGAGAAGATAAGGGTAAACATGGAAAGCTTGATCCTCTCTGGTATGGCCCATTCAAAATTATAGAAGCAAGGACAAATAATACATTCTTCCTGGAGAATCTTGATAGTGAATCTTTGCAGTTGCCTGCCAATGGAAAGTACCTCAAGCTTTACTTCAAGTTCTGAAGCATAAGCATCCTGTCATTATAGATACTGGAGTGAATCCATTGTACAAATTCCATAGAAGTTTAATTGGCTAAGCAATATGTGACTCCATGCCCGAGGTGAAGGCACTGATCTGTGGTTCTTAGTGCTTTTGTGGCAAAAGCACTATCCCCAGGTGGAGCCAGATGTTGTAGCATCCATTGTCCTTTTAATTTTATTTTCAGTTTTATTACAAAAATGAAAAAAATCAAATATTATGTTGTAGCGAAATAAGGGGAAAAGTGGAAATTTGAAAGAAATAACTTATTTTATTTTATTGATGGCTTTTGAATGTGAGAAACCCGTGAGAAGATCTGAGTTGTTCGCTTGCAAGGCAACAGATCCGACGACAATCGCGTGGGTAACTAGAACAAAGTTTATTTCAGAAATTAGACGCGATGGTGTATGAAATGCAGTTTAATCCATTGAAGTCTGGATCAATCGTAGTTGTCCATCGAAAGGGACGAGATTCGACGAATGTCGCGTCGAAAAGTAAATGGGTTTTATTTTTAAAATCTGACCCAATAAATCTTTAACTGGTAGTTTTATTTCTTATCGGGTCTGTTAGCACTTGAAATTTCACCTCAGGCTGAAAAGGCAAACCTCAAAGCTACATCAAACCATTCAGCCTCGTAGCTAGCCCTACGGGGCAGGAGAAGCCTCTCTCCGGTCAATCTCGGTAGATTTTCAATAAGATGAGATGACCAACAAGGTAACACTGATATTAGGCTAGTAAACTGATTATAAAGGTTGATTTGGGGATTTTTGGGGTTTTTGGTGGCAAATTGAGGAGCTGCAATTTTGGGTGCGGGGATTGGACACAATTTCTGCAGGGGGGGTCTTTGGGGCGAGGTAGGAGCCTGTATTGATGTCTTTAGCTGAAGTGGATGATTAGGAAGAAAGATAAGAAGGCTAAAGAGAGCAAACAATGAATTTGAATTCTCTTTAGACAGTTGAAAACATAGAAATTAAACAAATTTAAAAGCAGAGCATGGCAAGCATGAATTCTAACTTTATCACTTCATTTGTTTAATATGCAGCAGTATAGAAAGGAAATGAATCACATAACAAAGCTTACAATAACATGAAGAAACACACCATCAACACATGAGTCCACAAGAATCCCAAAGATGACTGCAAAACCCTGGTCTTCCTTAGCCAAAAATTGCAGAGATACAAGTGATAATACAATGATAGCTTCTCCCTCAAGAGTCCAACCATGAAAATGAGCAAGAAATCACATAATATAGATGATCTAACCTCTTTCCCTGCCTCCATGGGTCGAGCTCACTATCCTAGGAGCTGTTTGAACCACTTCTAAACTAAGCACTAGAAAATAGGCAGTCAAAACAACTTGCCTCTATAAATTTGGAAACCAGTTCATACAGTCAATTTTTACCCTTTACATGAAAGAAACTTCTAGAAGAGTTAAACAAGAGTAAAAGTATCCAAAAAGGGTCATAATCACATCCAAGAGGACCACCATCCACCTCAAAAAGTCAAACTGGAGCCAAACTGCGTTTTCTGGGCTGAACTGGTCAAATCTGGCACAATTTCCTCAACGGGTCGCGCACATTTCCTCAACGGGTTGCGCACTTTGGAGCTCTGTTTGGAGGCCTTCCCGGTGTCAGAATGAGGTGCAGGATAGCTCGTTGGAAAGGTCTCTGAGTCTAATTTCCAACCCAACTAGAATTTTTGGATTTGGAGGTCATTTGCCTAGTAAAAAGTCAATTCTCCCAAGACTGCTTCTGCAACTCAAAAAAGGGGCAGAAAGTCAAATTTTGCATGTATTTTGACCTTTTGGAGGCCCAAAACTCCATAAAAACTCAAGTCCATCCATAGGCATATGTAACTTTGCATGAAAAATCTAGAAATGTTGAGTTTTTGCAAAACGGAGCTACGATGACAAAGGGTCTCACCGGGGGTGAGACCCGTTGAGAAGCCAAAACCTGTAAATTTCCCAAAAATACCAAAATTACCCAAAATTCTCAAAAAAATTTGGGATTTGTGCTGTAGATGATGCTAGTGTGTGCCATGATCCTTGAGGGATGCCTCAGCCAAGATACGGAGTGGATTTGGCCTTTTTCTCCGTTTTAGTGCCTCGGTCAACCTCCTTTGAAAAACTTTCATTTTAGCCTTGCAGACATGCATCCTTGCCCAATAGTGATTTTTCATGTTTCTCAGCAGCTTCTTCTCTTGGTTGGCCTTAGCCAACAGCCTCTCTAAATGTGCATTGACCTGGATAAGCATAGACTCACGGTCAGCAGGCAAAGGATCACCAGGCCTCCTTCGGTTTAGGACTCGGTCAGTACGAATTCTCCATAGCTCATCAAGAACTTTCTCCTCCTCTAGCTATTTGTTCCGCTGCTCCAGGTAGGTGATGGTCCATTGGGCACCCTCAAATCTCCTCTGCAAAACATCATTCTCAACCCTGAGATGTTGAATGATCTCCTTTGCCTCTTGGCTAGGAGAACTGGCCTCAAGATCAATCACCGGATCCTCATGAATCATGGGCTCTTTGCCCCTCTGCAGTACCTGTGCTGATGAAGAAAGCGAGGCCCCTTCCACCTGATGTGAAGATAACACTCGCTGAGCTGAAGATGAAGGCGAGACCCCTTCCACCTGATGTGGAGATAGTACTCGCCTAGCTGCTGCAAATAAGGCCCTTGGGCCTTTCTGATAGGTGACCAAAGGAGTGGAGCTGACATGTCGGGTGATGGGAGCATCAGGCTGCTGAGATGGTCCTCCCTCCTCATGAATGGCCTCCTGATGTGGCTGAGGTGGCACTGTGAAAAACTCACGGGAGATGAACTCCTCCCATGAGATGCCCTGCTGAATCAACTGATGTGAGACTATGAGCTGAATCAAACCATAATGGCAAAGGCTCCTGTACTGTTGAGCCGGGGTCTTCCTCTGCAACATGGGCACCATCCTCTGAATGTTATGAAACAAGAAGACCGGGAGGTTCATCATCCTTACTCGGGTGAAATGCATCAAAAGGCGAATGTGATATGAATACACCTGTGAAAATCTGCCCTCATAGGTAAAGTAATGCATAATAAGTCTCATGAGGGGAGCATACTCGCTCCGGAGAAATCTGAATGGGAAAACACCCGTCAACAGTCTCACAAATGATGGCCGGACATAGGGCTCAAAGTGAACAAAATCAAGTAATCTGCGCTTAGGCCACACCTCACCCACATTTGGTATCCCTGTAGCCTGTGAGATCACCTTAGGTGTCAATGTGAAGTTCACCCCTGCAAGAGTGACATGTCCATCATGGAGGTGTAAGACAAACAAGCGGGCCAATTCTCTATGATGCTGAATCTGAGAGATCCTCTCACAAAACTGATAGCAAGACATGTACTGGAAGCAATTCACTGCTAAAGGACAGGCCTGTAATTCTGCCAAAGAAGTAGGCTCCTCCCGCTTATGATGTCCTCCCTTACCTCCTCTACGAGGCCTCCTCTATTCCTCAACCTCTGTAGATGATGAATGGTCATCACTTTGCTCATAAATTTCGGTTTCTGACATGGTTTTGGAGCAAAGTGGACAAACTGAACTGCTGTCTCTGCCTGCAAAAGGTGCTGAAATCTATGCTGTTTCAAGGGGAACCAAACATGAGGGAGATGTTAGGGGAGGGAATTTTTAACAAGGAATGGGAATATATAAGATAACAGGGAATTTTTAAGGGAAATTTTGCAAATCATATTCATAAAGGAACACATATTTGTGATAGGGAAATCATTTGCAAAGAGTATTACATATGGGAAAAAAAAATGCATACAAGTGAACATGAACACATATGCATACATGTATCAATAGGGAAATAGGGAAACCATATACAAAATTTGCTGATATATTCACCAACATTTGCTACTGTTTTCACATGAATCTTTTCTTTGTTTTTTACATGTATATGGTAGAGGGAAATTAGGGTTTTGTATGCTTTGGGAGAGGGGTAGGGTTTACATTTTAGTGATTTAGGGATGGGAAGGGGATTTGTATGTCATTTATAAAATAATCATGGGAAAAGGAAATGTACATATGAGTGTGGGCAAAAGGAAAGGGAAAGGAAATCAACCGAAGGGAAAAAGCAACTTGAAACATCATAAACCCTAACACAGTTTGGGCATGAACATTGCAGCCATATAAATTCATTCATTTGCAAGTTTTGAGGTTAAAATCATAGCATGAAGACTTGCATCCATCACCAATCTCAAAAACCATGCATAAAGAGCCTACCTCGACCGATTGAGATGAGTTGAAGGGAGATGGAGAAATTTGTTTGAAGTTTTGGAGGCAAACAGCTCAACGGGTCGCGCAGGCCTCCCAACGGGTCGCGCCCGTAGTAATTTTGCACTGTGGAAAGGTTCTGGACGGGTCGCGCACCGCCCAACAGGTCGCGCACCACCTTCAACGGGTCGCGCACCACCTTGCTGCCCGAAATCACTGCGATTTTGCTCCTTTCGCCTATCACTCTCTCAAAACCTCTCTTGCAAGCTTTAGAATGCACAATGAGAGTGAAAGGAGGGAATATGACCTTTTATAAACTTCATTTGAAAAAATTTCATCCATAAACCCACTTTATAAAGTTTATTTTTGACACTTTTTAAAACACTGATTTCTTGGTTTCCTTTACTCTGAATTTGACTTTTTGAGTGCTTTGCTTTGACTCTTTTTGCAGGTAGATCATCTGAAGGACTGTGGCAAGGGGACCAGGGTTATTGCTGCCTTTTTGAAGACTTTTTGGAATTTCATTCTTTTTACAAAAAATTAACATGACCTTGGCTTTAAAAAACAGAGTTTTTAAATCCAAGGTTAGAAATGAACTGTACATGATGAAAATATCAAAGAAACATGTTTACAAACCTCCCTCTGGCTTGCTGGGCACTCAAGGACTTTCAAAGACATGACCTTGCTGAGACAAATGACCAAAACCCTAGACCTAAGACTTTTGACCTTAAGACAAAACAAGACAAGCTTGAAAAGCTCAAAAACTGATATGACCTGATCCAGCAAAGCCAAGAGGGGTATAAATAGACCAGCTCCTCCATCAGGGTTATGGCATGCCTAACGGGATGCAAACTTTGACACTGATGAGACACCTACTAATGCAAATGCAAAGAGCTTTGATCACTGATGGAGGGCTTTCAAGACCGGCACTAACATTGGCTCCAATGGGGATGGTAGCTCCTTGGAGGTGCCAAGAACCTTAGACCTCTGGGAGAGCAGACCAGTGCCTTACAATCATTGGGCAATGGAGTCATTATTTTGAACGGAGAACACAAAACCTTTGAGACATTTATTGAATGAAAACTTGACTGAAAACTGACTGAAACTTAACTGAAGCTTGACTCAAACCGACTCGATGGCAAAATGAAATAACTTGAAAAAACTCACTCAACAGACCAAACACATATGACTCATGACTGACTTAACTAAAACAAGAACTTACAAAGCTTTTTGAAGGGCAGCAATCCATCAAGATTTGAAATCATGATGACAACCACCTGTGTTTCTTACAAGACAATATACATCAAACTATATCATAATGCCAATGCAACCAATCAAGCAGATGCCTTCTTGACTGATTCTCCCAATCAGATCTCATGATCAACAATAGATACTGGTAACTGGGCATCCAAAAACATAGCTGACCATGATCTCCTTCATCACTGAACACAACAATAATCACTTTCACTGCTGACTGTAACAAACTTGCTAGAGGATCGTAAAAAGCATGAAGATTTGACATTGCCACCTCCTGCTGAAAGAACAAGGTGTCTTTTGTTTCGAATTCTGATCTACCTTCATCATGTGCTTCGATAAAAGTATGCTCATGGGCTTCAAAAAACTCCGAACAAATGGATGAGCAGATCTCTTCTTGGAAAAACACTTCAGCACATGAAACATATGAAGAATCTGAAAGGTAATCTTGTATGCTCTGATCTTCGGTAGTCAGACAATATGGTAAGTGATCTTCATATGATATGACAGCCGGATTATCATCTTTATGAAGGAAAACATTATCTGTTTGCTGATCTACAAGACAATCATCTTCTTCAACAGAGGAAGAAGTTTCCCCAACACTTTCCTGACTATGTGTGCATTGCAAATCTGCTGTAGCTTGGGCTGTAACAAGACCTTTCAAAAGCTGATCTATCTCCTCTTCAGACAAAGGAGACAATGCCTTTTGTTCTCTTCTGCTTAAACAAGTCTTGTCTTCTTGAAATAACATTTCAAAACATGAAAAATCTGAATGACAGTCCTGATCTTCTGAAACTTGGAAACATTGTTGATCATCTTCATATGACATGGCAATCAAACTATCCAAATTATGATTGAAAGAAGATTTTTCACTTACTTGAACAAAGATCTCATCTTGCTGTTCATGAGCTGGCTGAATTACCTCCTCATGAAGATCTAGTTCCGGTGAGGTGGGAGCACTTAGATTTGTAACTTCGTTTTCTTCATGCCAGCTGATCTCAACAGTCGAGTTCTTCTTTATAGGATTCAACACAAGGTATTCTTGGTCACCATGATCTGAATTTTGATCTGAAATAGCTGAGTTGACTGCATTACATTCTAAAATTGAATCTTGGCTACCTTGCACGCTGTCTTCTTCTGTGGGCAGATCTGAAACAAGCTCTTCTCTTTCATCAATTACAGCCATATGGCCATCTTCAACCTGCTGATCTTGACAAGCATCCTCTAAGATTTCTATGTGCTGCTGAAACGGCTTTTCATACAGGGCTTCCATGATCTCTTCATCCATGAAATTATCATCTTCATAAAACTTCTCAAGGCTTTCAATAAAACTATAGGCATGCTTGCAACAGTCTTGAACTAAATTCAATGATGGATAAGAGTCCTTATATCTTTCAATGAACATAGCATGAAAATCCTTTAAACAATAAATACAAGCAGGCGGCAAACTTTCATACCATGATTGAGCTGTACCTTCTAGAGTGGCCAAGAATATCTTCATCAAGCAATCTTCAGGAAAATGCACCTTCAACTTGCGAATATGCATATGAAGTCTAACTAGATGTAAAGCAGCATCCTTCTTACCATCATCATTAAATATAGGCAGATTCCTTGACCAATCTACCTTCGGAATTTTATTTGGAAAACCAGGGATGTGATCTCGGCTCAAGGGAGCATATCTTCTTGCAATCCGATCCATCTTGAAAAGCTCAAAGCTACTAATCTTCCTGCAGTGAAGTCACCATGAAGCATTGATCTCTGGATTTTTCAGTGAAGGAGTCGCCAGTGAATGATTTCAGCCTTTCAAGTGTCTGATCGTTGTCCACTATCAACAATCAGATCTGAACTTGATACATGTACTGGGGCGAAATGCAAATGAAGTGGTCGTATTCACAAGCTCACGGAGATTGACTGAAGTAGCGTTTATCTACTTGCGCTGATGTAAAACAAGAGCGTTTTCGAAGGCTACCTGGCATAACTTCAGGCTCCGTCTAAGACTTATGAAACAAACACATCAACCCACAAACAAGTTTGTTCTCCCCAGTATGGTCGCCAATATGTTAGCACTTGAAATTTCACCTCAGGCTGAAAAAGGCAAATCTCAAAGCTACATCAAACCATTCAGCCTCGTAGCTAGCCCTACGGGGCAGGAGAAGGCTCTCTCCGGTCAATCTCGGTAGATTTTCAATAAGATGAGATGACCAACAAGGTAACACTGATATTAGGCTAGTAAACTGATTATAAAGGTTGATATGGGGATTTTTGGGGTTTTTGGTGGCAAATTGAGGAGCTGCAATTTTGGGTGCGGGGATTGGACACAGTTTCTGCAGGGGGGGTCTTTGGGGCGAGGTAGGAGCCTGTATTGATGTCTTTAGCTGAAGTGGATGATTAGGAAGAAATATAAGAAGGCTAAAGAGAGCAAACAATGAATTTGAATTCTCTTTAGACAGTTGAAAACATAGAAATTAAACAAATTTAAAAGCAGAGCATGGCAATCATGAATTCTAACTTTATCACTTCATTCGTTTAATATGCAGCAGTATAGAAAGGAAATGAATCACATAACAAAGCTTACAATAACATGAAGAAACACACCATCAACACATGAGTCCACAAGAATCCCAAAGATGACTGCAAAACCCTGGTCTTCCTTAGCCAAAAATTGCAGAGATACAAGTGATAATACAATGATAGCTTCTCCCTCAAGAGTCCAACCATGAAAATGAGCAAGAAATCACATAATATAGATGATCTAACCTCTTTCCCTGCCTCCATGGGTCGAGCTCACTATCCTAGGAGCTGTTTGAACCACTTCTAAACTAAGCACTAGAAAATAGGCAGTCAAAACAACTTGCCTCTATAAATTTGGAAACCAGTTCATACAGTCAATTTTTACCCTTTACATGAAAGAAACTTCTAGAAGAGTTAAACAAGAGTAAAAGTATCCAAAAAGGGTCATAATTACATCCAAGAGGACCACCATCCACCTCAAAAAGTCAAACTGGAGCCAAACTGCGTTTTCTGGGCTGAACTGGTCAAATCTGGCACAATTTCCTCAACGGGTCACGCACATTTCCTCAACGGGTCGCGCACTTTGGAGCTCTGTTTGGAGGCCTTCCTGGTGTCAGAATGAGGTGCAGGATAGCTTGTTGGAAAGGTATCTGAGTCTACTTTCCAACCCAACTAGAATTTTGGATTTGGAGGTCATTTGCCTAGTCAAAAGTCAATTCTCCCAAGACTGCTTTTGCAACTCAAAAAAGGGGCAGAAAGTCAAATTTTGCATGTATTTTGACCTTTTGGAGGCCCAAAACTCCATAAAAACTCAAGTCCATCCATAGGCATATGTAACTTTGCATGAAAAATCTAGAAATGTTGAGTTTTTGCAAAACGGAGCTACGATGACAAAGGGTCTCACCGGGGGTGAGACCTGTTGAGAAGCCAAAACCTGTAAATTTCCCAAAAATACCAAAATTACCCAAAATTCTCAAATTTTTTTGGGATTTGTGCTGTAGATGATGATAGTGTGTGCCATGATCCTTGAGGGATGCCTCAGCCAAGATACGGAGTGGATTTGGCCTTTTTCTCCGTTTTAGTGCCTCGGTCAACCTCCTTTGAAAAACTTTCATTTTAGCCTTGCAGACATGCATCCTTGCCCAATAGTGATTTTTCATGTTTCTCAGCAGCTTCTTCTCTTGGTTGGCCTTAGCCAACAGCCTCTCTAAATGTGCATTGACCTGGATAAGCATAGACTCACGGTCAGCAGGCAAAGGATCACCGGGCCTCCTTCGGTTTAGGACTCGGTCACTACGAATCCTCCATAGCTCATCAAGAACTTTCTCCTCCTCTAGCTGTTTGTTCCGCTGCTCCAGGTAGGTGATGGTCCATTGGGCACCCTCAAGTCTCCTCTGCAAAACATCATTCTCGGCCCTGAGATGCTGAATGATCTCCTTTGCCTCTTGGCTAGGAGAACTGGCCTCAAGATCAATCACCGGATCCTCATGAATCATGGGCTCTTTGCCCCTCTGCAGTACCTGTGCTGATGAAGAAAGCGAGGCCCCTTCCACCTGATGTGAAGATAACACTCGCTGAGCTGAAGATGAAGGCGAGACCCCTTCCACCTGATGTGGAGATAGTACTCGCCTAGCTGCTGCAAATAAGGCCCTTGGGCCTTTCTGATAGGTGACCAAAGGAGTGGAGCTGACATGTCGGGTGATGGGAGCATCAGGCTGCTGAGATGGTCCTCCCTCCTCATGAATGGCCTCCTGATGTGGCTGAGGTGGCACTGTGAAAAACTCACGGGAGATGAACTCCTCCCATGAGATGCCCTGCTGAATCAACTGATGTGAGACTATGAGCTGAATCAAACCATAATGGCAAAGGCTCCTGTACTGTTGAGCCGGGGTCTTCCTCTGCAACATGGGCACCATCCTCTGAATGTTATGAAACAAGAAGACCGGGAGGTTCATCATCCTTACTCGGTGAAATGCATCAAAAGGCGAATGTGATATGAATACACCTGTGAAAATCTGCCCTCACAGGTAAAGTAATGCATAATAAGTCTCATGAGGGGAGCATACTCGCTCCGGAGAAATCTGAATGGGAAAACACCCGTCAACAGTCTCACAAATGATGGCCGGACATAGGGCTCAAAGTGAACAAAATCAAGTAATCTGCGCTTAGGCCACACCTCACCCACATTTGGTATCCCTGTAGCCTGTGAGATCACCTCAGGTGTCAATGTGAAGTTCACCCCTGCAAGAGTGACATGTCCATCATGGAGGTGTAAGACAAACAAGCGGGCCAACTCTCTATGATGCTGAATCTGAGAGATCCTCTCACAAAACTGATAGCAAGACATGTACTGGAAGCAATTCACTGCCAAAGGACAAGCCTGTAATTCTGCCAAAGAAGTAGGCTCCTCCTGCTTATGATGTCCTCCCTTACCTCCTCTACGAGGCCTCCTCTGTTCCTCAACCTCTGTAGATGATGAATGGTCATCACTTTGCTCATAAATTTCGGTTTCTGACATGGTTTTGGAGCAAAGTGGACAAACTGAACTGCTGTCTCTGCCTGCAAAAGGTGCTGAAATCTATGCTGTTTCAAGGGGAACCAAACATGAGGGAGATGTTAGGGGAGGGAATTTTTAACAAGGAATGGGAATATATAAGATAACAGGGAATTTTTAAGGGAAATTTTGCAAATCATATTCATAAAGGAACACATATTTGTGATAGGGAAATCATTTGCAAAGAGTATTACATATGGGAAAAAACATGCATACAAGTGAACATGAGCACATATGCATACATGTATCAATAGGGAAATAGGGAAACCATATACAAAATTTGCTGATATATTCACCAACATTTGCTACTATTTTCACATGAATCTTTTCTTTGTTTTTTACATGTATATGGTAGAGGGAAATTAGGGTTTTGTATGCTTTGGGAGAGGGGTAGGGTTTACATTTTAGTGATTTAGGGATGGGAAGGGGATTTGTATGTCATTTATAAAATAATCATGGGAAAAGGAAATGTACATATGAGTGTGGGCAAAAGGAAAGGGAAAGGAAATCAACCGAAGGGAAAAAACAACTTGAAACATCATAAACCCTAACACAATTTGGGCATGAACATTGCAGCCATATAAATTCATTCATTTGCAAGTTTTGAGGTTAAAATCATAGCATGAAGACTTGCATCCATCACCAATCTCAAAAACCATGCATAAAGAGCCTACCTCGACCGATTGAGATGAGTTGAAGGGAGATGGAGAAATTTGTTTGAAGTTTTGGAGGCAAACAGCTCAACGGGTCGCGCAGGCCTCCCAACGGGTCGCGCCCGTAGTAATTTTGCACTGTGGAAAGGTTCTGGACGGGTCGCACACCTTCAACGGGTCGCGCACCACCTTGCTGCCCGAAATCACTGCGATTTTGCTCCTTTCGCCTATCACTCTCTCAAAACCTCTCTTGCAAGCTTTAGAATGCACAATGAGAGTGAAAGGAGGGAATATGACCTTTTATAAACTTCATTTGAAAAAATTTCATCCATAAACCCACTTTATAAAGTTTATTTTTGACACTTTTTTAAAACACTGATTTCTTGGTTTCCTTTACTCTGAATTTGACTTTTTGAGTGCTTTGCTTTGACTCTTTTTGCAGGTAGATCATCTGAAGGACTGTGGCAAGGGGACCAGGGTTATTGCTGCCTTTTTGAAGACTTTTTGGAATTTCATTCTTTTTACAAAAAATTAACATGACCTTGGCTTTAAAAAACAGAGTTTTTAAATCCAAGGTTAGAAATGAACTGTACATGATGAAAATATCAAAGAAACATGTTTACAAACCTCCCTCTGGCTTGCTGGGCACTCAAGGACTTTCAAAGACATGACCTTGCTGAGACAAATGACCAAAACCCTAGACCTAAGACTTTTGACCTTAAGACAAAACAAGACAAGCTTGAAAAGCTCAAAAACTGATATGACCTGATCCAGCAAAGCCAAGAGGGGTATAAATGGACCAGCTCCTCCATCAGGGTTATGGCATGCCTAACGGGATGCAAACTTTGACACTGATGAGACACCTACTAATGCAAATGCAAAGAGCTTTGATCACTGATGGAGGGCTTTCAAGACCGACACTAACAGGGTCCATGTGGGAGTCGAAGGGTTGTTGAAAAAACGGGCGTGATAAGGTTTTGATCAACAGGTCTAAAGTTTCGTTGAATTCCGAAGGATCGGACCGTCCATTGACTGGGTGATCGGATGGTGATCGTGCACATCTTAGGTGGACGTGATAAGTTTATGAGCCAAAGTCTAAATCCTTTTCAGTTCTGTGATTTTCCATATTTCGCGTAAATCAATTGATTTCGTTGTTTTAGCAAAATAACCAAAGTTAGAGACAAACGACTAAAATTCCAAAGGCAACGGTAATTGGTCGGGTTTCTTTGTGTTTCCGCCAATCGGAACACTCCCGATACATACGTGGGCCCAAGTCCACACACAGAGTTTTTTCAAAATGCAGTTTGTTGTGTTAAAATAGTTTAACCATTATCAGAACTTCTACAGAGAAACTTCATCAGCAGCCAAGTCACATATCCGAACAACGAATAACCATTCTAAATTCTGTTACTTCTTGTTATTTTATTATCTTGAGAATGAGGTGTCTTTTACCCTATAATGTAATATTCTGTAGTGATTTTTACTTTAGACAGTTAATAGATAGTTAAGCAGTATGACAGTTTTGGTGATTACCAACTATCTCATAATGTATAAAAAGAGGAAAATTTACAAAGAAAGGGTTCGAACTTTGGAGAACCTGGAGACTAGGCTACTGTATTCTTGATAAAATTGTTGATTAATGAAAGAATCAGAAGTTTTCCACACATTGTTGGGTATGATTTTGTGACTTCTCTATTATGTGTCATCATATGTTTTCTTCCTTTAAGTATGGTAATGAAGCTACAGGTCTTTATTTGCTTATGTAAATGAAGTTAAAATCCCTTAAAAGAGCGCTCCTATACTTGAAGTTCCTACCTCTGCAATTCTTTTAAGTTACAGATAGTAGTTTCTGTGTAAGACAACATATTATCTTTAACTTCTCCAAGTGTCACAGATAATAGATTCTGTGTAAAACAACATATTGTCTCTGACTTCTTCAAGCTTTCTTCATTCATCATTTATATTCAGCAATCAAATGGCATTATGATATTTTCATGTCACCTAAGTATTAAGGGTTAAAAACCAAGTCTTTCAGGTCCTTCGTTTGAGAATACAACATACAATTAAGTGACAAACAAGTGACAATAATTATAAACATTAATGTCTTAAGCACAATTTCTACACAGCTAGGAAAGTGGTTTCTTAAGGGACAATAGATCACATGCATAATAAAAACTAAAATAAAATACTGATACTTATCTTTCAAATAATTCTTTTCTTTTGCCTTTGTTCTTGTCCCTTCTGTACACACACTGAATCGGTTACCAAACCCAACAAGCACCCAATGCCTTCTCTTCTTTTCAATCACATACACATATTGTACCACACAATACATACATCTACACCTAATGTACAACACAACACATACACCTACACTCGGTGTACAACACAACACATACATTTACACCCAGTGTACAACACAATACATATACGTTCACAGAGTACAACACAACGAATAGACATGTCACGATACAATGACTACACAATACACATAACACAGTGCCACATGTACACAACACAAGATGTACGACATGTACACAATACCATATGTACAACATGTACACAACACTACATGTACAACATGCACACAACACCACATGTAAAACATGTGCACAACACAACCTGTACACAACACCACTTGTGCAACATGTACACAAAAACATGGGTTTAATTGTTGAAACTAGGCACAACGGGGTTAAAGTGAAAGGTCGGGCGCTAAAACAAGTAAAATGGATTTCAGTTTATTGTGTGATGTGCACCCCTCTCGGCAGATGTTTCCAGTAGTCTGTGGGACCGCCCCTCCCAGCTATCGCATTTAGACTAGCCCTCCTCAATTCCTATCATGCCCAAGTAAGCATTGGCTAAGTAAATTGACAGGTTTTACCCTGTAGGTAACATTTGTCAAAAGGTGTAGTCCAGTAGTAAAAATGGCTTGGAGAACCTTAAGTGAGAAATAATTCCTCAGACTCTATAAAGGCAAGGTTTTGCTAAACAAGAAAAGCAAATGTGAAGATTTTATGTCAAAATAACTCCAAATGTGCAACATGTACACAACACCACATGTACACAGTATCACATGTACAACATGTACGCAACACCACATGTACAACATTTACACAACACCACCTGTACACAACACCACATGTACAACATGTACACAATACCACATGTACAACATGTGCACAATACCACATGTACACAACACCAAATATACAACATGTACACAACACCACATGTACATATCACCACACTGTCTCTACCAGGAAACCTTGCTTCTGGTGTCTTTCCTACACCTTACTACATGCATACGCAACCAAAATCTTGAGTATGTGGTTCTTTTCACCATCCATGCTTGTCCATGCTTGTCCCAGCATGTTGCAGATCTCATGCTTTCATTCTGTTCATGTATCCTTCAACATTGCCTTCCATTGATTAAACATAGGCATAGTACAAGTACATAATATCAATTTATATCCACATGATACTGAACTCATAGATCTGTCATGGCTACTCTGCCCACCTGATTCCTCATAAACTAGGAACCTCTTTATGCCATTCACTTGCATAAAAAATCATGCTTCCACAAGAATGATCCCTGGTGACCTTGTCAGACAATGGCATACATACATACATATATATACATATATACACATTAACATAATCATCATCACAACATAATTACCAAATATCGTAAGTTCAAGGTTAAGATAATTTCATTTATCGGTGCATAACATGCACAACATTGAGAACAACACTTTCCAACATAGCCAAGGCATTTGACACCTCAAATCCATTTACTTTACCATTCATGTTACCTTTTTCATGGCTGTCCTGCCACCGTCCATTTACCCCAATGGACCCAACTAATCCAATTGGTTGTCATATTCTTGCCTTCAGCTTCCCTTATACATGCACCGAGCTTCATCTGGGTCTTACATTACCTGTTGGGTTTCATTAAGCTCCTTTTGAGCTCCATTAAATTTCCTCTTCCCCCCAACCAATTCCCTAGACCTTCAAAGCATAAAAGGTAAGAACAAGAAGCAAATAAGAAGAAAACCATGAAAACTAATAACATAAAACACCGCAAACAAAGTGGCATGGCCATGCACCATACATAAACATAACTACAAATAAAGCGCAAACAAATCACAAAGCACTGAAAGCAAAAAACTAGCAACAAACACCATGACTCAACCCCATGGGTTCCCAATGCTTCCAAGGGAAATCAACCTGAGCCTTCTTCAAGATTTCATGGCAGTCTCTTTTGCCATGCAATCCCCTGCATCATACTGCCATAAACACACAACTATCAGTGCATAAATAAACATAACAATATATCAGTTACCTTACCTTGTTGTACCCAATGCGCTGACCTGTAACTGAACACGTACATATATCATCTCTCAAGGGACTCTAATTCCTTAACAAATCCAGCCATAATTGGAAACCAGTTGTTATACTTGTCAAATACATGTTCATGAATATAGCACATATCCACATAATGTTAGACAAAATCAAGGTTAAGAAGACTTCTTGTATTCATGCAAAGTACTCATTCATTTGGAATTGTGGTTTCCAAACATAGCCAAAGGAATTCTCACCCAATTCCTTTCTTTTACCTTTTTCCTTGCTGCAATTGAGTCTTATTATGTGCTATCACATCACCCAACTATTAGTTATATAAACAAATTAATTGTTACCTTGTCATGCTAATACCAAGCATGTTGCCCTGCAACTGTTCACACATGTCAGTCACATGTTCCAAAGATCAAGACATTGTGTATATTAATTTGAAATCAACCTTTACCAAGACTAACAATCATGTCATAATCAACTCACAGTCATTAGTCATAATACTACAACTATCACCCACTTGCACTCAAGTGCATATCAATTGTCTCAACACATATTGTGTTAATACAACCATCTTAAAACAAAATCATTCCTTCATGCAACCATATAGACACATACTCATATCATGCAATTAATCAAACATTCAAACAACATGTAAGCATAACCCCTTACTATCCATGGTCCACACTAAGGTAGAAGGAGGCATCTATTATAATGGTCCGATCTCCAATGTCCAACTATGGAAATGGGATCTCCAAAGCTCTACTAAGTTTAACCACACTTGCCAAAACTTAATTTTCATTTCTCATACATTTTGTACTTGAAAACATACCACATAATCATGCCACTTTTCCATTCCGTAGATTTCACGTCAGGCTTGTAAGGGGAGTCATGTGAACCATAGTCCACTACTCTACTCTTCATCCCTGATCTTCTATTTCCTGCAAACATACCATGTTAGATAAACCAAATAGATGACATAATCAAACTCATACCTCAATGTATCTCAAGGGAGGCTATCACATCTGCACAAGTCAGTCTAGATTAGTACAACACAATATCACAAGTATATCGACTCGTACCTGAATATCATAACCATAACCATCTGCACAGACTAATCCAGATTAGCATGATACATAATAATATCAAGAACTTAAATGCAAAGACCATAATCATCATGCATATAACCACTATGCGTATAACAACAAGTTAACTACATTGCATGACTTATCGACGCACATGCATATGATCACACTGATTAACTAGCATCTATCATATATGTAACCACAACAACAATAGAATGACTAGCATGTATATAGCCACAATGCATATAACAACCATTAACCATCATAATTGCATGCCAACATACAAACCTTTATGATCATCTACTTTTTACCCTGAGGTACAATGCTGCAACCTTGCTCTGATAATATGCATTTCTTGCTCCATCTCAAACAACATATCAACATCATAACATACTGAAAACATCATGATGACACAAACCGCATAATGACCACCACCATGCATGTCTAACCTACTATGCATGCATAACCATATAATTTAGCCCAACTAGTCCAAGTGTTTGAACTTGGAATCTCTGATACCACTCTATGGTATCAGATATCACCTAAAGAGAACAAAAACCCACTTTGATACAACCCTGTGGTATCAGATATCACCCAAAGAGAACAAAACCCACTCTGATACCACCCTATAACCCCCCCCCCCCCACATTTACTCATTTTCATAAGCTTGCCAATGTAAACATGAGACGGGTGTCACTATGACATGACCCAACCTCTTAGTTCCAGTTAAGGAAGTGGGGCCTACAAACTGACCATAGACGGACATCCTACAGGGATTACATATCGCCCAAGAGTTGAAGAAACAACCCAGGTGGTCAATCCCTAAGTTGGAACCTTATTTCACTAACCTAGACCCACAACCACACCATTCACACTACTTCCATGCGGTTATGAGGCTAAAACCGCACTCATAAGCTTAGCTACCAATGGTTAGGACCTAAAATATTCAGTTCTGAGCATGCGGTCACGAGATTTGTGCCAAATTTTCAGGCCAACCTCCAAACCACTACCCATAATTTCACGAGACTTTCCAGAATCATAACTAACATGAAGATAAAGCTAAACATTCAATCTCGAATAAAAAACTTGACCTAGACTGCCTAATCCATAACAGACATTCTGTCAAACACATGAAAAACATAGAAGCTACAGGTTATGAATGCATATATGATCATAATAGTCTGAGTTTCATATGAGAATCACAAAGAATGCTTTATGCCCTCTCCACATAGTTGCAACAACACTTATTAGTCCATATATTCATAAACCAATATATAACTAAATAAATCATGACAAGATCCATAGATAACATACATCATGTAACCAACAAATAACCAACATAGAAACCATGGCAACTCAGCCATAATATCACCAACATAATCACTACAAATGCTCATAAATCATAATAGGAAATTTATCATATTAACATATGAAAATTCCAACCAGGTCAGGGACTTCCATGTACCACTTGGCCATAGATTGGGCTTAACAAAATCCCTCTTTCAGCCAATCACCCCTATGCCATATTCTAAGCATGAATGTGGGATCTCATGGAATAAACCAAGACAAAACCAAACTAGGGCTTCCAGAGGCCAAACCACCTCAACCCTCAACCATAGTGATTCCACCTCTATGGTCGAACATCACTAACACCAACCAGATTGGTCTCTACCCAAGCTATCCAAGGCTCCAAGAACTAGTAACTCAACCCACAACCTTCTAAGGCTCCAAAACTTTTGTCCAACCCAGATCTAGGGACTAGTAGTTCAACCCACCAAGGGCTCCAGAGTGTTTGTCCCAACTTAGGCTCTAGGACTAGTAACTCAACCCAAGTTGTTCTAGGGCTTCCAGTGCATTTGTTCCAACCCAGATCCATAAGGAATATGAGCACCAATCAGAAAAACAATCAAGTGGAAAAACCCACAACAACATGGCTATCTAGAAAATGGCAAGGCAAGGCTAAAACCACTGTCAATCCAAGCTACTCTCCATGCCAATGAAAACACATAACCGGAAAATCACATGCATCCAGAAATCAACAAGGAAATCAACATGCAACCTGTTACCTACTAAGCAATCCAGTTGTAGTTGTTGATCCAATTGTTTCCTTGTGGTTTCCTGCTTTCCTTTTACTTCTTTCTCCAAATCAATTGTATGCTAAAGTACTCCAAGAATGGTCTAAGTGTGCAAGAGTATGAGAGAATGAGAGAATGAAAGGAGAGCTCCAAAACAGAACACTCAAAAGGCTCAACTAAGAAAAGCTAATACAACAAAATCCATGAATTAATCCTTAGAAGCCTTTTTATCACTGAGGCCTTTATTTTATTCAATTTCCTTCATTTTTCCTCTCATGCAAATATGTGTCTCTTTGCCTTCCTTTTCTCCTATTTTCCTTTATTTTCAGAAATAAATGCCAATTATTGCCTCTTTGCCTTTGCCAATGCCTTTTTCAATTTACTTAGTCATTAATGAAACTGAAATTGATCCCCACCAGGATGTCTTCCCACCATTCAGGTTGGAACACGTGTCCCATGACCTTGGTCTTATATTTTTTTGACATGGAAAATCAATTAGGGGTTGCTACAAAATTCAAATGACAAATGATGTTCTTTGAATCCCTTATCACTAAGAGACTTTGAATGTGAATAGGGTTAGCAAGCCTCAAATATTATAGGAGGTTATAGGCTCCTGCAAGATTATTTGAGTGAATTTCAGGGATCCAATCATATGCATGATCAAAATACCTTTCTGGGTTAATGATAACCCCACCCTCACATCCCACTCCTCTCAAGAATGATTAGTAAAACTGGTCTTTGTACTTATGTTATTTTCACAAAATAAGAAGAATATTCTTCTGTTTCCCAATTCAATCCCAAGTAGGATCAAATTTGGCATCTATAATTTGATGGTGCTTCTTCATGTGAAGGTAGTGATGTTGATATTATGTTAATGCATCATGAGGTAAACCTCACCTATTTTGTTTCGAGTTGAATTTCACATGTTAAAAATATTGTTGGGTTTGAAGCTTTATATTCAAGTCTGGAGAAAGCTTTAGGGTTGGCATGAAAACACTTGCATGTTTTTAGATATCCAAAATTCATAACTAATATGGTTAAGAGGGTATATAAACCAACCAAGAAAAACTTGGAAAGGTATATTATGGTAATATATCATTTTATTGAAGGTGTTTTGTCATTTAATTTTATTTATATTCATAGAGAGTTGAATTCAATGGCAAGTGTTGTAACCTAGTGAATATCATGCATTGTTACCAAGAGAAAGACATCAAGTAGATACACGTCAAGCATAAATAAAGATACAAGAGACACAATAATGGAGAACCAACAAAAGCACACACATATATTCTTTATTATATATCGAACCATAATTAGTACACACACACACACACACACACATATATTGTCGGGACAATTATGGAAGTCTAATTGTTTGACCAGACATGATAATTAATCAATCATTAGTTATCCTTGTTTTACATACATGAGTACTGAATAGACTTGGGCTAGTTGGCTAGGCCAACTATCCCTCTTTTCATCAAACAAGTTAGGTAGACCAACTAGCTCCTCCAACAACAAGTAAATTGGTTGTTTTTGCTTCTATTTCTAATAGGTAGATTTTAAATTATAAACCTAATTGCAATGTCATTTCTCTTTATTTCCTTTATGTACTAGATGATGACGAGTCTTGGAAAATTTTCAATAATGACAAATAAATTTGTTATTTCCTATAAAACCATTAGGATGAAAGATCTGTTGGAAATAATACTGAGAGGGGGGGGGGGGGGGGGGGGGGTGAATCAGTATTATTAAATTCTTTTCAATTAATTTCTTCTTCAGATATTGATCATTAGTTTGTATGTCAGTACCAAGAACAAGAAAAACAGATAATCACACCAAAGAACACCATATATAAGGTGGAAACCCAATGTGGGTGAAAACCACCTGCTGCAATATGTCTCTATCTTCTTTCAATTAGAAACTTCTTTTACAATGATTTTGTACTGGTGCAGTCCTTTACCAGTACATAGGCTGCAACCTGCAGAGAGCTACAACCCTCTCTCGTTTTCCAGTCTCTCCTGGAAGGGAGCTACAACCCCCTTAGCTCTTTTACTTCTTTAAGGACCACGTTTCATTAATTTTCAGACTGGATCCAAGAAGATCAATTAATCATCAAGTACATGCGAATCACCCAATCCCCTTATACAATCAACCAATGAATCACCCAACTTCTCAGAATGTTGTAAACAGAAAAGTAATACCAGAAATCTAAACCCAGAACTCTGTAGCAATAGATAAAAGACAACCAACAAATGTTTCAAGATAGGTCCGCAACTTCACCAATAGAGGCATGCGAATGTCCGCAGCTCTTCTGTGTCTAAACTACGTAGATCCGCACCTGGTCAGTCTTCTGCTTTGCGTATCTCTGCACCTCCTCCTTTTGCTGCCCTGCGTACCTCTGCTTAGATTCGCACCTGCATTGTCTGCCTGACAGCGTACCTCCGCAACTGGTTCTTTTGTTTCCCTGCGTACCTCCGCACTGTGCCTTCTTCTGAGCTGCGTACCTCGCACCTGCGCCTTCTGCTACGTTGCGGATCCCCGCACCTGCGCCTTCTCCTGCGCTGCGGACCCCCGCACTTACGCCGTGGATCGCCTGCGAACCTCTGATTAGGGCCAAATTAACAGTCCTCCAATGTGCCACAGGCAGTCAGATCCACAGATCTGATCATGCGCCCGAGAGATCACAACCTATCAATAGATTCGCCTTCAATTTCACCTTGATTTAGATCTAGCCTTTAAAACCGATTACCAAAATTTCAGATCTTAAGATATTCATTTTTTCACAAGTATATAGCCAAGTGATCTCCTTTCCTTTTTATAGGTAAGCCCTTATTCAAACCATGGGACAAAACCATCGAAAACCAATACAAGGGATCCAAACCGGGATTCAATAATTTAGATCCTATACCACGGGCCAAAACCATAGGATCAAGAACGACGGGCTAAATACCAAGGGCCAAACATAAGAAACCCCATGTGAGCACGCTTCTCTGCATTGGAGTGAGTGAACTGAGGGACCGCACCTTCTGAACGGAGAACCTGCAGGTATGACCACACTTCTTGGTCGGCGTACCTGCGGGTCCGCACCTTATGAACGGGGCACCTGCGAACCCCTTATTTTCCATCATTTTGAGAGCCTGAACAGAGTTTTGTCACTTGAGTGAGTTGCCATCAAGTACAACACCTGTGCCATAGCGCCAAACCTGAATCATAATGCCAACAATCTCCCCCTTTGGACTTGATGGCAACCTCAAGATCCTCAAGGTCATTCTCCCCCTTTGACATCAAGGGCAAAGGGTTTTGCTCCCCCTGAGAACATGCTTAAGTCTTTGCTCTGCTGATCATGCTCCCCCTGACTATAGACCAGATCTACAAAAGAAAAAAAATTCTTCAAGAAGAACCATAATCCACCATACACCATAAATGACCGTGAAAGAGATAGAGACATATTTCAGCCATATTCAGATCAGCATCCATGTTCTCCTTTTGTGCTACCATAATGCCAACAATGCATTATATATGCTCCCCCTGAACCTGTGCCATTCGAACTCCGACCAATCCATAACCTAGCAAATGTATGCGTATACCCCATATGAACTCGCGTACAACCAACAATCTCTGAAACAGATGAGATTCAACAACAAGATGATGCATCAACTACCCCCAGCTTTTGCCTGAGGTATTCAAAGGTCTCCCTAGGCAATGGTTTGGTGAGTATATCAGCAACCTGTTCCTTAGAAGGAACATACTCCAACTTGACCTTTTGTTCAAGCACTTGTTCCCTGAGAAAGTGATACTTGATCGGTATATGCTTGGTCTTTGAATGCATGACTGGGTTCTTTGAAATGCTAATTGCACTTGTATTATCACATAAGATAGAGATAGGTGGTGTACAAGTGATTTGAAAATCCTGCAAGGTCTGCATCATCCAAAGAAGTTGAGTGCAACATGATGCAGCAGCCACATATTCCCCTTCAGCTGTAGATAAAGCAATCGAACTCTGTTTCTTGCTGAACCAAGATACTAATCTGGAACCCATAAAGAATGCACCACCACTTGTGCTCTTCCTGTCATCCACGCTTCCAGCCCAATCTGCATCTGTATAAGCATGAAGTGTGAGATCTGTATCTCTAGGATACCATAAGCCATAGTTTTGAGTTCCTTGAAGATACTTGAAAATTCTCTTCACTGCCTGAAGATGAGTTTCCTTTGGATTTGCCTGAAATATTCCAACTATTCCCACTGCATGCATGATGTCTGGTCGGGTACTTGTCAAATAAAGTAGACTTCCAATCATAGATCTATAGGTTGGCTGATGTACTGCTGCTGATTCATCATTTGCACTGAGGCTGCATCCTGTAACCATGGGGGTACATACTGGTTTTGCATCTTCCATGCCATACTTCTTCAAAATCTGCTTGAGGTACTTGGTTTGAGACAAAAAGATACCGCCTTCATTTTGTTGGATTTGTAGACCAAGAAAATATGTCAGCTCTCCAAGCAAAGACATTTCGAATTCTTTCTGCATCACCAAGGCAAAGCTTTGACTCATGGCTTCTTCATTGCTGCCAAAGATAATATCATCTACATACACAACAAGTATTAGCAATTTGTCATTTTCAATTTTTATATAAAGATTGCTATCTGCTGATCCTTTTGAAAAACCTTGTTGATGAAGATATTTGTCCAAACGGTAGTACCAAGCCCTTGGAGCCTGTTTAAGACCATAGAGAGCCTTTTTCAGTCTGCATACAAGATTTGGATCATTCCCAAGAATGAAACCATCTGGCTGCTCAATATATACTTCTTCTTCTAAGTCTCCATTCAGAAAGGCTGATTTCACGTCCATTTGAAATACTTTGAATTTCTGAAAGCTTGAGAGAGCAAGGAACATTCAGATGGCCTCAAGTCTTGCAACTGGAGCAAAAGTTTCTTCAAAGTCTATTCCTTCTTGTTGAGCATACCCTTTACAAACAAGTCTGGCCTTGTTTCTAATTACTTCCCCATTTTCATTCAACTTATTTTTGAAGACCCATTTTGTCCCTATGAAATTCTTATCTTTTGGTTTAGGAACCAACTCCCAAGTGTTGTTCTTTTCGATCTGCTCAAGTTCTTCATCCATTGCCTTGACCCAACATTCATCTTTGCATGCCTCTCTTACATTTTGTGGTTTAGTGGAGGAGAGTAATGCCAAATAGCTTGAAGCTTCTGCAATTGTTCTTCTTGTTTGTATGCTTGCCTCCTTTTGCCCCAAGATTTGAGATTCTGGATGATTCTTTTGAACATACCTGGATGGAGTCTTCTCTTCTATCCTTGTCTGTTCCTCTGGCGCTTCTTGAGGTTCTTCTTCATCTTCAGTCTGATTTGGAGGGTAGTCTTCATCCTCTTCGATATTTTCATAATTTACTTGCTTAGGAATGTATCCTTTTTCATCAACCACTACATCAATACTGTCAACAATTCTTCCAAGTCTTTTATTGTAACACTTATATGCTTTGCTGTGGGGAGAATAACCAAGGAGAATGCCTTCATCTGCTCTAGGTTCAAGTTTTCCAAGCTGTTCATCATTATTCTTAATATAGCATTTGCTTCCAAAAATTTTGAAATGCTTTACCGAAGGAATCTCACCATACCAGAGCTCATGAGGAGTTTGAGTGTTGTTCACTCGGACATTTGTTTTGTTGAGAATAACAACCGCAGCAAATGCAGCTTCACCCCAGAAGGTTGCGGGAGTTCCAGACTCATCAAGCATAGCACGAGCCATTTGTTGAACCGTTCTGTTCATCCTTTCCACCACTCCATTTCGCTGAGGAGTCCTAGCTCTAGAGAATTCCCTTCTTATTCCATGTTCTTCATAGAAATCGAAAAATTTATTTGAGGTAAACTCCCCACCTCTGTCAGACCTGAGGCACTTAATTTTGTGATCTGATTGTTTTCAGCCAAGGCTTTGAAAGATTTGAATTTTTCGAATGCTTTGTCCTTGTGTTTCATAAGTCCCAACCAAACCATCCTGGAGAAGTCGTCAATGAATAATATAAAGTATTCTTCTCCTCGAGGTGACCTTGTCCTAAATGGACCACATACATCTGTATGGACTAGTTCAAGAGGCTTGCTGGCTGATCCTTCCTTCTCAAGGAAGTTAGTTCTAGTTTGCTTACCAAACTGACATGATTTGCATATGGTGTTGTCTGGAATTTTGATATCTGGAAGACCACGAACTGCCTGGTATTTGCATGCTTTCCTTATTTCTGAAAAACTTAGATGCCCCAACCTCCGGTGCCATAACCAGTGTTCATCATCCTTGCTCAAATAACATTGTTGTTGTCCTTCTTCAAATATGTATAGATTATTTGGAGTTCTTCTGCCTTTGATCACTGTTTTTCCTGTATCAAGATCACGAACACTACATCCATTTGATCGAAATATTACCTCGGTTCCTTGATCGCACATCTGACTGACACTTAGTAGATTATGCTTCAAGCCATCAACATACAAAACATTTCTAGCTTTGACCTTTTCTTTCAACTGAGCAGTGCCTTTTCCTTTTATGGCTGCAGGGGTATCATTTCCAAAAGAAACTTTCTTTCCCTTTTCTAAAGCAGTATATGATTCAAGTTTTTCTTTATCACCTGTCATATGCTTCGAACATCCGCTGTCGATGTACCATTGATTTTCCTGTCCTTCTGCATAAAAAGCTATCCCACATCTTTCTGGTTGTGGTTCCTTTATTCTCCATGTTCTGGTACTCGAGGCTTGTTCCTTTGTCTGCCAAAACCTTCTCCTGCATTCAGAATCTTCATGACCAAAGTTATTACAAATAGAACATTCAATTTCATTTTCAAGGGCCGAAAAGTTGTTATAAGTCCTTTTCATGATCCCAGTCATATTTCTTTGTTTTTTAGCTTCTCTAGTCATGATTGTTTTATAGGCAACACATTGAGCTGCTTTGTGGCCAAAGTTATGGCAAGAGAAACATTGGCCACTGAAGAAACTTCTGCGATTATCAACTCTACCTACCAAATGATTGTAGTTTCTATTGTCATCCATTCTTGAGGCAAATTGAGAAGATTCTACTTGTGGCTAGTTGTAGCTTTTGTTCATCCTTAAGGCGGATTGCCCCTGATTTACCTGGTAGTCTTTGTTTATTCTTGATGTAATTCGTCCCTGTTTTACCTGGTGATCTCCATTGGGCTTTTGCTCATTCCTTCTTACTACATTGAGATAACTATTTGAGGTGGATGCTTGAGATGTTTCTCCATTATACCCCAGACCTGTCTTGATTAGTGGAGAACGTTGTACATTGATAATCTCATCCAGAGTTTCAGATCCTTTAACAAATTTAAGATTAAGAGCCTTTGTTTTCTCAATTTCTTTTCTAAGGCCAACAATTTCACATTCTAACTTCTCAAGAAATTTTTCTTTTTCATCAAGTTGGAATTGCAGAGTATCAATGATCACATTCTTTTCTTCTAAACATGTTTTGAGTCTAGAAATCTCTTCATAAAAGCCATCCACATCTATAGCATCCATGTAATCATCATCTTCAAAAGCCATTAAAAGTTTATAGTCATTACCTCGTTCATCTTCATCACTATTTGAAAGTCCATCACTGTCTTCATGAGTGTAATAGCTTTTCTTATTTGCATTCTGTTTCTTGTTCCATCTAACAGGTTCCTTCCCCTTGTCAATCTTATCCTTATGAGGACATTTTGTAGCATAGTGACCTACTCTTCCACAAGCAAAACATTTGAAAGGTAACTTACCTCTGAATCTTCCAGTACCCCATTGAAGATTTCTGACAAAATTTGATTCTTCTTCTTCTCATGACTCATAGTACTCTCCTTTGCCTGAAGCCTTGAAGGCAGCTTCTCTTCTGCCTGATGGACCTCCTTAACTAATTTCATAAGCAGTTAGAATTTCGTGCAGCTATGACATTTTAAGGTTTTGTAGATTCTCTTTTTCTTCTATTGCAGAAACTTTAGATTCAAACCTAGGGGACAAAGATCTTAGAACTTTTTCAACCACAACAACCTCTTTTATTTCTTCACCCAAATTTTTCATACAATTAACAATCTCATCTACACGAAGAAAATAGTTAGCCACACTTTCATCATTGTACATTCTGAGATTTTCATACTGAATTCTGAGGGTTTGAAGTTTTGCTCGTTTTACCTGATCATCTCCTTCATAGCTCAGAACAATCTTGTCCCATATTTCTTTTGCGGATTTATACTGCATAACCTTGACAAATTCTGATTGAGATAGACATCCTAATAGAGTATTGACCGCCTTTGCATTTGTTTCATATTTCTTCTTCTCAGTCGGATCTATAGGAGTTGTTGATGGAAAAGTATACCCTGTATCTATGATGTCCCAGACTTCTGTACCCAAAGATTGAAGATATGCAGTAACTCTTACCTTCCAATATACGAAGTTTGTCCCATCAAAAATTGGTGGCCTGATTGATGCTTCCCTCTCGTAGTTGCTCATGATGATAGATCTTCCTTCAAGCGATCAAGCTTCTTCAGAAGGACCTGCTCTGAAACCAATTGTTGGAAATAATACTGAGAGGGGGGGTGAATCAATATTATTAAATTCTTTTCAATTAATTTCTTCTTCAGATATTGATCATTAGTTTGTATGTCAGTACCAAGAACAAGAAAAACAGATAATCACACCAAAGAACACCAGATATAAGGTGGAAACCCAATGTGGGTGAAAACCACCTACTGCAATATGTCTCTATCTTCTTTCAATTAGAAACTTCTTTTACAATGATTTTGTACTGGTGCAGTCCTTTACCAGTACGCAGGCTGCAACCTGCAGAGAGCTACAACCCTCTCTCATTTTCCAGTCTCTCCTGGAAGGGAGCTACAACCCTCTTAGCTCTTTTACTTCTTTAAGGACCACGTTTCATTAATTTTCAGACTAGATCCAAGAAGATCAAATAATCATCAAGTACATGAGAATCACCCAATCCCCTTATACAATCAACCAATGAATCACCCAACTTCTCAGAATGCTGTAAACAGAAAAGTAATACCAGAAATCTAAACCCAGAACTCTGCAGCAATAGATAAAAGATAGCCAACAAATGTTTCAAGATAGGTCCGCAACTTCACCAATAGAGGCATGCGAATGTCCGCAACTCTTCTGTGTCTAAACTGCACAGATCCACATCTGGTTGGTCTTCTGCTCTGCGTATCTCCACACCTCCTCCTTCTGCTGCCCTGCGTACCTCTGCTCAGATCCGCACCTGCACTGTCTGCCTAATAGCGTACCTCCGCAACTAGTTCTTATGTTTCCCTGGGTACCTCCGCATTGTGCCTTCTTCCGAGCTGCGTACCTCGCACCTGCGCCTTCTGTTGCGCTGCGGATCCCCGCACCTGTGCCTTCTCCTGCGCTGCGGACCCACGCACTCACGCCGTGGATCGCGTGCGAACCTCTCATTAGGGCCAAATTAACAGTCCTCCAATGTTCCACAGACAGTCAGATCCACAGATCTGATCATGCGCCCGAGAGATCACGACCTATCAATAGATTCGCCTTCAATTTCACCTTGATATAGATCTAGCCTTTAAAACTGATTACCAAAATTTCAGATCTTAAGATATTCAATTTTTCACAAGTATATAGCCAAGTGATCTCCTTTCCTTTTTATAGGCAAGCCCTTATTCAAACCATGGGACAAAACCATCGAAAACCAATACAAGGGATCCAAACTGGGATTCAATAATTTAGATCCTATACCACGGGCCAAAACCATAGGAACAAGAACGACAGGCTAAATACCAAGGGCTAAACATAAGAAACCCCACGTGAGCACACTTCTCTGCATTGGAGCGAGTGAACTGAGGGACCGCACCTTCTGAACGGAGAACCTGCGGGTATGACCGCACTTCTTGGTCGGCGTACCTGCGGGTCCGCACCTTATGAATGGGGCACCTGCGAACCCCTTATTTTCCATCATTTTGAGAGCCTGAACAGAGTTTTTTCACTTGAGTAAGTTGCCATCAAGTACAACACCTGTGCCATAGCGCCAAACTTGAATCATAATGCCAACAAGACCTAACTCTTCAAGTATTATAAATATAATAAACAATATATATCCCAAAGGCTTTGTAACTTTAAAGAAAATGTTTTCTACTAATGATGCATCCAAGAAGGTAGGTTAGAACCATTAAACTTTGAGATGAAATATTGGCCAAACTATCCTGACAAGCATGGGTTTGAGGACAATACTAAAACCTTGTAGATAGAATCCCAATGCATTTAAGAAGAAAATGCCAAATTGTTAGCCCTATTTCTTGAAAGCACAAAATATTTTCTCAGTCTTATAAATATTTAAGAGGTTTCAACCCTAAGATAATTCAACATTCTATTCCTCTTGAAAAGGTTTTTAAGTTGGTTAGACAAAGATAATGGCCTATTAACCCCAACCTAGATGCCTTAATCAAGAATTAACTTGACAAAATGTTGGAGGGAAATGCCAACTTTCTAGTTTTCTACTTAAAGTGGATCACTAATATGGTTTTAGTTTGGGTAAAAAATGGTGACAGTGAACTTTGCATAAAAATTGGAGATTTGAACCAAGTGTTAAGGACAAATTCCTTTTCTCTTTCATGGTTGTTATTCCAAAAACAACGCCCTAAGTTTTGAGTAAAACTTGGGGCCCCACTTTAATTGTTACTGATTTAGATATGCTTCTTTATTTTTACACAATGACTTTGATTCACATTGTATTGTTGTAAAATATGTTTGAATTAAACAACCCCTAAAGTTTCACGTACTTGGTTTTGAATTAGCTAACAACAAACGCCTTAATTTTTGAGTAAAATTTGGGGCCCCACTTTAATTTTTACCGATCTAGATATGATTCTTTATTTGTACACAATGACTTCGATTCAAATTGTATTTCTACAAGACATGGTTAAGCTAAACATACCCTAAGGTTTCACCTACTTGGTTTTGGCTTAGGTATTTTCTTGAGTCTTCTTCTTCTTCCTATTCTAGTCTTGAATTCTTCCCTTTATCAAGTTTTCCTTTTCCTAATATCTTTTTTGTTTCAACTCCCATACTCCTTGATTTCCCAATTGGGCCCAATCTTCAAATTAAGCCTCCTTTCCACTTTGGTTTCTTTGTCGTCTTAATGATTTGGAAATTGGCCCAATTTTAAAATTAAGTTTTTCTTCAATTTTATTAATTTATTTATTTCATACATTGGATTCTTATTTTTGGTTAGAATTTTCTAGATTGCCTAAAATCTTCATTGCACCAATTTGTAAATTGTCCTCGACAACCAAATTGGAGACTTCTTACACTAACTTTAGTGTGAAGGGGTCTCAATTTTAGAAAAGGGCTCAGTGTTTAAATTAGGCCACCCTTCATACATTTTCTGAATTCTCATTGTGTTCAAGTTTTTGTTCTCTAATTTCATTGAATGTGTCTTATTACCTTTGAAATTTTCTTCAATCATTTCAAAAATCAATCAAGTCATATCCTTTATAGTTACTAATTTCTAAATTAGATCCAATTTTGAAATATAGGTTTCTTTCAACTAAAATATTTTCACTTTTCCCCAATTTGGAATTGGTCCTAGTTTCCCTATTAGATCCAATCACCTTTCGTACTATATTGATTGTATGGCCTCTTGGCCATGTTTAACTTGCTTCTCTTCGTTGTATTCTTTTGAACCCCGTCCAATATTTTCCTTCAAAACATCATTTGTTAAAATCATGTCAAAACTATAAATCGATCCCTCTTGTCTCTAAAGATATTTATCTCTTACACAATTCAGTGATTAGTCCTAATTTCACAATTAGCTTCTTTTCTACAAGATCAATTTTTTCACAAGTGGGAAATTTTAAGAGTTTGATAATGATCAAGGTTTTCATTAATAAACTTGGTGTTAGGTAATCCTAATTTTGAAATCATTATCGATTTCTAAGTTGGATGATCACCAAGAAAAATCATACCTTGATTTCTTGATTGGGCATGGCTTTCTAATCGAAATCCACTCTTGCTTGTAATAGTGATAAGGGGTTTTGATTTTCTCCATTAGCCCCAATTAACAAACTATTCTCATGAGAAATTTTTTTATTGAAGTCAACTGACTCATCTAAAGTATGAATGTGATTAATATTTGGACGTACACATTCAAACATGACTCACTAATTCCATATGCTTAAACCATCATCTTCAAACTTGAACGATGAGATAATTCTTCAACTATGAATTGTAAGCACAAATGTCACAAATTGTGGTTTAGTGGGTAATTGTTATGCTTTGATTATTTAGTCCTATTGGTAACACTTGAATTCTTAAAACTCTAAGTGTTTTAGTCCAAACTTAGGGAAAAACAACCTTGTATGCAAGCCTTGTTCCATACGGTCAAACTTGCATTGGGAATTTGCATTCAAGATTAAAGAATGAATCTTGGTTAATACAACATGTAACTAAAATTAAAATCAATATTTTGTAAAACCTACAAACTTGTCTAATTTTTTTTTTTTTTAAGGGAAATTCACTATTTTCAGTCCATTTAATTTTTAATTTTTACTATATTTCCTATTTTGACTTTGTTGATATTTTATAGTAAGTTATATCTAGCCACCAAGGGACACAGGGAAAGGAAGATAGACCCTCAAGAAAGATAAGTTGTAGTGAAATCACATGTGATTGGCATATTATAAGATCTTGCCGAAATAATTTCAATTGATAAGGAAGATGCTAAAACCATAGAATATAAATCATAGTGCAAAGGAGGATGTATAACTGAAGGATAAGAAATACTAGTGGAAAATTATGAAGCTAACTATCAGATTCCTTAATTCATTGAATATGCCTTCTGAGTGTAGAAGGAATTGAACTTGGTGTAGAACAAATTATACAACAAACACAACATTTAGAAACCATAGGGTTGTACATATCATAAGTCAAGAAATATTCCTAAGTGTGGTAATTGAAGTACCAACAAGTGGACCTACAGTTCAACAAGGTCAAATATTAACAAGTTTCACTAAAGAAAATTCTTGTTGAAATTCCCACTATCCCTACACATGTTTTACAAGAAATGGAGTTTAACCTTAAGTAGTGGAAGAACAAATCTCATGGGGCCCTGTAAATAATTTCTTGGTGAGGTCAAGAGCTCTTCTAAGATATGGAAGCACATATGAAAAATAGTAGAGGGATATTTTACCCCCTTCTTTTGGACCCAAGGAACAAATCCTCTCCCCGAGCATATTTGTCTAAATAGTTGGAGAGTTAAATCCCTCCCAATAGGAAAGGTATATGAACTCTCCATAAGATTAATGAGTCAACTATTTTAGAGATTCATTGAGGCCCCTACTAGACACACAAAATTAATTAATAATATACTACCCAAATTGGAGGAACATGAGAAAATGCTAAGCAGAAGCATCACATTATGTAATGATGCTCTTCAATTGCATACATTTTTTCATATGAAGAAAAATTTCTCGAATTTTGATGCATGGGTGATCTTGTAACAAAATGAAGAGGGGAAAGAGACATATAATCAAATAGGAGGTTATCTTATAGAGGAAATATTGAATATGCCAAAAGGGATGGCTAACAACTAGAAGTAAGGTTAAGATAATCAGAGGAAGTTGAATCCTCTTAAAGGAAAATAAGATCAAGAGATAAAGATAATCAAGGGAAATAAATAATTATCTAAATGTCTCCAGTTCATAATTCCCCCCCATTTCTTTTATTTATTTATATATTGTTTAAACTATAACGAGAATTTCTGGAGAATAAATAACTTTGAAAGATTGGCTGCCACTATTACACTAGATATAACTATTTCATAAATCCCATAAATGGCCCAGTTACAACATCTTTGGAGACTTGAACCTGTTAGCACTTGAAATTTCACCTCAGGCTGAAAAGGCAAATCTCAAAGCTACATCAAACCATTTAGCCTCGTAGCTAGCCCTACGGGGCAGGAGAAGGCTCTCTCCGGTCAATCTCGGCAAATTTTCAATGGGATGAGATGACCAACAAGATAACACTGATATTAGGCTAGTAAACTGATCAGAAAGATTGATTTTGGGGTTTTTGGATTTTTGGTGGCAAATTGAGGAGCTGCAATTTAGGGTGCGGGGATTTGACACAGTTTCTGCAGGGGGGTCTTTGGGGCGAGGTAGGAACCTGTATTGATGCCTTTAGTTGAAGTGGATGATTAGGAAAGAAAGAGTAGGAGCTAAAGAGAGCAAACAATGACTTTGAATTCTCTTTAGACAGCAGAAAACATAGAAATTAAACAAATTTAAAAGCAGAGCATGGCAGGCATGAATTCATACTTTATCACTTCATTTGTTTAATATGCAGAAGGAAAGAAAGGAGATGAAGCACATAAACACACTTACAAGTACATTAAGATACACATCATCAACACATGAGTCCACAAGAATCCCAAAGATGACTGCAAAACCCTGGTCTTCCTTAGCCAAAAATTGCAGAGATACAAGTGAATAATACAATGATAGCTTCTCCCTCAAGAGTCCAACCATGAAAATGAGCAAGAAAGTACATAATATAGATGATCTAACCTCTTTCCCTGCCTCCATGGGTCGAGCTCACTATCCTAGGAGCTGTTTGAACCATTTCTAAACTAAGCACTAGAAAATAGGTAGTCAAAACAACTTGCCTCTATAAACTTGGAAACCAGTTCATACATTCAATTTTTACCCTTTACATGCAAGAATCTTCTAGAAGAGTTAAACAAGAGTAAAAGTATCCAAAAAGTGTCACAATTACAGTCAAGAGGACCACCATCCACCTCAAAAAGTCAAACTGGAGCTAAACTGCGTTTTCTGAGCTGAACTGGTCAAATCTGGCAAAGTTTCCTCAACGAGTCGCGCACATTTCCTCAACGGGTCGCGCACGTTGGAGCTCTGTTTGGAGGCCTTCCCGGTGTCAGAATTAGGTACAGGATAGCTCGTTGGAAAGGTATCTGAGTCTAATTTCCAACCCAACTGGAATTTTTGGATTTGGAGGTCATTTGCCCAGTCAAAAGTCAATTCTCCCAAGACTGCTTCTGCAACTCAAAAAAGGGGCAGAAAGTCAAATTTTGCCTGTATTTTGACGTTCTAGAGGCCCAAATCCCCATAAAAACTCAAGTCCATCCATAGGCATGTGTAACTTTGCATGACAAATCTAGAAATGTTGAGTTTTTGCAAAACGGAGCCTGTTGAGAAGCCAAAACCTGTAAATTTCCCAAAAATACCAAAATTACCCAAAATTCTCAAAAAAATTTGGGATTTGTGCTGTAGCTGATGCTAGTGAGTGCCATGATCTCTGAGGGATGCCTCAGCCAAGATACGGAGTGGATTGGTCTTCTTCCTCCGCCTAAGAGCCTTGAACAACCTCCTTTGGAACACTTTCATCTTGGCTTTACATACATGCATTCTTGCCCAATAATGATTCTTCATGTTTCTCAGCAGCCTTTTCTCTTGGTTGGCCTTAGCCAACAGCCTCTCCAAGTGAGCATTCTCCTGAATGAGCAGTGACTCTCGGTCAGCAGGCAATGGATCACCGGGCCTCCTACGGTTCAAGACTCGGTCGCTACGAATCCTCCATAGCTCATCAAGTGCCTTCTCTTCCTCTAGCTGTGTGTTCCGCTGCTCCAGGTAGGTGATGGTCCATTGGGCACCCTCAAGTCTCCTCTGTAAAACATCATTTTCAGCTCTAAGATGTTGAATGATCTCCTTCACCTCTTGGCTAGGAGAACTGGCCTCGAGATCAATCACCGGATCCTCATGAATCATGGGCTCTTTGCCCCTCTGCAGTACCTGTGCTGGTGAAGAAAGCGAGGCCCCTTCCACCTGATGTGGAGATAACACTCGCTGAGCTGAAGATGAAGGCGAGACCCCTTCCACCTGCTGTAGAGATAGTACTCGCCTAGCTGCTGCAAATAAGGCCCTTGGGCCTTTCTGATAAGTGACCAAAGGAGTGGAGCTAACATGTCGGGTGACGGGAGCATCAGGCTGCTAAGATGGTCCTCCCTCCTCATGAATGACCTCCTGATGTGGCTGATGTGGCACTGTGAAAAACTCACGGGAGATGAACTCCTCCCATGAGATGCCCTGCTGAGTCAACTGATGTGAGACTATGAGCTGAATCAAACCATAATGGCATAGGCTCCTGTACTGCTGGGCCGGGGTCTTCCTCTGCAACATGGGCACCATCCTCTGAATGTTATGAAACAAGAAGACCGGGAGGTTCATCATCCTCACTCGGGTGAAATGCATCAAAAGGCGAATGTGATATGAATAGACCTGTGAAAATCTGCCCTCACAGGTAAAATAATGCATAATAAGCCTCATGAGGGGAGCATACTCGCTCCGGAGAAATCTGAATGGGAAAACACCCGTCAAGAGTCTCACAAATGATGGCCGGACATAGGGCTCAAAGTGAACAAAATCAAGCAACCTGCGCTTAGGCCACACCTCACCCACATTTGGTATCCCTGTAGCCTGTGAGATCACCTCAGGTGTCAATGTGAAATTCACCCCTGCCAGAGTGACATGTCCATCATGGAGGTGTAAGACAAACAAGCGGGCCAACTCTCTATGATGCTGAATCTGAGAGATCCTCTCACAAAACTGATAGCAAGACATGTACTGGAAGCAATTCACTGCCAAAGGACAGGCCTGTAATTTTGCCAAAGAAGTAGGCTCTTCCCGCTTATGATGTCCTCCCTTACCCCCTCTACGAGGCCTCCTCTATTCCTCAACCTCTGTAGATGATGAATGGTCATCACTTTGCTCATAAGTTTCGGTTTCTGACATGGTTTTGGAGCAAAGTGGACAAACTGAACTGCTGTCTCTGCCTGCAAAAAGTGCTGAAATCTATGTTGTTTCAAGGGGAACCAGACATGAGGGAAATGTTAGGGGAGGGATCTTTTAACAAGGAATGGGAATATATAAAGATAACAGGGAATTTTTAAGGGAAATGTTGCAAATCATATTCATAAAGGAACACATATTTGTGATAGGGAAATCATTTGCAAAGATTATTGCATATGGGAAAAAACATGCATAAAAGTGAACATGGGAACATATGCATACATGTTTAATAGGAAGGGAAACCATACACCACACATGTTGACATTTTACCAACATTTTTTGTTATCTTGCATATGCATGTGGTAGAGGGGAATTAGGGTTTTCACTTTGTTTTGTTTTTTGATGCTTTGGGAGAGGGGTAGGGTTTTCAGTTTTAGTGATTTAGGGATGGGAAGGGAATTCATATTTCATTTATAAAATAATCATGGGGAAAGGAAATGTACATATGAGTGTGGGCAAAAGGGATGGGAAGGAAACCAATCAAAGGGAAAAACAGCTTGAAACACCATAAACCCTAACACAATTTGCACATGAACATTGCAGCCATACAAGTCCTTTCATTTGCATGATTTGAGGTTAAAATCATAGCATTGAGGGCTTACAATCCATCATTAACCTCCAAGACAATGTGTAAAGAGCCTACCTCGACCAATTTGGATGATTTGAAGGGAGATTGAGGAATTCGGTTGAAGTTTGGAGGCAAACAGCTCAACGGGTCGCGCAGGCCTCCCAACGGGTCGCGCACCTCCCAACGGGTCGCGCCCGTAGTATTTCTGCACTGCTGAGGGGTTCCGGACGGGTCGCGCACCTCCTTCAACGGGTCGCGCACCACTCTGCTACCCGAAATCACTGCGATTTTGCTCCTTTCGCCTATCACTCTCTCAAACTTCTCTTCCAAGCGTTGAGACGCATAATGAGAGTAAAAGGAGGAAAGTTGAACCTTTATAAACTCCATTTGAAAATTTTCATCCATAAACCCACTTTATAAAGTTTATTTTTGACACTTTTTAAAACACTGATTTTTTGGTTTCCTTTATCCTGAATTTGACTTTCTGAGTGCTTTGACTTGATTCTTTTTGCAGGTAAATCATCTGAGGGACTTTGGCAAGGGGACCAGGGTTATTGCTGCCTTTTTGAAGACTTTTTGGAATTTCATTCTTTTTACAAAAATTTAGCATGACAGAGTTTTTAAATCCAAGGTTAAAAATGAACTGTACATGATGAAAATATCAAAGAAACATGTTTACCATCCTCCCTCTGGCTTGCTGGGCATTCAAAGACTCTTAAAGACATGACCTAGCAGAGATAAATGACCAAAACCCTAGACCTAGGACCTTTGACCTCAAGACAAAACAAGACAATCTTGAAAGAATTTTAATGACTGATATGACCTAATCCAGCAAAACCAAGAGGGGTATAAATAGACCAGCTCCTCCATCAGGGTTATGGCATGCCTAACGGGATGCAAAATTTGACACTGATGAGACACCTACTAATGCAAATGCAAAGAGCTTTGATCACTGATGGAGGGCTTTCAAGACCGACACTAACAGAACCCATGCATTTGGGGAAAAAAATTGTTCACCAAACCACTCAAGCTAAGATCCTTTAACCCTATTTCTTCTATTTCTGTAAATTAGAATGATTCAAGTTGTAAAGGGATTTTTGCATTTGCATCTTGTAGAATTTTCTATGTAATGTCAATGAATGAGAAGCCATTACTGGGCAAGATTTTTTTGTAGACAAACTTAATTTTTGAAATGTGTGGTATGTGGAGCATTTTCAACTACTTTATTATTTTTTGGAATGTTATAATCATTTGCTTTTATACTACAATTTTTTCTCACTTATAAGTAACTTGTTAATTTTATTTATCACACCAACTGCTTTGGTATAACCTTAAGCATAGCAATTTATTCACTTTATTATTATCGGCCTTTTCTATAATAAAACTAGTTAGTTTGATTATAAACTTTCTTAAGTAACTCTTTGTTAAAGGTTAAAAGTAGTATGATATTTGGTGCTATGGTTATCTCATTATTGTTAGTTAGCCCATGAATCATTCTTCATTTTTTACATAGTAGATTATGTACACCTCATTTATTGCATATAAAAAATACATAAATAGGTGATCGAGTTGCAACTAGTAAAAACCCAAAACAAAATCAAAATATGGTCAAGCTATAATCTAGATGAAGCACCCATTCCAAATAGTGTAAGGTCTATTTAGGACCTTCCGTGAGGGATAATACTTACTAGTGCACACAGTGATTAATCCCTACCAATAGTTTTAGTGCTATAAGGAGGGTTGTCATCATATGGCTAATAGTAATAATATGCTTAGTGATTTCTCACATAGGCTTTTCGATGTGGATCTATTCTTGAGAAACAATTTGATGATACAACTATTAATATGAAAAACCCTAATTTTGTAGAAACCAATCATTGTGTGTTATTCTTAACCAAGAAGTAAATGAAGTACTTTGACTTAGCTAGGCATACAACAAGATAATTGGTAAGCTACCCATTGCTCCTTCATTACCTATATGAAAGAAAAATTCAAAGAATATTACATAGACTTATACATAAACTATTATAGAAACTTTAGAGGATTTGATTGAGCTCACACTTAACGAAATTCCTCAACCCTTGAATGTAATCCCAAAATGTCTACCTATATCATTTGCTCATTCTTCAAACCCTTCAAGTCTAGACTTTGACTCTAATTTTACTGGATAATCTCGTTAATTTATTCAACATTTCTTACTAATCAAACATTTGAAAATCAGTGGTGGCTACCTTCCTGCAGAGCTTAAGATGTTCTCAACTTAACATGTTAGCTCCATGATCTTCCAACCCTAAATGTATCATTAGGAAATTTGACCCTAATAAGTCAAGCTCACCAAAGGATCATATCAAAAATTGTATTTGGTTATTAGATTATTAAACATAGCATTTTAAGATAAAAATTCTACATGGTATTTTAATTGCCAATAGGATCTATTACAAATTGATGTGATTTTGGAAATACATTTATTGATAAATGTGGTGAACAATCTACTCCAATTGTGCCTTTAAAAAAATTAATAGCAATAAAAATGGATAAGAAAGAGAGAACAAAAGGACTTTAACTATAATTTCACCACTAGGTCAAATAAATTCTCAACAATTTTATCATAGTTGAAGGGGTAATGAGCCCCGAGGGTTAGATTAATTGGTCGAGTTACTATAGTTAAGCACCTCTGCTATTGAGAGGCCACAAGTTCAATTCTCTCGACACTCTTGGTTCTAGGCTATGTGTTTTAGCCGACATGAAGTGATCCCTTCGAGTGGATCTGCCTCGAACAATATTATGTGGACGTAGTGAGTCATTGATCTCCAAGGACTATGAACACACAAAGAAGAAGAAGAAGAAGAAGTTGAAGGGGTAATGGTTGAATATTATAGTTATGTTATACAAGCCATATTGCCATTTTTGTTAAAAGAGATAAGATATAATACATTGGTTAAATATTTTGTAAAGGCCAAAGATGTGGAAAAGTAGACATGGAGTTTGGAAGTGAAGTTGAGAAATGAAGAGGTTAAATTTTCTTCTAAGAAACTCTTTGCTCTGCCCAAACCTCCCCTAAAAATAATTAGCTTCAAGAAGATCCCTTGGACATGGAGAGTGTCCCACATCTCATTAAAAAAATATCAAATGAAATTATATATTTAAAAAATAACTTCAAAAAATGTACACACAATCAAAGAACTTGGAAAATTTATTAAAAAGCAACCATTACTTCTTCAAAGTCACCTAAAATTGCCAACTTTAATTTGACTTTGGAGGATGTAGCCACAAAAATTTATTGCAATTATCATCATGCTAACCATTTTGAAAAGAGATGCCCATAATGGTTGCATTCTATGACATTGGTGGAAAATCAATTATTGGATCAACAAAAATGAATTGAGGTATCATTGAATAAGAAGAAGAAGATAGTAGCGGAGCAATCACGTTCTTAAATGACTTATTAGTGGGTATAGAAGACGATGAAGTGCATATAGTAGAAGAAGTTAATTTTACCCAAATTGTATAGAAGGAATACATCCTATGAAGTAGGCATCTTATCAACTTTGATCCTTTTACATCATAACTTGCTCTTATTCATAAGAAAGTTGTAGTTCCTACCTCATTGAAGAAAGCAACAACAAAAAATCTACCTTTCATAAATATGGAAAATAATGTGATTGAGCTTATGAGAAATAAAAAGCAAATACTTCTCTTTTCACATCTACTAAATTTTTGAACAAACATAACTTATCCTGCAACACTTCATGCCATCCGCTAATATATCTCACAATATAGTGGCAATTTGTGAAATAAGACAAGCCCTATCTATGATAAACTCAAATTCTAAGATAAAATCGAAAGTTTTTATGAGTGATGCTATTATTAACAATCATTCTGTCTCAAAACCCACCTTTTTCAATTGTTTTTCAATATTCATACTCGTAATGTGCATAGTTTTTTAGTTGACTTGGGAGCATCATTGAATGCCATGCCTTTTTCAACATGTAGAAAAATAAATGCTACTTGCACCAAAAGTACAACTTAGCTTTACAAGTATGGTGTTATGGTTATAGAAAAACTAAAGGATGTTGAAATCACATTAGCCTCTAATCCAAAGGTATATCAGATTTTTGATATTATTTTTGTTGATATTCCTAAATTTATGGTTTGTTGCTTAGCAAAGATTGGCCATTGAAATTGTAGGGCTATTTTACAACTAATTGGCTTCATTTATTGTTTCCATAGGGTAGAAGGCAAAATCAAATCCAGGTAGATCAAAAAGCCCGCATGAAACATATATTTATAGAATTGGAAGGAACTAATTAATGAGCTAGTTTAGTTCACACAATCAATTATGAGTAACTACTTTTTGGAAAAGGTGGGAAATTACACAACAAAAGGTTCAATTTCCAATTTTGACAAATGATCCACACTCTTTTGTTACATAGATATTGTTGAAAATGACAATTGTATTATACTAGATGTATAAAGTAATTTTTCAACTAATTTAGATGTAAATACTAACATTTGCACTTTATTTTTTGATGGTTATAAATCTTTGGAAGACACCGGAGTTGATAGAATTTTGATTATTCCATAACAAATAACACCATCCACTCTCCTCAAACCTTGAATTTGAATTTACAAGCAATACTATAAATTACAAAGCTTAATGAATGTGATTTTTTATTATTATTAAATTTCAGTGATTTAAAAATATTTTTATGGCAATACAAAAATAATATTCACGATTTATCACCTCATTTGAGAAGTTACCAACTCAAGGTGAAAAATTTAATTGATGAGTTTGAATATTCTGGTAATAATTCCCTTCCTCATTATAAAAGTGTAGTTGTTGATATGTTGGCCAATGTTGCCTCCCTATTAAGTATGATATATGATGGGTTTACTATTGAATTACTTTTTAGTGCTTCAATCCCTAAAAAAGTTACTATCTAGAGGGTATTTGATGTGATGATAAAAAAATTGTCTAGTTATTGACCAATGAAGATAATTTCAAGGATGTAATGGTTGTTGATGAAGAACATGCCAAATGTAGGTTTTAACCCCGTACATAAATTACCTACATACGAATTCTAAAAACAGAAAATAAACAATGGCGAGAGCATAACATATAAAACAAATATACACAGAGATTTTCCCCTGGATCCCAAAACCAGGACTATCGGATTGATTTTTCATTATGTTCCTTTCAATGTTGCAATACATATATACATGTTGAAGCATCCATAAACCCCAATACATTAACCCTGGATTAGAACATAGTCGTAGTTCTCTTGACCGGATCTACAAAATACCATGGAATGAAAACCATCACGCCCAAAACCATGTGCACAAAACCATAGGTAGGTTCGCCCACCTAATATAGGGTCTAAAAAAAAAATTGCGGGGTGCTGCCCCGAACCCCGTAGAGGGGGGCTACCACCCCCTCAAACCCCCGTACAAGGGGGGCTGCCGCCCCCCGTGACCCCCCCACTACGCATTGGTGCAACGAAGGGGCTAGTCGTGGAAAGAATATAACACAACCCAACAATATCCCACTTGTTGTTTTCTTTCCACAAGGGGCCACAAGAGAGCTTAGTTATTTATCCAGCCCTGCAACTCCCATTATTTCTCTACACCAAGAGAACTTCTCAGAGATCACAGATTTTGTGAATGCGTTTGCAATATTCTTCGAAGTGTCCACCTTTACCAGCAAACACCTTTTTGTCTTCTATCATATCCCTCACAAAGTGATACTGAACATCAATTTGATTTGTCTTTGAATGGTAAGCAGGGTTCTTTGCCAAGAAAATTGCACTTTGGTTGTCACAGTATATTCTTATAGCTCCCTATACTAACCCCATACTTGAACACAATTTCTACAACCAAACTGCTTCCTTTCTTGCATGAGTGGCTGCCATGGATTCTACCTCTATAGTTGATAGTGCCACTACAGATTGTTTCTTACTCATCCAACTGACTGCACCTCCAAATAGGTTAAACACATACCCACGTTTAGATCTTCTCTGATCTAGATCTCCAGCCCAGTTTGCATCAACAAAGCCATGGACATCCAAAACTCTGTCAAATCCTGGTCTTCCTTGGTAGCTCAAACCATAATCACTAGTGCCACGCAAATAACTGAAAACCCGCTTCACTGTTGTCCAATGCTTCTTCCCTGGTTTTGACATAAAATTGCTCAATACTCCCACTACATGTGCAATGTCTGGTCTAGAATAGACCATCGCATACATCAGGCTACCAATTACACTTGCATATGGAACAGAGGACATGTCCTCTTCCTCTTCTTGTGTCTCGGGACACTATTCAACAGATAACTTTACACCTACAGGAATAGGAACCTTCACCGGTTTACTATCCTGCATATTAAACCTCTGCAGTATTGTCTCGACATACTTCCTCTGGTTTAATAGAGCTTCCTCTTTGCTCGATCTATTTTAATTTCCATGCCCGAAATATAATTTGCAGCACCAAGATCTTTCATGTCGAATTTGGAGGATAATTGGGTCTTCAAATCCTGGATAATTTCTTTGTCATTTCCAACCAACAACATATCATCCACATACAAGACCAAATAAATAATACAGTCACCAATTAATTTAAAACACACACAGTGATCTGCTTTGCTTCTGGTGAAGTCAAGTCCCTGTAAAATCTATCAAATTTCTGATACCACATCCTTGGTGACTATTTTAAGCCATACAAAGACTTTTTTTAACTTGCATACCAGTTCTTTCTTACCCTTCACTGCAAAGCCTTCAGGTTGCTTCATGTAGATCTCTTCTTCCAGATCCCCGTGAAGAAATGTTGTCTTCACATCTATATGTTCTACCTCAAAATCAAAAGCAACAACAACATATAAAAGTAATCTAATAGAAGCTACCTTGGCAACAGGAGAAAAAAGTATCACCAAAATAAATTCCCGACACCCGGGAATAACCTTTTACTATCAACCGAGCTGTGTATTTCTCCACCTTTCCTTCTGTATTTTTCTTCTTCTTGAACACCCATTTATTGCCACTGGGTTTCCTTCTAGCCAGAAACTCCACCAGATCCCAAGCCTCATTTTTGTGCAAAGATGCCATTTCATCAAACATGGCCTCTTTCCAGAGTTTTCCATCCTCTGAATCTACTACTTCCTTCACAATTCTGGGATCATCATCAGTAATAGATAAAGAAAAATTTGAACAGAAATCAGATGGACTATACCTTTCTGGCTTCCTTGTTTCTCGAACTGATCTTCTCACAACTGGAGTTTGTGGCTCTTCATCTTCTGATTCCTCTTCTGTTATAGAGTCTGATTCTTCCTCCTTAAGCTCAAACTCTAACTTATGAGGTTCCTTTGGTTGGACTTCATGTTTAATAACCTATTTCACCTCTCTAAACACCACATCCTAGTTGTAAACAACCTTCCTTGTTACTGGGTTCCAAAGCTTATAACCCTTTAAACCATCCTTATACCCAATAGAGATACACTTTTCAGATTTACTATCCAACTTTGTTCTTTTCTCCTTTGGAACATGTACATATGCATCACATCCAAATACCCTCAGATGTGAAAGAGAAGGTTTATTACCAGTCCATACCTCTTGTGGAGTCTTATCCTCCAATGCTGATGAAGGTGATCTGTTGACCAGGTAACATGCAATCTCCACCGCCTCTGCCCAAAATTCTTGTCCTAACCCTGCACCACTAAGCATTCTTCTTGCCTTTCCATCAATGTCTTATTCATTCTTTCTGCAACTCCATTTTGATGAGGTGTGTATGGATTAGTCTTCTATCGTGCTGCACCACTCTTCTTACAGAACTCTTCAAATTCCTTCTTGCAAAACTCTCCACCGTTATCTATCCTCAATAGATTTATCTTCTTCTCTGTCTGGTTTTCCACCAGAGCCTTAAATTCTTTAAACCTGTCAAAGACTTCAGATTTCTTCTTGAGGAAATATATCCATGTATTCCTTGAGAAGTCATCTATAAATGATACGTGGTACATAGAATTACCTAGTGATGGAACCTTTACAGGTCCAAACACATCACTGTGCACAAGCTCTAATATCTGTTTGGCCCTCTTACCACCAGAGGGGAAACTCACCTGATTCTGCTTCCCATATACACAATTTTCACAGAAATCAAAATCCATAGAGCTATTAGTCATACCTTCTACCATACCTTTACCATGAAGTATTCGAAGGCCCTTCTCTCCAATATGTCCAAGCCTTTGATGCCATTGCATGGACTTTTCTCCAGAGACCACTAGATTTTCTGCTCCACTTTCAGGAACCACATAATTGTTGCACCCATCAATAACAATGCTACCTTGTAGCTTGTACAGAGTTCCAATCCGAACTCCCCGCATCAATACCAGTGCTCCCCAAACCATCTTGCAGGTATCTTTTCCGGACACTGTTTTTACACCTACAACATCCAGCTTGCTTACATAATTAGATTTCTGTCCAATGCAGGAATATGCAAAACAATCGGAAGTGTTCTAATCCTTACACCTTGTAACTTCAACTTTACTTTTCCACAACCAACGATTCTAGCCTTCCTATCATCCCTTAAGAAGACATCATCACCATCGTATTTCTCATACTCACAGAACCACTCTCTATGGGGAGTGAAGTGAAAGGATGCACCTGAGTCAATCAACCATGCCTCATGATCTACATGTGTACTTGAATAAGAAGCCAAGTACACATCTCCACCTTCATTTGAGCTGCTTTTCACCGCTGTAGAAGGAGCATCAACAAATCCCTTTCCTTTGTCAGGAGCTTTAGATTTACACTCCCTTTTGTAGTGCCCTTCCTTTCTACATTTCCAGCACACCTTTACAAATTTTCCTTGAGATTTAGATCTCCCTCTAAATTTAGATCTCCCACTCAAGGACTTATTTCTGTTTTCGTTTTGGGGTCGTCCTTATACAGACAAGGCATCACCATTCTAGCTCTCCATATTTTTCCGTCTCATCTCCTCTGTCAGCAAGGATGAGACTATTTCATCAAACTGCAAGACAGTTGCATTGCTACCTATTGCAATAACCAGATTATCCCATGAATCTGGTAGAGAACACAAAAAACTAATGCAGTTATCTTCATCTGAAATTTTAATATTAACAGACAAAAACTGGCTTACCACAATATTAAATGCGTTCAGATGCTCTTTCACTGAGTCTCCATCTTTCATCCTCAGGTTATACAACTTTTTGCGTAGGAACAGTTTATTCACTAGAGACTTAGATTGGTACAAAGTCCCTAACTTGTCCCACAAAGACTTCGCCGTAGCTTCCCCTGATACATTCAGCAATAGTGAATCTGAGACTCACAATCGTATTGTGCTCTTTGCCTTCCGATCCAACTTCTCCCATTCTTCATCGGACACTCCCGTTGGTTTAGTACCTGGTTCTACTGTGATCCACTGATCTTTATCCACCAACATATCCTCCATCTTGAGTTTCCACAACTCAAAACTATGACCATTAAATTTCTCGATCTCTATCTTTCCACTGCTCACCATCTTGTTTCACCACTAGAATCGATCCCACAGATCTCACACTGAATAGGGTATACCACAGGCCCGAGAAAAACCCCTCAGCAACAAAGGCATCCCCTTGAAGCCAAAACAACTCTGATACCAAATGTAGGTTTTAACCCCGTACATAAATTACCTGCATGCAAATTCTAAAAAAAGAAAATAAACAATGGTGAGAGCATAACACATAAAACAACTATACACAAAGATTTTCCCCTGGATCCCAAAACCGAGAATACCGGATTGATTTTTCATTATGTTCCTTTCAATGTTACAATACATATATATACATGCCAATGCATCCATAAACCCAAATCCATTAACCCTGGATTAGAACATAATTGTAGTTCCCTTGATCGGATCTACAAAATACCATAGATCGAAAACCATCGCGCCCAAAACCATGTGCACAAAACCATAGATAGGTTCGCCGACCTAATATAGGGTCCAATTTTTTTTTCCCGGGGTCTTGCCCTGGACCCCGTAGAGGGGGGCTACCGACCCCCTCAAACTCCCCGTGCAGGGGGGTGGGGGGCTACCGCCCCCCTTGTGACCCCCCTACTGCGCATCTGTGCAACGAAGGGGCTAGTCGTGGAAAGAATATAACACAACCAACACCAAAGCCTTGCAATATTTCCAAGATAGGATGAAATATGTTAAGGGAAATTTCATTCCAAGAAAACCTTTAATATTGGAGAAATTATATGATCTAAAGGGTGGATTTTGAGGATTTGTGAATGTCAAGAAAAATAGCTCATCCATAAATCATGAATTAGTCAACTTTGGTACTTTTGAAAACCTAAAAAATGTTACTCTTGGAATTTGTTGCTATCAAATTGAAAAACAAGCTCTCATCCACTTATTAAGGCAATATATGGATGTATTTTCTTAGCTTTATAGTGACTTGAAAGCATATGACGCGTGTATTATACAACATGTCATTCAAATACGGCGTCAAATCATTCCAAAAAAAGGTAAGAAAAGTGCATATAATGCTGGAACCTTTGATTGAAAAAGATAAAGAAGCTACTAAAGTTAAAGTTATTTTTAAATTTAGACATTCCCAATGGGTGATTAATTTGGTTCCTTTATAAAAAATCAAGAGAAATAATTTAATGTGTATATTTTCTTAATCTAAAAATAACATCTAATAAAGAAAAATTACCTCATTTCTCATATGGAATAGATTATATAGCTAGTCTATGGTTTAGAGTTGTTTCTTCTTTTAGATGGTTTCTCAAGCTATAATCAAGTACTGTGGTGGAAGAAGATAGGATGAAATCCACATTTCATGTGACATAATGAACATCCACTTATTAATAGATTGCCTTCAACTAACTAATGTTGAAGCCACTATCTAGTGAGCCATATACACAGCTTTTAGGTGCCCAACAAATTAGAGTGTCATGGCTTACTTGGATGATGTAATAGTTTATTAGAAAAATAGGGTAATCCACACACAATGCTTAAAAATATATTTGAAATATGAAAAAAATATGGAATTTCCCTTAATCCTAAGAGGATCATTTTCAATATTAGAAGGTAAACTTCTTGGCCATACTATCTCACAAGACAGGTTTTCACCAATCTAGAAAGAAGTGAAGCTAACATGTAAATTCCCATGACCATCAACAAGTTCAAGGTAATGCAATCCCCTTTCAATGAGATAAATTTTGTCAAAAGATGTGCCATATTTTGTTAAAAATATTAAGCTACTACAAATAATGATAAAAAAGGATGTTGTCTTCAAATGAACACTTGTTGAGAAGGAATTTTTTGAGAAATTCAAAGTTGTGATAACAATAGTGCTTACACCTATAGTTTGCATTTTGATGAAGATTTTTTGCTATAGACTTTTTAATTTGACCATTCCCTTGTGGCAATGGCCACAAAAAAAAATAAGTAAGGGGATGAATGCCCAATATCATTTATGAGCATTGATTTACAAGGGGCTAAAGTAAATTACCTGGTCATTCATAAACAATAATTTATAGTGTTTAAGGTTTTCAAGAACTTTCGACCCTATATTTTTGAAAAAACATTCCAATTTAATTGCCCCTTGCCCTATTATTAGGTCCTTATTCATTAAAAAAAACTAGGGCAGAGAAGAGGTTGGATGGCCATCATTAAAAAATATGACCTAGAATTTAAACCTGCAAAAATATTCAAAGGTCAAAAGTGTTAGAACTAGCTAACTTACATGAGGAAGGTTGGAAAAATGAAATCTCATTATGTTCCCATGAAGTAATATTTATCCCAATTGTAGTGGACGTCTATTTTGCTAAATTGACACATTTATTACAAATAGTGAGAGACATTGAATTTGAATAAAAAGAAAATGAGAGTACAAAAGTTGAAATCTACTCAATTCCAATTGACAAACGGTGTATTATTCGAGAAAAATTATAATGAAGTATTAGAAAAGAAAGACGTTGACCAAGTTCATAATGAAATAAACGATGGCTAGCTAGGGGACACTTTGCCAGTGACACCTTAGCTCTCAAGGTCTTAATATATGACTATTATTAGCCACCACTATTCAAAAAGCCTCACACATATTCTAAAGAATGTAGAGTTTGGAAAACTAGTGTTGGGAGAGAGAATAACTTTTCTAACCCATTGCAACCTAGTGAAAATGAAGAATCATTTTAGTAATGGGGTTGTTGAGTGTGTTGGTAGTTTTTTTATTGTTGCTGATATCAAGTTCCGGGGGGACTTGTTGAGTATTCATGATGCTAGTGATGTCATTGTTGCTTAGGGTGTCTAGTGTCATTGGTTGTTGATTGAATGTTGCATATTGTTTGACTTGAAGCCATGAATGCAGACCAATTGGATGGCCTAGATTGGCATACATTTTGCCTATATTTATATTAATCAAAAGAGCATGCATATTTTTTTAGTTAGATATCCCTCTCAAAGGGCTTTCCAACGGTATATGGCACTTGGTAAAACTCCCAAGGAATGAGGAGATAAATCATTTTGAAGTGAAGGCAATTTAGCAGGAAAAAATGGCTTCAAGGCATACAAGAATCTGAACTCATCTAGGGTGTGCTCACTTATTGAGCAGTTGAAACAAGTGGATGTTGGATTATCCATATTTTATATACGTTTCAAGGTTATCCGGGCATTTGATATCTGGGGTTGCCAAGGAAAATACTTAAGGAAAAAGTCAGATACTAGATTTCTTAAGAGAATGGACCCCAAATAGGTGGCTCAATGAACTACAATTATATTCGAATCCAAGGTTAATGGATTGGGTTTTATGAATGCTTCGACATGTATATAATGTATTGTAAAATTGAAAGAATATAAGAAAAAAATAATCTTGTTTTCTTGGTGTTGGGTTCCAAGAGAAAAATTTGTGTATATTTTCTCTGATTACCATCGTATCTTTTCTGTTATTTTAAGAATTCATTTTCATGTGTTATTTGTACAGGGTTGAAACCTATAGGTGGTTGGTTGATGAAGTGGCAACTAGAGGTACTGACATATGACACCCATTTTAAACATTTTTGGGTGATCCATTAGACATATGGAAGTTAACACGTGGTAAGTGGCAAGTGACACGTGACAAGTACACACACATGGAAACAACATGAAATACCACATGGAAGGTTTGTTTGAGTTGACAAATGACATGAAATCCTATGTGGAAATCTTGGGATTTGTGACAATGCAGTGGTTTAGCAAAGATTTTCTAGTGTATTTCGATTTGGCCTGTATTATGCTAAACTAGGAAAATGTGCTAAAAAAATGCAAAATTACTAAATATAGTGGGGCCCTTTACTAGTTATCCAGATATTTGGGGGTGTGAAGAGTGATCTAGACATCTGAGGGTATGCTTCGTGTTTCCTCTAGCTAACTCACCATATTTGGATACAAGCAAAGCAAGATTTAAAGTCAAGTTCCACTGGTTATGTTTCTACAATGGAAGTAATCTAGCTATCCGGGGATCAAAAAATTGAAGTGGGAGTGTTATCGAAACACCCATATACTAGATATGTTAGAAAAGACACTTAAAGACATGATTCTAGCCCAAGGTCACGAAGATCGAAGGGCTCAACACTCGGTGTTGAAGAAAAACCAAGGGGGACATTCAAGATCTGCTTGGTATGGAGTATGGTTGCAAACAAAAGCCCAAATACTAGATTTGGTTAGCACCTTCATGATTAGCCCCTGGTCTAGCATATGGTTATATGAAGAAAGTGTGAAAAGAAAAGGAGATTAAGCGTTCCAACATCATTGACGAATTTAATGGTTGACAAGGCGTGATTTGTTGATACAATTAAGTGAGAATTTCCATGGGTAAATACCATGGATTGATGCCCATGGTTAAGAAAGGGCCAAAACAATAAAAGAAGAAGAGAACAATGTAAGAGATGTTGCCTTGATGAGAAAATAACAATGTAATTCATTTAAACTCCTAAAGTAGTCATGTTAATATGGTAGAATGTGAGGAAGCTGGTTTGTTGTGTGAAAAATATAACTAACCATAAAACCTGTGAGATGAAAGTATTGAGTATGTAAAAATTAGGTTGTGCGGAGGAACATAGAGAGATAGGTCAATATCTGGAGCTACTCTGTGTGTGTGTGTAAGAGAGAAAATGTAGATCTGAAAAATTGAACCACGCTATGTGAAAAGGCCATGAGAGGAAGAAGATGATACTTGTCCATATGTGAAGAGTGGGTGACTTGTATGTGGTGATTGAGTGAGATTATCAAGTTTAGAAGCTAGAAAGAAGAAATGTAGAGAAAGTATGATTACTAAATAGAAGAAGCGTAGAGCATTTATAAATGTTATACAAATAGATATTAGAGTAGATCTGATTACTATAAAGAATAGATGCATAGAGTATCTAAATGTTCTATAGAAGAAGTGCATAAAAGGATGTTTTTATTAGATCAGGGCCTGAGGAAAAGGGATATAGAGGAAACTAGAAGAGAAGAAGTTGAGAAAGTTGTAGAGTAAATCATGGTGACTAAACAAATAGAGATCAAAGTAGATTTGGATCTAGAACACAAAGTGAATATGTGATGTTGTTGTGATCAGATATGAACCTAAGGAGAAGACATTTAGAGTAAATCATAATAGATCTAAATGCAATACACAGAACTGTGAAAATATTGGTGAGACCATATCTAACTTGAGGAAAGACATTTAGAGTAGAGATAAAATATTTCGATGTGATTGAGTTAGAATATGAAATATCGGTGGCCTGAGTATGTCTAAGTTGTAGTTGAATATCTAGCTAAGTGAGAGTTGAAGAAGTGAGAATATTGCAAGATAAATTTGGAATAGTGATTAAATAAGGCTGAATGTTTAAAGTGAAATAAATTATGTGGATTTGAGTTTGATAATTTTTGAAAGATGGATATTCTAAATAGAGCAGGTAGGTAGCTGCAAATCGGGGGATAGGTGTCTCCTTCATACTGGTTCCCGCAAAGAAAGGGGGTTGGTGCCACCTACAAGTTGGTGCTTTCATATCAGGGAATGGGTTTCTCCTTCTTGTTTGTTCCAATAAAGTTGTTTTAACAATAGGTTTCAACCTACAACAATATTTTGGCATAAGTTTTGTTGTTTCTCCCTTCATGTGCTTCCACGTACATCTGAAGTTCCTATGGGTTGCTTATCTGATTGATTGTTAAATGGTTTGAATTGTTATATATTGTTAATTATTGTTAAAATATTCCATTATACTAATTCACCCTCCTCTCAGAATAATCATAATTATAACAATTGGTATCTAAGTGGGTTCCTTCAGGAACAATTTAACCACTGGAATGTAGATTGCAAGGGACCGTGGCTAATCAGGATGGATTTTATGCAAATGGAGCACCATTATTGAATGAATAAAATTACGCGATTAGGAAGGTAAGAATGAAGTTTTTTTTTAATGTCTATTGGCTTGGATATATGGGTGTTTGTAGTGGATGGAAAGAAGAATAATGAATATAATAAAAAATCCATGAAGAATATCTTAAGTGTGCTGTCGAATTCAAATTTTGATAAGGTAATTCACTGTGATACTGGAAAAGAAATGTTTGATAAGCTATAACGTATTTATGAGGGAGATGACATATACATTGCATGTGAAACACAGATAAGAAGTCATATCAAAAGGAAGAAGAACCCCAAGTCATGAATGCCCAAGTAGCTGATCATCAAAAGAATAATTCATTTTCAGAGGACAAAGATGAAGCTGAAGAGGATGCAATGCAATCCACATGTAAGCTACTATTATTTTTAATTGTAGAAGAATAGGTCATCTTTCTTTTAAATTTTCATTTGCAAATTTATAAAATGGTAATAATAAAGGAGAACTTGAAGTTGAGAGAACACCCCATATGCAAAATAAGAAAACTCTTTATTCCGTAGAAAATGATTTCCCATTTGAAGGAGGTAATAGATGCACTTCTAGTAGTTATGAAAAAGGGATTCTACTCATGAATATGGAGGGGACATTGTATTCAAATAAATGAGTTGAAAGGAAAATAAACCATGAGAGTGATCTTGATAGTTCATTAGATGTAAAAGAGGAAGCCCAGAAGAAAGAACAAAAGGCAAAAGGATCTTGAATTAGATGAAGATAAGGAAATGCAATCCATGTAAGAACAAGACCTCAATGAGAAGATATATTTTAGAATAAAACTTATCTCTGCTCTAGAGAAGATTAAGAGGCTCATAGTAACAAATTAGAGATAGAAGGAAGTGTTTCAAGACTATGAGAAAAAGGAACAAGATTTTTATGAATTAAGGGAAACAAATTCTATCCTAAAGACCCAAATAGACAAGGCCAAAAGACTAAATGAATTGATGACTAATAAGATGATTGAAAGATAAGGTCATTGTGAGAAACTAGAAGCTAATATTGTTTCCTTGAGAAATGATCTAGAAAAAGCCTATGATCAACTAAACCAATATCCGAACTTTGATAAGAGTACCAAATCCTAGATGATATTCTTAGTAGTCAAATATCTCCACTCATCAATAATGGTATGGGCTATGATGGAGAATCAAGCACAAATAAAGCTAAAAACGAATAAATAATTGGCCATGTTGAATTAGACAAATGATCTAACAACAATGTAGGAAAATGACATGTTAAAAATGAGCAACAACAAATAAGGAAAGTTTATAACAACCACAAATATCAAGGGAAAAATTAGTAAAGATCTTATCCCCCTAAAATAATCATAAACTTTTCTCCTTAAAGGAAAAGTGCTCATAGGTATCAAAGAATTTTCTATGGCTATTGTTTTTATTGAAATATTTTATATATATTGCAAGGAATCAAAATATGATGAATAATCACCGCAAGATATCATTTATGATCTCAAAGAATGAGTATGTAAACAAAAACTCGAGGGGGCGTGATAAGAATTCTATCATAAATCACAATTCCTTTGCCCCATTCTTAGATCACATTGAATGTTACATATGTAAAAAAGTTGGATACAAGGAAAAATATTACAAAAGTAAGTTGATATATCCTTTAATAGAAATCAAATAGAAAGAACCTACTCAAATCAGGGGGGAAGAAAATAGAAGCAAAACATGGTAAGAAGATATGAAGAAGAAAGAAAGAACAAAAAGAGAAATGCAACTTAGTTTTTTTCACTTAAGATACAGATTATTAGTGGTATATAGACAATGGATGTTCTCATCATATGACGAGAGACAAAAGAAAATTTCTCTCCCTAAAAAAGGACAAGAGCGGGAGCGTTATTCTTGGAAATGCGTTGAAGGACTAGTTAGTCTTAATAATGAAAAAGGAAGAGCTAAAGATGTCTTGTTTGTTAAACATTTAAAGCACAACATCCAAAGTGTAAGTCAAATGGTTGATAGAGTACTTGAAGTCACATTTAACTGTAATGGATGTAGAATAAGGAAGGGAGATTCTGGAAAATTAGTGGCAAAAAGAATCAAGATTCTAGACAATGTATATGTACCGAAAGGAAGCAAATACAACAATCAGAGATTCAATTTAATCTCCCCTTCACTTTCTCAATAAAAGGAGCAATACCCAACTGAAGTCCATAAGATCGTGCCATATTCACAAGTCACATTAGAAAAGATAGAAGAACTGATCACACTAGTGAGACAAGGAACTAGGGTTATAACTTATGCAAATATAATTAAAGGAAATATAGGGACAACCAAGATGCACATGATAGTAGGATTTTGAGGAATCAACAAGTAAGAGAATAAAAAAGAATCACAACAATCCATTGATCACCTGAATAGTACAAAATGCAAAAGATGATATACAAAGGAAGAAGGAAAGAGAACTGACCTAGAACATCCAAGACTACAAGAAAAGGCTTAATGTGCAAGAAAGATAGATCAATAGGAAAAAGGAAGAGCAAAGGCACACTAGAAAAGTCCACAAGAATAACAGATAGGCGAAGGCAAGAAGAAAATTGGTGTTCAATTGAAGCAGACCAAATTAAGGTTGAAAAAGGAAAATCATACATGGAAAGTAGCACAAGTGGAACTTAGAATGAAATCAAAGGAAAACAAGAAAACAAATGTTGCACAATAAGAATTGGAGGAAATGGTGCCCATTAAAAGGAATCTTAGTTTGGAAGGAGCTATGAAAAGGAACAACACCTATTTTTTTATAATTTAACTCATTTTCTGAAAAGGTACATCACGGGAGCATTTGTCCACGAGGAGTCTAGAATATATAGATTATCACCAAAGTTCATAGCCATAAATAAGCTGAGATATTATCACTAGTTTCCTTCACAAGGAAACAGGGTGGCTGTGCAAAAATGGTAGGGATAGTTGTATACTAGAAGGTCAAAGAGAAGGATATAGAATCATCTCAGGGGGAGCTGCAAGCTCAACAAAAGTAGCATGTGTTCAAGAAGAGATATTTGCACTAAATAAATGAAGAAATACAAGGCTTGCATTCTTATTTTTTTTTATAAGTCAGAAGAGCTAGTAGCATAATAGTTTAAAGTGGGGGGAGCATTTGGTTCTTTGAATAACTATTGGTATATCCTGATATAGATGAAAAACATCATAAGTAAGGTGGAGTTTGCAACATGATTCATAGATAATATGTTTATGCTTGGTGTCAACCTCATTTGGGAGAATGAGCAAGTAAATCCCTTTCCCATTGATGTAAAAGGGGGAGAATGAGTATACATTGGAAATTCGAAGCAAGAGCAAGAGTGAGTAGACAATGGAACTTCAGAATTATTAGAGTCATTGGGAGTTACAACAACTTGATAGGGTCCGAAGTCAAGTCCACAACCATCAATAACCAACAATGTCTAGTGTTGTTACCATCAATGACAAAGGGGGATATTGTGTAGATCATTTTCCGGATTCATCGCATTAGGTTTCTTGTTTTGATCGACGTTTCGAACCAGCAACGATGGTTCATCTTCAGGATGTGAAAGATTAATGGAAAACTAGTCTTACTATTTAGTTTAATATATGATGTATGAGATGCATTGCCGACAGATATTAGGATTTATTAAATTACTATTGAATTATTATTTTTTTATTAGGGTCATAAATTTATATCTTATTATTTTAATTATATTTTGTTATAATTGTTTTACTTTATATTCTGTTTATTTTAATTTATATCTTATTATTTTAATTATGTTTTATTATTTTGATTATATTTTGTTGTTATAAATTAATTTAATAAATCCTAATATAAATTAAAATGACAAAATATAATCAAAATAATAAAATATAATTAAAATAATAAGATATAAATTTATGACCCTAATAAAAAAAAAAAATTCAATAATAATTTAATAAATCCTAATATCTGTCGGCGATGCATCTCATACATCTATTTATTAAATTGAATAATAAGACCAGTTTTCCACTAATCTTTCACATCCCGAAGATGAACCACCATTGCTGGTTCGAAACGTCGATCAAAACAAGAAACCTAATGCGATGAATCCGGAAAATGATCTACACAATTATGAAGATCGCAGAAACCTAAAAGACAAAGGGGGATATTACTGAGTGTGCTGTAAGTTTGCTGTTGTCATTGATGTCAATTCTAGTCATTGATGTAAAATGATGTAAAATTTAGGGGGATATTGTTGATTATTCATGATGCTAGTGATGTTGTTGCTTAAGGTGCCTATCGTCATTGATTGCTAGGTCTATCTTCATAACCTAGTATGATAACCTTTCTTGGGAGACATTTTTTCCTATATCTATCCTGATAAAAAGAGCATGCAAAGTGTTTGGTTAGATAGCCCTCTCAAAGAGTTTTCCAACAATATATGGCACTTGGTCAAACTCCCAAGGAATAAAGAGAAAACTAATTTTGAAGTGAAGGTATTTTAGCAGGCACAAATGGATTCAAGGCATCTGGGCATCCAAACTCATCTATGGTGTGCTCACTTATTGAGCAATTGAAAGAGGCAGGTGCCAAATTATCCATATTTATCTAGGCTTCAAGGTTATCCAAGCATCTAGGTATCTAGGGTTTCCCAATGCAAATACTTACGAAAAAGGGTGGATACGATATGTCTCAAGAGAGTGGACCCCATACAGGTGGTAAAATGAAGTGGCAGTATAGGTGGTAGGTTGATGATCTAGCATCCAGAGGTAGTGACACGTGGCACCCATTTTCAACATTTTTGGGTGATTACTTATCTATATGGTAGTTGAAATGTGGTAGGTATGGACACATGGAAACAACAGATAATACCATGTGGTAAGTTTGGTTGAGTTGGCAAATGACATGGGAGACTATGTGGAAGTCTCAGGATTTGCATTAGGAAAGTGGTTTGCAAAATGTTTTCCAGTGTATTTTTTATTTGGCCAGTATGGAACTGAAGCAAGAAAATGCACTAAAAACAACAAAATGACAAAATATAGTGGGGCCCTTGCGTGGTTATCCAGATATCTGGGAGTGTGAAGAGTGATCTAGACATTAGAGGGTATACACAGTGTTGCCACTAGCTAAGAGGTTGTATCTAGATACAAGCAAAGTAAGGATTTAAAGTCAAGTTCCGTTGGTTATGGTTCAACCGTGGAAGTAATCTATGCATTCAAGGATTTGGGAGTTGAAAGATTTATATATATTTGTTTTTAAAAAAGGGTTAGATGTTGGATTTCCTATATTTGTGGCCTTATTGCCACTATTGAAGCAAAAGGTGGTTCGCATCGGAGTTTTAGATGAAATTCGGGTGCATGCAATAAAATATTAAAGAGAATAAACAAGGAATGGATCTGGATGCAAGTGAAGTAAAAAGGTAAACTTTCCACAAGGCCAAGGTTTCAAGTATAAAAGAAAATGTATATGAGAATTTAGGATTTGGGCATTATGAATTATGTGCATGTAACACCCTCCTCCCACATCCACCCAAGCAACTAACCAGCTGGGGTAAACATGTGACGAGAGGCCACTATGATATGATTTGACCTCCTAAGTCATGTTAAGGAAGTGGAACCGACGGAAACACACCATACAAACATCCAACATAAACATTAAGACCCTAAAGAACCAACCCAACCTTTCAGCCAACCACCCCCTAGGTCCCAATGACATTTTGGACTACTTGACCTTTGAACGCTCTCATGCTATGCGCATGCCATCGTCCAGGGACTTCTGGACGCTCTCACAGGCCTGCAAGCCATCGTCCAGGGACTCTTTTGCATAGTGTTATGCTAACGTCCCTGGGATGTGAGCCACTATTTCAGGCCCAGAGGCTAGGTCACTGCCCATAATTAAATCACATCTTCAGAATAGTAAAATAACAAGGAAATGAAAATATAAATGCAATCACTTGAATGAGACCTTGACTAGACCCCTACTAGCCATGAAAAGCATTTCGTCAAACATATCACGAATATGTAATCTACATGTGTAATTAATAGATCTGAGCATAGGGGTCTAGTACTTAGATAAGAATCGCTAAGAGGCATTGATGCCTCAACATATTAATTGCCATTTCATTCATTAGGTCATGGATACATTGATCATTCATTTACGAGTAAAAAATTGATGAGATCCATACATAGCTACTGTCATAAAACACATATATAACTAGCATAATAGCAGAAGAAATACCAATGAAATCAAAACCATATAAACCACATATAATTTAGTATAATACTCATAGAAATACAAGGAGAAATAACCTCATATTGATGATGCAAAATCCAAACCCGGGATGGGACTTCCATGTTCCACCCGACCTAAGAATGGCTGAGCCAAATATATCTTCAGACATTCACCCCCGTGCCATATTCTAAGCATGAATGTGGGATCTCATAGAACAAATCAATCCAAAACCATCCAGGGCTTCCAGAGGCCAACTACCTCAACCTATTGATTCCACCTCACGGTCGAACATCACAAAACCATATTCAAATTGGTCTTTATCCAAGCATTCCAGGGCTTCAGGAGTGTTTTTCCAACCAAGGCTTCTAGGACTAGTAACTCAACCCACAACTTTTACTAGGATTCTAGAGCGTTTGTCCAACCAGATCTTCTATGACTAGTAACTCAACCCACCAAGGGCTTCCAGACCGTTTTTCCAACCAAGGCTTCCAGGACTAGTAACTCAACCCAAGTTGTTACAGGGCTTCCAGAGTGTTTGTCCAACCAGGGCTTCTATGACTAATAAATCAACCCAAGCTAAGGAAACATGAGAACCAACCAAACAAAACAAGGAAAACAAATCCACAATCACCATAGCTATCCAGGAAATGGAAAGGCTAGGCAATCCATTGTTAATCCTTGCCATCCTCCATGCCCATGACAAATCACAATCCACAAACCACATGCATATGCCATGCATGCCAAAAATAGTGAGTAAAACATACATGCAATTCGATACCTTGAGAGTGCTCCAAGAAAAATCTAAGTATCAAGAGTATGAGAGAGAGAGAGAGTGAATAATGAAATATCTCCAAAACTAAACTGACAAAAGGGTACCAGGTGATCCTTATAAGCCTTTTTATGAATGAGGCCTCTATTTTCTTCATTTTCCTCCTCACATGCAAATTGTGACATTTCACCCCCCTTTTCTCCTAATTTCCATTATTTTCATAAATAAATGTGCCAAAAATTTCATTTTTCCTTTCCAAAGCCTTAGCCATTTCCTTTGCCAATTTCCTTAGCCATTAAACAATCACAAGTGATCTCTAGCACTAGGAGTTTTCCCAATATTCAGCTTGGAATAAGTGTCCCATCAACTGTGGTTATTATTTTGCCTTTATTAACTTTTATTACATGGAATTTTCACCAGGGCTATTACAGAACCCTCCCCCTTAGGGGAACACCATCCTCGTTGTTCAACAAAACCTATAACCACAAAACTGTTTTAAGTAGAATATATTGCCGATGGAGCTTTATAACTTAGCTCGATGCAGTATTTACAATGATCAACCTGTTGAGAACCAAACCAACATGAAAACATAACATCATAATGACATGAAACCTATACTGCTTATTAGAGCTTTATAACATAGCTCATGGTGGTATTTTAATCCATATACATATGTACATATACCAACATCACCAAAATGTATACCAAAACACCATACCAAAATTGCTTTGCCTCAACTGGCAAACAAGGAAGGATACATAGCCCACATCTAATCCGCCATCTCCCATGTAGCTTCATTGGGCCCAAAGTGCTTCCATTGCACTTTAACTTGCTCAATTTCTTGGTTCCAGACCCTAAGCACCTTTTTTCTGCAATATACACTAAGGCTTTGGCTGGAATTCTCCATCTGGTTCCACCTGCAATACAGACCAGTCAATCACATGATCAATATCTCTAACATACTTCTTAAGCAATGACACATGGAAAACATCATGGACTTTCATTGTCGGAGGTAGTGCGATCGATATGCTACTGGCCCAATCTCTCAATGACACTGTAGGGTCCACAAAACCATGAACACGTTTGCTACATCTCTAGCGAAGAACGTAGACTTCAATAGAATGAAATGTGCAACCTTTGTCAACATGTCCACAAAAACCATGATGGAATCATGTTGTCTCACTGTCCTTGGCAAACCTGTGATGAAGTCCATGGAAATGACCTCCCATTTCCATTATGGAATAACAATCGGCTATAGCATTCCACCTGGATGTTTACACTTGGCCTTCACATGCTCACAATCAAAGCACCTAGCCACAAAATCTGCTACATCCCTCTTCAGGTTCGGTCAATAATAAAATCTCCACTACAGTCAGTGTCTTCTGATAACCTAGGTGATCTGAATATGGTTTTGCATGAAACTCTATCAATATCACCTTCTTGAGCTCACTACTATCTAGCACATATATTTTGTCTCTGAATCTGACCAATCTGTATGCTATAAGGCAATAATCCACGTCCTTTGCACATGCACATGTACCTGTACCATGACATGTATCTGTGCATGTACCTATACCTCTACTACCACCTGTGCATGTACATGTACTATCACCTATACCTGTACCTGTACTTTGTTGCAACATGTGCATAATCTCCATATATATGACATCCTACTGACCTGCCTACAAGATCCTATCCTGTAAGTCTGTCCCATAGGAGCTCATAGTTGCTAAGTGATTTACCTGTATTCGCCTACTAAGAGAATCTACCACTCTATTCTCTTTTCCTTTGATGTACTTGATCTCAAAATTGAACTCACTGATCGTAGCCAACCACCAAGCCTACCTACCATTCAGATTTAGTTGGTCAAATAGATACCGCAAACCACTATGATCACTCATCAATGTAAACCTCCTACCCAGAAGATAATGTCTCCACATCTTCAATGCATGTATAATTGTTTCCAACTCAAGATCATGCGTGGGGTAGTTCTGCTTGTGCTCATTCAGTTTTCATGACTCATAACATACCACATGTTCATCCTGCATAAGGACTCCACCAAGTCCTTTTTTTCAAGCATATGTGCATACTACAAACTCTTTGTTTGGATCTGTAATATTTAACACTGGTGCATGTGTCAACAACTACTTAAGCTACTCAAAACTAGCCTCACACTCCTCTGTCCATTCAAACTTCTTACCTTTCCTCTGCAATGATGTGATAGGATAAGAAATCTGTGAGAAGTTCTTGATGAACCTCCTATAATAGCCTGCCAACCCCATGAAATATCTCACCTCATCCACATTCTTAGGAGCTACCCACTCCATGATGGCCCTTATCTTTTCTGGATCTACTGCAATTCCCTCCTTGGAAACAACATGTCCCAAGTAATGTACCTCAGTCTGAAAGAAACTACACTTGTTGAGCTTAGCATACAACTGATGCTCTCTCAAAAATCTCAACACTGTTGCTAAATTCTCGACATGTTCTTCCTCATTTTTAGAATATACCAATATATCATCAATGAACACAATAACAAACTTATCCAAATATGGACGCAACACACTATTCATCAAGCACATAAATGTAGCTGGAGCATTAGTTAAGCCAAATGGAACTACAACAAACTCATAATGCCCATACCTGGTCTGGAAAGCCATCTTGTAAATGTCCTCCTCTTTGATGTGTACTTGATGATATCCAGATCTCAGATCAATCTTTGAGAACATTGTTGCTCCCTTCAATTGATCGAACAAGTCACCATTCCTCAACAACGAATATATGCTCTTGATGGTCTCTTTCTTCAACTGACTATAGTCAATGCATAATATAAGAGTACCATATTTCTTCTTCATAAACAATACCAATGCACCCCATGGTGATACACTTGGCCTAATGTATCCCTTGTCCAACATTTCCTTCAATTTTAGCTTCAACTCTACCAACTTAGGTGTGCTCGACATGTAAGGTGCTTTTGATGCTGGATTTGCCCCTGACACTAACTTAATAGAAAAGTATACCTCCTTGTGAGGTGGAAACTCTGAAGTATCCTTTGGAAATACATCCTGAAATTGCTATAAAACTGGGTACCTACTCAACACATAAGCATCCTCAACTTCCTTACCTTTATCACTAGAAATGTGTACTACAAATAACACACACCCTTTTCTATGGCTACGCTTTGCTCGCATAGTTGTTACCATCCTAACTGATGTGGATTTCTTCTTTCCTTGCAAGACTCTTGGTTCCCCATTGTCATCTAATCACTCAATATCTTTGTCATAATAATCCAGCTTGGTTCTATGAAAAATACAACCAATCCATGTCCAACAACATATTGTACGAACCCGACGGTAATACATTCAAATGTGCTACAGTAGGTATACCATTCAAATCAAATGCACAAGCTCTTACCCAATGGTGAACTCACTTCTTCGTACCTATAGCCAACTGCACTAACCAAGATTATGCATGCAATTCCTTACTCAAACCACACTTATCCACCAAGTCAGGACTAACATAGCTATAATTAGATCCAGGGTCAATCAAAATAGAAATAACTTGATCACAAAGCTTACCGTCCATCTCAATGATAGATTCCTAATGGTCTGCTTGTTTGTTATCCAATGTTGCATAAATACGAGGAATGCTCTGACCAACATCCCCAATAGTTTGTGCCTCCTGCGCACTATATATTTGAGGCCTACCACCCTGATTCTGCAGAAAATATCTCCTGCGATGATCTTTGCCACAAGTCCAACACTCTATAGGCTTCCAGCCTACACCCTTATTCTGCTCCTCAGATCAATGTCTGTTGGGATGGGGTGTTTTGGAGAATTTGGTATCTACGAATAAATACTAATTCCCTAGATAAGTAGCCATATCTAGAACAACAGTTTAACACACTGTAGCCTTTTCCTATAAGCAATAGATAAGACAAAGAAGATGAGAATACTTACTTGTAGTTCCGCTTTCCTCTTGTCTCCTTTGTATCGATCCAGTCGCTCCTTCCCGTACTTAACACGCTTGAGAAGTACCTGTAAACATCAATAGAAGACAAAGAACGGATCAAAGCAAAATATCTATTGAATACAAGTGAATGGAATCAGATACATTTCACACATATAAGTATCATATAACAATACAAACATATGGAAAAAGGTTCAAATATTGAAAAAGGTTCAAATGCTTTATTGAATAGAAGAAGGAATTACAACCATCAAGTCTGATTCGAAGTCACTCCTCTGGCTTTGGTTCCATCCACATCACATCATAAGCATGACAATCCAGCAACATAACGACACTTACAATAGTCTCAATTCTCAAACTATCATTATCTCCTTACAATTATCAAATTCCAGCCCCTGATCACTTAGATGAGTGGTCAATTTATAGGAAGATGAAGGAGGTTTTGTCATAAATGGTGGTATTGAATGGCCTTCCATACTTAGAATTAGTTCCATGGAGGAAGTGATGAGAGGATAGGATGCATCTTAACTCATTCCTCATCGATTTTCGAGCTCATAGGAGTTGATAAGTGAGGGAACCTTCTAGATGACTGCAAAAGATAAGAATATTCCCCAAACCCTGTGTGAATTTCGCTCAAACTCGGCCAGCACAGGTGAAAGGAAGCCTAAGTGCTCTGCAGAGCACCCTGGCATGGACTTAACTGCTCTGTAGTGCACCATTACATGGGCCTACCTGCGTTGGTCCCTCTAGAGTCATTTCAAGATGTCTTCATGTCATGAAAATGTCCGGGAAGGAGGCATTCAAAGGGGTGACTTGTTTAGGGCATGTAGCAACTAAACTTAGGGTTTGATGAGCCCTAAAACACTGATATGGATGATGGGATTGATGTGACCAAATGGATTTGTAACATCTGCCCCCTAAAGCATGAAGTCGGAAAAATGCCAATGTCAAATGAAATGCTTTACGATGTGATGAGGAGGTATCGAAGTGGAAGGTGACTTGCATCAATTACAATACATATATCAAGATTTTTTATTTTTACATGAAACGCTGAGGGAAAGCATACCCATGCTCAGCTTATAAACTTTCATTACATGTACATAAATAATCGTATACAGATATAGACCCATGATCAGAATGACCATCAATGTAAAGCCATTATACATATGATTTAGTACTCCTTAAATTACAGCTCGGATAGATGAAACTAGATCCGGGGTCTTCTATCTCGTTCAATCATTCGCTCAAGTATGAGTCTAACCATGTCAATATGTGATCTGAAGTCAAACATGGGAAGGCACCATCTGATTACCAGCCAATGATGTAGGCTGTTAACAGATGTGAGAGAAATCACCGATAATGATAATGATCCTGAAGGTACTGCATCACATTTTGCATGGTGTGAATGGATGATTTGATGTCGAACACCATACAAAGTCTTTCGGTCAAAGGCCATTGATGTCAACCTATCGCTGGAAGCGAGAAACCTGCCATTGATGTATGCAAGCCTCAAGGTACTGGAAGGGTGTTTCTAAGTCAACTTCTTGGATAATGAGCTGATGTTGACAAGAAGCGACTCATCGTAGGAGGGCCTTGATGTATCCCACATCAATGACACGAAACGAGTGTAATGATTTTGGAGACGGAATTTGACTGACGACACAAGGTTCAGGAATGGCAGTCATGAAAATGAAGGTTTATGAGTATTGCAAAGGATGAATTTTAACTGAATGACTTCTCTTGAACATATTGGCGACACTGAATGAATTGGCAGCATTGACCCAAAACCAAAGTAATGGATGGTGTGATAGACCATAGGTATGATAACCATCAAGCAAATAACCCAACCCAAATAGTCTGAATGAATTGGCAGCATTGACCCAAAACCAAAAGTGATGGATGGTGTGATAGACCATAGGTATGATAACCGTCAAGCAGATAACCCAACCCAAATAGTCATGGAGATGAAGTGAAAGTGTCATGTTCAAGAGTGACCTGCTACCATAAAGTGGTTTACCCCTTTTTCCCATTTTCCCCAGTCATTGCTGACCAATACCTCTTTATTTTTAATCAAGCTTGAGGAGGATAACATATGCTTGTTGTATAATTCCACCCTTCGGGTGAATCCATCGCTATGTGATGTTTTAACAAGTCTAGCGAAGGTGAAACTCGGTCTTGTCTAGATGGACAATTTTGTCGCTATTTGATGTTTTAACAAGTTTAACGACAAAGATAACTTAGTCCTTTTCATGTTTAGAGAGTTTGAAAAGGGACAAAAAGAAAACTCCACAAGTTCTTTTTCGTAGATTTTTCTCTCAAGCCCAAAAAAGCATAAAACAATATGAGAGAGAACCTATTGACCATGTTTGATCAACGTATTCATTTTTCGTAAGTAATCTATCTTAGTTCGGAAAAGGGTTAAACTTATACTGAGTAGATGTCATTTCCAATCCGTTAACGAGCTGAAAAGGACAAGCGCTTGGCAATATTTTCATATTTCGAGAGTCTGAAAAGAGCTTAAAGAGGACTCCACTTTGAGGAACGAGTGGTGTCTAGGATAGCAACTAGTTCTGGTGATGTTGGAACTTCTCAAAACATGTTGATTTATGTGAAGAGGCTGGCTAATAAGACCACTCATTGCAACTGTTCCTCAAAAAGGGTAAAACAACCAAGTGAAAGCGTATGATCGGCCAAAGGGATGGTGGCGATGGGATGAAAACAACCAAGGCTCATCTGACGAAAGAGGCTGATAGAATGGAAATCACGAGGGTTAAAATGGAGATGGGTTCATTTTTACACAAGCTTGAACCATGGGAAACTATGCTTGGATTCAGTTTCATGTTTACACAAGCTTGAAATGAAAAACTATGCTTGGATTTAGTTTCATGTTTACACAAGCTTGAAACGAAAAACTATGCTTGGATTCAGTTTCATTTTTACACAAGCTTGAAATGAAAAACTATGCTTGAGATTGGTTTACATGCCCCCAACATGATGAAAGGGAGAGTCTCCTGTAACCAGATGGAAGTCACTGCGATGAAGCAGGACGGTTATCCAACACCTTTTTGGCTTCATCTAGATAGGGACAAAGGTGAATGGGGTGATTCCCTTCACATAACCTACAGGGAAACTTAACTTTACCACTAGGTGCATGCCCCCCAAGCTTCATTACATTCACCTAAGTAGACTACTTGTGGCTATCAGGTGGATGGAATGAAGGTTCTTTTACGAGATCAAGTGAAAGACTCGACTGGGATTTTACGAGATCTAATCAAAGACTCAACTTGGAACTTGGGACCTTGTTTCATTTTTTAATGAGCTTGACACAAGACAAGGAACTCTACTCAGATTCCTTGTTTCATTTTTTAACAAGGTTGACACAAGACCAGGAACTATCCTCATACTCCTCGTTTCATTTTTTAACGAGGTTGACATAAGACCAGGAACTGTCCTCATACCCTTTGTTTCATTATTTAACGAGGTTGACACAAGAACAGGAAATATCCTCATATTACTTGTTTCATTTTTTAACGAGCTTGACACAAGACAAGGAACTATGCTCAGATCCCTTGTCTCATTTTTTAACGAGCTTAACACAAGACAAGGAACTCTGCTCTGATTCCTCATATTCCTTTTTCACGACCCATAAGAGGTCATAAATTCCAAGAGTTTCTCATAAAATGGGAGAAGAATGCTCTGGTGAGGAAGATACCATTGGTTCAAAAGGACCATTTAGGGAAGATGGTTGACTGGAAGCCATATTTGGACCGGGAAATGAAAGTTGGTCAATGGTGACAATTCTGCCTTCGTGCGGGAAACAAATCACTTGAAAGAGTGTTGAAACAATAGATCCCATGTCATAAACATAGTCGCGCCCAAGAAGTAAATTGTAATCTAAAGGGCCTGGGACTACCATCACATTCAAATAAACAATTTTTCCTCCCAAAGTAATAGGCAACTGAGGAAGGATCCCTAATGGTTGACTGGTTCCTTTGTTAAAAGCCAACAGATTCTGGGTAACAGGCACAAGTGGTGGCGAACCGAGCGCTTGCCAAGCAGTATAGGAAAGGATACTCACAGATGCACCTTAATCTATAATAGTTCCAGATAGAATCATATTACAAACATGTACTATGATCTGGAAAGGCACATAAGAAGGAAGATGACATCCTACCAGTCGATTCCAATCAAAGGAAGTGACCAGACTACTTGGAGGGGGTACCATAGAAACGAGAGAATTAACACCTTGAGTTACAAGAGCGGGAGGATTTTCCTCCTATCTTGATGGAACAAGAGGACTGCACCCAAGCTCATTAGAATATGAAGAAATGAAAATAACCTGAGTCGTATCATATTCACTCTCTTCGGGAAAGGTATGATTAACTGAAGGTGAAATTGGGTCAAATGTTTCCTCGACCTGTGATGGGTGAGGTGTAGACTCATTGGATTCACATTCAGAGAAAGTGGGTTTGACCAATGGTTGATTTGGGTCAGTCACTTTATCAACTAGTGTAGGATTAAGGGAGAGTCTCTTGTAAGCAGATGGAAGTCACTGCGGTGAAGTAGGATGGTTATCCAACACTTTTTTGGCTTCATCTAGGTAGGGACAAAGGTGAATGGGGCGATTCCCTTCACATAACCTACAGGGAAACTTAACTTTACCCTTATTTCCATTAACTTTACTACCACTAGTTGATGGTGTGTCACTAGCATGATCTCCAGAAGTTGATGACATAGGATGATGTGAACGGGAAGACCATTCTTGTAAGATCTGAGGAATACCAGGAAAATTTCGAAGAAGATGGTCTCCCGCAAAATGTTTGCATGGATATCGAACTTTGTGAGGCTTGACGGACGGTTTCTCATCGGATGTTGCACTCAAAGAAATGGTTGCTTGGTTGCCCCTCTGCTGAATTTGCTTCTTCTTCTTCTTCTTCCATTTCTTCTTCTTCTTAGCCACCTGGTTAATAGTACCAATACTTTCACCAAGCAAAGAGGAAGAAGGGGAGGAAGAAACAACTGAGGAAGAAGGCAAAGGGTCAACTTTAGGATCAACTAGAGGTTGATTTTGTCCAGTTGGAGGAGTACTCGATTGCAGAGAAATCACGAAATTTTGAACCAAGGAGGTTGAAAAAAACCATACTGGGAAGCCAATGGTAAGTCTCAGTAGGGATAATGTAGCCATATAAGGAGCACCAATATTTCCAAAAGGAGGAAAACGACTAGGATTCCCATCAAAAGGAATTCCTTGATCAGTGGACTTTGAATTTGTCGCCATATGTTTCAACCTAATATCAACTAAGGAGTGAGCGTGGAGGATGTTATCCATGGTCAATTAATTTTATTTTAATCAAAGTAACATAACAAAACAAAAGAGGGATAATCTAGGCAAAAGGTTTACCAAGCAACTGTGAACTGTAGAATACCTCCCAGCGAACCGAGAAGTACGAGCAGGCAATCTCCTCGAATGCTATGTTCAGTGTATCACAGTGTACAAGGCAGTCGACTCGATTACCTAAGGATGGATAAAAACCTAGTGTTGTCCTCCCATATATACCCGAAGGTACATGGAGGCCCAGTCCGTATAAGCACTGTCTAATGCAAAACTGCACAGTGAGAGCATTCCCATATACTTTATGTACTGTAACACCGCCCTATATACCTGAAGGTACATGGACGAGCTACGATATACTCATGTACATGGAATGAGGTATCACACTCGGGATGTATTGCAGACAAGTTAGCAACAACTGCTATGTTTTACGACGCCGGAACACGTCTCTATTCTAGACCTCTAAATGTTTTTCGTTAGGGGACAATGCTCCATTAGGTAAATTCAGATAAATTTTAAGTTGATCTATTTTAGAATTTTCCTTTCAAGGTTCACCATGTGATGTATGTTTGCAATTCCTAAAATGAAACTAATATGATAAGCATTATTTTTGTTCAATTGAACAATGAAAACCTTAGCTAGTAGGGATAGAGCAATCAGATATTTGACAAAGAGCAAAGAGCACATCTATTGCAATTTCCCTAGCTATCCCTTTCAAGAATTCACAAACTACATTATGAATGAAGCAAGTTTTTCTTTTCGAATCCCTTAATGTTATGATGAACAAAGAGGAAACTAATGCACATACAACCAATCAATCTTTTTATAAGAACGAAGGCTTTACGACAATTCAATTTCGAAGGAAAAGAAGACTTTTATGACACTTTCTTTCAAACAAAGATTAATAAATTATATTATAACTTTGACTATAGAATGATAATGACAATGAAAACATTTAAGAAACATTAATCAATCAAGTCAAAGTAGGGCTGGAAAGAGGAAATACAAGTTGATTTGAGAGACATACTACAATCATTGATCTTTCAACAAGCATAAACAAAAGGAAATTTGGAGAAAAGACCCAATCCAAAGGTGAAAATTTCCCCTAAGGTGGATCAGCGCAGGTCAAAGAGGGCCTAACTGTGTTGTAGAGCACTATCTCTCACTCAAGGGTGCTCTGTAGAGCACAGTCCCCTGACCAAGCCTGCGCTGATTCTTGAGAGGCCACTCAAGGGTCATCTAACCTCAATTTTTGGACCAAAAAACACTTCAAAAAAGCTAAAATAAGATCAATGAAGGTAAGCAAAGCCTACTAGAATGTCCTAGGACGTGGATAAGCTACTTGGAATGATGATCGTTCCCCATCGGAGTCGCTAATTTGTTTTGGAGAATTTGCTATCTACGGATAAATACTAATTCCCTAGATAAGTAGCCATATCTAGGACAACAGTTTAAAGCACTTTAGCCTTTTCCTATAAGCAATAGATAAGAAAAAGAAGATGAGAAGAGCTACTTGTAGTTCCACTTTCCTCTTGTCTCCTTTGTATCGATCCTGTCGCTCCTTCCCATACTTAACACACTTGAGAAGTACCTGTAAACATCAACAGAAGACAAAGAACAGATAAAAGCAAAAGATCTATTGAATACAAGAATGGAATCAGATACATTTCACACATATAAGTATCATATAATAATACAAACATATGGAAAAATGTTCAAATACTTTATTGAATAGAAGAAGGAATTGCAACCATCAAGTTTGATTCGAAGTCACTCCTCCAGCTTTGGTTCCATCCACATCACATCATAAGCATGACAATCCAGCAACATAACGACACTTACAATAGTCTCAATTCTCAAACTACCATTATCTCCTTACAATTATCAAAGTCCAGCCCATGATCAGTTAGATGAGTGGTCAATTTATAAGGAGATGAAGGAGGTTTTTTCATAAATGGTGGTATTGAATGGCCTTCCATACTTAGAATTAGTTCCATGGAGGAAGGGATGAGAGGATAGGATGCATCTTAACTCATTCCTCATCCATGTTCGAGCTCATAGGAGTTGATAAGTGAGGGAACCTTCTAGATGACTCCAAAAGATAAGAATATTCCCCAGACCTTATGTGAATTTCACTCAAACTCGCCCAGCACAGGTGAAAGGAAGCCTAAGTGCTCTGCACAGCACCCTGGCATGGACTTAACTGCTCTGCAGCGCACCCTTACATGGGCCTACTTGCGCTAGTCCCTCTAGAGGTCATTTCAGGATGTCTTCATGTCATGAAACTGTCCGAGAAGGAGGCATTCAAAGGGGTGACTTGTTTAGGGCATTGTCGTGGCGGAAAAAGTCGTTTGTGCGGACACAACTGACCTCCCTAGGAGTCTAAACTCTCTAGCGACAAACAAGACAAAATGGAGTGATCTTTCTCTAAATATACCTTTTAAAACATGAAAACTACAAGTGTTTAGGCTTACCTTATTCCAAAACGCTGTTGTTGTAGTCCGTCCTTGCCGATCCGGATGAGCTCCTCCTTCAAGTCAATTCCTGCAACCACAAACAATCAAACAATTACCAAGCACTTGCATTTCATATAATAAAACATATATTCAACATGCAGACCAAGGAACACATGAAATAACTCATTAACACAAGCTATTGAGAAAAATAAACCAGTTTGTATTAATAACGAAACAAAGAAACTCTTACAACCTGGCCTTGGTGTTGTGCAAGTTCCTCCCAGGGTCCATCAAGGGTTTTCCTCTACTTTGACAAAGCTCACCCACTTCCAAGTAGAATCAAGCAAAGACAATCTCTCCTCACAAGGTTCTAAATGGGAGTCCTAATTCCTGCAGCATTTACCCAAAGAAAATGTATAGCTCCAACCTCCCCTCCCTCTGGCTCAATGTCTTTATTTATAGTGCTGTAAAGAGGTTATTCAGGTCCACCATCAATGGGATAATCCCCCTCTTTGGGTGGGATAGCTCCCTTATTGATGGGATAAGTTCCCCCTTAATAGAGATACATGAACCAACTGGAGGCGCATCCAATTCATCAAACCGACCTCTAGAAAGTTCTAGAAGTAACCACAAGTAACTTTTTTAAGATGAAACTCGCGCATTTTGCCTTTTACAGAAGGACGCACCTGTCCCTTAACATACAGAGCGTCCAAGGACGCACCTTTTGTGAACATGGTCAGCGTCCCCGCAGGTAAGGCTAGAGAGAACCTGCGACCCCAGAGATAAACATATTTTTTACAAGACTTTCTCTCTTCTTTGAGTTTGAGATGGATAACAGAGGCATAAGACTTGCCTAAGAGGGTAGCATGACTGTTGATTTGAGCCATACTAACTGTAAGTAGTCATGGTGACATTTTTTAGTGTAACAGATTGCCCCCTAAAGTGCGAAGCCTGGAATAGATTAGGGTTTTGTAATTCTAGGAAGGGTGAAGCGCTTTATCATTTCAAGGATTGTCTTGTGGATGGCCTGGTTGGAACCTGCAATTTTCAACACAAAATACATGGATAAGATTATATCATCACTGAGGTAGGCATTCCCATACTCAGATTCAAAACTTTAACTAATGGACTAACTATTCTGATACAGGAATGATCTTGCAGTACATCATTTTTATAGACTTTTGTAGACACAGTATGGACGCAGCCATCTGTTTATGATTAGTCTACATAGATAATGAATACAAAACTCCTCGCAGCCTGGATGGTAGAAACTAGATCCAGGGTCTTCACTTCTACTTCCCGAATTGGTACGATTCTAGCCATGTGATTAAATGATTCGATGTCGAACATGTTAGAAACCACTTGATTACCAGTCGATGATGTAAACTGTTAACAAGCGTGAGAGAAACCACCAGTAATGTCAATGGTTCTCAAAGTACCAAGCACAACCCGTGAAATGTGAATAGATGTTTTGATGTCGAACACTTCACGGAATCCTTTGATCGAAAGTCAATGATGTAAACTGACGTCAAAGGCGAGAAACCTGCCATTGATGCATGCAGACTTCAAGGTACTGTCGATTCCTAAGTCATCTTTCTAGATAATGTGTCGATGTCGATAGAAAGCGACCCGTTGCAGGCAAGCCCGCAACACGAAATCATTGTTCAAGTTGAAGAAATGTTGCTGTAAGGACTGACTCAGGGATGGTCAAATGGATGACAAGTATTTTGCAGATGAAAGTTTTTGCTTGCAGACCTCTTGAACACATAACGACACGACAGATGGCTTGGTGACGAATAACTCAAAGTTAATCCCCGAAACCCGGTTAAAGACTTTCAAAGTGGTTTGGTCAACTGTGAGGTAAAAGATTTCCCAACCCAGGTGAATGAAAAGTGTCGTGTTCAAGAGTGGTAATAAAGTTTCTTTGAGACAAAAGGTAACAAATAGGTTCATTCTTCTCTCTTTTCCCCCACCATTTCTGGCAAGTACCTCTTTATTTTTAACAAGCTTGAGGAGGATAACATATGCTTGATTATAAGCTCATCCTTCGGACGAGTCCAACCTAGTTTAAATTCGAACCCTAGGAAGGAGTGGTTCGTTCCTGTTTGTAATTGAACAGGTCCTTTACTGTAAAAGTTTAACGAGCCCAGTATAGGAGAAACTCGGCGTTTTTCATTTTTAGAGAGTCTGAAAAAACAAAGGAGACTCCACGTTGAACTTTTTCGTATATTTGTGTCCCTCAAGCCCGAAAAAGTATAAAATAATACCTGGGGGAACCGCTTGATCTTGCGACCAAGGAGTACTTTCATAATAGTGTCGTTGACCTGAAAAGTAAAAAGCGATCAAGGACACGTCGTTTTATTTCCTTATCGAGTTTGAAACGACAAAAACCCGGCAATCTTTTCCTGATTTTGCGGTCAGAAAAGAGCTAAAAGGGGACCGTCTTTTAATTCCGTTTTAACGAGTGTAAAAGAAACGCTCGGCGATCTTTTCATGTTTTAGGAGTCAGAAAAGGGCTTAAAAGATGACTCTGATATTTTGTTTGTGAAAAATTACAATTTCCCTCGAAATCCCTTTGTCCTGCACAAAAGCGACACATTACTCATACCTGTTTAAAATAGGCAAAAATACATCGAAAAACATCTTTTCATGGTAAAAAATGAACTAATTCATCCAAAAAACCTATAAAAAGACCTTTTACCATGTCATTTTTACCGTTTGACTTTGAGGTTGAAAAAGGAGCTTTTGACAAGAAACTTCCCGTGGTCGCTGCGGAAAATCTGACCGTCGGAATCGAACGCCGTCTCATCCAGGTATTTTACACATCCTACTCTGCATTTCTATCCGTTTAGAATTAATTTTTAGGTCTTAGTTTCATTTTTTGGGGGGGTTTTGGTTTTGGAATGCGCCTCTCGGCGGACGCAGGTGCCCTTCGGGTGACCTGCGTCCCCCGACTTTTTCTCATACGGGAAAACGGTCGGAAGACGCAGCCCGCCTTCAGGCCAGCTGCGTCCGGGCGCCCTGTGCTACAAAGCCGGGGTGCGTCTTCCGAGAAGTGCGCATTTCAAAACCCCAACTCCCTCAAAAAACCACCAAAAATTCCCAAATCAATTTCTAATTGCTATTTTTGATATGCAGGGCATTAATCATGTTAGACTGGAGAGAAAGAGAGCATGTAGAGGAAGATGAAGCTGCAATAAATCATCAACCTTCCCTGGATGCCCTAAGAGCATGCGGATTATACAAATATTGGACCATACCGGGCATGAGGGGCCAGGTAAGATTCTTGGAATGGCTGGTTGAGCGATGGAACGTTCAAGAACAATGCTTTTACATAGGAGGGCACCAGCTCGAGATAGAGCCCTCGGATGTATACTTTCTCACTGGCTTGCCAAACAGAGGTGAGCAACTCAGTCTTGCGGGGACTAGGCCGGGTGGCCAATCCCTTGATAGTCTCCGCGAGGATTGGTGCACACGTGGGGCTCACCATTCAAAAGGCATAGAGATAAAACACATCACTCTACCGGAACTCAAAGTCATAGCGTTCACGGTTACCAGAATTTGCGGCGCGGCCGCTTTACACATTGCTTCCGGATCCCAAATGCGGATGGCAATTGACTGTTACCAAGGCACCATTTTCAACTGGTGTGAAGCTGTGTCGGCTCATATGAAGAGCCAACTGACCAAGGCAAAGAACGGACGACTAAAGACTTTTGGATATGGGCCTATAGTCGTGAGCTTTGCCTTGGAGAGAGTTCCAATGCTGATCCCTCAGCAACTCACTGTTGATATCTTGGGTCCTCGGGAGCCAAAGCTGATACGATGGGTTGCGGTGATGGCCCGGCATCCTGACGAGGGTGCGACAGTGGTTCGATTCTCAGATAGTTACTTTCACTGGTTAGAGGACCAGGTTTTTTCGATACAGGACTTTCCGTATGCCGGAATGGATTTCAGAGGTGATCCGGACATGGTTCTTCCACAGGGAGAACAATGGGACGACAGAGGTACTTTTATTTTCACAAGTTTTCTAATTATGTATTTTTTATTTTTCATATATATCGTCTCAAAACTAACAGTAAAATTTTCAAAATGCAGATGTTGGTCCACAGCGTCCAGCCAACCTCCGGCCTTTTGATAGACTACATCCAGCTGCACCGGTACCGGCCCCACAGGACGCGGCTGCAGAAGTACTAGCTGAGTTGGAGCATGATCTAGAGCGTCTCACGGCAGATATACCTGAGACTACTATGGACGACATTCCTATCAGGCTTCAGCGCTTCGTAGTCGCGGTCCCTGGACCGTTTAGGAGATTTTTGCGTAAGGTAGCCCGCGCAGTGGTGTCATACAGAGAGCACCACCAGTGATTGACTAGTCACTTTTGTAGTCACATGTGACATTTTGACTTTTTGTACTATCATTTTGCCGATCATAAGGTGTTTTCAACCTATGATCGAAGACGATGTATATATTTTTTGACACACTTCTATCTATATATATCACTATTACCGGCTTATCTTGTTTAACATATGTGATGAAATGTTTTTAAATTTACTTGCATGATTATCGTAAATGTCTGTCCAACATTCGAGAAGCAATTGCATCTGCTAATGTATTCAAAGACCTTGGAATATGTTGATATTCAATGTAATCAAATTCACGTTCCAAGAGACGCACTCTCAAAAACAACCTTAATAACACAGGATTTCTAATGGCATAAACTCTATTAAGCTGTAATACAACAAGTTCAGAATCTAACCTCACTATCAAACGTCGAATTCCAAATGAAATAGATTCGGATAATAATTCAACCACTGCACTGTATTCTGCAATGTTGTTCGTTGTTTGACCGAGGCTTACCCCATGCATAGAAACTAACTCGTCAGAGGGCGAATAGATAACCCAAGCTGCGGAAGAGATATTCCGTGTACTACGACAAGCACCATCAGCAAATCCAATGTATGTTTGGAGAGGCGTCGACATCTGCAATATCAAGAGTAAAACCAAGATAAGCCAGAATAACGACGAAAAACCACACTCTCTAAGCTAAGCACACTGACTAAACTAACACACTTGCTAGCTAGAAAGAAAATCTAACCTATCTAAAAATTTCTCCATACCCATCATTTAAGCATAATACCTCTTTAGGTAAAGTCCATTTCTGGGTTTACCCAAAGAGTCCCCATCAAAATCAACTAGCTCATAAGCCCCTTTTGCTAGCTTTCGCTTTACAATGTAGGGCCCATGCCACATGGGAACGAATTTTCCGGCACCTAGCTTATCGTTAGCTTGATCATATAATAGTACTAGGTCTCCTTCCGAAAAACTTCGAGGGGTTACATTTCTATCATACTGAGCTTTCATTCGTTTCGCGTGAGTCTCGATTGCCAATGTAGCGTCACGTCGAGTCTCATCTAATTTAGCCAAGTACAATAAACGTTTCTCCTCTTCGGAAGTAGCTGGAAGTAATTCGACAGCCATTTGAAGTGATGGGATTTCGCATTCAATGGGTAACACAGCTTCTAAGCCATAAACTAGCTGGAAAGGAGTGAACCCTGTTGAATTTTTCACTGAGGTTCGGTATGCCCATAGCGCTGAAAATAACATGTTGTGCCAATTCGACCGATGAACACCAATGGTTCGTCGGATCATGATAACTAGAACTTTGTTGATAGACTCAACCAAACCGTTGGCTTGCGGATAATAAGGAGTAGAGCTATCGTGGCGCAAACCAAGCTGGCTTGTAAGCTCAGTCATCATGACATTTCGAAAATGGCTCCCATGGTCAGTAATGATTGCTTGTGGGACACCAAACCTAGTTATGATATGATTGAATACGAAAACTGCAGCTGTTTTGCCGCTTGCGTCGAATGTAGGCATCGCCTCGGCCCACTTAGTAAAATAATCAACCGCAAGGATGATATACGCATGCCCCCCGGCCGAGTGAGGGTTACAAGTAATAAAGTCGATACCCCATTTGGCGAATGGACCAACGGCAATTATAGGGTGGAGAGGAGCAGGTGGAGCGCGCATCTTGCGATCAAACACTTGACAGTTGTGGCACTTCCTGACTGCAATGATACAATCTTTAAACATAGACGGCCAGAAATAGCCAGCGCGCAACACCTTCTGAGCTGTGGCATACCCAGACATATGACCGCCACATGCTCCAGAGTGACAATCATTCAAAACCCTCTCAGCCTCTTCGTGAGTTAAACAACGTCGAAAAACTAAGTCTGCCCCCCGGCGATAAAGTGTATCTCCAATAATTTTGTATGGCTGGGATTGAAACCGAATTTTTCGACGTTCCGCTTTGGAAGCTTCAGGCCGAAAGGTTTGGGTTTGGAGATAGATGATTATATCCCCGTACCACGGATCTACAGTACTGATAAGAAACAAAGATTCGTCCGCAATGGACTCCTCTGCCACAGTCTCTGTGTCAGCACTCGGGAAATCACACATCAATTCCGCAAAAACTAAGGATTTCTTAGACTTGGACTTCTCGAACTCCAAGTCGAACTCTTGCAGGATAACAATCCATTTAGAGTACTTGCCCCCTAGCAGTTGTTTTGTCAAAATATAAATCATAGGGTTGCAATCCGAAATAACTGTAGTTTTGCGGAGAAGAATGTAGTGACGGAAACGCTGGACAGCTTGAACGGCTGCCAGGGCCAATTTCTCCACATGCGAATATTTTAGCTCAGTTGGATTCAAGGTCCTACTAAGATAATATATCACATGCTCCGCTCCGAATTCATCTTCTTGAACTAACACCATTCCAATGGTGGAATGCGAAGCTGCGAGGTATAAGAAGTAGTCCTGGTTGTAGTTGGGAGGATGCAATAACGGTGCATGGGTCAACGCGTGTTTAAGTGCATCAAAAGATTGTTGGGCAATCTCGTCCCAAAAGAATTGTGCGTTCTGTTTCAACAACCGTGTAAAACCTTTAGTGACCTCGGCGTAGTTTGGGATGAATCGGCGTAAAAAGTTCGCTTTCCCTTGCAAACTTTGGAGTTGGCGCAAACTCGAAGGAGGAGGCAATTTGATGATAGCCTCGACTTTCGAGGGATCGACGCGAATGCCGGCTTTTGAAACAACAAATCCCAGCAATCGACCTGTTTCTATACAGAAAACACACTTGTGGGGATTCAACCGAATTCGATAATGCCTACACCTCATAAAGATTGCTCGTAGGTGGACAAGGTGATCAGCTCGATGTAAAGAATGAGCAGGCAAATCATCGAGATAGGGTTGCACAATGTGCTTGATGTCATGAAATGCATAAGACATCGCCCGTTGAAAAGTGGCCCCGGCATTCTTAAGCCCAAAAGGTAATTTGCAATAAGCAAATGTCCCCCATGGACAAATGAATGCCGTTTTTGGTTGGTCGGCAGGTAGAATATTGATTTGATTATAGCCCGAAAAACCATCCATGAAGGAAAACATTTCACTTCCGGCACAATCATCAATAATTTGATCGATATAAGGCGTAGGATAGTTGTCTTTTGGACAAGCTCGATTTATATCCCTATAGTCGATACAGATTCTTATTGTTCCTTGTTTCTTGTTGACCGGAACAATATTCGATACCCAATCCGTTAACGGGATCGGATAAATGAAACCTGCTTTCAACAGCTTTTCGACTTCTGCTTTAATCGCAGCCGCTTTTCGAGGGTGAATCTGACGCAACCGTTGCCGGACGGGTTTAGCATCCGGGTAGGTCTTTATTTCATGAACAACAATGGCAGGATCAATTCCCGGCATTTCCTCGTAAGACCAGGCAAACACGTCGCGGAATTCTTGGAATAGGGCCTTGTAAGTTTGGATTTCTTCTTCAGTACATGCGGCACCTATATGAATGTTTTCCTCGATTCCGGGCTTCACTGAAATATCAATGGGAATAGTACGAGAAATATTCCCTAAATTCAGCTCTGAATCAGAATGTTTCGTTGGATCCTGAGCGTCTTTGACATATTCAGCGGTAAAGATAGATGAAAAATCATTTTCAAATGCATCATCCTTAGGTAAAAACGAAGATCTGTGATGGAGATCTTCCCATGGTAGATCGTCTACACTTAGGATTTCGCGAAGTTGTTCGTCAGATGACACGACTTCGGGAAACGTTATCCGTTCTAAGGGTGAGGTGAAAAGTGACTCTTCACTGACCACATTCATTTGGTCGACTTCGGTTGAATGAAAGTCGGTAAAAGACATGAGAGCTTCATAAGCAATTTCATATGGACTCAAAGGCATAACATCACCGAGTGAGTCTATCTCAGAGTCAGATGGGACAACCAAGGATCATCATAAATAATGTTTTCTGATGTAATCATATGAATGGTTGCAAACGAAGGATCTGCGTTGAGTGGAGGGAGAGGAAAAGTTCCCAGTAAACCGGAATCCTTAACTAAACCTACACCAACGTCCCTATAAGGGATTGTCGTTTTACCAACATGCTGGATACTCTCTGAAGAGGCTGGGTCGGATGAAAAGTATGTCAGCTGATCAATAGTCACGATCTTACCGTTATGTGGAAACTTAATTACTCTGAAGACCGATGAAACGACCGCTGTCATAGCATATGACCAACTTCGACCCAAAAGAAGGTTGTAGTCTAGAGGGGCATCAACCACTTCCACATCCAGACTAACGGTTTTACCTTCAACCCCTATAGGCAATTCTTGTAGAATACCAAACGGACGGAACCCACGGCCATCAAAGGCCTTAAGGATGGTGGGGGATTGGTTCAACGAAGGAGAACCAAGCGATCTCCAACATTGAATCGACATAATACACGTAGAAGCTCCCTCATCAATCACAGTCCGATGAATAGGCCTGTTTTTGACTATCACTGGAATTTGGAAAGCCATTTGATGGGGGAGACGTGGTGTACTATTTTCTAGATCAAAGATCATTAGGTTCGGGTCCTGAACATCGACAGCTCCGATAGCCGACAAAAGCAATTTTCGTTGTGCTGGACATGATTGCAGCACTTCGAGTGCCGACATTGCTGAAGGTGAAACAGCTAAGTCCTCAACAATGTTGTAATTCTGGGCTGCTCTCGCATGTGGATTGAAAGCAGACCTTCGAAGTACACCCTTGGCGGGCGGCTTAATCACTAAGTCTGGGTTAGGTTTTTCGATCTGTAGTGGATCGGAACCAGGAGCTGAGGTTGATGGGTTAGAGTGAGAAGATTCTGCTTCCTTACCATCAACAGGAGCCTTACTACCATAATCTTGCGATCGAGTCGCAATCCTCACATGAGACATCATCAAAATGGGTTCTTCACTGGCATTCGAAGAAGAACCTATCATCTTATTCTCCTGCTCTGGAAATGGATTCTTTAACACAGCAGGAGTGGGAGAACCTTTGACTATTTTCACAACCTCGGCCCGATGAGGGCAATCTCTCGTAAAATGATCCTCTTCACAAATAAGACAAGGATATCGAGGTTTGCGTTTTTCGTCATTGGTTTCCGACTTTTCAGTTTTCTCCTTTGGAGCCTTGTCTGCTTTAGCCTTCTTCTTTCCTTTCTTCTTTCCACCGTTTTTTGATTTGGCCGTAGATGACTCTACAGCGTGAATGTCGGCGGTAAGTTCAGGAGGAGAAGACTCTCCTGTCGGAGAATCAGGCAAAGTGATAATTGGAGTATTGGAGGCCTTGGAAGACTTCTTCTTACTCTTCGTAGTCACGATACCAATCATACCATCAGCGGCATGAGATCCCGAAGGAGCAGCAGCGATTTGATTCGACTTTGGAAGATCCGGAATCTTCTCGTGTAACGTACCCGACTGAGTGTAAACTAAGTCAAGGTATTGTGCCTGAGCAATGACTTGCTCCTCAGTAACTACTCCGGCCTTAGCTACATCTTCAGTAATCTTCGGTAATAATGATTTGACAAACCATTCAGCTAAGATTTGGTCCGGGATAAAAACTTTCACTAATCTCCTTCGACGTCTCCACTCATGAATGTGATCAGAAATATACGTGGACGTCGATTGTTTTAGTGAAGTTAATAACTCCGTACCGTTATCGTATCTGACCGGCAACTGAAAGTGAGTTAAGAACGAGGTAGCTAACTGGCTAAAGTTGTAAAAAGAGGCCCGTGGTAACTCAATGTACCACTTGGCCGCGAGACCAATGAGTGTACGCTGGAAAAGACGTAAGCGGATGGAATCATCTGAGATAGAATTTGAAGCACACCAGAGGTGGTAAGTCATCACATGATTGGACGGATCCTCTCCAGACTTACCTTCGAACTTGGGTATATCGCTGGGCAACTTATTTGGCATTGGCGGCCAGAACTGAAGATATTGAATTGGATCGTTCGTTAGGCGCGTCAAGTCGGGTAAATCTAAAGTTGCAATAAACGGTAACTGCCGGTTAGGATCTCTAAAACTCTGGGTCACAATACCAGCCCCAGGAGGAGGATATCCAGGATAACTAGGAACAGGAGTCGCATTTGGGATATTATATCCTCCTGGAAAACCAGGATTAACCGGACCGTACTGGGGTTGTTGAGGTTGTTGATAAGTGTACCCAGGATACGGTTGATACTGGTAAACCGGTTGTTGGACAGCTTGCCCAGGTTGGTACTGTCCCTGGTACGGAGGTTGAACAAATTGAGGTTGAGTAGTAACAACCGTACTTATACCAGGCTGACCTACAGGCATCTGGACCGTGGTTTGAATCGTAGATCCAGACAACGGTAAAGATGTCTGAGGTGTGGTAACAGGGACAGTAGAAACTGGAGCCGTCGATACTCCAGAAGTAAGTATGGTAGATGTAGCGGTAGTTGCAGCAGCCGTTTGAGATGGAGTACTAGGTGCAATTGGCGGCTGAGTAACTACCGAAGTTACAGAAGTTTGAACATTGGCTGGACAGGTTGCGGTTGCTGGGTTGGACCAGAAACTACGGGTTGTCCAGCTTGAGGAACCATCTGTACACTTGGCTGCAACACCTGTTGACCCTGTGAGGGATCCCACACTAACATTCCAGGGTATTGACCCGTAACAGGTTGAGGATACTGAGATCCATAACCAGATTGAGGGTAGGATTGATAATTGTAAGGTGCAGTTCCCATACTTGGAACATATGACTGACCTTGAGGTGGTTGATAACCTTGACTTGAGTATTGACCTTGAGGTTGATAACCTTGAGGTAAATACTGATACTGGGGTTGACCTTGACCTTGAGGTTGGTATCCTTGAGGTTGATAACTTTGGGGTTGATACCCTTGAGGTTGCCATCCTTGAGGTTGATATTGATACTGAGGTTGACCTTGGGGTACATATTGAGGCTGAGGTTGACCTTGAGGTAAGTATTGCACCATAGGTACATACTGACTTTGAGGTTGCCCCCCAGACACAATTTGTGTACCTTGAGGTTGCCCCCCAGGCGTTAACTGCGGTTGCCCCCCAGGCGGTAATTGGCCACCTTGAGGTTGGGAAACGGGAACTGAACCTGACATCATGTAAATGTCTCCTACACCCAATGGTATATTACCACTGTTTCCAGCAAATAACCCATGATCAATGGGTTGAGGAGATGCCCCCGCAAAGGTACCAGAAAGTGACTGATACCCAGTGGGAACAGAAGGACCGCCGTGTAAAAAAGATTCAGGACTTTGTGTAAACACGGACGACTGACCAGACATATTTACAGGAGTATGAATACCTCCAGGTGGAAAAGGAGTACGAGGTGTAGAAAAACCTACTGAGTTGTCTAAAAAATTGGTTAACGCAAGGTACCAAGAAGTACTTCTAGGAGGACTGTAAAAGATGGATTCACGCTCCCTTAGATCAATAGTAAGTTGACCTTCAAGGTGAGAGACACCTATATCTTCTTCTGGAGCAAGTTCTTCTATAGCAATCAAACCAGAAGGAAGATTTTCGGTGATAATTCTTTCTATTCTCGGTGAATCAGGAACACTAGAAGTTGGAGTAACAGGTTCGGAAATTTCAGGTTCTTCGCCTGTTTCACTGGCAGATGAAAAACTACCAGCAAGCTCGGAAACTGTAACAGTTTCGGGATTGTAACCTGTTTCTAAACTTTGGTAATCTGGATGGACTACCAAGGAAGATTCTCCTTCTTCAGGTGAACCTACTCTACTGTCACTAGGAGGAGTTACAAGGACCTTTAACCCTTCTAAATGACCCGGAATGTCTTCAGGAGATTCACCCCGCGATTTACGGAGTTTTCTTAACAAATCTATTCCGGTAACAATCTCAGGAGACTTGCCCCGAAGTCTACGGGACTGTCTCGGTAATTCCGCCACAATTAAAGATTTTTAACTACAACACACGAAAACAAAGTAAAAATTTCAAATCAAACCACCTAAAGTCTTCTAAAGAAGCAAACAAATTTGAAGCACACGCCTAAATAATCTAGAGCGTCAAACCACACACAAACAGTAGTCTTCCGGACCAAAAGCGCTAGTTGGTGATTAGGCCCAACCTCGCAGGATTCAGTACAGAAATGGCGGGTGGAACAGTTACCCCGGCAACCTGCTTAATGAATAGACCGGCACAAGTTCCTCCACTTTAACCGTCTCGAAGTGAAGTGAACCCCCCAGAAAATCCAAGTGAGTATAACCGACGTCTGCTCCAGGTACAGTGGGACCTTCCCTCCACCGTCACCTCGGTAGAACCCTAAAGATTATGGTCACTAAAGTTACCAATCACAACAATTACACCTGGGGGAACAGTCTAAACTCCGACAGCACGCAAGGGCAGAGTAACAAGCTCAATCCCCTTACCGGCTCCTTGACAACAATCCAAGGTTTACCGATAAGTGACCCCTGGCTCCTCGACAATGGTTAATCCGAGGTTTACCGTTTGTAATACGTACTGTCTGGCGTCGTTCCCAACGAGGGAGGAATGATCCCCTCACTGGTTCGGACACGAGCTCGTGCTTCTCCTTTAAGAGGAGCTTTCCCAGAGTATAACTGAAACAATTGGATTTAATCTACTCAAGATAAACTATCTGTTTGGTTTTGTAGTCTTGGAGAGTTAAGTACTCACCTACTCCAAGACCCTAGCCTAAGCTATGTTGGTGTTTCAGAGCCCTAGAAAAATAAAAATTACTAGATTGATTTTAATTTAAGCGTTACTTTTAAGGTTGTTTCTTAAGTCAAAAGGTGATGGAAGTGAAACCAGTGGTGTGTTGACTCGACTCGAAACCACTACAAAATGCACCTAGAATGATTTACCCACTACTTTACTTTTTCGATGAATTGCTTAACTAAAAAGTTGAGAGAATGCAATCTTTATAAAAGCAACTTCTTAATTGAAGACAATCAAAGAAACAATTCGTTTGTCTTTTCCAAGCATAAAAACATGACCGCTCTTTACATGCACGAAAAAACTCTTTTTCTCTTTCAAAAACAAAAAGCTACTTGAAACAAGACTTTTTAAAGAAGATGTTTTTGTATTTTTCTTTTAATAAAGCAAATAAATCTAATATAACCAAAAATCAATCTTAACAACTATTAAAATCTATGAAAATGCACTCATAAGCAAACTAAAAGGTAAATTTACTCTAAGCAATCTTAACGAGGCCAAAACCAACAATGATTATTCTAAGGTGTTTTACTTGATCACAATCAAATCAAGGACTAGCTTATTGCAGAACCAAAAACTAGTCAAAACAAAACTCTAATCTTTTTGTTCTTTTGTAAAATGGAAATCAACACTTTATAAACAAGTAATTCGAAATTTGACCCAAAACAACTTAAATGGCAAGCTGCTCACACAAGGAGACTTTACGACAGGCCCGACTTCTAAGAAGGCTGACTAACCAGAGAGATCTAAGGCTGGACAACTTTCTACCGTCAAAGTCACTACAGGACCTATTGAAAAATCAAACCCTAGGCCTAAACTTCGTTGAAATCCACTAAAACACTCAAAGCTCACAAAACAAGTTCAGGTGAAAATTCTTGACAGGGTACTAAAGGATCTGGGCAGAAAACACTAAGAAAAATCAAAATCTAAAAGCAATTAAAGCAAAAAATGGAATTTTCCTAAATTTTACAGGAAGACGCAGGCAACCCGTTATAACAGGTGCGGGCCCGCTCTGTGCAAACGGCAACAGCGCGTCCAAAGACGCACTGTGCAGTACTCAGAGGGTGCGTCCTTCTGGAAAAGTTGAGAAAAACCAAATCTAACTAAATCTAAAGCTAAGCCACCCAAATACTAATTCTCACAGTCAAAAACCAGAAAATAAAAGTGATTTTCACAGAGCAAAGTTCACACAAAGGAAAAGACTCTCTCATTAATGGATTCCCCAGTGGAGTCGCCAATTTGTCGTGGCGGAAAAAGTCGTTTGTGCGGACACAACTGACCTCCCTAGGAGTCTAAACTCTCTAGCGACAAACAAGACAAAATGGAGTGATCTTTCTCTAAATATACCTTTTAAAACATGAAAACTACAAGTGTTTAGGCTTACCTTATTCCAAAACGCTGTTGTTGTAGTCCGTCCTTGCCGATCCGGATGAGCTCCTCCTTCAAGTCAATTCCTGCAACCACAAACAATCAAACAATTACCAAGCACTTGCATTTCATATAATAAAACATATATTCAACATGCAGACCAAGGAACACATGAAATAACTCATTAACACAAGCTATTGAGAAAAATAAACCAGTTTGTATTAATAACGAAACAAAGAAACTCTTACAACCTGGCCTTGGTGTTGTGCAAGTTCCTCCCAGGGTCCATCAAGGGTTTTCCTCTACTTTGACAAAGCTCACCCACTTCCAAGTAGAATCAAGCAAAGACAATCTCTCCTCACAAGGTTCTAAATGGGAGTCCTAATTCCTGCAGCATTTACCCAAAGAAAATGTATAGCTCCAACCTCCCCTCCCTCTGGCTCAATGTCTTTATTTATAGTGCTGTAAAGAGGTTATTCAGGTCCACCATCAATGGGATAATCCCCCTCTTTGGGTGGGATAGCTCCCTTATTGATGGGATAAGTTCCCCCTTAATAGAGATACATGAACCAACTGGAGGCGCATCCAATTCATCAAACCGACCTCTAGAAAGTTCTAGAAGTAACCACAAGTAACTTTTTTAAGATGAAACTCGCGCATTTTGCCTTTTACAGAAGGACGCACCTGTCCCTTAACATACAGAGCGTCCAAAGACGCACCTTTTGTGAACATGGTCAGCGTCCCCGCAGGTAAGGCTAGAGAGAACCTGCGACCCCAGAGATAAACATATTTTTTACAAGACTTTCTCTCTTCTTTGAGTTTGAGATGGATAACAGAGGCATAAGACTTGCCTAAGAGGGTAGCATGACTGTTGATTTGAGCCATACTAACTGTAAGTGGTCATGGTGACATTTTTTAGTGTAACAGGCATGTAGCAATTGAAATTAGGATTTGATGAGCCCTAAAACACTGATCTGGATGACGGGATTGATGTGCCCAAATGGATCTGTAACATGGGGTCCCCTGGGTCAGTTTTGGGGAAAAAAGCCCAAGTTTTGATGTATAAAATATAAAGTCTCCGCAAATTGTGGTCGCGGAGCGCATAGATAGTTAAAGAGTCATAAAGGGTTTTACCCTTCTTTATGTAAGTTAAGTCGGCTTTTTGAGGATCTACCCATGGTCCACAGACCATGGGATTGTATAAATAGGTGTGTCTTAGGATGTCTAACACAAGTAAGAGAATATGAATACGAATGTAATGGGTCAATAGAAGGAAGATCATAGAAGTCTTAGAGTAGAAGGAGGGCTTTCCAGTTGTGTGTGCAGAGGCTTAGAGTAGAGTCTGCAATTGAGTGCACAGACCCCTGCAGCTGAGTGTGCGGACCCCTGCAGCTGAGTGCGCATAGAAGTTTTGAGTCTGTAAGCTGAACTGAATATTAATAAAGAAGATTGTTGCATAAATACCCGTGTTTATCTCTTTACTTCTGTTTTATATGAATGTGCTTTATTTTGTGGTGGGTTTATGAAATAATGATCTATTGATGTGTGACTTTACACGATTTATATTGCTATATGAACGTAATTGGTGTTAACTGTTTACACAAAGATTACCTTGTTGTATGTTAAAGTTATCGAACACTTAGGCCGATCTGAGTAATTGCTGGGTTAAGAGTAATATTTGATGCATGTAAGTAGCTGATTAGCCTGTTCAAGGTCCGTGGAAGCTAGTCGTAGACCTTCGCGGAGGTCTAGAGGTCGATTCAAGGAAGTTATACCGATATTCCTTTAATGCTTACCAATCTGCATGAAGGCAAATTTAGGGCATAAAACAACATCACGCTGATCTCTGGGTGCGGAAACTTGGTTCCAACATCCCCCCATACTACTTCAGGTGAGACTTCAGTCTGCGCTTCGTGGATTGATGCCGAAAGGGCCAATAGTTTAGGGATTTGTTTTGCGCAATTAACTATGAACCTGGGTTAGGACCCACTAAGCCAACAAATGGTTCTGTTGCATGGATTGAGATTTGCATAAAGAGATGAGTGATGTCGCATCAATGGAATTCGACAAAGAAAGAAATTGTGAAGTGGTTGGATAGAAATATCCACGAATTCGCAGCGCAAGAGAACAGAAATCCGTGCCTGAAAAAAGAACAATGGTTGGATAGGTATCTATAGACAGAAATACATGAAATCTTCTTCTACACCTTCCTCATAGAACTATATGAGTGGATCGCTAAATTGGCAGATGACCAAGGAAGGTGGATGCTTGACGGTCCAATAGTGTGGACCCCAGAGCTAGTGCGAAGGTTGGAATCCTCTGAAGATAAGATCGCGCGTGTTGTCGATCACTAGCTTGATTGAGTCATAGGAGGATTTGTGACAGAATTCGTGGTCGATACCTCAGTCAGCTACTGTGAAGCAGAGCGACGCTTTTTCAAAGGACCGAAATCTTTGAATACTTGGATTAAAATGCTCTTGTGTGAAAATCGGGTTATGCCACTGCCTTGATGTTTGGATCTACGCGAAGTGGACGATTCTTTAGAAATCAGGAGAGAGCAGGTCCTGAATACATCCCATTGATAGAACCTCCTTCGAGTGACTACGAGGGAGCAGTCGTTGTACAATTCATAAAGCAGGGTTTTTCGTGAATGCCTCATCCTCCCACACCACCACCACCTCCGCCACCATTCAATATGTCGAATACCATGAAGTTGCCCATTTTCAAGGGCTTGGGAAGTGAGGACCCAGATCAGTTTTGGTTCATCACAAAGGATGTATGGATGACACAGAGTATTACGAATGATCATATAAAGAAGGCACAGTTGGTTACTGCTCTACAAGATCACACATTGACATAGTATATTAAGTACTGCACCGATAACCCATTGGCATCGTTAGTAGATACTCAGACTGCTATGAATAAGGAATTCGGTAGGCCCAAGTTTGAATCGCAATCAGTCGTTGGATTCAAGGAAATCATGATGAGGCCTGGTGAAACACCCTGGGAGTTGGATCAGAGACTAAAGTTCCAGATTCATGAAGCTAACATGAATCTCATAGATAGCCAACACCGCGAATGGTTTTTAGCCACGCTCTTGCCCCACCTATGGGTTGCTTTATCGCAGCAAAATATAGGAACCCAGGCGGAAGCCCTGGAAATTGCGATGAGATTACATGAAACACCTATTCAAAACGTAGCTTTAGGAGTTCAGCAGATTCATGCAGAGTTGCAGAACCTCTGCTTGGAGTTGCAAAGCTTGAAGAAGGAAAAACATGCTCAGCCAGAGGTGCATGAAGAAGTCTGGAGCCTAAAATGTAAAAGCCAGGAGCATGATAAAGATCATTGCCTTGTGTTCGCGAATTATATTGTAGGGGGAGGGCGAATGCCCCTGAGATAGGAGGCTGTCTCAAGACAAAGTACAGGGCCCGCGCTGTGGTGCACTATCTGTCACGTAGCTGGAAAACATGTAACAAAAAATTGTCACTTGCTACAAAAATTTGTACAAATGCCACAACAGTTATTTTGCAATTTTTGTAAATCAGTGGGCCACGATGAGCGTAACTGTTGTAGCTATGAATTGATGATGGAAAGAACGCCCGTGTATCGAATGCAAACATAAACTTGGCCTCTGAATCAAGGCGTTGGGGGAACGCGGAGAGGATATCAGGGGTGCGGACGAGGCCGAGGAGGAGGATGACCTGGTAAAGGTTGAGGACAAGTTATTTGCTACAATTGCGGAGTTCCAGGACACTACGCACGAAAATGTATGAGCCAGACGTGACCATCGTGCCGGTATTTCACTCAGTTTGACCACGAGATAGAAGAATGCCCTATAATGATAGTTAAGATGCAAGAGAAGAAGGAACAACCTCAGCATCCTACCCAAAATTTACAGATGATGAGATCCGAGCCTCGCGAGGAGGATCCCAATGTGAATATTGTGCTACAAAGTGGAATGATGACTGGTGATGATAAAGGAAAGCAACATGAATAAAGTGAGTGGGTTCATAAGGCTCCAGAAAAGGAGGTTGGGTTTGATCTAGAGTGTGCAAAGGAAACGTTCATGGAAGCAAAGAAAATATTCGTTGAGGCCTTTACCTAAGGAAGTTAGTACAAGCTATCTGAAGAAGTTGACCCCTCCATGCTTGATACTTTATTGGAGACTTGTATGAAGATGCTGCGTGACAACAAGGCCGTGAAAGGGCTACAAGAATTGATAAATAAGTGTGCTGGTAAGGAAGGTGCTCCTGAAGGACACCACGCAGTCAAAAAGATAGGCAAACACAAGACGAGAATAGGGTGCGAGATGAGGCTTACTGCGCAAATAGGAGACTATGAGATGGATCAAGTTATTTTGGATCTGGGGTCAGATGTGAATGTTTTTCCTAAATAGACATGGGAAAGAATGGGGAGACCTGCGCTGCAGTGGTCTCCAATTCAATTGAGAATGGAAAATCAACAGAAGATTATCCCTATGGGGAGATTGCATGGAGTGACCATAGATATAGAAGGTGCGAGCGCGTTGGATGATTTTGAAGTAATAGAGATTGTTGATGACAACAATCCATACCCCACGCTCCTGGGAATTGATTGGGCTATCGACATGAATGGGGTAATCAATTTGAAGAAGCAGACAATGTCATTTGAAAGGAAATCGCTCTACATAGTAGTACCATTGGACCCTGTAGAAGGACCGCGCTACACTGAACCAGTCTGCAATTATGAGGAGACCGATGATGACTTAGATCAAATCTATAAGATAACAACACAAGATCAAGACTGGGTTAATCTGACAGCCGATGGACGAATCGCATGGGACCGCAAAAGCTCCTGCACCTCAGATTCAGAGGAAGAATTGAAGCACTGGCAGAATAGGTTTCACGAAGTATCTACGCTGTGCTATAATATGATGACTAAATCGTTGCACTATGTCATTGAAGGTAAGAAATTTACCTTATTATGACCGCTTGATTGATGTAGATAAATTTTTGGATGCATTTGAAAGGCAATTACCGAGAAGTATTGCTTCCAAGCACTGGATTTGGCGCTGCACGCTACGCCTGCATGGTGGTGGGGTATGCATAAAGACAATTTTGATGAATGGCGTGAGTACAGAAGAATGATGAGATTGCGGTTTGGTTGCCCGAAAGTTCGGCTAACTGAAAAATACGATGGAAGAAATGATCCACGCGATCATTTAGCAAAATGGACTAAGGTCTATGGAACGGAGCCGCAGCCAGAGTGGGTGCATATTTTCTGTCACACTTTGGACATCATTCCTATGAATTGGTACCTGGAAACAGAGCTTTGCCATGGTACTGTGGAGTGGGACATCTTAAGAGAAGGATTTTTTATGACCTTCAGCTTTGAGGATGGGTTCGAAAGCATCGACGAAGCACTGTAGGAGGTTAAGGCAGCAATCTTCAGAATACTGCAGGATCCTTTAGAATTGATTCAACCATATTGGAGCACCTAGCTGCGCCATGCGCTGGAGTGCTATAATGTGACCACTGAAGAAGATGATGAGGATCCAAGGAATATTAACATCCAGAGGCCGAAGGCCACCATGAAGTTGAGGGACCATAGATAGAGAATCCAGACATCACCGCACCATTGAAGACTAGACAAGTGAACATTGGCACAGAGGCGGAGCCGAAATTTGCGAAGATTGGAGATTACTGGGATGATGCCATAGTAGATAAGGTCACTGAGTTGCTCCACGAGTATTAGGATTTGTTCCCTAGAAAATTTTTAGACCTGAAAGGTATCATAGGATACCTGGGTGTAATGAAAATAACTTTGAAACCAGACGCGAATCCTGTTAAGAAAAGGCCATATCGCCTTAATCCCAAATACAAGGAAAAGGTCTGCTTGGAGTTGGACAAGATGCTTGCAGCAGGTATTATTGAACCGGTGGAGGAATATGATTGGGTGAGTCCAATGGTAGTTCAAGAAAAGAAGCAAAAGGATGAAATAAGGATTTGCGTAGATCTCAGGAAGCTTAACGATGCTTGCATTCATGATCCTTTTCCAACTCTGTTCACAGATGAAGTACTGGATAATGTTGGAGGGTAGGAGGCCTACTCATTCACTAATGGGTTCTCTGGATACCATCAGATTAAGATCACACTAGAAGATAAGAGTAAGACCACCTTCGCGACAGAGTGGGGATGTTTCTAGTATATAGTGATGCCTTTTGGACTTAAGAATGCGCCGACGATCTTCTCGCGTGTAGTCATTGCGGCGTTCAAAGAATTTATTCACAAGTTCTTGGAGGTATATTTTGATGATTGGATAGTGTTTGGGATAGTGAAGCTCCATGTCGCCAGCTTGCGCTTGATGTTGGATACATGCCGAAGGTATCGGATTGCGCCAAAACATGAAGAAATGCTTGTTCTGCGTCCCTTTTGGAATCTTGTTGGGTCATGTGGTGTGCAAACAAGGATTAATAGTGGACACTGCTAAGATTGCCGCCATAATTAATTTGGAGGCGCTAAGAAGTGTTAAATAGTTACATGCAACACTGGGCCACATTGGGTATTATCGGAAGTTCATCAAAAGTTATGCTTCGATTACCGCACCTATGGAAAATCTACAAAAGAAGGACGCTACATTCTTTCAGGATGAAGAATGTCAGTGCAGCCAGGATGTATCGAAGGAGATAATGGCCACTGCGCCAATCCTAGTCTTCCCAAATTGGAAGAAGGAATTTCACGTGCATGTGGATGCTTCATGTATTGTGCTAGGAGCAGTATTGACACAGGCTGACGAAGGAGAGATGGATCATCCTATAATGTTTTCAAGCAGGAATTTGTTAAAAGCATAAAATAACTATTCAATGACAGAGCGTGAAGGGTTGGATATGGTGTACGTGCTCTAGAAATTCAGACATTACCTACTAGGAAAACATTTCAAGATGTACACAAACCATTCTGCATTGAAGTATCTAGTTAATAAGCCTATGTTGGGGGGAAAATATGCAGGTGCATACTGTTGTTTCAAGAATATGATTTTGAAGTAATTGTGAAGCCAGGAAGATTGAACGTAGGACCAGACCATCTGTCGCGCATTGAAATAGGAGAAGAACCTACTAATTTGGATGAAGGGTTTCCTGACCACAACTCTTCACGGTGCACGTAACAGATAATCATTTTGCAGATAATATCCACTTTTTGACTACAGGGACGGCTCCAAAAGGATATACCAATTAACAGAAGAAAGAATTGGTGGTGCGCACAACAGATTTCTCTGTAATTGTAGGGCATTTGTATAAGATGGGATCAGACGAGATACTTCGACATTACGAGCCTAATTTTTAACAAAATAGTATCCTCACTGAATCTCATAAAGGAGCTACGGAAGGGCATTATGCAGGAAAATCAACAACGCAAAAGATTTTGTGCTCTAGGTTGTGGTGGCCAATGCTGCATAAGGATTCTAAAGCCTATTGTAGGGCATGTGATGTGTGTCAGAGAACAGGCAGGCCATCACGGAGGGATGAATTGTCTCTGAATCCACAAGTATTATTGCAGCCTTTTGAGAAGTGGGCAATTGATTTTGTAGGACCGATTCAGCCTCTAGGTAAGAAGACAAGTGCGTGGTATATCATCACTACAACTGAATATTTGACTAGATGGGTGAAGGAACACTTGTGAAGGACTCTACAGGGGCAAAAAAATGATTTTTTTATTTGAATATGTGTTGACTAGGTTTGGTTTCTCGAAGATTTTGATGAGTAAACGCGGTACGCATTTTCTCAATGAAATGATCAGCGCGCTGACAAAATAGTTCTAGGTTTACCATCAGAAGAGTACGCCATATCACCCTCAGGCCAATGGAATGGTTGAGGCTTTTAATAAGATATTGGAAAATGCACTGACGAAGGTTTACAACACGCAACAGAATTATTGGGACGTGCACGTGCCAACAATGTTATGGGCTTACAGAACTACGTGTAAAAAGCTTACTGGTTAGACTCCTTTTAGGTTGGTCTATGGCGTGGAAGTTTTCATGCGCATTTTCTCAATGAAACGATCAGCGCGCTGACAGAAGAGTTCTAGATTTACCATCAGAAGAGTACGCCATATCACCCTCAAGCCAATGGAATGGTTGAGACTTTTAATAAGATATTGGAAAATGCGCTGACGAAGGTTTGCAACACGCAATAGAATTATTGGGACGTGCACGTGCCAACAATGTTATGGGCTTATAGAACTACGTGTAAAAAGCTTATTGGTCAGACTCCTTTTAGGTTGGTCTATGGCATGGAAGTTTTCATGCCTATGGAGTATATCGTGCCTAGTCTATGCATCGCGGATTTCACAAGAATGGCGAACTGTGGAGCCTTAGAAGAAAGGTTCGCATAGCTAACAGAGCTCGAGGAAGACATATTTTTGGCTGGATTCCATCAGTAGGTTCAGAAGGAACGCAAAAAATGTTGGCACGATTAGCACATCAAATTACGCACCTTCAAGGTAAATGATTTGGTTTTATTATATGATAGTAAGTTTGATAAGTTTCCAGGGACGTTTCAGATGCACTGGCTGGGACCATATATAATCAAAGAAATTACAGATAATGGAGTAGTTCAGCTCACAAAGTTGAATGGAGACCCATTTCCAGGAAGGGTAAATGGAAGCTGATTGAAGCCATACACCGAGGATCTGACTCATTGATTACATGACGAGAGCACAGTCTGTATGCTCTAGGCAGCTGCAAGGAGGCGCGAAACTATAAACTACACTGCCTGGGTTGTAGAGCTACGCAACAGGGGGGCTATGCAAAATAGAATGATGTCATAGTACCAACAGAAGCGCGAAGGGAGTTGCGCTATAGGGGGAGAGACCACGCAGCATAGGCAGAAAGTGACTGTTACAGTCATTGTTCATGATTTGACGGTGACGAGACGGTTAGGAGGAGAGGGGGGGGCAATTAAGGCTGAATTTAAGAGTGAAATATTTGGAGATTTTTTACCAAATCAGCATTTATGGATGGATTTTGGGGGGAATGGTCAAATTTGAATTCGAATTCACCTATAAATTATGCGTGGTTGTCCAACAAAAAACACTTTGCATCCTTATAATTTTTGTGTTGAGTTGTCAATTATTTATGAATCCTCAGGTTTTCGCTGATTTGGTCGCTAGTTCTGTATTTGATAAGTTACCCAAGGATACCAAGCAGTTTATTCACAACACGATGTCCGAACCAAGAGAGACTGTTAGTACTGGAGGAGCTGTCGCCTCTGAGGGAGTTGCTCCAGAGGTGATGAGCATGGAGGCTCTAGCTGTTGTGCCTACGATGCTGCAGTCGCCGAGGCTGAAGCCTACAATAGTAAGAGAAGTCCCCAAACCCAAGAAAGACAAGCAGAAGAAGCCCATGTTGGTGTGTGAGTCACCGAGGAAGCGTGCTGCTACCCAAGCCCAGAAGAAAGAAAAACTAAACGCCAAGGATAAGGGCAAAGTGGTGGATTTGGAGGCTGAAGAAGGCGTGGAGGACATAGATACCGAGGGGGTGGATCCTATATCCAAGTTTCCAGATTATATCCCTTAGCGCAAAGGAAAAGTAAAAATCACCAAAGATCCAAACGCAGAGAAGTTCTTGATCCACACACCCCTTTTACCGAAGAGAATTACATTCGAAGATCCACACTTGGTGCGGATTCCACATTTAAAGCTGGAGGAATGGGATTTGGTGGACCACGAGAGGTTCCCCTACTTGGAAACAAAAAAATACATGAAGAGGGTCTTTTACAAGGAATCAGGTGTCATCGCGTCGGAACCTGTGCAGTGGATTCATGGAGTGAATCAGTCGCAGTTGTTGAACTTGTTGTGGGTGCCCCACTACCACCGCTCCAACATCAACCTGATAGTTATCAAATAGTTGCTGACCTTGGTGCATGATGGATGCTTGTGGCTGAGCATGCCGATCCCTATTACTGATATGCTGATCCATCAGATCACGTTGTTTCCGCACTTAGGGTTGAATTCGACCAAGGAGTTTGGCGGAAAGATGAGCGAGCACGACCTCGCTGAAAAGATGAAGGAGAAATTCAAACTAGTGAAGAATCCATGCGGGTACTCTATTACATCTATCACCGACCCTGCGGTGAAAATAGCGACACAGATCTTAGCTGGAAAAGTTATGACAAAATGTCGCGTGGATGAGGTTCTAGTGCCAGTGATTTCTCTGGCTGCACAATGTGCGGAGGGTGTGCAGTTCAATTGGGTGCACTACCTTTGTAGCGAGTTCCTCGCGAACTGTCGAGAGGCGCAGGATGAGAGTAAAACATTCCACTACACGTGGTTATTACTCTCCATCGTATTAGTAGTTGGGGATCTACTGGAGGACAATCAGTTTTCTCCTATAGATAAGGGATTGCTGGAGGCTGCCCAATTTGCATCCCTTTGGGCCACAAAAGATGTTGCACGGGTCACAAAGACCAAGGTGTTCTGGGTTTTGATGGAGGCCATTCTGTGCATGGCCATCAACCAGAAGCCGCGATTGTCTCCGATGGTGTTTGAACAACTCTCGGAGTATGCAAAGTTCAAAGCAGATTTCCACCATGTATACATTAGGGCGCGGAAGGATCCACAACAAAAATGGTTTGATCTGTCGTACTTGGCCACGGATGACATCATCCAGGAAATGATTAAGTGTTGGCCGATAAATTGGAACTCTCCATCCGATCTGGTCGCAGACACCAACAAGTCCACAGAAAAGAAATAGAAGGAAGCGTCCAAGAAGAATGTCCAGCAGTTGGCTGAGAAACGTAGAAAAGAGGCTGAGGAGAAGGCTCGAGTGGAAGCAGAGCGCGCCGCAAAGCAGCAAGCTGAACAAGAAGAGCGCGACTCCGAGCGGAGTGGTAAGTCCCCTTCACCCCAAACAGAGGAGGAGGAGCAGTCAGAGCAGGGTGGTGGTGGTCAGGAGGAGAAGAGCACTCCCTTCCAGATCAAAAGGTATAGGGAATAAGGAAAGGAAGGGCCGTGGAAGAAATCAAAAGCAACAAAGCCATCACTGGATCTGATCACTCTGACAGACAATGACCTGGACAAAATAGGTGATGAGGTGCATGATACCATAACAGAACTATTCCAACAGTTCGAGAAACAACACCAACAAATGCTAATTACCATCCAGAATGATCTGCGCGAGCTGCAGATTCAGATGAGTAGGATCTAGGTAGGCACGGGGTAGATCAGCACTGCATCAATGAGTTTGGCACTGGGGACCACTCAGGCAACAAAGATGGTTCGATCACTGGATCTCCGGGAAGTCGCGTTGCTAGATGGATCCTTGAGCGTGGAGGTGGCCGATGACAAGGTCATCGTGAGTTCTTTGAAGAACATCGGCCTCAACCTGACCATGCTCCCCAATGAGTACCTTCACATGCTGCAGGCAGGTGTGACAATAGAGTTCAAATCTTGGGAGCACCGCGCACTAAGCCTAATAAGTGAATATAGAGTGAACAACGAACATATGTTCACCGAAAAGACAGAGGCGCTAAAGGAAAAGGAAATAATACAGGTGTAGAGCACTCAGATAGCAACTGCAGTAGCAGAAGCATGCAGAACGGTGCCAGAATTGCATCTCCCAGGGAAGCCTCGTTGGAAGAAAAGATCAGAAAGCTTGTTGTGGGCATGTGTGACACCAAGGCCAAAGTGGCTAGAGTTCAGTTCGAGTTGAACATGAAGATAACTGAACTGGAGTTGAAGTCACAACCTTCAGCCCTGCCAGAGGTAAGAGAACAACGTGAATCTGCTATGAAAGATGGAGTCGTGACGGTGGGTGGTGGACTACACCACACTATTTGAGCGGGCTATGGAGGTAGTCACTGCCTGCTGGAAGTTCCCACCATGCAGGTCTTAAATACAGAATTTTGTGAGTTCCAACAACAATATGATGAAGTGAGGGCGACGATGTGCACTGTTGCTACAACACAACGCCTTACCAAGCTGCATGAGGTGGAGCAGCTGCTTACACAGGTGGAAGCAACGCAGAAGAAAGAGGTCGTTCTTAAGGCTATATTGAGGCCTTGGTTGGATGAGGCCTACATCATCTCTAACAATATTCAGGAGAAATTGGCAAACTTGTAGAGTACGCAGCAGAAAATCAAGAAGGATAGTGCAGGACTAACCACAGAGCAGCTGGTGAAACAAATCAAGCATGCATCCACGCAGAGCGCGACTAAGGTAGTAGTTGCACAAGTGGAGCTGGGGGATATTCACAGTAAGATCTCCGCGCTAGCCGAGTGACTCGAGGGTGAGTCACGATGTTTGTGTTGGGGGCCCGTTGGAATGGGGTCCCCTGGGTTAGTTTTGGGGCAAAAATCCCAAGTTTTGATGTATAAAATATAAAATCTCTGCAAATTGTGGTCACGGAGTGCATAGATAGTTAAAGAGTCATAAAGGTTTTTACCCTTCTTTATGTAACTTAAGTCGGATTTTTGAGGATCTATGCATGGTCTGTAAACCATGGGATTATATAAATAGGTGTGTCTTAGGATGTCTAAGGCAAGTAAGAGAAGATGAAGACAAATGTAATGGGTCAGTAGAAGGAAGATCATAGAAGTCTTAGAGTAGAAGGAAGGCTCTGCAGCTATGTGCACAGAGGCCTAGAGTAGAGTTTGTAGTTGAGTGTTCAGACCCCTGCAGTTGAGTGTGCAGGGAAGTTTTGAATCTGTAAGCTGAACTAAATATTAATAAAGAAGATTGTTGCAAAAATACCTGTGTTTTCTCTTTACTTTTGTTTTATATGAATGCACTTTATGCTGTGATGGGTTTACGAAATAATGATGTATTGATGTGTGACTTTACACGATTTATATTGTTATATGAACACGATTGGTGTTAACTCTTTACGTGAAGATTATCTTGTTGTATGTTAAATTTATCGAACACTTAGGCCAATCTGAGTAATTGCTGGGCTAAGAGTAATATTTGATGCACATAAGTAGCTGATTACCCTGTTCAAGGTCCGCAGAAGCTAGTCGTAGACCTTCACGGAGGTCTAGAGGCCGATTTAAGGAAGTTATACCGATAAGCCTTTAAGGTTTACCCATCTGCGTGAAGGCATATTTAGGGCATAAAACGACATCATGCTGATCTCTAGGTGTGGAAACTTGGTTCTAGCATCCCCTCATACTGCTTCGGGTGAGACTTCAGTCCGCACTCCGTGGATTTATGCCGAAAGGGCTAGTAGTGTAGGGATTTGTTCGACTAACTAACTCTGAACCTGGGTTAGGACCCACTAAGCCAACAATGTCCCTGCCCTTTATTTGATGCATTGAATCTCTTAGGTGGTGAAACATTCTCCTTATTACCTGAATCATGTGGTCTTACTCGCTTCTTATCCCATTTTCCTTTATTCTTTGTGTTTCCCTTCCAGTCTGACTTAGTCTTAGACTTTCACTTTGATTGCTCATAGCAATTCTTTAGCTTCCAGATGGCCTCCAATGATCTAGGCTCATCGAACTTAATCCTATCTTTGAATGTCATTGGTAACCGACTAGTGAATATTTGAATCTTGGCCTTCTCCTCCTTGAGGTAAGGCACATACCTCAGTAGCTCCAAGAACTTGCTAGTGTACTCATCATCTGTCATAGACCCCATCTTTAGCTCATATAATTATTTTTCCCTGTCATCAAAGTATATCTCTGACAAATACTTCTTCTTGAATAGCCGCTCAAACTCACTCCAAGTCAAATCTTCTTCATGTATACCTTGGACATTCTTCATATATTCCTACCAAATGTCCGTTTTACCTTTGAGACTAAATGTAGCTACTCTGGCTTTCATGTTCTCCGAATAATCATGCAACCTGAAGAACTTCTTCATACCAAGAAACCATGCCTCTGCATCCTGCAATTTATTCATCTCTCCATCAAAAGTAGGTGGCTTTGCTTTCTTAAACTCATCTGGAAAGTATCCCTTATCACTCCTCCTGTAAGGATGATAATGATATCAATCATCATGCCTATCAGAACTAGAACTAGAATGGTACCTGTGTCTATCCCTCCTCCTATCCGGAGTGTCCAACAATCTGATCTCTGACCGTGTCACCACCATACGACCTACTACCATATGCCCCATTAGTTTTGTGCTCTTGCTCATGGCTGATCCGAAGTGGTCCTTATCGCTGCAAATATGAAAAACTTTGAAGTATCTCTGCATTTGCCTCTGCTAGCTTCTCATGTGCCTGTATGATTCTGTCATTATCTACCTCACAACTCCTTATTTCTTCCTTTAAGATTCTCAATGTATCTTCCAAATCAGAAGAGTTCCCATCACCATTCTGCTCATTTGATTCATAGGGAGAGTCTTTGTAGTCTACCATATTGATAGCCATTTGATATTTCTTCCTACAAGGTATATCATGTCAGCTAAACTAAATCAAAATAAACCAATGTACCTTAGTATAGCTTGGGGAGGATATCTTGTCTGCAAGATCAACAAATCAACATGATACATGTATAACATAATCATGACAACATATAGAAACACAACACATAAGTATATAATCATGAAACCATCCTTCTAGCTAGGGTCCAGTCATCAATGCATGACCTTATCAACAACACACACCACGACCTCATGCATGACAACAATAATTACATGACCATGCACTCAACCACATGCAACCATTAACATGCATAAGCAATGTGTGACCAACCACACACGTGAATAAACACATATGATCAAGCATAAATGAACAATACTTGTAACCAAACCTACAAGAATGATAAATTTAACTAAACATACAAGAATGTAACCAAGCGACATATAACAACATGTAACAAGTCATACACTTGTGATGATGCACTCCGCAAAAACAACATCAAGTTCCTCATGATGACATTTCTACAACCTTGATCAACATTATGCAAATGCAACAAGCATATGGAATTCAAGTGTAAGAGACACACATACAACTGACATGCATGCATGACCAACACATAGCCCATCTAGTCTGAGGGGTGAACCATGCTCTGACACCACTTTGTAACACCCTCCTCCCACATTTACCCAAGCAACTGGCTAGCCGGGGTAAACATGCAACGAGAGGACACTATGATATGATTCGACCACCTAAGTCACGTTAAGCAAGTGGAATCGACAAAAAAACATCATACAAACATCCAACATCAACGTTAGGACCCTCAGGAACCAACCCAACCTTTATGCCAACTAGCCCGTAGGTCCTACTGACATTTTGGACTACTTGACCTCTGGATTCTCTCACAGGCCTACAAGCCAGCGTCCAGGGACTCTTTTACATAGTGCTATGCCAACGTCCCTCGGATTTGAGCCACTTTTTCAAGCCCAAAGCCCAGGTCACTGCCCAAAATTGAATCACATTTTCAGAACGGTAAAATAACAAGGAAATGACAATATACATACAATCACTTGAATAAGACCTTGACTGGACCCCTACTAGCCATGACAGGCATTTCTTCAAACATATCATGAATATGTAATATATAGGTGTAATTAACAGATATGAGCATAGGGGCCTCCTACTTAGTCGAGAGTCACTAAGAGACATTGATGCCTCAACATATTATCTGCCATTTCATCCATTAGGTCATAGATACATTGATCATTCATTTACAAGTAAAAACACGATGATAGCCACGCATAGCTATTGTCATAAAACACTTATATAACCAACATAATAGCAACAAAGATACCAATGAAATCATATTCATATAAGCCAAATATAATCCAGTATAATACTCATAGAAATAAAAGGAGAAATAACCTCATATTGATGATGAAAAATCCAAACCCGGGATGGGACTTCCACGTTCCACCTGACCGTAGAATGGATGAGCCAAATATCTCTTCAACCATTCACCCCCGAGCCATATTCCAAGCATGAATATGGGATCTCATAGAACACATCAATCTAGAACCATCCATAGCTTCTAGAGACCAACCACATCAACCCATCAAACAGTGATTCCACCTCATGGCTAGGCATCACAAAACCATCTTCACATTGGTCTCTATCCAAGGCTTCCAGAGCGTTTGTCCAACCAAGGCTTCCAGGACTAGTAACTCAACCCATAGCTTTTACTGGGTTTCCAAAGTGTTTGTCCAACCAAGGCTTCCAGGACTAGTAACTCAACCCAAGTTGTTACAGGACTTCCAGAGCATTTGACCAACCAGGGCTTCCAGGACTAATAACTCAACCCAAGCTAAGGAAACATGAGAACCAACCAAAACAAAACAAGGAAAAAAAATCCAGAATCACCATGGTTATCCAGGAAATGGCAAGGCTAGGAAATCCATTGTCAATCCAGACCATCCTCCATGCCCATGATATATCACAATCCATAAACCACATGCATATGCCATGCATGCCCAAACTAGTGAGGAAAACATACATGCAACTCGATACCTGCAAGAAAAATCCGATGTTGTTGCGGATTCCGATGTCCTCTTGTGTTTTCCTGTTCTTCCTTTGCCTTCTTGCTCTAAGAATCCAAGTATGCCACACCCTCCAAGAGTGCTCCAAGAAAACTCTAAGTATCCAAGAGTATAAGAGAGAGAGAGAGAATAATGAGAGAGCTCCAAAACTGAACTGACAAAAGGGTACCAACTGATTCCCAAAAGCCTTTTTATGAATGAGGCCACTATTTTCTTCATTTTCCTCCTTACATGCAACATGTGACCTTTCACCTCCCTTTTCTCCTAATTGCCATTATTTTCATAAATATGTGCCAAAAATGCCATTTTTCCTTTCCAAAGCCTTTGCCATTGCCTTTGCTAATTTCCTTAGCCATTAAACAATCACAAGTGATCCCCATCACTAAGATTTTCCCAACATTCAGCTTGGAGTAAGTGTCCCATCAACCGTGGTTATTATTTTTCCTTTATTAGCTTTTATTACATGGAATTTTCACCAGGCCTGTTATAGTGTGTCATCGAAACACCCAGAAACCAAATATCTTAGAAAAGGCACAATTCCAGCCCTAGTTCACTAAGATCCAAGGGTTCAACACTCAGTGCTAAGGAAAAAATAAGAAGGACATTCAAGATGTATGGAGTATGGCTGCAAACAAAAGCTCAGATACTAGATTTGGTTAGCAAAAATATGATTATCCTCGTCGGTCTAACATATGGTTATATGAGGAAAGATCCAAAAGAAAAGGAGCATAAGCGCTGGATGGCCATTGACAAATTCAGAGGTTGAAAGGGTGCAATATTTTGATATAGTCAAGTGAAAAATTTCATGGGTAAATGCCATGAATTGATTCCCATAGTAAATAAAGGCCAAAACCATAAAATAACAAGAGAATAACATAAGAGGTGTTGTCCTGATAAGAAACTAATGATGTAATCCCTTTAAACTCCTGAAGCAATCATATTAATATGGTATAATGTGAGGAATTTGGATTTCTACGTGAAGAAGAGAGCTAGGTGTAAAACTTGTGAGATGAGAGTATTGAGTATGTAAGAATCATGTTGTGCAGAGGTTGATAGAGAGACAGGTCAAGGTCTGGAGTGGTTGTGCACGTGTGTAAGAGAGAAAATGTAGATCTAGAAAGTTGAACCATGTTGACTATGGTACTTGTGCGTATGTGAAGAGTGGATGACCTATATGTGGTGATTGAGTGAGCTAATCAAGTGTAGAGGCTAGAAAGAAGAAGTGGAGAGAAAATCTGATTGTTGAGCAAAAGAAATGCAGTGCATATCTAAATTCTATACAAAAAAAGATCATAGAAAACCTGATTATTGTACAGAACAATTATAGACCATATCTAAATGTTGTATATAAGAAGTGTAGAACATGATGTTGTGATTAAATTAGAGCCCGAGGGAAATGGATACAGAAGAAACCAAAAGAAGAAATGGATATAGAAGAAACCAAAACACATAGTGAATGTGCATGATGTTGCTATGACTAGATTTGAACTTGAGAAGAAATGATTTAGAGTAAATCAAGAAAGATCTAAATGCAATACATAAATTGTGTGAAAATATTTGTGAGACCAAATCTGGATTGAGGAAAGAGATGTAGAGCAAAGACAAAGTCTGTGGATGTAGTTGAGTTGGAATATGAAATGTTGGTGGTGTGAGTATGTATGAATTTTAGTTGAATATCTAGTTGAGTGAGAATTGAATAAGTGATAGTAGTGCAAGATAAAGTTGGAGCATAGATTAAATAAGTCTAAATGTTTAAAATGAAAGAAATCTTGTGGATCTCAGTTTGAAAATGGATGAAAGAGGGATAAGCGCAGTAGAGCAGGTAGATGCCTACAAATAAGGGGATAGGTGTCTCCCTTCGGTTGGTGCTTGTAATGAAAGGTGGTTGGTGCCTCCTTCAAGTTGGTGCTTGTAAATTAGGGGATGGGTGTCTTGTTTTGGTTAGTGCCAATAAATTTGATGTAACAATAGGTTGAAGTCTACAACAATATTTTGACATAAGTTTTGTGGTTTTCTCCCTTCATGGGTTTCCACGTACATCTAGTGTTCCTGTGTGTTTCTTATGTGATTGATTTTCAAATATTTTGAATTGTTGTATATTGTTAAAATTTTCCATTATACTGATTCAACCCCCCCTAAGTGTTGGCATTATGGTACATATGTTGTCCTTGATGGAAACCCAGATACAGGTTGGTTCAGAAATGATAAAGTGATGTATGATGGAAACTCACATTGTAACAAGTCTATTCAGAAGTAACAGAGTAATGGCACAGAAGAACATGATGATGGGACAAAGGATTATAGATCAGAATCAAGAAATTGAGGAAAGAGAATGATTTAAGTTGTATAGACTGGTTAACCTTGTCCAAGTCGTGTATACATGCAGGTACACAGAAAAAAAGGCGTGTATATGTATGCACGCAGTTTCATAGAAGGAAAAGCACGTATGGGATGAAAAATTAAGGTTTAAGATTACCAAGGGTCCATACCATGGTATTAGCCCACAATATTGAGCGGAATAATGGTTACTTGATCCCGTCTAAGAATACCATAGGTCCTAAGTGTTGTTTTGGTGCATGGTAGTGACAAAGGCTCTAGTATATAAGGAGGAGAAGATCACAGGGCTAAGAGAGAAAATGAAAGGGTTTTTCATGAATACTTATATCTGAAGTATATTTTGTGTTGTAAGGGCTATGGTTATGATATAGATCTGAAATATCTTGTGCACCCTTGGATACAATGTTGGATCAGGATCATGAGACCTGAAATGACTTATCATTGTATGATCTGATAATGGATAGGGTATATCTGAGTGCTAATGCATGTTTTATCCTTTAAATGCTACGATTTGGGTATATCAAAGTCTTGTAATGATGTGAAGGTATAAATCATTATTTGCAAATCTATATGCGGGCTTGCCTAGGTGAAGGCGCGTATACATGCGGATTCGGCACTTCCAAGTGGCATATGCAGAGGAAGGGCTTGTTGTTCAGAAATGACTGATCTATCTGATCAATACTGTTGTTTGTCAATGATGTCTTCATTAGATCTAAAGTAAAACTAATTGTATAAGGAGATTGAGTCTGACTGATTGATTGATTGAGTAAGAAGGGTGATATTTGTTGCTATTTGTTTAGAACTCCGTAATATGACAAAAGATCTTCAGAATGTTTTTAGTTAGTACAATTTTTTGGTTCAGAAGTTTTATGATTTAGTATCTTTAGAGGTATACGCAAGTTGGGTTATAGAAAGTAGCGTATACATGTCGGTTGTCTTCATTGAAATAACGTATACATTCTGACATATGAATTTTGAGGTTGCAGTTGGTTCTAGTTGTTGATGCAGTGTTTTGGGTTTAGCTCTGTGTTCTGGTGACAGTGATCTGACTATTCAAATTGACTGAGTGTGTTTTTCTTGTGAGTTGATGGGATTTAGTGATTGGGTGATGCAGATGTATTTGATGTTTGTATTACAGTGGTGATTGATTTTGAGCTTCAATGTTACTGATGGGTCCAGTATGAAAATTTGATGAAACGTGGCCTACATATTGTGTTGATGTGTACCAAGAGTATCTAGTCTGAAATTTTATGAAACATGGTCCATGGAGAAATAGTGAAGGTAGTATCCTTCTATAGGCTGATGCCTATGTACTGGTAAGCATATTAGCTAGTACAAGAGCTAGGGGGTTGGAGCTCCCTTTCAGTAGAAGCTGGAAAGTGAGTGAAGGTTGTAGCCTTCAGCAGGTAGATGCCTGCGTACTAGAAAAATTCTGCAACAATATAAAACTTGTAAACACTTTTTAATAAGAAGATTGAAGACTGAGACGACAACAGTGGTGGTTTTTTCCCACATTGAGTTTCCACCTGAAAAATCCCAGTGTTCATGTGTGCTTCTTATGTGTGTTGATTTATTACGTTCTTACTGCATCTGTTTACTTCTTAGTAAATGCATCACACTCCGAGTTAAGTTCAACAAACAATGAATTAGCTGTTTTACAATTTTATTATCTATAGGTTGGTTTCATTCATTATAGGCGTGGACATACACTGTTTGGTTTCTGTAAAATAACATATACAATTTGAAAAAGAAAATTGTTAATGTGAAAGTTCAAATACTGATTCATCCCCCCCTCTCAGTATTCTTCCCAACAATTGTTATCATAGCAGGTCCTTCAGAAGAAGCTTGATTGCTTGAAGGAAGATCTCTCAAGATGAGCAATCACGAAGGAATGGGATCTATTAGACCACCAATCTTCAACAGAAACAACTTAGCATATTGGAAGATAAGAACCAGAGCCTATCTTCAGTCACTTGGAGCTGATGTTTGGGCAATTGTGGAAGGAGAATGCCAATATCTAGCAGCAATCCCCACAGATCCAACAGAAAATAAATCATATGAAACCAATGCCAAAGTTGTCAATGCATTATTGGGAAGTCTATCAAAATCAGAATTCGTCAAAGTCATGCAACTCAACACATCCAAAGCAATATGGGACAAAATCATTCAGAGCTGCGAAGGAGACTCCAGGTAAAACTTGCGAAGCTCCAAACTCTTAGAATTCAATATGAACCTCTCAAGATGCATAGCGATGAAACTATTGATAGTTACTTTTTACGAGTAGACGAGATTGTGAATCATATGAAGAATTTGGGTGAAGAAATAAAGGAGGCTATTATAGTAGAGAATATTTTAAGATCTCTATCTTGTAAATTTGAGTCAAAATTATCTGCCATTGAAGAGAAGCAGGATCTACAAGCTGTTACTATTATTCAACTTCATGGAATTTTAAATTCCTTTGAAATGAGGAAAGGAGGTCCATCAGAAATTAGAGAAGCCGCTTTCAAAGCCTCTACAAAGGGAAAAGAAAAGGAAGATCTCAAGGAATCAGGATATATATCAGAAGAAGACGATGTAAAATTTGTGAAGAAACTTTAATTGGGTATGGAAGATTCAAAGGTAAGCTTCCCTTCAAATGTTTTGGTTGTGGTAGAGTTGGTCATTATGCTTCTAAATGTCCTCATAAAGATAACCATGACAAAGCAAAGGATTATGAAAAAGGTAATGGGAAACAATTTGTTAATAGAAAAAGTTATTATACTCATGAAGATAGTGATGGCCTGTCTAATAGTGATGAAGGTGATTTTGATCAAGACATTAAACTTCCCATGGCTTATGAAAATGATAAGTTTATGGATGCCTTAGAAGAAGAATATTTTCTTGAAGAAATCACTCAACTCAAAATCTACTTGGAAGAAAAGAATATAGTCATAGACACTTTCACACATCAACTCACGGAAAGGGAAAATCACAATGAAAAATTAGTGTGAAGTAGTGAGTCTAAGAAAGGAACTTGAGAAGACATAATGTTTGAATCTTAGATTTGCTAAAGGATCAAAAACCTTAGATGAAATCATCAAGGTTCAACGTTCTCCTCTTATAAAGACTAGTCTTGGATACATTGGAGAAACATCCCAACCAGAAAAGTCTTCAGCCATCACTAGAAGCTATCTTAATGTAGCAAAAACTAGTCAACAATGTGTCAATCCTCAGCAAAAGCCTAAAGGTACTCCACAGGTAAATCATGCTCATTCTACTCCAAGGGTGAAAGTCAATAGAAGCACTAACCAAAAGGTCAACAATACCAAAATATTTTATGATCGCATAAATTTCTTCTTTAATGGACAATGTTTTCATGTCATAACTTTGGTCATAAGGCTGCTTAATGCGTTTCTTACAAAACTATCATGAGTAGAGAAGCAAGAAAACAAAGGAGCGTGATAGGAATCAAGGAGAGCTCTTATAATAAATTTTCACCTCTTGAAGATGAAATTGAATGTTCATTTTGCAATAACTTTGGTCATGAAGAATCTGAATGTAGGAGAAAATTTGGGCCAACATATCAAGAGGAGCAAATATAATCAAACTCCAAGGTATGGGAAAAAAAGGAATTTCAGTCGGAAAGATGTGGCATAGTTTTGTTTGCAGAAGGAAAAGAAAATCAGTGGTACATTGATAATGAATGCTCTAAACACATGATAGGTGATAAAGATAGACTCCTTTCATACAATGCTTTAGAAAAGGAAAATAATGTCTCTTTTGGAAATGACACACCAGCTGTAATTAAGGGTAAAGGTTTTGTTTATCTAAAAGAAAGGATTAAAGCTGAAAATGTTATGTATGTTGATGGATTAAGCCATAACTTATTGAGTGTTGGTCAAATGTGTGATAAAGGAAATGAAGTTGTGTTTTGATCAAAAGAATGTGTGGTTCGTGAGCTTGACACAGGAAAGACCATAATCAAATGTACAAGAACTCCAAGAAATTTATATATACTAGAAGGAGGTCAAGAACAATGTTATTTAAGAAAAACACAAGAGAACTGGCTATGGCACAGAAGGTTGGGGCATCTAAGCTTTTCCTAAATAAGAAAATCATGCAGGCTCAAGGCTGTTCGTAATCTTCCAGATATCATCATCCCAGAAAGTACCATTTGCAAACCATGTCAATTTGGTAAGAAAACCAGAGTTCAATTCAATGCCAAAGAAGGATCAACAAGTAAGCCTCTTGTACTCATTCATACTGATCTGTGTAGACCAACAAGGAAAAGGTCACCTCGCGGAGAAGAATACTACATTTTATCCATTGATGATTTTTCTAGAATATGTTGGATTGGGTTACTAAAACATAAAGATGAAGCATTTGAAAAGTTTAATGTCTTCAAAGCTTTAGTTGAAAATGAATTAGATCTAAAAATCAAATGTCTCAGATCTGATCGGGGAGGAGGATTCATATCATATGAATTCTTTGAAATTTGTGAACAACATGGAATAAAGAGACAATTCTATGTTGCCAGAACTCCTCAACAAAATGGTCTGGTAGAAAGAATGAATAGAATAGTTCAACAAATGGCTCGATCTATGATTGATCAGTCTGGAACTTTTGACACCTTCTAAGGTGAAGCTGCACATACTACAGTAAATATTCTCAACAAAGCTCATGCACGTGTAAATAGTGATAAAACTCCATATGAACTTTGGCATGGTAACCTTCCCACTATAAAACACTTTAGAGTTTTTGGAAGCAAATGTTTCATCAAAAGGACTGATGAAAAACTTGGTAAGTTTTAACCCAGAGCAGACGAAGGAATATTTCTTGGTTATTCATCTAGAGGTAAAGGATACAAATGTTATAATAAGATACTTTGAAAAATTGTTGAATGCATTGATGTTGTAATCTATGAAGCATGCAGAAATCTGAAATAGGTGACACCAACAAAAGAAGATGATAACAATGAAGATGGTGAATGCTTCTTGTATCAAATCGAAATGATATATAGGAAGAAATCAATGAAGCATCATAAGAATATACATCTAACAGGGAAAAGGCTCCATCCAGGTATGTTCAAAAGAATCATCTAGAATCTCAAATTCGAGGAGATAAAGGATCTGGAGTACAAACAAGAAGAACTCTTGTAGGATTTTCTAGTTATTTAGCTTTATTATCCTCCATAGAACCACAAAATGTAAATTAAGCTAGCAAATATGAATGTTGGGTTAAGGTCATGGATGAAGAACTTGACCAAATTGAAAAGAATGATACTTGGGAATTAGTTCCTAGACCTCATGATAAAAATGTTATAGGGACAAAATGGATATTCAAGAATAAGTTGAATGAAAATGGAGAGGTAATTAGGAATAAAGCAAGGCTTGTTTGTAAAGGGTATGCACAACAAGAAGGTATAGACTTTGAAGAAAATTTTGCACCTGTAGCTAGACTTGAAGCCATAAGAATGTTTCTTTCTCTTTCAAGTTTTCGAAAATTCAAAGTTTATCAAATGGATGTAAAATCTACATTTCTTAATGGAGATCTGGAAGAAGAAGTATACGTTGAATAGCCAGAAGGATTCATTCTAGGAAATGATGCAAATCTTTTATGCAAACTCAAAAAGGCTTTATATGGACTGAAATAAGCTTCGAGGGCATGGTATTATCGTCTTAACAAATATCTTCAACAAAAGGATCCGCAGACAACAACTTATATACAAAAATTGAGAATGATAAACTGCTAATTATTGTTGTTTATGTTGATGATATCATCTTTGGCAATAATGAAGAATCTATGAGTCAAAACTTTACTTCTGTTATGTAGTAAGAATTTTAAATGTCTTTGCTTTGAGAATTAACCTATTTTCTCGGTCTACAAGTGCAACAAACAAAATATGGCATCTTTCTCTCACAAACTAAATATCTTAAGAAGATTCTGAAGAAATACGAAATGGAAGATTCCAAACTCGTATGTACTCCAATGGTAACAGGATGCAGTCTCAGTTATAATGATGATTCTCCTATAGTGAATCAACCAGAGTGTATATCTATGATTGGAAGTCTACTTTATCTAACAGGTACAAGACCAGATATCATGCATGTGGTAGGAATTGTTGGAAGATTCCAAGCCAATCTGAAGGAATCACATCTTCAGGTAGTAAAGAGAATATTCAAATATCTCCAAGGAACTCAAGACTTTGGTATATGGTATCCTAAAGATATAGATCTCACCCTTCATGCATATACAAATGCAGATTGGGCTGGAAATGTTGATGACCGAAAAAGCACTAGTGGAGGTGAATTTTATATGGGATCATGGTTAGTATATTGGTTCAATAAGAAACAACGTTCGATTTCCTTATCTACAACGGAAGCAGAATATGTGGCTGCTACATCTTGCTACACACAACTTCTTTGGATGATGCAGACATTACAAGATATTCAAATTACATGTTCTCCACCCATCTCCATTCGATGCGATAATACAAGTGAGATTAGTATCTAAAAAAATCTTGTTATGCACTCCAAGACCAAGCACATACCTATTAAGTACCACATTCTACGAGAACAAGTACTTGAACAAAAGGTTAAATTAGAGTATTTTCCCTCCAAGGATTAGGTTGCTGATATATTTACCAAACCTCTTCCCAGAGAAGAATTTGAATATCTCAGACAAAAGCTAAGAGTTGTTTCTGCCTCATCTTGCTGTTAAAACTAGTTTGTTCAGATTCAGAGGATTGTTTTCTATATGCGGATTTCATGAAGCAGAGTCGCGTATATACGTGAGTTTCTGTGCTGGCAGTAGCGTATATGTTTTTCTGATAGAAAAACAGTGGGTCAGACTCAAAATTAGTTTCTGACATGGCTGTTCAATCTGATGTTGATGGATACAGTCTGCTAATATGCTTTTCTCATTGATGTTTATTTGATTGATGAAGATGCCTTAATGAATGAATGGTTGACAATGCACATGTAGCACAAGTTCAGGGGGAGCATTAGCCTTCAAAATATTATGCATTTTCGACATCATGGTTGCTGAATTTAGCTATGGTCTCCGTTATTAATGTCATTTGATGAAAAGGTCATGTAAAGACCTATGGTGTAATAATATGTCTCTTTCTGTCATAGTCTATTATGAATGAGTCCTTTTGGACATATGATGTAATTTGTACCCCCACTATGCATGGGAAGGATGATGTAATAATTGAAATTTTCAGTCATGTATGAACATTTGATGTATCCCCACTTGGTTGGGTGATTGATGTATGTATGAGTCATTGGTGATAGGAAGGTCATACTCACATAGTTGAGTTATAAAGTCATGTTATTCTTTTGAAAAATATTTCTGCAGACTCTGCATGTGCTCAGGGGGAGCATGGAAACTATAGTGCATCTCCGCATATATTAAGGGGGAGAATATTTTGGTCCGCCCTTTGCACTTGATGTCAAAGGGGGAGAGTATCTTGGTGTTTCTTGGTAAATCTAATAGGTTCTACAACTTGAAGTGATCAACACCAATATGGTTGCCATCAAGTCCAAAGGGGGAGATTGTTGGCATTATGGTACATATGTTGTCCTTGATGGAAACCCACATACAGGTCAGTTTAGAAATGATAAAGTGATGTATGATGGCAACTCACATTGTAACAGGTCTATTAAGAGGTAACAAAGTAATGGCACAAAAGAACATGATGATGGGACAAAGGATTACAGATCAGAATCAAGAAATTGAGGAAAGAGAATGTTTTAAGTTGTATACGCTGGTTAACCTATTCCAAGTCGCGTATACATGTAGGTACACAAAACAAAAGGCATGTATACGTATGCACGCAATTTCACAGAAGGAAAATCGCGTATGTGATGGAAAAATAAGGTTTAAGAATACTAAGGGTCCATGCCATGGTATTAGCCCACAATATTTAGCGGAATAACGGTTACTTGATCTCGTCTAAGAATACCATAGGTTCTAAGTGTTGTTTTGGTGCATGGTATTGACAAAGGCTATAGTATATAAGGAGGATAAGATCAAAGGGATAAGAGAGAAAATGAAAGGTTTTTTCATGAATACTTATATCTGAAGTATATTTTGTGTTGTAAAGGTTATGGTTATGATATAGATCTGAAATATCTTGTGCACCCTTGGGTACAATGTTGGATCAGGATCACGAGACCTGAAATGACTTATCATTGTATGATATGATAATGGATATGGTAGATCTGAGTGCTAATGCATGCTTTGTCCTTTAAATTCTATGATCTGGATATATCTGAAGTCTTGTAAAGATGCGAAGGTATAAATCATTATTTGCAGATCTATATGCAGGCTCGCCTAGATGAAGGCGTGTATACACACGGATTCGACACTTCCAAGTGGTGTATGCAGAGGAAGGGCTTGTTTTTCATAAATGACTGATCTATGTGATCAATACTATTGCTTTACTATTGTTTGTCAATGATGCCTTCATTAGATCTAAAGTAAAACTGATTGTATAAGGAGATTGAGTCTGATTGATCGATTGATTGAGTAAGAAGGGTGATATTTGTTGCTATCTATTTAGAACTCTGTAATATGACAATAGGTCTTCAGAATGTCTTTGGTTAGTACAATTTTTTGGTTCAAATTTTTTTTGATTCAATATCTTTAGAGGTATACATAGGTTGGGTTACAGAAAGTAGTGTATACATGCAGGTTGTCTTCATTGAAATAACGTATACATTATGACATATGAATTTTGAGGTTGCAGTTGGTTCTAGTTGTTGATGTAGTGTTCTGGGTTCATCTCTGTGTTCTAGTGACAGTGACCTGACTGTTCAGAATTGATGGGATTCAATGATTGTATTTGATGGTTGTATTACAGTGGTGAATGATTTTGAGCTTCAATGTTACTGATGGGTCTAGTATGAAAATTTGATGAAACGTGGCCTACATATTGTGTTGATGTGTACCAGGAGTATCCAGTCTGAAAATTTATGAAACGTGGTCCCTGGAGAAAGAGTGAAGGTAGTAGCCTTCTGTAGGCTGGCGCCTATGTACTGGTAAACATATCAACCAGTACAAGAGCTAGGGGGTTGGAGCTCCCTTCTAGTAGAAGCTAGAAAACGAGTGAAGGTTGTAGCCTTCAGCAGGTAGATGCTTGCATACTGGAAAAAGTCTACACCAGTACAAAACTTGTAAACACTTTTTAATAAGAAGATTGAAGACTGAGACGACAACAGTGGTGGTTTTTTCCCACATTGGGTTTCCACCTGAAAAATCCTGGTGTTCATGTGTGTTTCTTATGTGTGTTGATTTATTTTATTCTTACTGCATCTATTTATTGCTTAGTAAATGCATCACACTTTGATTTAAGTTCAACAGACAATGAATTAGTTGTTTTACAAATTTATTATCTATACGTTGGTTTCATTCATTATAGGCACAGACATACACTGTTTGGTTTCTGTAAAATAGCGTATACAGTTTGAAAAAGAAAATATTATTGTGAAAGTTTAAACACTGATTCACCCCCCTCTCAGTATATTTCCCAACACTAAGTATAAACATAATTCTAACAGAGGTATAGATATTATTGGGTATATTAACACTAACTCTTGAAGCATCTCAAGTACATTCTAACTACTACAGATTTTATCACGAGTTGTATAGAAGAAATCCTACTAACTAGGGTAAATGAAGAAGTTGTCATCAAATTCCTAGAATGACATTTGATTACTATGATTGAGGTTCTTTGTGTGCTTGTTTTAATAATGCTATATATTTCTCTTCTCTATAGTTAATTGTTTTTCCTTTGTAAAAGGAATTATTTAAGGTACTTTGCTAATTATTTCCCTTAATGGAATGGTGTAGTTGAATATACCAATAAAAACTCGACCATAATTTGAAAGAGAATGTAGTTGGTCACCAAAGCAACTGGCATAATACACTAATAAATGTATTTTGGCGAATAGAGTAACACCTAAGGATGCTCTAGGAACCTTATCAAACATTTTAGTAAACTGACAAGAAAATATCCTAGCACAAAATGTTTTCTTGCCTTCCCTATGACTCACTCTATTGGAAAGGGGAAAATTGCTCAATTATTTAGAAACAAATCAATCTCTTGATTAACCTTGAAGAAGAAAGGGAGAAATCCAAGGAAAAGTTTATTGCTCCTTAACAAAAAATGAAAAAGTGGTTTGAAAAACATTCAAACATATGCAAAAAGTTTGAAATAGGAGATCTTGTTCTAAAATTTTTAAACTAAATAATGATAAAGGAAAGCAAACAAAGATTCAACATTCATGGCTTTGGCCATTCCAAGTCACCAGAAAACTTGGTCTTGGCACTTATAGAGTGTAGAATGTGGAAGGGGGTATGGAACTTCTCCCTGTCAATGGTTAACTATTAGTTGCCCCAAGGTGGTTGGCATGCACATGTTAGCCTTCATTGCTTTAAATTTATTTTATGTTTCTTTATTGATTTGAGTTTTGAGTTTTTTGAATAGGTTGTATTATTTTGGTTCTATTTTAAATATATTTAATTTTATTTTATAAGTTTGATTTTCATGTCTTTTTTTTTTCAATTATCTCTGCAGCTTATATACTTGATGATTAGTTTCCATTCTAATGGAAGGGTTACATGCAAGAACTTGATAGAAGCATGTAGCCTCGTCGATTCCTATAATCTCCCATCTTATTCCTTTGTCGTTACTTAGACAAGAAGCTCTAAATAAATATTCCATGCTACCTAAAAGCTAAAATAGTGGTAAAAATGGGGCATACCCAAAGAACTAAACCCCATAAAATCTTGATAATTTAGCAAAATTGTGATTTATCCAACTTGAAGTTATCACCGATTCACATTAAAGGAACACACCATGAAAAGGGTTTTTATTTAGACATCAAAGGTTTAAAATTCTCTTGAGGCATATTCTTATTAAGGCATGGCCACTCTTTTCCTAGCAACATGCAGTTATCCCTGTAAGAATGTAAAATCTATTGCTTCCACCATCCATTACTCCAAAAAAAAGGAATAAATATTGGGGAAAGTAAGATCGTTTATAGGGAGGCATACAAATATTTCCATCAAGGCTATAGATTCTAGTAGTGGAGTGTGGCTTGTGATGCTAAGATTACTCCTTTTGGGCCATGGACACTTGTGGGACATGGAGCAAGACCATAAGATATTGAAACAACTTGTTTTAAAATATTTAACCCCATTTTAAGTTGAAACCTTATGATTATGATTGTTACTTAAAACATCATATGAAGATTTGGAGGATATCAATGTGACATTTTCTATCCTCATGAAATTTTCTAAATCACGAAATTTATATGATTGGGTTGCTATGGATTCACGTTACATAAAGCATCCACTTGTGTGAATTCTAAGGCATGACTTTTCATGAAATGATGACTTCAGGTTTAAAGAAAAATGTGATTGAATAAGTGTTGACCCAAGGACACCAAATGTGTTATCATTTGTTGTTCTTCCAACAACACCTCTAAGTTTTGAGTAAAACTAGTAGAGCCACCTTAATTTTTATTGATCTAGATATGCTTATTTCCTTTTATGTATTGAATTTGATTCACATTATATTTCTATAAGGGATGGCTAAGCTAAATAGGCCTCTAGATTTCACCTATTTAGTTTTGAATTAGCTTTTTTCTAGAGTCTTATTCCTATTTTAGTCTTGATTTCTTCTCTTTATTGAGTTTTCCTTTGCCTATTTTTCCTTCTTTTTTTTTTTAATAGAATTCCCATAGCACCTAATTTCCAAATCAAGTTTGATCTTCAATTTGGGCCTCCTTTCCACTTTGGTTGTGTAGTCATATTTTTTTATTTGGAAATCAACTTGATTTCACGTTTTCCATCAACTTTTTCTTTATTTTGAACCTTTGATTCTTCCCTTTTCTTGAATTTTCTAGATCACCTTGAATCTTCCTTGACATAATTTGTAAATTGGTCCTACCATCAAGGAATTCTTCCACTAGTTTTAATGTGAATGGATTTTGATTTTAGAATTGTCCTCAATCTTTGAATCGAGCCACCCCTCATGTATGTTTCAAAATTTTCACTTTTTTTTTCACTTTTTTTCTTTGATTTGATCAATTGCGTATTCCCACCTTTGATTTTTTCTTCCTCATTTTGGAGTCAACGAAGTCATAATGTTTATTGGTCTCAATTTCTAAATCATCTCTAATCTTCAAATCAAATTTTGTTTCACCAAAATATTGTTTCCTTAACTTGATTTGGTAATCAACCCTAACCCTTCATCCCCTTTCATACCATACAGACTATACGAGCTCTAAGCTTTGTTTGATTTGCTTCTCTTCATTATCTTCTTTCAAACCTTGTCTGATATTTTCCTTTCAAAAACTCATTAGTCCAAATTGGTTAAAGCTATAAATTAAACCCTAAACTCATATTAATCATTAGTATTCTCCAAATCTCAAAGATAACATTTGAGGGAACAAATTTTCCCCTTATTTTTATGAAGTTGACACTCCTCTTTATCAAAGAATCGTCAAATAAAGAAAATGTAGGACAAAAAGGGCCTTAGATATGACCAGGCCTTAAATATTTACAATTATATGATACAAGATTGATACAAACATATATAAAGTTAAATATCATCAATTTCGAGCACAACAGTAAGTAAATAATCACATGTATGGATAAAGGACAATAATCATGGAATGCATTTGTAGATAACTTTGAAATATAATTGCATTCAAACTCATAGGGATGAAAGAGTTACACCCTTGAAATATTAATCTTAAAACTTGAATTATGTCTCAACCCCTTTCCTCGTGACCCTTGTCCAGTTTTTAATTTCATAGTTGTAATGCCAATGCAGTTGACTAGAAGTTGGCATGGCACCGCCCATTACAAGAATCATGGAAACTCTAGATCTCACTAGAGAGAAATATCCTCGGTGAATCTCCTCTACTCTCACATGCCCCAACTTGTCCAAGATGAAATTACATAGATTGAAAGAGAAATTGAGGGTGAGCGAGGTTGAATAACATATACTAAGGTTGCACGTGAAATTGTTGATTCGGTTCCTAATGTTGGCCACACCCATGGTTGCTTCAACCAATACAAGGTGTATTTCTATTGGCACTTAAAGATGCTATCAGGGGAGAGTCTTGCTATATTGCAATTAAGCTAAGGAGGAGATCCTCCTTATGCTTGATGAACTTCAACTCTCTTTGCATGGTCTGGCTAGACATTTGCAACATATTAACTCTCACCTGGGCCTCCCTCTAGACCCAGATTTCTCACTACGTAGCAACAAGATCCAATTGTAGTAAAATATTTGGACTCCTCTAAGACTGGATGATGGTTCCTGTTTACTTTCCTTTTGATTATTTTCCATGTTGGTTTTTTTGCTTACAATTTACAATAACATTAGCAGGCTATAGGCCTCATGACAAACTTTTTGTAACTTTGATACCTACAATTTTTAGATGTTGGAAAAACTCTAGTTTTTCTATTGGTCTAGTTTCCCAAGTGGCAGACCAAGGAAAACCACAATGTGATATTTATATCAATATTAAGAATTAAATATTTCCTTACAAAAAAACCTTAAAACTCAAAGTCAAAAGATCATACTCGACATGAACTTTTGGTAGTTATCTAAGGAATCTTTTTGAAAAATATATAGGCATTTAAATAAAAGTTTATAATATTTGATAAATTAAAATGCATTTGTCCATTTAAGGACATAAATGAGGCTCATGCAAACCATATAAATAAGGAAACGATAGTGTAGGAAAAATAAAAACCTTTTGTGTTTAATATTTCTTCAATCCAAATACTTAATGCAAGTTGAATACCTAACTGTCAGAACTTTCGATGAGTCATCTTGAAGTCATTACCTTTTTTGAAGTATATTTGAACCATTGTTTGATGTAACCCCATAAAGGTGCAACAATCACTTCTTGTTTTACTCAAACTTCAAATAAGTCATCTTTAATGTCCTTTAAATCATAGCCATCTTGATGTGCTACCTTTGATTAGTCTTTATTCTTGCTCATGAAATGAATTAACCACTTTCAATTTACTCTTAGGAAAAATCAACAAGTTTGTTGAAATAATTGCACCGTGTGACCTTTAGTACATTAACACACTCCTAAATTTGGTCTCAATTTATCAGTGTTGCATTTGGGATCCTCAAGCTCTTTAGCCACCTTTAATAACTTAAAGAATAAATTGCTTAATCTTGCCTTAATGTTGTTACTTTTGGGAAATTAATTCTCAAGGGTGTTTTCATTCTCTCCATCCAACAATGGTTTAATTGCTTAATTCTTCCTTTGGATGGAAGATTTTTTTTTTTTAATTTTCTCCGAGTTTCATTCATATCTAACATTTTTGTAATAAATGTATATAAAGCCTCTTTATATAACATCTCATCATTCTCTAAATCCTTTATTAAATATTCAACGAGAGAAGTAATTCTTATGGATAAATTGGTCAATGCCATGGCTACTTCCCACACTTCTTAGATTACATAAAAAAATTTAATTATATTATTGGCTATGTATTATTGGATTCCAACTAACAAACTTAATTTTGATTTGATCCTTGGACTACTTCCCAAGATGTCTTCTTAAACTTGAGTTGGTCCGATAATGGATATTGGTTCAACAAGCAATGGATTTGGTAACAACACGATTTCCATTTTCCCTTATTCTTTGTATCAATATCACATTTCTCATCTCCTTCTCAGAAATTGAATAAGCCAATGTTGCTTGATGAAATTCAAACAACTTGGATGTTTTTATTCCTTTGATGTCTATTTTTAAATTAACCTTATCACTAACCCTCTCATCTTTTAAATTCACCCTTTGGAGTTATATATTCTTGGAATTTTTGTTATACGCTACATGATGTAATGTTACCGATTCAATTTTGAAATCAATAGGCTCTCATTGAGCAAATTCTTCAACAATAGATTGGATTTCTACTGCTTGCTTTTTTGCCCAATCTGGTGTTTCATCAAAATCATATGTTCCATAACTTGAATATTCACATACTTTTGTGTATCATGGGTATTCCCTGTAGAAATTTTGAATAATTTAACACATATTCAACAGAGATTATCCTGATCATGTACTATTGCGGAATACATACACAATACATAAGCTCCTCTACGTTGATCATCAATATAGCAGCATCAATAACAATAAAACATCAAGAGCATTCACACATTAACACAGTATGTAACCCGGGGAAAGCATCTCGCTAAAAACCCCACACTATCTGTATATTAATGATTGAGACCATGTAACATTACAAAGTACAATGCTTATCACAAGCAATCCAGTACCAGCTCCACCTGTTACACACAATACAGCTAAGATCTGATCTCCAAATCTATTCCACTACTTGCCTGCCTCCACTGCTCAATACCTGCTCAAGAATGAATGAGAATGGTCTACCAAACTCGTATTTCACCTCCAAAGAATCACTCACAATGTGTAAGACGTGAGCAGAAGCTACAAACTGGGCAAATACATGAGCAAACTCATTGGCATACTCAATCCCTTGATTGTGCAAGATCTGATGCACAACTATAGTCACAACTGATAGCAATCTGATTCTCTAACACCTGTCCCTGCTGAACTGAACATGCACTGACATGCAACTGAGTTAATTGATGTATTCTATAGTTGTATTATGAGTTAATAATTAGTTTAACAACTCATCATTAGTCTATTTGCAGTTAGACTAACTACAACTAGTTTAACCAAGTCAAACTGAACACAACTCCATCAACTCCACAATCAACTCCACCAAACTCAACTGATTGAGTTCTAACTGAAGTCATGCATGCAACAACTCAACTGACTCATAAGAAAAGCGTACTTCCTTCTGACAGCTGCATGGGCCACATCTGTAGCTCAAACTGAAGTGCTCCAAGAGAATAAGATCAAGTTTATAGTCCAAATATTATTATGAGACAATAATATTTGACTTTTCTATTTTTGACAGCCAGTCTAAAAATAGACTTTGATCACCCACACTGTGGTCACCCACACTTTGGTCACCCACATTGTGATCACTCACACTGTGATAAAAAATAGAACTTGCGCCATAATTTGCCTGCGGGCCCACTTAGTGAAGGTGACTCTTTTCACTAAGCTCCATCATCTTGTTGCAATCTCAACACTCCCTCTCGACAAGATATGGATTATCAGCAACCCCTATCCTGCCTCGGTGGTACTCGAATTTTCTCCTGGTGAGAGCCTTCGTCAGAATATCAGCATCCTGATCCTCCGTTGGAATGTATGAAAGCAACATGATCCTCCGCTGCACATAATCTCTGATATGACGGTACCTGATGTCAATATGCTTAGATCTATCATGAAATACAGGATTAGCCGAGAGTTTAATGCAACTCTGGTTATCACAGTAAATCACAGTAGGATCCAAATGAGAACCGACAAGCCAACCAGGATCTTCCTCATCCATATAGCCTCGCATGCAGCCAAACTTGCTGCCATATACTCGCCCTCCGCTGAACTGAGTGCCACGGATCTTTGCTTCCTGCTATACCAAGAAACTGTTGTCGATCCAATACTGAAGACCCCTCCTGATGTGCTCTTTCTATCCATTGGGCTTCCTGCCCAATCTGCATCCGTGAAGCCACATAGCTTCACCTCATCCTCCTGTCTGTACCACAAACCATATCCTGATGTGCCTCTCAAGTAGCGCAATACATGCTTGCCCGCCTTCCAGAAGAGCTTGGTAGGCTTAACCATAGCTTGTGAAAGCTGGTTAACTACATAGCATATATCAGGTCGTGTATTGACCAAATACATCAGTGACCCCACCAACTGTCGATAAACAGTGGCATCCACTTCTTCTCCCGAAGTGGCATCCTCCTTCCTCCAACCTCCAGGAAGAGGATTATCAACAGGCTTGCAACCATGCATGTTGAACTTCTCCAGTATCTCCCGAGCATACTTGCCCTGAGAAACAAACAGTCCACCACTGCGCTGCCATATTTCCAATCCTAGGAAATAGTGAAGGTGGCCCAAGTCCTTCATCTCAAACTCTGTAGCAAGATCCTTCTTGCATGACAATATCAACATCTCATCACCCGTTAGAATCAAATCATCAACATACAGTACAATGATAAGCAACTTACCCTCCACCACAATCTAGTATAGGTTAGGATCTACCTCGCTCTTGGAGAATCCAAGTCCTGTGAAATAGTTGTCTATCCGTGTGTACCAAGCACGTGGTGCTTGCTTCAACCCATACAGCGCTCTCTTGAGCCTGCACACATGCGACTCGCTGCTGAAGACCTCAAAGCCTTCGGGCTGCTCAATGTACACCTCCTCCTCAATGACTCCATTGAGGAACGCAGTCTTCACATCCATCTGATGAATGTGCCATCCCATCTGCGCTGAGAGAGCAAGAATCGTCCGTATGGAAGAACACCTTGCGACAGGTGCAAAGGTCTCCTCATAATCGATCCCCTCTATCTGTGAAAAGCCTCGGGCAACAAATCTTGCCTTGTACTTCTCCACACTCCCGTCAACTGCCTGCTTGACCTTGTAGATCCATCTCGAACCCACCACTGATTTCCCTTCCGGTCTAGGAACAATCTCCCATGCACTGTTTCTGACAATAGAATCATGCTCTTCCACCATGGTGTCTACCCATGCGGGATCCTCCACAGCTTCCTTGAAAGAGGATGGCTCAGTCACAACACACTTGCTCATCAGAGCCATGTATCCAGTGTACCGATCAGGTGACTGTCTCTGCCTGCGTTGGGCTGTAGGTGGTCCTACAACTTTCTCTGCATCTTGAGCCAGTCGCTCAGCTTCTATCAAGCGCTTTCGCCCTCTGATGGTTGGCGCTGCATGAGTGGTCTCTTCCACTCCATGAACCTCGTCCTGTGGCTGATCCACGTCCTGAAGCTCATCCTTAGGAACTAATAGCTCCTCATCTGCATGCAAGTGTAGCTCCCTCTCAAGCGAACACTTCATGGCTTTCTCCTCCTGAAATTTCATATCCCGTCGCACAACAGTTTTACCACTGTCTGGCAAATACACACGATAGTTGTGGGGAGTATCAGTGTACCCCACAAATATCCCAACCTCTGCGGTCGGCTCCAACTTTTTCTTGGCATCCTTCGTCACATGCATGTAAATGTTAGCACCAAAAATCCTCAAATGAGAAAGATCAGGGTTCTTACCAGAATAAGTCTCCTCAGGTGTACTCATGCCAAGTATCCTATGAGGACAACGGTTCTGCACATAAACTGTTGTATTGCATGCTTCCGCCCACAAGTGAAGGGGTAGGCCCTGATCATGCAACATTGCCCATGCAGCACCCACAATCGTTCTGTTCTTCCGCTCAGCTACCCCGTTCTATTGTGGGTTATGGGGAGCTATGAGCTCTCTACGAATCCCTTCTGCCTTGCAGAAATCCTTGAACTCGTCCGAGATGTATTCACCACCATTGTCGCTCCTAAGAGCCTTCACCTTCTTCCCCGAATCCTTCTCGACCAGTGCTTTGAATTCACATAACTTTGAATATGTCTCGCTCTTCTTCTGCATGAAGAAGATCCAGCACTTACGAGAGAAATCATCAACAAAAATCACATAATACCTGTGTTTTGCTGTCGAAGCAACTGAGAAAGGTCCACACACGTCTGTGTGAATTCTCTCAAGGATCGTCGTGGCGCGACTATCCTTCTCGTGAAAGGTGGCTTTCACAAACTTCCCCAAAGTACACCCCTTGCACTGATCTGACTGCGCAAGTGTGCCTTTAGGAAGCCCTGTAGTGATCTGCTGTAGTATTTTCAAGGCTCCATGGTGAAGGTGACCCAATCTCCTGTGCCACAACTCGCCATCATCCCGGCTCACCAATCCTTCTGCCTTGCCCGCCATTGCTGCGCATCCATCTACATGCAACTGATAAAGGTTCCTCACTCGAACCCCTATCTTCCGGGTCTCACCAGTTGTCTTGCTGCACAGGAAAGCCTTTCCCTCGCTGAAAACAACATCATACCCCTTGTCTTCTAACATCGCCACTGAGATGAGATTCTTCGTCAATCCTGGAACATGCATGACTTCCTTCAATACGAAGGGTTTACCAGACTCCCTCTCAAAGGAAATGGTACCGATACTGGTCGCACTGTATCTACCGTCATCGCCCATCTTGATGTGCACTCCAAGATCTTTGTCCTCCAGATCAGAGAACAAATCTCTATCTCCCGTCATGTGAAAAGACGCACCATTGTCCAAGAACCACACTGATCCCATCACACTTGAAACCAAGCATGCGATCAATGAAAAATCAAGCTCAAACTGTGAGGCTAGAGCCTCTCCTGCTGAAGATCCAGCAGCCTGCTTGTTCTTCTTCTTCTGCGGACAATTAGTGGCATAGTGTCTGTGCTGGTGACAGTGAAAACACTTCACCTTGGACATATCCTGCTTCTTGCCTTTCGCACCAGACTGAGAAGCTTTCTTGCTCTTCCCTTTCTTTGCTTTGGCAGCCAAAGCACAATTCTCTTCATCAGATACCTTTGATGAAGATCCATTCTCATACTTATTGTTACTGAGTTTATCCTTGAGCGCCAGGTCGCTCTTGCTTTGGAATAACATTCGCAATCCGTTGAAAGACATTTCAACAACACTCCTGCAAATTCGAATTCCACCAGCTACCAACTCAACCGCTTCCGATCTAAGATTCGTGAGAACACAATATTTCTCGTACAGAGATTGACTGTATGGGCATTCGCCGGATATCTCACCTTCCAAAGGAAGGATGAATCCAGAGGATACCTGGCCCGATTACAGACTCTGCCTGAAGAAATAGAATGTAAACACTTCCTGAATAGTAGATCTGATGATCAACTGCTCTGAAACCATGTAGAATTTTTGAATAATTTAACACATATTCAACAGAGATTATCCTGATCATGTACTATTGCGGAATACATACACAATACATAAGCTCCTCTACGTTAATCATCAATATAGCAGCATCAATAACAATAAAACATCAAGAGCATTCACACATTAACACAGTATGTAACCCGGGGAAAGCATCTCGCTAAAAACCCCACACTATCTGTATATTAATGATTGAGACCATGTAACATTACAAAGTACAATGCTTATCACAAGCAATCCAGTACCAGCTCCACCTGTTACACACAATATAGCTAAGATCTGATCTCCAAATCTATTCCACTGCTTGCCTGCCTCCACTACTCAATACCTGCTCAAGAATGAATGAGAATGGTCTACCAAACTCGTATTTCACCTCCAAAGAATCACTCACAATGTGTAAGACGTGAGCAGAAGCTACAAACTGGGCAAATACATGAGCAAACTCATTGGCATACTCAATCCCTTGATTGTGCAAGATCTGATGCACAACTATAGTCACAACTGATAGCAATCTGATTCTCTAACACCTGTCCCTGCTGAACTGAACATGCACTGACATGAAACTGAGTTAACTGATGTATTCTATAGTTGTATTATGAGTTAATAATTAGTTTAACAACTCATCATTAGTCTATTTGCAGTTAGACTAACTACAACTAGTTTAACCAAGTCAAACTGAACACAACTCCAACAACTCCACAATCAACTCCACCAAACTCAATTGATTGAGTTCTAACTGAAGTCATGCATGCAGCAACTCAACTGACTCATAAGAAAAGCGTACTTCCTTCTGACAGCTGCATGGGCCACATCTGTAGCTCAAACTGAAGTGCTCCAAGAGAATAAGATCAAGTTTATAGTCCAAATATTATTATGAGACAATAATATTTAACTTTTCTATTTTTTACAGCCAGTCTAAAAATAGACTTTGATCACCCACACTTTGGTCACCCACATTGTGATCACTCACATTGTGATCAAAAATAGAACTTGCGCCATAATTTGCCTGCGGGCCCACTTAGTGAAGGCGACTCTTTTCACTAAGCTCCATCATCTTGTTGCAATCTCAACATTCCCTTATGTGTTACTTCTTTTCCTTCTTGAACCAACTCCTACAACACGAGTCTTTTCTAAATTAAATTTGGGGTGATTCGCATCACCACATTCTCCAACATCACCTCTATTGTTTCTCGTTGGTTCTTTTATTTGATATTGACTCCTAGACGTAGAAGTACTCTTTTGGGATTTCTATAAGGTAGAACTATCACTTCAAATAGAGTGTCCATGTTGCATCTGGAACATATTAGTACTATGCAAGGTGATGCGATATTCATGAAAAACTTGAGGGGTGTCAGGTAAGACTTGTTTGTCTCTTACACCTTCAACCTACCTTACTTGAAAGGTAACACCATATCTAGTAGAATTAATATGGGCATGAAAAATATTTTTAGGGTTGAAACTCTTGATTGCATCTAATACATTAATTTAAAACTCCCTAGGTAAGCAACACATTCATCAATGTTGGAAATACTTTTGACAATAAAATTGCCATGTTCGATAGTCAAAGGTATAAATTGTTTCTTTATTTTTTCGTTAAATAAATGCACCTAGGAATTGTACTATCAACACACTTATGCCATGAAAAACTTGTCACAAACATAGATTGGAAACATCAAAGGTTTCACTTCAAATCCGAACAAGCAAGTAAATGAAATTTCTTGAATTTGAAAAATTCACTTTCTTTAAAAAAGGATCAGGGTTTCATTGGAGCACCTATTGGTCGAAGGATGAGCCAACATTTTCCTACATTATGCAAGGAATAAATTACATATTAGATAAAAGAGGAACTAAGGGATTTATACTTCTAGAGTAAGGGGTACCAGAATTGCATCGAATCAAAATCAAAGTGTCTCAATAAGGTAATCAAAGTGTCACAGGGTTGCAATGTCTGCACAAAGGTCTTGTTCCTAGGTTCCTCTCCCCATCATTTCACCTATGTCACAACATCCAATTCCCATGAGATATACTCAAAAAATTTAAATAAAAAAGTTTAATTTCCCAAATGTGCTTCATTCAGAAACCAAATCTAATAAACATGATGCTTTTAGTCACATTGTTGGGCTCCCTTGCATGCGGTGATATTCTATCATTATTGCTTCTATCTCACACCACATTACAACACTCTACCTGCAATCTAATCTTTCAATCAACCAATAACTTCCAATGTTCATACATACAATCTATTCATTGCAAAAATACACATCCTGAAGTGATCATATAATTATTACACATGTAATAATTGTATCACCTTCAATTGAGTTCAAATAGATTGAAATGAAATTATCATGGCATTATATATGTGTCACACCATTCTAAGCATTTCAAAATGCAAGTAAAAAATTTATTCAAACATTTCTGCAAGTCAAAGTGCAAGGATGAAAGATGAGAGATGCATATCTTTAAATCCATGAGAAATTTTATCTCTCCATCTTGTTTTGCAGACATCACAAAATCCCTAACAATATTTTCACACTGAAGGTTTCCTATCTTAACCATACTGATCCGGATTTAAACAGGAACGCAACAAATTACAGAGATAACCATATACACAAAGATGCAGCGGAAATAATACTTCATTTCATTAATGGAAAATACTGAAATATGCTTACAAACAGAAATGGCAATAAACTAGCTAGGGCGATGGTAGCATATCTCTGAGAAGAGATGTGATGGCTACATGCCTCTGAACTGTGTTACAATGAGGCTCGAAGGCCTATTTATTGTTGAGAAACAATGGACAACCCTTAACATTCCAAAACCTAACCCTAGGAGATGAAACGCCAAACTGTGGGCCCCGTTTGGGTAAATTGGTACATCAACTTCCCGGGGTCGTAACTTTGGCATACGATCTCCGTTTGACGCGTACAATAGCTCGTTAGAAAGATCTATCCGAGCACTACCACTTTGGGAAGGGCAACATGGGTCCATGGACCCATGTTGCCCTCAGATTTCCCAAAAAACGTCGTTTAGGGCCTCAAAACGGCTCCGGAAGTTCAGGACCCGAAAAACTGCTAAAAATAGTAAGTTGTGCTACAATTAAGGAAACTGAAAATGCTGAGAAAGACAATGGTGGGGGTCCAGGTGGACTTGGCAGGTGGCCACCAATATCCACCTGGATCATTCCTCCCCCCTTAGGAAGCAATGGTCCCCATTGCGTTGAGCTCCTCCATGAGATGAGGAAACTTCTGCTGAACTTGTTCCCTGGTGAGCCACTTGCCCTGCTGAAGGAGTTGGCCCGCTTTGACAACTCGATACAGTTGGATATTCTGTTGGCGAGTGTTCTTGATCTGTGTGTCCATGATCCGATCAGTTGCAGCTTGTTCCATGCAATCTGGATTTAATTCTGTGGGTTTGAGCTGTTCTGCAATGTCGGATGTGTCTAGCAATGGTGGAAAGTATGGCCGAAGGCGGTCCACATTAAATACTGGGTGCAGGCCAAGGAATGGGGGAATGCTGAGCTCAAATTCATTGTCTCCCATCGCCTTAGTAATGGTGTAAGGACCATATCGGAGTGGTCTCAATTTCCGATAGGCTCCAGTAAGGCGTTCCTTTTGCAAATGCAACCAGACTTTGTCGCCCACCTGAAACTTGTGTGGCACCCGATGTTGATCATGTCGCTGCTTGTACTTGGCATTTGATTTCTCAAGAATGTCATGGACCTGCTGGCGAATATGTTGGATTCGCTCAATGAAGCTGGTGGCCTTATCTGTTTCGGACTGGACATGAGCTGAATTCATGTGAGTAGCTGCAAGTGGCATGGCCACATCAATGGGGCATAGTGGCTGGAATCCCAAACCCACCTGAAAAGGGCTATGGCCAGTGGAGCTGTGAAGAGCTCGGTTGTAGCTGTGCTGAACGTAGGGGAGGCTCTCGTCCCATGTGCGTGGATGCTTTGAGTTATACATGCGCAGAATGTGCACAATCATCCTATTGACAACCTCTGTCTGGCCATCAGTTTGAGGATGGAAGGCTGTGGACTTCGTGAGTTTGGTGTCCAGCATTGACCAGAGACTGGACCAAAAGGTGCTGAGAAACCGACTGTCCCGATCTGAGATGATAGACTGTGGGATCCCAAAGTGCACCCACACTCGTTCAAAGAAGAGTTTAGCAGTGGCTTCTGCTGTGATATTCTTCTTGCAGGCCATCATAATGGCCATCTTTGAGAACCTGTCGACGACCACAAAAACACAGTCATTTCCATGCTTAGTGGAAGGAAGGCCTGACATGTAATCCATGGAGATGGATTCCCAAGGTCGACTAGGGGTAGGCAACGGGGTATAGAGGCCTTGCTTCTTAATGGTCGGTTTGGCAATGGCACAGGCAGTACATGATCGGATGTACTTCCCAACATCCTGTCGAAGATTCGGCCAATAGAAATAGTTTTGCAGTACTGCCACTGTTTTCTCGACCCCGAAATGCCCAGCAGCCCGACTGTAGTGTGCTTCCCAAATCATCTTGGCACGCTCGCTTGAAGGAACACAAAGGTGACCGAGGTGGCATAATAGGGCATCCTGGAGGTGAAAATCTGCAACCTGCCGACCCTCCAAGAGTGTCTGGTATGTGTGGCCGAATTCTGGGTCGCTTTTGTAGAGAAGTGGCCAATCAGAAGTCTCGTGCCCGCAAGAGTTGAGCACGGTGGTTAGCGCCATGATCGGTGGTCGACTGAGGCAATCTGCAACATTATTGGTGCTGCCCTTTTTATACTTGATATTCAAGTGAAACTGTTGCAGGTATGTAGACCACTTCTGATGGCGATCATTCTGCAATTTCCCTTGGGTCTGTATGAACTGCAGAGGTCGGTGGTCTGTGTGGATGACCGTTTCCTTCCCCAAAATGTAATGCTTCCATTGTCGGCAGGCCTGTACAATGGAATACATCTCTTTATCATAAGTGGGGTACTTCCGGACTGTGTCTGAAAGTGTTTCACTGTGATATGCCACTGGATGTCCATGTTGAGTAAGGACTGCCCCAATAGCATAGTCAGAGGCATCTGTCTCGACCTCAAATGGTTGTTGTAAATCTGGTAACGCGAGCACTGGTGCCGTGCAGAGGCGATCCTTCAACTCCCTGAATGCCTTCTGTTGAGATTCAGACCAAAAGAATTTTGCTTTCGCCCCGCCCTTGGTGACTTGACTCAAGGGCCAAGAAATATGAGAAAATCCCAACACAAACCTGCGGTAGAAGTTGGCAAGACCTAGAAAGCTGCGGAGCTCTGTTAGAGTGGTTGGAGAGGGCCAATCCCGAATGACTTGGACCTTGGCTGGATCGACATGCACCCCCTGTTCATCAATGATGTATCCCAGATACTGAACCTCGGTCATGCCAAAAGTGCATTTCTCCAAATTGGCACATAGCTTGTGTTGCCGCAGTGTTTGGAGAACCTGTCGGATGTGGTGGAGGTGCTCTTCCCAACTCTGGCTGAAGATCAGAATGTCATCCAAGTATACTACTACAAAGGAGTTGGTGAATGGCCGCAAGATGTCATCCATTAGCCTCATAAAGGTTGCAGGAGCATTCGTCAATCCGAAAGGCATGACCAACCATTCGAAGAGGCCCTCCTTGGATTTGAAGGCAGTCTTCCACACATCTGAGGGTTCAATTGGTACCTGGTGATATCCTGACTTCAGATCGATCTTGCTGAAATATTTCGCCCCCTTTAGTTGGTCTAGGAGGTCATCAATCCGCGGGATCGGGTACCTATTACGGACAGTGATCTTGTTCAGCGCCCGATAGTCAATACAGAGTCTCCACGTCCCATCCTTCTTCTGTACCAACACTATCGGGCTCCCACAGGGCGAAGAACTCGGACGGATGTGACCTTTCTGCAGGAGCTCCTGAATCTGTCTCTTGATTTCATTGTTCTCCAGAACGGAGCGCCGATAAATTGGTCCATTGGGTAGCGGCGCACCTGGGGTCAGATCGATGGAGTGCTTGACTTGACAGTGCAGAGGAACCCCTGCCGGGGAGGTGAAGATGTCTTCGTACTCCTCCACAATCTTGTCCATCTGTAGCTGCCGTGCAGAGGAACCCCGTTTGGAGGCCGCGGCCACTGTCTTCTTCTTCCCTTGAGGGCGTATCATCAGGAAAACAAATTTCCTGGTTTTGGAAATGATCTTACTGCATTGTTTTGCAGTAATCAAAGAGATGGCGGCAGGTGGTGCTACCTCTGGTATCCTGAACAACTTATTTCCCAATGTAATAATAACAGCACGGGGCCTTGATTCATACACAGCATGTCGCTTCCACAAGTATGGTTGTCCTAGTAATACATCACAAACTTCAAGGGGAGCAATGTCACACAATACCTCATCCGTGAAGGGCTTGATGTTGTATGGAAGGCGACACTGCTGGCTCACGCGAAGATCTCGCCCTTGGTGAAGCCACCCAATGGTGTATGGTTGTGGATGTGCTGTGGTCGGTAAGCCCAACCGCTTCACGACCTCTGCCGAAATGAGGTTCTTTTGACTCCCGCTATCAACAATGAACTGTATCGGGGAGCCCTTTACCCACATCTGGGAGTGGAAGAGACGCTCCTCCTCCTCTGGATCTTCGGGTTCATTTTTCTGGATCTTTGCGGTAGCAACAGTGGCGCTGGGATCCGCATCAATGATCTGCTTCCCTTTTTCATACCCCTTATCGGGTTCTGACTCAGAGTCGGAACATGCATCTGATTCTGAAACCTTTAGCTCAGCCACCAGTGACTGCTTGGCCCGACACTCACTTGTGTTGTGAGTGGAGCTCTTATGGAACTCGCACCATTTTCCAGTGTCCTTTCTCGGCTTCGCGGCGTTGCTCTTTGCTTGCAGCTTCGGCTGGTTGTCTTGGGCTGTCCCGCCTTGGCTTTGTCCTTTGTTCTGTGGTTTAGGGGCACCTTTCCCCTGCTTTGGATTCGCAGATCCAAAGTCTCGCTTCTTTTGTTTAAACTTCTGCTCGACCTTGACGGCATACCGGTATGCTGCGCTGAGCGAGGGGATGTTTAGGAACTGTATTTCTTCCTGGATGTACTTGTGCAGGCAGCCACGGTATTTGAGTATCAAATGTTGCTCCGAATCCTTGATACCCAACTTTGTGCGAAGGGTATGGAAAAGATTGGTGAACTCCGGCACGTCTTGGTCCCTTCCCTGCCGCAGCGTGGTCCACTTTATGTATTCATCCTCATAGCTTCCGACAGGGTAGTACTGCTCCTTGATGGCATCCCAGAACGAATCCCAGGTGGGTGCGGCTGAAAATAGTGAGCCAGTACTTTCATCCTTCTGCTCGCAGTAGGTTTCCCACCAGTCCTTGACGTGGGGGGCTGCTTTGAGAAGAGCAAAAACAATCTTTTCCCGACTCGAAAATTCATGAACAGAAAAATAACCCTCTAGCAGATTTAACCATTTATCTACAGCATCGGCGTCTATCTGACCCTCGAATATGGGGATTTCAAAATTAACTTGTACCTTAAAGGGTGTGGCGTTTCCAGAGGAGCTACTGGAAGCCGATGCGCCGCTTCTGGGTAGCCGCTGAAGGATCTGCGCAAAGCTGTCCATCATCGCGTTCCGTTGTCGCTCGAGCGCTTCTTCGAGCAAGATTTTGATGGGATCTCCTGCCCCCTCGTCTTTCTTCTCGTCCGCCATGGGAGGCCGTCGGGATTTGCGAGGCTGGTCTTGCAAAGGTTCAACCAGTTCAAGCCCTAACTCCTTATATCCCGACCTTGTTGGGGACATGCAAAGAAAAACAGAGAAAAAGCAGACCGCTCTGATACCACTGATCCGGATTTAAACAGGAACGCAACAAATTACAGAGATAACCATATACACAAAGATGCAGCGGAAATAATACTTCATTTCATTAATGGAAAATACTGAAATATGCTTACAAACAGAAATGGCAATAAACTAGCTAGGGCGATGGTAGCATATCTCTGAGAAGAGATGTGATGGCTACATGCCTCTGAACTGTGTTACAATGAGGCTCGAAGGCCTATTTATTGTTGAGAAACAATGGACAACCCTTAACATTCCAAAATCTAACCCTAGGAGATGAAACGCCAAACTGTGGGCCCCGTTTGGGTAAATTGGTACATCAACTTCCCGGGGTCGTAACTTTGGCATACGATCTCCGTTTGACGCGTACAATAGCTCGTTAGAAAGATCTATCCAAGCACTACCACTTTGGGAAGGGAAACATGGGTCCATGGACCCATGTTGCCCCCAGATTTCCCAAAAAACGTCGTTTAGGGCCTCAAAACGGCTCCGGAAGTTCAGGACCCGAAAAACTGCTAAAAATAGTAAGTTGTGCTACAATTAAGGAAACTGAAAATGCTGAGAAAGACAATGGTGGGGGTCCAGGTGGACTTGGCAGGTGGCCACCAATATCCACCTGGATCACATACCCCTGCTCATGCAATACATGCATTAATATGAAAACCAAAAGATATCAAATTCAGCTAAAAGGAATTCTAATCCAATTCCTTTCCTTTACCTTTTTACCTTTGCTTGTTGCTTGCCTTGTTTACTTGGATACCATCACAGATAATCCAGAATGAAGTCTTTTCAAGGATTCCTGCTGGATTTTAGAATATCTAATGTTGCAATATCTAGCAGTCCCTGAAATTATCTTCAAACTCACATATTAGTCACAACTCTATCATTTCAGTTGCTTACGAGTTCCCTTGAGATTTCATAAAGGGAATTTGCATTAGATATCAAATTTACATATTTAACCAATGTCTTCTACCATAGACCCAAACATGTGCATATACATTACGTCATGCATGTGCCATATACACACATATTCTATGCTATTCACACATTGTTATTTTTAGCCTGAATTTTTAGCCTTTGTTGTTTTCAATTATTCACACAACATATCTGATGAGCATAAGCATAAGCACACTATTTTCTTTCTTGTGGTAGCTAACAACAAGATATCATTCTTGATCACTTGCCATATGAATATTCCATGTGGCTTGGAATCTATTAGGTAACCTCACCATATTACCCAAAACATATGAAGTACTAGTTTCTTATTTTCTTACCATTTACACATTCATATTATTTTGAAAATAAAATATATCATCCAAGAACAAATTCCAGTTAATGGAAGCTCCCTTCTTAAGCCATTTCCATAGTTGTAACATCTTTTTCATATGGACCCAACCAAGTCTTCCTTGATTGATCCTTTATCCACACCTGCCCTCTAATGCAACTATGTAAGGCAGACTTCCAAGCTCATTAAAAAATTCGCCACATGAATAAACACAACAACTTTATTAAACATAGAAATAAGTTTTCTCAAATTTTTATCAGGCTTGCAACACAGATTCCTTTCTTGTAACAATTATGGAGTTCATTTACCTTTTCACTCATGTGCACATTAGTTTCCTACACTCACATTATTTGTTAGTCAATTAATTCATGCATGAGTTATAGCATCTCAATTTCACAACCAATTCAATATTCTTAAATTCTTGAGTTTTGCATGACAATTGTGTATTAGACATTTGTAACAATTCAAACCTTCTATATTTACTTCAGCAAGAGCACTTAACATATGCACAACATTTAATCAAAGTCTATCCTAAGGCCTATAACAACCTTAAGATCCCAAAAATCCTTCTAAATAGTTCAAGGGAAACCTTACCACTTGCATTGTTATGCAAGTAGATTGCCTTAGCCATGCACTATTAGTTTGTAATTACCATAATACTACCATGGATATTTCAATATTTTAGAGAGCTTGTGGGGATTCTCCCACATCTCTCTTCACCTTACCACCAAAGTTGGGTGACTCAACCTTCTTAAGTTCTCCAGGCACAAGCCAACTCTTAGTGATATTTTATGCCACTACCAAGGATTCTTTCTGTTGGTTTTCCATTGTTGTACCTATCCCTAATGCATTGTTGCGTGTTTTTTTCATTGAGGTAGTCTCTTGGACATCAAAAATTTCCTTTCTCACATGGTTCTTATAAGGGCAGTAACAAATAAGGTGTTTCTTTCTGCAACCAAAGCATTTCAATGCCTTCCTCTTTGATTTACTTCCTTCTACATTGTTGGTTGACGGTTCATGTCTCTAGAGTTTGCACGTGTTATCCTTATTTTGTTATTTGTGAGGAAATTCACATATCGGGTGTTCTCCTCCAAAATGTTGAGATTTCAATGGCCTTTCCTTCTTACCTTAGGATGTTTTTCCTTGACCATTTTCATTACGAAACCCTTCCATTTATCCAATGGTTGGTCCATGTTGCAATAACCCTTGAATGTATGATAGGTTCTGTAGCAGCTCACTGTATTTATCCTTGCCTATTCTTTTTATTTTCTAACGAGTCTTTCATTATATGCTTTGCAACTCCTGATTTCAGCTCTGAAGCTCCAGAAGGATTCCATTTGATCATGGGAATTTTCTTTTGAACTTTTTCCTATTGAGATTTCTTCTTACTCATGATGGATTTGGTCCATACTATAGCGAACCATTTTGCTACTTTCTCTTCCATTTTTGTTACAATTGTGTTTTCTTATGTGCTGTCACACACACACATTTATCAGCTAAATTAATCATAATCATATCAATTCATTACATTGACATGTCAACACTAATCATGTTGATATGATGTTGTTCACACATCTAAAACCCATGCCAGTTACATACTCTAGGAAATAAAAAGACATGTGAGAACTCTATCAAGGTTAGCATCCACGACATCTACAAGTTTAAATTCAACATATATAACAATTATATTATCAGAATAAATTCTCTTTTAAGGCCCATCCACTTCGAGTATGTAACCTAGAATCTCATAACACTTTGTAACTCTCTCAATTTGTATCACTCCCTCCCACCCCCTTATGTTTTCTAGGGTTGCAGTAGGGTTACTTGTTTGTTTTGACCTGATCTCCAAGATATGTTATGAATATGGGGTTAGAAAAAAATTCATCTTTGAAAGTTTATGGAATTTAATTATGATACCACCATTGTCAACAACTCATCAAGAGTTTTTTATGATATAATTTAACTCAATCTGAGTTCCAGATCAAAATAAATGCCCATTATAAGTTTAATAATAAGAAGGGTCCACATCAGTCCATGGATCTCCATGTGGTACCCTTGTGGCACTGTTGTGACCACTTACCTATTTCTTTGGTCACTTTCCCTATTGTGCATCGTGTTGTGGTATGAAACTACCTTGACTAAAATAGCTCGTAGGCGGACCCCTAAATGGTGGTTTTGAATTGCGGGAAGGGGGCCCTTCAATTAATCACAGTCGTTGATTGGAGATGGGCGAGTTGACACTAATCGCAAATGCACCCCCCACCCTATGTTAAACATCAACCATGAGGGGGGGCCCTTAATCAATCTCAACCATCAATCTCTAGAATTTATCTCGAATTATTTCCTTTGAAAATATTAGTGGCCCAAAGACCCGCAATCTCGATAGGGTCCACGCCCAAGCTACGTCACTCCAGGGCATATCACCCCAAGCCACATCATCTAGGAATTAGGTTCTCAACCTTCTCTCTACTCCAAATTCAATAGGAAAACACAAAGGTTTGAGGTCTGATGTCTGAGATCTGATAGTAGGGTCCACCCCCAAGCCACGTCACCTTGGCCATGACAACCCTAGCCATCTCATCTTGGCATCAGGTTCTCAACCTTCTCTCTACTCTAACCTCAAGTATAAAAGTTTGAGGTCCAAGGTCTAAGACTCAACGACATCAATCCATTGTACTGTGTGTAAAGTCCCTTGATTTGATGGTTGTCATATATTTTTCCCATCTAACTTGCATGTAGTTTAACACAAAATTCATGGGTGAATAGGTGATACCACTCTCCACGTGCACGATCCAATCAAAATAATTTTGCCCCATTTGAAAGGAGTTCCAACCTTAAAACTTTAAGTGTGGGGAAAAACCACTAGAATTTATTGTTGTTTTCCATAATTTGCTTTACACGCGGATAAAGATGAGGGTATTCCTATCCCATGCCATGTGCTTGAGGTGGATCCCTCTTATCCACGTCATCTTGGTGCCTTGGCATCGGGGTTCCTCATCTCCATCTTCTCTAACTTCTATTGGAAAATGTCAAGGTCTGAGTCCTGAAACCATAGGTGGAGCCCATCGATCCATGTCATCTTGATGCCTTGCCATCGAGGATTCCTTTCTTCCTCGCGGATATACATTTTGTGGTCGATGGCCGATATTGGCCCATTGACATCAAGCCTCTCCACACCAAGGCTAATGGAACTACCCCATCGGTCTAACGGTCCAATGGGGTCCACAAGTCTTGGTTCCTAAGGGTTGGAACCTCTCCCCTCGCTGTTAGCCTTCTCCCATACACTTATATGTACATGTCAAAGGTTATTTTGCTCCATTGGTTCAAGTGACCAAATGAAGCACTAAGCTAGGGTGTTCACCTAAAAAAAGAAGGGTGGTTTCCCTAAGCCATCTCCTTTATGTATTGAGGCTTGTGGCTGTGAGGTCCTAAAATTTCCATTCATTATCAATGTTGCGTGGGGAGTAATGTACCATTTAATCTAGTTCTACTACCTTAATATATGCTAGTTAAACTCATTGAAATACATGGGATTTATCATTTACTTACATGAAAGCATTGCTTTGAATAACTGCAAATGCATAAATATAGTCTATCTATGAGGCATCACAAACCCAATGATCAAGTTGAACTATATTTATTCATAAGCCTTAGCAGTCATCTAAGTGAGCATAAACACACAATTTATCACATCCATCATGAACATAGCATTAGACAACATAGTCCACACATCTACTGAATTCATAACATCTAAGATATCATGCAAATCATGAGCATAATGATGATCTTCACCATTTTGGTATTCATTAACATTCAATAATATATAAGATTTGATACAAACATATGCAATTCATGGAACACCACAAATCATAACTCAATATATAATTGTGTTTGAGTTATCTGAGTGTGTGGAGATGGATAACAACTGAAGGAGGGACTTCAACTCTCGATCCAACCATAAGCTAGCTACATTGTAGTCTTTCTTGCAGCTAGCCACCCCCGAGTTGGATCTAAAGTCTGAGGTGATGCTTACTTAGGGAAATTCACACCAAAGCTTGTTAGACACCACAAAATGGAGTTCACTATCCTAATGGTTTAACAACTACTCTCTAGCAGTGAGCACATAGTGACCTACTTACTCTCTAAGTTCAATCACAAGGTTTCACCAAAATTCCAGATGGACTTTTGCAAAGTTCCAGGAGATTGAATGTAGTTTTTTAGGTGGTTATAGTTGTATTCCTTTAGAAAGCATCACAAGTGTCTGTAGTCCATTATATAGATGGTTTAACAACTCTTCCATCAAGCACCATAATGGATCATGTTACCCTATCTAAGTGGTTTAACAACTATATAACAAGTACCACAATGTTTTGATCATCCATTAAGCCTCCCTCTGAACCTTCAGGCTTGAAACACAATCCAATGGCCTCAAAAACATCAATACATGGGATAAAACCCCAAATCCATGAGTATTGTGCTTAGCCAAAACTCTAGCACTGCTAAGTATTCATGCTTAGCTCTAGTAGCTCCTTTCCCTTTTTTGGGGTGCTCCTCGAATGGCCAATGCTTTTCGCTGCTCCTTAGCATTCTTTTCCCAATCTCCTTATGTCACCTTCCCTGTTGACTCCCCTCTTTTCTTCTTGAGGCAACGAATCTCCTTGCTTCGATCCATGAAGGGGATGGGGAAGGGTGCATTCCTCCGCCCATATGCACAAACCCATCTCATAAATTTTGTCAACGTGGGTGGGTGGGTTAATTATCTAGGGTGTTAGGCAAATCAATGCAATTGGCTTTGTTTCAATCATGACACACAAAAATCCCTCCCATGTAGGACTTATCTCATCATTGACTATCAACAATCAACTCTAGGCTAGGTTCATGGCCTTTCATGGCTCACAAGCTCTTCCCTCAAACAATGGATCCACAAGGAAATCATCTCCTTCAGTTGGCCATGAATTTTAAATAATTTATTTGATGTGTTACAACATATTGTCTCTGCAAGTCGTGGCTCCCATGTTGGCATTACAATCACTATTTAATATTACAAAAATATGGGTAAAGTGAGGGATGTTACATGGACTTGCCAATATTGGGGTTGTTGTAATTTCTTGTTTGGTATTCATGAAAGCCATGTGTTTTTTGGGTCTATTCAAATATTTGATCTTTATTTAACAACTTGTTTATGGGATTCACTATTGAGGAAAAATGTGGTATAAATATTGGAACAAACTTTATCTCCCCAAAGAATGATTGCACTTCCTTATGGGAAACTATAGTGTTCTTTTTGGTTTTTGGAAACACTGGTCTATTTTCCTTTCCAAAGGCAGATATTATTAATAAAATTATAGTGTTCATAGGATTTGCAACACGATATTTTAAGAATGATAATTAGAGTTAAGACATCCAAGTTTGAAATAACCAAATTGCATGTTGATACAGTGAAGATTTTACGAGAGGCGAGATGGCTAGGTTTTCTTTCAAAATTTCATGGATACAATGGTGAAGTGACTAAAGCCTTTGCTTATACATTTTATGGATAAAGTGCTCTAGTGGGGAATTTAGTAATACATTTATTTGAACATACAATGGCACAAATTATAAGGTTGCCCCAAGATGGGGAAAGATGGTTCAAGGATAAAAAATTAGAGGAAAGGGAATGGACGCCATTTATAAAAAAAATAAAGGACAAAACCCAATTAGCCTAAAGGTATGCCTAAAACATTGTTGAAACATCCTTGTGATGAATTAACCCTCTTGGTTCAAAAGTATGTAATGTGTGAGGGGATATTTAGTCTCATCTATTTATATCATATTAGAATATTGCAACATCTAAAGGAGCAAAAAATGCTAAATGTCCCATAACACCTCCACATAGTCTCACCAAGAAATCAAAAGAGAAGCTTATATCACTATGTCCTCATCCAATTAATCATATATTGAAAATGTCTATAGTGAAAATTTCAAGATGTCTTGATTGGAAATTTCGAAATGTATTGAATGAAGAAGGAAAACCCTAGGATCATAGCTCTAATACCAAATGCTATGAACCAAACACCATGAAAATGTTAAAAGGTTAATGAATACAATCCATTTCAAACGGGAAACCTCTTTTACAATGAATCCAATGTGCTAGATATGATGCCTATACACATGAATATCCTTTATTGCTTAGTAGGATATAAAGTGACATGATATAACCTACCTCTAAGATAACTTAACCATAAGTAATAAAGTAATAATGAATGCTTATTCGTGCCTTAACTTAACAAGCTTGATATTACATATTTGTTTTTGTATATACATTTGATGTCACTAGACAAGATCTAGGGGATATATATCAAGATCCCACTCTTGAATCTTTTTGTGATTCCATAATTAGAAAACAATATAAGCTATTGCATCTTAGAGTGATTATCACTACAGGTACATCTAACAAAGACTTAGTGGCCCAACAAAACCAAACATCCCAAGGAGTGATATCCTCACAACGACAAGAAAAACAAGGGTCCCAAACCCTTTCAACTATATTGTACTCCCAATGGTGAGAAATGACCAAAATCAAAGAGTACAATATTGACAAACATTTCAACTTTTGTGGGAAAGTTGTTCATCTAGAGTCTAAATGTTTTAAAAAGATGTAGGCCTTAGAAACAACGATGAAGAAACATAACATTACCCTTGATTCTTCTTCTTTTCACACTTTTTCTCATGGACATTGTCGGGCCTCCAATTTGACGTTATTTTCATTGTCATGTAATCCCTTTCCACTTACAATATCTTATGCTTTCACATCTCCTTTTAAGCCTTTTGATATGTTATTTGATGATTTTTACTAGAAATGATATCTGAAGCTATAAGGTAACTATGTTGCTCATTTAAATTCCGTCTCCATTACTTTTTTGTGAAATCAGAGGATTATGAGTTGATTATTACTAATGATGGTTTTTACCTAGTTTTGTTCCTATGTAGTCTTGTAGCTAACCTCCAAGGTTGGCATATCTACGTAGCTTTAGGTGGAATTTATGGGTGTGGGTTTTGTTCCTAGAGTTGATGAATTGGTTTATGTTATCTAGATTGTGCCCAAGTCGATTCCACATGCCTCCATCTCATCATGAATGTCTCAGTCAAAGTGTGTCTGGCAGAAAGGAGTAACGAAATGCAGACACCATTTATGGAGAAATGATGAAGAATCTAGAAATTCGGCAACTTGGGTTTTGTTTAGAACAACCCCAATTAGGAGACTTGCAATTCGTTTCCCTAAAGAATGTGTGGATTGAGAGATACATGTGTTTATTTCAAGGGCATCTTTCTGGTTGCAGTTGTTATCAAGCTACGCCCCAAACAAAGCAACCAACCAGCCAAGGAACTAACTCTAGCCTATTCTCAGATAATTATATGTTAAATGAATTATATGTAATCACATATTTTGTTTTTTTTCAATCAAGGTCCACCAAGAATGTATAAAACACAATATCTTGCAATCTAACCATGAGTTGACAATCCATAATTGGGGGAGTTGGATCCAATTTGCCCCCTCGCTCTTTTGTATGAATGTATTGTTGAGGGCAAGTTGGGTGGGGGTAGCTAGGTTGAAAAAAATCATTGTTCATATCTATAACAAAGAGATTGTTGATCAATTGATGATGGGAGTTTCCAATTAGGTGATATATTTATGAAGATTTATCCTTAATGACAAAGAGTTGATTGTTGATGTTTTAGATCATTTGTGGTGTATATTAATCTTGGTTTTGTAGCCTCTTAGGAAGTGTGGCGCTAGTTGGAGGGCCCACCAACCTGGCCCACACTGCCCCATTCCTTTCTTTTTTGTGATGTAGTATAGCTAAGTTTCTTTTCTTTCATTCTGATAGACAGCTTATAGCTTGGTTGAATGTACCATTTATTTATGGCTCTAATCATTGTACATTTTTTTGCTTACTTTTGTTTTGCTTTTAGGAATGAGATCGATCATTGAAGGGAAACACCATGCATTATAACACATAGTTGTCCAACCATTTATTTTAGCTAAATAAGAGAGATTGCTACAATAAGAATGTTAATCCAAATTGCATACAAAGGGTGACGTCCTTCTTAAATTAAATAATTGGAATCAAATCACAGTTATCTAAAGTAGTAAAATGCCAAGATCGACTATTGACCTCATAAGTCGATGGAGACCAATGTTGATTGGACACCACTGAACTAACATATAACAAGAAAAGAAATAGAATAATTATTGTAGGTTGTTTATAGAATCAATTCACCAAAACAACAAACTTACATCTTCCTAATCTTTAGAGATCAAACCACAAAAGATATCAGAGATAATATTTATAACTATAGAAAGACAACACAACAAAAATATGGTCCAAATAAAATCGAATTCATAAACTTATTAATTCTATCCATAGTCACATACCTTACAATGTTTTCTTTCCATCCACAAATCCCCCTATGTTGCAGCTTGCAACCTCAGCCATTTTGCGAGCTTGCTCTGTATTCCCCTATCCCTCCCCTTGATGCAAATAAATCAATCCCTTTTATACATAAAGGGCTTGTCCCTTTTTAAGTTACAGATCAGTTCCCTTTTCTAATTACATAGATAACGCATATCCATTTTCCCCGAATCATATACAAATTAGTACATCGTTAAGGAGACAGGAAGCGTTGAAGAGTTGTTTTCCAATAGGAAGTGAGAAATCCCCGATAAAAAAGACCCAAACTCGATATTTGTCCTCTCTGTTGGTCATTATGGAATCCAGTCAAGATCAAACGCTGCAACATAGCAACAAAATTACTATTAAAAAACCAAACAATTATCGATAAAAATAAATACGAAATCAGGGCAGGTATAGAATCGATTTAGTGAGAAGATAGAATCAATTATCTCTTCTTGGCATTCGCGAGCTCTGGAACTTCATTTGAAAGGTTCGTTGGTTAACTGCCAGAATAAAAATATGGCGCTCCAAGCTCTGAAAATACGATCAATTCCTCTGTTGGATAAGCAACATATTTTCACAACATTTGATGGTTGCAAATTTTGTTGGTCATTTCCATTTTGGTATTCAATAATCAATATCGTCCGTGGTGTAAGCTTATGACGACGTCGACGTAGGCTTTGCAGCTTATTTATTCATGTCATATGCCAATGAAGAATGTGAAAGGTAAGAAATAAATGGATGTCATCGTAAATTGAGTTCCAAATGAGTTGGCATGGGTTGTGTATGCCCAAAAACATCTTACGATTCGCATTGGTCAACACGTAACAATTTCTGTGTTTTCAAACCGGCCAGACAAACGCACATTACACTCATAAATTTCATTGTGAACAGTGTTTGCATTATATATATATATATATATATATATATAAATAATATGTTGTTGTATATATACTCTTGTGTCTAATTTAATTATAAGTTATAGTATATGAAGGAAAATTTTATTATTTGTATAATTATTAATGTGTAAGTATTATTATTATTATGTATGAATATGATTTCTTTATAAATTATGTTACAAGTTATTATGTTAATGGTTTACGAAGTATGTTACATGTTATTGTGTTAAGGGAAACCATATAAGTTAAGTCGAGATCAAAATCAATGTCACTTAAAGAATAGCTTTATTAAGGTAAGGCGTAAAAATGATATAAAGAATAAATCTTTCAAATTGTGATGACAAGTGTGACAATCTTAATCATTGAAAAACTAAAACAAGGTAATCCAAAGTTAATATGCAAACTCAACAAAGACCACACAAACGTGTTAATCTCTAGAAGATAAAGAAGTGCAAAAACCATTCAACCCAAACAGGATAAGCCAATTACCAGTCAAGTGTGATTCAACAAGGGGATTTTTTAAAATTTCAATAGGGGCCCCTACATTTTAAGCTAAAATACATGGGCATTGTTGGTGCGCCAACAAATGGAAACTGATTGGGTAATGACTCACCCCAAAACCCTGAGGTGGCACCTACGTGGCGACTGGCCCACGTGACCATTTCCCGCGCTGAAAGGTAGCTAGGTTTTGGTGAGGGTTTAATGGCGCAATAACTTCGCCTCCTCCCCAAGGTATCCTCAGCCTCTATGCTAGGGTTCTATTGTGTCTTCATGGGTTTGCTTGGTCATTTGTCACTACTGGACTCGCTCTGTTCCTTACCTTGTTCCTTATGCCAACAACAATGTCCCTATGCCTTCCGCCGTTTGCTGGTCCCGGTCTCGGCCTTGGTTCTATGCCTCTGGGCAACTTAGGGATGCTATTCCGTCGAACTTGGTGGCTACTCCTTGTATGGTTTCATGAAATGCTGCCGAGCCTTGTGACTGTTCTGGGTATGCGAGGTTTGTTCTGTGACTGTAACTTGTTTGTTGTAACTACTGGTTCATTTTCTTCTGCGTTTTGTTGGTGACAGTTGGTGGTAGTTGTTGTCAGGTCCTCAGCTCGACTTCCCTGGCGACGATTCGGTCTTCATGCAAGGTAATTCTTCCGCTTCAGTTTCAAACTTCTTGCTTGCTCTTCGTTTACTAACAGGTTTTCTCCTTATGAGCAGTTGGGGTTTCGTGGCTCTGTGGTCGTGGTTTGAACGCTGTCAGTTCTGGGTTCGACTATGAAACCTGCCCTCCGTCTCAGGTAACCCTCTGACTGTAATGTTGTGTCCCTTCTTTCGATTTGATTTTTGTTTGTCATTTATGCTGCCTCTCTAAACATATTTTGTTTTCTGTGCAGGTGGTTTGTTCCTTGGCGGTGGTGACGAGGGTTTGGCCCTCGATGGCCTCTGTTCCTTCACTTCTCTGTGGCCATGGTCACTCGAAACGGGTAGTATCTTTCCTGTGTGTTTTACTTGATAGCTGTAGGTTGGATCTTTCAAAGATGTAGTCTCATTCTGTTTATGCTTGAGCATGTTCCTCCGTTGAAAGTCCTGGGCTATCTTGTCTATTTTGTAATTGTTTTTTTGTCTTAGGTTCCAGAAACCCTCCTAGGTCTAAAATGAAATGTCTATGGATTGTCTCTGGTATTTGTATATTTTGTTTGGAAAGGCAACTTGCCTTAGACTCTGAACCCGCGTAGGGTTACAAGATACTTTCTCTACTGTAACAAATATTTATGTGATATATATATATATGTATGTATTTATGGAAAGAAATGAATGCTTTTTTTGTTTGTAAGAATTTCAATATGTTGTCTTGTGAAATACCTGAATGAGTTCGCTAGCAATCTGTAGTTGCTTATTTCGATGCACAGTCTCGTTACAGTCCTCTAATAGTTAACTTCGTACACGGTAGCAGTCATTCATATTAAATACTGATGGTTACCTGAAATAATTTCTTTCACTATTCAGGAAAAGAGAAATTGTTCTGTCAGAGATTTACACTATCTAGCTACTGTTCTTTTGTTTGGCACCGACAACCTGCTTCTTGTTTTTTTTCATGTATATAAACTGCTTGTGGCCTCATTCAGTTGAGGAACTACTTGCAGTTATAACTTTATAGTTACATTTCGTTTTCTGTTTTCAAAAATTAATCTATGAAGGTCACTCCCTAATCTATTGACTTTTAAAAGAAATAAAAGAAATAATGACATTGGCTATGACAACCTTCTTGAAAAAACGATACAATAAAGAAAACTAAAAATTAAAATTGTCTTTCTGTTTAAAAAAAAACAAACTGAAACAGCATGGCCAGCTGTCGCCTCCCTAATTGGATGCTCCTGCATCAAGCTCCTGGGGTGATTGATTCTCATGGCTCCGGTCCATGAGCTCGTCGATCAAATACCCTATGCGTTGAATCTGTCTGGCATCCAACCAGGTACTGTCCTCAATCGGATGGTCCTTCCACTTAACCAAGTACTGCAAGTACTCCTTTCGGCATGTGCGCCTGGCTACCTGAGTGTCCAGTATTTGGTCAATCTCCAAAGGCTTGGCTGGTGGCATCTGTTTGATCCATGTTTCTGTCTCTTCGTCTCCTTGGGTGTCCCGTGTGTGTCCTGTCAAGCTGTCGTCCATGTTATCAGAAATATAAGGGTATAGGTCTGCTACATTAAAAATGGGCGAGATCCCAATGCCCGGGGGTAATTGTAGTTCATATGCATTGGTAGAAAACTTTCGTAGTACCCGGCAAGGCCCTATCTTTTTCAATTTAAGCTTGTTGTATTCCCCTTTAGGAAACCTCTCCTTCCATAGGTGTGCCAGTACTAGGTCTCCTACATTAAATTGCACTTCCCGTCGTTTTAAATCTGTTCTCTGCTTGTATTTTTGGTTGTTATTCTACAATTTAGCTTTCACCTGTTCGTGAAGATCATTAATCATTTTGGTGAAATATTCTCCGTCGGCACTCCTCTGTTCCAACCGACCCAAATCCCGTAACTCGTGCACTCCGCGAGGGTGCATGCCATACAGGATCTAGAAAGGGCTTCTGCCGGTGCTCCTATTTGGAGAGTCGTTATAAGCAAACTCTGCCTGGGCGAGTACGCGATCCCACTATCGTGAATTCTCTCCAACTAGGCTACGTAGCAGATTTCCCAAACTTAGGTTTACTACTTCAGTTTGCTCGTCAGTCTGTGGATGATAACCTAAACTAAAATTTAGTTTAATATCTAGTTTCTTCCACAAATTTTGCAAGAAATGGCCCGTAAACTTCACGTCCCTATCTGAAAGAATAGACTTCGGTAAGCCATGCAGGCTGACAATTTTTGTAAAAAATAGATGCGCTACATGCGTGGCATCGTTGGTCTTCTTGCAAGGAATAAAATGTGCCATTTTTGTAAATCGATCCACCACTACCATAATTGAATTGTATCCTTTTCGTGTTCTCGGCAAACCCAAAACAAAATCTAAGTTGACTAAATCCCAAGGCCTGTCTGGTACAGGTAATGGTGTATACAATCCTGTATTTTGACTATGTCCCTTCGCCAATTGACACATCTTGCATCTAGCCACATATTGTTGCATGTCTCGTTGCATCCTTGGCCAATAATAAAAATGACTTACCTGGTCCAATGTCTTGTCTATGCCAAAATGTCCGGCTAGACCACCATTGTGCTTCTCCTGGATTAGATTTTCCCTCATTGAACACTCTGGGATGCACAATTGTCCACCTTTGAATAACAATCCTTCCTGCAAGTTATAATCTAACCAAAAGCTGTTGTCCCTCAACAACGGATTCTGGCAAGCTTCATATGCTTCGCGAAAATCTGCATCTGTTTCGTACAGATCTTTAAGATGTTCAAAACCCAACACCTATAGTTTGCTTTCCTGCAAAATCAAACTCCTTCGACTTAATGCATCTGCCACTTTATTGGCTTGTCCACTGATGTGTTTTAATACAAACGTGAAACTTTGGAGATATTCCACCCACTTTGCATGTTTGTGGTTTAACTTGTGCTATTGCATAACATATTGCAGAGCAGAATTGTCTGAAAACAGGATGAATTCATTTCCCAACAAATAGTGTCTCCAGTGTTTCAGTGCTTGTACTATTGCATAGAATTCCTTATCATAGGACGAATATTTATGTCTGCTCTCATTTAATTTTTCACTGAAATAGGCCACCGGTTTATCCTCTTGACTCAGCATTGCTCCAATGGCTGTCCTGCTGGCATCGCAACGAACTTGAAAAAGTTTGTTGAAATCTGGTAACCGTAAAATAGGTTGTTTCGTAATCTTCTTTTTCAGCAGCTGAAAACTCATTTCAGCTAAATTAGTTCACTGAAATGGCCGATTGGCCTTCTTGATAGTTTCCACCATGGGCGCGTAGATACCGCTAAAATCCCTTAAAGACTTCCTGTAAAAACTTGTTATCCCATGAAAACTTCACACTTCAAATAAACTTTTTGGGGACGGCTAGCTAACTATGGCTGCAACCTTTTCCGGATCCATCTTCAACTCATTCTTTGAGATCACGAACCCCAAATAAATCAATTCCTTCTTGAAAAACGTGCATTTCTTCAAATTTAATAGCAATTTATTTTGCTGTAGTTTTTCCAAGACACACCTGACATGTCTGAAATGTTCCTCCCTAGTCTTATTGAAAATAAGAATATCATCCAAGTACACGATAACGAACTTCCCAATGTACTCTTTCAGCATCTCATTCATCAAGCGCATGAACGTGCTGGGTGCATTACTCAATCCGAATGGCATGACCAACCACTCATACAGGCCCTCATTGGTCTTAAAAGCGGTCTTCCACTCATCTCCTTCCTGAATCTGTATCTGATGATAACCACTTTTCAAATCAATCCTGGAAAAGTATGTTGCTCCACTTAAGCAATCCATCATATCGTCCATGCATGGTAAAGGAAACCTATATCTTATAGTAATCTTATTGATTGCTTGGGATTCGGTACACATTCGCCACTCTCCTCCTTTCTTGGGAGCCAAAACTGTTGGTACTGCACACGGACTTAGGCTTTCCCGAATCAGTCCCTTGTCCAACAATTCTTGTACCTGTTTTCTAATCTCTTCATTGTCTTTCGGGCTCATTCGATAAGCGGCTTTGTTGGGTAAGCTGGCTCCTGGTATAAAGTCGATATGGTGGCTAATACTCCGTTTTAGAGGTAACTTATCGGGCAAATCGTCCACCACTATATCGCTAAATTCATGCAACATATCTTGGATTTCCTCCAGTAAATCCTTAATGTCGTTTCCTGGTCCCGGTCTCGGCCTTGGTTCTATGCCTTTGGGCAACTTAGGGATGCTATTCCGTCGAACTTGGTGGCTGCTCCTTGTATGGTTTCATGAAACGCTGTCGAGCCTTGTGATTGTTCTGGGTATGCGAGGTTTGTTCTGTGACTGTAACTTGTTTGCTGTAACTACTGGTTCATTTTCTTCTGCGTTTTGTTGGTGACAGTTGGTGGTAGTTGTTGTCAGGTCCTCAGCCCGACTTCCCTGGTGACGATTCGGTCTTCATGCAAGGTAATTCTTCCGCTCCAGTTTCAAACTTCTTGCTTGCTCTTCGTTTACTAACAGGTTTGCTCCTTGTGAGCAGTTGGGGTTTCGTGGCTCTGTGGTTGTGGTTTGAACGCTGTCAGTTCCAGGTTCGACTATGAAACCCGCCCTCCATCTCAGGTAACCCTCTGACTGTAATGTTGTGTCCCTTCTTTCGATTTGCTTTCTGTATGTCGGTTATGTTGCCTCTCTAAACATCTTTTGTTTGTTGTGCAGGTGGTTCGTTCCTCGGCGGTGGTGACGAGGGTTTGGCCCTCGATGGCCTCTGTTCCTTCACTTCTCCGTGGCCATGGTCACTCGAAACGGGTAGTGTATTTCCTGTGTGTTTTACTTGATAGCTATAGGTTGGACCTTTCAGAGACGTAGTCTCATTCTGTTTATGCTTGAGCTTGTTCCTCCGTTGAAAGTCCTGGGCTATCTTGTCTATTTTGTAATAGTTTTTTTCTCTTGGGTTTCAGAAACCCTCCTAGGTCTAAAACAAAATGTCTACAGACTGTCTCTGGTATTTGTATATTTTGTTTGGAAAGGCAACTTGCCTTAGACTTTTAACCCGCGTAGGGTTACAGGATACTTTCTCTACTGTAACAAATATTTATGCGATATATATATGTATGTATTTATGGAAAGAAATGAATGCTTTTGTTGTTTGTAAGAATTTCAATATGTTGTCTTGTGAAATACCTTAATGAGTTTGCTAGCAGTATATAGTCACTTAGTTCGATGCACAGTCTCGTTACAGTCCTCTAATAGTTAACTTCGTACACGGTAGAAGTCATTCATATTAAATACTGATGGTTACCTGAAATAATTTATTTCACTATTCAAGAAAAGAGAAATTGTTCTGTCAGAGATTTACACTATCTAGCTTCTGTTCTTTTGTTTGGCAGCAACAACCTGCTTCTTGTTTTTTTTCATGTATATAAACTGCTTGTGGCCTCATTCAGTTGAGGAACTACTTGCAGTTACAACTTTATAGTTACATTCCGTTTTCTGTTTTCAAAAATTAATCTATGAAGGTCACTCCCTAATCTATTGACTTTTAAAAGAAATAAAAGAAATAATGACATTGGTTGTGACAACCTTCTTGAAAAAACGATACAATAAAGAAAATTGAAAATTAAAATAGTCTTTTTGTTTAAAAAAAAAAACTGAAACAACATAGCCAGTTGTTACCTCTCTAATTGGATGCTTCTGCATCACTATGTGAACCAGTTATCTTTGGATGAATGATCCAAAACCTATAAAAATCAAGGAATAGAAATTAGATGTTGTAGAATGGTAATCCTCAAGTAACCCATAAAGCTTCACATCTTATTTGTTTAAACAACAATTAGATACTTGGCACATACCCAAATCATTTCCACCATAATTCAAAAACTAGATAAAATATGAACTTGTAAATGAAATCGCTAAAATTTATTGATAGTGAGTTTAGGGAAAGACAAGGAAAACAAGTAAATCATAGTTGTGAGGTTAAATTTATACCATAGGCATGGCCACTATTGCCAACAAGCATCTATAGCCTTTATAGGGATTCCTTTTAACGCAATGAAATGTCTTTATCCCACTTATTAGATATAGATTCAATTTTTTTTAGAATGTTTACTTTACTTGTGAAATTTACTTTAAAATTAATTGAGGTTGTTGCCTTGGCTTGGTAACTAGATGGTGATAGTGTCATTCACAAGAACTAACATAAGTGAACAAGTCAACTCGTGATGAGACCTCTTGTCCTTCATTTTTACAACCAAAAGCCATTACCCTGGCTTGGTGACTAGTAGCGGTAATGTCACTTTTGTTAGACCGATAATCATGGTATGTCGACTAGTAATGAGACCTCCTATCCCTTATTTAATGCTTTCATGTTTAAATAAACTCTGATTATGATTAATATATAATAGATTACTTAATAAATGGGGAGGAAAATTTGCTCCTTAAAAGTAAGGGATGGCATTAAAAGTTTATAATGACTAATTTTTAATCGTTAGTCTTTCTATCCAAAAGACTCATTCTTAAGGAAACTATCATGTAAAGATCTTCTTTTTTGGGTTTAAGATGAAGCTTTTGAAAAATGGTGGAAATATTAGGAAAAAAAATTAAGCACAATTTAATAATAGGTTCACAAAATCATAAACTCAACTTATAAAAAAAGGTGAGCGTCAACACAAGGAAACATCTTTGCAAAAAATACTTCCTAAAAGATGAGATTTTGTTTATGTATTTTAAAGGATAAACTAATTGCCTAATGATCAGACCAAGGATAACCTATAAATATAAAAGTCTACCCCTTTCCAAACCAAGGAGGGAAGGACTATCAAAGCCTACATGTATCAAATCAAGCAAAGGAAATAAAAGCATAAAAATAGGCCAGAAAATAATAAACATCTGATAATGTATTAATCAAATCGCAAGCCACACACACACACACATATAATAATAATAATAATAATCATCATCATCATCATCATCATAATGTAGGGATGATATGAAATTTTAAAAATTTACATATATTTTATTCCCTTTAATACTTTATCCCTTTTATAAATATATACTTGGCCTTAAAAGTTAAACATCATGTGAGATGTTTAATAATTTAACCTTTTATTACACACTAGAGAAATCAAGCATTAAACAAACAAAAGTAAATATGTAGTTATGATGTTTATCTCAAAACTAAAGAGATCCATGAAAACTATAAAGAATTTTATGAATAATTATTTCACAATTGTTTGCTAATTTAAGGATAAAAATAACAAAGTTAAGCAAACTACACTAACAATGTCATAATGATGGCTTGTCTCCAACTCATGCTTTTAATACCTTCATTATTCAAGTTAAAGGAAATAAAGGAAATCAACAAAATTGACCTAACTATCCTACCCTAAGTTATTCAATAGTCACAACATCAAGTAAAGTCATATTTCCAATGTAACCATTGGTGTAGCTCCAATCCTACAACAAAAAGGAGATCCCTAATTAGTAAAATTTATTGGAGTGTCCTGAAATAAAAAAATAAACAAATCATGCTTACCTGAAAAGCCTTCATTGAAAACAAAGGCAAGTATGATCTTACCAATCTGCGAGAACTTTGCTTGATAAGACTACTCAAGCCAATCTCTAATCATAACCTGATAGGCACAAATATTACCATTGAATCGTTTGAAAGAATGTGGAGATGCAAAAGGTCCTTGATGATGAAGAGATTTTTGTAAAAGAATCTTGATACCATCATTAAGATACATTTCAAAGATCACATCAAGAAAATAAGAATTTGTCAAGTTATTAATTGAAATGTGATGCAGGAGCATCTGACCCCCCCTAATCAAAAGAGGAATCCAAAGCGGAGAACGAGAGGACGTGGACCATTGGAGCAAAACCGGGAAAATCTGTTTAAAACAGAGCTAATTAGATGGACTTAACTAAATGTAATTTTCCATGTATGCGTGTAGTTGAGTGATTTAGGGGAGGAAATCAAGGAGTGGATTTGATCGGATCCTTCTCAGTGATCCGATCCAAGGTTTCCTTATATATATATGTTATGAACCTGAGTGTTATGAAGGGAGAGTAATATAGTAATACAGAGTGAGAGATAGAGTATTCAAAGTGTAATCGATTGGGAGTTTGTTTCTAAGGCTAAGATGCCTTAGCCTGTATTCAATATTGTATAATGAATAGATTGTGTGTTTTGTGGATTTCCGCATGTCTGTGTATTATGACCTTTTCAGTTATCTTGTATATATAGGTGTTGATGGTTTAAATCCCATTTGTAAGTGTGTCGATCGACCATCGATCATTGTAGGATCGATGGCGATCCAAAGATATCGAGTGATTATTATATATGTGGAGTTATCATGTGTTAAACGGAGTATGGCAGAGAACCATGCTTAACACAAAAGTCCATTGAAGGCAAGCAAAACCGAGCCAAGGAAGAATAGATGAGAGAGTGCACAGGATCCGTTGGATTTGTGAGATCAACGGTCTAGATCATGTTGCATGTAGCAGAACCATAAATATCGCATCGACGAAGTTCATACACAAGGGCATACCTTAGGCCTTGGACAATCGCAATCCGCGATCGCTGATATATCGCATTGGAGAAAGCCTTGAGTATTATCAGAACTGGCTGAGGAGCGATTGTGATAGCGATGATGCGATAGATCATGGACCGTCGGATCGAGAGTCAGGATCGACGGTCGCGATCTAATCGCTAATCGCAAACCGAAGAGGTTAAGAGTTGGAAGTCGGAGGAATGTCGATGTGCCGACATGTGATATTGTGATAGACCGAGGGCCGATGAAGCGATATCGCGATATGCAATGAGGCACGATTGGAGGTATCGACGTTTCAGAAATCTGAGCGGCGTTGTTGGAAGCATTGGAGGAGCGGACCCGACATTTTATAGTTGGGGCCGTAATGTTTTTAAAGTCCAGCCCAAGGGTTCGTAGCAGGGTTTTCCTTTGTTTCTCATGTATTCCTGTGTATCCCGATAGTTGAAGTCCCGAGTTTTTAATGCAAAGAGTGATTAAACGCTTCCGATAAGTAATGGGCTCATAACCCATAGGTCCCAAGATCGATAAATGGGAATGAAAAGGGTATTGCCTTAGCGCAATTTTTCATCCCCATCAAAATGTCCAATTCTCTTGATAATTCTTATAAAAACTATATATACTAAAGCCTGCAATTTGAGATGAAGTGACAATTAAACAATAATTTTGAACTCTCATCACTTGATGCAAATATCTTGTGATTAATATTGTGATGAGAACCAATTATTTTATTATTATCTTCAATCCCAAGTAATTAATTATGATAAACACAAGATTCTTAATTAAACAAAGGTTGATCTAAATCAATAGAAGATATACATTGGGACAAATTTAAATCATTATTTAATCCCCCTAATAAAGAATTAATAAGTTCATAGTAACAAATATTGTCATTAGAATAACATAAAATTGGGAATTCATAATTATGTTGAGGGAGTTATATGTCATCATCTGGAAAATCATCATCATAATCATCATAACAAACTTCCTTCTCCTGCAAATCATAACAAATATTAGATTCATTACCTTCAACAAATGGATATGTAAGAGAATCCTTAAAACATTGATCAACCTCGATTTCATGAACAAGGTCTAAGGAAACCTCATCAAACTCATTGCGTTGATTTGCATGCTTTTCCTCTTCCATTAAATTTTAACCAATCAAAATATAACTTTGAGCATGAAGATCAATTAAATCATTATTGCATGCATTCAGGTTTATAGCAAATCAGGATACATGAAATAATGATTACCAGAGTATATGTGATTTTCATAAAATTAAACATCTTCCATGATACTATCAGTTGGACTTTGGTTAATGGATAAATACTCTGCTAGAATAGTAGGGATTGCTTCTAGATTAACCTCTAAGGGAAAAACATGATCATTTTTTTTTTCTATATTTCCTACAAGGTCTTCCTTTGTTGAGTTTTCCTCTTGACAACTTACATTCAAAGGAGTTTCAAGAATAGTTTCCAATTGAGAATTACAACCTAAATTAATTTCAGATTGGTGAGAATGTGGAATATCAATTCCTGTAGAAAGTGGTTGTAAAGATATTTGAGATTAATCAATTTGCACTAAAGATTCCAAGGCAAGATCAAGATTAACCATTGGCTTAATGTCATGCTCAACCTATGAACAATCTAAGTACTTTTCTTTTTTATATTTATTTCCAGCTAGAGGAAGTTTAAGAAACCATAAGGTTAACTCGTGCCTGGGGGTTAAATTTTCTAAATGAAACCTCCAACAAAGTACAAGAAACCTAGGAGAAAATTCTTGCAATGATTCATTTTCATGCATAAATAAATTGTTAATTTATGAACACAATGAATCATAATCATAGTCTTGATGAGCATTGAGAAATACTTTATCGAATTGGTTCCAAGAATGAATATATTTCGGTGGCAACACTTTGAACCAATTTCGAATGCTCCCCTAGAAAGTAAGAGTAAACAACTTGCATACCTCATCATTAGTAAAATCTCCAAAACATTTACATTCAAACCGAAAATGACAAAGATGTACAAGAGAAGAAACAAAATCCTCATCATCAAATCTTAGCTTTGACAAGTGGTTGATTGTCCTTTTGGAAATGCTCCTAGTAGGCTGGCATGAACTAAAGCATGCTCCAAAACATAAGTTAGAAAAGGAGTCATGAGCAATTAAAAACTTTCAAAAACTAGCATTTTGTGAGGACAATGTGTCAGTTATAATGACACTAAAAGGAAGAAAAAAAAAATCTGGAATTGCTTGTGTCTGCATAATCAATTATTTAACTATTAATTTTCCTGAAGCCCTCCTTCTAGCATCATTTTGTTGACGTGGGTTTTATGCACCCAAGTCAACAAAGAGGAAGTGACCCAGATTGAAGCTCTTTAATAACCCAAGTCGTTCGGAGTAGTCACTCCTAACAAGTTTAGAGGCTTTGTTAGCCTTTCGCCTCTTCCTCTCACGAAAAGGAAAGATAAGAGGGAAACTATATTGTCTACGTAAGCCTAACTAATGTCAAATATATCTAAAACTAACAACCTCCTACATGATTATATGTTACATAATAATATTATAGAAACTAAAATGAGGCATTATAATACAAAAATATACAAGAGTATGATACAAAAGGTGAGTGCCAAAACATATATTGTATCGAGTATGAGAAGTATGAATAAACCTTATGAAATGATATATTGAAATGGAAATGCAATATACTAATTGTTATCAAATTTATAAATGCAGTTCTAAATTAAATTAAAAGAAAATGATTCTTTAATGCAATAAAAGTGAAAGACAAGAAATTGCATAAAATAAAATTTTGAGTCTTTCAAACTAATAGAATTCAAATATTGTAAGTTTCAACACCATACATTAAGAATGTATGAATCGTAAAAGAAATTCTCAGCTGGGGCATGTCTAAGAGGAACAATAACACTACGAACAAATTTCAATCACAAGTTTATGAATAAAACCAATAAACCTATAATTAAAAATAATGATATTAAATAGGAATTGATACAGTGAGAATGTTAATCCAAATTGCATATAAAGGGTGGTGTCCTTCTTCAATTAAATAACTGGAATCAAATCACAATTATCTAAACCAGCCACCAAATCAACTATTGACCTCAAGACCTAAGTCAATGGAGAGCCATGTTGATTGGATACAACTAGACTAATATATAACGAGAAAAGAAATGGAATAATCGTTCTGGGTTCTTTATGGAATTAAATCACCAAAATTGTGAACTTATATCTTCCTAATCTTGAGAGATCAATCCATAAAAGATATGGGACACAATGTTTATGACTATAGAAACACAACACAATAAGAATATGGATGGACTAAAATCAAATACATAAACCTATTATTATTACTAGAAAAACTCCATAGTCACATGGCTTACAGTCTGCAGCCTCAACCATTTTGTGAGCTCACTCTATATTATTTTATCCCTCCCCTTGATGCAAATAAATCAATCCCTTTTATACATAGACAGATTGCCCCTTTTTCAGTTATAGAGATATCTCATATGCAATCAAATGATTGTGTTTGCTGATATATTTTTCCTGAATCTTATACGAATTAATACATCGTTAAAGGAGACAAGAAGCATTGAAGAATTTTTTTCCAATCTGAATGAGAAATCCCCAATAAAAAAGACTCAAACTCAATTTTTTTCCTCTTTGTTGGTCACTATGGAATCTAATCAAGAACAAACCCAACATAGCTACAAAATTACTATAAAAAAAACCAAACAATTATCGATAAAATAAATACGAAATCAAGGTAGGTATAGAACCAAATTAGTGAGAATATAGAATCCATCATTTCTTTTGGGTATTCACGAGCTATGGAACAACATTTGAAAGGTTCGTTGGTTAACTTCCATAATAAAAATATGGCGCTCCAAGCTCATGATCGGATCTAAAAAATAATCAAATCATCTGTTGGATAAGTAACATATTTGTGCATGGAGTTATTTTTAGCATTCGATGATTGCAAATTTCATTGGGTATTTCCATTTTGGTATTCAACCGTCAATATTTTAGGTGGTCTAAGCTTATGACAATATCTATGTAAGCTTTGCAACTTATTTATTCATGTTATAGAAATGGGTTTTTTGTCCTATAAATAAAAGGGTCTTATACACTAATTTGGTGTCTAACTTAGTCGTGAGCTTAAAATTAGATAATAATAATAATATGCAATAAAAAATGAGAAAAATAAGAAATAAATGAATGCAATCGTAAATTGAGTTCCAAATGAGTTGGCGTTATGCAAATTCCACTGAGAATATGTGAGGGTATGCCCAAAAACATCTTACGATTCACACTCGTCAACACGTAACAATTTGTTTGTTTTCAAAATTGCAAGACAAACACACATTACAATAATAAATTTTCTTTGTGAACATTAATATCATAAACATATATAAAATTTTGGGTTTTTTGGTGCATTGCAAAAGTATAAACAGGTGATCATTCATGCTAAGTTGGGAAAAATTCATTAATATATCCATTCCCACCTAGCCTTCTTATAGCCAAAATATAATATAAAATGAAACATGTACCACGGTGAAAATATTAAATCCAAAACTCCACGCGATGCAATACAACCTTTAAAATGTCACCACACATAAAATTTGCATGATTTTAAACCATGCCATTTTGTCGATGTATGGTCTATATATATAATCTCATTTCAAATATACATTATAAAGGTGATGGGGACACACATGATCAATAGAATTACGTTCCGTTTGGAAATAGTTTTCCCAAAACAACAAACGAGACATGTTTTTTTTTGTTTTTTGTTTAGTCCTGGTCGTCCCTGCATGGGACTATAGTAATTGAAAATTTTAGTTAGCATTAGCGTTTACCAACCATCGTACAATTTATCAAATTATCATATTGATTTATGAGGACCAATGAGATAATTTCTCTCTGAGGGGAAGAGGCTATACCTATGATATTTTCTATATTCTTCATACGATATTCCATCTATTTCGTTAACATTTTCTATCAGGAAACTAATGCTAACATTAGTTCATAAATATTAAATGTTATCTTATAATCTTAGAAATATGACTATAAAATTAGAACAATTAGAATAGAGACAGATGGTGTAGAACATGGCAGATGGTGTTGTGCATGTGAGATCGTGTCTACCGCAATGTCATTTATGGTGTCTAATGCTAAGTGAAATGGTTTGATGCATGACCTTGGTATGTCAAATACTCTGAGGGTTGCTCTGTCCTGTATTTTCAACACAGAATCTGCCTCTGAACCTCTCTCAAGTTTTTTCTCTTCGACGCCATGGTTGATGACCCTCATGAGGGGAATGGATGAAGGCACCATATTCCACCATTATATTTGTGCCTCAATTTTGACTGGTCTAAACTATGTGAGTGGAAAAATAGAAGCAACGAGGATTTTGAGTTTGGTGTGAACACGACCAAGTGAAGCAATAGTCTATCCAGCGAATGATGGTAGTTAGCTAATGATCCAAGTATGAATAATGGGAGTTAGATAATGATCTAAGTATGATTCTCTCTTCATGGTTTTTCGCTCTAGCTGAAGAGGGAAGGGATGGTTTGCTGATATTGAAGGCAGGTTTTTCTCAATTGGTGTCCGTTGATGGAGCATTAGGGGAATTTTGAGGTCTAAAATGGGCCTCCTAAGAAAAATGTACAACCAAAATAAACTTTATAAGAACCAATATAGTTCAATATGATGATGTCAACCATGGGGGATGATTCACCATTTTTGGAATAAAAAAGTAAAAAGATTAAAAATAGTAAAATAATAAAACTGTTTTTTCAACTCGTATTTTAAACTTATCTCCCTAAGGTTTTACTCAAATTTCAAGCAGGAGTACTCGTTGGATGCAAAATTTAATTCCTCATCCAAGGGGTACCCATGTTGCATACTTTCGATGGGCCCTGCTACATGAAAATTGAGAAATACATGAAAAACGTGATTGCAATCATGTTTTTCATGTATTTCTCTTTTTTTTGTGTAGTAGGGTCCATCGAAAGTATGCAACATGGGTACTCCTTGGATGAGGAATCAAATTTTGTATCCAACAAGTGTTTCCGCTTGAAATTTGAGTAAACCCATAGGGAGATAAGTTGAAAATACGAGTTGAAAATTTAGGGTTTTTTTTTTTTTTTTCCCCTCTAAAATTTGATGATATAATCTAATCTTGCTTTATTTTTTTGTTAAGCTTGGCAGGTCCTTCTTTTTCTATTTATAAACAAAAAATTTACACCACATATGTGATATAGGTGGCCTCAACTTGCCTAGTGGGAAACCAAGTCTGTTGGTCACCTATCCTCGTTATAAGTCATCCAAAAACAGTAAAGTATTAGTCGTTTTAACCAAGCTAGATAAGTATCAGTTTCATGATAAGATTCTATATGCCTATCTATCATAAACATGCATATTTTAAAGTAAATGCTACCCGTAAAAACAAAAAATGCCCAAGTAATTGGCTATTCCTGCTATTCTTCTAAAGCTGACTCGACCGGAGCCAGGTCCTTGGTTGAGTCACCAGGCATCTCAGCTAGTTCGATGATGCAAGGGATGTGCCTTTGAATTCTGTCCAGGCGAATGTCCTGCTTGTGAAGCTGAAATTGGATTGCCTGCAAATCTTTTTTTATAGTTAGGCATGTCTTGGAGTGTCAATGACATCCCCACTGATATTTGCTCCATCACCTTTCCCATAAGGATTTTCATAAGCAAATAAAGGTAAAGGGTCTGCTTAAACTGGGTTATTCAGTCTCTGGTGTTCCCGAGATTTGGAATTACAGTTCACCAGTTCTCCATCTCCTCTTCGGATTCACCTTCCTTTTTAATTTCCCCCTCCCATTCTTCCAACAACTTTCGGATGCCAGCATTCGTTCCCTCCCTGTAGGTCGCCGCAGCTTCGCTAATGAGGTGTTCTATCGGTTTCCTGCCTAGTCTTGGTTCTGATTTGCTCGAGCCATTTTCCTGTGCAGACTCCCACCCCCATCTTCCGCGCCCTCTTCTTCTTGCCGACCGAGCCATCTCTGCTCTATCTGCTCCCTGTTGAAAAGCATGATGAATTAACCTCAGATGTTGCATACCACCGTTATGTTTATGCTTTGGTCTATCCCTAATGGATTTAAAGACAAAGACTAGTTGGGTGGCAGCCCGAGCGGGAAGCGAGGCCAGATGACTTTTCCTGTCGTGCTGGTCTCTGTTCCCAACCCCATGCCTCTCATACATATTGTGGTTGACCCACCCCTCACGCGGCCAAGCAAAAATGCCCCTGCCCAGGTGAATCTTCCCATTCCCCTCTACGCCATTAAGGGTTCCCCAGTGAGGTTGAGCCTTCCCATGCCCCTCTGCCTAGTTAAGTTGTGCCCCTCCTCTACGTTCCCTCATGTCTACACTTCCCCATTGCATTGCTTCTGCCACTCCACCCTCATATTCATGCGAAGCCACTCTGCCGCTCTCAAGAGAAGCGTCCCGTCTACTTGCCCAATCGGCACTCAAGGCTCTCAAAGCCAGGACACTAAGCCAGACCACTGTCACCCCCAGCTTGCGGTGTTCTCCCTGACTAACCCCCCAGTTCCCCTCCCCTGGCTTCTCTCAAACCCCCCATCCATAAACAAACAGAGATGCCATAGCAATGGGATAGCAGAACCAAGACACATACCCAAATATGCTCCACTGATGCCAACGACAGTAGCTCTGCCTGCTTGCTCCAGTGCTCCAGCTCCCACTAGTGTTCACAACAATGCAATTGTCCCCCTCTCAAATTGCCTTAACTCCCCAATATAACCTACCATATCCTTTCCCCTGTCCTTCCTTACATTCATCACCTCCCACCTCATCCTTGCCATGCCCGCCACCTTTCCTATCTCCTCTACCATTATGCATGCGAGAGGCCACCACACCCATTGCCATGAGCATGTGGGGGGCGGTGGGTGGTACCCCTCCATTAATCCTCATAACTAACGTTATTGTCTGACATCCCTTCCATCCTCAAGCACGCACCCCAATCGGGGAATCTAATCTTACTTTATTATTTCCACTATTATTTTATAATTTCCTTAAGAGGCCCATTTTAGACGTCAAAATTCCCCTAATGTAAGGCCCTTCGCTATGTTTATGTTCACCAAGTTCCCTCTATGGACGCCAAGACCCAATGATTTTCACTTGTCAATGAAAAGGTTTGCAGTTTCAAAAGAGCCAAGAAAGTCAGAGGATGGTTTGGCTTCATACCTTCATGGTATTATGCCTTTTACTATACGAACTAATTTTTTTACCATATCATATAACTAAAAGCGGTCTCCCACATTCTGTCATAGTCCTGAGCTCTCCATGATGCAATTGTTGCTTCCGGTTTTTACTTGATTATGATTGGTTTATTTTCATTACTCTTGGCTAGTCCAATAAACCCTAGCTTGCTGCTTCCTGTTCTTACTTGATTATGACTTGCTTATTTTTATTACTATTGACTGGTCCAGGAAACCCTTTCTTGCTTATTACTGACGAATGGTTAACTCTTGTGGGCTAGCATCCATTTCCTCCACGTAGGTTTTGATTCCAAATCAACTTCCTTGAAATCTCAAGCCCATACCTTATAACGACCCTTATGACCTCAACTTATGGATTAAGCTTTGAAGGTGCCTACTAAGAACTCTACCTCTCACTTGGTTGCATTAGCACTTCTGGTTTACGAGAGAGATCAATCCACCCCCAGCCTTTTCTTAGAGAATAGTTTAGGGAAACTCTTTCAAGGGAGCTTACTCTTGTCAAATGAGAACCAACCTAAAGATTGTGTAAGATATTTTTTCTCCCGCATCTTGTCCAATCAATTTTTCCCAATAGGAAGAGTGTGTTTCAAAATGCTATTCTAAGTCATTTTTGGCTGCCAAACCCTTTTCCTCTCTCCAAGGCTAAGTTTAGTGATCAAGTAGGCGTGCATATTTTGTCAAATAAGTTATGTAGTAGGTCTTCTTCATGTTGGCTGTAACCATTTCAGGGTCATTTGCAGCATTAGATGAAAGAGCATTCGTTGATTTATTCTGGTATTACTGACACTATAGTTTGTCTTCTCTATTGTCCTATAATGCAATATGACCCCGAGGAAAAGAACTAGATCCAAGTCCTGTTGAACCAGCTAGAGCAACAGAAGCAGTTGGCTTTGGCTTTATAACTGTCTAGCTTGTTGGCTAGGTGGGAGTAATAGCTGGGGTGGGAGTTGGTTGGTCTTGGGTCTACTACCTTTGCTATGGCGGCTGGGTTGGCATAGTGGAAACATGCACATGCAATTAAGACATATGGGCAACGATGGAGGCATGCAGATGCAATTAACAAGAAGACATGGTGTGGTTCAAAACATAGTCGTGGATGTGGACAGTGGCTGCATGCAAACCCCACTTGGCAGTTTCCTTTATATTTTATTTTATTTAAAATTATTTAATATTTATTTATTTTAATTTAAAAAATTATTTTTATTTACATATATTAAAAAAATAACACCAACAACTTTACTCTTGCATACAAGTGGATTATCTACGAAGGCATTGATAGCAGAAGAAATGTCGAAAGAGCTTCTGTTACTATGGACTTTTTGGAAACTATTAGTATAAAATTTTTCTTTGTAGGTTCCATAAACAAAACAACAACCTCATCATACTTTATTTACTGTTGTAAAGCATCCGAAAGTTCTTTTGAAAGTTCTTTTGTAGAGCATCAAGGGCATTGTTATTTCTGTTAATAACAGTGCAACCAATATAACCAATCAGAAAGGCTAAATTAGAACAAGGCGGGGGACTTCTTTACCATGCATATTGGTTTGTCAGGGATATTGATCACAGTTTTTGTTCTGGAAGAAAAAAGGTGCTTAGATTTATACTAAACTTTATATTTCAGCATATCTTTCAAGATTTGTTGCTCCCAGAACATAAGAAACAACCACATCCTAGAATATTGTTTTGATTTTTTTATTTTCTTCCCTAATTTTAGTAATTATATTGTTTTGATTTTCTTCCCTAATTTCAGCAATTACAAGAGTACCTATGTTTTATTTTTAATTTGGTTATTTTGACTTATTTTTTTCTATGACAATCAAGCTACCAACACTAGCTTGTTCCTCCATTCATAAATATTTTATTATTTTAGTTATTTCATTTCTTATTTGTTTTATTTAGTACCCATATATTCTGCCCATTTTTGGAGACCAGGACTTGAGTGGAAGGTCTTTTGTAACTTGAGCATAAGTCCATATGACCCACAGAGTTCAATACTTGAAAACTTTCATACATTAACTGCTAAAAACCTTCATAAAACGGAGCAGAATAACTTTTTTAAAGGTGTGCAGCTCCAATAGTACAATTACCGAGCACTAGAAATGAAGCATGCTTAAGATGTGATAATTACCCATAAATGATTCAATTTAAATCCATTATGTCTAGTCCATAGTTTTATTTTCTACTTGAAATGTCAATACTTGCCATTGAATTATCGAACATAGAGCCATTTTGGAACTTGGTAGCACCATATTTTACATTTATTTGAACGAAAATGGAGGACCTGTGAATACTCTTGTTGGATTTGGATTTGAAGCAGATTTTGCTTGAAAAGCATTAAATCCATAGGTAAAATATATATTTTGCAATATATTGACATCAAAAAGTAGAGTGATTTACTCTCCCATCTTTAGTTCCACTATTTGCAATTACATGTTGCTCTCAGAGCTTCTTTCTAAGCCTTGCCATGATTTATTTTAAGCTCCCCAGAAATCAAGGACTTCAATATGTAAGGAAATTCTGTGCAGAAGCCTCCTAGTCATAGAAAACAAAGGGAACCTTCATTTGATCAACCTTAGGGAACTCTTCTCACTATATGTTCAACCTCGGGGAACTCTTATCACTATATGTTCAATTTGAAATTGCACAGTTAAGAGATCAGTTGTTACTTGGATTTGATCATAAATAATGTTAGTGTTTTTTTTTAACATATGTTATGTACGAATAAAATAGGAAACACATTGTTTCTGCAATAACATTGTTTGATGAGTATAGCAATGACTTTTTGTACATTCGAGCAGGTTCCTGCTTTCCCAGGTACTACTTAAGTTTGGTGCTTTACCTATGCTATTCTGATTTTAATGTTTTACCTAGTAATACTCAATTGAAGTTATGGTCTTGTACAAGATGTGTATTTTAATTAATATAACATCTATTGTCCTTTTAAACCTAAAAAGAGTTTTATCTAAAAATACTCAATTGAAGTAATGGTCTTATGGTCTTGTACAAGATGTCTATTTTAATTAATATAACATCTATTGTCCTTTTAAACCTAAAAAGAAACTGATTATTTGTTTGATTAAATTCATTCAATTACATGCATATTAGAATCCTTGCACTAGTTTTAGTTTATTATATTTGTTTTATACTCCAACACCTATACAACCTCACCCGAAAAGACACATTGTGAAAGGTCACATAGCCATCAAAAGTTTAGAGGTTGTGTCATAGGAGGCTTGGAAACCACTCTTGTGCTCCATTGTTCTTGGCCTTTTGTTCACAACCAACAATGCTAATGTTTTAGTGGAATTGATCAATCTCTTGGTCTGATTTGCTGCTACCAGGGAGCTCTTGTTGTTGCCTTGACTAGCCTTGACAAATAATTCTTTCCTATCCTTTATTACCATGTATTTGTTTTCCCTCAAACATATGGTATATTTGTCATATAAGTAATGGCTTTCTGAAACAATTTTGCGTATGTCCAAAGGAACCACATTGCACTCTACCTTGTCAACCTAACTAGATGGCAGTGAAAATTTGAATATACACTTATGAACTCTTGTTGATACTAATCTTCTTTATCCTTGTCTCCAGATAGAGGGATTTAAGTTTTAATGTTGGCTTTGTCAATGGTGTTCACCTCAAACAATGCCAACTCGCCCTATAAATAATCATGCAGGCTTCCAATGTATTTTGCTAACAACTAGATGAATTTCCTACATTGCTCATCTAAATGGCCTGCTGCCTGAGCTGATTAGTAAATTCTTGTACATTCTGATCCAATTTTTGGTGAATATGTTGTTATTGTATCTATTGGGATCTTCCATATCCCACTATTTCTTCAGCAAACATTTAAATTGTTCCCAGTTTGTTACCAGTGTTGCTCTTCCTTTCTATAATCTCTATCAATATGCCTTCCACCATGATAAATACATTCCTACTTATTTTGGGTTTGGTGAAGTAAATTTAAACAATTACAACCAAAATAAACCTTCAGTTGTCTCAGCCAATTGTCTAACTTTTTAACATCTACAGTGCCATCATATGGAGGTATGTTCAGATTTGCTTCAACATTAAAAGGGTTAACAATGTTTTTCATGTTTTTCATCATGCTAATGAAAATGAGAGCTTTATGGCTTGTCTTCCTCGGTCCTCCCATTCTCGTCTGTCATTAGCACATCATAGAGTTATCACCAATATCTGAATATCTTCCATATTTTGCTCCATTCGTTCAAAGTGAGCTTTAAATTATTGTTCCTCCTTCTCATGGGCTTGTGCAGCATCTGGATCACCGATCTTGGGCTTCCTTGGTCTTCTTGGACTTTCAAGAGGACCTTGCAATGGTTTTCCTGCATCTGGAATCTGCAAATTTCTCACCATATAGAATATGACTAGAAGTGATTTCCTTATGACTAAATGAATGACATAAAACATTAACCATAGAACTGCTTTAGCTTCAACTGCTTGTAGATAAACTTCAATAGGTTCCAAAACTAACTAAACTCAATTAAAAAGTGTTTCTTCTAGGTCAAATTCAATAGGTTTTGGGCCCATGTAACTGAGTCATCAATGAGTGCTTCAACAGGTGCTTTAATGGGATCTAGGTCTCGATCTATCTCAAATGATTCCTCCTTCCCTGTTGTCGGGGACTCTATAATTGGATTTGTGCTATCGAAGAAGCCTTCGCCTCTTATGCTTGATCTCCAACCGATGAAACTACCACCTTTGCCTCTCACTATGTCTTTGTTTCCTTATATGCTTCAGCTTATGTCTATAAATTGCGAGGAAATGAGTGCTTGAACTTGATCAACTGGCTATTGAATTGATCTATCAGTGGGTGCTAATTCAATTGCTCCTGCATTCTTTAATCTCTGCCTCTGTCGCTAGATATCAATCTATAACACAATGCCTAATTATCAATTACTTCAATATCGCTTAGGGTTGCCCCACCCTTTTTCATTTATTTAATAGGGCGTTGTGGGCTATGCCTATTGATCTGGAAGATATGATGCTGCTAGAGGTTCTCAATCTCGATATGGAAGAGATGCAAGTTATGGCTTTGCCTTTGTCTCTAATGCCTACTTTAGAACCTGTTATACCTTTCAATTGTTTGTCCCAACCGCTTACCTTTACTATTGACTTTCACCCATGTGTTTTATCATTTTGTTGTCAACTATGTTGCGCTTGCTCTATCTCCAATAGGTGGGTCACTCTACTTTTACTTAGCCTTGCATAGATGGACTCAGAAATGGCTCCTAGGTCATGTGCAGCACAAAGCAAATATTTGGACAAGCAGGTGAATCTATTAACGAGTGCCTTGCTAAATAACGAGTACATATACTGGGTATCAATCTAAATATGCATATGCTACTCCTTTCTTTAGTTACCTCCATTTTAATTACCCGAAGGGGTTCCCCTTATCTCTGACCGTATCAAAATGATTTGTTGTGGGGAATTAAATTTAATTTGATTTCTGTTGTACCAACTGCGCATAATCAACTGATATGTTTTTCCTTTCCCCCTCCTTTCATTATAATTCTATTTGGATCGAAAGCAAGTCTACCCCAAAAATGATTAATTAAAGCCAACAAGCATAAAGTTGTTGAACCTAAAAGCAAATTATTCCCCCTCCATAAACATGGAATTTTCTGGCACCTAGCCTGTATATGCTCATTAAGTCATAACCAACATGCTCTTCCAAAGACTCCATTAGGGAAAGTTTCAGAAATGGCATCATGTCGAGCCAAGGGTTTTTCCCCACTCTAATTTCTTTCTCTATGCCTTCTTCCAATAGTCTCCACTTCATTGCTTCTTTCACTACCTTCAACCACGTGGGCCCATTTCTGTATGGCCTGCTCAACAAGCATATCCATCAACATGAAATATCAGGTCCAAACCTCCACCTACAGATTCACACTACCTTCTAATAGTCGTGGTCTCATTGGGTAGTAGTGTCTCGCCACTTCAAATTGGTACTGTCAACCATGTGCCTCAATAATGCCAATAATGATCCTAGTAGTCTACATGATAATGTAATACATGGCCTAATAGTAATTTTTGATACAGTATCAATAACAACTTGCTCTACTTTGTCTGACAAATATGAGAGGAATTCATACTTAGCAGAAACAAAGTCGACCTGTTGATCCCACCATGGCAATTGAACACCTGCAAGCTCCACCCATGAAGAGAATGTTGTTAGTCGCAAGAAAATTCCAAACAGAAAGTTTTGGTTTTGATCCTTTGCATTCAATACATTCTATAGGATCTCATTAATGAGATACCTCACCTATCCCCCGGAGGGTATAGCAAGAAATTCCTAGTTCAAATTCACTTTGGCATCACAAATGTCAGTCACATGTAGCATGTTTCAAGCACTTTTCCCTTTGGTAGGTCTGTAACACCCTTGTAAATAGCAATTGTGTTGCCTTGCTAGTTGACAGATTGTTGATTGAGGCTATATCATAGCCACGATTTGGAAATTTCATGCCATATTGAAAGCATAGGTCCATTTTCTCTTTTGCAACAGCTCCATCCTTCAATGTTGGAACATGAACAAAGAATGCATTAGTGGGGTTATGCCCATCCTGCAACAACCTTGTAATAGCATGGATAACCATTATAGTGATGGGTATTTTCCTGTCCAGCCAAATCACCTATAAATGGGTCCAGAATAGTATCAACCTTACACGCTTTCTCACCACCAGAGAGTTTCCAAAACATGGGACAAGCAATAGCCTAGTAATACCAGAAACATGCTCTTGTCTGGCACCTAGCCTGTATATGCTCATTAAGTCGTAACCAACATGCTCTTCCAAAGTATCCATTAGGAAAAGTTTTGGAAATGGAATTCTTACTATATCAGAATATCCAGTTGATTGAACCAGTGGTTCCTTATTCAACATGATCTCAACTCATTTTTATTATACAAAACTGGATAATTAGACGAAGTTCAGTACTTGGCTCCTACACTGACTTTATTGCATCTATATCCACCTTTTCCTCGAGCACATATGCCTATATTCTCTAGCCGCCTCTTACTCTTGAACGAAAGGATCTGAAACTAGTAGCTTTCGAACTAAAACAAGTGTTTCTCCACTCGCATGATAAACTAGCACATTCACCGATTCCGAGTAAACAAAGTAAACTATCTCTACCTCCTATGCTTCTGATGGAATCAAGCTTTTCATACTTTTAGCCCTTTTGTCTTGTAAAAAGGTCCCTGGAAATTTGAGCTAATACAATGAAGCATTGACAGGAATAGTCATGTTTTCTGTGATCTATATTGAGTTTGGGTGTGCAAGTTTGTTAGTGATGCATGATAATTGAAAAATACAATAAAATGATTAAGTATCAATCTTTCATGTAACACTGATTTGGCTGGCTTTCATACTTGTGTATTGCAGCCCTGATCTTATCCCTGATGTATCTCTATTCATCCACAACAAGTTCTGAAGGTAGAAGGAAAGGGCTTGCTGCCCCGCAACCCTCCTTTTTTTCCCATAGGAAAAATCATGATTTCATTAAAGAAAGAAATTACATTTTTGTAGATGCGTATGCATATGCTGAACATGTCAATGACCAGTTGTCATCATCAAGAGACCAATGTTCTAATATGTTGTTACCTTGATCCACGCAGGGAGGTAACAATAAAAAAAAAAAACAACAACAACAACAACAAAACAACAACAACAACAAAAAACAAAAAAAACAAAAAACAAAAAACAAAAAACAAAAAACGAAAAACAAAAAACAAAAACTGATATAAAACCAAAACTGTCCAAAAGATGATTATATGTACATAATCAAAAAACCATATGCCCTATAAATTTATGCATTAATTTCCATGAAAGGTCAATGGTAATACTAATAGTGTGCTCCATCGAGCAGTTCCCGGATCATCATAGTGCCCAGTTCCCGGAGCACAGCTTCTTTGGAAAGGCTGTCAGCTGTTGCGTTCTGCTCCCTGTAAATGTGTCAAAAAATGTAATCAATCTCAGAGTCTCTTCCAGAATGTGACTCAATGAGTAAGTAGAGCATCTAGCAGTCCTAATCAACTAATTACAAACAATTTTGGAATCCCCAAATAATTGTAAATCTCTGCAATTTTTCTCCAATGCAAAATGAATAAGATGTTTTGCTATTGATAATTCTACAAAATTATTTGTGCCTCTTTTGAAACCCATAAGCATGTTAAAAGAGTGTTGAGGAGAGATATGTAAAATGCCCCCCCCCCCCCCCCCCCCAATAGCCATTCTCCTGCGCGGCCCCATCGAAGTAAGCCCATGGCTTGTTGTAGTCAATGTGTTTGGGGATGATAATTCTGGGTCTCTGGGGAGGAGGGTCTTCCAGGATGAGAGCATAATCAGCCAGCACCTTGGCCGCAATGATAGGCCAACGAGGAGGTAAGTTCTGAAAAATGAGGAAATTGCGGGCAATCCAAATAGCCCAACAAATCAGAGCTGGGAGGTTGCGCTGCTTGAGGGAGGTAACAGTGGTAAACCAGGTGGTCCAGGCCTCAGCTACAGATGCAGCGGTCCAGTTACAGGGGGGGCGACATCCGGGATGACCAATTCCCACAGCTTACGGGCTTCCACACAGTCAAGGAAAAGGTGGTTGACAGATTCATTTTCGCATTTACAGAGGTGGCACCAGTGTGGCCCGTAATGAGCTTGTTTGAGGAAATTATCCCCAGTAGGGATCTTATTTCGTAAAATGCACCACATGGGCAATCTGGTTCGTGGGGGGGCCTTCAGATTCCAAAGTTGTTTCCACCATGCTTCAATAATCTGTGGCTTCCTTGTCTCAGCCAACACCAAATATCCATCTTTTGGAGAGAATCTTCCAAATTTTGAGAGGGCCCAGATAATCTCATCATCTTCATCAGAAATGCGAATATGGGATTCTGATAGTACCTGAGTGTAATCCTCCCAAAGTTGGTGCCATTGAGGGGGAATGTTAAGTTGATGAGTTATTTTCCAGGCCTGATGTAGGAAGGTGGAGTTTTCTCTATCAGCAATATGAGCAATATGAGTGACATTTTGTTCACGTAGCTACAGTAGAAGATTTTCAGGTAGACTGTGTGTATTCCCACACCCAATCCACGAGTCAATACCAACCCGTACTTTTTGTCCTGAGTGGATTCTCCAGGTGAGTCTCGATAGGACCCAATGCCTTAATGACAGCTTTCCATATAGTCGAAATCCCAGATGTGCTTCTAATAGGTCTCCTGATCCAGTTCAGGATCTGAAGGGGGGTGATATATTTTGATTTTTTCACTCTCATCCATAGGCTGTTAGCCAATGAGCAGATGCCATCCGAGCTTTGCAGCGAGACCAGTGGAGAAATCATCAAGTTTTTAAAGTCCCCATCCTCCCCACTTTTTAGGCAGAATCAGAGCGTCCCATTCGACCCAAGCAAATATCTTGCCCAATTGGCTATCCTTCCATATAAATCTGCAGCAAAGGGCTTGAATCCTGGTAAGGATCCCTCTAGGGATCCAGGCCAGGGACATCCAGTACACAGGAGTGGCTTCTGAAACACTCTTTATGAGAGTGAGGCGGCCGACACGAGATTTGAGATACCAGATGTTAAGTCTTTTCTCCATCTTAGCTATTAGCCAAGTCTAATCTGCAATCTTATAGCCCAAGGGCTTTAACTTGTACCCCAAATATTTCAGACCTTTTGCAAGACCCAACTGAGTGAACTGGAAACGATGAAGTAAAAATTGTAATTCATGCTGAGTGCATGTTGTCGCTGTCAGTGTTGATTTGTTTTCATTTAATACCATACCTGTAGTTGACATGAATAAAGAAAAAATGGATATGATGTTGGTCACATCACCAATGCTTCCATTCAGAAAGATCAGGACATCATCCACAAAAAGTAGATGTGTGAGCCTGCAATCATCTGTAATCTTGATGCCTTGTAGTCTGCCTCTTCTATGCTCCTCAATTATCTTCCTGTTGAGTCCTTCCATGACAAGGAGGAAAAGTAATGGAGAAAGTGGACAGCCCTGCCTTAGTCCTCTTTCCGAGAGAAAAAAAGGGGATGCACTACCATTGACCAGGATGTTGTAGGGAATGTTAGTGATACAGCTCATAATCCATTTTATGTAAGTGAAGGGGAACCCTAGATGGGTTAAAAGCATTCTGATGTATAACCAATTTACTCTATCAAAGGCTTTAGATAAATCAACTTTCAGAATCATACCTTTGCATTTCTTGGTATGAAGAGTGTGCAGAACTTCCTGAGCAGTGCCGACAACTTCATAGATCTGTCTGTCTTGTAGGAAGGCAAATTGTTCCGAGGAGATGTGCTTGGAAAGAATAGGCCTCATCCGATTTGCTATGATTTTAGCAATAATCTTGTATATGCAGTTGCAAAGAGAGATAGGGCGATACTCATCAAAGGAGGATGGATTATCAGCTTTAGGGATAAGTGCAATAAAAGTAGATGTGATGGATGGCTCAATTCGCCCACTTATTCTGGAGTCCTCAATAACATGTAGCAGATCTGTACCTATGACATCAAAGAAAGCCAGATAAAACTCGATGGTCCATCCATCTGGTCTAGGGATTTATCTTTCTTGAACCATTCCAATGTGGTCTGCAGTTCTTCCAGGGTGACTTCCTTTATTAGTTCCCCTCACTCATCTTGCTCCACGAACTATGGGAAGAGCTGGGAAACCCTGATGATATCCGCCAGATTTGCTTCCTGAGGGGCACTGAACACTCTTTTAAAATGAGAGGTAGCAAGAGAGGCTAATTGCGGGAATGTGTTTGTTGTTTGTCCTTCTTCGTTCTGGAGCTGCCAGATAGTGTTAATCGCCTTTCTACCATTGGCGAACTTATGATAGAATTTTGTGTTAGCATCCCCTTCCTGCATCCATATCTCCCTGCTTCTTAGCCTCCAGACTTCTTCACGGTCCTTAAGGATTTTCCCTCTTGCAAAGTAAAGGGATGTTATCATCTCCTTATGTTCAGCTGTATTGAACAGTCCAACCTTATCATTTTCAAAATTCGACAGTTCAAATTCAATTTGTCTCGAAGAGATATCGTCCTGTGTCCTCTTATTGTGTGCCCATTGCTTGGACATTTTCTTCACCATATTGAGGTTGTGTAAAAAGCCATTTGTGAAGTTCCTCCCTTCCCCAGGTGGGTTCGCTTTCCAGAAGTCTGTAACCATGCTGATATAGGAGGCTTCCTTGAGCCATGCTGAACATAATTTATATGGTCCTTTGGGTTTTTCTCTTCCTCCATCAAATTCCATATAAATAGGGAGGTGGTCAGAGATCCCTCCCATTCCGACCCATTGTCTAATGCGAAACCCCAAGTCAAGAATACCCTCTTTGACTAGGAATCGGTCCAATCTGTGAGCTAGACTATCTTCCCCAGTCCGATTATTTTTCCAAGTGGCTTGTATCTTGGCTGAGGGAATGTCTATTAGCTGGTGATTATCCAGGATGGAAGAAAAGTAGTCCGAGAGTGAATCTCTCTGTGCACGATGGCCCCACGACTCCGAGTGACCAATGGAGAAATTTAAGTCTCCACCAAGAATCAGATGATCAACAGAGAAGGTATCCGACCTCAAGAGGTTTTCCCAAAATTCCGGTCTATTTTGGCACAACCCATAGATGTTAAAAATTCTAAAATTCATGCCTATGTCCGCTGAAAAAATATCAGCTCCAATATGTCCAGCCCCTCCCCAACAGTTGATCAGTTTAATAGAGCGGGCATTATATCCGAAGGATATACCCCCAGATCTCCCATGAGCATCTAGACCAATGAATTTCCAACCTGGAAGCATGTGCTCAAGGAATCGAGAAATGTCAGTAGCGGGGGCAAGGGTCTCTTGTAAAAAAATGATGTCAAGTGGGTCGGATTGAACTATCCGGCGAAGTGCTAGTTTTTTGTCAGGCCTAGCAAGCCCTCGACAATTGAAAGAAAGAATCTTCATGGAGGGGGTTCTAAGGGGGTTTCTCTAGCTCTAAGGACCCCAAGGATAGTGTACTATTTACCAGCTATGATATCGTCTCCCGCTTGGGATTGTGCTTTAGTGATAGAGGAGGGTCGGCCTCGGTGGAGTTTGAGCGGAGGGGGGGAAGTGATAATGTCGAGGCCAACGTGATCCACCGCCTGTCTCTTGGCTTTCGAATGGGTCATGTACCCCTGCAATGCAGGGGTAAGAGTGGAGGAAGTATGAGGAGTAGGGGGGGTAATCGACAAAGAGGGAGGAGAAGGGGTAATGATAGGATGAAAGGGGGCAATGTCATAGCTAATCTGGGTATAGGTAGCAGAGGAAGGTGTCGTACCCATACCCAAAGCCAAAGAAAAACTAGATGACAAGAAATCATGATGAGCAGCATAGAGAGGAAAAAGGAAGGGGCATGCTCATACCCGAGATGTTGGAGTCTCCGGATGCAAACATGGCACGATCAGGTGGTGGGGGAGGAGGACATAAGGGAGGCCTTCCTCGCTTTTTCTGAGTAGACTTGGTAGGAGCTGAAGCCGAATCCATAGGGGTTGTTTGTGCTTCAGTACTCCTAGCAGGGGATGCAACATGCCGAGGCAGTTCCTTCGGAATTCGAGGTTGTTCCTCTTGTTCAGAAGCTTCTCGAGACAATGGCTCTTGTCTTGGAGGTTTCCTGGATGGTTCTCCATTAAGGGGGCAATATTTAAACAAATGCCCGACTTTGTGGCATCTCCTGCACCTGAATGGGACTCCCTCATAGTCTAGGATATGTCACCTAGATATATTTCTCCATTGTATATTGATATGTTCCAGAAGTCCATCAATCAGATCCATGTGAACCAGGATCCTGGCGTAGGCCATATGCCTGGAGATCTGAAAGGAGGCATCAAAAGTGAGATAGTTACCAATTGCATTCCCAATTCTCTTGAAAATGTCCTCTGTCCAGAAGTGAAATGGAAGCCTCGGGAGATGAATCCTGATAGGTCTCGCATCCACCCTTTCTTGTTCAGGATCGAACATCGGTGTCCACCTCCGAAGAAGTACAGGGGCTTGGTCGATGTGCCAAATAGTTGACAGGACCCAGTTGGTGTGAGCCAAACAACTAAACTACAGCGCGAACTAACCTTTAACAAAAGTTTGCACCCTGGGGGGGTCATTTAGATGATGGCCCCATGTCTCCATTGTCCATTTATGTAGTTGCTCCACACTATAGTGTCTGCTTCTGACCCGGCCAACAAGAACTTTCTTTGCCGACTCCATAGTCTCCATCAATGGTGTATCCTCGGTGAGCTTGAGGAAGACTTTGCAATTTCGAAGCTTAAGGCTCCATTTCTTCTTAGACCCCTCTCTGAACCTGGTGGCCGATGCTTCAAGTATGTTAGAAGGTTGTGCAGTCACCAGTGAGGATGAAACCCTAGTTGTGGAAGATGGGATGGAGGCAAAGAAACTTGGGATGGAGCCAATTCCAGTGAAATTACCTTGCAAGGGAGCCATTGGGGAAAGAAAAGTAGAAGTGGCAGATGCCTGAGATGCGGAAGCCGAAAGGTGGTCAGTCGAGGGTTTGTTGATGCCAGACGAGGAGGGGTTCGAAACAGAGATCGCTCCTAGGGTTTGTCCGCCTAGGGTATTTTAAGGCTCAACAAAAGCCAAGGAATTTGGTGAGAGCAGCTGAGAAATGTAGTCAAGGTCAAGGTTTACAGGGGTGTCTTCAGGCAGCGAGACTAACGTGATATGAGAGCTAGAGATGGAGGGAAGTGCATGTATCTCTTCGGAGAGCTCATTGTCAAAAGAGTAGAAACCCTCCAGAGTTGTCCTGGGTTCCGTCCAAATGGGCTCACCTTCCAAAGGGTCCTTAGAATAGTCCAAGAGGTCGCCCATAACTGTCAAAACTGCCTGCTGACAGTTGCCTGAAGATTCGAAGCAAAAAATAGGGAGATGGGTATTCAGTGGGAAGGTTAAACTGCCCAGGTAAAAATGCCAAACCGGTAACAGCTGAGGTTAAGGTGAACGTGAACGGGAAGTGGCAAGGAAGGAAACAGGTAACGTGGGCAGTGGATGGCAGAGGCGATAGCAGTAGAAGCTTACGGGGGCAGTCGGTGAGTGTGGTCTACATACCCTGTACTCCGCAGCTGTGGACAGTGCAGGAACCCTAGCTCCCACCCCATCTCGCTCAGCCCCCGCAACCCTCGTTTAATATATAGTTCCACTTTTTGTATTTTTAGGTTACATATTACATATAAATTTGTTTATGTACAATGTAATGTAATATATGCATATATATTTTAAATCTTTAATTTAAGTGGATCGCTATTATAACATGTGCATAATTATATGTTATAATATATATAATATTCACAATACATATATATATATATATATATATAAAATATGTTGTTACAATATTGTGTCTAATTTAATTATAATTTATAATATATAAAGGAAATTTTTATTATTTTTATTATTTGTATAATTATTAATCTTATATGTGTAAGTATTTTTATTATATATAAATATATGATTTTTTTACAAATTGTGTTACATGTTATTGTATTAAGGAAAAACCAGATGAAATTAAGGTGAGATCAAAATCAAGGCCACTTAAAGAATAAATTCATCAAGGTAAGGTGCCAAAATGACATAAAGAATAAATCTCTCAAATTGTAAGGATGTATGACAGTCTCAATCATTGAAAAGCTAAAACAAGGCAATCAAAAGTTAATATTAAAACTCAACAAAGACCACACAAACGTGTTAAACCTTGGAAGATTAAGAAGCACAAAGACCATCCAACTCAAATAGGATAAGCCAATTACCTCTCAAGTGCGATTCAATAAGGGGATTTTTGAAATTTTCAATAGGGACCCCTACATTTTAAGCTAAAATATAGGGGTGTTGTTGGTAGACCAACAAATGGCAACTGACTAGGTGAACCAATTATATTTGGTTGAATGATCCAAAACATATAAAAATCAAGGAATAAAAATTAGATGTTGTAGAATGTTGATCCTCAAGTAACCCGTAAAGTTTCACTTCGTATTTGTATAAACAAAAATTCGATACTTGGAACATGCCCAAATCATTTCCACCATAATTCAAAAAATAGATAAAATATGAACCTGTAAATGAAATCAGTAAACTTTATTGATAGTGAGTTTAGGGAAAGACAAGACAACCAAGTAAATCATAGTTGTGAGGTTAACTTTAATACCATATGCATGGCCATTGCTGCCAGAAGGCATCTATAACCTTTATAGGGATTCCTTTTAATGCAATGAAATGTCTTTATCCCACCTATTAGATATAGATTCAAATTTTTTTGAGAATGTTTACTTTACTTGTGAAATTTACTTTAACATTAATTCAAGATCATTGTCCTGGCTTAGTAATTATATGGTGATAATGTCATTCACAAGAACTAACAGAAGTGAACAAGTCAGCTCGTGATGAGACCTCTTGTCTTTTAGTTTTATAGGCAAAAGCCATTACCCTGGCTTGGTGACTAGTAGCGGTATTGTCACTTTGGTTAGGACTCATAATCACGGTATGTCGGCCAGTATTGAAACCTCCTAACCCTTAGTTAATGCTTCTATGTTTAAATAAACTTTGATTATGATTAATTTTTAATAGATTACTTAATAAATGGGGAGGCAAATACACTCCTTAAAAGCAAGGGATGGCATTAAAAGTTTATAATGACTAATCTTTACTGGTTAGTCTTGTTATCCCAAAGACTCATTCTTAAGGAAACTATCATATAAATATCTTCCTTTTTGGGTCTAAGATGAAGCTTTTGAAAAATGGTGGAAATATTAGGAAAAAAAACATTAAGTACAATTTAATAATAAGTTCACAAAATCATAAAATTAACTTATCAAGAAAGTTGAGTGTCAGCATAAGGAACATCTTTGCAAAAATATTTCCTTAAAGATGAGATTTTATTTATGTATCTCAAAGGATAAACTAATTGCCCAATGACCAGGCCAAGGAGAACCCATAAATATAAAATTTTACCCCTTTCCAAACCAAGGAGGGAAGGATTGTCAAACCTACATGTATCAAATCAAGAAAAGGAAACAAAAGCATAAAAATAGGCCAAAAACTAATAAACATCCGATAATGTATTAATCAAATCGCAAGCCAATAAAGATAATAATAAAGAAAAAAATTATAGGGATGATATGAAATTTTAAAAATTTACTTATATTTTATTCCCCTTAATACTTTATCCCTTTTATAAATATACACTTGGACTTGAAATTTAAACATCATGTGAGATGTTTAATGATTTAACCTTTTATTACACAATAGAGAAATCAAGTGTTAAAAAAACAAAAGTAAATATGTAGTTATGATGTTTATCTCAAAACTAAAGAGAGCCATGAAAACTAAAGAGAACTTTATGAATTATTATTTCACTAAATGCATTATTGTTTGCTAATCTAAGGATAAAAATTGTATTAAGAATACAAAGAACAAAAATAAAAAAAGTTAAGCAAACTCCCCCAACATTGTCATAATGATGACTTGTCTCCAACTCATGCTTTTCATACCTGCATTATTCAATTTAAAGGAAGTAAAATCAATCAACAAAATTGACCTAACTATCTTACCCTAAATTATTCAATGGCCACAACATCAAGTAAAGTCATATTTCCAATGTAACCATTGATGCAACTCCAATCCTATAACAACAAAGGGATCCCCAATTAGTAAAATGAATTGGAGCATCCTGAAATAAAAAATAAACAAATCATGCTTACCTGGAAAGTCTTCATGGAAAAAAGAGGCAAGTATGATCTTACCATTATGCGCGAACTTTACTTGATAAGACTACTCAAGCCAATCTCCAATCATATCCTGATAGACACAAATATTAACATTGAATCATTTGAAAGAACGTGAAGATGCAAAAGGTCCTTGATGATGAGTAGAGTTTTGTAAAAGAATCTTGATATCATCATTAGGATATATTTCAAAGATCACATCAAGAAAATAAGAATTTGTCAAAGTTATTAATTGAAATGTCATATTCTCTTGATAATTATTATCAAAACTACATATACTAAAGCCAACAATTTGATATGAAGTGGCAATTAAACAATAATTTTGAACCCTCATCACTTGATGCAAATATCTTGTGATTAATATCATGATGGGGACCAATTAATTGATTATTATCTTCAATCCCAAGTAATTGATTATGTTAAGCACAAGATTATTAATTAAACACAAGTTGATCTATATCAATATAAGAGACACATTCAGACAAAATTAAATCATTATTTAATCCCCTGATCTGATTTAGAATATCAGATTGTTGTGCTAAGATCCTCCTCTGATTAGAAACAAAATTATTTCATTGTGCTTAAAGATTCATGAATTTTTGCAAGTGAAATGATGAGTTTTTATGTTAATTTTATGAGCAAGAGAAATTTAGCATAAATAAGAGACTGAACAACAGCTTAAACATGTACAGAACATCATCAAAAACACATTACAACAAGAGCATAATAAAGGAGTTCACCCATCTTGGGCTACATCTCCTTGGTCCAACTTCCAATGGCTTGAGCCTCTCTATTATGCTCAAAAGTGTAAAAATATGTGTTTACAATGCTCAAATTCTTCTGAAACCTACTCCAAGGAGTTCGGAATGTCCAAAAATGGCTATCTAGCCTCTTTTTGCATCCAATTTGGTGGAACACTGAAGAAGTTATCACCTCTCCTAGTTTTCCCAATATTCACTCCACAAATTGCACCATTTCCGCCATGACCCTACAATTTCACTCCAAAAAACGCTAACTAGGCAAAAAATTTGCCGCACGATGGCCATAAGTTATCGGCACCAATAGCTCCATTGCAAATCACAATCGGCGAGAACCAGCGGTTATTATGGTTTGTGAACATAGTGTGGGCAATTTGCGATTGTGATAAGCGGCGAACCCGGTGGAACTATCAACTGCAAGATAATTGTATCGCATCTGGATTATCGCAATCGGTGGAGCCAGGGTAATACATATAACGAGACTTGCAATGTGCGATGTGTGATTACGATATCGCAATCACAACCTGATCTTGTTGGGGCCAATTCTATAACACTGCCCTTATGCGATGTGTGTTTGTGATCATCGCATTGCACCATGGCTTTCTTGTTGCAATGTGCGATTGCGATTATCACATCACACCTTGGCTTGCTCTAGAGCCGATTCTTTAACACCAAACTGCCTCCGATATGCAATTTGTGAAATGCAGGGCCAATTGCAGCCTGCACCTTGGCGCTTCCCTATTCGCTGAAGAGTCCTGCCACGTCATCTTCTCTTGCCATCTATCCGAGTCAAACTTGAACTCTGACTTGATCTTAACTTCTTCATATGAGCTTAGATTCGAGTGTCGTTTTCACGTTGGAATCAGGATGACGAGCACTTTGATATGAAGCTAAGTTTATCGAGATTCTGCCACTTTGAGTTTTGAGCCTAATTTTTAGCACCTGATCACTACTCCCCATTGGAAGCCTTTTGGACCCCAAAAGATCACTTTCAATTGTCTAGCAAGTGAGGGTATAGTTCCCTCACCTTTCCAACCTCTATCCATTTAGCTTTTAAAGGATTTGTACCCTTGAGCCCCACTCGAAGATAATCGATACTTCCCCTTTTTGATGTCCATGTTCTTTTGTCAAGTATAGTGTCTTGCTAAATATAATCAAGGAATTATGGAGAAAGGTCTTCAATAGATGGAATTTGAATATTCTCTCCTTGATATTTAGTCAAAGGAGGCTCGTACAACCTTAAATTCTCAACATTAACAACAATATATATTTGCATATATGAAGGCAAATCCAACATGAAGGCATTGTTACCAATCTTTTCCAAAATTCTGAATGGACCATATCTAATTGGTTTTAGTTTTTTACCTTCTCCTTGGAGCCTCTCTTTGTTAATGTGAAGCCAAACTTCATCACCAACATGGAACTTGTGATGTTGGCGATGCTTGTTGTGCCTTGCTTTATACTTTCCTTGGCTTTTCTCAAGTTGTGCTTGAACCTTTTGATGTACTAATTGGATTTGTTCAATGAACTTTCTTGCTTTGTCTATATTGTTATGACCTTCAATAGCAACATCTTTGCCAAAAATAAAATCCAAAGGAGACTTAGGCAAGTATCCCAAACATGCCTCAAATGCCGATGTTTGAGTTGAAAAGTGCTTGGCTCAGTTGTAAGCATGTTGAATATAGTGCAAATGTTCATCCCACAACTTAGGATGCTTGTTGCAATACCCACGAAGAAGATGTATCACTGTTATGTTCACCACTTCTATTTGACCATCTTTGTGTGGATGAAAAGTTGTACTTTCTTTCAATTTGGTGTCCATGAATCCCCACAAGCTTGACCAAAAATTCCTAATAAAGCGAGAATCTCGATCACTAACAATGGATGTGGGCAATCCAAAATGCACCCAAACATTCTGAAAGAATAATCCATTCACCAATGGTGAGATCTAGGGGCTATTGAAACAAGAGGAGAACCAAGCAATACATAAACCAAATCTTTGGAGCACCTTGAGTAGGAAACTATGATGTACTTTTGGAAATGCATTGGCCATGTCTAGTTTAATGAACACGTCATTTTTGCTTCTTTTTTTGTTGAGTGGAAAGCTTCTTGGATTAATATTATATTATCTACAATCTACCATTAGGCCATAAAAGCCCCCTTAGTATCTAAAATGAGCGTTGGGAAGATGTCTTTGAGGTGAGTAGAAATAGCTTTGGAGATGATCTTGTGGCAAACATTACACAATGAGATGTGTGGAAATTCTCACTATAGATTAAACTGATTATGCAATGTACTAAAGCAAAATACTTAATCTACTTATACAATCAAACTTGCGGAAGCTTAATCAATTTTGAGCAAGATCAAACAGAACACATATAACAAAGAAGAAGATTCAATCACACATGAAACACAGAAGAATACTCTAGGGAAAGCCTCAGCTAAAAACCCCGCCATCTGTATTATCATACAAGTGGAAATATCTCAAGATTACACAAAGCTTTAGCTCTCAAGCTATCCAGTTCTCAGTACAATCCCTCACTACTGCTCATAGACAGAATAAACAACATATATGCCTTCCTTTAGTCCTCCAAGCCTCCTATTTCCTTACGCAGTTTCTCCTGGGTCCTCCAACTACCATCTGTGTGATTCTCACCTCACACACTGCTCTGACCTTTGTAGTAATTGCGCAATCCTCAAGGAATGAATTCCTTTTGCATGCAAGAGATATTCACATGGGAATATTTTAGCAACTGATAGTAAATTTTCCCTGCCTTTAATCTCAACTGGATCTCTGTCTGAACTGACATGCATGAGTTCTTTATGAGATAATATTTAGTTATCTGGAGAACACTAGTTACATGCATGCATGCATTAATTAACTGAACTCACAATTAGTTCCACAAATTGTTTGGAACTAATTTAACTGGACTTAACTCAGTTAACTGAGCTAACTAATTACAACTCAAATACAACTCATCCTTATCTCCTTAATTAAGAGATAACTTCCTCAATCAAAGGGATAACTGTTGCATGTCTTCATAAAGACTTCATGTTTGATTTTCACCAACTAATTAACTCAAGATGAATTAATTAATTATTTTTCAAACAACTGGTGAGACTAAATTCGAATTTTAATTCAAGGACAAATTAAAATTGGAATATATCTTGAAATGTTATCTATAGCAATGTTATTTTTAGCATTTCTTGTTGCTATTTTCAACACTCCCTCTCAACAAGAAAGGGATTATCTGCCACCCCGATCCTATCTCTATGGAACTCGAATTTACACTTTGACAATGCCTTAGTCAAAATGTCAGCATCTTGCTCCTCGATCGAAATATACTACAACAACATGATCCTCCTCGCCACACAGTCTCTGAGATGATGATACCGAATGTCGATATGCTTGGACCTGTCATGAAATATTGGATTCTCAAAGAGTTTGATACAACTCTGATTATCACAATAGATCACAGTTGGATCCATCCTCTAATCAAACAAACCAACTAGAATTTTCCGCATCCAAATGGCCTCACATGCTGCCTGACTTGCAGCCATGTATTCAACCTCTACTGAGCTGAGTGCAACTGACCTCTGTTTCCTACTGTACCAAGAAACTGTAGTTGAACCAAGGTTGAAAATTCCTCCTGATGTGCTCTTCTGATCTGATGGACTCCCTGCCCAATCTGCATCTGTGAAGCCCTATAGCTTCACTCCCTTTGTCCATTTGTACCATAATCCATACTGAGATGTGCCTCTGAGGTATCTCAAAACATGCTTCGCTGCCTTCCAAAACAGCTTGGTAGGCTAAACCATAGCTTGACTCAGTTGGTTCACCGCATAGCACAAATTTGTTCGTGTGTTCACTAAGTACATCAGTGAACCCACAAGTTGTCGATACATAGTAGCTTCTACTACTTCTCCTGAAGTAGCATCCTCCTTCCTCTAGTTACCTGCAAGAGGAGTCTGCATGGGCTTGCACTTCTCCACGTGGAATCTCCTGAGTATCTCATTAGCATACTTGCCCTGAGACACAAACACTTCCCCGTCCTTATGCCACACTTCCATGCCTAGAAAGTAGTGCATGAGACCCATTTCTTTCATCTTGAGACATGATCAATTGATCATCACCTGTCAATATTAGATCATCAACATAAAGAACAATGATCAATTGCTTACCTTCCACCATGATGTGGTACAAGTTCACATCCGCTTCACTCTTTGTGAAGCTCAACCCGGTGAAATAGTTGTCTATCCTGGTGTACCAAACACGAGGTGCTTGCTTCAGCCCGTACAAATCTCTCTTGAGTCGGCACACATGTGACTCACGATCGAAGGTCTCAAAACCTTCCGGCTGCTCTATGTACACCTCTTCCTAAATCTTTCCATTGAGGAATGCAGTCTTCACATCCATCTGATGGATCTTCCAACCCATCTGTGCTGATAGTGCCAACATCAATCTGATAGATGAGTACCTTGCTACAGGAGCAAAAGTCTCATCATAGTCGATCCCCTTGACCTATGAGAAACCACAGGCAACAAATCTTGCCTTATGTTTCTCCACGCTACCTTCAACAGCTTGCTTTAAAGCCAGCGGGAACTCACAACTGACTTGTTCTCTGGTCTTGGAACCACATCCCAAACATTGTTCTGAACTATGGAGTCATACTCCTCCTCCATAACATCAACCCAAACCAGCTGTTGCACTGCTTCCTCAAAGGAATATGGTTCGGTCTCTACACATTCCCCAACAAGGGCCATGTAACCAGTGTACCGCCCAAGTGACCTCCTCTGTCTACGCTAAGAAGATGGCTCTCCCACATTCTCTCTCGCATCCATCAACAATCTGTCAGCTTCCCTTGTGCATTTTCGCCCCTCTCTAGAAGACTCTACATGAGTGGATGTCTCCACTCCTGAAATCTTTGCATGCAGTTCCTCCGCATCAGTTTGAGACTCCTCCTCCTTAGGAGCCAAAAGTTCCTCCTCTACCTGCAACTTGAGCTCCCTCTCAAGGGAAACTCGCATGGCCTTCAGCTCATCGAACTTAAGATCTTTGCGAACCACTGTCCTCTGACTAGTAGACAAATACACCCAATAGTTGTGGGGAGTATCAGTGTACCCCACAAGTATCCCCAACTCTGCTGTCGGCTCTAGCTTCTTCCGGGCATCCTTGGTCACATGGCAATAAATTGATGAGCCAAAGATCCTAAAGTGACCCACATCTGGTCTCTTCCCGGAGAAAGCTTCCTCTGGTGTCTTCATCCCAAGTATGCGATGTGGGCTTCTATTCTGCAAGTAAACCGCTGTGTTGCATGCCTCAGCCCACAAATGAAGTGGTAGGCCTTGGTCATGCAGCATCGCCCGAGCTGCTCCCACAATTGTTCTGTTCTTCCTCTCGGCCACCCCATTCTACTGTGGGTTATGAGGTGCCATCAACTCCCGATTAATTCATTCTACAACACAGAAGTCCTTAAACTCTTGAGAGACATACTCTCCACCATTGTCGCTTTGCAAGGCCCTGATCTTCTTTCCTGATTCTTTCTCAACCAAGGCTTTGAACTCACAAAACCTTGAGAAGGTTTAATCCTTCTTCCGCATGAAATAGATCTAGCGTCTACGAGAAAAATCATCAATGAAAATCACATAATACCTTTGTTTAGTGGTGGATGCTGTCGAGAATGGTCCACACACATCTGTATGAACTCGCTCCAAGATTGCTTCAGCTCAACTGTCTCGATCATGAAAAGAAGATTTTGCATACTTACCCAAGGTACAACCTTTGCATGTGTCCACTTGCTCAAGTTTACCTTTGGGAAGTCTGATAGAAATCTGCTGCATTATCTTCAAGGCCCCATGATGCAAGTGGCCCAACCGTCTATGCCATAACTCGCCAATATCTTGGCTTTGCACCAATTCTGATTTGGAACTCAATGCAGCACAATCATCTACCTCTAGCTTGTAGAGATTCTTCACTTGAATCCTAATCCTCTTGGTCTGACTCGTGGCTATGTGTCTTAGGAACACCTTCCCTTTGTTGAAGACTACATCATAGCCTTTGTCTTCCAACATCGCGACTGATACCAAATTTTTCTTTAGTCCAGGCACATACTTTACATTAGTCAGGGTGAGAGGAGCTCCATGCTCCCTCTAAAACACAACCGTACCTTCACCTAAAACACGGTACTTTCCATCATCGCCCATCTCTATGCGCATCTGAAGGTCTTTCTCCTCCAAGGTACTGAATAAACTCTTATCGTCGGTCATGTGGAATGAGGCTCCACTGTCCAGGTACCAAACACAACCCACCATCGATGAAACCATGCATGTAATGAGGGTAAAATCCAATTTGAACTGTGAGGCCAGTGCCTCACCATCTGATCCTTTTGAGGATCCCTTATTGGATTTCTTCAATGGACAATTAGTTGCATAGTGGCCCACCTCATGACAATTAAAGAATCTCACTTTAGATTTGTCAATATTCTTCCCACCATGGGAAGAACTCGATTTGGAATGGGAAGCCTTCCCTTTCCCTTTCCGCACCTTACTTGCTAAGGCTAGATTTTCTTCATCATCATGCTTTGATGAAGAACCATCTTTGGTGCTTCTCCTGATCTCCTCCTGCATCAAATCAACCATAGTCGTTCCTAATCTAGCAGTTTCTCTCTTCCATTCACTGAGTCCTAGTAGCTATGCCAGCTCTTAGGAAGACCAAGGAGAGCAAGACTCACCATATCATCATCAGTTGTTGTGATTCCTACACTTCCAAGCTCATCTCTGCAGGTGGTGAGCTTGTTCAGATATGTAGAGATCATGTCGCCCTTTTCACACTTGATTTTCTGAAGCTTGTCCTTCAGCGCCAGCTTCCTCTGGTCGTTGTTGTTCTGATATAGATCCTTTAATGTCTTCCACATTGAAAACGAAGTCTCCTTCCCATGGAGACTTGAGACAATATGGTCTCGAACTCCCTCCAAAATAATCCTCCTCGCTCTCGCCACACATTTCTTCCATTCTGCCAATTCTTGGGCATTAGTTGCTACTGGCTTGGGGACTTCTTGATCAATGAAGTCCTTCAAACCATTGTCCTCTAATACCGCTTCCATGCGATCCTTCCATGCTATGTAATTTGAGCTGCCATCCAGGGCATACTCGAGTCTCAAGCCATTGAATGCCATTGGTGAACTTTGAGATGTGATAAGAAATCGATTTTGTACCTACAATCAAGAACTTCAAACTTCTCCCTTCTTTGTATACTGTTCTCCGCTTTGATCACCTTTGCTTCGATAAACTTGGCTCTGATACCATGTAGAAATTCTCACTGTAGATTAAACTGATTATGCAATGTACTAAAGCAAAATACTTAATCTACTTCTACAATCAAACTTGCAGAAGCTTAATCGATTTTGAGCAAGATCAAACAGAACACATATAACAGAGAAGAAGATTCAATCACACATGAAACACAGAAGAATACTCTGGGGAAAGCCTCAGCTAAAAACCCCGCTATCTGTATTATCATACAAGTGGAAATATCTTAGGATTACACAAAGCTTTAGCTCTCAAGCTATCGATCTTGCAATACAATCCCTCACTGCTGCTCATAGACAGAATAGACAACACATATGCCTTCCTTCAGTCCTCCAAGCCTCCTATTTCCTTGCACAGTTTCTCCTGGGTCCTCTAGCTGCCACCTGTGTGATTCTCACCTCACACACTGCTCTGACCTCTGTAGTAACTGCACAATCCTCAAGGAATGAATTCCTTCTGCATGCAAGAGATATTCACATGGGAATATTCTAGCAATTGATAGTACACTGTCCCTACCTTTAATCTCAACTAGGTCTCTGTCTAAGTTGACATGCATGAGTTATTTATGAGAGAATATTTAGTTATCTGGAGAACACTAGTTGCATGCATGCATGCATTAACTGACTAAGCTCACAATTAGTTCCACAAACTGTTTGGAACTAATTTAACTCGACTTAATCTGTTAACTGAGCTAACTAATTACAACTCAAATACAACTCATCCTTATCTCCTTAATTAAGGGATAACATCCTCAATCAAAGGGATAATCGTTGCATGTCTTCACAAACACTTCATGTTTGATTTTCATCAACTAATTAACTCAAGATGAATTAATTAATTATTTTTCAAACAGCTGGTGAGACTAAATTCGAATTTTAATTCAAGGACAAATTAAAATTGGAATATATCCTGAAATGCTATCTATAACAATGTTATTTTCAGCATTTCTTGTTGCTATTTTCAACAAGATGGGCCTAAAGCTAGGAAAGGATGACAAATTCGCCTCTTTTGGGATTAGTTTTAAGAAACTAGAGGTGATGACTCCTCCTAGGCAAGCATAATTTTGACATATTGAATCATTTGAAGCACGTCTACCTTGATTATATGCCAACATTTGATATACAAGTGGATTGTGAATCCATTTAGTCCAGGAGTCTTCTCTAGTTCAAGTGATTTTACGACTGATCTGACTTCATCTTAAGAGATCAGAACTGTGAGGCATTCATTTTATCCCCTGTTAATGAGAGACATGATATGCTCTAAAAAAAAAAAAACAAAAAACAAAAAAACAAAAAAAAAATCATTCAAGCATATAGAACCTTCTTCCATGTATAGATTTGCAAATTGTTAAAACCTTCCATCTTTAGTCCCATCACATGTGTTAAGTCACTTCCCATCAAAAGTTGTGATTTTTTTATTTTTTATTTTTTTGTATTTTGATCCCTTGATCTAATCCATAACCTTATAGACTTCAATCCCCAAATATAAATGCAATCAACATATGTGTGAAGGCTTCTTTTTATTCATTTCACGTGGAGGGAGTGACTTCACCTTGCTCCATTCTACTTTGTATTTATTCCAGACAATTTGAAGGGAGCTTATTTCACTTGCCAAACATTTAAATGTTTTATTTACCCATGCTTTTAAGGTTGCTTTTGCTTGTTTGAATTTTTTCTCTAATGTGTATATTAGAGATCCTATCAACCATGTGCTACATGTGTAACAAAGCACCTCTAAGAAATAAGGATCATGAGTCTAGAGGGGATTAAAACAAAATGGAAGGGGCCAATAATCTTTTTTCTTTAATAGAAGGAGGGAGATAAGATAATGATCCCACCCACTCCAAGCAAGGACAAAGGAGGATAAGATTAAAGGATCCTCCAAGAATGAGTTGTGCACCATAAACATATCCAAATGAGTCGTGATATGGCTTGATCCCGTTCTTCTATTTATCCTAGTGAATTTACTTTTAATTTTCTGAATGTCCATCAGGTTTTAGCTTGATATGAGGTACTTCATACTCTCTCAGAAGGGATCACATAACAAATTTCCTCCTTATTTCCCCTGAGATTGAGAGTGGTATTAAATCACTAACAAACATACATTACAAGCCAAATGGGAAATCCTAAAAGGATTCGAGAGTGCTACAAAAATATTGTTTCTCCGAATACACTATAGGCATATACACATTGATGACGTTGAATTCCTTGCTAGAGGGAAGATGAGTAAGAGAGATTATCAACCAACATATTGAAGCCCTCACATAAGAGAAAGATAATATTATCGAGTTCCAAAGAGCACAAAAATCTCTAAAGGCTCCATAAGAATTGATTCCTTGTGGTGAGTTATTACACCAATAAATATATAACCATATCAAACTTTTTCCAATATAATATAAATATTAGCAGTAGATTTAACAATAAAATATGTTGTTGATAATTGTGATGTTGATGGTGGTGTGTGTTTTATGCTACACATTAATATACACCTTAAAGGGGCAAACAAAGAGGATGAAACATAACTTAAAATGATGAAAAAATGTTGTTATTACACTTCTCCAATATTATCAACACAACTGATCTTTAATCCAGTCCCACCACCAATAATCCCAGGGCCAATCTTACATCTAAAGTCCTAGCCCAACCATGTGCCACAATAGTACCTAAATTACTATTGGAAAAATATATGAAAGATTATTGGGCCAAGCAAGCTCTCCATAATAATTATGTCCCATACCTTTAGTTAATTTAGCCCTTAATACATGATATTCAAGTTAGTGTTCTAAGTTATTGAGATAAATATGAAAAACCAAACATGCCAATTTTGATCAATAAAATGCTTGAAATGTTTAGTGGAGAATGATAATTTATATCATCCTTGCATGATTAAAATACAAATGTGTGTGTGCCCATACATAATTTTTCTTCTCATCATGATAACACTACATTATTGTGATGGGCTTAATGGGTGGATAACGTATTGCTAAGGGAAGTGTAAAGTTTAGATCGATTGATTATAGTACTTATACATTCATGATTGATGAATTGATAAATATATTGTTGATTACAATGCAAGGTTTAAATCTCCTTTTAATGTTAAAATATATTTGAATTATATTAATGTGATATTAAAGATTATATATACAAAAGGCATTGTTAAGGGAAGTGTAAGTGTAAAGTTTAAATTGATTGATTATAATAATTTTATTTTTTCATTTATAATTGATGATTTTACAACTATATTATTAATTGTAATGCAAGGTTTATTTTTTGTTTCTTAATATTAAAATGGCTTTGAATTTTGTGTGTGTGTGTGGCTCACCATCTCATTGCTAACATGTACAATACGTTTCCTCACAACATGTGTATAATATAGACACCATACACGATGATCCCCATCTCCATGAAGTCATCTTCAACATTGGTTGTGAAATGCGGATAGTTGGTGAAGTTAGTCAACATGTGTGATGGCCATAATAGGGAAGAAATTAAGCGTGATCACTTCAATTAATCCCTTCATTCATTGATGATCATCCCTGCATTTGAACATTATTGTGACTTGGCTAAAGAGCACTCCATAACCAAGATAGTTGTCACTTTAGATCTATGGTTCAACATCCTTAATAACTTTGAGATTTTGGATAGATACCTAGTTCTCCACCTCATTTGCGTAAGTTGCTACGAGTTTCCATAACTTATTTGCAATGTGCCTCAGTTTGGTAGCAATCTCATGTTGATTCTAGTCTTTAAGAACACATTTTCCTCTCTATCTTTGTGCTCACCATGGCTCTTCTTGCTTCCTCATTTTCTGGTCTACTACCACCCTCTATAGTACAAATCCATATTTCTATCCCCTTTTTTGGTGTGTGTTCCTAGCAAAGGGTTGCTTGTAGGTTTGTGAGCTTTGTACTTTGCTTCATTAGCAGGCTTCTTTTATCCCCCTCTCATCCTAGTCTCATTTCTTACCATGCCTCATCATGTCTCTTCCTCTACTCGTTGGAGAAGAAGAGGGAAGGAGTGAAGTCCCTCGTAGTTGGGCCCAATCTAACATACAGGCCTTGGTGGCTCACTATTGGGCACATACCTCCAATGTAGCCAGATAAGAAGTGGACATCATTGAGTAGGTAGTAAGAGTGGAGAGACGATTCCTTTATGACATTGAGGTTGAAGAGAACATGGGGTAGTGGATATGAGACAACGGTAACACCTACTTTGGGCATACTTGGTACATGTAGATGGCCGATATCCACTAACAAATATAAACCATTATGAGAAAAGTTATAGTATATTACAATGAGGCCTAATAAGGGATTTTTCTCAGCATGGATGCCCTAAAGTTGCAACTCACCCAGCTAGACAACATAGTTTCAGTGCTCGCCAAGAAAATAATTGATTTGGACTTTAACAACAATGATGAGGAAGCATGCAATCCAACACCAATTCAAGTAGGCTCCCCCGCTGCTTAAATGTTATTTACAACTTAGGGTTTTTAATTTTTTTTGCAAATAAGCAAGCATGTTGGGATAACTGATAGTTTAAATCTTATGGCTATTTTTTCTTATCTAATAAGCTCAACCTCAGGTATTTAGACAAATACTATATGAGAATTGGTTTGATATTTTTGACAAGTGACTTACTTTTGTGCTACTATTTTGGTTTCCCATCTAGCAGGATAGTAGTTACAAAACTATAATGGTTTGCTTAAAATATTTCAATATTGGCCTAATTATCAAAAAACAACATGTACAACATGTTAAAATACTTGTGGTTCTCGATGATTATCTCAGTGCATAATAAAAAGGTAAATGTTTCTCCCCCCCTTTGAACAAAATATTGTCTAAATCCAGCAAGAAATTAAAAATTTGAATAGGTAAAGTTTGATTAGATCCTCAAGAAATTTAATGAAAGGGCTAATATCTTAGCTAAAGAGGTTTCCTCCCTTCAAAATGATCCCTCTTTACCTCTTTAAGGAACAATGGTTTCCATATTCATTGAATATTTAATGCATCCAATAAACCAAAATTGGATCTTAACCTTGATTAACACCCACTCATTTGAATTGCTAAGCCATCAATCCACAAGCTTGACACATGTTACATCATATCTCTCCCCTCCTCCTCATCTTGAGGTAGCAAATACTATATCTACAATGGCTTGATCCCTTCCATTTAATCTCATGGATTGTTACATGATCAATTGGGGTGGTATAATCTATGATTGTGTGTTTGACGACATGTAACGGTGTGTTCACAAGCTCCCCTATCTTGGATTTGCTATGTCTCCTTTCAAATTAACCACCAGTTTCTATTGGCTTCATCTATGGAAAAATTCATGTGTGATCAAATTTTATTCCAATCTATTATCTTTGCATCCTTTGGGTCACTTCTCAGGTTCTCATCTCTTCCTCTTGAAAATCTCATTTTTTCCTTTCTCGAATGCTCTATCTCATCCAACATATGTCGTGTGGAGAGCCTTATATCCTCCCCATGTTGATTTCCATTTCATTTGTTGGCTCTTGAACTTCTACCCCGGCATGCTTTGTTAGCTTCATTTGGTTTCATATGTGGATGTTTTTGGGTCTAATAGGACTTTGTTCCATTGACCTTTTATTGCATCAACCTTCAAACTCCTTTGGTTCTCATCACTCCCTTTAATTATTTTCACTCCTTTCTTGGTTGCCCTGATTTGTCTAACTCATTCTTATTCAAGGTCATTCCTTTATTCACTTTGGGAAGCATGAATAGCCTTAATTGTCACTCCTCATCACCATGATTTCTCCTTTGGTTTATGGGCCTCAAACAATTCTTGTGTGGCACAAAGCCCCTCTCCTCTCCAATTTTGAACCTTATGCGGGTAATAAAGTTAAGGGGTTGCAAGTGGAAATTGAGTGAATTAGGCATATTTATAATAACCAGACTTGAGCACACAACCAACAAATCATGTTTATTCTCAACACTTTATCAACTTATGGAGCATAACTTTCCAATCTGAAGAAGGTAAATAATAAATTGAGCATAAAAATAGCACAAATGATCCTACACTCTACAGTTCCAAATCAACCTTATATTGTCTCCTTGATTCCCATGGAAGAAGCTCCAGTCAATCAAGATAAAAAAAAGAAGAATCAAAGGTAATAAATAAGGGCTTAAGGGCTTAAGAACATTTAAAAGAAACTCAACACTTGGTCAATTTGGATTTACAATTATAATGATAAAAGTTTTTTTTTTTTTTTATTATAATGTTTTGTAAAGTTAAATTACTACAAGGCTTATATGTAAGAATCTATACAAGTATTTTTTTTAAGAAGTCCTTTACCTTCTAATTTTCTTTTTTGGAAAAAATATTGGAAAACTTTTGCTACAAAGGTACCTAAACATATGTACTCATTGCCATGCAACTTTTTTATAATACAAATCCTAATCGTTTAGGTAAAAGAAGAACATACACAACATGTATAATACAAATCCTAATCGTTTATGTAAAAAGAAGACATATACAAACATGTACCACCCCTTACACCTTTGTTAGGATTTTTTCTATTATAAAAATATTCATGTATAGTAATTTTGAAATTGAATAGACTATTTATAATTGGTCGTAGAGGGTGTATAATGACCTATAATTGTTGGCTTCTTATATGGCATAACTAAATTATGGAAATAATAATTGTCGATTGTAATTGCAATAATTATGAAAAATTATGATAGTGTGGGGTGGATTCATAGTTCAATTAACATTGGGTTATGTAATTGTGTAATTTGAATTTCCCTCGATCTCTTTCTAAGCCATTCTATATGTTCAACCTTTTTATAATATTTTCTTATGTGATTGCAAACTAAATCTTTGTAGAAGTCCTTGTGTTAGTTTTTGTAGCATTAGATGTGTTCTAGTCACAAAACTTGGTGGAGAAGCTAGAATACATGAGATATCCAAAACCCAAAAATCGTTTGTAGAAATTCCATCTAGAGATGACTTAATTAGATTATTACTTATTTTTTTAATGAGTTCTAAGTCTAAACTTGGGAAAACTGGTTAATTAATCACAATTGATTAAGTTAAGGTGAAAATTCTGTAGAAACTCACACATATCGACTTCAAGATGATCATAGCCCTTGATTACGATTTAATATTGGCTGTTGGAGTCTCAATAGAGGATTATAAGAAGAAGTTGATCGGCACTTGGAGAATACACTTCAACATTTCGATTTCCTTGGCAGATCGATTTCCAGAGAGCAGTAGTAGTTGTCAGAGAGCTAGAGATCGAAGTAGGGACAGTGAGGGGTAGGGATAGTAAGGTTGGAGGAAGTTTTCCAAATCATGTGAGTACATTTGCAGAGAGGTCGAGATGTCTCCAAGAGGCTGTGCAGAGCCTCAAGAAGGCAACTCGATTTGTTGAAGAGGACAATATATATATATATATATATATATATATATATATATATATTTTTATTTTTATTTTTATTTTTTTCAATTCTAGAGGTTGGACAGAGGTTCCAAAGTGCTGAAGATATGTTTTCCTAGGAAGCAACAAGTAGGACATCTATATTGGTAGTCGATTCAAGCAGCACGTGTGCTTGGCAGCTTTAGTGTGACGCAGAGATAACACAGGCCGAGTTGGACGAATTGCTTTTCAAAGGCAATCTAGTGCCAAAATTGCCCGGAGAGAGGGTAATTTCCCTCTAGATATTTTTGCTAGTATTTTCTCTGTAGGATAGCCAGATTTCGGCATCTAGATTGTACTTAGGATTTCTCACTACTATGTAATACTAAAAACCCTCAGTTGTTGCACCAATTTTCCCAAGTTGGGTTTTTTCGGGGACTTTTGTCCAAAAATAACGATGTCATTTTTATGTGTGTGTGCTAGAATTTCTCAGTTTCCAGTGCTATTATTTTTCCGCAGTTTATTTGTGAAAACCACAATGTGAATTATTCAGTATTTGTCGTAGCAAACTACAAATAAATTGTTAAATAAAATTAACAACTAATTCCGAGTTGCCATGATAGATGAAATTTTCACATGGTACCAAAGCGTGAGCGATCGCCAGGAAGCTTAGAAGTGGAGGAAAGAATTTCATAGCTTAGAGGGAGCAGCAGACCGAAATTCTCAAAGGTTGCGTAGTTCCTTGATAGACAAGCTGAATTGTTGGGGAAGAAATTTGATTTTCAGTTGCAGGGTTGCAAAAAAGATAAGTTTCTCGGGATAGTGATTCCAGTAGTTAGGAGGAGCAACAATAACTCAAATTTTTCACTGAGAAGATTTCTAGTTGGACATAGAGGGTTTTGTAGCAACAGAACCAACATTGTGTGGAAGAGAAAAGCACACACACAGAGGGAAAGTTTCTCTCAGGGAACTTTGAATCTTAGAAGTTCGATTTTTCCAAGCAGATTAGCAGTAGTAGCTAGTAGGTCTACGCATTCCATGAGGGAGTATGAGTATCAGAGCATCAACTAAGCATAGGGAAAGATGGAGTTTTCGACTTGATCAGAAATGGCCACAATAGGGCTTAGAGATTAGGATAGGTTGGATGGAGCTTCCAACTATGTCAAATGGAAGGCTAGGATGTCCTTCCTTCTAGATGAAGGTGGCTTGAAAGCCTACACAGATAATGTTGTGGCAGTTCCCCAGGATGCCAATCAACAAAAAGAATACATGAAGGAGATGAAAAGGGCAAAGCGATTGATCTTGGATAGAGTCAGAGATCATATAGTCTCACATGTAGCAGATAAGGGTACAACCAAAGAGATGTGGGATGCTCTCTCCACGCTGTATCGAAGTAGTTCCGTGCAGCGGAAGATGTTCCTAGAAGAAAAGATAAGATGCATTAGGATGTAGAAGGGAGAAGGCATAGATCCCTTCTTCAACAGGATTCAGGAAGTTCGAGATCAACTTGCACTTGTTGGAGCAACACCTAAACCATCAGATCTAGTGCGATTGGCACTAAACAATGTCTCGGAGGATTGGAAAGTGTTTGTCCAAAGTATATTGGGCAGAGACACTTTTCCAAGACAGGACAGGATGTGGGCCGACTTACAACAGGAGGAGTTGAGGCGAGCTCTATTTAAGAGCTCCATCAACGACAATAGTAGCAACAGATCGACGAGTGTGAATAAGGAGGAGAATGCAGCACTTGCATCTAAGGGTTCTAGTTAGGGGCAAAGGGAGAAGAAGACGAAGAAGAAGGACCTATATAACGTCAAGTGCTTTAGGTGTGGCAAGTTTGGCCACCACAGTATCCAATGTCCTCTCAGGAAGAAGGACAAGCAGGACTAGGCAGAAACACATGCTGAAATAAATAAGTTGTCCTCTAGGTTGGGGGAAGATTTTGCGATGTTCATTGATATACCTCTAGGAGTGAGGTGGGGTAACTTAGTGTTGTATCCCTAAATAACTACAAATATGGGCAATGTCCTTGAGAATTCCACCTCATGGATCATTACCTTGCTACGGGGGCCCACAATATTTAGTAGCAGGATGGATCAGTGTCAGGAGATGCAATCAATATCAGAGTAACAGTCGCTGACTAGTAGCAGTCAGGTGTTGAGGAGAAAAGTGCAGTGTTGACAACAGAGCAAGAGGCTCAGTGCAAAGTTAGCAGCAATGCAAATTCTTCAGTGACAGTGCAGAAGATAGTAGCAGTCAAGACTCAAGAGATGCAGTAGACACAAATGATTAAGTATTTCATATGCTTCTCAGTTGTAGTTAGTAATCGCAGTTGTAGCAGCAACCAATGAGAGGAAGTTACAGTGTAGATGCAGAGTTGGCAACAATATAACAGTGTCAACAACAAAACAATTGCAACATTAGAGTTGTGTAGTGGTTGATGGACAATGACTGAGGGAATAACACAATAACTAAGGGAACAACACAATGACTGAGGAAACAACACAGTGACTGAGGAAGCAACATTGTGACTTAGGGAGAAGCATTGTGACTAAGGGAGCAACACAGTCATTTCCAACAAAGTTTTTTGTCAGACATCAACAACGTGGTAGAGGATGATACAAAGACCTAATGTTGTAGCTGGATGTGCAGCACTAGAACACAACCCTCACTAAGAGGGAATGTTAGTTTTTGTAGCATCCAACGTGTTCTGGTCACAAAACTTAGTGGAAGGGTTATAATACATGAGATCTCCAAAACCCATAAATCGTTTATGGAAGTTCCACCTAGATATGACTTAATTAGATTATTAACCTATTTTTTAATGTTTCCTAAGTCTAAACTTAGGAAATCTGGTTAATTAATCAAAATTAATTAAATCAAGGTGAGAATTCTCGAGAAACTCACACATATCGACTTCAAGATGATTCTAGCCCTTGATTAAGATTTAATCTTGGTTGCTAGAGTCCCAACATAAGATTATAAGAAGTCGATGGGAACTTGGAGAATACACTTCAGCAATTCGATTTCCTTGGCAAATCGGTTTCTAGAAAGCAACAATAGTTTCCAGAAAGCCAGAGATCGAAGCAGGGATAGTGAGGGGCAAGGATAGTGAAGTTGGAGGAAGTTTTCCAGAGGCAACATGTACATTTGGAGAGAGGTCGAGATATCTCTAGGAGGCTGTGTAGAGCCTTAAGAAGGCAGTTCGATTTGCTAAAGAGGGCAGACATTTTCAGTTCTAGAGGTCGGACAAAGGTTCCAAAGTACCAGAGAGACGTTTTTTCAGGCAACAATAGGTAGGACGACTAGACTGGCAGTCGATTCAGGTAGCATGTGTGCTTGCCAGCTCTATTGTGACGCAGAGCCAACACAGGCCTAATTGGACGACTTGCTTTTTAGGGGCAGCCTAGTGCCAGAAAAGCCCGAAGTGAGGGTAATTTCCCTCTAGATATTTTTGCTAGTATTTTCTCTACAAGATAGTTAGATTTCAACATCTGGATTGTACTCAGGATTTCTCACTGCTGTATAACAATAATAATAATGGTGTCATTTTTATTGTCATTTTATGTGTGTGTGTGTGTGCTAGAATTTTCTCAGTTTCCAATGCTATTATTTTTCCACAATTTATTTGTGAAAACCAAAGTATGAATTATTTGGTATTTGTCGTGGCAAACTGCAAATAAATGGTTAAATAAAATTAACAATTAGGAAAATAATTTCTAGTTGCTGTGATAGATGAAATTTTTCACACCTTGAAGGGCATGGTAGAGTCCATGTGATATGCTTGAATTTCACACATGATTTGTAGTTTTCAAATCTCATTTAGGTCTTGGCTCTTGGTGCCAATGGATTCTTTCTTGTGAGTTTGGCATGCACGAGTCCCTAACATCTCGATGGTAGAGAAGTATGCGAGATATATGGATGAAGTTGATTTACTTAGATAAATTGGTTACAAATGCACGCTTGTTGACAGAACTATACAGAGTTTTGGATGCTTTACGTGAGAGTAAGAGAGATCATCGTCATCAATTTCGTTTTGTAGTTTCATTGCATAATATACATTGACACCATTTGGTATTTCCTCATCAATGTTGTGCTCAAGTTACAATTTTACAATAGTGATTAAGCACAAACATTATTTGAACGGTACTGTCTTCCTACACAAATTTGCAAAAGAGTTTTTTCATTATTCAACTATGTTTAGTTCTAGAATTTTGTAATTTGCCTTTTATTAGTTAAAAAAATATTCAAAGAGATTATATTAAAAAACAAGAGATACAATATTTTTACATGTGAAGGATAATAATAATAATCTAATTTTAAGTTCACTACTAAGTTAGACACCAAATTGATGTATGCTATTCCCTAGATTTAGAGACAAGGGACCAACATCCACACAATGATTTTACTACTAAAATTTACTTACTCTTAACAACGAGATATAATCAAATTCTACATAAAAAAAACTTTGGCTAAATGATTTGACTTTGAAATTGTAAAAAAATATCCAATATGAAATCTTTAATATTACTATCTTAAAAATATAAACATATAAATTTTATTATAATTTAAGTTTTATATATGGTAAAATGAAATTCTATAAATTTTATAAAATTAAAAATTGAATAAAAATTCAATTAAAATCTTTCCCATAAAAAAACTTTAATTTTAAATTTCTATCATGAATTATAAAAAAAATTAAAATGTAATTAAAAAATTTACTCATTTTTGAAAATACAATTTTTGGGTTTTAACTTTAATTTATATAAATTTATTTTGGGTTTTAACTTTAATTTATATAAATTTACTATTATTTAAGGTTTAAATCTATTAGAATGAAAATTTTAAAATATTGTGTAATTTAAAATGAAATAACAATATTAAAAATTGGATTAAAAATTTCAAAAATAATTAAAAATTTATATTATATAATGTGAAAAGATTAAAATTTTTTATTACGTCAATAGGGGTTTTCCAATTTAGTATAGAAGAAATATTGTAATACCCTGTTATATTATATTTATCTAAACATTTTAAATCATTTAAATTATATAAACCTAAAAATAAATAAAATAAATAATTAAATCTCTCTATATCCATATTAATTTTAATTTATCAAATATTAATTAATCTATCAAATATTCAGACACTTTAAATGCAAGCGAAAATCTTTTTTCAAATTTTAACTTCAAAATAAAGATTCACAATGTGAGAAATATAATCTTTCTCATAAGTAACTTATATATATATATATATATATATATATTTTTTGATATGTGTCACTTGGTTTTGACTAATTCTTGGGTGGTGAATGTTTAGTGTTTTTTGTTTTTGTTTTTGTTTTTTTTTTTTTTTATATAAATATTTAATTCTCACCATTTATGATATAAGTTAAAAATCGGAGTCATCTAACGAGGAGGATTGTGTGGAGGGCCAAAAATGGCCGGAATCCGGTAAAAATAATTCAAAAAATCTTGTAGACACAGTGTTTGAATCGTGTTTTTGATGGTAGAAATGGATTCAACACCATCAAAAATGCCTGGGACACCTAAAAATTCGAAGTTTAACAACTATAATTTGGATTTACAAAAATCCTTGCCGGATTTTCTCTAAATATGACCGGAATTTCCATAACTTTGCGGGGAGTTCCTCTGGCTAGTTAGACTACGACTTAAAAATCAAGCTCAGTCATTATTGTTAAGTATTTTGCCAGGAGGTTACATGGGTCTATTCTCGAGAGACCGTTGGGGTTAGACCATGCTAGTTGGACGAAGGGCTTTAAAATATTCCCTTTGGAATTGATCTGCCCAGATTTTCCGTGGATGTATATATAAAAAAAATCAAGGAGCATATTTAATATATATATATCCACGGAAAATTTGGGCTGATCAACTCCGAAAAGAATCTTTTAAAGTCCTTCGGCCAACTAGCATGACCTAACCCCAAGAATGTCTAGAAAAATAATCCCCTTTGACCTCTTGACAAAATACTTAACAATAACAACTAACCTTGATTTTTAACCTATATCATAAATGGTGAGAATTAATTAAATATTTATATATATAAAAAAACACTAAACATTAACCACCCCAACCTACCTTGATTTTTAACCTATATCATAAATGGTGAGAATTAATTAAATATTTATATATATAAAAAAACACTAAACATTAACCACCCCAACCTAAAGAATTGGTCAAAACCAAGTTACACGTATCATATAAAAAATAAATTAAAAGGAAAATATTTTCAAGGATGCCCAGCTTGGAAACAAATTCTTAAATCATGCTAATTAAGGGTGAAAATTATCCCCCCTAAATCTATTCCCAATCTAATAGAGAAAGTGGTCAATTAATACGCTTGCTTTTCCATTTGAAACCGTTCAAAAAAAATAAGGTCCTAGCTACAACAATATATATCACTATCAAAATCCGCATTAAAATTCCATTTTGTGTTCAATCCACTGCGTTCGAACCCCGAATTCAGGTTCACTAACTAGGGTATGCTCTGCACTGCTCTGTGGAGAGTATTTTTCATTCCTTTCTGTGCCCGGTCACCATTCTCGGCCTCTAAATTCTTGAAAAATTAGGCCCAGTAGTACCCTGTTCGCACCCAATTCGAGCTAAAGATTCGAACCTGTGACCTACCTCTGGCCAACGCCATGGAAGCGATTCCCAATGGCGTGCCCCCGCTTCCGCTGGCCATGCCCTTCCAACAACAGCAGCAGCAGCAGCACCACATGGTCCTCACTGAGAGTAGCGGGGATGACCACGAGCTGAGGGCCCCTAAGAAGAGGGCTGAGACATGGGTTCAAGACGAGATTCAAACCATGCTCACCTACAGAAAAGAGTTAGAGAGTCTCTTCAATACTTCCAAGTCCAACAAGCACCTATGGGAGCAGATATCGCAGAGAATGAGGCAGAGGGGTTATGACAGGTCCCCCACCATGTGCAAGGACAAATGGCGGAATCTCCTCAAGGATTACAGGAAGCTCAGGCACCAGCAGAAGCCTGACACGCCCAAGGTAGGATATTATAAGGATATCGAAGATGTCATGGTCGAGAGGGCCAAGCATACGCCGCATCGGAGCCCTGTGAAGTACGAATCTACGATTCAGATGGTGCCCAAAGGTAAGCGAATCTTCATGCTTTTTTTGTGTTTTGCATTTTGAATTTTTTTATAGTCCTACATGGAAAACTTTTGGGTGATTTGAACCTTTGGCAACGTGTAAAATTGGCGTTATTACTTTAAATGTGAACACTGTTGATTGTTCTGTGCGGGGGTTGAGGGGTTGTGCTATGAAGCCTAACTGTGGGGCCAGTACTACTTGAGATTTGAATTTGGAACTCTACCTTTGATGGACAATGTCTCTCCCAAATGATTATGCGGTATCCCCTGGGTAAAATTGGTTGTTGTTGTAATTAGTTTGTGTATTTTTGGGGGAACTTTTTGCTTACTTGGCATGTTATCTGAAAGAAATTTCAGATGTCTCGTTTTGTTTTTGAAGCTGTTGAATTTTTGCCCCATGGAAAATTGTTTTACTATTCACTATCACTTAGTTCCTTCACTGTGATCGAGGACTAGGTGGAGGAGACGACTCTTCTACCCACTTCTTCTGGCCTTGGCTTTTAGTTCCAGCCCCTCTTGACATGTACTCGATGAGAATTCGATAATGTATTCCATATGTCTCTCTGTTACAGAGTTAGTTTAAAAAAATTGTTCTTCGATGTTCTATTGTTGCTGTTATGGTAGCTATAGGAGCTGCTTTTGCACTCCCGATTTGTATTATACTGGTTGTACTTTTTCCGTTTGATGGACCTACTTATGTGGTCTTTTATTGGGCATTAGTAAAATCATATTATTTTGTCTACTGCACTATCATCGTGGAAGTCCAAGGCGAATTGTTTCTGTTCTTTGCTAAGAATAGGTATGTTCAATGTAAAACTGATCTGTAACTCCCAAAATTAAATGCATCCATCACCAAAAATTGACCATCCCCTTGTGTATGTAAGGCAAATTGTTTCCCTTCTTTACTATGAATTGGTATGTTCAAAGGAAAATTGTTCTGTAAACATTTTCTCAGAAATTAAATGCAAAATCATTGCCAAAATTTGTATACAGCATTGCATTATTCTTTTTGAATGCATGCTACCTTTATCTATGGCTCTAATTTATATAACCAGAAAGTTCACCGAAGGATGTTGTACTATATTGAATGATCCTTCAAACTATCTGTTGCTTATGGTGGGTTGCTTCGATCATATGAGGTTGCCTTTATGTAACTTATACTAAGGATACTAAGGATTCTCATGTCTGTTGGTATCTAAACATGCTGGGAATTCAACCCAAGACCTACCCCCGTTTGGTGAACTCTGCTCTATCGCTGAGCAAGATGCCCATTGATGACTGACATTTTAACAACTTGAACTAATCGTGCATGTTGCTACCTCTATATTCTAATATCCTCCTTTAAGCCACACTAGCTCTTGCCACCTAGCTACCATAACCTCCCTGGCTTTTATACTCTAGTGGAAACTCGACAAGCTAGGAATCAAACCTTGGAGCTGCCACATCCAATGGGTTGCTCTGCCACTGAATTACATTTCCCTTTCATCATGGACACCCTCAATGGTTTAATCTAAAGGTGGACACTGCTAGCTCCAATGACACGTGACTTCTTTCCAACCACATTTCCTTTTATCAATATTTATGCTTATGTAAAATGTTTTGGTCCTTAAATGTTAGAGTCACTTGAAAGATATTTGAGATGTCTCTCATTCTCCCTACTTTATGCTAGGATGTTCATGGGGAATTTGACTTTCCTTATTTATCTAGAATCTGGATTCTCAATTTCATTTCCAAATAGTAATTTCTGTGTTTGTTATAGCAGTAAATAGCATCAGTGCTAATTCCAGTCTCATGCTACATGCATGAACTTGTTGAGGAATCCAGTTGATCACTTCTATTTTCTTTTTTCTTTGCTCGCTTATTGTTTATGTATTGGTCCTCTAGGAAGGTCTGAACTTTGGACAAGAAGAGTGCAGACAACGGGGCTAAGGATGCAACGTGTGCTGCTTACTTTATCCTTTGTTAGGAATTGAAATTGCCTGCATTGAGCAAGAAATAATGCAGCGACTGTAAACACAAGTTGACATGGGTAGTTGAATTTTTTCTCTAGGGCATAGCTTAGAATAATTTTCATGTTTTTCACAACATCAAAACATTATTAGTATTATTTAACATTCATATTATTAAACAGTGATAAGAAAATCATTCATAAGCATAAAAAAGCAGTAGTAAATCATAGTAGAAATATCAAGAAACCATGAGACAAGGGACACAGAAATTAGGCATGCAGCTAGGGCAAAACCCACAATGGAAAAACTCAGAATGCTTTCCTTATGAGAGAGAGAAAGTTCCATATTCATCAATACAACAAAAATAACCATAACAAAATGATAGTCAAACTAGTAACCAAGATCATGATCAAGTGCCATGACAAAAGGCAAGTTCCTGAAATTTCAACCCTCTTCAAATTTCGTCCACCTCCTGAAATTTTGGCCCTCCTGTAATTTTGTTAGATCAAAGATGTGTGAGACAAAATTTGATGTGTCCAAATGAGGAGAAACAATATCCTTTATACAGCCTTCAAGTAGGAGTTGAATGGGTGCCTCTTAAGGGCCCAATTGAGCTAATAAATTTGGAGGCAAATTTAAAAATTCAAATTTCCATTTATTTTTCAAGTTGAAAATACCGACCATGGCTACCATATTTTTCTTAAAAATTCAAATTTTCATTTATTTTTCAAGATGAAAATACCGACCGTGGCTACCATATTTTTCAATGTTCCCTCTTAGCCAGGGAGGTACTTTTCATTCTCTCTCAAGATCAATTGTCCTGACCAATCATAGGTCTCATAGCCCACAACCTAAGGAAGAGATCACAAATACAAATCCCTCTTTGTCAAGATCAATCTCCCTAATCAATTATAGGTCTCACAACCCACAACCTAAGGGAGAGATCATTAGTCTCATTGTAAGGAAAGATACATAACATCCATCTCAAATCATCTCCCCAACCACAAGGTCTCACAACACACAGCTTAAGGGAGGAACCAACAATACATCTCTTGGACCATAAAGTCTCACAGCACACAACCTACAAGAGGAATCAACAATACATCTCTTGGACCACAAGGTCTCACGACACACAACCTAAAGGTGGAATCAACAATACATCTCCCTGACGACAAAGTCTCATGGCACATAGCCTACAAGAGTAATCAACAATACATCTCTTGGACCACAAGGTCACATGACACACATCCTATAGGAGGAATCAACAATACATCTCCCAAATTACAAGGTCTCACGATACACAACCTACAGGAGGAATCAACAATACATCTCCTAGACCATAAGGTCTCATGGCACACAGCCTACAGGAGGAATCAACAATACATCTCCCGAACCACAAGGTCTCACGGCACAACCTACGGAAGATGGTCCTAATTATGATGCTATGTAATGAGTGCTCCCTCTTCAAGGGGATTCTCAGTTATTCTAGTTTCTTCACATAAACATCAACAACCATTTCATCATTAGAAATGTAGCCATGGTGGATCTCAAATATTTCAGCAAACAACATTTAGCTTCAGTCGGAGCTTCTTTTAGAAGCAAACATCAACAAATAATGACAGACTTCAACAATGGCTTCTCATAGAGGCAATCATCAGGAACCATAATAGAGTCCTACAGACAATAAGTGGCTTCTCACAGAAGCGAATATTAGTGGCTTCTCATAGAAGGGAATATCAATATCCATAGTCGAATCCAACAGAGAATAAGTGGCTTTTCACAGAAGCGAATATTAGTATCCATAATTGAATTTAGCAGATAATAAGTGGCTTCTCACAGAAGCAGGCATCAACAACCATAGTAGAATCCAAGAGACCATAATCGAGTCACAAGAGGCTTCAACGGAAACAAACATCATCAGATAGATCAATGAACCAATCAGAGAATCAACCAAGTCAATATTAGAGTCTTGCAACTTCAAATCATTCATCGTGGAGATGTCGATGGACCTACAGTCCATTGTGCCAAAGATATGACCAAGCTCATGCCTTTATAAAAGCATCTCCCTCTTGCACATAAGTCATCTACATAGCAAAAAATCGTGGGCTCATCTTTAGCAAATCTGGATCAACATTAGTCTTCAAAACTTCTAGCCACCTTCATAGAAACTTGTTTCAGTCAGGCTGATCTTGTTTGCTCCCTCTGAGTACAAAGCCTATCACGAGTCTTTTTGTCACATTGTTTGTTGTTTCCAACAATTGCCACATCTTGGCAGTCTCCAATACCTGTAAACCTCACTAGGAGGCTATTGAAGGACAAGAACAACCAAGCAAGCCAAGAGACTCGTAATGAAATAATCAATAGAAACAATCAAGATAATACTTTTTTCTTGAGAGTGTGTCAACTCCCTCTTGATCTTAGCCTTCTCTGATCGAGTCAATCTCATCACATCAAGTAGTCCATACAATCATCAAAGATTTGACATCACTAAGGAGTCCACATCATCAAGGAATCCACATCATCATTAAGGAGTTCTCATCATCAACAAAGAGTTTATGGAGTCCAAGTCATCAAGGAGTCCATATCATCATCTTCATCAAGAGTCTACATCATCAGCGAGTCCATATCTTCATCATCATCAAGTAGTCCACATCATTAAGGAATCATCATCATCATATCATCATGGAGTCCATGTCATCGTCAAGAAGTTGACCTAGCCCATATTATCATCATATCATTATCAAGAAGTTGACCTCGTTTATATCATTATCGAGAAATTCATTCAGGGAGTTTAATCTACATCATCATCAAGGAGTCCACAACAAGGAGTTCTCTTCATCATCATTAAGGAGTCCATATCATGATCCATATCACTAGGAAGTCATATTACTATCAAAGAGTTCACAAGGAGTCCATCATCCACATATTCACATCAACATCAACAAAGAGTTCACATCCACATTATCAAGGTGTTCACATCATCAAGGAATTCATCATTAAGGAGTTCATCATCAATGTATCCATATCATCAAGGAGTCCATCATCCACATCATCAAGGAGTTCACATCATCATCAACAAAGAGTTCACATTCACAGAGTTCATCATCAATAAGTCTATATCATCAAGGAGTCCACACCATTATTAAGTCAACATCATTATCATCAATATCATCAACGTGTCCACATCATGAGTTCACATCATCAACAAGCCTACATTGTTATCATCATCAATGAGTCCACATTATCAACAAGTCCACATTATCATTGAGTCCATATCATCAACAAGGAGTCCTTGTCATCATCAAAGAGTTCACATCATTAGTAACGATTTAAAAATAAAATGAAAAACATAAGATACTTATCTTTTCAGCTCCCTCTTAATCTTTAGCCCTCTTACATTCAACCTGCAAATCAACCTTAACAACAAGATGTCAGATCTTCTTAAGCGGAAGCAATTAATCCATAGGCCCAACCCAAAATAGGGTTATTATTTTATTGGCTAGGGTTATTATTTTATTTTAGGTGCCATCAGGATTTTCTGTCTTGATTCAATCATGGGATAATGTTGGCTCCATTGTATTCAGGCCAGCCTTCTCCAGTGACCTATATGTGTAGAATAGGGTGTCCTCCAAGCAATCACAAACCATAGAAATGATTCCAGACCTTTTCGGATCTTGTCATGCATAGAGAAGACAGGCCTCATTCCTGTTACAATGTCCAGACTTCAACCTAGTTATAATACATTGATCTATATCACATATTTCATAGTGCTTCAGCATGTTCTAGTAACATGTAACTAGTATTCCAATTTTTTGATAAGGCTCATAAATATTTTCAAAACTCCTTTTATATTTTCAGAGAGTAAAGCCTTCATAGCATCTTCACCCTATAAAAATTGAATAACATCACCAAGTGAATTCCAGACAGTCCCGTTATATGATATCCTTCATTTTCTTTTAAATAACTTCTGTAAATAACTTATTTCCAGAGTCAACAGTGTCCAACAATTTCTATGCCTCAACATTGTTCCTTACATATGGAGCTTTGAAACAATTTTTCAGAAGTCTAGATTCTTGAGCTCAATGTCAGCCCTTTTGTAGTGCTTGATCTTATATGTAAAGGAGGGACTTAGATTGATATCTGGATCCCTTAATTTCTTGCTCATACACTACTCAGTCACCCGAGATACTGTAGCCTGTGTAGCAATTTGGTCAAACTACAAATCTCATATAATGAGTTAGGATGTGGACAATGGAGGATAGTACAAATTATAAACAGACACTCTTTCCATAAATATCCTCCAGAATTTCGCAAATTTTCTTGTCACAGAACCCTGAGGAAATTCTCATACCACAGAACATGCATAGAGAAGTTCAAATAGGAAGCTCGCATAAGAGAGATAAATTCTATTCACAAAGCTCGGGTCAAGGATCTCTTTGCACTTCAAGATTTAGTGCCTTTAGATTGCATAGACCACTCACAGGAGTTCGCATACAGAGAATCAACGCTTTAGGATTTATATAGGATGTATCACATATAAGATCGCATCAAAGTCAACTCACATTTATAGGATCATAGTGCCATAAAGACATTCGCATAGCCGCACTAACAGAGTTCTGAGTTAATGATCATAACGAAGAAGTTCTCAGAGAATATTTTATACCAACCACAGGATCGAACCAAGCTTCCATCACAAATACTATTACAGGTACGGCCTTTAATACTGGAGATCAACTACAGAAATTGTTTGCGTCCACCACAGCAGTGGAAAAGAGTCTTTCGATCATTATAAAGGGCTTGAACTTTCACAGACTTAATGCTATCATTTTAGTCCTTGACCAAATAAACCCGGATCATACTCAGAACCATTTGGTCGAATCATAAAGCAGGGTTTAAACTTTAAATCCTTCAAAGGAGCTTGGACAGCCACAAAAGGTTCAGATCGGATGCCAAGCAGGGAGTTCTGGATGGTTTCTGAAACTTGCTCCATCACAATTCATAGGACGAACTTTATTGAACTCAGAAAATGGTCACACAGCCTTGGCAGGAACTACAGGTACACGACTTCAGTTTTGCAAACAGAGATAGGTAGCTTGTTGCTGAGGAGGCTTGCATTTGGAAGATACACAGCCTGTATAAGGAAGGGCTACAGAACTCACAAGAATCTCAGTCTCAGCCCTCTTCACATACCATGCCACAGGGAGAGTTACATACCTTCGGACGTTTGGATGTGTTGCAGATCCAGCCTCCTTTTTCATTGCCATAAACTTTTAATTCAGATCATGGAAGTTAGACTCGAAGGTCCTTTACTGTAGCATAAGCATAAATTTGATCCTCATAGAATCGGACCTCATGGTCCTGTACTGTATCATAAGCATAAATCTGATCCTCTTAGAATTGGACCTCACAGAATTCGCATAGCTCAGATGGAAAAATAATTCACAGGTCTTGACTTTCCTCAAACTGCTCTTCAATGCAGTCCTGGCTCTGATTCCTTGTTGAATTTTTTTATCTAGGGCATAGCTTAGAATAATTTTCATATTTTTCACAGCATTGAAACATTATTAGTATTATTTAACATTTATTTTATTAAACAGTGATAAGAAAATTATTCATAAGCATAAAAGAGCAGTAGCAAATCACAGCAGAAATATCAAGAAACCATGAGACAAGAGATACAGAAATAAGGCACACAGCTAGGGCAAAACCCACAATGGGAAAACCCAGAAATGCTTTCCTTATGAGAGACAGAGAAAGTTATAGATTCATCAATACAACAGAAATAACCATAACAGAATGATAGCCAAACTAGTAACCAAGATCATGATCAAGTGCCATGACAAAAAGCAAGTTCCTGAAATTTTGGCCCTCCTAGATTGTCGGCCAATCGGCCACCTCCTGAAATTTCGCTGGATCAGAGATGTGTGAGACAAAAGTTGATGTGTCCAAATGAGGAGAAACAATCCCCTTTGTAGAGCCTTCAAGTGGGGCTCGAATGGAGCCCACTTAATAAATTTGGAGGCAAATTTTAAATTTCAAATTTCCATTTATTTTTCAAGATGAAAATACCGACCATGGCTACCATATTTTTCAACAGTAGTAACCTTAGGGGCTTACCTTATCTGCTGCTAGTAAGTTAAGATATACGCTGCGTGTGCAATGGAAATTACAACATAAAATTTGAAAAGTTAATTTGCCTCTCTCAATGCCCTAGAGAAAAGCCACTTGAATATAAGTTGAGTTCATATGCTTTTTAGTCTACAACACAATGCAAGTGAAATCATGCTGACATGTTATCTTTCCCTTACTGAAGAAACCTTGGATAAGGAAACAAAGAAACTTCTCCATATTTCACTTTTCAAACTGTCCACAAAACTGGGGATGGACAAAATGACCATGCATCTTTGGGTAAATGCCCAAGCTGCTCATCCAAATGAAAGAGAGTTATGATTCATGAAGGTTCGTGGATTGTTTACTAATTAAATCAGCAATTGTGGTTTGCCACTAACGATTCTTTTGTTAAACCCACTTCTCTTATGTTAAAATCATACAATTCACAGATCATGGAGATCAATATTTCATCATAAATAATTATAGATGGAGTTAATGTCAAGAAACCAAAGCATGCACAAGATCCACCTTTGTATATAAGGATGCTGAGCTTATCTCCTTTGCCTTCATCTTCAAGAGTATTTGTTTCTTTCCTGAAAATGATATTTCTGAGAACTGAATAATCAGATCTGATCCAAAAGCAGACACTTCTTTCAGGTTGAATGGAGTGTTGACCTCATGAGAGTTGTTTAGCACCTTCACTTCTGTAAGAAGGAGATGCTTGTCAGTCAGATTGTCTTAAAATCTATCTACATTGCTTAATCCTCAAGAGTATTTGTATCTTTGCTAGAAATGCTATTCTCAAGCACTGAATAACTAGTTCTGATCCAAAAGCGGAGACTTCTTTTAGGTTGAATGGAGTATTTGCCTCATGATAAGTTTGTTTAACATCATCACTTCCATAACAAAGAGATGCTTGTTTGTCAGATTATTTCCATATATATCTACTTTGTCTTCAAGAGTATTTATATCTTTATTAAAAAATGGCAATCCTAGATGAGAATAGTACATCTAGATCTGATTCAAAAGCAAACATTTATTCCAGATTGAACAGAGTAATTACCTCATGAAAAGTTGTTCAACATTGTGTGTGTAATGAGATACTTATAGTTATTAGTCCGATTTCATCCCAAATACTCCTGCCTGCTTGTTGAACAGTGAACCATCAATTTGGTCCCTAAAATGAACCTTTACCATTGAAGGAAATGTGCAAGTAGAGACCTGTAATAGAGATAGACATTGTCTCATAACCTCTTTAGAGACCTAAGGTTTTATTCAAGATCGACATTCATCTCGTAGCCCCTTCACAGAACTAAAATTATTATGGAGACACACATTCCTAAAGATAAACTGCATTCTGCTTATGCCCAGGTGCCATTAATAGGATGTCACTTTACTTTTTTCTTAATTGCTCAAGCGTTTTAGGAAATGGCAAGTGTAAATGCTATGCATAATACCATATAGTATAGACTATCATGTTTACACGTGACTACAAATTTTGACGGTGAACTTCGAATTTTATGTGAAATGATTTGATGATGTGATACCAAACAAAATGACTGGATGAACAAATGCACATTAATACCTAGAACAATGGAAATAAATCTTGGTCAGAGGATCTTTTGCCCCATAATTGAACTTGACCAAAGCTAAGTTAAAAATGCCATAAAGCATACAACATTTACATCAAAAAGACCATTGGTCATAAAATGATTGGGACAAAGGATCTCATGCATGATTGAGTTTAAAAGTAAAAATTACCATCAACCAAAAAATACTACAGGAAATGGTGTTGAGAAATGAACAGCCATGAAGGCTAGTAGATCAAGCCACCTTGTAAGTGGGGAATTTGTTAGAAAAGAAACTTGAGAACTTACTTTGCTCCACTCATTATGTTAGTCTTGGTGTGAGCACTCAATGGAAGAAAATATAGAGGCACAAATTGAGATTTACATTTCTTCCTAGGAGTTGAGTCAACCCTTGGTTGAGCTCGTGAATCCACCTAATCTAAATAAGGTAAGATACTTTTATTAATGGCCAATGAATGACCAAAAAATAGGTCAATGGGATCGAGAGTACATTTGATGAAAATACACAAAGTGTGTGTGCAAAAGCACTTTGTAGGTCCATGATAAAAGCATAAGAAGATAATATCTAAGTGTTTAGCTATGGGAATAAATTCTAATAAAAAGTATCTGATAGAGTGCAAGTACAACAAAAATGCTTTTAAAGCTATTAACACTGAGGAACTCTTAATGTTTGGCTAGTTGGAGTAGGATGTTGATGATGAGTGACATTGAGTGGTAGGTTCTTCATCGGAGTCATCAATAATTGTGTGCGTGTTGATGCACTAGCAAGTTGATGTCCTCCATGGAGAGGGAACTTAACTTCAAGATAGTCGGGACATTCGAAAGAAATGCTCGTTTTAGTGGATTTTCAAAAAAGCCAATGAAATTTGTAGGAGGAAATGTAGGAGGAAGATTGTCTTCATCTGCAATAGGGTTTTATTTACCATTGTTAGGGGATGAGATGTCCATTTGGAAAAAGAAGATATCGTAGACTCTTTGGGATATTTTACCTAGAAAATCCTCCTTTTGATAAGTTGATTGTTGGTAAAAAGAGACCAACTTGAGCTAATGACCTCCCATAATTTGCACTTTAGTCCCTCATGGCTTTTGATGCAAAGGATTGATGGATTAGAGTTAACTCAAGTGTTCCTCAAGAAAAGAAGAGAGGTTGGTTTGCTAGTAGCCATTACAGTGAATGCTTGATGTCGATCATTAAAGACAAGCCACCTTCACTAACTTTAGTTGTAGTACTCCTTTAGACCTTATAGTTTCAAGAAACATGATCCTCCAATGCTCTTATATGTAGAAATCTGTCGCGTCCAATCATGAGCAAGAAGAATAGGTTTAGTTTGGTGATAGAATTGCACATGATGGGAATATTTTTGTAGTATATGTCTTGTTCCCATTCTAAACCCCTCCACACTTTATGATGATCTTATCATAAATGTGATTATTGATGCCCATTAAAACTGAAATCCTTGAGATGTTCTTGAATATGATTTAAATGTAGATGGAGCAATATATTAAAAAGATCCCAAACTCTAACAACTCAAAAGACATTGCTATTCTAGAAATCAAGAGGCAAACATAGAAGCCAAATATGTAGAGAATTGCAACCAATAGTGTCGGAGTTGAAATTTTCATTCAATGGGAAAAGCTCCAAACCTGAATCCTTGTACATAGAGGGTGCACCCTTAAAAATCACCTCCCTTTCTTTTGAGCATTTGAACAAGAAATTATAGAAACCATGATGCAATGGGGAGATTTTGATTTTATCATTGATGGAGCTAGACCACAAGGAATCGATGCATGAAACCAAAGATTGAAAGGATGGATTTTAGTGGTTGAAATATCTAACAAAAGTCCTTTGACAAAGCTCTTTCACTCTCTTTATGATCCAGTTACAAAGAAGAGGTATCCCTTTGTATCTTGATCCTTGCAAGCATCTTTTACTACCCTTCTATTGAACCTTTTAAGTTATTGACAGGTTTACCATTCACTTCTTCGAAAAACATCCATCTATGTGTATATGTATTTATGGTACCACACACACACACAATATAGGACCTACATGTTTTGGTCGTTGAGGGACTCTCAGGCAACAAGAATCGAAGCCATTGCAATGATAGACCCATCCAAAGGGGGGTAGATTATGTACATGTTTGTAGATTTTAGCGGTCAAATTGGTGCATGGAGGTGGGTCCCCTGTCCCACAAACAAGGGGGTCTCATACACCAATTACAACCATTTCTTGACAATTGAGGTAATTCTAATTATATTTGAGTCTCTTTGAGAATCATAGTAACAAGGTTTGGTACAATCTTCGATTTCTATACAGAAGTAGAAGCGATTAGTTCCTTATGAACTATGATTGACTATGCAACTTGTAAGTATTTTGAAGCTATGATTTTTTTCATTCAACCAACAAGATCTGTAGGATCATTTCAATTAGATGTACAAGGTGTCCAATCCCTAATCTCTAGTTTTATGAATGCAATGGCCAAAGTTGAATGAATAGTTTAACTCAAGTATATTATAGTAATTTGGTTAAATTAAGCAAATGTAGTGTAGACATAGTAGAAGATAATTTCACTCTTTGAACTTGATGGTGTTGAGAAATCTAGGGCATTAAGTATTAGGTGAGTTCTCTTCAATTAGTAACATCATGTGAGCATTTTTACTTCTTTAGATTAGGATCTTCTTTTACTTAAGTTATTATTGTTCTTCTTCATCAAACAGCTACCAATGCAAGAACATAAATAGACAAGAGACACAGAATGTAGGCTATGAACCAGGGCCAAAACCTCTCATTCTTTGAGAGGAAAACCAACACAAATTCTTCTTATAGAGATTCCAATTGACGAATACCAAGACCAAGACCCTTGACCTATTTGCCACTCTAAGACCATGACACTAGTTCGCTTGACTGTCAACCTTTTGCTTTTTTCCTCTTCCACTTCGACCTTCACATTGAGACTACATCACTGAGACATTCACTGTGATAGTAATGAGATAGCATCGAGATACATCACTGTAACATCATCAAAAACCTCATCACTGCTTGAGATCTTCATTACTGTAATACTACCGAGATCTTATCACTTGTAGGAGCACCAATACCTCATGAACTATAATGATACCCAAATTGTGATATCACCGAGACTATGACTTGAGCGAAGTTAAGACTGTGATAGCACTTGATCTTTCTTTTTGTGGTAGAACCGAGACCCTTTCATTGAAGTGACATCGAAACAGAAATTGCACCAAAACTGTGAGAGTACTGGACTGTGGGAATACCGAATCTGTGAAGTTGGCATAACACCGAACTGTAGTCTTCCCATATCATCGCACTGTAGTCTTCCCATATCATTGAATTGTAGTCTTCTCATAACACCAAATTGTAGTTTCTATACCCTTGTCTGAATTGTGTTTCTCTGTTATGGCACCGAAACTTCCTCTCTGAAATAGTCATCCAAATTTTAGAGGTGATCCGAACTTCTACCCTGTGGAATAGGCCGAGCTACCTATTTATAGTAGTCTGCTTATGAATTTAAGCCAACATGACCTTATGAAGGGATGTGTCTCTAATTTAGGCGAGCTGACATGAATTTTCTACTTCATCTTGAGGCTGACTTGAAGAGGAGTAACTTGTTCTTGTCTTGGAGGGCTATTGACAATCCTATAGACTTATATACATTTGTAACATGCCCAAGAAGGGTTCTTCATACATGACATTGATTCTTTTTTACAAATCCTAAAGGCTCACAATGGGAGCCATCTAAAAACGCATGAAGCAAGCATTACAATAATAATTTTATTTTGCTTCTTTACATCTTTTACAAAAATCGCAATTACATGTCATTATGAAGACTGAACCTAGTTACACTTTTCAACAGTTGGAGTCCAAAGAAATTGAGATGGTAATATGGTTAACATTGTGATATTTAATGTAGCAAGGATTGACCAAAGTGACTAGTAATACTTAATATATCATTGAAAGCATATCATCCTCATTCTGCAAGGGTTAGAGGTACCAATAATTAATCTATATGAATTGTGGCCATCTTAAGACATGTAGAACCATGTGTCGTGGATATCCTCATCATTTGAATCTCTTTTACATCTTCTCAAGGATAGTCATTTAACTATTCACTTGTCTTCAAACAATTGACTTGCAGCCTATAGTACAAGGCCTTGAAAAAGAGGATGCCTTGAAAGAGGGAATGTTTGGTATATACAAGGTGAGGTTTGGAAGCTTAACTGTATGCAAATGACAAAAGGTTTAGTGCTAGAATAAGGTTTATTACTTGCAAATTTTATGCAGATGTAGGGTTTTATGTAATCATTGAGGTTAATATCAAGCATGGATATAATATCTTTGTAATAAGGGTTTAGAGCTCACTAGTTGTTTTACTTGCATGTTAACCCTTGGCACGTTACATTGTCGTATTAGATGTCCCATTAACCAGTGTATCTACAATTTTGTACACTAACTTTTCCTTAACATATGTTCAGTCTTTGACTCCTTGCGAACTTTTGAGACAGGGTTTTTGGTTACTAATAATCAATATATATTTTATTATCCTCATTGCAACTATCTTATCATGTGCACAATTATATGTTATGTGGAAATCATAATTCATGTACTTTGTCATTCGTGTGCATTCAACATCTTTCCGAGGACATGCATTCACTTGTGTTCAAACAATTAACATCTAGCATTTTGTATAAAGGCCTTTCAAAGAGAGGGTCTTTGATACATCCAAGTTGAGGTTGGTGTTAGGATATTTAGACACTTAAGTGTTAGTTAAGTTCAACTTCAAATATTTCTATTAGTTAAAATTGTGTTTCTTCAATATGCATTATTTGCATTGTTACTTGATGGTCACAATATGTTCTAGACATAGAGTAATCTGATAGCTCATATTCTCCTTGATACTAATGGCTATCAATCTGTCGCTTAACACTCGATTGGTCCATGATCTCTATTTAAAGAGCATGGAGGGTCGTGGTTGATGATTGATGATTGATTGGGAGAACTCTCTTGTGTAAATTTTTTCTTTTGCTTTAATAAAATTGCCTCAGTGACCAGGTTGTTTGGGGTCGTGGATTGTTTCCCTGTTGGATGGTTTTAACCACATAAAAACATTGGCGTTGTGATCTTTGATCTGGTTGCGTGAGTGGTTATCGAAGGTGTTTGTCTTGTATGGAATACCTTGTTTTGTAGAAAATGGTATTAGAGTCCATTTGAAGAATTGCTCTTTTTGGTGATTGAGATCTTTAGCCAGTGTTGCTGCATTTATGAGATCTGCTATTTTTGTACTATTTTTGACTTGAATAAATTTGTCCATTGCATCTGAAATGTTGTTTTAAGCTTAGAACGCCTTTCATTTAATTCAAAAAGGTGTCCATTTGCTCGAGATATGACAATTTTCGTCAGATTCGAAGGTTATGTTTTTAGTGCTGGTTTCAGACCTATCACTTGGGCTTGTAAAAAGCAATAGGCTTATGCTCTTTCTTCAGTAGAAGCAGTGTACTAGGCAACAATTAATGCAAGTCAAGAAGTCTTGTGTCTTCGACAAATCCTTTTAGAGTTTGGACTCCAATAGGAGCATCCAACCACCCTTTGGAGCGACGGAGTGCCATCAATTTCGCTAAAGATCCAGTTAGTGCAATTTTGCCACAAATCCACTTCATCATAAAGCTCATTCGTGATTGAGTTGTTGAAGTGCTCTTTTGCTCTTCAAATGATCAAGTTGCATAAATTCTCACAAAGTCTCTTGCAAAAGCAAAGTTTCTAAACTTCGATCTATGTTAGGAGTTCAGGAAGTTGTCATTAAGGGGTAATAAGGCTCTAATTCTTCCTTCCTTCTCCTATTGTGTGACCTTTGTAAACCCTTCAATCCTATCCCAAGTTTTTCTTGAGGGTGGATGTCAGGATGTGTTTATTAGGTAAGTGTGTTTTCTTACTATGCATTAGTTGCATTGTAACTCGATGGTCATGATATGTTCTAGACATAGAGTGGTATGACGACTCATAATCTCCTCGATACTAACGACTATTGATCCATGGCATAAAACCCGATTGGTCCATAATCTCTATTTAAAGAGCATAGAGGGTTGTGGCCGATGATCAATTATGAGGACTCTCTTCTATAATTTTTTTTCTTTTGCATTAATAAAATTGCCTCAAGTGGTTGTGTTGGTTGGGGCCATGGACTACTTCCTTCCTATAGGGTTTCAACCACGTAAAAGCGCCGGCGTTGTGATCTTTGATCTGGTTATATGAGTGGTTATTGAAGGTGTTTGTCCTATATGGAATACCTTGTTTAATATCAAGAAGATGAATATAATATATTTGTGAACAAGTGTTTAGAGCTTCCAAGTTGCCTTCTTACTTGTATGAAAACCCTTGGCACATGCCATTCTAATATTCCATATCCACTGCTTGTACATTCTTAAGAGCATTTTATGCCCCATTAACTAGTGTATATATGGTTTTCGACATTGACTCGTCCTCAGCCAAGATATAGTTTTTAACCCTTATTCATTTTTCGCCATGTGAACTTTTGGGACAAGGTTTGTAGGTACCCTTAGTAAGGAAGCATAAGGCATGTTTGTAGACTTCTTGCTGCCTCTTGGAAGAATCTCCAGAAATACTTACCAACACGTTCCTTCTCATCTTCAGAGCTTTTTCATACAGGTTCATTTTGTTAGTTTGTCTTTAAGAGCATCAACTCCTTGTTGTAATTCTTTTTCATAGTCGTGGAGGTATTTTAGCATTCTTTCTTGCTACAAGATGAAGGATGTTGTGGTGCTTAATTGAATTGATGACACTTTGTGACTGAAATCCATCATTGCTTTGCTTCTTGTAGAGCCCTTGAGTCTCTTCACAGGTCCAAGGTTTCAAGGTAGACTCTTTTGAAGCTTCAATCGCTAATCGTATTGCATGCCAAGGAATTTGTTGTTCATACTGTAATACTCCTTTTTGATAGGTTGAGAAAGCCAATCTCATGCTCTCACTCAACCATTTGTACCTTGACATCAACTTCATAACAAATAATATGTCAAAGTTCAAACAATGTTAAATGATGTCAAATAAGACAACCAACTGCTTGCCTTCATTGTTATCATAAGTGCAAATTGTGTGCTAGATGGTTTGGTACTTCGTTCCTTTATTTACATCATTTGAGAATTGTCATCACCCATAAATTCATTCTTGTAAAACTAGAAAAGAGTTTGGATAACTTCTAGCAATAGAGGCAATGTCTCCTTTAATATTTTCTCTTCAGGCTGGTGTTTTGCCCACCACAAAGGGGCTTCCCTAAGTGATCTAAGGTATGCGATGTGGTTTCTAAGGCAACAAATCATGCTACTGCCCTAAATTAATAAAATAAAAAATGTGCAAGAACAAGTTAAGGGCACCAAAAAACAAGCATAAGTAATGATTTTAAATGATACACACACTAAATATGTTCACTAATATGTGATGAGCTTCTGTGGTCATGTTTTCCTAGAGATTGTAGGTTAGCATTGGTTCTTAGTTTGCAGGCAGGAGACGAGGAGCTTGGGAGGGGCCAGAGGATCAGGTGGAGTTGCTTGTTTGGCTAGTGACTCACTCCGGAACAGGGTATCTTTGGTAGTCAAAGATGAGTTTGCCAGGTTTATGTGGAATTGGATTAGCGTCGAAGTCTCTCCTTTAAGGGACATCTACATTGCAGTTTGTTACTTTCCCCCAACCTCTTGACCATTTTCCATCCATAATGGCTCAAATGGGGATCCCTTTATAGATTTGTACACTGACATTGCCCAATACTCTGCTGATGGGGAAGTCATCCTCCTGGATGACTTCAATGCTCGCACTGCAGATCTCCAGATCCCAATCCACGATCGATCAAAGGATGTGTTTTGTACCCAGGGGATTGATCCAGATTCAATAGGGCTTCATTGGATGTCAGATGATGATGTTTATGGTAAGCATATATTACAGTTGGGGGAATCCCAAGAGTTGTTGATTTTAAATGGTCTCCCTTGTTTCATAGCCTCCCGCTTTTTCACATGCCATCCATATGGTGGGGGTGCAAGTGTAGTTGATTATGTCCTCCCTAGCCAGAACTTGCTCCCTTTTATTCGCCATCTCTTGGTCTCCCCCATTCCCCTTGCCGATCATGCACTTGTTTCCTTCTCTCTCTGGTTTGACCCTCCCCTTCCACCCCATTCTTCTCCTTGGGGCCCACCCTTAACCACCTTTCGATTTGACAAAGGCGACCCTAACATCTTCTCCTCTACCTTGTGCAAGATACTCCCATCGGAGACCCAATTTTCCTTTCTTGATTCTGCTTCCACTAAACTCCTGTCTTTGATCTGTCATTTGGGAAGCAACACTCAAATCCTTCTCCCACTCCACTTGTTCCACTTCCATCTCCCCAAAAGTTGGATCTTACCTTATGAACAAATGGTACGATGACGAATGCAAGACTCTACATCGAGAACTTAGATATTCTTTCACCCATTCTCATCCCTTTTACTTCAACCTCAAAGCTTCTTATCATCGTCTCCTTTGTCGCAAGAAACAACTCTTTGTCTCTCATAGAAGAGGAGAACTTTCTGCTCTCCTTGCCCACTCCCTAAAACAATTTTGGCGTACCATCCTTTTCCGATGCTCCCCTCTTCCATTCGACCTCGACCCCATAACCATGTTCTCTCACACTTCCAACCTTTATGATATTCATGGGCATGCCCAAATTCATGTTACCTTCCCACCCTCTTCTTGTTACTTATTCTCAGACAAAGATATGAGAGAGGCCATTTGGGTGACGAACAACAGCAAGGTAGCCGATGATGAAGGCTACCAAGCAGAGCTCTTTAAGCACAATTTTTGTGCTTTGGTTAGCTACTTGGCTAATCTCTTCAACCATGTAGTCCATGAAGGTTTTCCACTGGCATGGTCACACCACATCATCCATCCGATCCACAAATCAAGTTCCAACTCAAATCCCAATAATTGCAGAGTGATCATGGTGGGCCACACGTTCTCGAAGTTGTATGCTATTGTTTTACATAGGAAGCTCTCCAGTGACCTTGAGCAGAGATAACTTAGAGCTAGGGGACAAGTAGGTTTTCGACCGACTCATCAGACCATTGACCACATCTTCACCTTCCATGCCGTGATTGAGGAGGCACGACAATGCTCTTCTAAAGTCTATTGTTGTTTTGTAAATTTTCGGAAAACTTTTGACTCTGTTCCGAGGGAAGCCTTACTCCAAAGACTCAGAGATATTGGCATCTCTGCGACCCTATTAACAACTATTATGCGCCTATATGAGTCTGTCCTTGGTCGTCTTCGCACGACTCATGGGATGTTTGATTTCATCCAAAGCACTATTGGGGTTAAATAAGGTTGTCCACTACCCCCTACCCTGTTTGGGACCTATATTGATGAGTTGGAGGCTTTCTACACAAGCATATCCAGGACTTCGATGGCTGCCTTCTTCACCAGTTTTTGATATCTATTCTACTCTTTGTTGATGACGTGGTCCTCCTCGCCTCATCCCTAGAAGGATTACAGAGACAACTGGATGCCTTAGCTCTGTTTTGTGATCTTCGACAATTGACAGTCAACCTGGGTAAAACCAAGGTTATGATCTTCAATGGGGTGAAGGAAACTTCGGACCTTCACTTCCTATTCAGAGGGGAGGAGGTTGAGATCACCAACACGTATACTTGGGGGTGAAATTCTCGGGTCCCCGCTTAAGTTTGCGACCAACGCTTCAGACTCAGATCAACAAAGGATATGGATCCTTAGCTTTTCTCGAGAGACAACGCTTTCGACATCACTTCTAGGACATCTTGTCCAAGATGAGCCTCATGGACACCTTGATCCTTCCCACTGTTTTATATGGCTCAAATATTTGGGGACCGTCTTTACTCGAGTCAGATTGGGCTTTAGTTGAGAGAGTCTAGATTCTTCTTCTCCGCCGCATCATTAGATGCCAACAGACAGTACCTCAACACATCATCCTTGCGAGTTTGGGGGTCAACCCTTTCGTCTTAAGACGGTCTCCAGTTTGGTTTCATTCTTGCATCGTGTCCCGGGCTTTGCAGACTTGATAAAGAGTAGGGACCGATATCCTTACTCGGCATATTGCTCTTCTGAGACTGTTGCCTGTTCTACTCCCTATGGCTGGGCTAGATGTTGGTTTACAAGAGTTTCAAATCTCTTAGAATCAATGGGTATTCAGTTGGATCGTCTTCCTCCTTTTTGATATTCCTTAGATGCTCCTGGTCACCTGTTACCTACTAGACAGGAGCTAAACAAGATCACTAGGGAGGACATCTACATGCTATTCGTCCAAGTCACCTGGGTCAATCCTCTTGGAGGTTGTGCCCAAAGATGGCCTTCTACGATGAGCACTTCTTGGAGATTAGGGACGGGCTCATTGTTCGACCCTAGTATGCGTTTCACCACTGGATGCATGCTCTTGGCATTCCTCTAGGCCAGTTCAAAGTAGGTTCTCATAGACTTAGGGTAGAGACAGACCATCAGATTGATAGACCAAACATTATCTACCAGGTATGTCATTTACAGGAAGTGGAGATCGAGGTGTACTTCATTTTTGGATGCCTTGTCTACTACAAGATCAAAGGAAGGTTCAATTGCTTGTTCAGAGATTCGTAGACCCTCGCTGACTTTTTCAGGTACCCCAATTAGAGATGTTTGGCCCTATATATGCAGGAGGCTCTTAGGTTCCAACCACATATTCTTCAGCCTCCCATCAGGTCAGACCACACACAAATGATCACGACATTTTCCAGGGTACTATCTTTAGACAGGGTCACCAAGAGACTGATTGATACCGTTACATATACTGACTCCAGATTAGTGAGGGTCTGTGGGACCTCACCTTGCCACACGAGATCTCAACAGTAGATCCATCGCAAATCCGTTCTTAGGAGACAAGACTAGGGCCTCTAGAGTCTAGACCTCAGCAGTGCACAAACTCTCCTAGGCAAATATTTAGTGGATTTAATAGTCCACACTTTCCACCGGCTCTTCATCGGGCCAACAAACTTTGTTGAGTTTTCTTTAGTGTTCTTCATTCAGCCTTGGATGTTAGGAGAGACGAGTCTGATCCTCAAGCCTATTAGCTCCTAGATCTTCTCTACCAAGGCATCTTTGCCCCATCATGAGATTCTACTTCATGCACTGTATTTTTCATAGGACACTGTATGGTTCTCCCGCTTTGTATGAACATCATTGTACTCAATAGTCCCGTTGAACTACTTTGTGGTCAATAGTTGGACATAAATATAATTATCTTACCTTATCTTTTCATGAGAAGAGTGAGCTGCCTTGAGCTAGTAGTGGCTTCTTTCAGGCAATTTATGATTTTATTGGAGCGATTTAGCATCTATCATGGTCCTTTTAGAGATTTATCGTTTATTTTGGAACTTTGGAAGAGAAAGTGAATTGATTTGCTTGTTAAAGGAGTGCATTGATTTGATAAAAGGGGAAGCCATCATTTTATCCTTTAAGCTGCCTTTTTCCCCTTCAACATTTTCATATTTTATGATTTCTTTTTAGCTGATTTCAGATTTCTCCTTTAGCATATTTTTGTGTTTCTCCTTTAATAAATTTCTTCATCTAGTATTGTTAGGGTGGGGTTAAGATTCCCTATCGCAAATTTGAAACTGAAATGTTTGTTGTTTTTAATTTCTGAGCAATTTCTTTGTTTTCTATTTCATTTTTTATTTCCAACCTTCAAACTCAATGCTTGGGCATGCAATCCATGAAAAGTTAAAAGCAAGTTTAAGTGGATCAATTTTATTGATAAACCCTTGTTACAAGTTACCAAAAGTTAAAAATCTGCACATAAATGCTTAAAACCAAAAATGAGTGATTCGAATGAAAGAACTAGTAATGGCAGCAATAATGATTATGATACCCAAGCAAAAGGTCATGCTGGGAGTGTTATAGAGGTTGGAAGAGGGAGTGAGGTTGCCACTTCATCAATTTTGAATGAAACTTGAGCCAATGCCAATCTTTGCTAACCAGTGGCATTAGCTAAACATGCAAAGGAGACATTTGATCCCAAAAAAAACCTTTTTTTAAATGCAACCAAATTACTTGGTCCCTTAACCAATTAAAAAACAAGAAAGCAAAGTTTTGGGTCACATTGTTGGACATGCAATGTTTGTATATCCTTGTGTTGGGAGCTATAGTATGGCCTTGCCTGATGTTTGGACTAGCCCTTTCCTATTGTCCAGATTTTCCCTTTGCCCTAATCATTTCTCTCTCATTGTAAACGTGATGAAAATAAACGTTGATTCAAACTAGCTATGATGCTTTGAATCTCCTAAAAATAGGAATTAACAAGAGGTTTTCTAAATAGTTCTTCTTGCGCCAAGCAAAAGGATTAACTTTAGAGCCATAAAATTTATTAGAACCTTTCCTTAGAACAACTTTAAACATTAGTACCTGTGTGTCCCTCATGAACAAAAGTCCACTTGGCCAATTGACCTATGGGTTTCCTTGAGCAACATCATTGTAATAAGTCGAAGCACCGGATCTATGCACCTCTTCCACTACAATTTGTCTTTTCACACTTTAAGGTTGTTTAAAACACCTCAGAATGTTCAGTCCTTGAGAGGAACATTAAATGGTTGGATTGACCTTGTCATTAAACAACCTAGCATTTCTTGATAATTGGTAAGGCTTTAAAACTCTTCAAATTTATGTTCTTATACCAATTCCTCAAGTGGCCCTATAACAAAGGACCCCTTCCATACATCTTTATACCTTGGAAGGTTCTCCATCTCTTTCGATATTTGCATAGTAAAGGGACATAGTAAAGCATAAGATGAATAATCTCCTCATCCTCCTTGTATATTAAACACTTATGAGGGCCATACCTACTTTTCTTTTGCAATTTTCTCTTGGGTATTACAAATGAAAGCAATTGGCTTGGAATCCAAGAGAGTGGAGTGTGGGTTATGGTATTGATCATTAGCTTGGACCTTAGGGTTCCTTAGGATAGATTATTCATATGCTCGAGAGTTGTATGGTTCCCATTTGAACTCCATACATGTGTTTGCTCTAGCTATTGTAATTGGAAGAGTTATATGAATAATAAGAAGGCCCTGCTTTTGTGGATTTTTCCCCATCTTGGGATTTTACCACATAAATTTCTTGACTCCCCTGTGTTATTTGGTAGATCTACTTTTATTTGTTTGATGCTTTTGTAGGAGTTTATATAGAATAGATTTTGGTATATGTTTCTATATATTGTTTTTGGTCTTTCGAACCTTATAGCCAATCTTTGGAGTGTAACTGTGATGCATTGTAGTTGGATTCTTTGACCATTTTTTTCCCCGAAGAAAAAAGCGTAGCTTTATTCAACCTGAAAATAGGGACAAAATTACATTTTGCAGGTGCCCGAGGGCATTACAACCAAACAAACTACCAAAAAAGAAGAGGTCAAGGTTCCCAAAAGAACATTTCTCCAAAAATCAGCGATCTGAATCTGACAACCATGGAACACACAATACATCACAATACATTCACTCTGAAACCCTATGCCAAAGAAACTGCAAAAACAAAAAAAGGGCACATAGGCCCGCCACAAAAAAACCTTGAGGGCTAGCACTGTCAATGGTCATAAGCCCAAAATGAGCCAAGAAAAAATTACAAAACGGGTTAAAACAACCCCTAGAAGGGAAACCCCCACAGAGAACGAGAAACCTGGGCATAGGCTACCTTGGTAGCTGAAAAAGTTTAAGCCTAGAGACAAGGCTGCAGAGGAAACAAGGCAAAAAACCCCCAACAAGACCCTAGAGGCGGGGGTAAGGCCCGAGACAAGGCGACAATATGGAGGGTTGGAAGGGCCACTGCATGCAACAACTCCTCTAGAGTTGGCGACCACAGGTGCAACAAGAAGCTCGAGATTGCAAGAGCCATGGAAATAGGCGGTGGCAGAATCGAAACAGACGAACACCACGCGGACAACGCGACAACACAAATGTCTAAGCCCCAAACACCCAAAACCCAACACCGCAACGATGACCACCACGAACCAACGACCCGAGAGGCACCTGCAAGGAGAAACCGCGATAGATAGAAAAACAGAGGCGACACGAAACAGGGGAGGCGGCTAGGGTAGCTGACCCTCCCCTATGCCCTCGAGATTCTTTGACCATATTAGTTCTTCCATTGTTTCATTTAACAAATCATGACCAAATATTAAAGAGGCAATATACCGTTCAAGCATCATCACCATGTAACCCCGCCATATCTTTTGATTTCCACTCTTGCCTCAATATCATGGTGAGTTTAGAATTTTCCACTTGGTTGAGAGTAAAGTAGCTCTTATTTGGCAAAATATTTACCGAATTTCTAGCGGGTTTGAAATTTTCACCACATGCAATGCATGGGTCGTCACCCAATTTGACCTCATTTCCCTTAGCTACCTTCCAAACAAGCCACCTCCTAATCAATGGAAATGCTAATACAATTGTATTAGCCTTCCACTTAATGAAAGCATCGTGATAAGACTTGCAGGTTTTCTAATTCAATGTTCAACACTATTAGGGGCCACATATTTTTGAATACAACTTGTTCCTAGAGACCTTGGCTTATAATCAATCTCCATCCCCATTTTGTGGCCAAAGTGTTGGCAAATTAGTGGATATTTTTTAGCCCCAATCCATCAAAGTTCAAACCCCTTTGGGCTTGCATTATTTTCCCTTTTACCCACATAGTATAATGAGGGAGGACAATGTTGATAGGGGGCACCCTTGTCTTAACTCTGAACCATGTGGATGCTGAATAATCGATCAAAATAGAAAATGGCATTGATGCAACACAAATGGTCACCCAATTTACAAAATGAACACTAAAGCCCAAGTGGAGGAGCATCATCCTTAAATTTAACCAATTAGCGCAATCACAAGTCTTTGATAGTTCCAGTTTAACAATGTTAGCTTGTAATCATTTTGTCTTTAGAATGGAGTTCCTCTTGAGCCACACTTATATCTTCATTGATTTGCCTACCTGGTAAGAAAACAAATTATTCATTAGAAATATAAACATATATCAATCTCTTAACTCTCATAGCTATGGTCTTTGTCTGTTGCACAATATTTTGAATACTCAATAAAATATATATGAATTTGTAAAGAATGAATGAATAATGAATAATGAATGTTGTTATGATGAATGGGGCTTGGCTTAAATATAGCCTAAGGTTTTCTTATGAATAGTCATAACCTTTAAGACATGACTTTTAATTAATATTCAATATTTCTTTCCATTTTTGGTTTGAAATATGTAGGAGATGGAGCAACCCTGGAGTTATAATATTTTCATTTTTATTTCTTTGGCATTCATTGCAGCTGCTACATATTTTTGAATATCTTTACTAATTCCCTTCCAAAAGAATGATTGCCAGGCATTATAGTAGGTTTTAAAAAAGCCCACATGTCCAACAATTGGTGAGTGGCTTTAAAAAAATCCATATGTCCAACAACTGGTGAGTGGCTTTAAAAATACCCACATGTCCAACAACTTGTCAGTCATGGGACTTAAAATTTGAAGTTGGGCTTAGGTAAATTCTTCCTTTATACCAAAGGATATTGTTGTGCTTAGGTAAATTCTTCTTTTATACAAAAGGATGTTGTTTTTCCATTCAAATTTGGAGTTTTGAACATGATTATTGATTATGGCACTTGCTTTTGGATTCTTTGCATATTTGCTTTGAATTTCATTTAGCCATTTTGGAGCTACAATTGAAACTGCAAGTGACAATGACTCTTTGTCCTTTCGTGAGAGAGCATGGGCTGCTATATTGTCCTTACCCCTTTTATGTAGTATCTCCATATCAAAGTTGGCAATTTTTTTGATCCATTTTTGTTGTTCTGTAGAAAGTGTCTTTTGTTGGACAAGGTGTTGAAAACTATTATGATGTTGTTCGTATCATCAACTTGCTTCCAAGAAGATATTGTTGTCATTTGGCTAGATCATGTGTAATGGAAAGGAATTCTTTGTTGTATGTAGATTTTAAACATTCCCTTTTATTGAGCTTCCTGTTTTTGAATGGCATTGGAGGGCCATCCTGCATCAACACTACCCCTATTCTGAAAAGGTTTTGAAAAATCTAGAGTTGCTAATACTAGTATGGTGGACACAATTTCCTTTAATATTTCAAAACATCTTTCTGCTTTATCATTCCATTGGAATGAGTTTTTTTTTAGAATGTTTGTTAGTGTTGATTTTCTTTAAGAGAAACTGATCTTCTAATTTGATAATTACTTCCAATGATTTTCAATCAATTTATCTTATTTCACATATATCATTAAGCAATTACAATTTTACCTTGGGAAAAACCCAATGTTAGGGAAAACCCAACCTTGGGTAAAACCCAATGTTAGGGAAAACCCAACCTTGGTTAAAACCCAACACATTTGTCTTTTCAAGGAAATTGTTATTCAACAATAATTACAATTCCAAAATTAATCTAGGAATTTGTGCCAAAATCTAGATCAAAGATACCAGTCAAACTTGGTCAAAATATCAACTAGTCAATGCTGGTCAAACCCTTAAAATCATCATTTTTGATAAGCTTTCGACCTAGTCAAACAATGTCTTGTAGTGAACTTCGGGTGTGTGGTTGACCCTTGCAGTCAACTCAGACTTGTGGTTGACTTCATGTGGTCAAACCTGCAATCAAAGATCCTTCTTTCTATGACCAAACTATCCATAATTTTGGTCAAACAAAGCCTCTTTTCTGTGGTAAAAGTTAGCTAGAAACTCGATCAAACACAACTTGTCAACTTTGTCAATCAACAAGTTGGTGCTATGCTTTTGGTCAAACTGAAAAATTTAGTCAAAACATTGTAATTTCGTCCTTTTACTCCCACGTGTAGTTGCTAGATTAGATTAGTTGGATGATCCGAATTGGTCCAAATTGAGGAATTTCAAATGTGTATTTATACTTGTCAACTTGAGAAATTTACCAAGGGTCTCACCTCTTCAAACATTGCGGCCGATTTGATAGTTGGGGCCTACATGAAGCCCAATATATGTATATATATATATATATATATATATATATTTATTTTAATTAATTAATTAATTTATTGACTTTTTTATTTTGTACAATTTTCTTTGGCCAACTTAGGAGGCCTTTTTGGCATGCGAGAATACCTCTCGATGCTACACAAATATCCACAGTTAGGGGAGCGGTTACATGAGCATAACTAAATAAACCTTTGATAGTATCTTGTTAGACACATAAATTATCTTAACTTGGAAATGTTAGTTTGCTCGGGTGATTGTGTGTTTGCCCTAATTTTGTTGGGATCTACCTTCCCTCCTTGCCATGATATCACATATCCCAAATAATCTATTTCTTTTCTGAAGGTACATTGTGACATCTTTGCATAAAATTGGTTCTTTTCTAGAAGAGAAAGAACTTGCTCCACGTACTTTGGATGTTCATCCCATGTTTTACTATATACAAGAATGTTGTCAAAGAAAACCAAAAGAAACTTCCTTTGGTAGGGTCGAAATGCCTCATTCATGGTTCCCTTAAGTGCTCGAAGTTATATTTATTTGTGGATTTTGTATGTTAGGTGAGGTCAATGGGTTGGAAGTATTGAAAGAATTTTGTTATGGATTGGCTATGTTTTGTGACATGGCAAGGTTTATTATGAGATTTTCTAATATAGTGAATTGGTCTTTTAATTCAACGTGATTTCTATCAACCAACCTCTTTAGCTTTGCTTGATTTTGTTGTATGACATTGCGATTTTGATTGATTTGTATTTCTAACAGTGCATGCTTTTCCCTTAACTCCTAAGTGCCACATGCTTTTCATTACTTTGTTTTTGTTGTTCTTTCATTCTGACAATCCTTGCATCGAATTTGCTCATAGACATTGTCTTAGTGACTGGTGGGGTTTTTCGAACTATTTTGATTGAATTTTAAGTACAAATTCCTCATATATATAATTATTTAACTATATATATTTTTTAATTTTTAATTTTTTATATTGTCCTAACTTATTAAAGCTTTTATATTATTCTAATTTCTAAAAGATACCCTTCCTAAGTTAACTATGTCAATGCTCATCATACAGATGCAACTACTTTGAATGTACGAACACAACTTAAAACATATGGTCGGGATTGTATTGATAGAGTGTATAGGGAAATTATCAGGATTATATGGCCAAAAGTGGACATTGTGGTTGGTGGGAATGTACGGACATAGCAGATAGTGTGAGTTGTTGTATGGACAGGTTGGTGGTTGTATGGTGATGAACATTGTGGATTGTACAATGGCAATTGTAGGTTTGTATAATGGCGACAAACAATGTGGATTGCATGGTGGCAACGTTAGGGTAGTACGATGGTGATCTTTAAAAACACTCGCTATATGGTTGGCTTTGATACCAAATGTTGCATGATATTTTCAATGCTCAATAAATGATATATTACTTTGTGAAGAATGAATGAATAGTGAATAATGAATGTTGTTACAATGAATGGGGCTTGACTTAAATATAACTTAAGGGTACCCTTATGAATAGTAATGACCTTTAAGACATGCCTTTTTAATTATTATTCATTTTGTTAGTTTCATTATATATACTTAGTCACCAGGTTCGACGAATTTGAATGAATTAAGTTCGAAATTTGTTGAACTTAAAACGAATACGAACTTATTCGTTCAAGTTTGCCGAATTTAATGGCGAACTCGAATCTAATAACGAACTCGAATTTAATGCCGAACAAAATCGATTAAGTTCGTTTTTGGTTCGAATTTTTTTGCTGTTTTAAAAAAATTTCCAAATCAATTGTGGGCTTCATTGTTCGCCGGAGGGTTAGTTTCATTGTTTGCGTCGTGTGGAGGGTTTCAGTTTGAATCGTTTGATACACAATTACACTCCCAGTCTACAAATTATCTGTTTTTCGTATAGTGGGCGGATCTCTGTTGAAGGAAACCCTACGATGCAGAGATGCAATAAACTTCATTAGCTGCGGGTGACATTGGGGGACTTATAACCGGATTGTTGACGTGTTTGGGGTGGGTTCGGGTAGGAAAGAGCAAAAAGTGAATCGCTGTGACAGGAGCTTCGCAACTTTTCCTGCGAGGAAAGATCCTTGCTTTTCTTACATTCCCCTTTTTATTTTCAATGAAGTGATCCTCTCAATTGAGTTTACTATTTTTTTGGGGTCATGCATTGTGCAACTTAATGGCTTTTGATGGTCACATTTTCTATCCAATGAGAAGGCAAGATTTATTATTGTATTTCCTTGGGCACATTGATTAATAAATGGTAAGTTTATGGTTATATTTTATCAATATGAAATTTTAAAAAAAGAATTTTTTTATTGGTGGAAGTTTTTTTTTTTTAATTTAAATAATTATATTTTTTTAAAAATTACTTTATTTTAAGTGGTTTGTTTTTTTAAGTGGTTTGTTTGTTATGTGGTATTTTGGGTAAAACTCAATTTGGTGGAGTGTGTATTTATGTGTTTCTAAGGTTCTAATTTAAATAGAAACTTTCTCTTTAATTATTATTTTTATTGGAATTTAATAATGATAATCATTAAGTTATGATTTTTACTATAAGTTCATTTCAAGAATGACTTTGCAAACAAATTTAACATAAAACTAACAACAATATATATATGAAATTGATAATAAATATACAAATTTATTAGTCAAATAATAATGAACTCAAAAACTAGTTTAAAAAGAGACAAGGTTTCAAAGTAAGAAAATGATTTGAAAATGTTTCATATGACAAAGGGCGGTTACCCATGGTTGATGAGAAGTGATTGTCATGCATTTAACATCTTAATCAAATTGCTCCAAGGTTATCTATAACCAACCTTCCACTCCATAGTTAAGGGAGAAAGAAACTCACAATTGTTCTTAGTATTGATTAGCCAAAACAAGATGTATGGCTAATGTGCAAATTATGATGAACTTATAATGTAGGTAACAACTCTAGAAGGTTTGTACAACATCAATAGATTGTGGGAACAATGTAACATGCAAGTTTCCCATGAGCTTGACCCCCTCCTTGGAAACAAAACTTGTTGGAATTCTATGACATGAATAGAAACTCAACTAAAGAATTATAGCAATCAGTTTCCCTTAATATATATACATTTTTTTCTTTCAAATTGCTATATGTCGAACTTATCGACAAAATTTTAGTTGCCGAACTTTATTCGAATTTCAAGGTTGCCGACTCGAACTCGAACACGAACCTGGTGACTTAGTGTATATATATATATATATATATATATATATATATAGTTATTATGAGGAAAGAAATCAACCTCCCTCTTGTTGTAGAATGTAACTAGGTTCGGTCTTCATAATGACATGTAAATGGTGTAATAAAGAAAATAATCGACTTGCTTCATGGGTTTCATGAGCAAGGGATTTTTTTTGTTTTTAAAATCAATGTCATGTATGACCCTTCTTGGGCATATAAAGAATATAACTAGGTCTACAAGTTGACTAGAAGCCCTCCAATAGACAAGAACAATCATCCTCTTCTTGATGTCGACCTTAGAATGTATACAAATGACAAGTCGGCTCACATATGGAGACACACTCTTTCAAATGGTCATGTCGGCTCAAATGTAGGGGCAAACAACTATATATAGGAGCTTATACCCCTCGTATTTTCACAGTGAGAAATCTTCGCATATCTCTATAATTTTAGATGGTAGATGCAGACGACAAGTTCAAACTTCTTTTGAGGTTATGGTAATGGAGTATGGACATACAGAAGTTAGGATTCTCTGAGGTTTTGATGATGAATCATAGAGAGAATCTCGCATATCTCTATAGTCTCGTACAACAGATCTATCTGTTGTCTGGAATGGACAATATTCAAGTCAAGCTCAGATCTCAGTATCTGGTGACCAATCACAATGAATTCAGATGGGACAGCAAAGGGAGACAGTTCAATATATCTCTGAGATTTTGGATGGGTAGAACATAAATGAGGTGCGGATCATCCACAACAACCTTATCGACATATTTTCAGAGGTTCTCGGTGGTCAAGACAGCAAGGACTTAGGTTACCACAGTGATCATAGTGCGGACTAGTTTGGGGTGACATTACAATGATATCTTCTTCACTATCTCGACATATATTCATTGTAATGCAGATGGACATATCATAGTGGTACAGTTTGGATGAGGTCTCAGTCCCGTGCTAACAAGATGGTACTCAGTGATGCTCGGTGCTAGATCTCAGCGATACCAAGTGTTGTGCTCGGTAGTAATACGTTGATTAGTGATGCTAGGTGCTACATGATGCAACTCGGTGCCAGTAACAGTAAGAAGGTATGATGTACAATTCTGTGAGGCCAAAGTTTAGGGATATATCACAACGTTTGGAACTTTGGATGTTGTAGTGATCATGTTTTGGTGCCATGAAGAAATTGAAGAATCAAGGAAGAAGGATGACTGTGTCTTAGTTTGGGAGTGACCACATAGGTCTAGGGTCTTGATTTTGGTATTCGTCAATTGGAATCTCCATAAGAAGAATTTGTGCGGGTTTTCCTGTCAAAGAGTGAGAGGTTTTGGCCTTAGCAGGTTGCCAACATCTTGTCTTCTTGTCTCTTTTATTTTGGTAACTATTTGATGAATTAAGAAAACACACTTTAGTAATAACAAGAGAAGACTGTGCTAATATGAAAAGGTAAAAAGTACCTCACAAATAATTATCATCGTGAGAAGAATCTTATTAACCTATTTTCCCTATATTCTTCAACATGGTATGAGAGCTAAGGTGATGAAGTCAAATGAAGGGAAACAAAGAGACATTCAAGGATCAAGTTTCAAAAAGGGCATCCAAACAAGTTAAAAAATCAAGATCTACAAGAAGCAGTCTACAACAGCAAGGGATTTTGTTTCTGTAGTCATCAAAAGGCCACAAAGACCCTCATCAAGTTGTCTACAAAGCAAGGTAGCTCAAAGGACCTTAAAAACGAAGATCACATCATCTTGGAGAAAGTCGAAATCCTAGAAGCAGTTCTGATCTACACTACAAAAGAAGGCAAAGCATATTGAAGGCGAGAAGGCATTGTCATCATATTCAAGGTTATAAAACAAACAAGGATCATCTCCTTGCCCTAGAAGAAGATCATCCGAGGAAGCAAAAATTCATCCTCATCAAAAGGAGCAACGTTTTCTATTAGAGAAAGGCTTTTTCATTTGAAAGAGGATCATCCAAGGGGAAGCTCTAATACTTCTTCAACCATCATCGTGATCAAGTAGAAGAAATCATCTTCACTTGTCAAGTAAGTATGTTTCATTCGTTAATTTATCTGGTAAAATGACTTCGTGGTTGCAAGGAGAACTATAAGTTCGATAGGTCATTAAAGGTCCTTGCATGGAATAAGGAGGATTATCATAGTCCTCGTAGATAAGTGAAGTCATTAAACATATCAATGAAAAAGGTCTCCTTTGAATTCATAGGGAGGAACTCTTAAGGTCCTCTCACATAAACAATATTGGAGACATCAAAGACGTTGGAAAAAAAATTATGAACATTACAAGAAAAGAAAGTTCATATCACTAGAATGGATAAGAGGAGTTGAGGAAAGGAATTCCAAGGTAAGAGAGAGTAAGAAATCATTAAGATAGTCTCTCCCACTATAGGTCTCTTTATGGCTCCTAGATCCTGCATAGGTTATGTCTACAATAAGATGCGGTGTGACATCATGGGAACATCAGCAACAAGAACTTGTGACATCATCACGAGGGTAACAAAATTCATGGCATAAGTAAGTTACCTCATTCAACTTGTGATTTCTATGCAAGATAGAAGAGGAGAAGTTGAGGGCAAAAGTGTTGAGGACTCAAACATTTGTTGGAAGTAAAAGATTATGTACTTTACAGGAAAGATTGTTCTTAGCTTATGAAGGAAAATAACAAGAAGAATCGAGAAGAAGTCCATTTCACCGAAGAAATGGAGGAAGTTGAAAGAAGGAAGAACAAGGAAGTAGAAGCATTAAGAGCTCGTGACACCACCATAGGAAAACATGAAGGATTGCTGGAACAAAATCTATTGTAGTCAACTTTGGAAGATATAACTCTTGGTGACCTCATTGGAAGATCAAAGGAAGAAGTCATCCAGGACAAGTCTCACCGTACATCAAGTTAAAAGGGAAACATCTGCTGAATAAGAATATGCGAGATAGAATTCTCATTAAAGGATTCACCGATCGAGAAAGGAAGCAAGTGTTTCATTAGAAACTCCAACTTGTGGAGTTCATGGGATGATGGCATGATGCCATAAGAAATGAAGCAGATCAAGGGATTGAAGGTCTTTTCAATCAAGGAAGCTGCTAAGAGAAGCCTAGATGACCTAAAGGTAAAATGAGGTATGTATGCTTGTATTTAATATTATAAAGTCATGTCGTATGGTTGCAAGTAACATGGATCACTACTTCTATCTTGAGAAGCATGATCAAGGGAAAAAGATCTCCTCCTCTGAAAGGATGCAGGAAGGCATAAGTCACACTAGATGAAATCAACATAATATGTCCTCATATGAAGTATGAGGTGGTTGACTACAATTAAGGAACTTTGATTGGAAGCTCCTGGGAATGGAATGTGTAAGGAAGGAAGAGATCGTAAGATATGCAACCATGATGAAGGTAATCAACATCCAAAAGACCAAGGAGATTTGACTAGGAAATCTCTTGGAAAGATATGAAGGCTCTGATGGAAGTCTGAAAAAGATGGATACCCTTGACAATGGATATCTTTGGGAGATGTGTCAACATGGATGCAGGATGTTGATACCTACAAGATGTCACCTCGTAAGGTACTATTTGATTTGATGTTATGTTTTGATTTCTTGAATAATATTTGGACAGGTTCATGCAGGGCTACTGGAACAAGAGTTGTGAGTGCAAGTACAACTAGCATTCATGTGGTGGATTGAAATTCATGAAAGAAGCATGATGAGAAAGCAGTAGCCATATGAAGAAGGTTCCAGATATGTACCAAGAAGGCCACTTTCCATGAAGAAAGGAATGACATGACGAACCAAGAAAGAAAGTGATCGATGGCTAATGCCCTACAAGGAAGAAACTTGACTGAATGACATCAAGGAAATAAATTGATCAAGCAGCGGAAGGACCCACGAAGAAGACACTGTTGATGAAAAGGAGAGTCCCTAATTAAGAGGGAGCTTGGGCAAGTCCATGGTCAGAGGGAGCTTGGGTACATTCCTTTACATGAATGGACATATCTTCCCTCGTTGAGAGGGAGAGATAGACACAACATTCTTGTCTTCACTTGGGAAGAAAGAATGGAGGATTGGGTAATCATCTGGCATCTGATGCTCTTTGAGGATGCGTAGGGCATCCAAGATAATAGTAGGCAAGAGGATCAATATTCTTGGAGGGATGGAAACCAAGGATAAGAATAGTCCTAGAAGGTCATACTCAGTGAACACCGGGGTGGGTATGTACCTCGCCAACATTGTGCTATGATCTGATGAAATATAGAGTTGTCAAGGCCCTGCTGTGGAAACAATGTTGGTTACTATGATGCTATACAGATGGATTACCAATCTGATTCTTCTTATGAGAAATTCTTCAGATTGAGAATGACCAAATACCATTATGAATACCTCCTTAATTAAGAGGGAGTGCTGTAGAATGTAACTAGGTTTGGTCTTCATAATGACATGTAGATGATGTAATAAAGAAAGTAATTGGCTTGCTTCATGGGTTTCATGAGCAAGGGATTTTTGTTGTTGTTTTTAAAATCAATGTCATGTATGACCCTTCTTGTGCATATAAAGAATGTATCTAGGTCTACAAGTTGACTAGAAGCCCTCCAATAGACAAGAACAGTGATCCTCTTCTTGATGTCGGCCTCAGAATGTATACAAATGACAAGTCGGCTCACATATGGAGACACGCCCTTTCAAATGGTCATGTCGGCTCAAATGTAGGGGCAAACAACTATATATAGGAGCCTATACCCTTTGCATTTCCACAATGGGAAATCTTTGCATATCTCTGTAATTTCGGATGGCAGAAGCAGAAGACAAGTTCATACTTATTTTGAGGTTTTGGTAATGGAGTATGGACATACAAAAGTTTGGATTCTCTGAGGTTTTGATGATGAATCATAGAGAGAATCTTGCAGATCTCTATTGTCTCGTACAACAGATCTCTTTGTTGTCTTGAATGGGCAATAGGTAAGTCAAGTTCAGATCTCAGTGTTTGGTGAGCAATCATAGTCAATTCAGATGGGACAACGAAGGGAGATAGTTTGATATATCTCTGAGATTTTGGATGGGTAGAATAGAGATGAGGTGTGGATCATCCACAACAATCTTATCGAAATATTTTCTGAGGTTCTCGGTGGTCAAGACAACAAGGAGTTCGGTTACCACAATGATCACAGTGCAGACTAGTTTGGGGTGACATTACAGTGATATATTCCTCACTGTCTCAGCATATATTAACTGTAATGCGGATGGACATATCACAGTGGTACAGTTTGGATAAGGTCTGAGTGCTGTGCTAACAAGATGGTACTCAGTGATGCTCGATGCTAGATCTCAGTGATACCAAGTGCTATGTTCAATAGTAATATGATGATCAATGATGCTAGGTGCTGCATGATGCAACTTGGTGCCAGTAAAAGTAAGAAGGTATGATGCACAATTCTATGGGGCCAAAGTTCAGGGATATATCACAATGTTTGGATGTTGTAGGGATCATGTTTTGTTGCCATGAAGAAATTGAAGAATCAAGGAAGAAGGATGACTATGTCTTGGTCTGGGAGTGACCGCATCGGTCTAGGGTCTTGATCTTGGTAGTCGTTAATTGGAATCTCTATAAGGAATTTGTGTGGGTTTTCCTCTCAAAGAGTGAGAGGTTTTGGTCCTGGTAGAAAGCCAACATCTTTTGTTCTTGTCTCTTTTATTTTGGTAACTATTTGATGAAGTAAGAAAACACACTCTAATAATAACAAGAGAAGATTGTGCTAATATGAAAAGGTAAAAAGTACCTCACAAATAGTTATCATCGTGAGAAGAATCTCATTAACCTAATTGCCCTAGATTCTTCAACACCTCTCAGCCTGAGGGTCGGAGTGATGTTGCTGGTAGCAGGCCAACCCACAGGAATACTTAAGAGTTCAAGAGGGCTCGAAGCTAATAGAACAATATTTATACGCATGAAGCCATTACAACAATATTTATTAAGGCATTATAGCTCATCATGTCACTAATAGGGATTTGAACCTAGGCGGGGAAGATAATAATTATTTTGGCCAACCACACGAGATAACCCCAATTGATGGTTTTATTATTTATTATATATACAACATTGTCATGTTTTTATATGTATAAGTACACAAATAAATGGCTTTGCAGTTTGTGAATAAAGAAGGATCTTCAATGTTGGGAATAAGTGCTATGAATGTGGCATTGAATACAACAAGCATCTTCTCAGATCATGTAGACTCATCTATAGCCCTCAACAAATCCTTTGGAGAAATCCATCAAAAGCTCCACAAGCTAACCATGAGGACCAAGACTTTTGTCATTTTGGAATGATATATATGTATGTAATTATATGCAATATTGATTAGAGATAAATAGATTAGTTAAAAAATATGACACATTGGATAGTTTTCTTATCTCTCGAATTCATGTGTTAAACACATGGGTCCTATGTGTCCTTTGTCGGATGGGTCTCCCATGCGTGACCTAGATGTTTGATATGTGGGCACCAAGAAAGTGTGGGTTTTGAGTTATGGAAGTGCAATAAAGGCCCACTCAAAACAATTGATTCGTGGGTATGTAGGCTTGTACAATTTTGGTAACAGGGTAACTAAAGTCAATATGATAGAGCCACACCATTTGAGGGGTAGTGAGCTTGCCCTGGTTTAAATTTGTGTCATTGTCATGACAATTGATCCAAGTTGTTGCTAGACCACAACTTGATTGCCACATGCACATACATATCTTGTTGACATGTTTTTTTTCCTTTTGGGGGATGGGGGGTTGGATTCTATGTTGTGTTGGATAATTGAATCCCTTTGTCCCCATGTTAGGGGACTTAAAATAGATACACTAGTCATCACTATAATAGAATATATATAAAATCATTTTATTTTTTCCATGGAAAATGTTCTTAGAGAAATCCTCTAAGCATTTTCTCACATTCTATGAATGGTGCTTGTGGTAAATCTTGTTGGACTACAACTTGTACTACTAAAACAAAGGGACTCTGTTGGACTTGAACCAATGATCTATCACCAATCTTTGCCTTGAAATTTGCTTAATCAAAATGATTGAGCTAACCCAATGGGCTCCCTTTCTCTCTGTCTCTGTCTCTCTATATATATGCAACCTAAGGAGAAACAAAGCTAATTAAAATACAACATTGTTAGATTTTCAACTCAGGTTGGATTCCTATGATAAGGGTTGATGGGTTTAGTGGCAGGCAAAGGTGGGGCTGTTTTGTCACTGTGACAAACACCCTCCAAAATTTTGTCTATACTTGAATTTTGGAGCCTATCGTGGATCTTTCGATTGACTTTTCCGTAGTCACTTCTAGCTCTATTAAGTCTTTGAGCTACCCTTTGGATTGTAAGTGTCGAAGTCAGCTGCTTGCATATGCTCGGTCTGTAATGAATTCATGAGTGCACTTCTTCATGCAAGCTCGAATAAGCCTAGCACAGTCTATTAAGACAGTGCTTGCGCTATGTTGAATCCATGTCGACAGTCAATGCGCATTGACATTGACAATTTCTCACTTTTGGATGCGTTTGTACTTCTATTTTGGTGAGTTTTCCAAACTGTTGCTTTGCGCACCCTTGCTTTCGTGAGTGTCGTTTTAATACTTTTGACTGTCGCTTTTGCTTGCGCTCACTTTAATTAGTGTCTTTTTCATGTTATCTTCACTCTGGCATGTGTTGCTTCCATTGTCGGTCGCATATCTCAAGTGTTGTTCACACTTTTCTTGTCATATCAGAAGTGTCATCTTTTGGCGTGGGAAATGTCGCTTATCACGTAAAGTGGAGTTTTGGTTTGTTTCAAGGGGCAATCTTTGTGATAATGAGTTGTTCTTATCATGTAAACATGTTTTACACTCATTTCCAAAGTTTCAAGCCCTGTCGCACAGTGTTGCCGTTTTTGTCGCAAAGTGTATTTTTTGTGTCGCACTTGGTAGGAGCTGTCACAAAGTTGTTGCATTGAGGAAGGTATGTTGTTCATATGTTCTGAGTGTTCCTTGTCATGTCATCAAGTGATCTAAGTGTGTTATCATGCTCAGAGTCTCTTTCTTGTTCATCTTCATCTCATTGATCCAACACTTAGTGCAATTGGGAAAACTCCCCGACCAGGCCAGTTAGTCTGAACTGCGCATTGCACAGTCCCAGCCCTCAAGCAACACCCTTGTCCCTTGGCACTGCGCAATGTGCAACCTTTGCCTTCCAAGACTGTGTACTGCGCAATCACAGTGCTCAAGCTCAACCTTTGACATCAAAAACTGCGCAATCTCTCTCTCCTGCCCAATCAGAACTTCGCATTGCGCAGTCTCAAGGCTTAGGCCTCAACCTTGAGTTCCTGAACTATGCAATTGCGCAGTCTCAAGGCTCAAGCCTCAGCATTGAGCTCATGAACTGCTCAGTCACCAACCTCCTTTGCCTTCCAAAACTGTGCAGTAGGCTGAATCAATGCTCAACCCCTCAGCCTGTCTCATTGAGCTCCTAAACTCAAGGCTTCTTCCTCAGTCCAGCCTCAAGGCTCAAGCCTAACCCTTGACTACATGAGCTGCTCAATTTCGCAGTCACTCAGCCTCTCCCTCATCTTATCACCCGTTTTCGGCTCAGCCAGTGGATCATCATGCAACATCTTAGACTAGGGGTTTATGGGACTAATGTCTTGTCATGAGTGAATTGAAAACACAGGTACTCTGTCATATCATGACGAGATGATGATGAAGAAGATGGAGACCGCCAGGAGACACTTCATTCGCAGCAAGACAAGCTGATCAATCAAGAGGAAGCAAAGGGACATCAAATTGAGACAATAACTGGAGATCAAGTTACATTGAAGACTCCTCATCTCCAAGCCGTTTTGGAGGAAAAAGAAGAAGGTCATCATCCATCTTTCAGACGACACAAATCAAGCAACAACAAAGAATACCCTGACATTGCCATGTCATCATGTAGTCCATATCATCAGTGTCATTTCATGTCATGTCATGAGTCATCATGTGCCACATCATTTTGTGGAATATGTAATTCAATATTGGAGAAATATAATGTAAAGTGGAAGTCCAAGAGTCATTCATGTAATGTGAAAAGTCATGTAGGAAGTCAAAAGGTCATAGAGAAGTCGAACAATCATGAGGGTAGCCCAAGAGTCACAAGGGAGGTGAAGGATCACCCCATTTGTTATATATACACCCTCATGGTACAAGAAAAGGACTTTTCACCTTGGCTTCTCCCATAAGGCATCAGAGAGACAAAGTTAGTACTTTTGGGGAGCAAGTCATGGCTCCAATGCTCCACTATTGGAGCTAGTGATGCTCGTTGTATTCATGTATCTTGGGACTTTTACTTAATACTTGAATCCTAATGGCTGACACGTTTTCATGCATGGATTGTGAATATTTGTAAGACTGTTCTGTGAATATTTATGATTCATGTTTTCTTTCACATGTACTAAAGTAGTTGAACTATTTTGGTTATTTTAGTACTTATCTAATTGAAGATGTGTTGTAATGGTTGTAACAATCGTCGCATCTATGTGGACTATTCTACTTGACGTTAGGCGGTTATCTTTTCACTTGTGTGCGCCTCTACAAGGGTGGTACTATTACCTCTCTCTTAGAAACTCACCTCTCCTCCCTCCGCAGTAGAAGAACCTAGATACACCTGCAATTGAACATTCACTAGGCACACTTGCTTTTCGCAAAGGCACAATACGTTTCTCTCTCTCACTGACAGTTAAAGCCAAGGCAAATCTACAAGTGTTAATTTTAGGCAACAATGGTATGTTCTATGCTTTAGAGCAATTTTACTTCAATTTCTTTATTAGCCCAGTATCAATATTCAGATTAGCAATCACATCAACATGATATTAAAATGCAGATAGAACATTAACATAAACAGTAGAAGACAAGCCAAGATAGGAGGACACAAGATGTGGCACCAGCTAAGGACAAACCCCAATGTGGGGAAACCCTTGATCAAATCTTCTTTTAGTCTTCAATAGTTCAACAGAGAGAGATAGTACAATTTACAAATCTGATAATCTATAAAAACAACAAAAGAGCCCTAACCAAAAAAGTCAACGTTGGTCAACAGGGTAGATTTGACCCTCAACAAATTGGTCAACTTCAGTCTCCAAACAACAAGATAAAACAAGCCTCAAAATAGTGAAATTCAGCCTAGTCAAAGTTTGGTCAAATGGCCCACTTGCGGTCAGCCCTAGCTACAGTCAACACTGGTCAACAATCAATGTTTAGATTTAATTTATTTGCCTAGAAATGTGGCCTGCCCAAATAGAGATAACCCTCACAAAAACACAGCCAAAGGAGGTCAATGCATGTTGGTCAACACTTGGTCAAATTGTCTTCAAATTTCGGCCTCTTGAAATTTCGCTCTCTTGAAATTTCGGCCTTCTTAAATTTCGCTCCTGAAATTTTGGACATGTGGAGAGGGAGAGGCCCAAAAATCTATACCCAATCAATGACGAGAGGGAGAGAGAAGTGCGAAGTGAAGTGTGAAGTGAAGTGTGTCCAAATGAGGACGAGGCATCATGTATTTATAGCAAACCTTGAGGATGAATAGACGTGACTGTTGGGCTTCTGAGCCAACATAAGTTTGCTGGTTGACCTTGACAATTTGTCCATAATCAAAATAAATTCATAACTTCATTTGTACATGTTGGAATCGGATGATATTTGGATCAATCCTACACCTTTGGGAGAGAGGAATCCAAGAAAAATATTAGCTGTCATAAATAAGATAACCCATGTGGAGTTTGGCCCTAGTTGCCAATTTTATCAATAAGAAAATATGGTAACCGGGTTGATACTCCGAATGGGGCTCCGATTCCAAATGGTGTGAGGTCTAATTGAGACTTCTAATCAGTGAGATCCCCTTGGTTGACGAATTTCCAGCACCATCAATAGGATGAAATTTTGCGGCTAGGTCCTGGAGGGGAGGTGTAATAGTTTTTGCGAATGAGTTCACTACAGTCACCATCCATAAAATGTGGGGAAGTGTCCCTAGGTTTCCTTGAAAATAATTGATAATAATAACAATAATACAAGTCTTTTGCCATGAATTTAGTTAATCTTAGGTTTATTTTTTCTCATTTTCTTGACATCTACTTAATTATTGGAGTTGCTATATTCAATCGATTTTAACATCCTGGTATTATTTGGTTGGTATATTTAGATTGATATAAGAGCTCAAGCGAGTTGGATCCCTTTAGCACTTTTTGCAAAATCTATCCTATAAAACCTAATCACAAGAATGTACATGAAGAACATTTGAGATTTACTCACTCTACTAGCCGAAGTAAAAAGATATATAATATTTCATATCGAGTCTTGTATTAGAGTTTCTATCATACTTTAAATTTAGCTTCATGAGAACATGACCTTTAAAGCATAGCCTTTTCTTCATTCTATAAATTTTGGAATTTTGTTTCACATTGCTTAGGGAATATTTTATGGATATTTTGTTGTTGTGATTAGAGGTACTGAGTAGAGGTTTTGTGGGTGGGGATGCTTTTCATGAATAGAGTCATGCAGATATACAATACAGATGTGGAAGGGATTCAAGTAGAGGTGTAGGAGGTTCATGTAGGGTTCAATTGAGAGATTTTGTGAGCAATGTTTCAAACTGTGGTTGCCATTTCATTTTAGTAGCTTGTGATTCTATGAGCAAAAGATGGTTGAGTAGTTCGTGCACAGGGGTTTTGTGGTGAAGTGTTTTGTAGGGAAGGGTCCTAAAATGCATGGAGAGAGGCACTCGTCTTAGAGGTGCCATGATGGCTATATAAATCATCCTTGTACAAGCCCCAATGATTGTAAACATTCCTACTTGATCCCCCTATCCCTATTGTTGCCCCTTTAGACTATCCTTAACCTTAGCTTGCCCCTAGCCCTATCTTTTCAAACATTGTTGTATCGTGAATGTCTTGAATGGATGTTATCTTCATTGACAATATAGGGTGACATGTAGTTGGTGGTAAACAATGAACAACATGATAATTATAGCCAAACAACCATGCCTTGGTGGTAAACAATGAACAACATGATAATTATAGCCAAACAACCATGCCTTAGTGGTGGAAGTGGATTTGAAAATCTCAACCTGAAACAATTGTTACCAAAATGAAAACACAAGAAAATACACACCTCTAAATCTTGATCAGAAACATATCCACATGGCAATTTGAATAGGGTTAGTGCTAGAATAGGGTTTATTACTTGCAAATTTTATCAAAAACATTGATGAAATTTGAGATATTGTGGACTTGTGGTTGATGAAGATTATAAATACAAGATGATTGATGTTATATGGTTTAATCCATAATTTTATGCTTTTTATAACTAATTCATCGTTCCACATGCTTTTGTTGACATATATGGGATCAAAATATATAAAAATATAAAAATCGATCTTGAAAACGCTCTTGACCTGGAAGCTTTTGAAAATTGTGGCCCCTGCTCTCGCTTCTTGCTCCCGCTTCCAAGTAGCCTTGGGCTACCATAACTTGAAAATTAGGTATGGCATTAGCATAACTATAAGTATCTTTTGCCACTTTCCTATGGATGAAATTGTGGGTGCTACCACTATGAATCAACACAATCCCCTTGTCGTTCTTGATACACCCAATCAACTTCAGATAACCAAATAAGGGATGGAGAGAAATTTGAGATTCTTCACAAGGAATTGCTAAGGTTGTTATGTGAAATTTCCTTGAATGTATCGCCTAGAGTTTATTATTCTAACTGTTAGCAGTTTATTTGTTTACGACAAATAACAAATAAATAACTGATGCATTCTTCACAATTAAAAATACGCCAAGAAAGTAAAATAAGGGGTTGAGAAATAGATGCACACAATAAAAATGACACCAATATTTTTGGACTAAAAGTCTTTGAGAAAACCCTGAAGGGAAAACCGATGCAATAGACGAAGGTTTATTTTATTATGTAGCAATTTGGAAATTATTATAACTGGATGTCCAACTGGCTATCCTCCAGAAATATACTGGCAAAATAATCTGGAGATCAAAGATCTCCTTTGCTAATCAACTCGGTCTTCTCTGGTCTGCTCTAACCCCACATTGTCTACCGCTTATTTCCTCTTAGACTGCTGGCTTTGGAATAATTCACATTGCTTGGAAACTGGCTCAAAGTGAGCCATATTACCTTCTTTTTTCATTGGAAACCACTCGCACCTCCTTCCGGAAATAGCTTTGGCCTCTAGTTGCTGATCAATGGCTCTTTCGACAATTCACACTAGGGTTTCTGGCTATTCGCACTGGCTTTTGCTGCCATCTCCGTAGATAATTCAGCCTCCTATCTCCTGTCTCTTCGACATTGGAGAGTCCCTAGAAAAGTCTCCGGAATCTTGCTTCCAAATTTTCTGCTGCTTTCTCTTTGATGCTCTCCCTTTGGTTGGAACTGTGCCCTCACTGAACCTGTGAACTGGGTAGCTCAATTTGTCACAATGATCACTCTGATGACTTTGATGCTATCTCCAAGCCCTTGAACTTGCTCTCATAATCTCTCGTTGAAGACTCAATGACCACGATTTAATCTCCATCAGATCAAATAGACTTCAATAGAAGTCTCTAGAGCAAACTCAAACATTCTTAATTAATTAACTTTAATTTACAACTTTTCCTAGGTTAGGCGTAGGAACTAATTTAATTATGACAAATTAATCTAATTAAGGTGTTTCTCAAGCTTATCTCGCGAAACTTTTTCTGGGTTTTGGAGATCTAGTGTTCCTTAGTCTCGTAGCATCATTTGGGACTAGAACACCTATCCGATGCTGCCATAAACTAACATGTTACTTCTTGAGTAGGAGGGATTGTGTGTTCGAATTCTTGTTCAGGATTGTTGTTGAGTCGTCTTGAAATAATTTTTATTCTTTACCCTTTGAAATACTAATCACAATTATGCGAAAGTCAGAGGCATTGGCGTATAGTTGTCTCTTCTTGGAACAACTGTTGGTTCTTAAGGGAGGGAAGATGGAGAGGTTGGTGAATGTTGCCAAAGGAGGGCATATATGAGAGGTGAATGAGTCTTTTACTTCTGGTTTGGGCATTGATTACCATCTTGGCTTCTTTATCTCATTCATAGGCTTCCAACCAAGTTGTTGGGAATTGCATCCTACCCAGAGAGTGGTCGTGCAATTCACCAAGTGTTGATTTGGTGTGGGCTAATTTGTTGGAACCATAGGGTTATGGTATGGGTTGGATACAAGTGATCGTTAATGATTGTCCCACAATTTTTTCTCAGTGGCCAAATTGGCTCGATTGTCTGCCACTGAATTATTTTCCCTTAAGACTTGAAATTATTGCACCCTGTCAAAGTTTTCACAAAAATGCTTGATTCTTTCCAGAATAGAAACACTAAATGAAAATTAGATGAAGGTGAATCCATTTGCATATGATTGATGACTATTCGAGATCTCCGATTACAATGAGTATAGATGTTCATTCCTTTTCCCAAGTTTAAGCCTTGTAGCAAGGCATAGGCTTCTGCCATGTTATTGGTCATGACACCTAGGCTCGGTGCATAGGAATATACAATTGTCTCTTTAGGGCTGTAGATAGCCCCTCCAGCACCTGCCACATTATAATCAATGAAACGTGTTCTTTTGTGTTTAAGTTTACTGTACTGGATAAAATTTAGTTCAATTGTTTAAAAGTTTATATTTTGCATATTTGATATGCGATGCATTCAACTCCACAAAGGCCCTCATGGGTTACCACCCTTATTACTCACAGCAAACACTCTTGAAGTCGCCACCACTGTACTCTTGACAGGTTGAGCCCACCAACTTCAAGGCCACTACTATTCATAAATGCTCTCATCTTTTCATTGTTAGGTGTATGATACATACCAGATATAAGTTGTGCTGAAAATGACTGATTTTCTAATGAAGCTTCTTTATTAGGCATGTTTCTTTGACTTATCGAGTAATTGGTGATTTGTTTTGACTGAAGGGATATTACTATTGTGGCCGAGTCCTTTAAATTATGGTATCAGTGTATCTTCTTTAACTAGTTTATTTATCGTGGGAGAATATGCGCCCAATTTTTTTTAATGCTAGATAAATAGAAGACATTTTGCATTTTTTTTCTTGATTTGGTTGATCCAAGGAATATGCTACATGACCAACTAATATATGCTCTGTTCTGGAAGATATACTTGACTGCATGTTGCTTGGATCTATTGTGAATGGAAATTTGAATTTTTTCCGTCGGATCTTTAGCTCAGTCTCCTCTCACCTAACATCAAGTCATAAACATTCCACTATGGGCAAATGCACATGAGAAGCATGAAGATAATAAGGTACGTGCCCAGGAGGATGTAGAAGAACAGCAAGAATGCCTAATATGCAGCAAAAATGAACCAAAGAATCCAATCCAGAGGTCATTGAGACCGTATATTTGGTTGAAGGTGATTTATATGATCTGATTAACAAAAACAGTAGGTACAGAACAAGAAGAGTACAATAGCAGAACGGACAACTTACTGGAAGCTCCCCAAAAGCTTCAACCTGAGATTCAATACTGACAAATAATTGTGAAGACACCTTTAAATAGGAAAAACGCCATGCAATTATTCAAAATTCTTCAGAGCGAGGCTTTATGCTATTAACCAGAATTAACTTGATAATTCTAAAGCTTACAATATATTACTAACTTTAATATAACTGCAAATAAATATAATCATTTTTAGACGTGGTTCAACAATAGAAAGAAATGATTCTGGATTAACAGATTGATATGCTTTATGTATCACTTTGTCTACGAACAAATATCATCTGTAGCCGTTTAGGACATGTTATGTTGGTGTCATTATATGCCCCTGTGGGAGAGCATAGAGAATCAATAACCATCAGAGACGTTATGCATTTTTTTTTGAGATTGTTTTTCTGGATTAATCACATAATCAGTTTTTTTGGTCGCAGTGTCGAACCAACTACTGTGGTTCATAATTTTATTCCTTCATTTATGCTTTGATGGTACACTAATATCATCCCCGGAAGAGTTTCTTGGTTGCAGAGTGCTAACTAGCGCTTTGCTTTCATTTTTCTTTCCCATCCATTCTGTTATCTTATCTTTGCCAGTTGCTATAAAAATCTGTTTGAGCTAGATAGGTAGGCATTGTCACAAAATCGTGTGTTAAAAAAAGTTTACAATTTGTAAATATAGAGAAATCAAGGTCGTTTTCTTTGAATACAATTTCAGGTTTCCCATACAATTATCGAATAGATGTTGTAAGGTTAGGTTACAAATTCGAGATATTTCTCGGTTTTCAAGTTTAAATTATACAATTATACAAAGCTGTGATTAGTAGAAATGAGGGCAATTGACAATTTTTGTCGGTGTCAGATTTTGACAGGCCTGCTTTAAATATCGACCAAAGGTTGGATAATGACAGCCAAACAACGTCTTTGTTGTCACATGAGTCACCATTGGCAAATGGGATGAGTCCATGGAGTTGGAGGGATACTAGTGCCAATGGTGAGTTAGCTTGCACTTTCCTTTATCTACTTGATTTTGTCTTGTTAGGAACAGAAATGTAAGAACACACTGACAATTTTGGTTACTGTTTACTCAGGTTTACCTCAGTGGAATACGGGAATGGATCGCAGTATACCTGCAGGGAGGGTTATTCTTGTAAAATGGGGTGATGTAACCCGAAGAGTAGGTATTGATGGTTCAGCAGAAGCCATTAAGGATGCCATCAAGAGTGTGTTTGGATTGAGATCGAAACGAGCATTCTGGCTAGAAGATGAAGATGGTGTTGTCCGTTGCTTTGATCGTGACATGCCTCTCCGAACTTACAATCTGCATATTGATCCAGGTTTGCTTCTACATCATTCTGTTATTCCTATTATTTGGTTGGAATTAGCACACTTTGTTGATAGTTACTATGTATGCAGAATGTTCATTGATATTTAATGCCATTGATTTCACTATTGCAGGTGTGACAGTGAAGATTTGTTATTACGATGGGTCTGGTCGACCAACAGTGACCACTGAGGAGAAGACTTTATATTGTGAAGATGATCTTCGTGAGTTATTAGCACGACGTGGTTGGCAAGCATTGCGAGAAGTTCATGGGTACAAAGACATTGACACGATTGAAGAGCTCCAACCAATGTGTGTCTACCAGCAGGGTGGATTAGGCTTGTATATGCCAAAGGTCGAATGATGATTACTCGAATCCTTATTTGTACATCCTTCAGTAAACTATTTTATCAGATCTTTATGAACTGACCCAAACACGCAAGCCTTCTGGCATCGTAAGCTACACTGCCTAGGCTTTTATCAATGCCAATTTTGACTTGGAATCAAGAGGTTATCTGTTCACCAACATCATGGAGGCATCCCAACTGATTGTTACACATTTCTGCTCAGACGAAGCCATTTCAACTACTTGTTATATCTTTCTGCTCAGATGAGGCATCCCAACCGATTGTTGCATATTTGTACTCACATGATTATTTGGAGAGCTTTAGATAGATAAAAGTTCATTACCTACTTCAGGTACAGGAAAATGTGTACCACGTTACAATATAAGTTAATTTCTCTACTGCAATAATATACCATGAATCTCTTAGATGGTCAATCTTTTCCAGTGCATCGTGTTCTACACGATTTTGAGTTCATTACTTGAAAGGAAAGCTTGTATTCTCAGGTTTGTACATGAACCCTTTCTGATAAAATTGGTTGTTGCTGTTACGCAATAAAAATCAATAATGAATTCCTTGTTTTGCTGAAGTCAATGGTAATCCCCGATAAAATGCCAAAGGTTTCTTTTTATCAAATTACGGATAGAATATCAAATGTTAAGATATTTAAATGGATGCAAATTATTAGCCCCTGTTGTGGGCTTCCCAACCGCTGTGGAACATGCGTACCTATTCAACAATGATTTTGAGCTAAGCCAGCTCAAAATCAAAACCAAGCTCTAAATCAAAACCATGAATAAGTGACATTTAGAGATAGTATTATAAGGATAATGCCTACATGCCCGTGAGTCAGCAAAACCATACATACTCTATATTGAGATGTACACACTTTCAGAGAGGGTAGGGCAGGTTAGGGCGACCTCGGTGAACTTTAGTCTTTAAATTACTAAAAATAAAAATAGCAGGGTTTATACATCATTTAAATTTGAATTTGACAGTGATTTTAAAATTAGATTATTATTATTATTATTTTATATTTTAATTTACATATAGAAATAAATTATTATTATTATTTTACATTTTGAAAATAAAATTCTGTGATGTGAATGATTCCTCTAACGTGTAATCGTGTAAGCCAACCTTAAACCCACTTGTTTCGAGTGAACACAAACCATTTCAGTGGAAAGTTTTATAGACAAATGCATTATTTGATAAAGACAATTGGCATAATTGCTAAAGGATTTTTCTCCCCCAAACTAGGTTGAGTGAACACACAAACCATTTTAGTGGAAAGTTTTATAGACAAATGCATCATTAGATAAAGTCAATTGGTATAATTGCCAAGGGATTGTTCTCCCTGCAAACTAGGTTTAAAGATTCAACCCACTTGTTTCGAGTGAACACAAACCATTTCAGTGGAAAGTTTTATAGACAAATGCATTATTTGATAAAGACAATTGGCATAATTGCTAAAGGATCGTTCTCCCCCAAACTAGGTTGAGTGAACACACAAACCATTTTAGTGGAAAGTTTTATAGGCAAATGCATCATTAGGTAAAGTCAATTGGTATAATTGCCAGGGATTGTTCTCCCTGCAAACTAGGTTTAAAAATTGACGGCTGCATGTATGCTTTGAATGGTTTAGGGAATATTTTTCTGAAGATTTTGATCTGACCTTCAACTTAAAAATGACCCATCAAATACATAAAACCTTTGGTATTATATTCATATATAAAATATTGCACGGTGAAACATTCCTACATAATATACAACATCTATATATTATGCAAACATTTATATAGAAAGTACTCATTATTTTGTTGTATACAACAAATCCTGGCATTATGGACTTCACCTCCACGCTTGGCCTACGATATAATCATGTGGACAAAAGCTACATTTCTGAACCATTCAATGGCATTATGGACTTCATCTCCAAGCTCGGCCTACGATATAATCATGCGGACAAAAGCTACATTTCTGAACCATTCAATGGCCAAGCCAATGAGAAGTAATATTGGTAGTATGAATATGATAAATCATAAGCCATGTCCAGGTCTCCCAAAGAAATCACGTTGATGGGAAGATTGGTAGGTACGGGGAGAATTTGATTCTCATTGGGTTATCTTGAGTTTATAAAGAGACGCTAGTGACCTATAGGATTATCGTTATGGTTCTTTGTTGGAGCTCTCCCAAAGAAATCACGTTGATGGGAAAGAAAGAAATCACGTTGATGGGAAGATTGGTAGGTACGGGGAGAATTTGATTCTCATTGGGTTATCTTGAGTTTATAAACAGACGCTAGTGACCTAGGATTATCGTTATGGTTCTTTGTTGGATGAGTAGTTCTTCACGTTTACCATGCAATTGGGATAGGGGATGCCCGGGGTGAAATGTTTCCTTACGTTCCCCTTTTGTGGAGACAAAGGGGGTGAAGTAGGGGAAACATTTCCCAAAAGTGTGGGGATACATTTTCCCAAAATGGGTGCTCGTGGACATCTCCTCTAAGAAATGGTTAGGTGTCTCAAAATTTTGCTTGAAAACAATAATTTATGAGTGGGGAAGCTTAATATTCAACCCTAGGACTTAAATTATCTTTTATATTTCATTTTAATTTTTTTACTTAAATTTTTAACATTATAAATTGACTTGGAATGTTTGAGAGTAGTTCCAACCTCATTGCAGTTCACGTGGAGAAAGTAGAATTTTAGATCCCACTCAAAATGCATTAGACTTAATGGTTTTCAAGATTTCAAGGTTGGGGGGATTGTAATGTTTTTATTGAATTTTATCATGTATGAGGGTATGTAACTAGCATTTAATCAATAGCACCAAGCACAAAAGTACTCCTTTTGAGGGTAACAAGTATCAAACCTAACAGATATCAAATCTAAACTAATTTGCAATCCATAACTCACTTGTTCAACTTACCAAGCTTATATCTACTCAACTTACCCCTCGATGCTACCATTTAACTGTTGCCTCTCCTCCCCCACAACACTCTTTCAATTCTCATTGTCCATTTTAAGTTTTAAGTTTTAACTTTCGAGCCTTGGCTCTAGATATCGACGACCTTAGACTGATTCTTTGACTTGTCACTCTTTACTATTTTCGAGTTTGAGTTATATCAATTTACTATTCTAGTGTTCAGACTTTAGTGTATACTATAGTCTATTTTGATTAGTACTAATTAGATTTTAGAATGGTGAATGATGAATTTAATTTTTAAATCAATTTAGAATTTGGAATGACGAATGATGATTTCAATTTTTAAATCAATGTAGATTCTAAAATGATGAATATGGATCAATACATTTCATTATTGAATCTGTGGTGTATGTATGAATGATCTATGTATCAATATGAATGATGAGTATGGATCAATGCATTTTTTTTTGGTTCAGAGTTGTTATATTAATTTAGAAAACAAAAAACTACATCATAGATAGTCTCTACTGGTATGCCGTTGGGGAAATAAGACTAGTAGCATAAACTCAAAGGTTTTAAGTTACCCTTACTATTTCTAATTGTTTGATATGAAAACATCAACCATAAACAAAATGAAAGTATTACATAGGCCATGGTGCATACATTGATCGACAACATCATGTTATAAGACAAAATATGAAATGTAGTTTGAGCTCTGAGTGCTTTCTATGTTGTTGTGATGTGTTTTTGATCAAGTGGATAGGGATCGATATTGGTATCTGTTGTTGGGGGTTCAATGTCAGTGATATGCTTGAACGCTAGATTGATTTTGCCATTGACAATGTACATTTCTCCATGAGTTCAACCATTAATGTTTCTAATTTTCTGATCCGAAAGCATAAACCATAAACAAAATGAAAGTATTACGTAGACCATGGTGCATATATTGATCGACAACATCATGTTCTAGGACAAAATATCAATCGTAGTTTGAGCTCTGAGTGCTTTCATGTTGTTGTGATGTGTGTTTGATCAAGTGGCTAGGGATCGATATTGGTATCCGATGTTGGTGGTTCAATGTTAGTGATATTCTTGAACATTAGATTGATTTTGCCATTGACAATTTACATTTCTCGATGAGTTCAACCACACAGATAATAAGCTCTTGCTAAGAGTCTGCGATGTCAGTGAGAACCTTGCTCATAAGAGTTTTGACATGCGAATATAGATTAACCACCTACATGTAGGTTGATGATCTGGCCCTTGTTGAATTGCCTACATTGGGGATCCAATCTCCGGTCTCCTGCTCCACATGAGAAGTAGGGACAAATCTACAAGCTCGCCTAAATTGGTCTTCAATATATGAAATAGCTCTTTGGATGGCTCTGGGGATAATGCATCTATACTGCTCCATGGTGGCCCTAGCGATGTTTGTGTGGGTGTTATGTAGGGAAGGGGAGTTGAAGGCTGGAGAAGGAGGCGGTCCAAGCCTATCACGACAACTACAACCTGAGGGACTAACTAGGTGGCAATGCACCATGATTAAAGAGGGAGCTAAAACAAGGAAAACAAGATAGGAATGAAATAGATTGGCTAGTTGACAACACATAGGAGAGAAAGGTAGAGTGTTTGGGAGGAGTTGTAAATTGACAGGTAGATTTGGTAGATTGCAAGGGAGACAAGACCAAATCAAGAGAACTAGTAAAGTAAAAGCCACCTAGAAAAACAAAACCAAGGAGGGGGATTGAACCCATAATCCAAAATACTAAGTTGTAGTAAACATTGAAAGCATAAAATGAAGCCAATCTTGAAATGAGATACCAGGAACAAGAAATAAAAGGTAAACCTGAGCATTGAAGAGCCACACAAAGGGGAAGCCTGAATAACAATTGTAAACCTTGAATTGTTGAGATAGACTGTGAGCATTAAAGTCTAAGATTGCATGCTTCCTGGTTGCTTGGTCTATTAGCCCAAGATTATTCCAACTGGGGAGTGGTTTCCATGGCTTAAGAGAAGTTGTGGCTACCAATTTCATGTAGTTAGTTGCATAACTAGCTTCTTCCACTTCACAACATTATAACCACATTCTTGCCCTTGTAGAACCATAATTGCCTCTTTGAACTGGGGATTTAATAATATTTAGCGTCGACGTACCTTCTTGAGCACTCACACATTCACATGCAACACTGATGAGAACTTACCTTGTTTGAGACAAGTTTCTTAACGACAGATGGCCATGCAGGTTGCTAGTGGGGGGCGATCTGCGACCCCTCTTCCCCTCTTTAAACCTTAGCTCCATGGTTGTCTTTTTGTTAGATGGATTAGCAGCCTCTGTGGGGAAGTATGGATCAATTTATTTCATTCTTGAATATATATATGCCTCGATGCCCCTCCGCCTCCTAAACTTTCCTAAAATTTGAGGGTACTCCCACACATCTCCTTGTACGTCTTCCCACATCTGCATCCTCTCGTCCTCGAGTCTTTGTGGAACATAGATTTTTGGTCACGTGTAAATCAAAGACAAAAATACTCTCCTATGAAACATGCATCTTCAAGTACGGCATGATATCAAATTTATCTAGAAAAGCATGTTCCAAAAACGAGAAGAAAACCTCTTTTCATTAAATTGCAAAATTGACAACAACATAAAAGAAGTTCGGTAAAAGGTGGATTGTTTCTCATATATTACTTGTTAACCGTTGAAACAAAACATGCCAATCCCTCTTTGCAGAAGCCTCTGTGTGTTCATGTATCCAATTAAATAAATGTAAACTTGTAGTCTACAAGGTGATATATAATTGCCGATGGTTTTATGTGGCTACTTAATTTTGAGTAATGATTTTCATAATTATTATACAAGGTAGAAGTATAAGAACCTCTTGCCATATGACCAAGGCTGGGATAAAAATGATAGTTTTGTTTTCTCGTTGGTTATTGTATAGGTCTTAAATAATGGGTGTGGACATGGTGTAGAGCTGGAATAAGCTAAAAGGTTTTCAATGCGTATTTTGATGGGGTGCACAACACATGGAAACCCATTATATACTTCCTCTCATTCCAAGGATGGTATTCGAGGTAAATCAATTGGTTACAGTGTTGTCAACCTAATCCAATGGGAACATCAAGTGAGACCTGTAATATTCACATAGATAACTAGCCTAAGAACTTGACCACCTGATCTCTTGATTATAGTTCACAACACCATTCAAGTTAACCCATAACGCTATTATGATATTGTATCTTATATATGTTACATAATTTTTTAATATCATCAACCATTCTTTTGGTCCATTTTATGTATTGCAGGGGGAATCCTTTGGTGCTTGTCCTCATTTTGAGGATGGTTCCCAGGGTAATCCCTAGATTCTTTAGGGCACAAGTAAGGCAAATAACATGGGTCACGCCGTTACAACAATATACTCATTAATGGCTTAACATGTTGCTTGTAGTAATCGAACTTTGTTGGGGAGGATAACACTCCTTTCAACCACCTAGGCTATACCCAATTGACAAATTAAATATTTATTCATATCTTTAGTTATATTACAAGACACCCATTTTGGTCATTTTTAGACATCAAAGCATACAAGGACACAAGAAGGAAAAAAACGTTGATGCCTAAAATTGCATTAATGCCTTATAAACACATTGATCAAACCAAGATCAATATTTATGGGAGATATTCACTAATAAGGATTTTCAACAAAACTTATCTCATTATGAAGTTCCGTATATCATTGTTGATGATGCAACAAAGTCAAACTTCAGTTTGTTACCACCTATGTAAAATGATGTATTCTTGAATATTGATAAAGTATGATTCGAGAACTATGACTACCATGACTAGGATGATAAAAGTTTCATCTTTAGAATCCCTTTAATTGTAGAGGTATCTTCATGACATCAAACACCCATCACAAGACGTTCATTAATATCTTCAAGGATAATTTTACAGATTTACCTAATGACAATTTCTTCAATTGCGACTCTGTGTTTTCAATTGAGTTTATTTTCTAGAGGATGCCTTTGATGAAAAATTGTGCTTCTACCTTTGAGGGTAACATCTATCATTTTCTTAACATTTGACTGTGGTAAAGTTTGAATTTGATTTTTTAAACAAATAATTTCATTGCCTTTTATTCATAGAAGCTTGTTCACATGTGTCTATTTTTCCTCCTAGATTGCATAGTTATTGCTTATCATGTTGTTGTTTATGATAACACTGTATTGTAACTTCATGTATAGTTGGTATTCAATCCTATGCTTGCAAATATTTCCTTTAAAGATTTAACTATTTATTTGTTATTGTCATTGTTATTGAAATTTATTCACCTTGTTAGCGTGATATTTCAAATTACATTGTAATGCATTGATTTCAAATTGAGGATTGTGATTTTGTTGATCCAATGTTTTATTCAATTGAAAATGTTTCAATTTTTCTTGAAACTCTTTTTCATATCATTGAGTTCAAATATTTTTTGCAACCTTATTATGTGAACACTTTTAAATCCTTAATTTAGATCTTAAGCACATCATTTGAAACATTATATGAAAATGATTTCGGTTTTAATACCACCTCAATACTTTTAATCCTTTCATGGTTTTGAAAATATTCTATTATCTTTGATTTTTAATCTTAATATACGTTTTTTGGCACCCTAAGTGTTGTTAATGCTATTTGATAACAACCATTTAAGTGGAAATCTCATTTGATTATTGTGTTGATTATTGGAGCTCTATGCACTTGCTTGACTTAACAAAAGTGATGGTAGATCACTAGGGATTTTTTTTTCACATTGCAATTGTTATAAGAATTGAGCTAAACATAAATGTGTTTTTGTGATTATGAAAACAATATGATCAATTAACTAAATAGATAGCCAATTACACTTTGTACCCTATCTTGTAGTATGTGGTATTATCTATAGACTAAAGTTTTAATATAAACTTGCGTGCATAAGGAAAACATTAACAACCTTTTGTCTGCATTGTAACCTTCTTTGCTAATAAGCCTTTGAATAATACTTATCTCTTTAAACATATTTCTTCAGATCAAATGTTTCAAAAGGAGGCAATGGGAAACTGTTTTAGGTATTAGTATTCCTGACATTTTGATCACCATTATGACATCATCTTTAGGAGATAAATTTGCTCAAGGAAATGGAAAACCTCATGCAAATAAAAATATTATCAATTAAAGGAGCAAGGTTATCTATAAGCCAATGTGCCATAATAATTAGGATTAACACAACCGAACCAAATAAATATTAGCAATTTATATATGGTAATTGTTGTGGAGTAGGTGTATAACATGATGCCAAGTACCATTGAGTTTAAAGCCATCCTATGTATTGAGGTTATTTGAATTTTCCTCTATTTCCACAGAGTCTCTAATCATCCTTTTCACATAATAATCAACATTGGTGATGATTTTCGCATTCTATAAGAAGACATGGTGCATGGTATTTTCCATTCTTTCCTAGAGCAAATCCTTTGGATTTGTTATGATTAAGGTTTACATTGTGTTCTTTCATTCTGATATGGAATTGTTTGCCAATATCACCAATATATTGTTTATGAAAGGAAGAAAGAATGGTATACACCCAAAAAATTCATTACTCCTCATATACGAGTTATTCAAGCTACATAAAGATGGATGTCCATTGAGATGAACTGTAAATACGATTGGTTCACATACATATAAACTCTCTAAGTTTATTGCTAAAAATCTAGGCTGTCTCGTGGGAAACATTGATTCATTTATCAAGGATTCTCCCCATTAGTTGAACAATATCTAAAATCTAAGAATGGATGCTAATGATACTCTGTAGTGAGCTTTGATGTGGTTTCTCTATCTACAAAATCCTCATGGGTGTGACCATTGAGCTAATTAGTGTTATGGCGAACGATGATATGAAAGAATTCAACACGGTTGGTTTGAAATCCGCTTGCTTTAGTTTTTTGAGCAGTTCTTTCCGAGCAATTAAGGGGCATCACAATGGGATTGATGTTATCACTAGTTGTTGCTAAAATTTTACATGGAGAATTTTTAAAGAAACAACCATTGACATATTCCCATGGAAGTCTAAGCTATGGAAAATATAAGTTGACGACACTAGTGTAATTTAGCTACATGGAAGGGAAAGTATTAATATATTCCTCGAGGATTTGAATATTCACAATGATAATATAAAATTCACAGTGGAGGTATAAGAGAATAAATATATATTTCTTTTCGATGTCCTTATCACTATGAATGGGATTGACTCTCTAGATCATCAGGTTACAAGAAGAAAACTCATTGAGAAATATTTACATGTTCATTGGTATTAAATTCTCACACAAAACATAGGCATTATTAATGTGCTTGTGACTCGAGCCATCACAATCTTTGACAAGTCTCAAGTAGAGCAAGAAATAAGCCATGTCACCAATGTTTTCAAAAATAATGGGTATGATGAAAAAACTTTCAATTAGGCAGTTAAAAAAGCAAAAAGACCCTAGCCTAGACAAAACCCACCTTTTGTACATAAAATGAACCATAGAGAAACTATCCAATATCCTTAAGAAAAGCAATATCAACGTCACCTTTCATCCTCCTATCACAATCAGGGCTATGGTGGACTCAACCAAGGACGCAATAGACCTATTTTTTTTAAATACATATATACCATTCCTTGTTCCCATGGTAAACAATATAATGGCGAGACTAATAAAGAATTTCAGATTAGAATGAGAAAACACACCATATAGCTTAAGGATAATAGAACCAAGACCTACTCTAGTTGAGAAATTGGAAAATACTAGTCCCCAAATTTGTTTGGAGAATGCAAGAATCATTGCTAAAGTTGATCATTATGTGAAAATTAAGATGAAAGGGCTTGTGGAAATAGAGAAAATTCCAGATAATATTAATAAAGAGGACACTTTAAACTTAGTGATATATGGCACCTTGTTATACACCCACTTTGCAACAATAATGATGTATAAATTGCTATTATTATTTTGTTTGGATTGTGTTAAAGCTAATTATTATGGAAGGTTGGATTTTATCCAACCTTGATTTGATAAATTGCTCCTCCAATTAATAAATTTTATACTTGCATGAGGTTGTACATTTCCTCGAGAAAATTTGTTTCTTGAAGATTATTCGATGATGGTGATTGAAACATCAAGAAAACTAATACATAATGTGGTTCTTCAGCTGCTCCTTTTAAAACTTATCTCACTATGAATCTATGCATGTCTTTGTTGATGATGCTTCAATGCCATACTCCAATTTGTTAACACACATGCAAGACCATGTCTTTGTGAATGGCGATAAAGTGGTATTAGAACTATGAATTTTATGATTAGGATGATAAAGAGTTCCAACTTGAGAATGCTCCTTGATTGTAGAAGTAGGCTTAAGAAATGTGATGTCTATCAGAAGTCGTACATTGATATCTTCAATGGATTTTTACATAGTGCTATTGATTGACAAAAAAATTTCAATAATGGCAATGATTATATAATTTAGTCAATTTGTAGATGTTGTGTTCTTGAGAAATCGTAATTTTACCTTTGAATGTGACTTTTCCCATTTTCTTAACATGAGTTTTGTTAGATTTGATTTTGATTTTTTAAATGAGTAATTTCATTGTCCTTCGTCCATAAAACCTTCTTTATATTTCTAATTTTTACTGTTGATTTGCTTGGTTTTTTCCCATCATGTTGTAGTTTATGGTAACACAGGGTTGCAATTTCATGTAGAAGTGATATTCAATCCCTCACTTGTATGCTAAAATTGTTCCATTCAAATATTAACTTGTTTATTTAATTCTTGTCAATGGTATTGCAAATTACATTATAATGTATTTATTTTACATTAAAAATTTCCGTTTTTGTTTTTGTAAAATCCAATATTTATTCATTTGAATTTCTTTATTCCAATTTTTCTTGAATTTTTTTTCATGATATCATTGAACTCAACTATTTTTTGTAACTTTATCATGTAAACACTCTTAAATATTCAATATAATTATCAAGGACCTCATTCAAAATATTATAGGTTAATAATTTTGGTTTTAATATTTCCTAATTACTTTTTGATAATTTTATGGTTTAGACATCATTCTAATATTTTTGTTTTTAAATATTTAATATAAGCTTTTGTGGCATCCTTGATTATTTGATCTCAAATATTTTTTGTAGCCTTATCATGTGAACACTTTGAAATCCTTAATCTAAATCTTAAGGACCTCATTTGAAAAATTATATGTTAATGATATTGGTTTTAATACCACCTCATTACTTTTAATAATTTTATGACTTCGACATCATTCTATCATCTTAGCTTTTAAATATTCATCATAATCTTTTGGATCACCTTTCAATGTTGCTAATGCTCTTTGATAGTAACCATTTAGCAAAATTTAAGTGGTAACCACTTTTATATATTATTTGTTTCATATAACCATGCATAGGACCTTTTAGAGACTTCAATGTTGTCCATAGGTTTTAACCACGCTAGATCATCGATGCATAAATTCCAAGCATGTAACCTTGAGAAGATCAAAAGAGTTAAATTTGTGCCCTCCCTAGCTGAGGGGAGAGATATTATACATGGCTCATGATTGCTTGAGCTAACTCCTTTGGTTGTTGTTTTACTAATTAGGCCAACAACATTGGAATTCTAAGTGCTTTCTTGATGTCACAAAGGTAGTGGTAGTCTAATCGGAAGATCTTTTCATATTGCCATCACTATAAAAATTGAGGTAAACATGAATGTTTCTTTTGTGATTATGACAATTGTAAATGTAATTAGCTCAACTAAATAAGTAGCTAATTACACTTCATACCCCACTTCAATGGTATAAAATACTACTTGTAGATTAAGATTTGAATCTAAACCTACATTTGTTAGGGAAATATCAATCATCTCTTGTCCATATTGTAATCTTTTTCATCAATAAGGTTCTTGACCAGAACTTATCAAACTTAGGTTTTTTTCCACATGCAAAATGATGTCTATGTGAGGATTGATAAATTGTAGGACTTGAACTATGACTTCCATGATTAGGGTGATGAAAACTTTCATGTTGTGAAGTATCTTTGATCGTAAAAGTAGGTTCAAGACATGAAACACTCATGACAAATTGTTCATTAAATATTTAATAGATATTTAACAGATTTATCGATTGACAAAATTTCTTCAATAATGACATAGCCCCTTTTGCAATTTAATGGATTTTGTAGATAATGTCTTGTTCACTTTGTGCTTCTACCTTTGGATGCAACTTCCTAGTTTTTTAAACATTTGACTTCTATAATATTTTGTTTTGATTTTTTAAACAAGTAATTTCATTGTTATTAAAGATTTCTCTACATTCTTCATTTCACCTCTTCAATTATGTGGTTTTAGTTATGGTAACATTGGATTGCAACTTCATATTGAATTGGCATGTTATGCTTGATTTATGAGTTAAAACTTGTTTCCTTTAAAGGTTTAAATGATTTCTCTAATTCTCATCATAGGTATTCATAGTTATTCACCTTGTTGACATGAAGTTGCAAATTACATTATAATGTATCCATTTCAATTCAAGATTTTAGTTCTTTTTTGGTAGATCCAATATTTATTCATTTGATTTTTTTTTTTTCATTTTTTCTTGAACACTCCATTTCATTAATCTCAACTATTTTTTGTAACCTTATCATGTGAACTCTTTTATACCTTCAATTTAAATTTCAAATGCTTTATTTTAAACATTATATGCTAGTGGTTTTGGTTTTAATACCACTTCTCTACTTTTAACCCTTTAATTTGGATTCATTCTATGATATTTGCTTTTAATCATCATAAGCTTTTGTGGTACCTTTAAGTGTTGGTTATGCTCATAAGATTTCATGGCACCCTTGCTTTGTTAACGAGCCTAGTAACATTCGAATTCTAAGCCCTTGTGTGAATAAAGTTGGTGGTACACCAATCAGGGGATCTTTTTACATATCATCACTATAAGAATTGCGCTAAGCATGAAAGGTTTTTTGTGATTATAATTGTATGATTCATTAAGTTGGATAAATAATCAGCCAATTACACTTTATACCCTATCTTAGTAGTATAAGGTATGACTTTTATACTAGATTTAAAAATAAACTTATGCATTTTACAAAAACATCAACAATCTCATCCACATGGTAACCTTGTTCTACACTTAGACAATCTCAAAGTTTTAGAGTTTAAATTTTTTGAATCACCAATAGTTGATTTAACTCAATTTTAACCCTTCACTTTTTTGGCTTATTCCCTTGCTGAGTCAATCATCTTTGGGCACATTGATAAAAATTAGTTGTGTTGAAATTTATAACAATTCCCCCCCCTGCCCCCCAAGCATAACATTTACTTGTGTACCTTTAGTGACTATTAGTGAATTACTCTTTTCTTCAACTCAATCATGAATATTTACATCACAATAACAAGGTTAGCAATGCCAAAAAATAGTATGTTTGTAGTTGTCTTCTAATACTATTTTCCATCTCATATTGGACAAATCGTCTTAAATTTGCATCACTTAATTATTCTAAATTAAGTTCTTAAAACTTGGCATCATTGATTATACTTTATTTCTTGTACAATATTTGTTGTTATTTTTTTCTTTCAACTAATGGTGTTTGTTCCTTTGCAACTCTTAAGCTCTTTCTTGTTTTAGATGCTTATTCACACAACTTGCTTGCAAGATTAGAATGTGATTTATTAGTGGCCAAATCTTCAAAAAATTTGTACTGTTGGAGGAGCCACTTATTTGCTTGCATATATGTTTTATTATTAATTTCTTTACTTAAAGTTCTTGAAATTTGTTTACTTTAACATGACCACTATCATTTTGTTGTGAACATGAGATGTCACTTTTTTTTTGTCAACTTGGGCATAACATTATTATATTGATATTACGTAGAGTTTAATGGACCCTGAGTTGATATATATGGGTAAATCCTTGTTTTCTTCACTTTGATACACTTTATAAGTTTTGCTAATTCTATGTGATTTCACTAAACAATCTCCTATCATTTTGAATCTAAATGAAACAAATCTAAAAAAATGTCTTTTAACTTGATAGATGCCTTAAGGTAGTCTCACCACACTAGTAACACCTATGAGCTTTTGAAATATCCATGATGATAACAATCCTTGTAAGCACCTTAATGGAGAGATACTTTAAATTTTGGTCCTATTGACATTTTCTTTTCATAGTGATGGATTTTTATATTAAAAAGTTGTGACCATGCCATATATAGAAATACATTTTTTTAAGGCATCCATACCCTAAAATCAATGGATAGGTACAATTCTTTTTAAAAATACCACTAGTGTTTGTCGAATTACTCAAATTCAAGACTTTATAGGTACATTGTTTAAGACACTTAAACACTATCGATTAACAATAATATTTAACAAAACATACTAAACATACTGCAAAAATAAAATGATCAATTCCCATTTATGGATTTAGAAGCCAAATCCATTTGGGTTACTCTGTCAATTATTTATGCTCATAGGGAAAAACCTAGCACTTGCAACTGTGCGATAGCCCACAACACGATCATCCACTAATGCCAATGTGTTAATGGGCAAGACCAGGAGAAATGTCATCAAAATAGTCCATGACATGTGGAGTTTGAGGAACTATCTAAGGTCAAGAGGGGGAGCACAAAGCCTTAGGAGTGAAGTTCGTGTTGGTCATTATGTGCTCAACTAAATCTTGCAAAGAGGCTATGGCATAAGTCATTTCCAGTTGCATCCCTCTCAGTATAGTTATGGAGATGTATGATTTAGATTAAAAACCCCTCAATCTAGGAAGTTTCCCCCTATTTCCAAAGAAATTCCATCATCTTATTATAATCTTAATTCTTCTCCTCGACCTTGTCATTCCATCTTGCTCATTGAATTTCATAGTTCATCACTTTTCCTTTCACTTTGGAACTGTAGGATTTTACCTTCTATAGATAATACCTACAAACAAATTCTTAAAAAAGAAATAACAAAAAAGATACAATGTCAATTACAAAAATGTACATAGAGATTTCTTTTTCTAGAACCCAAAATTGGGAAACAAGATTGATTTTTCATTATATTCCTTTATAATGTTACAATACATTATATACAGGTCGTAGCATTCATAAACCCCCAATCCATTAACATTGGATTAGAATATAATTGTAGTTTTGTTGACCGGGTCTACAAAACCATGGGAAAAACCACCATGCATAAAACCATACACAAAACCTCCCTGTTTCTCCTACTTGTTATTTTATTTGTAGATAGGGGACTACAAGAGTACATAGTCACCAGTCCAAGGTAGTAACACCCATTTTTATCTACCCCAAGAGAACTTCTTAGTGCTCACAAACTTTGTCAATGCATCTGCAACATTCTTTAAAGTGTCAAACTTTACCAGTAACACCTTTCTATATTTAACCATATCCCTCACAAAGTGATACTAAACATCAATATGTTTTGTCTCCAAATGATAAACATGATTACTTACCAAGAAAGTTTCACTTTGGGTGACACAATAATCCTTATAGCTTGTTGTACCAACCCCATAACTGAACACAATATATGTAACTAAACTACTTCCTCGCTTGCATGAGTGGATGCCACGTATTCAAATTCTATAGTTGAAAGTGCCACTACAAACTATCTCTTTCTCATCCAACTGATTTCTCCTTACAATAGGCTAAACACATACCCACTTGTAGATCTTATGTGATCCATATCTCCATCAGTATGCATCAACAAAACCACATATGTCCAACTCTGTCCAAGACTGGTCTACCTTGGTAACACAAACCATAATCACTAATTCCACACAAATACTTAAAAACATTCTTTACTGTTGTCTAATGCTCGTTCCTTGGTTTTGACATAAAATCGTTCATTACTCCCACTGCATGTATAATGTTTGGATTGGTACAAACCATTGCATACATCAAACTTCCAACTACACTTGCATATGAAACATGGGACATATCCTCTTCCTCTTCCCGTGTCTTTGAATACTATTTTGTAGATAAATTTACACCTACAGGAATAGGAACTTTTATTGGTTTACTATCCTGCATATTAAACTTCTGCAATATTGTCTTGACATACCTCCTTCGATTTAACCAAAGTTTCCTCTTTGCATGAGCTATTTTAATTTCCATGCCGAAAATAAAATGTGTAGCACCAAGATCCTTCATGTCAAATTTAGAGGACAATTGGGTCTTCACATCCTGGATAATTTCTCTATCATTTCCAGTTAGCAACATATCATCCACATACAAGACCAAATAAATAACATGATCACCAACTAATTTAAAATACACACAGTGATTCGCTTTGCTTCTTGTGAAGCCAACTCCCTATATATATGTATCAAATTTTTGATATCACATCCTTGGTGATTGATTTAACCCATACATATAATTTTTTAGCCTAAATACTAGTTATTTATTACCCTTCATTGCAAAGCCTTCTGGTTGCTCCATGTATATCTCTTCTTCCATATCTCCATGTAGGAATGTTGCCTTCACATCCATTTGTTCTACCTCGAAATCAAAAACAATAGCAACAAATAAAATCAATATAATAGAAGATAACTTGGCAATAAGAGAAAAAATATCATCAAAATCAATTCCTCGCACTTGGGAATAACCTTTTTCTACTAACCGAACTTTGCATTTATCCACTTTTCCTTCTACATACAAATTCTTCTTAAACACCCATTTACTTCCAATGAGTTTTCTTTTAGCCAAAAACTCCATAAGATCCCAAGCCCCATTGTAACACCATCCTCCCATATCTACCCAAGCAACTGGCAAGCCAATTAAACATGCAATGAGAGGCTACCATGATATGATTCAACGTCCTAGGTAACCTTAAGGAAATGGAATCAACGGAAACACAACATACATACCTCCCTTAGGTGCTTCAGGACCCCAAGGAGCTAATACACCACTCTAGGAGCCCAACCCTTCAGTTAACCTATCATTTAGATGAATTAAACCTAAAGTCGCTCTCACAAGCTTGTCTACTAGCGACCAGAGACCAAAATTGTTAGTTATATGCCAAAGACTCCAGGATTTGAGTGACTTTTTGAGGCCCAAAGCTTAGGTCACTACCTAGAATTGAACCATCTCTCTAAATTAGTAAAATAACATGGAAATGACAGTACTGAATAAAATACTTGTTCAAGACCTTGAATGGACCCCCACTAGCCATGATAGACATTTTTTCAAACACTTAGTAAATATTGAACCTACAAGTGTAAATAATAGATTTGAGCATAGGGGTCTCATACTTATTTGAGATTTTATATGAAGCATTGTCACCTTATCACATTAGCTTCCATTTCATCAATTAGGTCATAGATACATTGATGATTCAATAACAAGTAAGAACATGATAAGATCCACTCATGGTTTTTGTCATAAAACATGTAAATAACCAACATAATAGGGACCAAAATACCAATGAAATCATAGCCATATAAACCACATATAATCCACCATAATTATCATAGAGATACCACGAGAAATAACCTTTCATTAATGATGCAAAATCCAAACATGGGATGGGACTTCCACGTTCCACTCGACCATAGAATGGCTGAGCCAAATCTCTCTTAAGCCATTCACCCTCGTGCCATATTCCAAGCACGAATGTGGGATCTCATAGAACACATAAATCAAAACTCATCCAGGGATTCCATAGACTATCCACATCAACCCATCAAATAATGATTCCACCTCATGACTAGACATCACAAAACCAACATCAGATCAGTCTCTATCCCAACCTTCCAGGGCTCCAAAGTGTTTGTTCCAACCCGAATCCCAGGACTAGTAACTCAACCCACAACTTTTATTAGGCTCTAGAGCATTTGTCCAACCAAGGCAAAGTGTTTGTCCAACCAAGGCTACAAAACTAGTAACTCAACCCACCAAGGGCTCTAGAGAGTTTTTCCAAACCAGGCCACGCGACTAGTAACTCAACCCAAGCTGTTCCAGGGTTCCAGAGCATTTTTCCAACCAAGTCTATGAGACTAGTAACTCAACCAAAGCCGTTACAGGGCTCAAAAGTGTTTGTCCAACCAAGGCTTCTAGGAACTAATAACTCAACCCAAGCTAAGGAAACATAAGAACCAACCAGAAACTAAGAAAATAAACCCACAAAAACATGTCTGTCTAGGAAATGGAAAGGTTAGGCAATCCACTATCAATCCAAGCAATCCTCCATGCTAGTGACAGATCATGACCAAGAAACCACATGCATGTTCCATGCATGACAAAACTAGTGAAGAAATCATACATGCAACTCGATACCTATAAGAAAATCTCATCTAGTTGTTGATCCTGATGCCCTCTTGCACTTTCCTGCTCTTCCTTTTCCTTCTTGCTCCAAAAATCCAAGTATGCCACACCCTCCAAGAGTGCCCCAAGAAAACTCTAAGTATCCAAGAGTATGAGAGACAGAGAGAGAATAATGAGAGAGCTCCAAAACTGAACTGACCAAGTCCTGCCCACTGATCCTGAGAAGTCTTTTTATTAATGAGGCCTCTATTTTGTTCATTTTCCATTATTTTCTTCCTCAGATGCAACTGTGACCTTTCACCTCCTTTTTCTCCTAATTTCCATTATTTTCATAAATAAAATTCCAATTAATGTCTCTTTTCCTTTCCAAAGCGTTTGCTAATTTCCTTAGCCATAATAGCCGAATCAACACCCATTAGGATGTTTCCCCCACCATTCAACTTGGAATACGTGTCCCATCACCGTGGGGGAACACCATCCTCAGTGTTTAATGACACCTATAACCAACAAGACTGTTGAAAACAAAACATGTTGCCCATGGAGCTTTATAACATAGCTCGTTGCAGTATTTACAATGACCACTACTGAAACATTACAAACATACCGTTTAATGGAGCTTTATAACACAACTCATTACGGTATTTACAATAACCACATATACACATACACATTTGGTTCAACCAACAAATAACCATACTGTCTATGGAGATTTATAAATCCAGCTCGATACAATATTTACAATAATATACACATATACACATTTTCTCAACCAACAAATCAAAGGATACAATGCCTGCATCTGCAACAAGGGAATCCAGAGGCTCACACCTCTACCCTCAAGTAATACCAGGATTCACCTCCTTCCCAGGAAGTCCAGAATCCACTGCCATAGTCAAACAACATCCAATGTCCAACGCTATAATTGTGCACCACTTGTCCTCTTAGTGGATAGTTATCGACTTGTTGTTCCATGGCACACTCCCATTGTGCATATGATTCCATTTGGAAATGCTAATGACCCAAACCAAATCCATCCATGACCATCCCTTCTCTACTACACAGTCCCTTGGGAATCCAGTCAACTCTTCCGTGCAGTCACTCACCTTCCAAGTTCCGCTGGCAACCCCATCCCGGGAAATCCATCCCTTGGAAAGGCTTCCTTACATCAGAAGATACACAAACCAAGGCATATACTGCCTCAAAACCATCATACCAATCATAGCATGCTCTTGGAAATCAGTGGATACTATTGGGTACCAGTGTCCCACAATGGCCTTGTTCTTGAAGTGCTTTATCAACATACTGCTCCCTATTTCAATTCCTTTTCTGCTGCTGCTAATTCTTCTAGTTGATTTCGATCACCCAATCGGGCATTTCATGCATTCCTATACCAAGCACATAAATTCCATTAGATTTAAAATAAATTGAAATAATTTCACATCATACCTCATTGGTAGCTCATCAATAAGGTACATTTGCAATCTTGTTCGCTTCCTGTCACAACAAGTCAAACTAGAATATTTGACCAAAACATGTGTAAAATATCACATCAGGTTAGCTCAAAACATAACCATCAAAATCATAAATCACATGTAACCATCATAAACCATAATCATAATTCACATGTAATCATCATAAACAATAATCATAAACCACATGTATAATAAAGTTGAAATAAAATTCCGATACTTATCCTTTGTCAATCCTTACTTATGCCTTTGTTCTTTCTGTACACACACCGGATGGGTTGCCACACCCAACAAACACCTAGTGCCTTCTCCTCCACCAGGTGGACATACGCATAGTGTGCATCACACACATACAACCACACACGCTGTACAACACCATGCAATACATTCACCCAAACCTGACATACCACACATACATCTACACCTAATGTATGACACGGTACAATACATGCGCCTACACCAAGTGTATGACAAAACACAACACGTCTACATACACAATGTACATCACAAAGACATACATTTTCATAATGTGCAACACCACACAAAACATAAAAATACATCTGGTATACAACACAACTCATACATCTATACCTGATGTACAACACCAAACAATACATGTACCCACACAAAGTACAACACAATGAATACGCATGTCACGATACCACGGCTACACAAGGGACATACATAGTACTGCATGCCCGCAACACAACATGTACGACATGCACTCAATCCCACACGTACACTAGTACCACATGTACCAAGCACCACCTGCACAACGTGTGCACAACATCACATGTACATGACACCACCTGCACAATGTGTACACAACACCATATGTACACTACACCACTATACAACATGTACACAATACCACATGTACACAGTACCACACACACGACATGTACACGACACCACATGTATACAACACCACATGCAAGACATGTGCACAACACCACCTGTACATAACACCACTTGTACAACATGTACACATCACCACATGCACACAACACCAGTTGTACAATCATGCACACCACACCATATGTACATAACACCACATGTACAACATGCACACAACACCACTTGTACATAGCACTGCATTTCCAACATGTACATAACATCATCTGTACACAACACTACATATCCAACATGTGCACAACACCATATGCACACAACACCACATATCCATCATGTACACAGTACAATATGTACACAATACCGCATATCCAACATATACATAGCACCATCTATACCCAACACTGAATATGCAACATTCGTACAACACTATCTGTACTACACCATGTACATAAAATTACATAATCAACATGTACACACACTAAATATACACCACACCACATTTACACAACATCATAGGTGAAATAAGTACAACATATACGACATATGCACAATAGTCATACCACACATCCAAAACCACACTGAATCTTTACCAAGCAACCTTTCTTCTAGTGTCTTATCCATGCTTGTCCCATCATGCCGCATACCACATTGCTTTCATTTTGCTGATGTATCCCTTGGTATAACCTATCCATAACATAGACATAATATAATCACATAATATCAAATCATATCGACATGATACTAACCTTGTATATTTTTTATGACTACTCTTCCCAATTGATTCCAAGTAATACCAGGAACCTCTTCATGTCATTTTCTTGCGTAAGAAATCATTCCTCCACAAGAACAATTCCTGATGACCTTGTTAAACAATGACATAGATACATAGAAACATACATACATATACATAAATATTAGCATAAAACAATCATGATCCATGATGACCCTGTTAGATAACAACATACATACATACATATATGCATATAATCATTAGCATAAAGTAATCATGATCACAACATAAATACTATATATCAAGGGTAAGATAACTTCCTTTATTCATGCACAACATTGAGAACCATAATTCCCAACTTAGTCAAGCCATCCAACATCTCAAGTCCATTTACTTTACCTTTTCTGGTTACCTTTCCCCTGCCTATCCTGCCATCGTCCATTTACACCAATGGACCCAACTAGTCCAACTGGATGTCATAGTCTTACCTCCGCTGCGCTTACTCATGCACAAAGATTCAATTGAATCTTACATTACCTTTCAGGTACCACACAATGCTCCCGAGCTCCATCAAATTTCCTCTTTCCCAAGCAATTACCAAGACTTAAAACACAAAAGGAAAGACAAGAAACAACTAAGAAGAAAACCATGAAAGTCAATAAAAATATGACACCACAACAAAGTGGTAAGGCCTTGCACGATACATAAAAAAAACCACAAAGAAGCACAAAAAAACACCAAAATACCACAAGCGCAAGACTAGCAACAAACACCATGACTCAAACCCCATGGTTCCCAAGGAAAGCTCAACCCAAGCCTTCTTCAAGATTTCATGGAAATCTCTCTTGACATGTAACTCTCTGCATCATACTGCCATAAGCACATAACTATCAGCGCATAAATAAATATAACAATACACCAGTTACCTTATCTTGTTGTGCCAAACACGTTGCTTGCAACTAAACACATCCACACCATCTCTCAAGGGACTCCAATTCCCTGGACATATCCACTTGCAACTAGAGACTGTTTAATATACCTGTCAAGTACATGTTCATGACTATAACACATGTCCATGTAATGTCAGAAAAAATCAAGGTTAAGAAGACTCCCTATATGCAAAGCACTCATTTGTTTGGAATTAGGGTTTCCAAACATAGCCTAAGGATTTCTTGCCCACTTCCTTTCTTTTACCCTTTTACCTTGTTGCAATTGAGGCTTATTGTGTACTATCACATCACCCAAATTATTAGTTATATAAACACATAGACCATTACCTTGTCCCATTAATACCAAGCATGTTATCCTGCAACTGCTCACACATGTCAACCACATGTTCCAAATATCAAGACAATCATATCTATCAATTTGAAATCAACCTTTACCAAGACTAATAATCATGTCATAATTCATAGTCAACTCATAGTCCTTAGACACAATGCTACAATTATCACTCACTAATAATCAAGTACATATCGACTGTCTCGACACATATGTGTTAGTACAACCTCTTAGAACAATATCATTTTGGTAAGAAACTCTATAAACACATACTCATATTATGCAATTCATAAAACATTCAACCAACTTGCAAACATACCATGTTAAATAAATCAACTAGACGACATAATAGACACCAAAGACTCAAACACCAAATAGACAACATAATCAAACATTCAAACCGGAAATAGATGACATAAGAAATCTCGTACCTTAATGTATCTCAGGGGAGGCTATCTTGTCTGCACAATCAATTTAGTTAGAAAAAAATATAAATTTACAACATGTTAACTCAAACATAAATAAGATGACGATATCCATAACACTAACTAACTAACATGTTCACATCATAAACTTGTAAGCATTTATCATTTATGCATAGCAATCACATATGTATGATCAATCTAGATTAGTACGACACCATATCAAAAATATGCGGCTCATACCTGAATATCGCAACCATAACCATCTGCAATGGTGAAAACAAGTTAACACAATACATATAACATCAAGATCTTCAATGAAATTAACATAACCATCACGCATATGACCAATCCAAATTACAACATCAAGATCTCAATGAAATAACCCTAATCATCAAGTTAATAGCACATAACAACAATAAGCTATATATCATGCTCATCAACAATATAAAACCTAATCGTCAAGCTAACTTTCATATAGCAACAACAAGTTAACCTATAACATACTCATAAACAACATATCATATAAAATAATCATCAAGTTATCTAACCTAACCAACAATAACAATGTTTACAACCACATGTTACTATCATTCTTGACTATTTGACACATGTGCATATAACTACACTAATCAACTAACATCTATCATGAATGTAACCATAACATCAAAATATATCTACATAAACCTAATATATATAAGCCTAATGCATATGAAAATCCTTAACTTACATACTTGCATGCCAAACATACAATACCTGTATGACGATCTACTCTTACCCCAAAGTCTAATGCTGCAACCTCATTATGATGATCTGCATCTCCTGTTCTATCTCAGCCAACACATTAGCATCATAACAACCAATATCACCATGATGACCAAAATTGCATATAATGACTTCACAAGGCATGTTTGACCTACATTTCATGCATAACTATACCCAAGACCATACATGCATGACAACTGCATAATCAACCATACCCACATAAAGACATACTCCACAACAACACCTTCAACCTTCACATGGGGACATCACTACAACGATGATCAACACCATCCAAATGCAACAAGCACATGGACTACATGCATAAGGAACACATATGCAACCAACATGAAAGCATGATCAACACACAACCCAAGGAGGGCTCAACCATGCTATGATACCACTCTGTAACATCCTCCTCCCACATCTACCCAAGTAACTGACTAACAGGGGTAAACATGCAACGAGAGGCTATCATGATATGATTCAACCTCCTAGGTAACCTTAAGCAAATGGAATCGACAAAAACATAACATACAAGGAGCTAATTGACCACTCCAGGTGCACAATCCCTGAGTTAACCTATCATTTAGATGAATTAAACCCAAAGTCTCTCTCACAAGCTTTCCTACCAGCGACCAGAGACCAAAATTTTTAGTTCTATGCCAACGACTTCAGGATTTGAGCGACTTTTTCAGGCCCAGAGCCCAGGTCACTACCTAGAATTGAACCATCTCTCTAAATTTGTAAAATAACATGGAAATGACAGTATTAAAGCAAATACTTGTTCAAGACCTTGATTGGACCCCCACTAGCCATGACAGGCATTTTGTCAAACACTTAGTAAATATGCAACCTACAGGTGTAAATAACATATTCGAGCATAGGGGTCTCATACTTATCTGAGATTCACTATGAAGCATTGTATCCTTATCACATTAGCTTCCATTTCATCCATTAGGTCATAGATACATTGATCATTCAATAACAAGTAAGAACATGATGAGAGCCACTCATGGCTGCTGTCATAAAACATGTAAATAACCAACATAATAGGGACATAAATACCAATGAAATCACAGCCATATAAACCACATATAATCCACCATAATTCTCATAGAGATACAAGGAGAAATAACCTTTCATTAATGATGCAAAATCCAAACCTGAGATGGGACTTCCATGTTCCACCTAACCGTAGAATGCCTGAGTCAAATCTTCCTTCATCCATTCACCCCCGTGCCATATTCCAAGCATGAATGTGGGATCTGATAAAACACATCAATCAAAACTCATCCAAGGCTTCCAGAGGCCATCCACCACAACCCATCAAATAGTGATTCCACCTCATAGTTGGACATCACAAAACAAACATCAGATCGATCTCTATCCCATCCTTTCAGGGCTCCAGAGTGTTTGTTCCAACCTGGCTCCCAGGACTAGTAACTCAACCCACAACTTTTACCGGTCTCCAGAGAGTTTGTCCAACCAAGTCTATGGTACTAGTAACTCAACCCACAACTTTTACTAGGCTCCAGAGTGTTTGTCCAAATAAGGCTATAGGACTAGTAACTCAACCCACCAAGGGCTCTAGAGCATTTGTCCAACCCAGGCTACGGGACTAGTAACTCAATCGAAGCTTTTCCAGGGCTCCAAAGCATTTGTACAACCAAGGCTATGGGACTAGTAACTTAACCCAATTCGTTACAGGGCTCCAGAGCATTTGTCCAACCAAGGATTCCAAGAACTAGTAGCTCAACCCAAGCTAAGGAAACATGAGAACCAACTAGAAACAAAGCAAATAAACCCACAACACCATGGCTATCCAGGAAATGGAAAGGCTAGGAAATCCACTATCAATCCAGGCAATCCTCCATGCCAGTGATAGATCATGACCAAGAAACCACATGCATGTGCCATGCATGCCAAAACTAGTGAAGAAATCATACATGCAACTTAGTACCTGCAAGAAAATATGATGTAGCTGCTGATCTTGATGCCCTCTTGCACTTTCCTGCTCTTCCTTTGCCTTCTTGCTCCAAAAATCCAAGTATGCCACACCCTCCAAGAGTGCTCCAAGAAAACTCTAAGTATCCAAGAGTATGAGAGAGAGAGAGAATAATGAGAGAGCTCCAAAACTGAATTGACCAAGTCCTGCCCATTGATCCTCAAAAGCCTTTTTATTAATGAGGCCTCTATTTTCTTCATTTTCCATTATTCTCCTCCTCACATGAAACCTGTGACCTTTCACCTCCTTTTTCTCCTAATCTCAATTATTTTCATAAATAAAATGCCAATTAATGCCTCTTTGCCTTTCCAAATCCTTTGCCATTTCCTTTGCCAATTTCCTTAGCCATAATAACCGAATCAACACCCATTAGGATGTTTCCCCCACCATTCATCTTGGAATACGTGTCCCATCACCATGGCCTTATATACATTTTTACATGGAATTTTCACTAGGGCTGTTACACTCATTCTTTTCTAAGGCTGCCATTTCTTCAACCATGGCCTTTTTCCAGAGTTGGCCATCCTCTAAATCCATTTCCTCCCTAACAATTCTAGGATCATCATAAGTAATATAAAAAAAAAAGAATGGAAATCAAATGGAGTATACCTCTCTAGTTTCCTTCTTTCTCAAACTGATCTCCTCAAAACTGGAGTGTGTGGTTCTTCGTCTTCTGATTTCTGTTCTTCAGTGGAGTCTAATTCTTCAGCCTTCAATTCAAACTCTATATTTTGTGGTTCCTTTTTCCTTGGTAGGGCCTCCTATTCCATGAGATCCTTCACTTATCTAAATACCAAATGTCAACTTTACACAACCTTCGTTGTTTCTGGGTTCCAAAGCTTGTAACATTTTAAACAATATTTATACCCAATAAAGATGCGCCTTTCAGATTTACTATCCAACTTGGTTATTTTCTCCTTTGGAACATGTACCTATGCATCACAATGAAATACCCTAAGATGTGTGAGAGGGGGTTTCTTACCAGCCCATACCTTATTTGGAGTCTTATCCTCCAAAGTTAATGAAGGTGATCTATTAACCAGGTAACATGCAATATCCATTGCCTCTACCTAGAATTCCTATCCTAATCCAACACCACTCAATATGTTCCTTGCTTTTTCCATCAACATCTTGTTCATCCTTTATACAACTCCATTTTTTTGAGGTGTGTATGGAGAAATATGTTGTTTTGTTATGCCACACTTCTTATATAACTCTTCGAATTCCTTCTTGTAGAACCCTCCACCATTATTTGTCCTCAACACCTTAATCTTCTTCTTTGTCTAATTTTCCACCAGATCCTTAAATTATTTAAACCTGTCAAAGACTTCATATCTCTTTTTGTGAAAATATATCCATGTATTCCTTGAGGATTAATATATAAATGAGATGTAATACACAAATTTACCCAGTGATGGAACCGACACAGGTCCAAACACATCAATGTGCACTAGCTCTAATATTCCTTCTTCCCTCTTAGCACTAGAGGAACACCTCACCTGATTCTGCTTCTCATATACAAAATGTTCATAGAAATCCAAATCCAAAGAGAAATTAGACACACATTCTACCATACCATTACCATGTAGTATTCAAAGGCGTTGCTCTCCGATATGTCCCAGTCTTTGATGAAACAAAATAGTCTTTCTCAAGAGACTACAAGTTTTTCTAATCCACTCTTAGGAAAAACATAAGTGTTGCAATAATCAATAAAAATACTTCCCAATATCTTGTACAAAGTTTCAATTCAAACTCCCCTCATCAATACCAAGTCTCCTCAAACCATATTGTAGGTATCTTTCTCAAACACTATTTTTACACCTGCATCATCCATCTTGCTTTTAAAAATTAGATTTATGGCCAACCTTGGAATATGAATAACACCAAGGAGTGTTCTAATCCTTCGGCCTGTCAACTTTAACTTGAATATTCCTTGTCTGATGATTGTATTTTTCCTCTTATCACTTAGGAAGAGATCACCACCATCATATCTCTTATATTCACATAACCACTCCCTATGGGGAGTGATATGAAAGGATACAACTAATTCAATCAACCATGCCTCATGATCTACATGTGTACTTGAAGAAGCCAAGTACACATCTACGCCTTCATCTGAGGTGGATTTCGCCTTTGCAGAAGGAACATCATCATATCCTTTTCCTTTCTCAGTAGTTTTGGATCTACAATCTTTCTTGTAGTTCCCTCTTTTTTCACATTTCCATCATGTTGAATTTTCTACAAGATATATAATAGATACAATTTCTATTAGAGAATTACTTTCTAATTATTTTCAAACAATATTCTTATGCCATTGATATCATTGAGAAGTTACACTTTAGAAAACATAAAAAATAAATGTAGAAAAAACAATAAAGATCATAAAAATAAAACTATGCACAATAAAGACAATATTTTTACCTTGGGAAACCCAAACTTGGGAGAAAACCCAAGAATTTTTCTTTAGGACAAATTATTATTTAGCAAGGCTAGAAATCACAATTTGTCTAGAAATTTGTGCCAAGTACAAATCCAAATACTAGTCAAAACATGGTCAAAGTAGCAATAGGTCAATGCTGGTCAAACCAAACAAAATGTTTAGAAGTCAACGTTGGTCTAATAGTAAGCATGAATTGAATTTTTGGCCGTGCAACTCCAATGGTCAACTATGATTGACTACGGTCAAATTCCTGCGCATGTGCGACCCTCCTCTAGCTCAGTCAAATCTGGTCAAGCTTGGCCCAAAATAGTTCAGTCAACTAGGGTCAAAATCGATCAAACAAAGAGAGAAACAACTCCATAAAACACATGTAGTTGTTGAAGAGACATCAAAAAGATGAGGAAGAAACTCAATCGTTTGGTGGAGAAAATGAGATGTCACATCATCTATATATACTAGTTGAATGGGGGTAAATTAACCCAATGGACACAACCTTTCATGAGCTTGACTGACTTCATGCCCCAAAAATAATTTTTTGTTTTCTTAGGTCGAATTGGAGACCTATTTGGCATTCGAGAATACTTCCTGATGCTACATAAAAGTCAACACTCCCTCTAAGCAAGGAAGGTGTTCTCCTTCGCTGCAACAAATTTCCCCTTAACTGAAATTTATCCTCCATAAGAAAAATTCATGAGCTTTCTATGTTGATTCATGTCTATAGATCACTCCATATTGGAGTAGGCAACATCAATTTTCACATGCATTTCTATAGATCACTCCATCTTGAAGTAGGCAATGTGAATATCTTGGGCCATTTATTCCTAGTCAAATAAGGATGGACCGGTCAAAGTCCTTTATGGCTCCTCAGGTAAATGTATCTATATCCCTTGGTAAAATCAGGATGACCCAACCAAGTCCTTCATGGCTTCTCAGGAGAGGACCTTCCCCTAGATCATTGACCCCTGGCCAAATAAAGATGGATCAACCAAAGTCCTTTATGGATTCTCAGGTGAATTTCATTTATCTCCTCTGTTCAAATCAACATGACCCAACCAAGTCCATCTGACTTCTCAGGAGAGGGTATGCATGATCCTACAAAGGCATCATTAATCCCTCTTAATAAGGGAGACATTCTGCATCACGACAAGCTTGTCTATGTTGTATGGAAGATAGAGGATTGGTGAGAATGTATGCAATTTTCTCGTGTGAGGATATGTATTAGAGCTTCACTTCTCCTCTCTACATCATGTATTAGATGAAGTATTGTAAGAAGTTTCCAAAACCACACCGCTTTACGACTTGAAACATTAGCTAAGATATATTGTGCCGAGTCTTTTGTACAGAGTGCAAAAAAACTTTGCTTCTTGCTAAAATAGGATATCATAGCTGATCCCAAGCTAAAGAAACACCTCTAAATGCTATTTCTATCATTTACACTCCTCGCCCAATCCGAATCAATATATCCATGCAACCTCACTTCACCACCTCAAACATGTCTCAAACCATTTCCACCTGTACCACGAAGATACCTCAACACATTCTTCACTGCAACCTAATGTACATTTCTCAACTCAACCATAATCTGGCTTAGGGTGTTCACTACAAAGAAAATATCATGCATGGTGTTAACTGGGTAAATCGAGGACCCATTCAAATGATTGTGCATCATGGGATCCACCAAATTTGAATCTAAATCAGATCCAATCATCTTCTTTAGATTAGTTACCATAGGTGTTGCCATGGATTTGCAATTCAACATATGAAATCTCCTCAAAATGTGAACAATGCACTTCCATTGTGTGAGGAAGATCTCATTAGGTATCTTCCACACCTATAATCTCAATAAATAATGTATCAAACCAAGATCCTTCATCTTCAAACACCGAGGCTAACTCCCTCTGACAATGAAGAAAATCCATCTAAGATAATCGAAGATGCTCCCTTGATCATGTAATCAAGACCTTTTGCCATTGCTTCTCCCTCTATAAATGAAGCACACTCTTCTGTTTGATATGGACTCTTCATAGAAGGCTACAACTCATAGATACATCCCGTCTCTAAGCACCTAGTCTAACAATTTAACCCATGACATCCTCCAGGAAGGCTTCTCCTTTCATTCTGCTTTACTTTTTTCTCCCTCGGATTTGGAAGCCCTTCCAATCATTTGGCATGGTCTTAGATGTCCTAAAAATATGTACGATCCCCCTCCTCGAACATCAATCACTCTTTCTGAGCCTATGCTCAAGCCCCAAGAACCTGACCATTTGGTGATTGGAGCAAAAATCTGCCCATAGTCCCTTTTATGGGAGAATCCTCTTGCCACAAAAAATTCGCTTGTATGCTTCCATTTGATATGTGAATCGTTGCCTTTTAAATCTTCACAATGGACCTATTCTTCCTTTCTGCAAACTCCATTCAAGTGGCTATGGAAGAAAAAAATATACTAAGCAAAATACAAAGACAAGAGGCTGACAAAAAATAAGAATAATAATCAAGGGAGAAAAAATATGAAGTGCTTATATTTCGATTAATGAAGAGACTACTAAGGAATTGTCAACTCCCTCTCTGAAAAATCTATAAGGTAAACTTGGAAACCTATCATGTGAATAGAGGCGCAACTATCCACAAACATTACTTGTAGAAATTCCTAAAGGAAGAATTCCTTTGACTTCTTCTGAAGTGGATGCTCATCATCAACATTGACTACTGATGCATATTTACGTCCCTTCCTTTTCTTCTTAGGTCACTGGGAGGCATAATGTCCAAAATCGTGACAAAGGAAGCACTTGACCTTTGACATATCCTACTTCTGCTGATCTTGAACATGAGTGGGTCTTCAACTTGCATTATTCTTATCAAAATTTCCAAAGTTCCTTCTTCATTTTCCTTTCCTTATATGAGTTGCAAGGACTTAGGTTTCTTCATCTTATGGATTTTGCAAGTTATTCATGGACAACAATTTTGTCTCCTCTTGGATGTGACCAATCCATAACTTATCAAACTTAGGAATATTTTTTTGTGCACAATTCCCTAAATAAATTCCCCCATGAGGATGGAAATCCATTGAGAGTCACTATAAATAGCCTTATATCATCAATGTTATCTCCAATGGTTATAAGCTCATCTCTGATCTGGGAGAGTCTCATAAGATACAAGACAAAAAAATTTGATCTAGTCATCATGACATTACCAAGATGATTTCTCAGGGTTAACTTCCTACTAGTGTTGCTACTCTCATACAATCCTACTAGAGCATCAACAACATGAGGAATCAAGTCGTCCTTTATAGAATCTATCAAGATTCTCTTAGCCTTGGTTTCATTTTTCTTATGCTTGTATTTCTACTCAACTCCCTCTAGTTCTTGAATAAATTCTTCACATGATCCTGAAGATTATTTTCTTCCAAGATAAGAAGTATCCTAGTCTTCCAAGATATGAAATTAGTAACACCATCCAACCTATATTCTACTCCGAGACTTGGCACCATTTTGACAAGAGATAAAAAATTAAATCAAGCTATCGATTACTGTCTCTTAGGCTTACTTCAATAGTTTCTCTTTCAAAAATTCTCTTATCCCATGTTGAATTATCTACAAGTTACATAATAGATACAATTTTTTGCCAGTACTTCCTAATGATTTTCACACAATATTCTTATGCCACTAATATCATTGAGTAATTACACTTTAGAAAACATCAACATTGAATGCAATAGAAAGATGCAAATTATAGAAATACAACCATGCACAATAGAGACAATATTTTTACCTTGGGAGAAAACCCATCAACTTTTATTTGGGAGAAATTATTCTTCAGTAAGGTTTACAAATCACAATTTTTCTAGAAATATGTGCCAAGTACAAATCCAAATATTATTTAAAACCCGTTCAAAGTAGCAATAGGTCAATGCTGGTCAAACTAGCCAAAATGTGCAGAAGTAAACCCTAGTCTAACAGTTAGCTTGTACTCAGACTTCAACCCTGGAGCTCTTGCTGTCAACTGCAATTCACTGTGGTCAAATTCTTATGCACGTTTGGCCCTCTTGCAGCTTAGTCAACTCTGGCCATACTCGGCCCAAAATAATTGAGTCAAATCGGGTAAAACTTGGTAAAATATAGAGAGAAACAATTCGATAAAACAATCAAATCATCCTCCGTTTCTCCACACATGCGGTTGTCCAAGAGACCTAAGATATATGAAGAAGAAACTCACTTGGTGGATAAAATGAGATGTAACATCATCTATATATAATATTCGAATGGGAATAAATTAACCCAAGGGAAACACCCTTTCATGAGCTGGGATGACTTGTCTTATTGGGCCGACTTGATGCCCCAATTTTTTTTTTAATATATATATATATCTATCTATATATATTTTTATATTATATATATATATATATATATATATATATATATATATATAGGCTGACTTAGATACCTCCTTGGCATGTGGGAATACCTCCCAATGCGACAAAAAACTAAACAAAGCATACCTTTACAAATTTTCTTGGAGATTTAGATCTCCTTCTATATTTAGATATCCCACTCGAATATTTATTTCTATTTAAGTTTTGGGGGCATCCTCTTACAAACAAGCCATCTATGTTCTAAATCTCCATGTTTTTTCGTCTCATCTCCTATGAGAACAAGGATGGGACTATTTCATTAAATTTGAAGTTAGTTGCATTAATAGTTATGGAAACAACTAGACTATCCCACGATTTTAGTAGAGAACATAACAAAATAATGCACTTATCCTCATCTAAAATCTTAATATCAACAGATAATAATTGACTTACCATAGTATTGAAGGCATTCAGATGCTTCGTCATTGAGTCTCCATCTTTCATCCTCAAGTTTTACAACTTTTTTCATAGAACAATTTATTTATGAGGGACTTAGATTGATATGAAGTCCCTAACTTGTCCCACAAATATTTTTCTATAGTTGCCCATGAAACATTCAACAATACTGAATTGGAGACATGCAATCGTATTGTGCTATTTTCCTTCCAATCCAACTTGCCCCAGTATTCTGTCGAAATTGGCATTGGTTTAGTACCTGGATCCACAATGATCCACTGATTTTTATCTACGAACATATCCTCCATCTTAAGCTTCCACAACTCAAAACAATGCTCGTTGAATTTATCGTCTCTATCTTTCCACTGTTCTCCATTTCCTTTCACCTCAATAATCGATCCAACAAATCTCCCACTATAATAGGGTCTACCATAGGATCGAGCAAAGCCCCTTAGCCATAAATACGTCCCCTTGAAGCCAAAACTGATTTGATACCAAATGTAGGTTTTAAACTTGTACAAATAATACTTTCAAACACATTCTTAAAAAAGAAATAACAGATTATATACATGGGAATCATAGAAAATATACAAAGAGATTTTTATCTTGGAACACGAAACTTGGAAAACTATATTGATTTTTCATTATATTACTTTACAATGTTACAATAAATATATAGATGTTGTAGCATTCATAAACCCCCAATCCATTAACCCTGGATTAGAATATAATTGTAGTTCCTTTGACCAGATCTATAAAATGATAGGAAAACCCACTATGCATAAAACTATGCACAAAACCATAAGAGAAACTACTAAAAAAAATCCCCCCCAACAAGGGAGGCTATCACCCCATTATAATCCCTCGAACAAGGGGGGCTTCCCTGTGACCCCCCCGTCGTGCATATGGATAACTGTGCAAAGAATATAACACATACCCAACAACATCTTTTTCACACTAGTGGAGACCCTGCACCTCTAAGTTTGCAAAGGATATAATAACTATTGGAGTAATGATAATGCTCCATGACACTCTTTCTTATTGAATTTCAAAGTACATCACATTTCCTAATGTCTCTGCAACACATTTTTCACAACAATAGAGACCCTTCCTTAGATATATAAACCTGCAAAGGACACAACAACTATTAGAGAAATGGTAGTACTCCATGACACTTCCCAATCCTTTAAAGATGAACTAGTGGACACCCAAAGCCTATGTATGATTGAAAACACAAGAAGATTGTAATTGGGAGCCATGAAAACTATGTTATTGATCTTGACCCTATATGGCATTATCCCTCTCACTAAGGTTTCCTTCAATATTTGAAAATGAAAGCAATAAATCATGAATGATCTAGTTAATCCCACATGTAGGATCCATGGGTGTTGAGGTGCAATACTTGAGAGAGAGAGAGACAAGGATACAAGTGGACAAAGAGGGTACATGTCATTTAAAATTCCTCCTTCATATTATTTTCTAGGAGGGAGCTCCCATTCTTAAACCATGTAACTTAATACTGAACCCTGTGGTTTGTGTTGAGGTTCACAACTTTCTCGACACTTGAAAGGCTACATAGTTGAAATCAAGTCCCATATAAGTAACACTTTGACATATTTTTGGGAACATTAAATTTGTAATTGACATTCTAGATAAAAGCGCTGAAGTAATCACCATTAAGTTTCTAATCACTATCACTTTTTAAACCCTTTTATCCTTGAGCAAAATGAATCCTTAATGCTTCTACTTCATTATTAGTGGTTACTTATAATCTCCATACAGAATAAAAACTATCAACTCAACGAGATCATGAACAACTTTATCCCCTCTCATTAACCAATTCCTTAAAAAAAAAAAATACTAAAAATTTTTAAGCTCAATTTTTTTAATCAATTATCATTAACAAAAACCAATTTTTCATTGCCCAAAAATTTCTTTTAGACCATGTATATCATATCAAATGTAAAATAGAACACAAACTAGGAATGCTATTAAATATTATCTTGAATTGATTTATTTATCATCTCTATTATAATTTGAAACTTGATTTTCTATATAAAACACAACTTTTTTTAATCAATAAATAATATATAATTTTTTCCCAACATAGAGGTTATGACTCAACCTTCTTTGTAAAACATAAAGTCGGCTGCTCTTTCATTTTCCTAAAAGAGATTAAATGACTCATAATGTTTAATCATGAAGTGGACATGGAATTGCTTCAAGTTGTCGATAAATTTTATGATGGGACACTTAAGAAGCTCTTTCTTTTAAGATTTCAAACGTCTTTTCACACTATTTGATTCATAGAAACATAAGACCATGGAGGGTAGTGTGGAGTTGGTGAACTTTCTATAATATTTGGAACACATATATCCAATTTTCTATAATAATTGGTATAATATACTTATTAACTATTATAATATACTTATTCTTAATGTTTGAGCAGTTTCAAGTCTACTAGGTTATTGATTAGTCATGTGAACATTTAATTTTTATCATTTCTCTAAATACTACTTTCATATGGATTTCCATATGTAACGATGTTTAGATTTATCATCTCTCTAACATTACTGGGTGATGTAATAATGGGTACACATTCAAATAATTACTTATTATAAGTAAATGCTTCCTAAATATTTAAAAATTTAAGTATAATTTTATTATTATTATAAATATTATTATAATATTTACATTATTTTTTTTATTATAATTTTATTAGTGGTAATGAAGGAATTTAATAATTTCATTTATAATAGTTTTAAGAAGGCAACTCAATTGATGATCGAAGTAATGTGAAATCTGTGAAAATTGAGAGATCCAAGGTTCAAATCCCCTGGGTGTGCCCTGATTTACAGAGAGGAGGACATGTTGTAGACCCCCAAAAGTTTACTAGTAGTTATGTGTCAAGCGGGTTGCTGGTTTCCTTTGGGATACCAAAATTAAAAAAAAAAATCATTTATAATAAAGATAGGAAATGAAGTGACTATATTTAAGTTAGTCATAAAAAGAAAGAAGTAATGCTAATATTGATCTCTAATTTCTGTTAGTGGTAACCAAAGAATTTGTTAAAATTAATGATAAACTAGATTATTCACAATTTCCTCTACAATAAGTATGGGTAATAAATAAATATTGTGACCTCATTAAGTCTCTCACACACACATAGAGAGTTTTGTTCGAAACTCATACCTTTGTAGGCATAACATCAACACTTAGTTAGAAAAGTAGTATTATCGTAGTATTCCTCTATAATTCTTATTAGTTTTAACTAAAGAGTTGTAAAAATTATTGGAGAGAAATATATATTCATTGAGAGAAGATTAAAAACAACCAACAACAAATCATAAACACAATGACCATCTTGGAAAACCCCAATCCAGGCCAAAAGTCAACAAATAGAGTTCTATTAGTCCCTTCACCCAAACCTAAACAAGTTTCCAAGTGAGCCTTCATCGCTCACCTCCCTAGTGTTAGAAAATGTAAAGCGACGACTATTATATCTTATTTTCCTTAACCTTGATAGTGATTGTGAATCTTTTTGTTTATCTTTTGTATTCTCTAGTTAGATATTTCATCAAACAATATCAAGAGAAATAACAGTAACAAAAAGAGGACACATATATAGGCTCTCAACCAAGGCGAAACCCCTCTAAGGGGAAAACTCAGAAACTCTCCTCTTCTTAGAATCTGCTTTAGATGAGATACAAAGACCCAATCCCTAACCAAGTCCTTCTCCCAGTACCAAGTCGGCCTTACTCAAGTCCTTCCTTTATTTTGCACCAAACTGCTACACCTTGCAACTTTGATGTGCCAGCTACAACACTACTACTTTACTTGCAACTTTGATCCAACAAATTCCTCCTTGTAGCTTCTTGGAAACCCTAATATAGCCTCTTCCTGAGACCTACTTAGAGAAAGAAAAAGCTCACAAAATCAACGAGGTCAAGGTAAGGGGTTTCCCTCTTCTAGCTACAAGATTCTTCACTTCGTCCTATTGCAACTCAGACTCGCAACTTCGACCTATTTATGCAACCTAGAAACGTTATAATTTGACATGTGCGAGAGAGGTAGAGCCCAAAAACAAGAAATTTCGTCCTTCCAGCTTCTTCTAGACCTTCTCTCTCCTTCTTCTTCTTTTCCTAGCTACAGATCAAACTCTTTCTTATAGATCGAACTTGTGAGTGAGTGTATGTCAAATGAAGTTGAATTTATTTTTATATAGCTTTCTCAAGGGGTTGAATTCCCTCCTTTAGGATGACTTGATGATCCCAGGGCCAACTTGTACTCTTGCAGATTACAAGACTTTCTTGACTAAAAAATAGTTCATTTTACAAATACAAATTTCCCAGAAGGGTCTTATAAACATGATGTTGACTCCATTGACTCGATAATAAATCCTAAGACCTAAAAAATCGTAGAAGCATAGAGAACATGCTTTTACCTAGAATACCTTCAATAATGAGCATGAAACCCATGCTTTAATAATAATAATTTTCTTTTTTATTTTCTTGTTTGTTACATAGGATACATATTGAAATGAACACAACAATTATGAAGGCCAAAAATAGTTACATTTCTCAACAATGCCTCTTAGTTACCAAGGAGGTATTCATTATTGTACAACTAGTACAACATCATATATAAAATGTAAGAGTTCTCAAGAAGAGTTGGATTGATAAGCCATACAATAAGCATCATCATCATGACCAACACTGTCCCTGAGGTCTAATTGGACAAGCTCTACTTTAATCAAGAGCATTATGCTGGGAGGTTTTATGTGTGATACCACACTACCTATAGAAGGTACATACCCCATCTAGATGTCTAGGGGGTATGTCCTTTTAGGACTATTATTATCTTGGATTTCCAATCCCGAGTCCTCAAATAATATTAGTCCTCTTCAACCACTCTTCTCTTGGATATCTGTCACCTCCTCAAAGAGTGTCGGTCCCTTTCCTTTCTTGAATGCTATATCCTCAAGGAAACCACAAAATCTTACCCAATCCTCCGCCATTCTCTATTGATCACCTGAATATGAGAATGCACAAGTGATGCCCAACATCTCTCCCTCTCAACTAGAGAGGACATCCCTATTCTCCTTTAATCTTGAGAATATAATATTTCTCCTATACAAAGAGACTCCTTTAATCCCTCTCAAAAGCAGAGGAGATATAGACTTCCTTTCTATTTAGGAATTCACCATCACAAAACTTACAACTTGATTCATAAGAGTACTAGCTTCTAGTTCTCCATAGTTTTCTGGCTCCCTCTTTCCTTTTCATCATAGAGTTTTCTTTCTTTCAAGGTATCATGGAGCCACCTTCTCTCTTTGATCTTGTGACAGGTTCCAGCCCAATCTTCTTCCACATAAATTTCTTCTTTGATATTAAGGCATTACATTGAGCCTTTTCAAACTTCAAGTTGATCATAGCTTCTTCTTGAAAGTGATCTTCCTTTGACCTTCATGTTATATTCTTGCACCGCTACCTGTTAATCTCACGATGTTCATATCTTGACTTCACAGTTTCCAGGTACCAGATATTGAGCTTCCCTCAATATCCTTCATCCATACAGTTGAACTTACCTCAAGTTCCATCATATATTCTTGCAACATTCTTCCAGGTAGCAAAAATAATATGTTAACTAGATAACCAATAACAATGAAAATCAGACTTACCTCATCATGATGACTTTCTCGCTCCATCCTCATCTCCATTTATCTTTTCCTTCATGCATCAAAGTGCCTAAGGATCGAACTTGATTACCAATTTACAACTTTTTCTTCTGGAGACTATACTAGATGTTAATATATTCTATAGAAAGTCTTAAATCCTTAAGTAAGTCAAATCTTTTTCTTTTCTCAAGCATCATATCTCCATATACCTAAGCATAATTTTATGACCAACTTTCTCTCCACAATATTCTATACATATGAATCTTATCCAAAATTTTATATCCAACATTCATCCTTATGCTCCCATCTGATCATCTAGTTTTCATATATCTCACACAGAGCCTGCATCCTAACCCATTTAATTCTTTCATCCCTTTACCAGTATTGATTCTACATTACATGGAATGTATGCTAACCTTGTCATGACGCTTTTCCCAAATACCTTCCAAAATGATGGTCTTTCCTAAATCAGGATGTTTCAACTAAGAAGGATGACAACCTCTAACATAATGTTAGATCATATCTAGATGATCAACATGAAAAATGGTTTGTCTATCCATATATCTATATTATCTCTATAAAGCAACTTAATCATGTAAATTCTAGACATGATACTATCATATAATTCTTTCTATGATGCCATGCAAAACATACTATCCTAAAAGAAAGATTAGTCTTCATAGAGAAGTTGATAGTAAGTGAACCTTCTTTAATTGTAAATATCCTTCACTTCTTCCTTCTTTGCCTTCTTCTCAGGTTCTCCCACTATATCGACTACATGATATTCACTCCCTTCCTTTCTCTTGTTTTTCTACTTGTTTGCACAATCCCTCTTAAAGTTTCCAAACTCATTGCATCCAAAACATTACACTTCAGACATATCTTTCTTCTTGGACTTACCAAACTTCCCCCTCTTCAACTTCTTGAATCGGGCTAGAAAAGCTTAATATTTATCAACTGATCCAATATCCTCCTTGACCTTAATTATTCCAATATAAAGTGCACCCACAACTCATCGAAGGGAGTTGAATCCTTTTTGGAGTAGATTTTTGTTGCAATTCTACTCCATTATGGTGGCAACGGATTTAGTACATAGATGATTACCTCAGAATAAGTGTTTGGCTCCCCAAGTCCTTGTAGATGGTTTCTTAGTTGAAAGAATCTAATGAGAAAGGATGCCAAATCCTCATCCATTGATTTATTCATTCTGTACAATTTGTTCCTCAATGACATCATTTGTCCTGTTGTACTTACCAAATACAAATTCACTAGCTTGTCATACATGTCAATGGAAGTCTTCAAATTTTCAACAAATGGAACAAGAGGATCCTTAATTGATTTAACTATGATCCTTTGAGCTCTTACTTCCCCTTTCTTGTACTTTTCTAGTTCTTATGTCTTATCTTTCTCAGGTTCAATAATTTCCCCAGTAACATATTCCATTACTTCTTGTTTTGTCAGTATCAAGTCAATTCTTTTCTTCCATGCTCAATAGTTTGATGCCCCAATAAGGCTAGTTGCTCTCTTTGCAAAAAGAACCCATATGGATTGAAGATTCATGCACAATGTAATAATATGTACTTACTTGATGACCAAGATTCAACTTGATGATGTCTCTAACCTTCTTGATTCTTTCAAGATCTTTGGAAAGTTCTTGATGATGTACTTAAAAGATGTTCCCTAGGATTCCTCCACCAAAAACTTCCAAGATTGATGCCTTAAAAATAGACTTTCTTTTTGTGAGATCAACACCATCCTTAAGATATTGATGTAGTCTTGATTTTATTCAATGTATAAACCCTAGACTAGAAGGGTCTTCTACCAATGAGACTTTAACCAAATTCCTTTAAGAGATGATTTTTCTTATAGTCTTTTTCTTTCAGGCTTCGAGAGCTTCCTATCTTTTGATCAACAATTCCCTTTAGTGTCCTTCCAACTTCCTTCCTTGTTCACCTTTGCTGTGATACCATGTTATAAAGTGTAAAACTTCAACTATTATATCTTATTTTCCTTAACCTTGATAGCACTTGTGAATCTTTTTAGTTATCTTATTTCTTCTTTAGTTAGATATTTCATCAAACAAGATCAAGAAAAATAATAGTAACAAAAAGAGGACACAAATGTAGGCTCTCATCCAGGGAAAAACCCCTCCAAGGGGAAAACACAAAAACTCTTATCTAACTAATAATATGCTTTAGATGAGATACAAAGACCCAATACCTAGACCAAGTCCTTCTCCCAATACCAATTCGGCCCTTACTCAAGTCCTTCCTTTATTCTCCACCAAATTGATACACCTTGTAACTTCAACCTGCCAACTACAACACTACTACTTGACTTGCAACTTCGATCCAGAAAATTAATCCTTGCAGCTACTTGGATGTTGGACATTGGATAAACCAACGCTCCCTGTGTTTTTTCGCGACATGGACTAACCACCTCTCATGGATCCTTATCTCTGGCGATGCGATCGTTGATTAACACCTGCGGGTTTTGGTCTAACGACAATCTTGATTCGAAAAAATTGGTATCAAAGCCAGTACCTTCAGTCTCATCCTTACAACTAGAAGGTAGATACTTAGAACACAAATGGAAAAGTCAAGGAAGAAGGCTTGCGAACCATTCAAAGGTATCACCTCCTCAATGGATAATAAAATTGAGAAAACTCCATTGTTCAATATAAATTTTGAAATATGCAATGTAAGAATGAAGAATTTCTTAATGGCTCAAGATTTTGAAGTTTGTGAATCAATGGTTACAGGAAGCACAATGGAAGAAGAAGTTTCCAAGGAGCATAATGCAACATCTATTAAATCTATCTTGAGTGGCCTACCAAATCCTATAAAATTCAAAATGGAGAAATTCTCATCAGTAAAAGAGATTTCTAAAAATATCCAAATCTTCACTCAAAAGGATTGTTGGTCGTGACCTTTGATCAAGAAGATGATGACAAATTACAAAAAGATGAACCAGATTAGATAATTAAAAATAAAGATGAGGAAAACAATTTCATAAAGGAATATGATGAAGAAATTATTCAAGTAGAATTTGAAATAGATCTTAAGACAAAGCTTGTAAATGCCCTAGAAGATATAAGCAAGTTGAAAAAGGAAAATGAGGAGCTCAAGAAGCAAGCACAAGATGGTGACCATGGCCTTGACAAGACAAGAAAGGAAGTTGACCTTTTGAAGCTTCAAGTACAAGAAAGAGATAAGGAATTGACCAAGATTAAGGAGGAATTGCATCAAAACAAGAAAAGGCATCATGAAGAAGTCATATCCATGACAAATCAGTTGGATAAAACAAAGAAATGGGAAGACATTTTGTCAAACCATCTTGAACAAAGACATGACGAATTGAAAAAATTTGAAGAAAAATTTTGTCAATTCAAGGAAGAGGTATCCTCCCTTAAATCTCAGTTGGAAGAAGCAAAGAAACAAGTACAAGGATATGAAAAGGTGATGGAAGTTTTGGCCCTCCTAGAAGGACAAGTAAATGAAGAAAAAAGGGACATAAATGCTATAGCATGCCAACTAGAAGAAAAAGATGAATAAATATTAAGGTTGAAATCAAATGTTTCGTCTCTCAAGGCCCAAACATGTGAAGCAAAAAGGAAGAAGGAAGAATTGGAGACCAATCTAGCAAAAAAGGATGAAGAATGCAAGATGATGAAAGAATAAATTGATCTCATAAGGAAAAAAATTGACTTGTTGAGTAAGAGTCTAAAGAGATCTCAAACCCTAGATGACATCCTAAGTCATCAAATATCCCCTGTTGATAAATCATGTCTTGGTTATGCAAGTGATGCCTCTAGCAAAATTAATGCAAACACTAATTCACCAAATAACAAGGATGTAGAGAAGCATAAAAGTGATGATAACACCCCGAGTTCCTATAGAGGCAAGGAAAAGAGTCAAAATAAAATTGAAATAACTTTTACTCCAAGAAGACATGCAGATGGGGTAAGAAATACAAGAGGTGATAAATAATCATCAAATAATTTCAAGAAAAAGTAACTTTAGAAGTACATCAATACAACCTCCATCTTCTAGGTACCAAAGTGTGTATATATATATATATATATATATATATATTATATATATATTAATTATATTATTATTTATTTATTTATTTTATTTTTATTATTTATTTATTTATTATTTATTTTTATTTTTAATTAATTATTTTTTATATTTTTATTATTTTTTTTTATTTTATTTTATTATATTTATTTATATTTATATATATTATTTTTTTTTTATTTTTTAATTAATTAATTTATTTTAATTAATTATTTATTTTATTTATTATTTTATTTTTTTATTATTATTATTTATTATTTATTATTTATTTATTATTTATTTTTAATTATTATTATTTATTATTTATTATTTTTAATTATTTTATTTTATTTTATTTTATTTTTATTTTTATTTTATTTATTATTATTTATTTATTTATTTTTTCTTCCGTTATTATTACTGCTCAAATTTTCACATGGCTGAGGATTGTAGGCATATAACAAAATGCATAAAACTGGACATTTAGCTAGATAAGATTGCAAAAAGATACTCCAGTACATTTACCAAGAAAAATTATGCTCCAACATTAATGAAAAGAGAGTCACAAAAGTTTGAAGGAGGAAGTAGGTTCAGAAGAACATGTTGAATGTAGCCTATGTGTTAAATGCATTAAAGATTGTTGCACTAAATTTTACACCTAATATAACCCATTAATATATTTACAATATAAGGAATGGTTAGGTATATAACTTCTTTTAGTTTCAGGTATTAAATAATGATACCAATTATAATTATTTTATTCGTTTTTAATTTTAATTTTAATTTATTTACTATTGTTTTTATTTTTATTATTTATTTAATTGATTTTTTCTAACTAAATATCCTTTTAATATACTTTCATAACCCTTAATATATTTAAAATATAAGGGATGATCCGTTAGATAACTACTTTCCTTTTAGTTTTAATTATTAAATAAAAATAACAATTATAATTATTTTATATATATATAATTTTTACACCTAATATAACTAAATTTGACCGTGGTCCTATGTCAATTTTTTTGCCTAGCTAACCATTGGTGGCTCTGCTCTAACTATTTAACATGCTAAGCTGGATCTGTTTTTTCAACTTGTCCTAACGATGAACCACACTGGTTGGTTCAAAACGCGTCGACAAATGTTTTCTCATGTGATTTTCGCCAAAAAATCTATCGTAAAGATTGTTAGTGATTAATTTAAGGGCTTCATAAGACCATGCATATAGTTAGGGGGAGCATTGGTCAAACACTATGTCAGCAGAAGTAGCTTATGACTTGAAGACGAACATGAGGACATGAGGAGAAATATACTTATCTTGAATATTTATACTTGATAAAGAAAGGAAGAAGGGTTATGAGATAAGAAAAAATATGGGATTGAAGATTGAATACTTGATAAAATAACTCACCCACTACATCTCCTTATTTGAAAAAAAACTTTCCTTTGACTGATGCTAAAATAGCCATTCTTCATTTAGGAAATATTTTCTATAGGAAAAACATGAATGAAGAAATCCAAATTCAGGAATAATGAAGTTTTAGATTATGATTGTTACGTCCAAATCATATTTCAAGGTGATTTTTTAGTTTCAACCAAAATATAGAGGAAGATTCTATGTCCTAAAGGATTCAAAGTTGGAGAAGTTGTTGTACGAAAAATTATATTCTAGAAGGGTGCATAAACAATGTTCTTTCTCAACATTATGTCCATATAAATATAGCATTGTCAGTTATTAATGAAAGCGCATTGTGACAATATGCAGGTCGTTTCATGACTGTTACTTGACATAGTATCAAGCACTTGAGTAATCATGATATGTTCAATTGAGGAGACTGGATATTCTTTTGATGTTGCTACATTCACTGAAGGATACCCTCTCAAGGGTATGAAAAAGAACATCATGATTGGTCAATTAGAACCTCTTTACAATTAGCTCATTGTAAACATGATCGAAGTCCTCTCCAGTTTCTTGTTAATGAAATCATTTATCTCTGTAATTGTTCATTTTGTGTTTTTATCTAAGAGATATTAACTGGTAAAATAACAATTGTAAAAAGAAACGTTGATTCACCCCCCCTCTCAGTATCTCAAACAATTGACATCAGAGCGTAGATCAAGAGTTAGATACACACCCGACTCACGTTGGGGGGGAGATTGTTGGACATTGGATAAACCAATGCTCCCCATGTGTCTCACAACATGGACTAACTGCCTCCCGTGTATCCTTATCTCTAGTGATGCGATCGTTGACTAACACCTGCAGGTTTTGTTCTAATGACAATCTTGATTCCCAACATTGGAAACCATAATATAGTCTCTTCCTGAGACCTACTTAGAGCAAGACAACTCTCACAAGGTCAACGAGGTCAAGAGAAGGGTTTTCTCTCTTCCAGCTACCAAATTCTTCACTTCATCCTACCGCAACTTTGACCTGCAACTTTGGCCTGTTTTTGCAACCAAGAAACCCTAGAATTTCACACATGTGACATAGATAAAGCCCAAAAATAAGAAAGTCCATACTTCCATATTCTTCTAGATTTTCACTCTCCTTCTTATGATTTTCCTGGCTATAGATCGAACTGTTTCTTGTAGATTGAACTTGTGAGTGAGTGTATGTCAAATGAAGTCGAACTTCTCTTTATATAGCCTTCTCAAGGGGTCAAATCCCCTCCTTTAGCCTGACTTGATGATCCCAAGGCTGAATTGTACTCTTGGAGATTCCAGGACTTTCTAGACTAAAAAATCATTCTTTTAACAGTTACAAATTTTCCAGAAGGGTCTTATAAACACGATGTTGACTCCATTGACTCATGAAAATAAATCATATGACCTAAAAAACCCTAGAAGCACAAAGAACATGCTTTTACCTAGAATACCATCAATAATGAGCATGAAACCCATGCTTTAATAATAGTAATTTTCTTTCTTCTTTTCTTGTTTGTTACATAGGATACATATTGAAATTAATACAACAATTATGAAGACTGAAACTAGTTACATTTCTCAACACCTAACACATCACAATTGTGTATTCTCAGGCCTTTAAAAGCCTTAATTAGATGCAATTCACGAGCACGAAACCATGGGAAGTCAAAACCATGTGCCCAAAACCACGGTTGTTTGATCGAGTAACTTTGACTCTTTTATCGAGTTAAGTTTTACTTAAAAATTCCCCCCTTAAACCTTGAATTGGGGTTTCCATTGGCCAAATCCATCTAAATCGAGCAAGTGGCCTAGAACTACTCACCTCGAGGTATTACCCCCCTCAAAGTTTATATCTAGGTATCTGGTAATTCAACATCCCTCCCTATCACATAGGTCTAACTTCATATTTTATTGGTAATTTCCCAAGGTTACACATGCCTTACCAGACCTTACAACCATATGCCCATTTACATACAATTAAAATATTTTTTGACTCCATTATAATTTTTTTCTTGGAACTTAAGCCATTGTTCTCTTACCTGATTCTCTACTCTTCAGGTCCAACTTCTATGTTTGTTATCCTTGTGAATCTATGCACAACGACCTCCATAACCACCTACTTCTTAGCAATGCACCATGGCTCATAAGCATGAAGCATTAATTAAATTTTATTCACCATCATATTCTCCACAAAATTAGTTCATCCAGGTCAAATATTCTTGGAACTTTGAATGCCCTAGGTCCTCAGTGAACATACAAATCCTCACTTCTTATTATATTTTCAACTAGAAAACATATCGAATCTCACACTTGAGATATCCATTAGATCCAAGCATCCAAGCCATATTTCTTAGTGCTATTGACAGATCCACAACCTTAATCTCATAACCATTATTAAACCATTCTTGTTATAGAGTCTAGTTAATCGAGATCTGATACCATGTTAAAATTACTAGAGAGAAATGTAATTGTATTGAGAGAATATTAAAAATATCCAACAACAAATTAAAAATCCAAACATAATGTTTATCTTGGAAAAATACAAATCCAGGGAAAAAACTAACTAAATTCTATAGTCCCTTGACCAAAACCCAACCAAGCTGGCCAAGTGATCCTTCATCAGTCACCTCTGTAGCACATTACAATGAAGTACTCTCAAGCCTTTTAAAGTCTTCATTACATGAAATCCATGTGAAACTAAAACCATGTGCCCAAAACCACCATTGTTTAACCAAGTAAATTTTACTCTTTCATTGATTCAAGTTTTACCTAACAAGAATCTATACAAAATAATAATCAACTACATTTTTGGCAATATAATCTATAACAAGTGTAAGAAATGAATCAATACTTGGCTTTATTTATGTTTAAGTGAGAGAGAGAGAGAGAGAGATTTGAAACCATTATCAATAATCAAATTAAGCAACCATTAAAATGAATGATTTTGAAATACCTAAAAATCTTAGGACAATTTAGTTCAAAAAGCCAGACTTCCTAAGCATAACATCCACATTTAGTTACAAAAATACTTAAAGGATGTTATGCCTAGGAAGACATGCACTTCCTCACATTTTGTGACTAGTACTTGAGCTAAATTCTTTTGGTGTACAACATATACACCTAGTCTTAAGGGACCTAGATGGATTGAACTGTATGAATACCTTTTGTCAATATGGCTTCAATGTCACAAGTCAAAACACTTAAGCTAACCCTCAAGGGTGCCCCCCAAAGAGACATTTAAAAGAGGAAAATATTATATTTTAGAAATTATCACATGATACGTTCGTGAATTGTATGTCACTGACACATAAAAATAAGAGAGACCGTTGAGTGTTCATGTATATATACCAGATCTATTATTGTTGAAAATAAAAAGGAATAATAACCATTTCATTAAATTTGGACTATTAAAATAGCCTATACTAAAATATTGTGCTCAAAGGTGTGAATATTAGTGTTTCGAAAGTGAAAAAATGAATTTTGAAAGCATGAATATTGGTTTTTTGAATTGTGAATTTCATACTTTGGAAATGTCGATTTTTACCTATATTTGAAGGGGCTTAGATTGAAGTTAGTTAAAATTTAATAAACCAGTCCTTGAAGTACTAATTACCTATTATCACCTATATGAATTGTCCCCTGAAAAAGCCATGCATAATCATTCAATATTTGGTTGAAAATTAGGAAAAACCAAACCTTAATAAGGTGACATCCATAAATAAAACATTCATAGAAAGACTAAACACTTCCAAGTGGGAAATAATTTTTGCAACTACTAGATATATATTTTTCTATGGGGAAAGAGTGAACTTTATCATTCCGTGCTTAGTAACATCTAGCAATCTAACTTGCTAGTCTACTACCCTTTTGGATAAATCATCTACTTCTGACTTGTTTTTCTTGAAACTGTGGTTGAAAGTAATGGTTATGAATTTTTTTTGAAGTTCATGGCCAATGGATGGTACCCTAAATATATAGGTTGCTACCTTTTTCTTCTTCTTTCATCCAATTAATCACACATTTTAAGTACTCACAAATTTGAATTTCCCTTGTGGTTTTTTTAGTTGTTATTTATATTGCTTTAAAATTTGCAATTGTTGTTTCCTCTCCCAAGGCACACTTGAAGTTGCACCAACGTCTATTTGATAGGAAAAATAGACCTCTTTCTCCACATGCACTTGGGTTTCCTTTGGAGGCTCCCTCAAAGAACTCCTAAGGTTTTGATGTGTCAATAATGAGCTCTCAAAAATGACATTGATTTCTATCTTTTGGAGATTATTAAATCTACGAGTATACATATTTTATCATGTAAAGAAATTGAAATGGAGAGATTTGAATTCCCTTGGAAACGGATTTAGTCACAACATCTCATATTTCCCAAAGCATTACTACTGGAAATGAATCACATCTTATTACATTTTCCATCTGATCATTTTTCAAGAGCTTATTTGATGGAGTCTCCTTTCAATTTCTCTTTAGCTCTTGTGATTCTCTTTATTTCATCCAAAATATTTGGACAAATGAAAATATAGGAATAAGCGATTTATATATTCTCCATTTAATAATGAGATTTCCAACATGCCACTGATTTCTATCTTTTGGAGACTACTTAATGCATGGATATACATATTTTATCATGTAAAGAAATTGAAAGGGAGAGATTTGATTGCCCTTAGAAATGGGTTTATGCATATAAAACTTCATATTTCCCAAATAATTACCACTAAAAAGAAATCATGGCACCTTACCTTTTCCATCTCATTTTTCAAGAACTTATTCTAAATAGTCTCCTTTCCAATCCTCTTTACTCGTGTAATGCTCTTCACCACATATCTTCTCCATTATCTTTACATGGCATGCAAATTCTAGGGCTCTGTCATTACTCTTTTTACAAATTATCGCATGTTAGTTTCTTGTTTTCTAATGCTATAAGAAGAGTCTAGATTTCAAAGGTGAAAACAAACTTTATACTTCTTTCCACAACCAATGAATATCCCCTTCTAATGTTGGAAAAGTCAGAAATGATCCTAGTTTGACTTTGTATTGTCCTCTTAAAGGATTGGCTAACTATACTAACATATTTGGATAATTTCTAGCTTTGATGGATGGTGCCTCTAAATCTTGTTTGAATACCCTCCACTCTCTTGCTACATCCCTTTCAAATCTTAGATCCAACTTATATTTCCATCTATATTTTCACGAGATATTCTAATTTAGGGATTAGGTATCAACCATGAATAAAAATCCTTTATATTTTTTAGGAAGAAATCAACTCTTCAAATGACCTCCATACCTCATGACCTACTATATAGGGATCCAACCAAGATTGGTTATTTTCCCATTACAAACCTCCCAATCTAAGAAACTACCAATTAATTGTAAATATATTACCAATGTTTTCCACATCATCAACCCCTTAAAGTATTTATTTATAAGGATTTCGATCCATTCGTCCAAATCTAGGTGCTCTATGTACCTTGTAATTAATTTCCATTGCTAAATTCCCTTAAAAGATATTAGTCTCCATATGCCCTTTGCTTCCATAACTTTTCCAATAAGATAGATGTGCTTTAGATCCTATCTTGCTGTGGCCTTGGTTTTCCCAACTTTTGTGGTCACTTAAAAAAAGGAATGCTTTCTTTTCTTTCCCAATAGTCCATAGGAAGGTAAAGCACCTCTTCTTTATCTTGCTTGAAATCCCTATGGGTATGTCAAATAGAGGATGGGAATGTACAGGGGAAGATTCCAAAACAAAAAAATTACTAAAGTCAATCTTCTACCTAAAGAAAGACATTTATTGCACCATGTGGTGAATCACATTCCATTTCTTTTAGAATTCGATATTCAATATTTAATTTTAATGGACATCCAAAATAAGTAAATTATAAGGCCCATCAACACACTCCTAAGCACATAAAATGATGTTTGACCCCACATTTTGCACTTAATGGTATATTTTCCTAGCTTAATAAGTTTATAGAGGATTCAATGTAGTTTTCATGCTTCATGTGCCTTAATATCTTTATTGTGTAGGATTTATAAAGATATTGAGTAGATTTTGAGGAATCTAGCATTGGAGAGACTTTAAGGACTCTCTCCCTGCAACAAGAAGACTCAAACTTGATTGGTTCATAACATTTAATTCCTCCTCCTATTGTTGTGAGGTGGATCTAGGGCAAGATCCCTTATTTTTATGATGTTTGGAGGGAAAGTGAACCCTCCTATCAAGGAGGTTGTTGTCACACGTAATGTATAAATAAGAGATTTGAATTAGTCCTAGAGGTAGTACAAAAGGAATAGATCAAGCTTTTGAATATTTTCTAAACAAATTTTGCAGCATTGTAATTTCTAACACTGATTTTTTGTTAATGGAAGTAATTCCTCATTTTAGTTCTTAGCTTGGTTCTTCTTCAAATAATTTGAGCATCCTTGGGTTGGGCCCACCATAGGAGCTTCAAAGACCTCCTTTATTTTTTTTGCTATTATTTCAATGCTTTGCATTTGCCTTGTTTATCTTTTGCATTAACATTTATGGAAATTATAGTTTGATCTCTCAGGTAGGTATTTTTATGAGATAACCTTATTTTTAGGTAATTTATACAATCTGTTAGCCTCTTAGATCACCGATATCACTTATCATTACATATTTAAATATTTTTCCATTTCATTACATTTATCGTTACAAGTTTTTCAATTGTCTATTTTATTATGCAACCAATATTATGATTACATGGGCTAAACATCATTCCTTTACTAGATGAATGCCATAATTTCCCATCATTCCTACCCCTTTATCTCACCATAGGTTTTCATCTCAACTGTTTTGCTGGCTTGTTGGTCTCTTCCTATAGAAAAACAAGGAATCCTATAACATCATACAAACAATTTGTTTTCTTCACCCGGTTCAAAATAAACTATTGGTTTGGTCTCCTTAATGTATTAGAACATGGATGGGATGTTGAGTATGGAGTTTAAAAACATAGAAATCTCATTAAGCTTCCTTTAGATTCTTTTATTGTATGCTTTTTGAGTGTTCTTTCTTATCCGTTGTAAAATAGGTTTTAGGTTTTCTTTCCAAGAAAAGTGTGCTTTCCATTTCTTGCAACTAGCATAGGTGTGTGCCATTTAATTTATGCAAGTTACTATTAAAATTTCACTTTCTTATAGAATGTTAACCTAATGACTTGACTGGATTTCTGTTCATCTAGCGTACACTCCAACATCTTCCACTTGCATAAGGATTAGAAGAGGGAAGAGATAGTGCTTGTTTATGATACAATGATGAACCCTATTAAGTTTGTACAAACCTTAGGTTGTTAATTAAATCTCATACTCTTAGAGTTGTAGAATTTTTGCTGCAATACCTAGGGCCATCAATTTTGGTGCCTTTGTTGGGGAGGTGTCTAGGTATGCTGTTAATTTATGGTATGTTCTATGATTAGTGCGGTTTACTTCAATTTCTTCTTATTAGCCACTGTTTAACAATCACATAAACATAAAGTAAAATGTAGATAGAACATTAATAGATCGACAGAAGACAAGCCAAGACAAGAGAGACCAGATATGGCGGCTAGCTAGGGACAAACCCCAATGTGGGGAACCCTTTGATCAAGTCTTCTTTAATCTTCAATAGTTAAACAAAGAGAAATAATACAAATACATAAATATGTAATTTTATGACAACAACAACAAACCCTAACTAGCAAAGTCAAGTATGGTCAAACAAGATGAAATTGACCTTCAATATGCTTGGTCAATTTCCCGGTCATCTAGTCCTCCAACAACAAGAATAAGCAACCCAAAAATAATCCCAAAAACATAGTCAAACTGCAATCAACTGAAGTCAAAATGCTGCCCCAAAATAGGGCAGTTAACGCTGGTCAAACCAGAGGTCATATTGCCTTGATTTGAGTGCCAAAAACTGTGGCCTACCTAGGAGAGGCAGCCACACCAAAATCGCACTCCTAAAAAGTCAACACTTGGTCAACACTAGTCAAAACATCTTGCTGCATCTTCTGCATCCTCCCATGTCCTCCTTCCTTGCCCTACTGCGTCCTCCTTCTTCCCATGTGTGAGCTTCTCTTCCTTGTGTGTAAACCCAATCAGCTAAGGAGAGAAGAATGTGTGAGATGAGATGAGTGAATAATGCCTCAACCTCACTTGTATTTATATGATATGATGGGCATGTGTGCCACACATTTAGCTCTTGGCCGACCTTGACAAATTGTCAAGTAAATACAAATAAATTCATATCTCCATAAATACTTGTCGAAATCGGAGGATCGTGAGATCAATCCTACACCTCTCAACGAGAGGAATCAAGGAAAAATATCAGCTACCATAAATAAGATGAACTGCATGGAGTTTGGCCCTAGTTTCCAATTTTAACACTCCCTCTCAACTAGGGAGAACTCCATCTACTAATTCGTCTGACCGTCGGTACTATCTCTGCCATCAAATGCACTGATCGGCTCTACTCTGCTTTGCTTAACTACGAAGAAGAATAAATGATCGATGATGTATCATATCATCCTCCACTAACACGAAGTTAGTCCCAGAGTGTGTTTCATACCACTGTCATTGATCCCAGATCAATGGAGGTCATCCTAGCATAGGGAGTACAGTAGATACAACGATGCATCCATCGATAGTACTACTATGGTCCCTAACCCCATTTCCCTGCTCATTGATCACATGAGAGGTACTTCCCATGAGTCCCAGACCACATGGGTAGGATGCATCGATAGGAGAACTAATCATCCTATCCCTAAGTCGCCATGGGGTATCATAGGGGAAGGTTGAACCTTTCACCCTGTACATAGCGCACCACTAGGGGAGGGTGACTTGCCCCGTGGTCGCATGTTTCTCCAAGAAGTACCCCAAGCCCCTCGAAGCTCCCAGAGCTCAATGTATGCATCATACACGACCCTCATAAGAGGGTCTCTCAACAACACCAAGTCATTCTCGGAAAGTCAATAATTTGACCTTTCCCAGGGGCTTCGTCAAAATGTCGGTGACCTTCTCATCTGTACCGATATGTTGGAGCCTTATTGCTCCCCTCTGCACCATATCCCGGATATAGTGGTACCTGATATCGATATGCTTGGAGCGATCATGAAATATGAGATTCTTTGATAAACGAATCTCGCTATGGTTGTCACACAGGATCACGGTAGAATCCAATGTAAATCCAAACAACTCACTGAAGAGCTTCTACAACTGGACCACCTCAAAAGAGGCCGTACTCGTAGTAATGTACTCTGCCTCAGCGGTTCTCAAAGCCACCGAATTCTTCTTCCTTCTCATCCAGGATATCGAAGTAGATCCCAAAGAGAAACAACACCTCGAAGCGCTCCTTTGGTCCACCACACTGCCTGCCCAATTAGCATCGGTATATCCATGAAGTATCACATCTCTGACAGTGTATCTCAACCCATGAGTGATTGTGCCATGAAGGTATCTCAACAGATTCTTTACACCAATCCAATGTGCGTGGTGAGGATCAACCATATGTTGACTCAACGTGTTGATTGCAAAACATATATCCGGATGGGAGTTCACCAAGAACATCAATGCTTCGATGAGTTGATGATACTTGGTAGCATTTTGCAAAATAGGTCCAGTGGCACTACCCCTTAAATTCTTGAAGTCAAGCTCCATCAGAGTAGCCACGAGCTTGCATTCCACCATACCGAATCTTTCCAATATCTTCAACACATATTTTTCTTGAGATAGGAAAATATCCCCTGGCTTCTACCAGACTTCTAGTCCTAGGAAATAGTGCATCAATCCCAGGGCCTTCATCTCAAGCTCAGAAGCCAACTCCCTCTTACATTTGTGAATGAGAGGGTCTGCACTTGTTAGAAAGAGGTCGTCAACATACAACACCAGTATGAGAGGTTTTCCATCTTCAAACTTAAAGTAAAGGTTAGGGTCGACTTCACTCCTAGTGAATCCCAACTTCATCAAGTAGCTATCAATCCTCTCATACCACACTCGGGGTGCTTGCTTAAGCCCATAGAGGGATTTCTTCAACCTGCACACGTGAGATTCCTGATCATGAATCTCAAATCCTTCGGGTTGTTCCACATAGACTTCCTCTTTGATCGAAACATGTAAGAATGCGGTCTTGACATCCATCTGATGTAGGTTCCATCCTTACGAAGAAACAAGGGCTATGATCGAGCGGATGGTGGTGTATCGAGAAACAGGTGCAAATATCTCGTCATAGTCTATACCTTCCTTCTAAGAGAAGCCACGAGCGAAAAAATGAGCCTCATACTTTTCAACAGTTCCATCAACTCCATGCTTTATCTTGTAAAGCCATTTCGAAGTGACAACTGTTTTGTCCTGGGGTCTAGGGACCACATCCCAACATCGTTCTTCATGATGGAATCATATTCCTCAGTCATAGCATCCTTCCATACTTGATGCTTGACAACTGCGACGAACGATGAAGGTAGATTTTGAATGATCGTGCTCATGAGGGTCAAGTATCCCTGATACCTGGATGGCTTCTTACTTTCTTGGAAGTCCCTCTAGGTGCAATGTGCCCTTCGACATCATCAAGTGTCCCCCTAAGCCATGAAGGCCTCTTTCGAGAAGAGGAAGGCTCTTGCGGAGGGGTATCAATAGAATCCATAGGTTATTCTACATCGAGCATTGTCTCATCTTCCTTTTCCTCTGGTTTCCTGGTGTCAGCTTCCCCAAATTTCCTTAGTATAGGAAGATTATCAACTTTTATAAGAGCCATATCTTCATCAAAGGTGACATCATGACTAATCTTGACTTCCCTTTGACCAACCACATAGATTCTATAGGCCTTAGTATTTTCTCTATAGCCCACGAAGATTCCTTTCTTTCTAGATGCACCCAATTTATTCCTTTTCTCTTTCGGCACATGAAAATATACAGGACTTCCAAAAATTCTAAAATGAGATACGCCAGGTTTCTTCAGGAGTCTTGGAACCCAATGCTTGATGAGGGCATCGGTTTTGCACATATATGGCGGTATTCGCAGCTTCGACCCATAGAAACTTCATAAGCCTTTGATCATGGATCATAGCACGGACAACTTCCACAATCGTACGATTCTTCCTTTTTGCCACACCATTATTCTCAAGAGTATATGGTGTTGTAGTCTCCCTTTTAATGCCAGCCTCTTTGCAAAAGTCATGAAACTCATTGGATTTATACTCAGTCCCATTATCAGTCCTTAAGATCTTGATATTCTTTTCGGTTTGATTCTCGATCAAGGCTTTGAAGTGACGAAACCAGGAGAACACTTCATCCTTCTTTTTCAAGAAGTATATCCAAGTCTTGCGAGAATAATCATCTGTAAAAGTGAGGTAATATAAATATCCTCCCAAAGAATTCACAAGCATCATATCATATATTTCAGAGTGAACTAACTGCAATATATCGAAGTCTTGCTATGGCTTGAGGGGAATGGTCCCCTTTTTGAGATTTCCTTTGGCACATCCTAGACATGTTGCTCTAATTTTAACTCGGGCATCTCGATCACCATTTGTATCACATCGGGTAGAGCTTTATAATAAAGGTGGGAAAACCTCCGGTGCCATATTTCGGACTGAAGAGATGTGTCACAAGTCATGACACCCAATGGACTTCCTCCGAGATGATATAAGGAGTCAACCCGAAACCCAAGAATGAAAGCATCTTCGAAATTATTTTTCCATACACTTACCTTGCCATCGATGAAGGCCACCTTGTAGCCTTTGTCTTCCATTGCCGAAAGAGACACCGAGTTCTTTTTGAGATCAGGTACATATAGGACTTCTAGCAAATGAATTGTATTACCCTGATTCAATTGAAGAGAGACATTCCCTACCCCTTCCAATGGATATTTGGAGTTGTCCCAAAGAATAATTTCTAGGTTGGTCTCCTTCTCTATCAGATTAGAGAGAGCTTCTTCATAACTAGTGAAGTGCCTTGAGGCATCACTATCAATAAGCCAATTTCCCAGCGACTTCGGGGGAGAAGTAGTAGAGAGGGCCGCTGGTAGATAATATTCATCTTGCTTATTGTTAACAACATTATATTCATACCCAGAGTTTCTTGATTTCTTGGAGGGTTGACCACTTCCTTGATTTCCGAAATTCCTCTTTCCTTTGCCATTGAACCTGCCCTTCCTTTGATTGTTGTTGGAATTGCCTCGGGAGTGATTTTGATCATCGTCATGAGATGTGTCCTTTCTATCAGGGCACTCCCTCGTATAATGGAAAATTTTGTTGCAAATGTAACATCTACCTTTCCTTCCACCTTTCGGTCTGACCTTTCCCTTAGATTTTGACCCAGAATTATTTCTCCTTTTAGCATGAGAGGAGAATGCAGCGGGATTGCCTCTAAGTGCAAGCATTTCCTGCTCTTCCACCCTTGTTTCTTCTTGAATGCATCTCACCATCAATTCCTCAAATCCTAGGTTTACATTATTGTTGAGAAGAGTGGTTCTAAATATATACCATTCTGATGGGAGCCCTTCGAGAGTAGTGATGGTCAGTTCCCTATCAGGAATGACTTCTGCAATTGATAAGAGATCATTCTTGATCTCTGTGATCCTTAATAATTAGGCTTGCATACTCTCATCTTTTCCCTTCTTAATTTCCTTCAAATTATTCTTAATGAACAAAACTTAATTTGCATCATTAACTTTAAATAAGTTTATCGTTCTATCGTAGATTTCCTTGGAGGTGGTCAGCTCGGAAACATAGGCCACCAGGTGCTTGTCGATAGAGTCCTGGATGATCTTCTTTGCTTTGACTTCTCCCCTGGTCCACTTGTTCCTTGCAACAACATATGCATTTGATGGTGGCTCAATGATTTTGCCTCTTACATGGTCCAACACTTCCTGCTCTTCTAATGTTAAATCGAGAGACATCTTCCATCCATGGTAGTCGGAATTCCAACAGAGCTTGTCTTCGGCGGGGAAGTGTGATGAGGACCCCATGAAGCCTTTAGGATTGCTTCAACAACCTTCGGTGATTGCTCGTGCTCTTTCTCTTGCTTGGGATTTGTCTTCACCTCAACTCCAATACCATGTTAATTTATGGTATGTTCTATGCTTAGTGCAATTTACTTCAATTTCTTCTTATTAGCCAATGTTTAGAAATCACATAAACATAAAGTAAAATGCAGATAGAACATTAATAGATTGACAAAAAACAGGCCAAGACAATGGACACCAGATGTGGCGGCTATCCAGGGACAAACCCCAATGTGGGGAAACCCTTTGATCAAGTCTTCTTTAATCTTCAATAGTTCAGCAAAGAGAAATAGTACAAATACATAAATCTGTAATTTTTTGACCGCAGCAGCAAACCCTAACCAGCAAAGTCAAATCTGGTCAAACAAGATGAAATTGACCTTCAATATGCTTGGTCAATTTCCCGGTCATCTAGTCCTCCAACGACAAGAAGAAGCAACCCATAAACAATCCCAAAAACACAATCAAATTGCAGTCAACTAAAGTCAACCTGTTGCCCCAAACTAGGGCAGTCAACATTGGTCAAACCAGAGGTTAGATTGCCTTGGTTTGCATGCCAAAAACTACAGCCTACCTAGGAGAGGCAACCACACCAAAAAGGCACTCCTGAAAAGTCAACGCTTGGTCAACATTGGTCAAAACGTCTTGCTGCAACTTCTGTGTCCTCCTTCCTTGCCCTACTACGTCCTCCTTTTTCCCACATGTGAGCTTCTCTTGTGTGTAAAACCAATCAGCTAAGGAGAGAAGAATGTGTGAGAGACGAGATGAGTGAATAATGCCTCAACCTCACTTGTATTTATATGATATGCTGGGCATGTGTGCCTCACATTTAGATGTTGTCTGACCTTGACAGTTTATCAAGTGAATACAAATAAATTCATATCTCCATAATACTTGTCGGAATTGGATGATCGTTAGATCAATCCTACACCTCTCGATGAGAGGAATCAACGAAAAATATATGCTGCCATAAATAAGATGACATGGAGTTTGGCCCTAGTTTCCAATTTCAACATATGCATTGTCTTTAAACATATTTTTTCCTTCTTTCCAGAATTTTTCTTCTGTTATGCCTCACAAAAATAGGGATAAGTCATAATTTTTTTTATTGAAAACCAACACTTCTACTAACAAATTTCCATTTTCATTTGGTTGTGATCCTCTTTCCCTATCCACAAGAACCTTTGAGGTCCTTTTGAGTGAACAAGAAAGGATATTTGAGGATCTTGTACGAGAGGAAATATTTCAGTCCCCACTACTATTATGGCTAAAGAAAAATATTAACCCATTTTAACTTCCACACTTCTATGGCCTAATGATAGAATATACTAACACCTTTATGTTTTATTTTTCGATTGTGTGCATAACCTATGACTACACTACAGATGAGCATAAGCTCAAGCTCTTTCCTTCCACTATGAAGGATGAAATTATTTAGTAGTTCATGAGCCTTGAAGGTAATATTAACTCCACTTGGGATCATATGCAAAAATATTTTAATGATAAGTATCAAGATTATTGTAGAGAAAGGGATGTTGAAGATGATATTTTCAAAATGAATCAAAGGGAAAATGAGTCTTTAGAGGATTATGAGGAGGGTTCTAGTTGAGTTATATAAGGGCACACAATTTCACTATGGAACAAGAATCCTTAAAGCTTGTGATATTGAGAGGATTAAGAGAGGATCTCATGGAAACTCTCAACTTTTTGGCTAATGGAGGTATCTACCAACTCACTTATGATGAGATTAATCAGGATTTTAAAAATCATTTTAGAGTCACTAGGAAAAAAGCTAGAATGGGAAAGATTTTGCTAATTCCTTCTTCTTCTGTGCTTAATAAAAATAAAATAGGAGGAATGTTAGAAGACATGAAAATAAAAATATTATACACATTTTCCATGCAGATGGATACTTTTAGAATTAGGAGAACACAAGAAGAAGTAGAAAAAGCATTAGCTATGTTTCCCCCCAGTGTACAAAGAGAAACCCTAGGAAAAAATGTCCTCTGAATGTTATATAAGTTTTTTATGTATGTGAAGAAAATAATTCTACTAACAAGTGCCCATCTATGCTTATTTTGAAGGTTATTTACCAAGGAACAAAAGGGAACATGGAGTAGTTATGTTTCATCAATCAGAAGAGACCAAAAACCATAAGACAATTTGAATAAGGTATAAATTTCCATTCTGATTTCAATCATAATTGCAATGCTTAAAATCAACCTATCGTACCCTCCTAATCCTTCACGTTGGCCCATGCCCACTCCTTGATCATATTCTCCTTAACCTATTGTTACTCGCTTCCAACCATATTCAACCAACGTCGTCAATGGGATAATACATCACAAGGATGGAAACTTCAAGTGGCCCGAAAACCTACTTTGATGTCTCCTCCTCAACAAAAACAAATACCCCAGATCGTTCCTCTGAAACAACCTTAGATGCATGCTCAACCAAATCCCAATCCTAATAATAAAAAAACCAACCTATTTACTTCAGAGAGATTTATTATCATACCTATTATGCATAAGTCCAAGCAATTAACCTTAGGTCAAGGAAGGTTGTCCAAAATGTCCATCCACCTTCTCCTAATGAAGATCCCGAGAAAGAGAAGGAGGATTCCGTGCCTCAGGTCATTCACCAAAAACCTTTGTTAGGTCCCTATAATACTAGTATAGCCCCTTAGTTTTATTTTTAGTGTAACCCCTTTATTATTATTGTTGTGACCATGTAGTCCCCATATTGTTATTATTGTGCCCTTAAATTATTATTGTTATGTAGGCTCTGATTATATTGTGACCCCTTAAACTCCTATACATAGAAAGGAGGTTTTATCATTTAAATCACTCAATAATTGCTCATTTATGTGAATTAAAGGAGGTTTACCCCTCGAAGAGGCTATTTTTCAAGTCGTTTATCTACATTTTCTTCTATTTTGTGAGCTGGTTGCATAACATTTGGTTTCAGAGCTTTGGATTCTAGGGTTCTGCTTCTTCAAACAAGTCATTGTGGAATTTTTGATATAATTTTTTTTCAACGAGGCTTCAAAAGCTAAAATATTTACCACATGGAGATTAAATGTTAGTGAACTTCCTGTAAAAGTTTCAAATCTTGGTTCGCTATATTTTTGAGATATGATCTGGGGAACTTAGGGTTTTTGCAAGCTCCAAAATTTAGTCTCAAACAGGTGACCTAGGAAAAATCGTCATAACTTTATTTTCAGGAATCAGATTTGAATTCTATAAAAAGTAGCTGAAAATGAGTGGACTGTAGTTTTCCGTGCAAAAATTTCAGGGCCGAAAGTCGAAACAATGACATGTGGAACTGCATACAAATTCTCTCTACTGAAACAATCTATAATCAGGTCATCATGGGAGACCAGACATAACTCTTTCTTGAAGACTCCAATCTTGGTCTGAATTGTGGGGTTGGAAAGAAGACTCAGAGATATACCATAGGACGAAATTTCAGACCTTGGAGCTCCTACAAAGCAAGAAAAAAGTGTGTATCTTTAAAATTTACATTTTTTTTGTTTGAAAAATCGGTTTGAAGTGATTCAAGGGGCTTAGTCAAGATTAAATATCATTTTTTGATTTGAAAATGACTTGAAGCAAGAAAATTGAAACACCTAGTAAGAAACCAGAAATATCTACTATGACACATGAAGAAGAGGAAGAAATGCAACATGAGATATCAAAATTACGAGACCAAGTGCAACAAATATTGCTCTCGCAAAGATAATAAACAATGAAATGGAAGATAAGATGGATGGTTTGAATAATGGTTTAAAATCAGACATGGAATATTTGAAGAATGGTTTAAAAGCAGATATGGAAGGTTTGAAGGAAGGTTTGACAAGGTTGCTACAAGAAATGCTCCATAATGGCGAAAATGTATTAGATGAAACACATGATGAGAACAAAATAAATGTTAATCATGATTTCATAGACTCTAACATTGGATTGAAGACCCGAGGAAGTTTGATGGCAAGGATCCGGTAACATGGATACTACAGATGGAGCAATATTTTGATCACCATAATGTGCAACACACACAAAAGGTACGCATTGCAACTTTATATTTAGAACCCAATCAATTTGTATGGTATCGATGTTGTTTTTATCATAAACCACTTGTCACTTGGTAATATTTTATGGAGGAAATGATAGCACATTATGAGGATACAAAGAGAAACACCTTCTTTATCCAATTGATAAATCTCAAACAAAAGGGTTCAATGGTGAAGCACATTAAGGACTTCCAAAGTTGAATATAAGGGTAAATGATATTCCAGAGTAGCATTAGGATTGATGTCTTCATGGGGACTTTAAAGGATAACATCCAACATGAGGTTTACCTTTGGAAACCTGATTCATTGGAGAAGGCATTTCGGTTGGCAAAGAAAAATTATGGCAACAAGGAAGCCTACCACCCACAACTATAAAGATGGAAGTGTTGCTTCTCCTAGCCTTCCACAATCTACAAGGTTGACACCACAACAATTGGAAGAAAAAAGAGAAAAAGTAATTTGTTATAGTTGTGATAGAAATTACACTAAAGGTCATAAGTGTGCTGTGAAGAAATTATTTTACATAGATTGTGAAGAGGAGGAAGAAAATGAACAAGAAAATTCAAAAGAAGAGGATATACACCAGGAACCAACCCTAGAGAAAGAAGAAATGAATCCGACCATATCTTGTAATGCATTGGAAGGAATTACCACTATTCAAACTCTCAAGATAGAAGGACATATCAAGAAGAAAAAGGTAATAGTGCTCATTGATTTGGGTAGTACCCATAATTTTATTCATTGTAAGATAACCAAGGAATTGAATTGCTTCCTATATCCAACACCAGAGTGTCAAGTGATGGTTGCAAATGGAGGAACTATAAATTGCTCTGAAAAGTGCCATAATATAAAGCTAACCATGGGGGAATATGTATTGAATAGTCCAATGCTTTCCATTCCAATGGGTGGTGCTGATGTTGTACTAGGAGTCCAATGGTTACAATATTTGGGTAAGATATATTTTAATTTTCAAGAACTTCTGTTGATTTTTTTTTGGGAAGGAAAGGAAGTTTAATTAAGGGGTATTGCAAGGAAACCAAGAAAGATAATCAACTCTAATGGCATGAAAAAGCTTCTAAAGAAATAAAAATGTGGTGAAATTGTACAATTATGCTCACTAGAGGTTAAAACATCTAAATCATCTATTTCTCCAGATCTCCAAAATGTCTTGGAAAACCATTCCAAGGTATTTGAGACTCCCAAAGGCCTCCCACCTATTAGTGATCATGACCATGCTATTCATTTGATTCTAGGAAGTGTTCCTCCAAACATCAGGTCTTACAAATATCCTTATGCCCAAAAGAGTAAAATTGAATATATGGTTGCAGAAGTGCTAGAGGCCGGTATAATTACACCTAGTCAAAGTTCTTTATATGCTCCAATAGTATTGGTGAAAAAGAAGGATGGATCATGGTGCATGTGTCCGGATTATAGGGAGCTCAACAAGCTCACTATTAAAGATAAATTTCCCATTCTTGCCATTGATGAATTATTGGATGAATTACATGGAGCAATTTACTTCACCAAATTGGATCTTCGTTCAGGATATCATCAAATTAGAATGAAGATTGGAGACATTCCAAAAATAGCATTTAGAACTCATGAGGGTCATTATGAATTTTTGGTCATGCCTTTTGGAATTACCAATGCACCTTCTATATTTCAAGGTTTAATGAATTCCATTTTCAAACCCTTCCTTAGAAAGTTTGTGTTAGTATTTTTTGATGATATATTAATCTAAAACAAGTCTTGGAAGGATCATGTTCAACAAGTTGACAGGGTGCTCAAACTATTGGAGAGAAACAATTATATGAAAAAACCTCCAAATGTTTCTTTGGAAAACAGGAGGTGGAATATCTGGGTCATATTGTATCTCATGAGGGTGTTAAGATAGACCCTAACAAAATAAAATCCATTAAGGAATGGAAAATCCCCACAACCATAAAGCATCTGCGAGGATTTCCCTGGTTGACAGGGTATTACCACAAATTTGTTAAGAATTATGGGAGAATAGCAGCACCTCTAACAACATTATTGAAGAAATATGCATTTTCTTGGACTACAGAAGCAACTAAGGCCTTTGAACATCTTAAAGAGGCAACGTGCCAAGCACCGGTCTTAGTTACGCCAGAATTCACACAATCCTTTATTGTGGAATGTGATGCCTCAGGAAATGGAATTGGTGTTGTTTTAATTCAAGATGGAAGACCCATTTCTTTTGAAAGCCATCCAATCAAAGGAAAGTATTTACACAAATCTATTTATGAGAAGGAAATGTTGGCAATACTACATGCACTAAAGAAATGCCAACCTTATCTAATGGGAAGACACTTCAAGGTAAAGACATATAATGATAGTCTTAAATAATTTTTGGAACAAATATTATCTTCATAAGAGCAAAAAAAATGGGTCACAAAGATGTTAGGTTATGACTTTGAAATAATCTACAAAAAATGGAAGCAAAATGTTGTTGCAGATGCACTCTCAAGAAAGGATGAGGATGTGCAAGCATTGCATTATGACATTTATATTATCCAACCAGATTGGATAACCCAAGCAAGGAATGAATGGAAGAATGATGAATAAGTGTGGAAACTCATTCAAAAGTTGCAACAAGATCCTAATACATTTGATACATTTAGCTAGAAAAATGATTCATTATGGTATAAATATTGCTTATATATTTGTAAGAATTCCCAAATCAAACAAAATATTATTTTGGAATTTCACACCTCTCCCTTAGGAGGGCACTAATGATTTTTAAAAACCTACCATAGGGTCAAGAAGGAATTATTTTGTGATGGCCTTAAATATGATATTAAAAAGTTTTTGGTGGAATGTTTTCTTTGCCAACAAAATAAAGTTGAGACAATTAAGACCCTAGGTCTTTACAACCTTTATCCATTCCAAGTAAAAATTGGCAGGAGGGTTCAATGGATTTTATCATAGGTTTACCCAAGTCTGAAGGAAAGAGTGTCACCATGGTGGTAGTTTATAGACTTACAAAGTATGCACACTTTTGTGCATTATCTCATCCATTTAAAGCCAATACAATTGTTACTGCATTTATGGAAACAATTCAAAATCTACATGGAAACCCAAAGATTATTGTAAGCAACAGAGATCCCATTTTCACTGGAAATTTTTGGATGGAATTATTTTCTTGTCTGGGTACTCAATTAGCTCATAGCTCATCTTATCATCCTCAGTCTGATGGGCAAACTAAGATAGTGAACAAATGTTTGGAAGGATATCTTCGTTGCTTTGTATCTAATTAAAAAACACAATGGGTCAAGTGGTTACCTCTAGTTGAATGGTGGTATAACAATTACTTCCATACTACAACAAAATTTGAGCCCATTTATGGAACTTTATGGATATCATCCACCATCCATCACAATCTTTAAGAGAAAATTCTAAGGTTCAAGTAGTGGAAGATCAAATCAGGCATACAACAAGTTCTTCGACTCTTAAAGGATAACCTCACTTTGGCGCAATATCGAATGAAACAACACGCAAATCAGCATCACAACAGAAGAAGTTTTGATGTATGCGATTGGGTATTTTTATTACAACCATACAAACAAATGTCCCTCAAGTAAGCTAAGAAGGATAATAAATTATCACCAAAGTACTATGGTCCTTACAGGGTGTTGTAAAAGATTGGTATTGTGGCATACAAATTGGAGCTTCCTACATCTTCCCAAGTGCAACCAATTTTTCATGTTTCATGCTTAAAGAAGGTTATAGGTGACAAGCTCTCAGTTCAAATAATATTTCTAGAACTTGACGAGGAAGGAAAAGTCATATTGGAACTTGAAGCAGTCATGGAAAGAAGAAATCAACAACTACAAAATTTATTAATTTCAGAGTATCTCATCAAGTGGAAGAACTTACCTGCTGAAGATTCCACATGGGAGCATGAAATTTTTATATAGAATCATCCATAACTACTCAAGCATTAAGGACAACACTTTTTTGAAGGAGAGGGGCATGTTAGGTCCCTATAATACTAGTATATCCCTTTATTTTTATAGTTAGTGTAACTCCCTTATTGTTATTGTTTTTCCCATTTAGTCCCCATATTGTTATTATTGTTCCCCATAGAAGCCCACTATTGTTATAATTGTGCCCTTACATTATTATTGTTATGTAATATCTAATTATATTGCGACCCCTTAGACTCCTATATATAAAAAGGAGGTTTTTTCATTTGAATCATTCAAGAATTGTTCATTTATGTGAGTTAAAGGAGGTTCCCCCCTCGAAGAGGCTATTTTTCAAGTTGTTGATCTATCTTTTTTTTTTTTTGAGATGGTTGCATAACAACTTCCCTATACTAAAAGGTTGGAATTCAAAAAACACACACCCCAAAGGAAGCTAAAATTATGGGAGAATTGAAAAAAATATGTGTAAAAACACCTCTCCTCCAAGCCATCAATAATGTTCCCGTTTATAATAAATTCATCAAAGAAGAATGTCTTATAAATCTTGGAAGTAATAGAAGAGATGCCCCTACCATCAAATGTTATTGGGAAACTAATTGACTTAATGCTTGGGCAAGTAGTCATCTGTAAGTATTTAGATCCTAGAAGTATGGTGGTAGATGTGCATATAAACAATATTACAGTTCCAAACACTCTCATTGATCTAGGAATTTACAATCAATTTCATGACTAGGGGATCTATGTTTAAGCTTGACCTCTAGGAGTCCTTGAGAAATACCACTACTGTGTGTAGCTTGCTGAAAAATCCACAATAGAGTCATAAGGTGTAAATGAAAAAGTAATCATCTTGATATAATTTTGGGAATATCCCACAAAATTCCTTGTCCTCCAGCCTAAAACCAAGTTCAATGGTTATCTTCTCATTCTAGGGAGGCCTTGGTTAGCTACTACTAATGCATATGTCAATTGTAGGGCCAGAAACATGACAATGAATAACAAGAAGTCTCAAAAACAACTTGTACTATATCCCCCAACTCAACCTCTTGTTGAACCTAATTTTCCTACATGGGTAGAAGAAGAAAAGGATAATTTTGACATCTCATCACCCTATCTTATGTGTACCATAGAAACAACCTTAAGCAGTAAGCATGTTGATGAACATTAATTAATTGACAATTTTCTACAAAATCAATACCATGTTGTTATGAACATTTATGGGCCAAAAGAGGAGTTATCCCTAGGGAAGCCTAGATGTTCCACAAATAGTCTATGGGAAGAATTATTGGCCGTTGATTCTAATAAGAGAAACATAAAAATGGTGGAAATCAACCCCTCCAAACTAATAAAAATAAGCTCCTCACTTTGATTAAGAGGATCAACTTCTCACTGTCTTGAGGCAACACATTAGTGAATTTGCGTGAGATTAAAAGGGTATGAAGGGTATACATCCATTTATATGCACCATCACATATACATAAAATAAGATCACAAGCCCATTCACCAACCTCAAAGGCAAATGAATCTTGCTTAAAATGAGATTGCCAAGGAAGAATTGCAGAAACTAGTTGATGCAAGATTCATCTATCTAATTTCAGATAGTGAATGGGTATCTCCTTTGGTTATTGTTCCCAAAAATAATGGAAAATAGATAATTTGTGTTGGTTATGGGGAAATTTAATAAATTCACAAGGAAATATCATTTTCCCTTGCACTCCATTGACCAAGTCCTTGATGTACTTACTGGGAAAACATTATTTTCCTTCTTGGATAGGTTTAGTGGATATAATCATATCTAAATTAATCTTAAAGACCAAGTTATATTGGATAGATCCATTCCAAGAAACATTTGAGAGCATAAAGGATAAGTTAATGACAACACATGTGCCTAGATGTCCTAATTGAACCTTTCCCTTTCATATTCACAAATGCATCCAATAAGGAAATTGGAGTAGCTTTAGGTTAACTTGAGGGTAAACTTCCTCATGAAATCTACTTCAATAGTGACAATCTATCTAAGGCTGAATTGAATTACACTATAACTAAAAAAAAATTCCTCACTGTTGTACACTCTTTGAATATGTTTAGAAACTATATTATTTTTGATCAAGCCTTTGTACATAGTGACCATGCATTGATTAAATATTTGATGAACAAAGTATATGTAAATGTTAGGATAATCAACTGGATATAGCGTTTACAACAATTTGACTTAACCATTGTTGACAAATCAAGGAAAGAAAATATTGTTGCAGATTTCTTGATAAGGTTAACCCTTTTTTGTTGATGAAGGGATGGTTGATGATCAACCCCCATATGAGCATATTTTTTCCATCTCACTTCTCTCTCCATTTTTTTTTGACATTTCCAACTATCTAGCCACTGGTCAACTCCCTCGTCACTTGCCTTCAAGGGATAAACGCAAAATCATTAGACAAAGTGCCTCTTATACTTTGATTGGGGGAAGCATTTTCAAGTTGGGACTTGATTAGGTTTTAATAATATTTGTGGGGTAGGATGGGGTCTATGATATCCTCTCAATTTGTCATGATACAACTTGTGAAGGTTATTTTGCTGCAAGAAGGAAAATATACAATATACTACAAGAAATATACTTTTAGGCAACTCTTCATAAAGATGCCCAAAGGTACACTACACAATGTGATGATTGCCAAAGAATGGGGAAGCCTCCAAGGAAGGATGAAATTCCCCTTCAATATCAAGTGTCTTTTAATCTATTTGAGAAATGGGGAAGGGACTTCATTGGTCTTATTAATCCCCCATCTAGACAAAAATACTACATCATTGTATTCACTAATTACTTAACTAAATGGGCCAAAGTAAACATAGTAAAGACAATCACAGAGAAAAGGTAGCTCAGTTCCGAAGAGAGAATATTTTCTACAAGTTTAGTTTTCCAAGAGAGTTAGTGGCAGATCAAGGCATCGGAATTACTTCCAACCCGATTCAGGGAATAATGAAGCAACATCACATTCGCCAGAAAAAATCCACTCCATACTACCTCCAAGAAAATGGGAAGGTAGAGATCACAAAAAAATCCTTAGATAAAAATCTTTGTAAGGTAATTAGTGGAAACAAGAAAGTCTGGATAGAAAGTCTTGTTGAGGCCACCTAGGCCTACAATACTACTTGGAAAACCACCACTGGTTTCATCTCCTATGAGCTAGTTTATGAGAAGGAGGCTTTGTTAGTAATTGAGTTTGAATATCAAACTTTAAGGATGAATTATTATATACATATGGATTTGACCAAGGCATAGGTCGATAGGATACAATAACTAAATTCCATGGATGAGTATAGGATGAAGGCCTTGTTGCATACTACGATAGACCATCTATAAAGGAAAATATAGCATGATAGATACATAGAGCATACCTAGGGAGGATATTATCGGGTAACGGAGGTAGCCAAGGGAATACTATAATAATGTGATGGGCTTATCACATTATTCCTAACTACTTGTGGTCCCTTACATGATGCGGCTAACCACTTTATTTATTAACTATGGCCCATCACATTATTACATTATTCCCTTGGGTACCTCCCTCTGTACCCCATAATATCCCCCCTAGGCATACTACAATACATTAGCACTAGAGCCTTCAAAGAGGTTGATTGGGATCTCTTACATTATTGTAGATTTAAGGAATTCAAAGGAAGTCTCATGACTAGATGGTTGGGTCCTTACCTGGTGGAAAAATTATATGACAATGGCTCTATCAAGATCAAAACAATAGAGGAGGTGCAAATTCTACTCTTAGTATAATGGATACAAATTGAAAATTTAAGGGAATCCCATTTCCAAGGAAGAATTTATAGTTTCAATAAGTAAGGAACTGAATCTGATTGAAGCATCCATGCTCCCAAACCATCCAATTCATGATCGACAGAAAAAGAAAAAATATAGTCTCTAGAGAAAATATCTTTTGAGGCACTTGAGATAGGCTCATTGGCTAAAAAAACTTCATGAGGCAATGAGTGAGTTGGGAAAAAGAAGAGAAAGAGAATGAAGCTCCAGGTGAAAACCTCTTATGAGGTGCTTGAAACAAGTTTGATGGCTGAAAACCTCTATGAGGTAGCCATCGAGGGCCCAAAAAAAAAGGAAAAAAGAAGAAAAAAAAAAAAAAAAAAAAAAAAAAAACATATTTACTTCTCATATTGATTTTGTGCATGAACAAATTTCCTTGCAATAGAAGGAGAAACAAAAGTTAGGTCAACCATAAAGGACACACTATAAAAATTAGAAAGGATAGTATGGAACCCATTTCAATTCATCAACATAGATTTCCTCGAGGTTGGACCAATTGGTATCCTTGTACCATTTTCCATTCCCTTACATCATTCATCTCATATCCCCCAATTTGCATAGGTTTTCTGTAACATTCCTGAAATGCTACGGGAAAATCTAGAACTGTTATAGGAAGGACCTGTCACTGAAAAAGCTATAGGTCCAATTTTTTTTTAGTATCTAGTCCAAATAAGAGCACCAACATGGTCTTTATAATTTCCCTTTCCATTTCAAGCTTCATAAATGTGCTCCTCTCACTCTGTTTTCCCTATTCCACCTTGTAGTAGCCTATTTCCTTCACCTTTTCATCACATTCAGACTAAAAACCTTCTCGATCGATATTTCCTTCGTCCCTTTAAATTATCAAGTCACCTACATCACTTAAGGAGAGTTTTCACTAAGCTTGAAAGGACTTTTTTCCTGCCACAAGAAACTACACAATCTTGTATCAAGATGCAAAGGCCCTACATAACCATCTTTTCTCGACATGTTAGGATCTCTTTAAGGAAACTATATTTTCCAACACCTCCACAAGCTCTAAAAGCACCCTCTAGGATTGGTGAAGAAGTCTTAAGTAGTTATAGGATCCCTTATAGACTACTACAAGATGAACTATACACAAAAATAGCATCAACCAGTCTTTGAAAGCACTTACAACCATGAAATTCATTAACACCATGCTTCCAAAAAGGTAAAAATGAGTTATGGAGCACCGATATCTCTCTGAATTCATCTAAAGCACAACGAAAATTTCCTTGTTGTGCAATGCAAGGATCAAATAGGATGGAAAAAAATCCATCCAATAGTTCAACGCCCACTTTTCTAAGGTTCTCTTCCCATGTGCGAGAGAAAAGTAAGACAAACGAGCTTATCTCCTTGACTGTAGAAATTATGATGTAAATTTGCAGCTGCTCATGAAGTTTAATCAAAATCACAAGACACAAACTTTCTTTACTGATCTGTGGGATTTAATTCACAATATAGAACAACAATATCAAACATTCAATAAGAAATAACACACACACACATAATATTTTTCCAGGGGAAAGAAATATTCTAAAAACCCCTTTGCCTTCTTGCATTAATTTTATGAATAAATATGTATTATAATTGCTTTGCTCAACTGAGCACAACCTTCAAGTAAATAACTTATCTCTTTGATCACTGAGAAGCTCTGACCCATACTTAGTAAAATTTTTCCTTTGCTTGAGCCCCTTTTTCCTTGCGCAATTCCTTGATAAATTAGGCCCCTATTATTTAGGAATTTCTCCAAAATTGATTTCACAATTCCCAAGGTTGATCATATGACTGCATGCAACACCTGTACACTCAAGACTAGTCTACAACTGACGTTACACTACCTTGGAATATCCACCACAACTAGGGAACTCAAATTCTCTACATGCACTAAATATTTCGGGATGATTGATCAGTTAACTAGATGATCACGTAGTTTGACTAAATTCCCACTACACAACTGACCTTCCACTAGTTCCTCCAACAATTATAACTAGTTTAACTAAAAACAACTTGAAATAACTAACCTTGATTGCAAAATTAGCAATCAAACATTCTTAGCTGAACTCCAACTCCTCCAACTTGAATTTACTGAGATGAATGAGTGACAAGAGCCATGTCACCCCAGTTAATGGCATCCAAGTTGTCTACTGACGTGGAAATTCATTTTTTCTCTATTTAATCAAGGCAAAATCAAATTGAAAATTTCTTGCTGCATTTTTCAACACCCCCTCTCAATAAGAAAGGGACTATCAACCAACCCTATCCTGCACCTGTGGAATTTGAACTTCCCTCTTGACAAGGCCTTTGCCAAAAATTTCAGCATCTTATTCCTTTGTGGGAATGTATTGTAGCAACATTATCCACCTCTGCGCACAGTCCCGTAAATGGTGATACCGTATATCTATATGCTTGGATCAATCATGAAATAAATGATTCTCAGAGAGATTGATGGAACTCTGATTATCACAGTAGATCACAATTGGATCCATCATCTAACCAAACAGTCGTACAAGTATCTTTCTCATCCAGATCAACTCACATGCTACTTGACTTGTAACCATGTATTCTGCTTCTGCGGAGATAAGCACCACATATCTTTGCTTCATGTTGTACAAGGAAACAACCGCAGACCCAACAATGAAAATTCCACCTAATGTAATCTTTCAGTCTGATGGAATCCCCACCCAATCTGCATATGTGAAGCCACACAACTTCATTCCCTTTGTCTGTATGTACCATAGTCCAAAGTGGGTAGTGCCTCTGAGTTACCGTAAAATGTGCTTAGCTGCCTTCCAAAATAATTTGGTTGGCCTACATAGCTTGGATCAGCTGGTTGATTGGATAGCACATAATTGGTCGTGTGTTCACAAGATACAACAGTGAACCCACCAGCTGCCAATAAATGGTATCATCCACTTCTTCACCTAAAGTAGCATCCTCTTTCCTCCAGTTAGTTGTTAGAAGTGTCTCCATGGGTTTGCAACTCTCCATGTGCAATATTTGTAGTATCTCATTTGCATACTTTCCTTGAGACGCAAATAGTTCCCCATCACCTTTCCATACTTACAACTCGAGGAAGTAGTGCATGAGACCCATGTCCTTCATTTCAAACTCCCTTGCAAGGTTGTCCTTGCAAGATTTGATCAGTTTCTCATCACCAGTTAAAATCAAATCATCAACATATAAGATAATAATTGGAAATTTACCTTCTACCAAGATATAATAGAGGTTTTCATCCACTTCACTTTTGATGAAGCCCAAACCAGTGAGATAAATGTCGATCCTGGTTTACTAAGCACAAGGTGCTTGTTTGAGAACTTACAACACTCGTTTGAGTCTACAAACATGAGACTGTACTGGCTACTTGATGTACACCTCCTCCTCAATAACCCAATTGAGAAATGATGTTTTTACATCCATCTAGTGGATCTTCCACCCCATCTGCGCAACCAGAGCAAGAATTAATCTAATGGATGAGTACCTTTCTACAGGAATAAAGGTATACTCATAGTCAATTCCCTCAACTTGAGAGTACCCCTTGGCCACAAATATGGCCTTATAATTTTCTATGCCTCAATCTACTGCTTGCTTAATCTTGAAGATCCATCTCGAACTCAAAATTTATATATTTGTTGGTCGTGGGACTGCTTCCCAAACACTGTTCTTTACAATGGATTTTTATTCCTCCACCATCTCATCAACCCATACAGGTTTCTCTAAAACTTCCTCAAAGGAGGATGGCTTAGTCTCTACAAACTCAGTCATTAGATCCATGTAGCTAGTGTACCGATTATGTGACCTTCTCTTCCTGCACAAATTTGAAGGGCTCCCACATTCTTCCTCACATCCTGCACAAGTATATCAACTTCCCTAGTCCTTTTTCTGCCTTCTCTAGATGTTTCTACTTGAGTGAATGTCTCCAATATCTTCTCCTCAATTTGTGGTTGCTCCACAACTTCCCGAGGCTCCTCCTTTGGAGCTAAAATCTTATCTTCTAGTGGGATTTGAAGCTTCCTCTCAAGAGAGCACCGCATTGCTTTCTCCTCATCAAATTTTACATCCCTTCACACAACTGTCATTCTAAGGGATGACAAGTACACATGGTAGTTGTGGGGATTTTCTGTGTAACCCACAAATACCCCCAATTCTGTTGTTGACTCATGATTCTTCCTGGACTCTTTGGTGACATGCCAGTAAACAGAGGCTCCAAAAATTCCGAAGTGCGACACATCCGACTTTCTCCCTGAGAAAGCCTCCTCTGGTGTAACCATGCCCAAAATCTGATGAGGAATCTGGTTCTACAAATAGATTGTTGTGTTGCATGCCTCTGCCTACAAATGTAGTGGTAGGATTTGGTCATGCAACATAACCCTTGCAGCTCCCACAATGCTACGGTTCTTTCTCTCAGCCACCCCATTTTGTTGTGGGTTGTGGGGTGTTGTCAAATCTCATTGATTTCCTTCTTTCACATTGAAAATTTTAAATTCATTTGACACATACTCACCTCCATTATCGCTCTTGAGAGCCTACACCTTCTTGCTAGTTTCTTTCTCAACCAGTGCCTTGAGTTCTACGAACTTAGAGAATTTCTCTTCTTTCTTCCACATGAAGAAGATTCAACATTTCCGTGAGAATTCATCAATAAAAATAATAAAATATTTATGTCTGGCAGTGGAGGTTGTCGAGAAAGGTCCACACACATCAGAGTCGATCATTTTCAAGACTGCGTGTGCTTTGTTGTCCTTATCATGGGATGTGGATTTTGTGTACTTCCGCAAGGTACATCCTTTGTATACATCCCTCTGATCAAGTGCTCCTTTGGGGAGGCCAATGGTTATTTGCTACATAATCTTCAAGGAACCATGATGAAAATGGCCAAGTATTTTGTGCCAAAGTTCACCGACATCACGACTCTACACTTTCTCCCCCTTAGTGCTTAATGCAACAAAATCTTCCACATCTAGCTTATACATGTTATTCACACGAACTATGATCTGCTTCATCTGTCCCATTGCTATGTGTCTCAGGAATGATTTTCCTTTGCTAAAGATCATATCATAGCCACGATCTTCCAAAACTCCAACAGAGATGAGATTTTTCTTTAGGCCCAAAACTAACATGACACCCTTGAGCCTGACAAGGGAGCTCGAATCCCTCTGAAAGTTGACTGTACCAATAACGGTCACGCTATACCTTCCTCAATCCCCCAACTCAATGTGCTTCTGAAAATATTTCTCTTCCAGGTCACTAAAAAAATCTATATGCCCTGTCATGTGGAATGATGTAGCTGAGTCTAAGTACCACACACTCCCCATCACTATGTTGACCATGCATTCGATAAGGGTAAAGTCAAGATCAAACTGTGAAGCCAAGGCTTCACCTAATGTGGTATTCTTGCTTTCATTTTTGTGTGGACACTTAGTGGCATGGTGCCCGAATTCATGACAATGAAAGCATTTAATTTTGGACAAATCTTCCTTCTTGCCCCCTTGGATGGACTCTAGTTTGGATTGATATTTCTTACCTTTTCCCTTCTTTCCCTTTCCAACCAATGCAAAGTTTTCTTCATCCTTTCCCTTGGATGAAGTCCCATCTATGGTATTCCACCTTATTTCCTCCTGTACCAAATTCGGTAATTTCTCCCTCCCATTCATCGAATCTTGGTAGCTATGCCAACTCTTGGGAAGGCCTAGAAGGGGTAGGCTTACCAAGTCATCTTCTACAACATTAAAAACCCCGCCAAGTTAATCATGAACTTGTGTGAACCTGCTCAGATACTGTAGAATAATGTCATTCTTCTGCATATTTATATTTTGAATATTATCCTTGAGCGCCAACTTCCTGTGGTCACTACTATTCTGGAACAATTATGTCAGTATTTTTCACATTGTGAATGAAGTTTCTTTCCCGTGGATATTTGATATAATGTGATCTCACACTCCCTCCAAGATTATTCTCCTCGCCTTGGTTACATCTTTCTTTCATTGGGCAAGGTTCTGGGCATCAGATGCTTTTGGTTTTGCAACATCTGTCTTGATGTATTCTAGCAATCTATTGTCATCCAATACCGCCTCCATGCGATCCTTCCATGCAGATCAAATTATAGTTTCCTTCCAAGGAATACTCTATCCTCAACCCATTGAAGGCCATCTTCTCAGCTCTAAAGAGATCCTGCTACACTAAACTGCAAATTCGAACCTCCTGAGAAACAACTTCGAAATTCTTTCTCTAATGTGAATCTTGCTCCGATACCATGTAGAAATTATGATGTAGATTTGTAGCTACTCAGTAAGTTTTAATCAAAATCACAAGACAAAAACCTACTCTACTACTCTATGGAATTCAATTTAAAATATAGAACAATAATCTCAGACACGCAATAAGAAATAACACACATGCACACAATATTTTTCCAGGGGAAAGAAATCTGCTAAAAATCCCATTTCCTATTTGCATTGATCTGATGAATAGAGATGTATTACAATTTCTTTGTGCAACTGAGCACAACTTGAAAGTGAATAACCTATCTCTCTACTCACTGAGAAGCTCTGACCCTGACTTAGTCAAATTTTCCCTGTGCTCTAGCCCCTATCTCCTTGCGTAATTCCTTGAGAAATTAGGGCCCTATTATTGAGGAATTTCTATAATACTGATTGCACAATTACAAAGGTTGATCATTTGACTGCATGCAACACCTATACACTCAAGACTAGTCTAGAACTGATGTTACACTACCTTAAAATCTCCACCACAGATGGGGAACTTGAATTCTCAGCATGCACTAGATATTTTGGGCTGATTGATCAGTTAACTAGATGATCACTATGTTGGACTGAAGCCCCACAGCGCAACTGACCTTTCACTAGTTCCTACGATGGTTAGAACTAGTTTAATTGAAAACAACTTGAAATAACTGACCTTGGTTGCTACAAATTAGAAATCACACATGCTTAATTGAAATCTAACTCCTCCAACTTGAATTTACTAAGCTAATTGCGTGACAAGATCCATGTCACCTTAGTTAACTACATCCAAGTCATCTGTTGATGTGGAAATTCAAATTGTCTCTATTTAATTAATGCAAAATCAAATTGAGAGTTTCTTGTTGCATTTTTCAACATTGAATCATTCGAAAAGGTGGCCTTTATATTTTTACGATGTAATGGTTGAAGTGGAGAGTACAACCAAGGATTACATTGGGGAGTGGAGTGGTAAATGGGACAACTAAGAACTGCATGTTGAGTCCCATAAATACCACCCCATTACTACATTATACTTTGTGATCACCGCAATTTTGAGAATAAAATACAAGTAATATCCCCATCAACATAGTGCATATAACAAAAAGAAACTATAGGTTGCCATAGAATTTTTCATATGTTTCTACAAGAGTTATCACAAGCTACTATAAGAACTATTATAGACAACTACAACTCTACAAGGGATTTTCTCGAGGATCACATAAGCACTTCCATATTTCCCTTGTTGAGTATAAAAAAATCTCTGTGTGTGTTAAAAAGGTCGTTCCCGAAAAACAACTCCTGAATTCCTTACTAAATCCGCTTCCTAGGAAATTATTTAGCTTATTCTCTAGTTATTTAGTTTTGTGTCAAATTGTGAGTGGGAGGAAAATATATTCAATATTTTCCTTTTTTATGTATTTGATGCCCACTTTGTTGAAGGAATAGGTTCAATATTGTGTTGATATTTGTAACACTTCCTATTCTAAAAAAACACAAAGAGTTACTGCAATTGGAAATCTTGTTTCCTATAGCAACACAATCAAACCATATCCTCTAATAATTGTTATAACTGCAGGGAAACAACCCATTTAATTTTACTAGGCTTATAGGAGTTATAAGAAGGAAATTTATGAAGTGTGGTTTGAAATTAGATTCAAAAAACTGGTTGACGAAACCCTATGAGAGGAAAAAATGGGGTTAAGTTTTAATAGAAGATAGAAGACTCAGAGGCTTTGATGATGAAGTGGCAATGGAATTTTCCATGAATTTACAGAAGCCTAGCGGGCATGAGTTTTTCACTACAGTCAAGGGAATAGTAATTTACTTCAATGAGGAATATGTGAGTAGAATCACCACTCTCTGTAAGGGACTTTAGTGGAATAAGGAAGAAAGGTAGGAGGCCATCACTTCTAAGAAGAGGTTTCTTCTATAAGATGAAAAACCCGATGAGAACAAAAATGGAGTGAGGAGGGAAAAATTGCCTGATCCATGGGATGAGGTAGCCTACAATATCCTCAAATACATCTCTTCTAAGGGAAAGTTGAGCATAGTATATGCTTACTACTTCAAGCTGCTATATCAACTAAGATTCCAAGCCCACCTCTCAACTTCTGAATTACTGAGCATCCTATTATTTCTCTTACAATATATGAAGGAGATGATCACTAAAGTGAAGGAGGTAAAGAACAAGTACTTGGACCATCATGGATTAATTAAACTAATTGTAACTGATGCTCTAGAATGCTTACAAAATCCTATTTCTTGGTCCAAATTTGTGGATATGGATAGATAGGCATTTCTAGAAGCACAAGAAGATATCAATAGGCCTAAAAAGATTAGAAATAAAAATAAGAAGGGGAAGGCAATAGCTAATTGTTTGGTCAATTTAGTGTGTCCTAAATTGCTATTTAAAATGTCAATCCGAGAGTCGTAAACTGTTGAAGTGAAGTGCACTGTATATGCAAGATAACTGATTTCTTATTTCTTTGTCGTTTTTGAGTTTTTGGTTTGTTTTTGGGTTTATCTTCTGTTGATTCCCTAATGTGAGATGGCAGAATTGAAAGTCAAGTATGGATGGAAATAGTGACTTCTACAATGATTTTCCAAACTTTAAAGTTCTCAAAAAGGTTGCAAAACTTGCTGTGATGAAATCAATTCCCAAAAGAAAATAAAAATGTACCAAAACAGTGAACTAGTGGCAATGAAGCCCAATATCCTTACTGATGTATAAAAAGAAAATAAAAACTGAACTCAAAGCAATTCAAAGACTGTAAGCAAAGCAAACTAAATCACACTACTTCAACTCATATTCTGACCCCTCACCTTTCGACTCGCTCTGGCTATAGGAGGTAATCATAAACAAATTGAGTAATCTGATATCTAAATTGCAGGAAACGAAATTGCATAAAATGAAACTAAGATTAAACTACACATTCATATTTCAATTCCTGAAAATGACATGAGTAATCTAATCACTAACTTGCGGAAAAGTAAACTAACTCATACCACATCAACTAATATTCTGATTCCTCACTATTTGAGTCGCTTGGCTATAGGAGGTAATCATAAGCAGATGGAGTAATACGATATCTAAATTTCATGAAAGTAAATGAGAAAAACAGAACTGAAAGAAATGACAATGCTGGAATTAAAACTCAGAACATAAATCAGAAGAAGGACAAGATGATTTCATGTCATTAGTCATTAAAAACTATGTAAATTGCCCGGGCTGTCTACAAGAACCTGAAAGAAAAACAATGATCAATTAACAATCATGAGAAAGCATAAAAGAAAAGATGGACAAAAATTAACATGAATATCAGAACAATATAATATATACAAGCAAATGATTATAAAAGCAGTAACATAATGAAATCAAGCAAGAAACTATAAAGTAGTTACAGAGCCTTGGTGTATAGGGGCCCTCTGCAACCTCGCTAATCAATAATCAGTCACAAATTGAACTTAAGAACGTTGCCTTCTCATATATTAAAGTGCAGTCATAAGATAAAAATAGAACACAGCACAGTGGGCTCGTAAAAACAGTCAAGATTACAGATCAAAAGCTAGCTATGAAGTGTATGATAACGCGTTATTTATAACTGAAGATGCTACAACTAATTCCTACTTTCTGCGCTGCCAAACAGACACGCGAACAACCATGTCCTGAGATCTAGTAGTATGGTATTCGTGACAATTAAATCTATGGAGTGGTGGCTGTTCGATTTCGTTCACAGATCGATCCATAGGTGTTAGCACACCTCCGGAGATTGAGGAACTTGCCACGCAAATCTTCATGTGGTAAAAAGAGAGTCGTGCCACCGCGAAACTCTTGGTTTGACCACTGCTTTGACTACCCTTGACCATGGCTGTTTATGAGTGATTCGGCTGAACCAAGGGGACACACTCCATGTACACATCATTTGCAGCTTGCCCATGTGGCCTGATTCTCCAATGGACACCTGTAACATAGTTTTCAACAAAATGTCTGCGGAAACTTGAGTTGGCTGCGGAAAGTGACAAGCTTCCGCAGCTGATTGAACAAAAATCTAAATCAAACAGCAGTCACAAGACATAGTTAGGAAACCATTTTATAAGCTCTTTTTAAACTAATATGCAATGATTTGACAACTTGGTGGGTCAAGTAACTGGAAAAGAAGGCTAAAAAGGTGTATAGGGAAGATGTAAGTTTGGGACTCAACATACCCCCACTGTGAAGGTGTTTCATGTCCTCATGCAACCAAAATTTTAGTCATTCCCCTTTAATCCATATGTTCTGAAGCCTTTGCTAGTAAATCCAGTCCTCTTCTCTTCTTTCTTGGTGCTACCACCATCCTGGGTTTCCTTATCAGACATCTGAATTTGAGATTGATTAATTCTCTGCTCAACTTTCTGCACTTTTTCTTTAGTTTCTTGTTCTTCTTTTGCTATAGTCCCAAATGAAGCATAGTATTATCATGAATAATTTTGTCCACTTTGCTCTGCTCCTTAAGTGCTTTATTTTCTTGCTTAATATGCTTGTTTAGAACCTCTAATTCAAATACTTCTTGCTTTAAGGATTGGACTTGTGCATCTTGTGTCATGTGGGGCAGAGTCGTACTCGGGCCTACAACTATCTTTTCTAAAGATTCGAGGTAGTCATACACCTCCTGTTGACTTGGATCTATTTCGGGTGTTTTTCTTGGACTGACTTCAAAGTCTTGTGGAGGAGGAGGATTGCTTTCTAGCTCTGGCCGAGAAGGGCTTTCATCAACATGTGGAGGACTAGTCTCAATACTTGGCTGAGGACGAGGTGGACTACGGCTAGCTGGAGGTTTCTCGGGTGTTTCCCCACCCAAGTCAATGAAGTGGGGTCGTTTTATTTGTGTTTTACTCCCCCTTCCTCTAAGCCTGTTGCTTCTTAAATACTGTGGACTAGTACTCCTTGCTTCTATGCTCTGTTTTCCTTTTTCCTTCTTCTTTGCTGTAGCTGCTTGTTTTTGAAGATGCACTAGTCTCTCAGACAATGTTTGATAGTCTTCCTCTATAGATGGCTCAGGTGATTGGTAGACTTATTCTATGTTTCTTTTGCCTTCCAATTTTCTCTGTTTCCTATCCTTATCTCTTTTCTCCTTTTCTTTTTGACCAACTTCTTGAGTTTTGGTAATAGGAGAGTCTTGGACTATGGCACTATTTTCTTTTCTCCTACTCCTTCTTGGTGTCTTTGGTGTACTACTTTCAGGTGCCTTAGATGGCTCTTGAAAGTAATTTCTTACTAAGAATCATTCCCAGGTATCTTTGTTTTTCTTCAGTTGGTCTTCAATGAGAATCCTTACAAGTCCATGATGATATAAATGAGGTTCTATATTTCCTATGTGCTTTTGGACTGTGGTACTCATCTTTTTCAAACTCAGCAATAAGAAATAAGGCAAATTAAGAGTTTGACTCTCCAAAAAGTTCATCAGTAACCTAGCATGATACATGTACATTGAACCAAAGCGTCCTTTGCAAGTGATAAACTTTTGGATGATTAACAGTAGGCTGGCCCATTCTTCTTTCAATGCATGAACAAGAATTCCTTTTGTAAACACAGTAACGTCCATACCTGGGTTATGTAGCATAATTCTCCATGCCTGCTCGTCCACACTTTTGTTTTTAAACCAACGCTCACCTTCCTGGGGCAAATCTGTGGCAGCTACTACTGTTGCTTCAATGACTGCGAACTTCAAGAATCCAATTTCTACCATCTGGTCGTCGAAAGACCGTGCAAAGGCTTTCGTTACCTCCTTGTTATGGCCCTTAAATTTTTGGATGAAGCGTAACCATTTTGCTTTCTTCAGCAAGTCTTTTGCTTGAGGGTAACCTTCTAAATATTTAGGTCCTTCCGGTTCTGCCCTTAGTAATTGTCCCATTCTTTTCTCTGTTTTGAAATTCAACTGAAAATTCAATTGCGTGTGAGGGTTTAGCAGAGGTAAGGTGGCTCGGTTGCAGGGTTTATGGCAAAAATACAGTGGCTGTAATTGAAGGATAATAGGTAATGGGAATGTTTCAGAATTGCAAGCGGAAACAGAGGATGAGCAGCCAAGGTGAATTCCACAAAATGAAGTACAGACGTATGTGAAGAAGATGGTTTTAACATAATGGTAAGGAAATGGAGTGAAGTCAGGATTTTGAATTGAACGGCTACGTACGAAATATTACATGTTTAATGAATGGCTGCGGAAAATGCGGTGGAGAGGAGTCGTAGTGAAATAGGTCACATCTCATGATTACAAGTGGTGTATGAAAGTGCAGTCGACTATGAGTTTAAACCCGAAAATCAATCATGAGACCGTTAAGGAATAAATGCATGGTGTGTGGAATAATTTCGTGGGATGGTAATGGGTAATGGAGCTATCGTGATAATCATTGCACATAGTAGAGTTTTTATGGTTTGACAACTATGCAAAATTGTGCCTTTAATTGCTATTTGAAAGAAATTTTTGCTCATACCTTTGGAATCCTTGTCATTTGTTGTCCATTAGCCTTTAACCAACTGCTCTTTATTAATTTCTGGAGATGCTCCATGTCTTCATAGCATATGCTCAGTCACACCTGCATTTTCATGATTATTGCACTAACATTTTGACTGTAAATTTGAAAAACAGAGTGGTGGCTGCGGAAACTGCTTCCAGCTGCGGAAACTGACACAACACCCACTTGGCTGAACAAAGATAGTTAGATAATAACTAACTGAGTGAAAATGGTCCTGAAAGAGACATTTATTGATGAAATGGAATGAGATGAAGCGGAGTGAAGTGAAATGAAAATGAAATGGAGATGGAGTGGAATGGCAAATGAAGTGGAGTGAAAATGAAAAAGAAGGGGAGATTTTTTTTTTTGGAAAATATAGAGTGTCAGGTGTCCCTGATTTTCACTCTACATTTTTTGTATAACACTGCCAATCAGTGATTGGTTTTTAGGCTTATACAAATTATTATTGTTATTATTATTTTTTTTTTTTTGAACTAAAAGAAACAAAGGTTAGGCTGGTGGGGAAGAAGGATTCTTCTTCACCAGCCTTATTGCAGAATTCTCTTGAAACATTTTGACAAATTCCTCTTTTGAGAGTGGCTTATGATAAATTTTCAATCTGTGGCCATTCACAATAAGAGGAGTTTGAAATTCATCAATGGTCTTGATTCTTACCGCTCCATTGCTAAAGACTTTGTCAATCTCATATGGCCCAAGCCAACAGGTATGAAATTTACCTTTAAAGTCTTTAAACTTGGAATCAAACAGTAGTGCCCAATCTCCTTCTTGCAACTTTTTCTCTTTGATGTATCTGTCATGCCACTTAGCTCTTAGATGTTGAACTAGATCAGTTCTTAAAATTGCTTCTTGTCTGATCTCATCTAGCTCATTCAGCTGCTCCATTCTGTGCTTTTGGGCTTCTGATAGGTTCATCCCCAACTAAACTGCCATCTTGAAAGTCTTGACTTGAAACTCAATGGGGAGCAGGACTTCTTTCCCATAAACGAGTTCATAGGGAGAATGTCCTGTTGTATTCCTCCATGTAGTTCTGTATGCCCACAAGGCTTCAAGAAGCCTTTTTGCCCAATCTCTTCTGTGTAAATGAACAGTTTTGGTGATGATGCTTTCAATAACCTTGTTTGTAGACTCCACTTAACCATTTTCTTGTGGATGGTAAGGAGTAGATTTTGTGTGCTTGATCTTGTGTCTTCCATCAGCTTCTCCATCATGTTGGATGTAAATTGGCTTCCCTGATCTGTCACAATTTCTCTTGGGACACCAAAACGAGTAAAAATATCCTCATAAAGAAAATTAACAACTGAATTTTCAGTAGCAGAAGGTAATGCTTTGCCTTCTACCCATTTAGTGACATAATCGGTGCATACCAATATATATTTCTTCTGTTTAGATGGTGGATTAATGAGTCCAATGAAATCTAAAGCCCATTTTTCAAAGGGTTCGATGAGTACCTGTGGTTGTAATGGCATTTCATTTGAAAGAGTCGGTTTCCCTACTCTTTGGCAGCTGTCACACCTTCTGACATATTGTTTTGTATCTTTGAAGAAGGAAGGCCAATAATATCCTAAGGAAAGGATTTTATAGGCTGTCCTTTTGTCAGCAAAGTGTCCACCGCATGGTTCATCATGACATGCCTTGAGAATGTCAGGCATTTCATCTTCCCGAACACATCTTCTGATCACACAATCTAGCCCTATTTTAAACAATTCGTTAGAAATCCATGAATATTTTGAACTCTCCTGAATAATTCTTCTTTTTTCACTAGGAAATAAATGTGGAGGTAGCTTCCATGTAACCAAATAGTTAGCAATATCTGCATACCAAGGAGTCTTAGTAGTTATTGCAAATAAATATTCATCTGGAAACTTATCCTCTACAGGAGAATCTTTGTTAGTATTTTGGATCCTAGACAAGAAATCAGCTACTGTATTTTGTTTCCCTGGTCTATCCAACACAGTAATATTGAATTCTTGTAAAAGTAAGAGCCATCTTGTAACTCTACCATTAGTAACAGGTTTATTCATTAGATATCTAATTGCAGAATGATCAGTATGGACAAAAGTTTCATAGCCTGTTATATAATGTCTAAACTTATGGATTGCATGAACAACATCTAAGAACTCTTTTTCAGTCACAGTATAGTTCAACTCAGTGGGAGTCAAATTTTTACTGGTGTAGTAAATGGCATAAGGAACTAAATCCTTTTGACCCAATACAGCTCCTAGAGCTGTATCTGAAGCATCTGTAGAAATATGGAAAGGAAGTTTCCAATTTGGCCCTCTCAAAATGGGTGCTTCGGATATTCTTGTTTTCAAAGTTTCAAATGCAGATTGAAAATCAGGATCCCATTTGAATTCACAGTCTTTTGTAAGTAATTTGAAGAGGGGAGATGCTATTTTAGTAAAGTTTTCTATAAATCTTCTATAGTACTCAGTAAATCCCAGAAAACTTCTAACATCTTTTTGAAAATTTGGAATAGGTAACTTGGATATGACCTCAACTTTTGATTTATCAACTTTAATCCCATCCCCTGAAATATGATGTCCCAAAACAATACCTTCAGTAAACATCATAAAGAATTTTTCATGACTCAATGAAAGGTTTGTTTCTTTACATCTTATAAGGACTTTTTCCAAATTCTCTAATGCCTCTTCAAATGAATTACCATAAACTATAAAATCATCCATATAAACCTCTACACAATCATGGATTAGATCAGAAAACATTCCTAGTATTGCTCTTTGAAATGTTGCGGGTGCATTACATAATCCAAAAGGAAGCACTCGGTAGGCAAAAGTTCCCCATGGACAGGTAAATGTGGTCTTATCTTGATCTTCAGGTGCTACCTGAATCTGATTATAGCCACTAAAACCATCCAAAAATGAAAAGTACTTTTTGCCTGCTAGAGTATCTAATACCTGATCGATAAAGGGTAAAGGAAAGTGATCCTTCAAAGTTGCTTTGTTCAATTCCCTGTAATCAACGCATACCCTCCATTTACCATTCTTTTTAGGTACTATAACCAAAGAAGAAACCCATCGGCTATCTGAAATTGGATAAATGAAGTTTACAATGAGTAGTTTTTGGAGCTCTTCTTTCACTATCTCCCTAAGGTTTGGATTCATCCTTCTCTGAGGTTGTCTGATTGGTCTACTGTTTTCCTCAATATAGATGTGATGAATGCAAGTCTTAGGGTCAATACCTTTCATATCAGTATACTCCCATGCAAATGCAGTAGAATGTTTTTGCAAGATTTTGGTTAGCTCTCCTTGTTGTGATTTTTCCAAGTTTTTGTTGATATTCAATGTTTTACCTGGAAAGATCTCAATGGCGGAACTACCAAACTCTTCCATAGAGTAAAGAGAAATTTGTCTAGATGATAAATACTCAATGTCAGAATCTAACTGAAATTGTGTGTGGTCATATTCTGAAGATGTTTCAAAGTTTTCTACTGTGTTCAGAATTTGACTATCTTCACTGATTTCAGAAATGGTAAAGACAGGTTGTATAGTGTCCTCATCATCAACCCATTCATTATCTCCTACTTCTGTAATTTCTTTTTCTGGAGGATACAAATTGAATTTCTTTGTCGAACTACCATCAGAAATATACATATCCCCAGATCTACAACTGATAAAAGCATCAGCTATGGCTAGCCAAGGTCTTCCTAAAATGAGTGGGTGTCCTCCTAGATTACTCTTGGGAGTTAAAATCATGAAATCTACTAGATATTCCCAAGAATCTAAGGAGACCGAAATTTCTTCTAATACACCATCCGGTTTAATAATTGATCGATCTGTAAGTTGCAGTAAAGTAGGTGTAAAAAGAAGATTAGGAAGTTTTAGCTGTTCCATAGTCTGTCTACTCATAATGTTGATAGCAACCCCTAAATCAATCAAAGTATTTGGAATCTCTACCCCATTGATATGTGTTTTGACAATTGGACTACCGGGATCTACATACTTCTGCATAGTAATTTTTCCCATCATGATATCTGCAATTTTTCCTACCAGATGGATTCTTCTTGTATCTCTTGGTTTCCTTCCTGGTCTTTTAAGACTCAACTCCTTTATTGTTTTTGCTAGAATAGGAATCTCCCTAATGGCTTGTAACAATGGAATCTTGATACAGACATTCTTTAATTCATCTAGAAAATCATAGTCAGGCAACAAGATTTGTTTTTCCACCCCTTTGTCAATTTGTAATCTTTCAGGAAAAGGAGGTGTAGATGAAAATGCAGGTTTCTCAACTATAGGAGTTGTGGGGGTTGACTCTTTTTCTTTTTCTTTTTGAGTGCTTGGGTTTTGAAGAGGTGCTTTAGAACCTTTATTGGCTTCAAGAGAATCTTCCTCAGAAATGCTTTGCTTTTGAGCATCTATAGAAGGCTTGTCTAAAACTCTACCAGATCTGAGTTGTACATCATTAAGAGGAACAATCATATAGGTAGGAAATTGTTGTCCTTCTACCATGTAAGCATTTTGAGGGGTTTTATTGTTGGGGTTCGGCAATGGTTGGGAAGGTAGTTGATTTGTCTTTTGTTGGAATGGAAGCAGGAGTTGAGAATTTGGATTCTGTTGAGAAGGTTGTTGTGGAAATGGCAATGATAATTGTGGATTTTGATTTGGAAGTTGTGGAGCTTGTTGATTTTGAAAAGATGGAGGATATTGATAAAATTGAGAAAATATCCCATAAGGATTTTGCATACCTTGTACCCATGATTGAAAATGATTTTGAGGTTGGGACCAAGGTTGTTGCCAAGGATTCCAATTTGGTGGGGGTTGAAAGTTCATAGAGTTGTTAAACCCTTGATTTTGTCGCCCCTGCCAAGGTCTCCTTGCAACAAAACAGAGAGACTCAATTGAATTTGGATCTTCTTGAAAGACAGTTTTGAGCCCAGGAATTGAAGGACAATCCTTGGTCTCATGGTTTTCTGAACAAATCACACATGTTTCTACAACTTTCGCATCTAAGGGACATTCCCTTAGAGCATGTTTCTTTCTACATTTTGGACAAAAGATGGCCAAAGCTTCAGCTTCTGCTTTCTGCTTGTTTTGTATCTTAAGGGTGTCTAGTTGCTCACTAAGACTCCCTAAAATATCAGTTTTGAATTCATCAAGCATGTTGCCAGTCTCAACCCTACTTACTAATCCAGTTGCAGATTTGTTTGCTCTAATGAGAGAAGGATCTCTAGGCCCTTTTCCAGTTTTAGATTTTCCCCTTGAGAGATGGACACATAGCTCTGCTATATCATGAAGTGGAAGTTGATATATATCTCCTTTTCCCATCATGTTCAAAATATCTATCCATTCATCTCTAATGGATTTTAATAGAAGGGCTTTTAAGGTCTCCTCATCTAAGTTATTCATTTTTGCTCTTTTCAAGTTGTATTGAAATCTTTCAAGTAAATCCTCCAAGTTTTCATCTTCTTTTTGCACCATTTTGAATACCTCATACTTGTGATTGGTGGGCATACAATAGTCCAGGTATCTGTCCAAAAATGTTTGTTTCATATCATTCCAAGTCCTAATGGATTGAGTGACTAATCCCATGAAGCATTTCAAAGCAGCTCCTTCAATGTTGAAGGAAACAATTTTAGTTTTTGAGTCTTCCAGATAATCATAAGTTCGACACATGACTTCAAACTCAAATAGAAATGTTTCAGGATCCTCATTTCGTAACCCATGAAAGTTTGGGAGGACAGATGGTGAGATGTTTTTCATTGTTGCTCGAGAATCCTCATCAACTATAGGGAATCCGAATGAGTTATCTCGATCCCTTTCCCCCATTGTTACCTCTACCTCCTCCATTGTTTCCTCCTCCCCCTCTACCTCTACCTCTACCAAATCCGTTTACTACTTCCTCTGTCATGATAGTTTCCTCAAAGACCTTAGAGTCCTCTGGTTCCTCTACTAATGGCGAACGAGAAGGAATTTCTCCCTCTTCTTCTTCAGGTGATTCTATTTCCTCAATTACAATGTGTTTTCCTATAGAAGTAAAGAAAGGGTCTTTTCCTAATTCAGATTCAGTGGATAGTGTGGGAGAGTCTCCTAATTAAACTATTGCCTCTTGAACTCCAGGAATCCTAAGGCTAGGAGTGTGAGTTGGAGATGATGGAGGTGTTTCATGTCTATTCCTTGAAGTAGATGGAGTTATAAAAATCGACTCTTGGCCTTAGCTAAAAACCTTCCCCTAGAATCTCTTGCTCTATGCATGTCATTTTTTTTTTCTTCAAGTCGGGCTAGTAATTCTCTTTCTGATCTTCCAGATCACACTAGGTGCAAGAGGAGAGCATACTTTGAGAAGTTATCAATTTTTACCTTCCTTGAAATTTTCTTGTTTTTTTTTTAAGAAATTGGCTACCTAGTTTCACTTCCCCGACAACGGCGCCAAAATGTTTGGTCAATTTAGTGTGTCCTAAATTGCTATTTAAAATGTCAATTCGAGAGTCGTAAACTGCTGAAGTGAAGTGCATTGTATATGCAAGATAACCAATTTCTTATTTCTTTGTCGTTTTTGAGTTTTTGGTTTGTTTTTGGGTTTATCTTCTGTTGATTCCCTAATGTGAGATGGCAGAATTGAAAGTCAAGCATGGATGGCAATAGTGACTTCTACAATGATTTTACAAACTTTAAAGTTCTCAAAAAGGTTGCAAAACTTGCCGTGATGAAATCAATTCCCAAAAGAAAATAAAAATGTACCAAAACAGTGAACTAGTGACAATGAAGCCCAGTATCCTTACTGCTGTATAAAATGAAAATAAAAACTGAACTCAAAGAAATTCAAAGACTGTAAGCATGCCAGAGATACAAGAACAAAAAATTGAGGTGCAACAAGGAAAAATGATAGTACTTCCCAAGGAAATACAACAACTATGAGTGATATGATCGACTACATAAACAATTTATAGAATTACAAGTGGCATAAAATGATACAAAGAAACCTGCACTAAGGAAGCCACCTTCCTTATTTTCTTGGCCATTAAGGATTGATCCTCTTACTGCAGGGACATTAGGCAGAGTGATTCATGCACATCTAGTGCCTCACCTAATTATTGGGGTGGAGAAAACCAAAGTAGAAACCAGCATGTGGAAAATAATTTCCCAATATAATGGGGTGGCAGATCTTGCTAGCATGGAGGATGAAGTCAACAAAGTAAGGGAGGAAATGACCTTCCTGGAAATAGAAGACGCCAGTAGAAGAGAACACCTCAAAAAAGAAAATCAATAACTAAGGAGTCAATTGAAATAAGCACAAGGATTATTAAAATAAAAAAAATGCTTAGATTGCAACAATGGAGACATCATCAGGAACCATGGCACATATTTCCTTATAGGTTTCCAATTGTATGCATCAATCCAAGGCACATTCATTTTTCATAAAATGTCAATGGGGTAGATTCCAAATTGATCAGATACCTCAAGTAGGTACCATACAGTTCCTAGAGACTAAATTCTTCATAGAATTTTTCCTAGAGTGTAGCATGGAGGACAAAGAAAAATTGGCTGAATTTTATATGCATAACCTTGTCCTCTCTAATATGCCCATTTGGGACCCCAATCCTTACTTAGGGGATGCACAATTGTTGGCATTAGCATCTTATTTAGGACATTATGAGATTAGAGTAGAAGAAGTGAAAAGAATGTTGGAAGGGGAGTTTAAGGAGCCATTATGTATTAGACCAAAACACCCATCTCCCTTAGTGCTTGCTCAATCCCATGCTATTCTTGCATAGGACCATGAGGTAGAGACTATTTGGAAGAAAATGCAAGTAGAATCCATATTGAACTTTGACGACACCTTCAAGTTGTTGGGAGAATAAAGTTCACAAGATTTCCATAGAATATGCCAAGGCTTGCCTTATAACATGAAGATGAGGGAGTGGCATGCTCCTGATAGACTCTAAGCAACATTAGAAATAACTCCTATATATAAGAGGATCATTTAGAGGCATGGGATTCAATAGAAATGACTCAAGATTAATCCACCTCTATTGTTAGGGCTAAAGTAGCATTAAATCCAAGAAGAGGAAGCCCAAGTGTGGAAGGACATAAAGGAGAGTGCATGATTCTATCTAGCAGGGAAAACCACAACTAATTTAACCTGGTACATCAAGGAAAAAACTAGAGAGGTAAATGAATAAGAGTAGAGAAGAGGGAAGATTGATTTTCTCAAGGACGAGCAACAATTCTAGTCAGGGGTTACGATGGGCCTCCAAAATAGGTAAATGATAAGGCCCATAATTTCACTCCTAGGCACATAGAGCAATGTTTGACCCCACGTTTTGGACTTAATGATATATTTTCCTAGCTAAATGAGTCGTTAGAGTATTCGTTGTGGTTTTCATTATTTATGTACCTTAATATGTTTATTCTACAAAATTTATAAATATATTGAGCATATTTTGAGGAAACCAACATAAGAGAGATTCTAGGAAATTTCGCCCTTCAATAGGAACACTCACACTTTGGCTAGCTCAAGGCATTCAATGCCTCCTATTGTTGTGAATTGGATTGGGACAAAATCCCTTATTTTTAGGATTTTTGAAGGGAAATAAAACCCTCCTCTCAAGGAGGTTTCTCCCCACTTGATGTATAAATAAGAGATTCATTGGCCCTAGAGGCAATAGGGAAGGAATCAATTAGTCTTTTGAATAATTTCTGAGCAAGTTTTGCAACATTGTAATTTCTGATGTAATATAATTTTTCAATTAATGGAAGCGATTCCTCATTTTAGTTCTTAGCTTAGTTATTCTTCAAAGAGTCTGAGCATCCTTAGGCTAGGGCCACCTTAGGAGCTTTAAATCCCTCTTGTATTTCTGTTTCTATTATTTACATGCTTTTCATTTTCCTTGTTTAGCTTTTGAATTATCATTTCTGGAAAGTGTAGTTTGATGGGTTAAGTAGGTAGTTTTATGAATTAACCTTCTTTGCAGGTCATGTATATAATCCTTGAGTCTCTTAGATTACTCATATCACTTATCATTGCATCTTTAAGTCTTTTTATATTTCATTACGTTTGTTGTTACAATTTCTGCAATTTTTGTTTTTCTATGTAGCCAAGTTTATGATTACAAAGGGTAAAAAAAGCTTGGTTTTGTAATGATAAAGTTTAGAATTAATTGTCCCACACCTTTACTAGTTGAATAACATCATTTCCATTCATTCCTACCCCTTTCCCTAACCTTAGGTTTAGATTTTTGTAATATTGAATCTCCAAGGGTAATTGAATCGATTGGATCAGACCCAGAATGTGGAGCTTTCAACATGGCGACCTAGGGTTTATTTTGACACTGCAACGGAGCTCTGCTCTGAGCGCAGCGCCCCTGAACCATCAACTCTGAAACCCCTGAAGACTGCACATGGCAGTCATTAGTACAACCTCAAAGGCAACCCTATCGGGGGAGGACTCTGAGCCTCCCCCCAAGGTGAACACTGCTCTACAGGCCAAGAATAGATCTGGCAAGGCCTTCGCCTCGAAGAAGCAGGCAATTCAAAACAATCATGATATACAAAATGGACCACAGGAAACAGAGGCAACACCCCAAGACGGGCCACATAACACTGCAAGAAATGATGAGGTACCCAAAGTAACCTTTGTGACCTGCAAACCTGTAGCAGCAAAACGACCAAAGATTGAACTGCCAGTCAACAAATCAACAAAAAAATCCAGTTCATGAAAGAAAATGCACTCATTGGGAAATTTATTGGGTTCTGGCCAACAAATAAATCCTTACAGGGATGGATTGCAGCCAAATGGAAACCAAAAGGGCACATCAATATGCACCTGGGACCAAATGGGTTTTTTACAGCAGTATTCAACTGTATCGAAGACCAAAATACTGTTACGACGATGGCCCTTATTTATTCAATGCTGTAGGTCTATATCTGCGTGATTGGATCGAAGGATTCAATCCGGACAAAGAAGATCTGAGCTCAGCGCTAGTCTGGATCCGGTTATATTCCCTGCCGTTGGAATATTGGGATGAAGAATCACTAAGAGACATTGGAAATGGCCTGGGGGAGTTCATTAAAATTGCAGAAGAAACAAAACTCAGAAGATACACCTCCTACGCCTGCCTCTGTGTCTATATGCATTTGAACAATGCTCTTCCGAACTCGGTAAGTCTATTTCATGATGATTTTGAGTGGATTCAGACCTTAGATTATGAACATGTCCCCTTCAGGTGTAGGAAATGTCACACTCATGGACATCTTTTCCGTGACTACCCACTAAATGCAAAGCCCTCTTCCAACACATCCTTAGGGCATCCTGATCCAGATGGCTTTACAAAAGTGAACACTCAAAAAAGGAACCATAAAGAACTTGCTTCACAACCCAAAAATCCCCCTGTCAGCAATTCTACTCCCTCTACTAGCAACAGCTTCAACATCCTAGCTCAACCCGCTTCAGTGGTCTCTGAAACCACCATGCACTCTGATGAGCTTCCCAAAATGCCCTCCTCCACCCTTCATACTGATTCAATTCCTGCCCAAATCCCCAATCGAACCCAAAATCTCCCCATCCCCTCTTCCATTAAAGAATCGGCCTGGAAACCTAACGGTATGGACATCGATAACTTTTTGCTTGATCCCAAGCATTCAGCTGATTTCCTGGTGGAGAGTAGTGAACCCAAGCAGATGGAAGAAGAGCTTGAAAGTATCGACTTAGGAGATCTGGACATATTTGGCCTTGAGCAAGCCTGCAAGAAGAAAGAATTTGATAAAATCCCAGCAAGACAACTAGAAAGTCTAGAGGTCATTCTATCTAGAGCACATCAGCAACGATCTTTAGGAATTCAACCAGGAAGTCAGTGGGATGGGAAGAATCTGCCCAAAGATACCAAGAAAAGGGGGAGAAAGACAGATCTACAAAGAACCATCCTCATCAAGGAAATGTTGGTGGAATCTGGTAGATATTCCAAATTAACAAAGTACTACAGGCTGCTCCCCAATCCTGAACCATGAAGCTCACATCCTGGAATTTAAGAGGGTTAAACAACCCTGGGAAATACAGAATGATTAAAAACATGATACAGCAGGAGAAACCTCATATTTTCTTCATGCAAGAAATGAAATGTAACAGTACTTTTCTCAGCACTATTCTCTCAAAATCCTGGCCAGGTAGCCACACAATAGCTGTGGATGCTATAGGAGCCTCTGGAGGAATTACAATAGCATGGAATGCACAGGCCATTGCGCTCACAGACTTTCATGCAACCCATCACTTCATACAAGCTACCTTCCATATCATAGGGACCAATGTGCATGGTCACCTCACCAATGTATATTTTCCACAGGAAGCTGTGAACAAGTCAACAATTCTGGACATGCTAACGCTGCTCAATTCCACTCAGATTCATCCAATCTAGATAACGGGGGGTGACTTCAATATGATCACTAAATTAGAGGAAAAAAGAGGAGGCCGAACCAGACTAGATAATGAAAGTGAGCACTTCAAGGAGTTCATTCAAAGCAACTGGCTAATTGACCTGCCTTTCAACAATGGAATCTATACTTGGAATAAAAAAAGATCCGATACCCAATAGATTGCTTCTCGGCTAGACAGATTCCTGATTTCAAATAATGCTATCCACCTGAGAGGAGACCTTTCAGCCTCTATTTTGCCACTTGCTGGATCGGACCATTGGCCCATTTCGCTTCAATGGAAAAGACCCAGAAATTCCACTGGAAGACCCTTCCACTTTGAATCATTCTGGCTGACACATCCAAATTTCAACGATCTAGTTCAATCTGCATGGAAAAGTTTCCATCCCCCAGCAGGCTCAAAAATGTTTCAATTCCAATAAAAGATTAAATTCCTCAAAGCGCACATCAAGCAGTGGAACCAAGCCACCTTTGGAAACATTTTCCAAGCTCAAAGAGCTCTAGCTCAAGAAATGGAGAAAATCCAGCAAACCATCATAACTGAAGGAAGGACTGAAGAACTCTCAGAACAGGAAAAGAACCTTCAGACACAGATTGTAGAAAGAGAAAAGCAAGAGGAAATCCTCTAGAAACAAAAATCCCGAATAAGATGGTTAAAAGAGGGCGAGAAGAATACAAAATTATTTCACCGCACCACCATACAGAGGCAAATGCATAACAACATTACCCAAATTCAAAATCAGCAGGAAGACTGATTGGAAGAACATGAGGATATTGAAAAAGAACTCCTCAAGCAGTTCAAAACAGTTCATCAAGAACCTCAAATCAACAGACAACCAGAAATTGAAAAGATTCTCCCACGCATCCCGAAAGTGATAACAAATGAACAAAATCAATTGCTCCTACGTCCAGTCTCTTTACCGGAAGTTGAATCAACTATGAAACAGATCAAGGAAGGAAAAGCACCTAGTCCAGATGGTTTTACCTCCAAATTCTTTCATAGATTCTGGGATCTTATCAAAGATGAATTCTGGCAGGTAGTGGAAGAATCAAGAACTCTTCATTGGATGCTCCCCTCTTTAAATGCAACATTCATTGCTCTCATCCCCAAAGAGGAGCATTCTAATACTCCGGACAAATTTAGGCCTATATCCATTTGCAATGTCATCTACAAAATCATATCTAAAGTTATTGCTTCCTGATTGAAGTCGCTGCTTCCCCTGCTCATCTCGGCAGAACAATCGGGCTATGTGGAAGGAATGCAAATCATAGACGTCATCATCCTCACCCATGAGATCATCCACTCCCTCAAGCACCACAAAAAAGCAGTTATGCTTCTTAAAATCGACCTCTCAAAAGCTTTTGATAAGTTGAGTTGGATGTACATTCAAAAAATGCTGACAGCCTTTGGTTTCTCTCCTGCCTAGGTATGATGGGTAATGAGCTTAATCTCCTCTACTTTCTTCTCCATTCTTGTTAATGGAATACCTTCAACCCCTTTTCAACCCACTAGAGGCATCCGTCGAGGTGATCCCTTCTCCCCCTTTCTCTTTTTTCTCATGGCTGAAGGGCTGGGTTGTATCATCAAGAATGCTCTCCATGAGCATCAGCTTAGAGGAATATCTCTTCATAATTCCCTTGCCATCACCCACCAACAATTTGTGGATGATAGCATGTTATTTAGGCATCCTTCAGTCCAAGAAGCCCAAAAATTCAAGGCCCTTCTAGATGATTTATCAGTAGCCTCTGGAGCTAGCATCAACACTGTTAAATCCCAAATCTTCTTTTTTCACACTCCCCCTATAACTCAAAACTCTATAGTCCCCATTCTTGGATTCTCTATCACCTCTCTCCCCTCCAAGTACCTCGGTGCCCCCTTAACTGATTCTACTCTTAAGCACACCTCTTGGCAATCGCTCCTAGACAAGCTTGAAGCCCGCCTCACCTCCTGGACTTTTAGAGCCCTCAACATGGCAAGTTGTCTAATTCTAATCAAGGTTGTCCTGCAGTCTATGCCTCTTTATCTCTTCTCTGTTCTGGCAGTGCCTAAATGGGTGCTAAAAAAAATAAAAGATCAGCAAAGGAACTTTTTTATGGGGATCTTCTAGTCATAATCGAAAATGGGCACTGGTCAAATGGGCAACAGTATGCCTCCCAAAATACCTTGGGGGTATTGGTCTTCGGGACCTGCAACACAGTAATGCAGCCACGGGAGCTAGAATTTGGTGGAAATGGCTTTCAACTCTGCACATGCCCTGGGCGATCCTATGGATTGCCAAATATGCTAACAATAGACTGCCAAATGACTTGATCAGACTCACAGAAACGGAAAAGGGCTCCCTTATCTGGAATGCAGCTAGACAACACAGAAACATGATCCATCAGCACAGTTTCTGGGAAATAAGAGACGGCAACAATGCCCGCTTCTGGATGGATTCTTGGCAGCAAAGACCCAGGCTCAACAACATAATCACACTACCACAAATAGAGGATGGGGATGCTCATCAATGGAAAATGGTCAACCAGTACTAGACTCCCACCCTTGATCAGGGTTATAGACAATGAAAAAGAGCAGAGCACATCATTAGGCAAGGAACAGAGTTAATGTACAAGGAGTTGGACACAGAACTTACCAACAGGAAAATCAGGTTCTCTGGAAAAAAGGACATCCTACGTTGGGGATACAAACCACGTGGGACTTTCACCACTCAAGAGGCGTACAACCTTCTGATTGGTACTCAGAATAACAAGGACCCTCTCTGGGACAAAGTCTGGTCTCCTAAAATATGGCCCGAGATTTCCACTTTCCTATGGTTGTTATGTCATAAAAGAATTCTCACATGGGACAACCTAAGGAAAAAAGTTTCCACAGACCCTCAATGTGCCCCAACTGCAAGCAACAGGAGGAAACCATACAGCATCTCATGGACTCCTGTTACTTGGAAAACAAACTTTGGGAAAAAACAAGTTTCAGATGTCAAAAAGATGGCAGAGTTAAAGAATACATTACCAAAACCATCCGTAATTGGGCTAAAAACCCGTACAAGAGCCACATGCTAAACTCCTTATGGAGAATCATTCCATGCCTCGTCATCTGGACTATATGGAAGGAAAGGAATCAGTGTGTCTTCAAGAATCAAACCACTCCCATATAGATCATTTGGAGCAATCTCTGCAATAACCTTCAGGAAACACTAGCGCTCCAAACTTGGCGCGATGATGATTTTCCCTCCTCTCCACAAGAGTGGATCATCTGGCAGAATTGGAATCTTAGGATCAACCAGACTCAGGATCATCCCAGTAGATCCCTCTCACTTCAACAAACTTCAAGTCAATGGCTCCCTCCGCCACTAGGAATCGCCCATTTAAATTTTGATGGCGCTTCTAAAGGCAATCCTGGCAAGGCCGGACATGGAGGAATTTTCAGGGATCACATTGGCAAACCTCTGCTGATTTTACTAGGCACAACAGGATGGGACACGAACAATTTTGCTGAACTGGGAGGATTGTGGCAAGGTCTTCATCTAGCTCAGCATCATGGCTTCCTTCCCTTAATAATTGAAGGAGACTCTCAAATTCTCATCAATATGGCTAACCAAATACTACAGGGGACTCCAATACACAAATTTTGTTGTAGTTGGAGACTGGTAGCACGTTTACAACACATTGAACAATGGATTGCAACCAATAGAGCAATCACCTTCAAACACATCAAGAGAGATGGCAACAAAGTGGCCGACCTCTTGGCAAATTTAGGGGTGGACAGTGATCGAACACTATACTCAGGTTCACTCGACATTATAAAAGATGACATTCATCAACATGACTGTATTGCACTAGTACAGAATGATGCAGCACCCCCGGATGCTGGTGGTTGAAGTTGATTTATTGCATATGCGATGCTGGTATGGCAGGTGGCCAAGCAACATGGTCTTCCGCGCTCTCACCTGTGGGAATTTAAGGCAGGCCTCTATCACTTGGCCGACACCATTAATCCGATGCGTGGGTCAAGACCTTCCCTGTAATCTTAAAATCATGGCTCCGCACCATCGACAGACCTCCATTCCGCCTTTGAACTGCTCTTGCCACCCTGCTATAGCAGAGCTAAGCTCTTGCACCGCAACAGGGTGGCATTGCAGGCTTCTCAGCTGTGTCGACCTGGGAAATGGTATTCACTTCTCCCACTCTATTCACTGCACCTTGCAATTTGATGCCTCGACCCCTGCCTCTATCCCTGAATTGAATCCCCCTGTCATTTACAATGTTAACTCTGCTGCCCTCGTCCCTCTCCCAGTTTGTAACTTGACCATTTTGGCTCACTCCTCGTTGAAACACCCTGCTCAGAGCAATATGCCACGAATTCGTCACCGCATGCGCTACAGGCAAGGCGGCAGTCGCAGACGAGACATCCGCCCCCCTCCGCCATCTCCCTCTGCATCGACTTCCCGTTCGTCCTCCCCACCCTTCACCTCGTCCACACCCCGTTCCCATGACAGTCATCCGATTACCCGAAGCAGAAGGGGACGAGCTTTTCCTAATGAGGCTCATCGGGACGATGAGGCCACCTAGACGCCCAATCTAAGTGCTGCCACCCAGTCCGCTCAATTTCGCTTCCTTTTCTCCATGGACAGACTTGTCATTATAGCCACCATTTCGATGGAATTCAGGGAGGAAGCCAGCATGCACAACGACCGAGAACACAGCCCAGTGAAGAACCTAGTTCATCTGCCCCCCGACACTACACAAAAGGTGCCAAGCACCAGCAATCAGCAGGAGGCCTAGGATCATTCGACCACCGACAGACCAAAGGCTTTAGGCGGCAAGGCCACTAGCAAAGCCAAAGGAGTTTAGGATGAATCCAGAGAGACACACGACAATACGGGTGGCAAGCAGGCAAAGGATACTGATTCAGGCAAGTATAGGTGTCTGATAGTGGAGGATAAGCCACTGTCATAAGAAACCTAGCACTCTGAAGTAGACAGGTTACCTGCCCAGCTCAGTTTTTTAGATGTTTGTTTTTTTACTGTTGTTTATTTCAAAATACTTGGACAATTTGGAAATTCACCATGACAGTTAATTCCGAGTTTTGGAGTTGTAACCCCTGCGCAGGCAGCTGGTTTTTTTCTCATCTTCGGACTGGTTTCCCCTCCCGGGGTAGTCTCGCTTTAGTTTTGATGTTTAAACTGGTTATTTGGCTGTTCTAGACCCGCAGAGGCTGGGGCCTCATTGTAAATTATGTTTCCATTAATAGATTTAGTCTTACGTAGAAAAAAAAAACCTTAGGTTTACATCTCAACCATTTTGTTGGTTTGTTGGCCTCTTCCTATAGCAAAATAATGAATCTTGTAGTAGTTTGCAAACAATGTATTTTCTTCACCCAATTCAATAATAAACACTTGGTTTAGTCTCCTTAATGTATTAGAACATGTTTGGGATGTTGAGGATGGAGTTTAGAAACAAATAATTTTCGTGAAGTTCCCTTTAGATGATTTTACTGTATGCTTTATGAGTGTTGTTTTTTTATCTTTTGCAAAATAGGTTTCAGGTTTACTTTCCAAGTCCTTTATTTCCAAGATAATTTTCTCTCCATTTCTTACAATTAGCATAGGTTTGTTCCATTTCCTTTCTGCAATTTCACTTTCCTATAACATAGTTAGCCCAAAATCTTGACTGAATTTATGTTCATCTAGCCTACACTCCAACATCTCTCACCTGCATAAGGATTATAATAGGAAAGAGATAATGTGTGCTGCAAATATAGTTCTGACCCCTCTTAAGTTTGTACGAAGCTTGGGTTGATAATTAAAATTGAAACTAGGAGTTGCAACATTGGTGTTGTAATGCCGAGGGCCATCAAATCCCTTAGCCATTTGTGCTTAATTTAATGTCAATATATTTCATCCAATTTTTAAAGAACTTGTCCTTGAAGGGAAGTATAGCCCTAATAGGTTGTTCTTTAAAAGAAACAACTTGTGGCAATATAAAATTATTTTCTCAATATTCATCCCACACCAATGGATTTCCCATAGATATTTTTGATCCTATCATATTCTTCAACTTCCTTAATGGTTTTGTGGCACATGAGAAGGACAACATCGATAAAAATTAAGTGGGTAAGGGATAATTTTCTTGTTACCTTGACAGCTATAAGACAACCTTCTTCATTTGCTTGATGTATTAACATCCTTAACCCATTTTCCATTAAAAGAGATAAGAAGGGCGAAAGGTGAAATATTATCTCATACCTATAATATGTTTGAAAAATGTTGATGCTGATCAATTTATTAAAATTGAGAAAAGATGTAAAATGCAAGCACACTTGTATCCAATTCAAAAAATAATTTCAACCCATCTTGAATGAGATTTATGTATAAGAAAATTACTTCTTCATAGTATTTGAACATATCCAACTCGATAAAAATGTTGTTGATTTATTTGTCTTATGGAATAGAGTCCTTCACACACCACCCCCATAACCCCTTGAATCTATCCTCCACTTGAAAACCTAAACTAATCCTAGGATATGATGTTTGGAAGAATGGGATTTAGTGTCAAGGATATACCCTTGAAATAGTTTTCTAGATGTATTTGCAAATAGAATGAAGCATGAATTCTTCAAAGGATGAAGCATTGTCCTGAGGTATTATTATTCCCCAAAATTGCAGTACACAAATATTAAGTCCCTAATATCAAACAAGGAAACTTTTATGATATGGAAGAGGTTTCCTATTTTCTTGAAAACAACTCTCCCCTCATTTCTCACCATTTATTTTTATTTTTATATCTAAATCAAGAGGATCTCCCCTAATATGACTTTAATGAGGCAAAAATCCTTAGATATTCAATTAGTTTTATGAAAACACTGAAGTACAAACATAAATTCAATGCAATAGATTATATTTGATATGGAGTTAATGGAGATAAATAGTGATTTGAAATGGTCATGGATAATTCCAATGGAGTATACCATCTCAGATAAGTCCAAGGGATTAAATATACTAGTCATTTTGTTAATATTGAATAAGAGGAAACCTAAGATCAAATATATTGAGCATTTTAATAATGTTGAATAAGAAGAAACCTGACGTATGAGGAAATAAATTTATATACAAACTTAGCCAAATTAGAATAGAGTTGGTAATGAAGACTAAGTATTAATGGGTGAGAATCAAAGCACTCATATACTTATTAAAAATATAGCTGAACTTAATTCGATCACATATTTTAAAAATATTCTAGAATGGATAAAAGTCAATTGTTTTACCTTCTAATGGAGCACTCAAGCTCTTGTATTTTGGATTTTTAAATATTTCCATAATATACAAGATAATAATGACATAAAAATAATAGACTTTGTAAAACATAAATGGAAAGTCTAAACAAAATTGTCAAAAACGCACTTAGTGACAATGATATGCGTGTTGAAGACAAATATTGACCCAAATCCATGGGTATAGAAAATTTAGTTTGGACCATAGGCACATAAGGTAATAAGAAAGAGATAGATATTGGGGTAGAAATGAAAGCATATTTGATAACTCCATCTAGTTGGAACCAAACAATAATTTATGGCACCAAAAGTGATAGCTGCAAATTCTGGGAAAAATATGGATGACAAATTAACTAAACTATTATGGAGAACTCGATGCACACCTTAGACACCTCAAGCTACATTGATGGAAATGAGACATGGATAAATACTAATGGTATCCATTTGATGATGGGCAACCCAACACTCAAATTAAGTCATACCATAATTTTTGTTACCAACAATGACTATTATAATGTCGATTGAAGTTGGGAACATTTCATGATTTAGTTCTATTATTATAGAAAACTAGAACTGAAGTAAAGATTTGATACAAGTGACTACTTTAACATGGTAGTAAGAACCAAAGGAAACAACAACAAAAACCTGAAAGGCCGATATGTGTCTAATAGGAATTTCAAATACTACATTAAGCTTTCAACTTAATAACAAGAACTTGCTAACTTATCTCACCAATAATGGAGAGTTTATGGTGCACCTAAAAAGTTTACAGTGCAACTAACTTGAGAAAGGAATAAACTTTTTAATGACATCTCACAAGATAGACTTTGATTGAACACATTTTGCAGCATTGAGAATAGAAATAAAGATATTATAAAATCCATTAAAAAAAAAGAATGGACAAGATTGTTTTATGATTCTTTAGAAGGTAAAATTGGAAGGAAATGTTTATTATGAATAAGAGTATTATTTAGAAAAATGACAAGATATTTATAAGTTATAAAAAGTTTAATAAAGATTCTTAATAATATTTTATAAGAGTGATTATTTAGAAAAATGGCATAATATTTGAAAGTTATAAAAAGTTTAAGATAAACTCTTAATAATATCTTCAAATGAGTTTTCAAGTTTATGAAATTGAGTAAAAAAGGAGAGAATAAAAAAATGATGGTGAGTTGTTTTTTCATTTCAAGGTTTTATCAAATTTCCATCACATATGAAAATAATACCCCTTTATAATCATAAGCAAACATGAAAGGTGGATTCACATATAGGTTGCTAAGGCATCTTATGACATAAGTCAAATTTTGAATGGGTAATACGAGTGTATTTATGAAAAAACTTACCATGGCAATATAATTAATGATATTAATCTTGAAATAAATGACATATTTGTAAGTTTTGATGTAGTTATGTAGTCTTCAAAAATATCAATAAAGGAGATACCCCTTTATAATCATAAGCAAACATGAAAGGTGGATTCACCTATAGGTTGGTAAGGCATCTTATGACATAAGTCAAATTTTTGATGGGTAATACAAGTGTATTTATGAAAAAACTTACCATGGCAATATAATTAATGATATTAATCTTGAAACAAATGACATATTTGTAAGTTTTGATATAGTTATGCTAGTCTCGAAAAATCTCAATAAAGGAGTATTTGAGATTATCAACAAGATTACGGATAAGAGATATTGAGATTAAAGAAATATGTTTAAAATCAACATTATATAAAAAAACATGTGATGTGGCTATGGGTTTTCCCTTTCCTCCATTGTGGCTAATTTTTTAATGGAGGATTTTGAGGGTAAATCTCTTGTTTTCTTATATATACAATCCAAAATTTGGATAAGGTTTATACATGATACCTTCTTCATTTGGCTCCATCGACCTAAAAATGTGAATATATTTGTTGACACCTCATCAAACAATTCAATCACATAAAATTCACCATAGGGATTGAAGATAATGGTAGCTTACCCTTTCTATTTGTTCAAGTCACAATGCTATCAAATGGAACTTGGTACACTAAATGTTCAAAAAAAGGCTTGTTTCAAATAATATCTACACTTGGAGTCCTACAACCATTTTGCTTAAAAAATAAGGGTTCTTAACACTTTAGCAACTAGATCCTCTATGATCTCTGATAATGATCATTTGGAGGAAGAAAAACACATCTCCTTAAGGTATTTAGAGAAAATGGTTTTAAGGAACATTGAAGGATCAAGACCTTTCAAAGTGCTAGTAGAGAACATAAAAATAATGAATACATTGAAAAGGTTCCAAAGATTTCTTGCTCTACATATAAAGGACCAAAGATAAAATTTTGAAAATTTTGAAAAAGAAAAGCATTGGTGCAACTTTAAAACCATTAAACCACAATTAAAAATTCCCTAAATTTTGTTAAGGATCCCATCCACCCCAAGCATAATTAAAAATGTGTTTACAGGACAACTTCACATGTAACTTACATTGGTGAAACTAGTTGTCCCGTCAATATTAGATCCAAGGAGCACACTCATGTATATCGTTCTACATTAATTGAACATTTATATTGAAGATTCCTAAATATTGGATAAGGTTGACCATTATTACAATAATAATTCGTAATCTCATCAAAATGAAAAACAACCAAACAATCTTAATAGAGACGGTGGCTGAAAATTCAACTTAGAATTAGATGCCAACCCTAACAACTAAAAAAGAATGATTTTAATCTTCCCCATTTTTCAATTCAATTCAATTTAATCTAATCATAATACAAAACACAAATTATAATGACAATAAATTTCTATATTCTATAAAACATCATCAAAACTAAATATTAGAAACACAACAATAACACTTTTGATTATATACAACTAAATTTGAATATAACAAAAAAAAACCAATAACAACAACAACGTTGCTGCTAATCACCCATAATAATGATAATGTATTTTACATCTATATTTATATATTTGCAATTTATATGAAACTTCTTATTTGAAAGTTGAGATGATATTTAATATGCTAGAGTATAATATGATTATTGTATTATAAATTTTTTATGAATGTTTGAAATAGTTTTATGTTTTGTTTTTTTAATAAAATTAAAAAAAAAATTATTCTATTTTTAGTTTGTAAAATTTGACAAAAATATACAAATATTTATTAATTATAGTTTTATTTTCTATTAATCAAATTTCTATAATTTAAAAAAAAAAAACAATAATGATAAGCTTTCTAAATAATGATAAGCTTTCTAAATTCTATAGGACATTTCTTAAACTAAGTATTAGAAAGATAATAACAACCTTTCTAATCTTATAGAATTAAATTTAAATATAACACGAAATTTAAATATAACACGAGATAGAGAAGAGATTGTGAATAAAAAATTCCAAATTAAAAATAAACAAAAATATATAAAATTAAAAAAATATTTTAAAGGTCTAATCCATTAAAGTTAAATTGATATTTTAATAATAATTAAAATTAAATCAAATTCTATCTCGATAGTAGGTATTTACTAGGCACGTTTTATCATATTAATTTTACAATTGCATATGTTATTAGGTAAAATGAAAAAACATGGCCTTTTATGATGTTACCATGGACACATGATCCCCTTGACGCTTTTACATGACAAGGATGACAATTCTGGTATTCGACAGATTTTTAATGCTTCAAAAATATGAAAAAATGTGTTGGCAACATATATGTAAGACAAAATAGATTTCTAATGATTAAGAATTATCATATATATCATTTTGAGTATAGATACAATTATATATACTCATTTTGAGTATAGATACAATTATAGTTATAGTTTTAACACGAAGGGGTATATCAAAATTTTTTTTTGGTCTAAATATTTTTTAGAATTTGCACACAATGAATTTGATATCTTTCGAAGGCTTATAGATCTCTATATACAGATATCATTTTTCATTGTTTAAAATACATTTTTGAATGTATAAAATGAATTTAATGTTTTTAAAATTTATTTGGGAACTTGGATTGTGGACACTATACGACTTAAACTTGCAATCTGAACACATCCTTACTTAATTTAAAATAAAATTGACCAAAAACTATACTTAAAAATCACAATAAAACTACTTAAAATATTTTAACTATAGTTTTTTTTCAATTACTATATATATATATAATTTATGGACTATAGTCCATATTAAAATATTTTTTCTATTATTAAAATATTTTTAAATATATTTCAATATTAATTAATCTTTATATTTAATTTTTTTTAGGAGTCACATTGATTTTTTTATTATTATTAATAATATTTTTAAAATACTACATATTAATTTGATATTAAGAATTAAATAAATTACATATTTTCTTGAATTTTTACTTTTAATTACTCCACATTAAGAATCGAAATATTTCATTATGATCAACGCTAAAATATTTTTTTTCAAGTCTCACTAGCACAACCGGTTGAGGATGGGCCTCGTTAGCGAGGTGACCCGGGATCAAACCTCACAGAGGTTGTTGCGCCCGTGTTAGGGGGATGAGACACACTAAAATCCAGTTAGCTTAGGGCTAGTGTGGCCCAGGCCGGGTGCGATCCTCGTGTGAATTTGATGGCTTAGATGCCCCTGGGTCGAGGTTTCTCAAGCCAGAGGTCAAGCCTGGAGGAACACAGACAACTTGACAAACAAGAAAGCACTAAAATAAATTTTCTTTTATTTCTTTCCATATACATATGCATGAATATGAAATTGAAATAAATTAATCAACCTACATATTTAAAAACATTATTTGAGTCATATACTGAAATATTTTGAGAAAGTATGAGAATTATACCACTTTCTTGTACTCAAAAGTGTGTGTGTGTGTGTATATATATATATATATATATATATATATATATATATAAAGTTGGTATAAGATTATGATATTAGATATGGACATCGAAATATTTTTCTACAACTTGGGAGAACACGTGTCACCTCGAGGTTGAGCATGGACGAAATTACACATCTCCCTCATACTGGGCTGTAGAATGAGCCTTATATATATATATATATATATATATATATATATCCCTTTTTTTTCTATGTGGTTCGCAAACCTCAAAGATTGGTGACCACTACATCGACATAATATTTGTACTAGGAAGATCCACTCTAAGGGATAATTTCCTATCGGCTAAACCAAAGAGCTTGACTCTAGCGGTGTCGAGAGAAGTGAATTTGTGACCTCACAATAGCTAAGTTTCTTTAATGATAAGACTCAACCAATTGAACTAACCGTGAGGCTTTATTATTTTTCTTATTATTAATAATTTAATATAATATATAATAATAATAATAATTATCATTACTGATAAGAAAATCAATAAGAAGAAATAAAGCATTGCGAGTGTTTGTACAATTATAATGTATTTATAAAATATGGAAGAAAATATATGATTTTTTATATTAAAAGAGGGAATAACTTAAATAAAGAACAATAATAATTGATAATAAATTGGATGGTTAAAAGATAGGAGGATATCCATTTTAATACAATCTTCATTCAACATCTTTATATTAATTGAGTGGCGAGTCAATAATGCATGTAAATAACATTAGCTCTTAATTTAATAATGACTTATTAATATAAGTAATTAATATCTCTTAATAAACTTTTTGAATTTAGGCACTTTGCATTATATCAAATGAAAATCAACATAGACCAAAATTTGTTTGCTATTGGTCTATCCCAAGGGAAACCAAACCAGTAAAATAAGTTTAGAGTCTTGAGGTTGCTAAGACCTCGTGTAACTAGTTCATATTGTAAATAAAAAATTATAAAAACAACCTGCTTGTGCCAAATCTTAACATACATCGACATAAGACAAAAAACACTACTAGCGTTGCAAGTAAAAAATGGTGAGCCATAACAAATATTGGGTAGAATCTCCAAGCACCTGCGCTAGCTAGTCACTACCCTCATCCGAGGAGAAGGAGATGTTGGTTGATCTCCTAGCTAGAATGGTTAGATTGCGATATATACTGTGTTGGGTCCCTATAATACTAGTGATTACCCCATTACTATTGTAGTTGCATCCCTTATTATCCCCATATTGTTATTACTGTGCCCCATAGAATCCCTCTATTGTTATTTTTGTGGCTTTATATTATTATTGTTAGGTCGGCTGGGTTATATTGTGACTCCTTATACTCCTATATATAGAAAGGAGGTTTTGTCATTTGAATCATCAAATAATTGTTCATTTATGTAATGTAAAGGAGGTTTCCCCCTCGAAGAGGCTGAATTATAAGGCGTTGATCTATCTTTTCTATCTTTTCTTGAGCTAGTTTCATAACATTTGGTATCAGAGCTTTGGATTCTAGGGTTTTGCTGCTCCAAATAGGTCATCGTGGAATTTTCGCTATAACTTTTTTTCTGCGACGTTTCAGAAGCTAAAAAAAAAAACCATTTGAGAAGAAATCACGCTGAACCTTGGGTCCGAATTTCAGATCTTTTCGCGCTATATTTGCGGAGATATGATTTAAGGAAGTTGGTCTTTTTGCAGACTCCTGAATTACATTCCAAACAGGTGACCTGGGGAAAATCGTCATAAATTTCTCTCTAAGCATCGGATTGAAATTTCGTAAGAAGGTACAGAAAGAGGACGTACTTTAGTTTCTTGTATATATTTTTCAGAGCCAAAGGTCGAAACAGTGACTCGTGGCACGTCGTACAAGTTCGCTCTACTGAACTAGTCTATAATCAAGTCACTGTGGGAGATTTCACATAACTCTTCCATGGAGAATCCAAATTGGATCAGACTGGTGGCATTGGAAAGAGGACACAGAGGGCAAGTGAAGTCGCAATTTCAAAACTAGATGATCTGAAAGTACAGAGATACATCAGAGGCAATATCGAGCTCCTACAAAGTGAAAAAAGGTGTGTAGATTCTTTTAAATTTTTGCTTAAGATTGGTTTGAAAATTTATTTTGAAGGAATTCAAAGGGCATAGTAGAGAATTATTATCGGTAACTGATGCCCTGAGGAAAAAAAATGCAAACACCTAGTAAGCAACCTGAAAGCTCTAGCATGACTCATGAAGAAGAGGAAGAAATGTTACGTGATATATCAAAATTACAAGAACAAGTGCAACAAATGTCACTCTCACAAAAGCTAACAGAAGCTAAGATAAATGGCGTGGAAGCTAAGATGGACGATTTGAAGATAGATTTGAAGACAGACATGGCATATTTGAAGACAGATTTGACAAATTTTCTACAAGAAATACTTACTAATGGTGAAAAGGTAGTAAAGGAAACTCATGACGCGAACAAAAGAAATGTTAATCATGATTTCATAGACTCTAATGTGGGATCGAAGACCCACCATATTCCAAAAATCGATATGAGGAAGTTTGATGGCAAGGATCCCGCAACATGGATATTACAGATGGAGCAATTTTTCGATCTCAATAATGTGAAAAATGCACAAAAGGTACGTATTGCAACTTTATATTTGGAACCAAATCAGTTTGTATGGTATCAATGGCTTTGATATCGTAAACAAATTATCACTTGGGCAATTTTTACGGAAGAATTGACAGCACATTATGAGGATACAAAAAGCAACACTTTTTTTAGCCAATTGATAAGTCTCAAACAAAAGGGTTCAATAATGGAGCACATTGAGGAGTTCCAAAAATTGAACATAAGGGTAAAAAATATTCCAGAGGAGCATAGGATTGATGTGTTCATAGGGACTTTAAAGGATAATATCCAACATGATGTTCACCTCTGGGAACCTGATTCATTAGAGAAGGCATTCAGGTTAGCAAGAAAAATGGAAAGCAAAATTATGGCAACCAGGAAGTATACCACTCACAACTATAATGATGGAAGTGTTGTTGCCCCTAGTCTTCCACAACCTATAAGGTTGACACCACAACAATTGGAAGAAAAAAGAGCAAAAGTGCTTTGTTACATTTGTGATAGAAAATACATTAAAGGTCATAAGTGTGCTGAGAAGAAATTATTCTACATAGATTGCGAAGAGGAAGATGAAAAGGAGCAAGAAAGGTCAAAAGAAGAGGATATACTCCAGGAACAAAGCCTAGATAAAGAAGAAATGAATCCGACCATATCTTGTAATGCATTGGCGGGAATTACCACTCCTCAAACCATCAAGATAGAAGGACAAATCAAGAAGAAAAAGGTAATAGTGTTGATTGATTCAGGAAGTACCCACAATTTTATTCATTGTAAGGTAGCAAAAGAATTGAATTGCTTCTTATATCCAACACCAGAGTGTCAAGTGATGGTTGCAAATGGAGGAACAATAAATTGCTCTAGAAAGTACCATAATATCAAGCTATCAATGGGAGAATATGTATTGACTAGCCCAATGCTTTCCATTCCAATGGGAGGTGCTGATGTTGTACTAGGAATCCAATGGCTACAATCCTTGGGTACAATAGCTTTTAATTTTCAAGAAATTTTCATGAAATTTTCTGTGGAAGGAAAGGAAGTTGAATTAAGGGGTATTGCAGGGAAGCCGGGAAAGATAATCAGCTCTAACGGTATGACAAAGCTTCTAAAAAAGGAACAAAGGGGTGTAATTGCACAATTATGTTCGCTAGATGTTTCCACATTGGAATCATCTATTTCTCTAGATCTCCAAAAAGTCTTGGACAATCATTCCAAGGTATTTGAGACTCCCAAAGGTCTCCCACCTATTCGTGATCATGATCATGCTATTCATCTGATTCTAGAAAGTGTTCCTCCAAACATCAGGCCATACAAATATCCCTATGCCCAAAAGAGTGAAATTGAACGTATGGTTGCAGAAATGCTAGAGGCTGGTATAATTCAACCTAGTCAAAGTTCTTTCTCTGCTCCAGTAGTATTAGTGCACAAGAAGGATGGATCATGGCGCATGTGTCCGGATTATAGGGAGTTCAACAAGCTCACTATTAAAGATAAGTTTCCCATTCCTGTCATTGATGAATTACCAGATGAATTGCATGGATCAATTTACTTCACCAAGTTGGATCTTCGTTCAGGATATCATCAAATCAGAATGAAGACTGAAGACATTCCGAAAACAACATTTAGAACTCATGAGGGTCATTATGAATTTTTGGTCATGCCTTTTGGCCTTACCAATGCACATTCAACATTTCAAGGTTTGATGAATTCCATTTTCAAACCATTCCTTAGAAAATTTGTGTTAGTATTTTTTGATGATATACTAATCTACAGCAAGTCTTGGGAGGATCATGTTGAACATGTTGACAGGGTGCTACAACTATTGGAGGAGAAACAATTATATGCAAAAAGATCCAAATGTTTCTTTGGAGTACAAGAGGTGGAATATCTGGGTCATATTGTATCTCATGAAGGAGTTAAGGTAGACCCTAGAAAAATTAAAGCCATTAAGGAATGGAAAATCCCCACATCCATAAAGCATCTGCGAGGATTTCTCGGGTTGACAAGGTATTATCGCAAGTTTTTTAAGAATTATGGGAGAATAGCAGCACCTCTAACAACATTATTGAAGAAAGATGCATTTTCATGGACTCCAGAAATAACAAAGGCCTTCGAACATCTTAAAGAGGCAATGTGCCAAGCACTGGTCTTAGCTACACCGGACTTCACAAAAACCTTTATTGTGGAATGTGATGCTTCAGGAAATGGAATTGGTGTTGTTTTAATGCAAGATGAAAGACCCATTGCTTTTGAAAGTCGTCCAATCAAGGGAAAGTTTTTACACAAAGCTATTTATGAGAAGGAAATGTTGGCAATACTCCATGCACTTAAGAAATGGCGACCCTACATAATGGGAAGACACTTCAAGGTAAAAACAGATCATGATAGCCTTAAATACTTTTTAGAACAAAGATTATCCTCTGAAGAGCAACAAAAGTGGGTCACAAAGATGTTGGGTTATGACTTTGAAATCATCTACAAAAAAGGGAAGAAAAATGTGGTGGCAGATGCACTCTCAAGAAAGGATGAGGATGTGGAAGCATTGTTGTGCGCCATTTCTATTATCCAACCAGATTGGATAAACGAAGCAAGGGAGGAATGGAAGAATGATGAAGAAGTGTGGGCACTTATTCGAAAGTTACAACAAGATTCCAGTACGTCTGATACATTTAGCTGGAAAAATGATTCTTTATGGTACAAAGATCGCTTATACCTCTGTAAGAATTCCCAACTAAAACAAAAGATTCTTATGGAATTGCACACTTCTCCCTTAGGAGGGCACTCTTTAAAAACTTACCACAGGGTTAAGAAGGATTTTTTTTAGGATGGCCTTAAATCAGATATTCAAAAATTTGTGGCGGAATGTTTGGTTTGCCAACAAAATAAAGTTGAAACAATTAAGACACCGGGTCTATTACAACCTTTATCCATTCCAAGCCAACGTTGGGAGGAGGTTTCAATGGATTTTATCACAGGTTTACCCAAGTCTGAGGGAAAGACTGTCATCATGGTGGTAGTTGACAGACTTACCAAGTATGCACACTTTTGTGCATTATCACATCCATTTAAAGCTAGTACAGTTTCTACTGCATTTATGGAAACAATTCAAAAGCTACATGGAAACCCAAAGATTATTGTAAGTGACAGAGATTCCATTTTCACTGGAAATTTTTGGACATAATTATTTTCTTGTCTTGGTACTCAGTTAGCTCATAGCTCATCTTATCATCCTCAATCTGATGGGCAAACTGAGATAGTAAACAAATGTTTGGAAGGATATCTTCGTTGCTTTGTATCTGATAAACAGACACAATGGGTCAAATGGTTTCCTCTGGCTGAATGGTGGTATAACACTTCCTTCCATACAGCAACAAAAATGACCCCATTTATGGCACTTTATGGTTATCAGCCACCATCCATCACATCATATTTAAGAGAAAATTCTAAGGTTCAAGCAGTGGAACATCACATCAAACATCAATAACAAGTCCTCCAACTCTTAAAGGATAACCTCGTGTTGGCACAAAATAGAATGAAACAACAGGCAAATCAACATTGCAGCGAAAGAAGTTTTGATGTAGTTGATTGGGTATTCCTACAGCTACAACCATATAAGCAAATGTCCCTCAAGCAAGCTAAGAAGGATAATAAATTATCACCAAAGTATTATGGTCCGTAGAAGGTGTTGCAAAAGATTGGTACTATGGCATACAAATTGGAGCTTCCTGCAGCTTCTCGATTGCACCCAGTTTTCCATGTTTCATGTCTAAAGAAGGTTATAGGCAACAAGCTCCCTGGTCAAACAATATTGCCAGAACTTGACGAGGAAGGAAAAATTATATTGGAACTGGAAGCAGTCACATAAACAATAACTCGACAGCTATGAAATCGATCAATTTTGGAGTATCTTATCAAGTGGAAGAACTTATCCGCTGAAGATTCCACATGGAATGATGAGAATTTTATACAGAAGCATCCAGAACTACTCAAGCATTGAGGACAACACTTTTTTGAAGGAGAGGGGCATGTTGGGTCCCTATAATACTAGTGTTTACCCCATTACTATTGTAGTTGCATCCCTTATTAATATTGTTGTGCCCTTATTATCCCCATATTGTTATTAATGTGCCCCATAGAATCCCTCTATTGTTATTTTTGTGGCTTTATATTATTATTGTTAGGTCGGTTGGGTTATATTGTGACTCCTTAGACTCCTATATATAGAAAGGAGGTTTTGCCATTTGAATCATCAAAGAATTGTTCATTTATGTAATGTAAAGGAGGTTTCCCTCTCGAAGAGGCTAAATTCTAAGGCGTTAATCTATCTTTTCTATCTTTTCTTGAGCTGGTTTCATAACATATTGTCAAAATTTTCCTCCAGCTCTACCAATTTGATAGAATTCTCCTACTAAGTTCTCCTATATCTCCTTAAACCTCTTGCATTATTCAAATGGAATTTAGCCTCGTGTCATCTTTGTACCATGATCGATGAAGTGAAAAAAGTGCATGCAATATGCCAAGTATAGTGGGAGTTGCAACTCTGCTTTTGTCTAATCTATCATCATATCAAGGCGGGGGAACACTCATTCCTGAGCACCCTTCTTGGGAAATATATCCCAATAAAATTAATAATATATAATGTCAAAATATTTGAATCTAACAAGAGTAATAGTTGTGATGCAACATAGTCCCCACTTCCACCCCTATTTAACTGATTATTTTGCATAAATATTTTCGTAGAGTGGAAGCTATCTACATTGGCATTAAAGGCTTTTATTGCTAATATTTTAGTAAGAAATTGGCGTATACAATATTATTGGTGATATTAATATTTTTGAATATTTTTTTTGTATTTGTGTTGAGAGGTCCATATTTCATCCACATTGCTTGTTCCGCATTGCTTGCTGCACACAACTATGAATGCATAAATTTTTCTGTATGCGCTAAATCTTTACACGTAACTCTATTATGTGGAGAGGCCTGCATTTCGTCCACTAAAGGATTTTATTACTAATATTTAGTTAAGAAATTGACATATATAATATTATCGATGATATTCATATTTCCAAATATCTTTTTGCATTTGTGCAAAGAGGTTCGTATTTCATCCACATTTGTGTGTCAACCCATGCTTGTTCCACACTTCTTCTTCCGCACAATGAAAACTACACAACTTCTTCTATACATGGTATCTTTGGATACGTAGCTCTGTTGTACGAAGTGTTAATTTTTACAACTAGGATAAAATTCCACATTGGATAGCTCAGATGACTAAGATGATGCTTGCATTAAATTCATCTTTTTGAGAGGACCAAAATTGACCTAAATATCACCCAATTTGGTTAAGCAAAAGTTGAGTTTTGGTTAAGCAAAAGCAAATATGGAATGGGTTGGCCCTAAGCACATGTGAAATTGGTTAGGTCAGCCTCAACCCCAAGTGGACCCATAGGAAATCCTATAAATAGAAGCAACCTCAAGTTCATTTCATCACATTGATCAAACCATATTCTATTCTTCTCTTTTGTCTTGGTTCACACAGGTCTTTTAGAAGGAGTTCATGCAAGGGTTCAAAATCACAAGGGTGAAGCTCACTCTAATATAAGGTTTTTTGATTCCTGGATGCTGGCACATAACTAGGCATTTTAGTCCCTGAATGCTAGCATAGAGTGGGAAAGACATTGTCTAGAGAGCCCTAGACACTGGCACAAAGCTTAAGGGAGCATCCAGGGTTTTAGCGGTGGATTTGAAGGTGCTGGTCCCCAGACGCTCACATAGAGTAGTCCTGGGAGCGTCTAGGTCATTCTAGACACACGCATAGCAACTAGAAGAGAGCGTCCAAGGGTTTTTGAGAACATATAGTGGGTTTGACATTGGATGCATGCACAGGGTCTTCCTGAGAGTGTCCAGGAAATTATAGACATCCTCACACAGTGGCCGAGAGAGTGTCTAGGGAGTTTCGGATGCACACAGTCAGTTTTGATGAAAGCGTCAAGGGTTTTGACTTTGGATTTAACAGTTGGCTTCAATTGGCTTCAGTGATCTGGTAGATATTGGTTTATCTCTGTTGTTATATAGATTTGTAGATCTGATTTATAAATCTTCACTGCTATCATATTTATTGGGCTCGTACTCTCCGTTGAAAACTTTTTATGATGATCTACTAAAGAAGAAGATTTGGAATGGTTTCCCCCTTGTGGGGATTTTCCCTGGTCTTGGGCCAATTAGTTGTCTCTTATGGTTGTGTTGTTGTCTTCTCTGTCACTGCATATATTGTTTTTTCTTCAGTTACATTTATGATTGGTTATACTTCTAATAATTGGATGCATTGTTAATGAAGAAGTAAATTGGGCTTAAGTAGCTGATATATCATAGAACAATCTAAAAAATTAACATGGTATCAAATTTAAGGTGAAGGACAAGCCCGAAAGAAGACAAGCACTGAAGCCCTGATTTTCAGAAAGCATATTTCCTAGTCAAAGTCAAGATGTCGTCCTCTACCTTCAAGGAGCATGAAAATTTGGGTGATGCATCAAAGTTTGCTGCATGGAAAGTCAGATTAGAGATCATACTGACAACAATGATGTGTCAAAATATATTCAATGAAGGATGCCCGAGCCTCTAGAAAATGCTTCCGCTTCCCTCAAGAACATGTACAATAAAGGTGAGTCCAAAGCAAAAAAAATTATAGCTGATGGTTTACAAGATCATTTACTTGCATATGTCGGGAATTTAAGAAATTCTAAAGATATGTATGACAAGATAGCTGACATGTATGAAATCAACAAATTGAATGAGATCATCACCTTGAAAAATCCACTCAAGGAAACCAAGACGAAAAAAGGAGAATTTGTTCAATCCTACATTATGAGGATCTCTTGCCTTAGAGATCAATTGCAAAGAGTTGGAGAAAATGTGCCTGACAGGGCACTAGTAGTTGTGACTCTTAGAGGCCTCCCTCCTATTTTGGAAACCTTCATTACTACAATCAACAACAATAATGTCCTTCCGTCATTTGATGAATTTTTTTGGAAGCTTACTAAAGAAGAATCAAGGATGATAGCAAGATGAAGGATTCAAAAGCATGAAGAGGGATAGCCCGCTGCATATATCACTCATGACAAAAGGAAGAAGGAAAAAGGAGGTCCATCAAGGAAGATTCCTTCTCAAAATATGAAAGGAAGGAATGAAAGATCGTTATCTCATATTGAATGCTTCAATTTCCAAAAGAAAGGTCATTATGCTTGAGACTGTAACACCCTCTGCTGCATGTAAATATTTTTGTGGATTATGTTTTTAAAAAACTATTGTTGTAACTAGACGAGGGCCACCAAAAATAAAATTGAATGTAAATAAGATTTTTAATAATGAACAGTTAAGATTTAAAGATGGAAAATGTGGGAAAGGGAAGCTTGTCAATCTAAAGAAAAAAATAGATATTCAAATTACTATCCACTCAGTTGAAGATAAATACTGAGGGAATAAATCTGTGGGAGAGAAAAAATGTTTTTCCTTGCTTTTTTTAATGAAAAGAGGAAAAAACCTAGGCTAAGGGGATAAGTAGACCCCTGAAAGGAAAGACACTGCCAAAGAAACATCTGCTGAAAATCATGTATATGAGACATGAATTGGAATCAATAAGAGTTTGTTGAAGAAAGGAGAAAAAATATTCTCAACTCGGGGGGAACTATAGGACTTGGTTCATGGTTGGGAGGAAAAGCATTTCCCACCTTGCATTTTATAGCTATTACATCAGTTAAAAGTTGTCGCTATTATTGTTTTTAAACTGCTTGCCTTGTATGTTTAAGTTGTTGATAAAGAGTCGGATGAGTTTCTTTTGCATGATGTTATTTATGGCTTGAATATTAATTACAAATTAAATGAATTAGTGAGATGGAAATTATGTTGCATGATGTTACTTATGGATGGAATAGTTTATAAAGAAATTGAATTAGGAAAATGGAAGAAATCGAATTGTATGAGCTTGTACTATAAAGTAAGATTGATATTCGAGGAGGGAAGCAATAGTGTGTTGTTGGTACTTTTTAGATGTTTTATATTTAAATGGTTTTTGTTTAGTATATTAATTGTGAGTTTGAATTGCTTGTAAGTGCTAAATTCCAAATTCTATTGTGAAGAAGGAATATAGATTATTCTTTTCTATTTAAGTTTGAGTTTAGTAAAAAGTTTAGTTTAGTTCCCTAAGTGGGATTTTCCCAGTGGAAGCAAGTCCCATGTTATAAATTTCAAGGTGAATATTATCCTAAATTTTGTAGTCATAATATATATAAATAAAAGAGTAGGAAATATATGCGAGATTATTTCTCGGCCCATCCTTCCATCTGAGAAGGGGAAGTATGTTATTATGAAATTATACCTGGGGTGAATACTTAAGGCATAAAGTGTCAACATCGCTTAGGATTGGAGGGGGAGTAAATCGCTAACTAAAAGCTGAAGGATGAAGGGAAAAACATGAGATAAGCCATTTTCCCCACGTTCAGGGTGATATAAGTCACTCGGTCGAGAATGGTAGTCTTTAGTTGGAATCCTTAGTGGTTAATTTGAAATCAATCATGACGCCAAATGGGACACTAAGTATTGAATTAGGAACCACTGAGAAAGATTTTGATGATAAACAAGTGCCGAAATCAAGTCTAAGGTGCCAGTGAGGCTAACAGAGTAAGACTCCTTAGAAAGAACAAAATAATTATTATGTAGAAAGAAAACAATGAGGTAAGTACCTCATGCTCAACTCGTAATGAGTGTATTTTTGTAACAGATTAACCATACATGAAAATGGGAATTAACTTTTAAGCCGATATAGTTTTCCTGAAGTAGAGCCATGTTGTAGAGCCATGTTGTGTGGCCTGTAGAGATAGCATTGAATGCATGCTAACTAACATAGCTGAATTAAATGCCTAAAATTTACATGCAAATCAAACCAACCAAATAGGAGCTAGCAAAACCTTGCGACCTCTAAGCTATGATATTAGCGACATGACAAACCAATAAGTATGTAAGCCATCAGGAAGAGATAGGAGGAATGAAAATTCTGTATTGGGGAAATGAAAAGAAGAGAGAAGAAAGGTATAGGCACACGAGGCCATAGATAAGAAGAACACACACATAGATTAACTGTGCATACGCCATAAAAATTTATTTCTGGGACTTGTAAACTACTGTAAACATGAATCTACCCTTGCTTTTAGCAGAATTACTGTTATAATAACATGTACCATACATATATCATTTTCTTAAGAAAAGAAATATTGAAACAAAATAACACTTTTTCATTTCAAGAGGAACATAAACCAGAGAAACTGGAAAACCAAAAAAGGAAAGCAACTTCATAAACTGTAAACTATTACATAGTCGTGCCGAAGGAAGAATAACACCAAGCCTTCAAAAAACAACCAAATGCCCATGTCTAGTGATAGTCACATGAACCCAGTAAAGAACCATAACTTTATACATTTTATATAAGAATTTCAAATAAATGGTCCATCCATCACATGGTGCGAATGTGGCCATATTAAAAATACAATACAGTGAAGGGGAACTAATGGGAGGAAACTTCCTCTTAAAAACCAACTCTTATGTCGACAACATCAACCAAGTTCTCTCTATGCACATCATAGAAACCAACATAAACACACAGAAAGAGTTTCAAGTGACCAGGGGTCATGATAGCGCACATAAGAGGCTAAGGCTCAACAAGAGACAACTAGATTGGCAATGAGCAATCTTTGAGTGAACCACACAAAGGGTGACCACTTGAAAACAAGTTAACAAACGAGTGAGGAACCATGACTCTGTGATGTCCGAGAAGACCATAACGAAGGGAGAACCCAAATTTGATACCTATAAACACAAGAAAATGGAAACAAAGGGAATTTAGGAATGGCCTGAGAAAGATTAAGCCACAATAAACCCAAAAAAAGAAATAAGGATTATAGAGTAACCTTTACCTACGAAAATAATGCCAAGAAGAGAGACCCCTTTGTGTACCTGAGATCCAGCAATTGGAAAAAAAAATTATGGAGCGCAAAAGGAAACTCATGGTTTTGAAAAAAAAAGCAATGAGGGGGCTGGGGAAAATCGAATCTTACTTGTGAGCATTGGTCGGATACTATTTCCCTTGCCGCCGAAGTATTTTGGGTGAAGAAACACCAAAAAGGAGAAACCCTTGAAACCCTGAAAAGTACCCAACTACCTTACATTATTTACGGTGGAAGTGTGCACGGAAACAACAAAAATGGGGGTTACGTGAAACATTGTACTTGTGAGGTGATAGAGACATCTCGAAATTGAAGAGCCACATGCCTTTTCTCCTACGCGAGCCCCTGTGATGAAGAGAGAGGACTTCATTAAAACCTAAAAATTCATAAATTGACATAAACTTGAATTAGGGGTATAAATCACAGTAAAAAATCGTGGGTACCTAAGAGGGAAGCATGCCAGAAGGATGCTCACCAAATTTACCAGAAATGAACTGGATTGCCACATTCATCTCCAAGAAAAGGTCAGGTAGCCATGGTGCTACCCTTGCTGTGACAACAAAGAGAAAAAACCAAAATGAGCCTCAAAGTATACCAAAATATATTAGGATAAAGACATCATTGCAGGAGGGTTGTACTCAACGGATAATAAGCACACATCGTTGATCATAGTCCATCCTCGAAAAGGCAAAAGAGTCAGAGGAGGGAGCGTGCTGATCACGTGAAATGTTAGAGCTGGAGGAGTGTGATTTGTAGAGTCGGTAGGTGGTTACAACTGGAATTAATGGAGTAGGTCGAATACTTAGCACGTTAGAGCATGGTTGGTGCTATGCTCATATATACCTTTCGCGCCCATAGTGAATAGTAAGGGTATGGTTAGGGATTATAGTTAATATAGAGTTTACAATCCTAATGTTAGCCATGGGGGAAAATAAAACATAGTAATATGTTCCCAATCTTCTATACAAAAAAAATACTTTAATAAAAGATTATGACCAATATTCCTTGATGCAAAAGGATTTTATTTTTTTTGCTTATAGTGTTATTACTTAGATGACTGTGGGGTTTTGCTATGGGTAATTGAGAAGGGGGTGTGAAAAACGGTATCAGAGCCCAGATACTACACTAGGCCGTGAGGGCACCATCTTCTAAACTATATATATATATATATATATATATATAGTAATGAAAATAGACTATATAAGTTGTTGATGACTTTTGTGTGGTTTATAAGGCACTAGTGGACATAACTATGCAAGATTGCAAAGAGTACTCCTCCAACAAATATGGGGGCAAGGAGTTGTATATTGATTTGGGGGAAGGAAGTACTTCACTTCCCTCCCAGCTAGTGGATCTGGTGAAGAGTATTCAATAGGAAATATTACAGTTATAGAGCAGTAATGAACAATTAATGAGGGCCAATGTAGAACATGAAAAGATGATCAGAGAATGGAGAGAAAAATCTAGTAAAAAAAGTGTTAAACTAGAAGGAAAGTAGAGGGAAAAAAGGGGAAACAAAATCAGAAAAATCAGAAAGTGGAGGGGAGTCAGGTTAGACATCCCCAAAGGAACAAAAGGGAAAGAAGAATTTTGAGTTCCATGGCGAATTCAGAAAGATTAAGACCCTATATATGATGGGGAAAAGGGATAAGATGCAGATGCTTGCTTATTAAATATGATTAAATACTATCAGGTGTATGAATATGAAAGTAATTTGAAGGCTCTCCTGGCCATCTATCAGTTGCAACATAAACCTACCCTGTGGTGGGAGGAGGTCAAAAGTTTACATCAGTTAGAAGAAAAGATTGTATCCTAGGAAGAATTTCAAAAACACTTTAAGTCCCATTATCTGAGTGAACGTTATTATGACGATCATGCTAAGGAATTCCATGAGATGAAGCTGGGACAATTGTCCATGGATGAATTCATGGAAAAGTTCACTAATTTATTGCGCTATGTGTCGTATCTTAAGGAGGAAAAGGCCAAAATACAACGGTTTTTTAGCTGTTTACTCGTTTCATATAACGAGCAAATTGAGTTTGATCAGCCAAAAACCATGGACGAAATTGTTAAGGAAAGCTAGGCTATGCTACCAACAGTTTAAGAAAAGAAATGAGGATGGAAAGGCTTGGTAGAACAAGGATAAAATAAGCCAGTAGGGAGCTTCAAAAGGCAGAAGCCTCCTTACTTGAAATTTTTTTGTAAGGATCATCAAAGGAAGAAGATTGGTTGAGGGAATGTATCCCTCCTAGCACAATCTTACATAGGATTGAAGCCCATGGAGTTGAATAGTAAGAATAATGGTGGCACAAAAGATCAGGAACCATTAAAATGCTGGGGTTGTGGGGAGCCACACTTACTCAGAGATTGTCCACATAACCCCAGATCTATCCAGAATATTCAGAAAATTCAAGAGGCGTCAACAATTAACGATATGGCCAGGAATATTCCTAGAATCAGTGCAGCACTGGAAGATAGGCAAGCTGAGCAACAATCCACCATGATTGAGATCAAAGGTACTATCCTGAACCATACTGGCTCTGTTTTAATAGATTCGGGAGATAGTTTGAGTTATATTAGCCCTGAAATTGTAGAAAATATAAGCTAAAAATCGAAAATTTTAGGAATTCCTGGTTGGTTCAGCTAGCAACCGATACTAAAATAAGGGTCACTAGTCAAACAAAATAGTGTAGTATTAATTTAAATGGTCATTCCACAATAAAATATTTAAATATTCTCCCTTTGGGATCGTATGATATACTAATAGGCATGGATTGGTTAAAAAAGTAGGGTGTTGTCATAAAAGGCCTAGAAAAAGAAATTCAATGTGTAGATCAAGAGGGAAAATTTTGGTTAGTTAGAGGGAAACCAAAACCTGTGTCAGTTCGGTAGATCACAACATTACAATTAAAAAGGAGCGCTACGAAAGGATTCCGGTTGTACATGGTACAAGTGGAAACTAATGAACAACTGACTGAAAAAGAAACACTAAGCAGTCTACCGGTGATTAGGGAGTTTCAAGATGTTTTTTTCCAGAAGAAATTCCAGGATCACCCCCACATAGAGATATAGATTTTACCATTGACTTGGTACTAGGTGTAGCTCCAGTGTCTAGAGCACTGTACAAAATGAGTACACCAGAATTTAAAATGTAGTTACAAGAATTGTTAGATAAGGGGTATATGCGACCTAGTGTCTCGCCATGTGGGGCACCAATACTCTTTGTTAAGAAAAAAGGATGATACCCTGAGAATGTGTATTGATTACCGTCAATTGAACAAGCTAACAGTAAAAAACAAATACCCACTGCCATGAACAAATGATTTTTTCGATCAGGTGAAGGAATATAGATTATTCTTTTCTGTTTAAAGTTTTAGTTTAGGAAAAAGTTTAGATTTAGTTTCCTCAGTGGGATTTTCCCAGTGGAAGCAAATCTCATGTGAGAAATTTCAAGGTGAAGATTATCCTAAATTTTGTAGTCATAATATATATAAATAAAAGAGTAGGATAGATCTGTGAGATTATATCTTGGCCCAACCCTCCATCTGAGCAAGTGAAGTATGTTATGATGAAATTATACCCGGGGTGAATACTTAAGGCATGAAGTGCCAGCATCACCTGAGATTGAAGGGGGAGTAAATCGCTAACTAAGAGCTGAAGGATGAAGGGAAAAACTCGAGATAAGCCATTTTCCCCACAATTAGGGTGATACAAGTCACTTGGTCAAGAATGGTAGGCTTTAGTTGGAATCCTTAGTGGCTAACTTGAAATCAATTAGAGGACACCAAAGGGGACAGTGAGTACTGAATTAGGAACCACTGAGAAAGATTTTGATTGCAAAAAAGTGTCGAAATCAATTCTAAGGTGCTAGTGAGGCTAACCGAATAAGACTTAGAAAGAACAAAATAATTATTAAGTAGAAATGAAATAATGAGGTAAGTACCTCATGCTCAACCTGTAATGAGTGTATTATTGTAACAGATTAACCATACATGAAAATGGGAATTAATTTTAATCTGATATAGTTTTCGTGAAGCAGATCCTTGTTCTATGGCCTGTAGGGATAGAATTGAATGCACACTAACTAACACCGATGAATTAAACACCTAAAAATTACATCCAAATCAGACCAACCAAATAGGAGCTAGCAAAACCTTAGTGACCTCTACGAGACGATATTAGCGACATGACAAATCAATAAGTATTTATGACATTAGGAAGAGATAAGAGGAACGAACATTCTGTATTAGGGAAATGAAAAGAAGAGGGAGGAATGGTACAGGCACACAGGGCCATAGAGAAGCAAAACGAACACATAGATTAACTGTGAATACACCATACAAATTTCTTTCTGGACTTGTAAACTAGTGTAAATGTGAATCTATCCTTGCTTTCAGTAGAATTATTGTTATAATAACAAATACCATACATATATCATTTTATTAATAAAATAAACATTGAAAAAAAATAATGCTTTTTCATTTCCAGAGGAACAAAAACTAGAGAAACTGGAAAACAAAGAAAAGAAAATAACTTCATAAACTGTAAATTGTTACATGGTCGTGCTGAAGCAAGAATGATGCCAAGCCTTCAAAAACGACCAAATACCCATGTCCAGTGACAGTCACATGAACCTAGTAAAGAAACCATAACTTTATACATTTATATAATAATTTCAAACAAACTATCAAGCTAGCACATGGTGTGAATGTGGCCATATTAAAAATACAATACAATGAAGGGGAACTAATGGGAGGACACTTCCTCTTAAAAACCATTTCTTATGTCAACAACATTGACCAGGTTCTCTCTATGCACATCATAGAAACCAACGTAAATAAATAGAAAGAGTTTCAAGTGACCAAGGATCTTGATAGCGCATAGAAGTGGATAAGGCTCAACAAGAACCAAGTATATTGGAAACGAGTAATTTTTGAGCGAACCACACAAAGGGTACCCACCTGAAAACAAGTTAACAGACGAGTGAGAAACCGTGACTCTGTGATTTCCGAGAAGACCATAATGGAGGGAGTGCCCAGATTTGATACCTGTCAACACAAAAAAATGGAAACATAGGGAATTTATGAACTTCCCGAGAAAGATTAAGCAACAATAAACCCAAAAAATGAAATAAAGATTACAGAGTAACCTTTACCTATGAAAAGAATGTCGGGAAGAGAGACCCCTTTGCGTGCCTGAGATCCAACAAGTGGAAAAAAAATCAAATATGGAGCCCAAAAGAAAACTCACGGTTTTGAAAAACAATGTGATGAGGGGGTTGGGGAAAATCGAATCTTACCTGTGAGCATTGGTCGGCTACCAGTTCCCTTGTCACCGAAGTATTATGAGTCAAGAACCACCGAATAGGAAAAAAATCTTGAAACCTTGAAAAGAACCCAACTGCTTTACATTATATATGGCATAAGTGTGCATGAAAACAAAAAAATGGGGGTTACGTGAAACGTTATACCTGTGAGATGATGGCGACATCCCGACATTGAAGAGACACATGCCTTTTCTCCTCCACAAGCCCCTATGATGAAGAGAGAGGACTTCATTAAAACCTGGAAATTCATAAATGGACGTAAGAACTCGAATTAGGGGTATAAATCACAGTAAAAAATCTTGGGTATCTGAGAGGGAAGTGTGCTAGAAGGATGCTCATCAAATTTACCAGGAATGAACTGGATTGCCACATTCATCTCCAAGTGAAGGCCAGGTAGCCATGGCGCTACCCTTGTTGCGACGACAAAGAGAAAAAACCAAAATGAGCCTCGAAGTATACCAAAAGATATTAGGGTAAAGATATCATTGCAGGAGGGTCGTTGATTGGCAAACAATAGTCACACACAATTGATCTTAATCCATCCTCGAAAAGGGCAAAGAGTCAGAGGAGGGGGCATGATGATCACATGAAATGCCAGAGATGGAGGAGTGTGATTGGTAGAGTCGGTAGGTGGGTACAATCAAAATTAATGGAGTAGGTCGAATACTTAGCACATTAGAGCATGGTTAGTGCTATGATCATATATACATTTCGCGCCCATAGTGAATACTAAGGGTATGGCTAGGGATAATAGTTAGTATAGAGTTTATAATCCTAATGTTAGCCATGGCGAAAAATAAAACATAGTAATATGTTCCCACTCTTATATACAAAAAAAATACTTTAATAAAAGATTATGACCAATCTTCCCTGATGCAAAAGGATTTTTTTTGTTTTTGTTTTGCTTATAGTGTTATTTCTTAGATGAATGTGGAGTTCTGCTATGGCTAATTGAGAAGGGGTGTGACAAAGACTATCCCGAGAAGAGAAAGAGGCCATGTTACAACACCAGAAGCAACAACAATAAAAAAAGAAGAAAATACAATCAAAGGAATAATCGTGATAGAACATATGAAAGAAGAATAAGAGACTCCTCAAGTGACCACGAAGAAGATAATCCTCCTCAAAAAAAGTCAAGGGCTCCCAGGTATGAAAGTAACTTTTGTGGAGGTAAATCCCCTCTGCGGACAGAGGCGATCCCTACTAGCCCAGACCGGGTCTAGCAACAATCAAACAATGCTATCACGTAAGTTCCTAATTGCAAATTAAAGGTGGATGATGAGAACCTACTTGGATTCCAACGCTAATATTCGTAGAAGAGACGTCGCTCTCGTTCCTTTGCTTCGGTCGGTCACGATCCCCACGATCTCCGTGATTGGACACTTGCACATGCAAAGAAAAACACAAATACAAGCATAAAATCTAATAGATGCAATTATATATCAGTTAGAAAATATATAACTCAACATAAATCATTACAAAGGACAATGAGAGTGGAACCATAATGATAGTCATCTATTATTGATAAATAACAAAGAAGAATACAAACATAGTTCTGACGTCAAATCCTCCTTTGGCTAGGTGATCAGCTACACAAGTCTTGCAAAGCTTGTTGGGATGGGAAACAAGCCTCTCTCTCCTTGGTGACAAGAATCTCCTCACTTAGATTTGGCCTTATGGATGCAAAGAAGGCTCTTGCAACTTCAATCTCTTGAACTCCTGGAACTCTTACTATCACTAGCACTAGCTGGAACTAGCTTGCTCAAGGCAAAAGAACAAGCTTTTATAGATAGAGGGGAAGGAGATAGGATCAACCACAATATTCATGGGATTGGCTTTATCACTTAGAAGCTTCCATGAAAGGTGGAAAACCACTTCCCTTCTATGGAGATTCGAAGCCAAACCATCCTAACTCAACACGGATTCAGTTGGTGAATGGGTTAAGGAGAACCTTCGGAAGTTTGTTTGTTAAAAACTTTACCCAACTGGGTTGGCGCGAGTGCGACTTTGAGACAGAGCACCAACTGGTGCACCCTCTTTAGAGGATTTCCCCCATTGGCGCGAGCAGTACACTATGGAACCGCACCAATGCAAAAGAGGTCTTTTTATGGGTATTCTGCAGGAGATGTCTTCAGGGCATATGAAGCTCATACTTAGAGGAATATAATGCAAGTGGTTTCAGGTCATGCCACTTCTCACAGGTCCCAGAATGAGTCCTCCAGCGTGTAGGAGAGGGGTAACAGGGACGGTGACAAACGGTGGCAAATTACTGTGTAACAGATGCCCCCTAAAGCATGAGGCCCGAGTGAGAGAGGGGTGAAATGCTTTTACAAGAACATGCGTAACTAAAAACACTGCTGCCGGAGAACCTGTGTAAAGAAGCACAATTGATATCTCAAGTACATGATATATGTGGTATGGGCGCAGCCATCCATAACAGAGCACACAAGAATCTAGATCCAAGGTATGGGCACAGCCATCCAATGAGGATCGATAAATAGACTCAGGCATGGTCGCATCCATCCAATGAATGAGTCATGTAATGATCATAATAAGCCACAAATCGCAGCCTGGATTCCAACAAAAAAAATCCAGGGTCTTGCGCTCCATCTCGACCCGAACAGAGTACAAGTTCAGGCATGCGAATACATGAGTTGGAGTCGAACATGCATGAACATCGTCTAATTACTAGTCAATAATGAAAACTATTAACAGATGCGAGAGGTACCACCAATAATGACAATGGCCCTCAAGGTACTATAGGTACAATCTACAGCGTGTGAATAAGTGAGCTGGCGTCGAACACCCGTAGAATCATTCGATCGGAGGCCAATGATGAAAACCTCTCGTCGAACATGAAGAACCTGCCATTGAGGCATGCAGGCTCCAAGGCACCGGAAGGGAGTCTCTAGATCAACTTCCTGGATAATGAGCTGAAGTCGACAGTAAGTGACCTTGATCAAAGGTGGGCCATAGTGTTTCCCACATCATTGACACGAGACAAAGGAAGAATGTTGTGGTGAATCAGAATTATGTGAGGTATCATAGGGAGGTTGTAATTCTGCAGAGGTCAACTTCTCTTGAACATATCGGCGGCACGAAAGTGGACTTGGCAGTATTTGACATCAAATGAGCAGAGGTCATGGTGACAAGGCAATGAGTAGATGATAGGTCAAACAGGATCACCCAAAACCCACGAAGGCAAGTGAAAAGCGAGATGAGATGTCCCCACCTAGACACGAAAGCAGACAAGTGCCATGTTCAAGAGCGACATACTGCTGACACAATAATGATTATGGTTCCATTTTCCCCACCATTTCTGGCGAGTACCCTGATTATTTTTTGATGACAAACTTGACGGGGATAGCATATGCTTGTACGACGTCATTACGACAGAATCCGATGTCATTAAGTTTTAACGAGTCTGACAAAGTAAGAACTTGGCATCTTTTCATGTTTAGAGAGTTTGAAAAGACAGCAGAAAAGAAAACTCCAGGGGTGTCCTTTTTCGTAAAGTTGTGTCTCGTGAGCCCGAAAAAGTATAAAACAATGCTCGAAAGAACCGCCCAATCATTACGATCGAGGAGTACTTTTCATATGTAGTGACATCGACCTGAAAAAGTAAAAAAGCGATCGATATCACGTCGTTTCGTAACCATTAACGAGCCTGAAATGACAAAGACCCGACAATCTTTTTGTTTTTTACACGGTCGGAAAAGAGTTTTTTTACGCCTCTTATTTCCATTTAACGAGTCAAGAGGGAACTCAGCAATCTTTTCGTCTTTAAACGGTCGGAAAAGAGCTGAAAGCAGACCTCCATTTTTATTCTCTTTAACGAGTCAAAAAGGGAAAAATACTCGGCAATCTTTTCATCTTTTACGAGTCAGAAAAGAGCTTAAAGGAGACTCGTCCTAGAGGAACGAGTGGTATAAAGGGTAGCAACTAGTTCCAGCAATGGTGGAACTGCTCAAAACATGTAATGGTCAAGAGGCTGGCTAATAAAACCACTCATCGTTGCGGTTCCTCAGGAAAGGATAAACAACCAAGTGAAAGCATATGATCGGCCAAAGAGATGGTGGCGATGGAAAGAAACAACCAAGGCTCATCTAATTTTAATGGATAAACGACAATCACGAGATGTAAATCGAGTATGGGTTCATTTTTACACAAGCTTGAACCATGGAGAACTCTGCTTGGATTCGGTTTCATGTTTACACAAGCTTGAAACGAAAAACTATGCTTGTTATAAGCTCGCATGCCCCCAGCATAATGACGCAAATCGAGGTACATGCCCCCCAAGCTTCATTGCATTCAACAAAGTGGATGGAATGAAGGTTCACTCTCGAGATCGATGAAAGACTCGACTTGTATTTTACGAGATCTTAATCAAAAGACTCGATTTGGAAAGGGATTTGTTTCATTTGTTAATGAGGTTGACACAGTAAAAGAACTATCCTCAAAACCCTTGTTTCATTTTTTAACGAGCTTGACACAAGATCAGGAACTATGCTCTGACCAAACCTAGTTTCATTTTTTAAGGAGCTTGACATAGGAAAGGAACTATGCTCCGACCAAACCTAGTTTCATTTTTTAAGGAGCTTGACACCGGAAAGGAACTATGCTCCACCTGAACTTCATCATAATGAATAGAAAGTCGGGGCTTCCAAGATTGCCACTCCCGGTGGAAGGGAAACATCTTGGAAGTCAGGGCCCAATGCCCCCAGGACACTATGCACGATGGCGGCATCACTGGATCCAGGCATGGGATAGGTGGCCACGTAGTTGATCTGTGGTGGGGTAGATGCAACTAGTGGATGAAAACTAGGAGGGGACGACAACGACGCAGGAGGCATCGGGGGACTAACGAATGACACTTGATCGATAGTCACAATTCTTCCATCGTGCGGAAAGCAAACCACACGGAAAAGTGAAGAAACAAGGGCCCCCATGGCGTAAACATAGTCGCGACCAAGGAGAAGACTAAAGTCTAAAACACCTTGGGTAACCAAGACGTCTATATAGACGGTTTTGCCTCCCAAAGTAATAGGGAACTTCGGGAGAACTCCTAGAGATGGACAGGCTCCTCCGTCGAAGGCCAACAGATTCTGAGTGACTGGCCCAAGCTGCGAGGAACCTAAAGCTTGCCAAGTAGTGTACGGCATAAGACTGACAGACACCCCTTCATCTAAAACAGTGCCAGGTACTACCTTAGCACAGGCATGTACTATGATCTGGAAAGGCATATGGGATGGAAGGCGACCGGCGATCAGGCGATTCCAATCAAAGGAAGCGATCAGACTACTTGGTGGGGGAATCGTATGATTGACCCCATGTGCTAAAGGAACCAAAGGAGAACCTTCAGGAGTAGCTGGGTTAGGAGAGTCATTTCGGGGCTCAGGAGAATCTGAAGAGACGAGAAGAACATGGGCGTGATTCTCTTCCGAAACAGAGTGAGCGAGCGGTGGACTCGAGTCGACACTCTTTTCGACCAATGGTTGGTCTGGAACAGGCTGGGGACAGCTGGGTTCGGGAAGAGGGGCCTGGACAAGAGAAGAATTTGAAGCAATCTCTTTGTCAGCAGGGGGACGATCTGCAGCTGTAGAGAGACGTCAATATCCAACGGGTAGTTGGGGTGAAGGAGCTGTAAGACTTGCCAAAACACCAGAGGCTTTATCCATGAGCGGACAAAGGTGAAGGGGATGATTGCCTTCACAAAGTCTACAGGGGATTCGAATCTTCCCTTTCTCCTTACCTTTGTGAGTCGATAGGGGAACATCACCGTGAGCCTCAGTGGACGATGAGGGGTGGGCCGGATCACGAGACCATACTTCTAAGACCCTAGGGATGCCAGGACAATCACGAAGAAGATGGTCCCCCTTGCATAATCTACAAGGAAATTTGACCTTCCGCGGAGGAGCAAAAGGTGGCCCGACTTCAGGTGTACTCGGAGCGAAATGACCAGGGTTCCCGTTAGAGGGGATCCCTGGGTTGGTGAACCCCAGAAAAGTTGCCATCGAGAACGAAAAAGAAGCCTACTCAAGCTAACGCAAACGAGATCTAACGGGGTAAATGTGAACGCGGCCGAATAAATTTTAAGACAAAGGAAATGAACTTGACCTTTTCATGTTTTAAGAGTCGAGAAAAGGACAAAAAGGTGACTCTAGTCACCTTCGAATGTTTTGTGAGCCCGAAGTGACAAGTGCTCAAGTGAGCCTTTTCTTTTAAGGAGTCTGAAAAGGATCAAAAGTGACTACTCTGGAGAAACTAGGCAAGGGTTTACCAAACAAATCCGTAAAACTGCATATACACCTTGGCAATCATATGAAAACCAAGGACTTTCCGTACGGCAGTCAATCTTCCCGAATGTTGTGTTCGGTGCGTTACGGCTTGTAAGGCAGCAGACACGGCTTCCTGTGGATCAAGGATGATAACCTAGTGGGGTCTCCCCATATACTCGACGGTACGTGGGAGCACAAATCCATGTTAGACCACTATCGAGTCACAAAAGGAGGAATCACCCAACCATAATGTGAAACAACAGTGACTAGGTTTAACGACGCCGGAACACGTCTCTAGCCTAGACCTCTATATGTGTGCATTAATTTCCAATGCGTTGTTAAGTTTATTCAGTTCATTTTACAGTTGATCTTTGATTAGGTTTCAGTTTTCAGGCCTTACCGTATGTAATCTCTCACAATTCCCTACATGCAATCTATATGCCAAAAAGTATCATTTCGTTCGATGAACACTAACTACGAGAGAGTTGAGAACTTTCAATCAAACAAAATGACCATAAAATAATCAACAACAACCCTAATGTAGCTAATGGCAATTAACGAAACTTTTCTTTAAAGTCACTAATCGCTAACAACAACGAAAAGCTCTAATTTCCATTAACTAATTCAAAGCAAAAGAGATTGTTTGTTTTCTTTTCAATGGCAAAGTGCACTAAACAAATTTTGAGAGATAATAACAACGAGTAAAAGAGACAAACTTCACTCAATGAGAACACAATCAAGTCCCTGAAATACCAAGGCAGTCCTTCAAAATGATGAAAAACACCAAAGACTTCAATGAGCCATGTGATCTAGGCCCAAAACGAAGCTGAGCGGAATCCAAGTTAAAAAGAAGTAAATCACTCAAATAACGCAATAAAATACTTAACAACCACTGAACAAGTGCAAGAGAGTAACCAAAAAGTCGACTGGAATGATAGAAGACCAAAACTCCTAAGGAAGGCTCAATGCACAAAGCCACTAGATGCCCTAGGGCTAAAATGTGAAATCGATGGAAAATGGAAAACACCCAAAGTATGCAAATGTAATCTATGCACACTTTTCATTCATATCCTGAAAATGAGAATTCTAATTATGCAAGTGTGATCTATGCAAGATAATTCTCAAACACATGATGATTCTAATGTAATCTAAGAACCAATCAAGTGCAAATCAAGAAAAACAGGTGTGAGTTCCAAAGATCATAAACTAAAAACACTCAAAGGCGATTAACACTCATACACAATTTAGCCCCCCCGACGAATGAGGGGGAAATTTTTTTGCAAAAACAAAAGCAAAAAGATGCAAAATTGTGAAAAGACTGAGACAAACCTCCAAGTAATGATCAAAGGAAATCAAATTAATAATTTGCCAAAAAAAGCTCAAAACCAGTCAAACAAGACTCTGACACACTCAAGTGATTGAAAAAGGTGTAGCTAGACACAAAACCCAAGCTTGGAACGCTGCAAACAAGCAAACTGGAAAAGTTCACAGGCCTGGCACGACTGTCAGGCGGAAAATTAGCACCAATTGAGGATTGGCGCGGGCTGTACACTGGCAAGTGGCGCCAATTGGCGCGACTGTCATGCAAAAAGGCGCGCTAATCAAGCTTGCTAGGTCAAAAATAAAAACAAGCAATCCAAGGCTTGGTTAACAGTATCCAGGCAGACCAGGAATCAAGACACAGCAAGAAATCCAACCCAGAAAGCTATCTAAGCAATCCAAACAGGAGAAAACCAAAGAGACAAGACAAACTCCAAGTTGTTTAGTCCGTAAACCAAACCGGAGATTGACTGAAGTGGCGTTGATCTACTTCGCTAATGCAAAGCAATAGCGTTTCGAAGGCTATCTCGCCGTACTTCAGGCTCCGTCTAAAGTTTTCAAATCAAACAACGAGCTAACTCCCCAGCGGAGTCACCAAATTGTTGTGGAGGTAAATCCCCTCTGCGAACAGAGGCGATCCCTACTAGCCCAGACCGGGTCTAGCAACAATCAAACAATGCTATCATGCAAGTTCCTAATTGCAAATTAAAGGTGGATGATGAGAACCTACTTGGATTCCAACGCTAATATTTGTAGAAGAGACGTCGCTCTCGTTCCTTTGCTTCGGCTGGTCACGAACCCCACGATCTCCGTGATTGGACACCTGCACATGCAAAGAACAACACAAATACAAGCATAAAATTCAATAGATGCAATTATATATCAGTCAGAAAAGATATAACTCAACATCAATCATTACAAAGGACAATGAGAGTGGAACCATAATGATAGTCATCTATTATTGATAAATAACAAAGAAGAATACAACCATAGTTCTGACGTCAAATCCTCCTTTGGCTAGGTGATCAGCTACACAAGTCTTTCAAAGCTTGTTGGGATGGGAAACAAGCCTCTCTCTCCTTGGTGACAAGAATCTCCTCACTTATATTTGGCCTTATGGATGCAAAGAAGGCTCTTGCAACTTCAATCCCTTGAACTCCTGGAACTCTCACTATCACTAGCACTAGCTGGAACTAGCTTGCTCAAGGCAAAAGAACAAGCTTTTATAGATAGAGGGGAAGGAGATAGGATCAACACAATATTCATGGGATTGGCTTTATCACTTAGAAGCTTCCATGAAAGGTGGAAAACCACTTCCCTTCTATGGAGATTCGAAGCCAAACCATCCTAACTCAACACAGATTCAGTTGGTGAATGGGTTAAGGAGAACCTTCGGAAGTTTGTTTGTTAAAAACTTTACCCAACTGGGTTGGCGCGAGTGCGACTCTGAGACATAGCGCCAACTGGCGCGCCCTCTTTAGAGGATTTCCCCCATTGGCGCGAGCAGTACACTATGGAACCGCGCCAATGCAAAAGAGGTCTTTTTATGGGTATTCTGTAGGAGATGTCTTCAGGGCATATGAAGCTCATATTTAGAGGAATATAATGCAAGTGGTTTCAGGTCATGCCACTTCTCACAGGTCCCAGAATGAGTCCTCCAGCGTGCAGGAGAGGGGTAACAGGGACGGTGACAAACGATGACAAATTACTGTGTAACAGTAACATTGCAAATAAATCTGAACACATTCTTATTTCTGCCCTTACTAGTTCTTCTCCACCAGATTCATGGGATAGTTGGTTGGTTGATAGTGGGGCCACTCACCATTTCTTTGGATCCAAGGAAATCCTCTCTAATATAGTAGAGAGGGAGACTAAGCTAAATATCATTCTTAGAGACAAATCTAATCATCCTGTGAAAGTCTTTGGGTCCATCAAATTTTAGTTGAATTATGGGGAATCATTTCTGCTAAATGATGTTATGAATGTAACGAGATTAATGAAGAATCTGGTATCTATATCCGCATTGGAAGACAAAGGGATGAGGGTTGCCTTCATCAAAGGAAAAGTTCTGACTTGGCCTATTGATTCACCTATGAGAGATGCATTCACATTAGGATCGAGATTTGAAGGACTTTATAGAGTCATTGGAAGGCCACTTCTAGCATTATTTCATAATACCAATCATATCAACGAGTTATGGCACCGCATACTGGCTCATATACACTATGATGCACTTTTGAAGTTGAAGAATTTGGTCTTAGGTATCCTCGATGTTCAAGCTCATCATGATGGAGTTTGTCCAAGTTGTGTGAGTGGAAAGAAAATTAGGGGACCATTCCCCTCTAGTAAGAACAAGAAAAATTACATCCTCCATCTCATTCATTCCGATATATGTGGTCTGATGCTAGTACATTCCATTGGTGGTCATCTCTACTGCATCACCTTCCTTGACGACTTCTCAAGAAAGACATGGATATACTACCTTAAGTGCAAAGATGAAGCCTTTGAAACATTCAAGGAATTCAAATCCTTGATCAAAAATTAAACAAGAAAGAGAATCAAAGTCTTGAGGTCGGACAATGGAGGGGAATACATGTCAAACAAATTCATAACACTTTTCAAGAAAGAAAGGATAAATAAGGAAATTATTGTGCCATATACTCCTAAACATAATTGTTTAGCTGAAAGTAAGAACAAGTCTATAATTGAAGTTGCCCATGCCATGCTCCTTGATCAAAAGGTGCCAAATTTTCTTTGGGTCGAAGTCACATCTACTGTTGTATATGTTCAAAACAAGGTGCCTCATCAATATTTCGAAAACAAGACCATTGAAGAAATATTCACAAGAGTAAAGCCTGATATTAGCCATCTTCGTATATTTGGATGCCCCGTATATTTTCATGTGCTGAAGGATAAAGGGATAAAATTGGAAGCTACAGGAAGAAAAGGAACGTTTGTGGGTTATTGTGAAAATCCTAAAGCATATAGAATATATATTCCTGGTCAGAGGAAGGCAGAAATTAGTAGGTACATAACATTCGATGAAGATGTAGCTCTTGGAAAAGTAAGAAATCTTCCTCTGCCTCCTCCTCCCAAGGAAGATGATTGGGATATTCTAGATGGCCCTTTCGTGCTCGAATCAGATATTGATGATGATCCCATGGAGCCTATGGATCCATTAGATCCTCCTCCAAGTGATCCTCCTACTAGGAAGAGACCACTTTGGATTCACGATACTTTGTAGAATGCTGAAAGAGATGTTCCCATTCATAGATCATTGAGAGAAAGGAAGCAACCATGAAGGTGTCAGGGATATGTTTCATCCATGTGCACTATGGTTCAAGATGAACTGTCCTCATTTTAAGAAGTAGTAAAATAACAAGCATGGAAGGATGTTATGGCTGAGGAATATGAATTGATTGTGAAAAATGATGTATGGGATGTTGTACGAAGACCAAATGGGAAGTATGTTGTGACTTCAAAGTAGCTATTCAAGATCAAACATGGAATTGATGGCAGCATTGTGAAATATAAAGTAAGGTTCGTAGCTCGAGGATTCTCTCAGAAAGAGGGAGAATATTATGATGACATATTTGCTCCCATAGCTCGATATACAATCATCCGTTTGATAGTTTCCCTTGTTGCTAGTCAAGGATGGACTCTTCATCAGATGGACGTAAAGAATGCTTTCTTGCATGGCATGTTACAAGGAGAAGTATATGTTGAAAAACCACATGGATTTGAAGTGGAAGATCAAAGAACACATGTTTGCAGGTTGAAAAAGGCATTACATCAATGTTTGAAGCAAGCTACCCGAGCTTGGTATGCACGCATTTTTAGTTACTTAATGAAGCTAGGATTCACAAGAAGCAATGACTATCCCAACCTCTACTTCAAGGTAGTCCAAGGTATGCCATTGATTTTGGTTTTATATGTTGGCGATCTATTCTTTATAGGTAGTGAGCCTCTGATGATCGAGTGTAAGAGGGAGCTAGTCTCTGAATTCGAAATGAAGAACCTTGGTCTCATGCACTACTTTCTAGGTCTTGAGGTGTGGCAAAGGCCTGGTGAGATTTTCCTTTCACAAGGAAAATACGTTGTAAAGATGCTAGAAATAATTGGAATGACTGAATGCAAATCCATGGCTACACTGATGGAAATGAACTTCAAGAATTTATGTGGAGAAGCTACAAGACCCGATTTGGAAACTCCATTTGAGTATAGATAACTGATTTCGGATCTAATGTTCCTTGTGAACACCTATCTAGATATATGATATGCAATAAATACATTGATTCAATTTATGACTGATCCCCTCCAAGCACATTGGATAACTTCCAAACATGTATTGAGATATTTTCATGGGTCAATCACACTTGGCTTGAGATATTCTGTTGGAGATGTTTAACTTCATGGATACACTGATTTTGATTGGGAAGGAAATGTTATCGACATAAATAGTACATCTGGATGTTGTTTTAGCCATGGATCTAGAATACATAGTTCCTAGCATGGCTAGCTGCGAAGCAGTTTGGTTGAGGAAGCTCTTTGGAGAGCTATTTGAGTAGGTCCTAGACACTATAATGATATATTGTGACAACAAGAGTGGGATCCATTTGGCAAAGAATCCCATGTTCCATGACAAGTCCAAGCACATTGAGATTCAATATCACTTTATTCAAGCCATGGTGTAGAGAGGAGCTGTCAGGCTCCATCACATATCGACATATGAACATATTGCATATATTATCACCAAGACATTACCAAAATGAAAGTTCTTGGTCTTCATAGAGTAGCTTGGACTAATGGATGTGGTCCCTCTAATAAGGGGCAACATTGATCGAGGACACTAAGCCAACTCTTCCTACCTTGTTTGAGCTCCCAGGGTGAGGAATTGATATAGAGGGCTAGGGTTGAGGGATCTCTAGACAATAGGGTACTCCCCTATATGTTACCCAAAGGGTTGAAGATGATGCTCCCCTATATTAATAGGGTCAGAGGATGTTGCTCCCCTGTATAGTATTTGTAGAGTATACCCGAGTTCGCATCATACCCACAAGCAAGGCTTGTTGGGAATACTGCTCCTTGTTTGGCCAATGAGTTGAGAGTGTACTTGGGGTGTATAACCCAAGTTGATTATGATGAAGGTCTTCTACCACATGAATATTGAGAGTCATTGATGGGAATATCAATAGGAAATAGGATTGGGTTGAGATGGTTCTCCCCTTTTGAGATTATGGGTTGAGGATGAGCTCCCCGATGAGATTCTAGGGTTGAAGATGTGCTCCCCTGTATTATGAATTATCTTGTTTATTGGTATGGGTGGAAGCTATTTCTCCTTGATTATTCTTCTTCTGGATTAGCAAATAGAGTTGAGCATAGATAGCCACAACAGGATGACAACATGATAGGATGATGTGAAGATCAACTGACATATATTGGGAGGTGGAATTCTTCCTAGTTGAGAGGGAGTGTTAATTTTTGAAACTAAGATCAAATTCCACATTGGAAAAATCATATGACTGATATGATTCTTGCATTAAATTCCTCTTTTCAAGAGCACCAAAATTAACCTAAAGATCACCCAATTTGGTCAACAAAAGTTGAGTTTTGAATTATTTTATTCATACATATATTAGGGAATGGGTCATCCCTAGGCACATGTGAAATTGGTTAGGTTGGCCTCAACCCAAGTGGACCCACAAGAAAGCCTATAAATCACATTGCTCAAGATATCTTCTATTCTTCGATTTTGTATTAGTTCACACGGGTTTGTTGGAAGGAGTTCGCGCAAGGGTCTGAAATAACATGGGTGAAGATCGCTCTGATCTAGGTTTTTCTAATTCCTAGATGCTAGCACAAAACTAGACATTTTAGTCCCTGGACATTGGCACAGAGTAGGCAAGACAACATCTAGAGAGCCCTAGACACTGACACATAAGATTAAGGGAGCATCCAGGGTTTCAGAGGTAGATATGAAGGTGTCTGTTCCCAGACACTCGCTCAAAGTAGTCCTGAGAGCATCCAGGTCGTCTCAGGCACAGACATAACAAATAGAAGAGATCTTCTGAGGGTTTTTTAGCATATCTGGTGGGTTTGACCCCGGACACATGTACATGGTCTTCCTAAGAGTGTCTAGGTAGTTATAGACGCCCTCACATAGTGGCTGAGAGAGCATCTAGGAAGTTTCAGACGCACACAGTAAGTTTTTGTGAGAGCATCCCAGGTTTTGAATTTGGATTTAACAGTTGGCTTCAGTTGGCTTCAATGATTTGGTAGATCTGGGTTTATCTCTATTGTTATATAGATCTGTATATCTGATTTGTAAATCTCTATTGCTATCATATGTATTGGGTTCATTGTACTTTTTGCTAAAAACTCTTTATGACGATCTACTAAAGAAGAAGATTTGAAAGGGTTTCCCCCTTGTGGGGTTTTTCCCTAGTCTTGGACCAATCTGCTGTCTCTTAAGGTTGTGTTGTTGTCTTCTTTGTCACTGCATATATTTTTCTTTCTTGAGTTATGTTTATTACTGCTTATACTGCTAATAATTGGATGCATTGTTAATGAAGAAGTAAATTGGGCTAAAGTAACTAATATAGCATAGAACAATCTGAAAAATTAACACAGAGAGGTCCTCATTTTGTCCACATTTCTATCCCAGCACATGTGTAATAACCCTTGATTGATTTTCTATGTAAATAAAATAAGACCAAGGTCATGGGACACGTATTCCAAGTTGAATGTTTGACGAAACATAGGGTTGGATATTACTAGTGATTAATTAACAGCTATGGAAATTAGCAGAGGCATTGGAAAATGAAAAGTGACAATAATTGGCATATTATTTATGAAATAAAGTAAAATAGGAGAAAAGGAAGGTGAAGATACACATATTTTCATGAGAGGGAAATCGAAGGAAAAATGAAGGAAAATGAAGAAAATAAAGGCACCAATGATAAAAAGGATTTTGAGGATCAGTTGCTAGCCTTTTGACAAATTTTGGGTTGAACTCTCTTCCATTCTCTCATTCTCATACTCTTTCAGGCTTAGAGAAATCTTGGAGAATTTCTTGGAGCGTGCTTGGACAACTTTAGAATTCATTTGGATTGGAGAAAGAAGGCAAGGGAAAGCAGGAAAACATAAGGGAATAGTTAGATCAACAAATTCAACTGGATTGCTTTGCGAGTAACAAGTTGCATGTGTGATTTCCTTGTTGAATTCTGAATGCATGGTATATGCATGTGATTTTATGGTTATGTGTTGTCATTGGCATGGATATTTTCCTGAATTGATAGTGGTTTTAGGCTTGCCTTGCCATTTCTAGGATAGCCACGATGTTGTGGGATTTTCCACTGTTGTTTTACTGATTGGTGTTCATGTTCCTTATGGTTGTGGGTTGGGACAAATGCTCTGGAAGCTTTGGAGCAGCTTGGGTTGAGTTACTAGTCCTAGGTCCTAGGTTGGGACAAACTATCTGGAGCCCTTGGTGGGCTGAGTTATTAGTCCTTGGAGCCAAGTTGGACAAATGCTCTGGAGCCCTGGAAGGCTGTGAGTTGAGTTACTAGTTCCTATACCCCTAAAAAACTTGGATAGGGACCAATTTGGTTGGTGTTAGTGATGTCTGACCATAGAGGTGGAATCACTGTGGTTGAGGGTTGAGGTGGTTTTCCTCTTGAATCCTTGGTTTATTCCATGAGATACCACATTCATGCTTGGAATATGGCTTAGGGGTGATTGGATGAAAAAGAGATTTGGTTCAACCCAATTTATGGTCGGGTGGTACATGGAAGTCCTTGACTTGGTTGGCATTTTCATATGTTAATATGAGACATTTTTCCTATTGTGATCTATGAGAGTTTGTAGTGATTATTTTGGTGATATCATGCCTGAGTTTCCATGGTTTCTATGTTAGTTATTTTTTGGTTATATGATGTGTATTATTTATGACTATTGTCATGAATTGTTTATTTATTAATTGGTTTATGAATGTATGGACTAACAAGTATTGTTGCGGTTATGTGGAGAGGGAATAAATCATTCTTGGTGATTCTCATATGAATCTTAGACTATTTTGATCATATATGCATTCATGACCTATAGCTTCTATGTTTTCCATGTGTTTGAATAAATGTATGTTATGGATTAGGAAGTCTAGGTCAAGTTTGTGATCTAAGATTGAATTTTTAGCTTTGTCATCATGTTAATAGTGATTCTTAAAAATCTCAAGAAATTTTGAGCAATGGTCTAGAGGCTAGCCTAAAAAGGTGGCACAAATCCCGAGACAACATGCTCAAAACTAAAGGGTTTTGGCCATAACCGCATGGAGGCAAGCTTGTGAGTGTGATTATAGCCTTATAACCACATGGAAGTTGTGTTAAGGGTGAAATTATTGGTCTATACAGTGAAACAAGGTTCTAGCTCAGGGATTGACCACCGGGGGCGCTTCTTCAGCTCCTAAGTGACCTGTAGCCCCTATAGGATGTCATTTTGTGGTCATTTTGTAGGCCCCACTTCCTTAACTAGAACTGGGAGGTCAGGTCATGTCGTAGTGACATTTGTCTCATGTTTATCCTAACAAGCTTGTGAAATTGGGTAAATGTGGGAAGGGTGGTTACGACATGCTTGTTCCACACTACTTGGTCCGCATGACGACATCTGCATAACTTCTTTCATGCACACTATTTTCAGTGCAAATTATGCTTATCTTCCTATTTCCGAATAACTTTTCGTATTTGTGTGGATACATCAGTATTTCATCAACATTTCTGTCTCATCCCATGCTTGTTCCGCATTTCTTTCTCTGCATAATGATGACTACACAACTTATTCTATATCGTATTTAGGTGGAGAGGTCCATATTTCATCCAGATTTGTTTCTCAGCCCATGCTTGTTCTGCACTGCTTTCTCTGCACAATGAAAACTGCACCACTTCTTCCGTACACACTGTATCTGGAGACCCCACTAGAGAAAACAAATATTTTATTAAATGATTAATGTATACGAAGTTATTGCTAATATTTTGTATATTTCAAACATCTGCTTGTTTATTCTCTTGTGCGGAAGTGCTCTTTATGCGGATGTCTGCACTTTTCACTAAGTGATAATATTATTGCTAATATTTTAGTTATAAATAATGCATATTAGTAGTCAATTGAGTAAAATTTATGTGGATAATAACATTGTTTATGTTCATATTATTGATAATATTTTTATTGTAAATAATGTTTCGAATATCTATTTTTTTTATGCTCTTGTGCAAAAAAAAAAAATTATGCGGATGTATTCACTTTGCACTAAACACTTTTATTGCTAATACTTTAGTTATAGATAATGCATATCAATAGTCAAGTAAGTAAAAGTTGTGCGGAGTGCACACACAGTTGTGTACAAAACCACATTTTGTAGCAGAAGAAGCCTTCAAGTTTGCATTGTGCGGATAATAAAATTGTTGAGGCACATATTATTAATAATATTTTAATTGTACATAATATATACTACTGATATTTAAGTAAAATTCAATTGTAAATAATGTTTCAAATTTGCATATTTTTGGAAGTGTAGATAAAGTCCATTGTGCGGTGGAAGTTTTCAATGTGCGAATCGCCGTACTTGGTACTTTAGTATTAAATAATTGCAATGCAACCAAAGGAAGCGGTGGAATTATACAATTGTTGCTAATACTTTAGTCATAAATGATGTGTATCTACCTGTCTCTATAGTTAATTAAGTGGGGTACGCATATAACCCACACTTCTATCTCATCTCATGCTTGCTCCACATTTCTTTCTTTGCACAACAAAATTTGCACAACTTCTTTTGTACACACTATGTGTGGACACACTTACTCCACAAGCATTGTGAGCTAGAGTCCGCCAACTCGAGTAGCTATGATACATCCTATACTTTTTTTCAAATAGAATAAAACATTAGTTCTCTTACTGTAAGTATTGAGACTATTTTACGATGGCCTTAATTATGCTTATAAATTTATTCGATTCATTTCTTTTTCCAAATGAATAGTCTATTATAATTATAACAAAATAATATAGTTAATTATTATAGTTAATATGTAATAATGGTTAATCATTACAAGCATTAGGACTGTGCATCCACTTAGGCTCTTCTTTCTAATTATATAATAGCATTATAAAAATTAATCATTATATGGAAGATTTATGTGCAGAAGTCGACACAACGAGTTGCGCACAATGAACTTCCTCACAATGGCAATGCGAATGTCGAGGACTATGTTGTGTAGGTACCACTAATCGGAAGTGAGCTTGGCAATATCGAGTTGAAGTCAAGTTCCTAATATAATGTTATTGGTAATGTTGTTGGTACGATGTTTTTGGTAATGTTTTAGATATAAATAATGCTTTTGTCACTAGTATTTTATTATTGAATAATCCATATTTGTTGTTTGCAATATTTTAGTTATAAATTATGCAAATTTCTATATTTCAGAATATCACTACTCAATTTAGATCCATTTATGCTCTTCCTTGTAATTATATAATAAAAATATAAAAATGAATCATTGTACATAATATTGATGTGCAAAATCTGACACAACGAGTAGTGCACAATGAAATTTCGCATAATGGCAATGTGGATGCCTAGGAATATGTTGTGTAGGTATCACTAATCAAAAGTGATCTTGGAAATATCGAGTTGAAGTCAAGTTCATAAAATAATGTTATTGGTAATGTTATTGGTATGATGTTATTGGTAATGTTTTAGTTATAAACAATTCTTTTGTCACTAGTATTTTAGTATTGAATAATCCATATTTGTTGTTCACAATATTTTAGTTATAAATTATGCAAATTTTCATATTTCTGAATATCACTACTCAATTGAGTGAAGGTTGGATCGATTTGAAATGCAAAGAACACATTAACAACATGAATGATAAGAACATTGAGGACAAGATTTGTTTATGGTTATTTGTAATGAGAAATATTTCATGCTTTCATTGTGTAGATCTATGTATCTTTGGACTTCGCATTGAAGGCATTTATATTTGTTGTTCGTAGTAACATCAAGACAAGCAATGGATTGATACGATATTATTGCTAATATTTTAACTATAAATAATGCTTTTTATTGTTAATATTTTAGTATTAAATATTTTGTATTTGCTTTTTCAATATTTTAATTATAAATAATGTGTATCTCCATAGTTTCGAATATCAACAGTCAATTGAGCAAAGGTTGTGAATAATTCGAAGAAAGTTGAATCATTGAACACAAACTTTCTTTATGGTTATGTTGCTCAAATGAAAGAAATGTGTGGAAATACAAAGGTAGTCTATTGTAAGGAGGAAACTTTCAAGCTCTGATTCTGCAAACACTTGCATTTCACATTAAAGGCTTTTGTAGATTTTTTTTTAGGAACTGATGCGTAAGTACTGAGTTTGGCTATGGAAAAGTTCAAAGCTAACATGTAGTGTCAACATTCATTTATCAAATTCGATATCCATATTATAATCGTTATTTGTGTAGTATAACATTAGTGTTTATAACATATTTTATTACATGAATATTGTAGATTTTGCTTGGGTAGTTGGAAGTGACAACGAGACATAAATGAGACACAACCGTTGGAATCCCATATCCAACTATATAATTTAGTTAATTTAGTGAACAAAGTTCATTTAATATTTACATAATGCAATAAAGGAGAAAAGGCATCCAAGTGGCGAATTGACATATGGGTTTTGAAATTACTTTTAGAAAGTAAAAGCTGGATGGTAGCAAGGCAAGTATACAGAGCAAATTTGTTGGATACACGTTAGTTTGGTGAATAATTATGGAAAATATTTTTATTTATTGACAAAAGAGCTTTAGTTAATGAAAAAAGAATGTGATTTACGATTTTAATAAAATAGTATGTCGACAGTGATTTCTAAAGTGTGTAAGGCAGATCAATCATGAAATGTAATCATGTTAATTGCACTATGTCAAATTGGAATTTAAGTAAAACATATACGTTTTAAAGTAACAAATTTTACAACAGTGTTTTCTGGTTAAGGATCAGGCAAATCAATAATATCCACATTGATAATAATTACTAGTTAGTGGATATCATTGAAATCGATAATAGTTAAATGTCATTTTAGACCTTAAATGTCAATTTGTGATTTAGATGACATATTTCCTCTTACACATTATATATATTCTTGTTTCCTGCAAAAACAATGTATCAATGTTCATTTTGTTTGCTAAGTGTTTTAAAATATTGCTTTATAATTTGTCTATTGTTTTTTGCATTTGTTACTAATAACAAAGAAATGACAAAGAAAAAATGACAGGGGTACATGGAAGATGTACATACAAGGAGCGAAAATATTTTAATGCTCAACCAAGATATCGTAATACTTAGCAAAGATATTTTAATGATAATACATAAAATACTAGAACTCCAACAAGTGCTTAGGCGTCTCAAAGATGGACTAGGTATCGTAAGAACGTTATCAGAGGAACTATTACAAATCATGAACAAATGAACCAACTCTCGATTTTGATAACATAATCAATACAATCGTTAATTTCCAGAAACAATGGTTAATTAATAGAGAAAGCACTCCTAGATTTTTGCTATTTGCTGAATAGATTTTGAAATTCAATATATGCTAAAGGCTATGTATTGTAATATTTTCGACAGAGTTAATGCAAAGAAACATATCAGACTATTCTGGATTATAGATCTATGTATAAATGCAATATGTTTTATAAGTTATATCGATTTAGAAACTCAACAATGTAAACTTTGAAACAAGAACTATAAACTCAAAACAAGAACTCTAGACAAAAAAATCCCCCCAAAACATGAAAAATCAACTCGAAAATGGAAAGTGTTGATGTGTTCATGTTGAAATAACGTCTATTTCTTTTCAGGATAAATTTTCAACATTTTGAAATAATTGCGTAAAATATTTTATCATGACTTCGAAAAACATTAAATTTCAAAAGAATAATGAAAACATAAATTTAAAAAAAAGACAAAAAAAATCAAATATATAAAAAAGAAAAACAAAATTAACCTATAAAAGAAAAGAAATAAAAAAGTAAGATATATATATATATATATATATATATATATATATATATATATATATATATATAACAAAAACATATTTAAAAAAAAATGTGAAAAAAAATAAAATTGTCTGGTAAAGACAAAAAAAATTGAAAAAAAAAAACAAAATTTAAAAAAAAAAAAACTATAAAAATAAATAAATAAAAATACAAAAAAATTTAAAAACCATTAAAAATAAACAAAAAATAAAAATAAATATAATAAAAACAAACCCGATTTTAAAAAAACTACAAAATTAACCAAAAAAAATTAAAATGTTCTAAATAATTAAAAAACAAATTAAAAAATTAAAAATTATTAAAATTAAATTAAAAACCTTTAAAAAAACATAAAAGAATTACAATAAACATAAAAAAACATAATTAATTAAAAATTAACAAAAACATTACCATTAGCATTTAAAAATAATTTCTTTTAAATGTTAATGGTAATATTTTGTTAATTTTTAATTATTTTTTTATTTGATTTTTTTTTAAGGATTTTAATCTAATTTTAATAGTTTTTTTAATTTTTTTTGTTTGTTTTCAAATTATTTAAAACATTTTAATTTTTTTAGTCTTTTTTTTCTTTTCTTTTTTTAAATCAAGTTTGTTTGTTTTGTTTTGTTTTGTTTTTTGTTTTGTTTTTTTGGGTCTTTTCTATATACATTTTTATTTGTTTTTTTAAGTAATCAACATTTAAAAAAAAAAAAAAAAAAAAAACAACTAGATAATTTATGAAGTAATCATGATTTAAAAAACAATTGGACATAAAAAAATTTAAACTTGTCCTGACGATGAACCACACTAGTTGGTTCGAAACGCATCGACAAATGATATTCTATGTGATTTACGCTGAAGAATCTATCATTAAAAAAAAAAAAAAATTAAAGTGTCAAAAAATGTAACATTTAAGAAAAATATACACAATACATTAGAAAATTTAAAGTATCAAAAATAAGCCCTCTAAAAAAAGGGCTTGATGCTGCATCGACACATTTCAAAATCAATATGAAAATCACTAACATTTAAAAATAAATATTTATATTTGATACATAAGAAAATTTGAAGTGTCAAAAATATGCTCCAAAAAAAAAGTATTCTGAATCAACGTTTTTCAAAATCGGGTGATTTTTTGCTACCTCAACAAAACGGGTAATCGTATCAATTCCCGTTTCAAAGTTTACATTGTTACTTGTTTGAGATTTGTATGACGAGTTATTTAGATATTTGTTTAAATCTTCTATGGAATAATTGTTTAAATAGGAAAAATATATTGAATTTGTAAATAAAAAACATTGTTATTGTAAAGTAATGTCACTAAAAATTGCATCATAACGAACTTATATTTCCTAAGTAGTTATAGAACTTGTAATGTGATAAATCAATAAAACAATGCAAAAAACAATAATGAGGGGAAAAAACAAAAAATGACATAGCATAATACAAGACATAGAGGCAAAACAAAAAAAATGGTTCATTGGATAACATTTATGTACAATGTCATAGTAACATTTGCATTGGTAGAAAAAAATCATCTTTTTGTTGTGATGAGTTGACTGCTAATCTTGTTTGCATGGGTATAATATATTTATTGATAATGTGAAATTAGATTGCAAATGTCTAGTAAAACAAAAGAGTTATTAGGATGTCTAGAAATGCAATGAGCAAAGAGCAAACATTGTGCCATTACGGAATTGCTTAACAACATAAACAAAGAAACTTGTCATTGTATACATATAACTGTGTTTTGATGGTCTATCGTAAATATGTCATGTCATTCGAAATTGCTCATGATTTCAATAACATCTATTTTGTCTGCACAATATTGGTCATTGGAAATTTATATTAGTGCAAGTAATACTCTTTCCAGTTCGACGCCCCACAGAATACACTATTTTTCAATATTGTCAGTTGCATGTAGGATGTAATTTAGACAATGAAAATAAAGAAAACCAGAGTGATGCTTGCAAGCGTTGCAATAAAGCATAGAATTGTTCATAGTTCTAGAAGTTGTGATTGGAGTACTGCATTTTGCGCATATAGTTTCGAATGGCATCGTATATACGTAACCACTTTCAAATAATCTTGAAGATGCTATAAAATTAATATAGAAAACAAACTCTTAGTAACACGAAATTAAATTTCTTTCTTATTTTTTGTTCTTTATCCATGTCTATTTAAACAATATGATATAGCTTACTATGCATATTCTGCTTGGAAAGGAAAGTAACTTGCTTAGAATGTCAACTTTCTTTCTTGTGTTCAATGCACAAATGAACGTTGAATGTGAAGTATGTAAAACTTTTTATTGTTTTCTAACTATATTTTTTAGCAACATCAACATAAAAACGTTTTGTTGCAAATCTCTTTGGATTGAAACATGCCAAAATAAGTTTATTGTGTACTTGAACTTGTTATATATGCAACATTTGTAAAACAATACATTAAAACCATACAATATATGATGAATAATTTTTTCCCCAAACACTGGAATATATAGACCTATGTATACGTAACTTGTTTTTTATTTCAATGAAGTTTGTAACAATAAAACTTTTAAATAAAACAAAGCTTACTATACCTTTTCCTATTCTCCATTGTTATCTTTGATTTCTAGAACATATTGCATTTATGAAATTGCAATAGATGTGATTGTGCCTACTGTAAAGACATTGTCATTACGTGGCAGATTTGCAATTGTCGTGTTTGGAAAAAAAATATGTACTTTGCACAAACATGAAAAATGTTTTCTACGTTGCTAAAATTATTTGTTAGACCAGAAGGTAACTCCTCAAATTAGGATTTGTTTATTCATTTAGACTGCTCATAGTTATATACATGAGGGAGTGACTCCTGGGTTTCATCTCTCGATGAATCTTCCTTTTCCCTTATTTATTATTTACACTATTTACAATTGTTCACCCAATCCCCATGATTAGGTGTCAACATTCCCCCCTTAATCTGAAGGGATGTTAGTGAGTCCAAGCATCGTTCTGAATATTTCAAGCTTTTCTCTTCCAAGAGCTTTGGTGAAGACATGTGCAATCTACTCATTAGTGGAACAATGGCATAGATGGATTGTTTTGGCCTCAACATGATGTCGAATCAGATGGTATTTTGTATTGATGTGCTTCGTTCGATCATGGAACTTTGGGTTCTTGGCCAACTTTATTGCAAAGGTGTTGTCAATCATGAGTGGAGTCGAATGTACTTGTTTTACCTACAAATATTCCAGAATTTTCCTGAGCCACACAATTTCTTTTGTTACCTCAACTTCTGCAACATATGCTACCTCTGTTGTGGAATATGCTGGAAGTGATTGTTTGCATGATCTCCAGGAGACAGTTCCTGATCCAAGACTCATAGCATAACCAGAAGTAGATACCCCAGTTTTTTTGTCTCCATTGAAGTCTGAATCCAAGTATCCAATCAATCTAAAGTCACCCACTTGTGTATACTTGAGTCCAAAGTCTTGAGTTCCCTTCAAGTACTTTAGAACTCTTTTTGGAGCAAACTAATGTCCCTCACAAGGCTTTTGCATAAACCTGGAAAGGATTCCAATGGCAAACGAAATGTCTAGTCTAATATTTTTCAGGTAGTTGAGACTTCCTACAAGTTGTCTATACTTTGTTGCATCCTCAAATTATTTTCCTTCAATAGATGTGAGCTTTAAGTTGTGTTCCATTAGAGTAGTTAAAGGATTGCATTCAGCCATGCCAAACATGTTCAATAGATATCCAATGTACTTCTTTCTGTTCAATGGATCTCCAATGTACTTCTTTTCAGAAAGGAATATAGAATTTGGATGTTGAGTTACTTCAATACCAAGATAGTAATGAACGTAGCCCAAATCAGTCATTTCAAAACCTTTCCTCAATTCCTTCTTTATGGATGCAATGTAGCTCTCATTGTTCCCTGTCATCAAAAGATCATCCACATATACCACAACATATACAACTGTTTTGCCAACTTTCTTGACAAACAAAGTTGCATCATCAAGATCATAATGTTTGAAATTGAGTTTCAGAAGATGCTCAGTTAATTTTTCATACTAGGCTTGCAGTGCTTACTTGAGGCCATACAAGGATTTCACAAGTTTTCATACTTTATGTTCATGTCCTTTCACAGGAAACCCTTCAAGCTGGGACATAAAAACATTCTCTTTTAGATCTCCATTCAAGAAAGCAGTTTTTACATCCATTTGATGGACTTTCCAACCGTTTTGAGTTGCTAGGGCAAAGAGTGTCCGGATGGTAGCCCATTTTGCTATGGGGGAAAAATTATCCTCATAATAGACCCCTTCCTTCTGTGCAAAACATTTTCCACAAGCCTGGCTTTGTGCTTGTCAAGTGAGCCATCAAATTTATACTTGTTCTTTTAGACCCACTTGCAGCCAATTAGTTTTGTTCCCAATGGAGGATCAACCAACTTCCAAGTGCCATTATTTATCAAGGCATCATACTCCTTTTGCATCACTTCTTTCCATTCATCACGATAAGCAGCTTCTTTGAAGGAATTTGGTTCAAAATCTGTAGACAAATTAAATTCAAAATCATAAGAAACATCCATATCAACAAGTGAATCAGACTCATCTACATCACCTCCATTTTTCCTTGTTGAATTTCTTGTTCCTATCTTTCCAACCTCATCAGGATGAACACTTTCAAGTGTCTTTGTCAACCACTTTGGGGGACCTTTCTGAGATGGTCTAGGTTGCTCAGTTGATTGAGTTGGGATTGAATCAAGATTGAGTCTCCCAATTCTGTCAATCACATCACTCAAAGTATCATCAGTGGTTGGATTTTCATGTGGGGGAGAGAGTGCTTCAAAATAAGATTCCACAAGTTGATCCAGTATAGGAATCCCCTCTTCAAGATGTGGAATCTGATTATTAAATTCTTGAAATGATTTTGCATTTTCAAATCTATCCAAGCAGTCAAGTTGCCGCTCAACAACATTGTCATCTTTGGAAGATTCAAGAAAGATTACATCTCTAGATACAACAAACTTTTTATTAACTTCATCATAGAGACGATATGCTTTGGAGGTGTTTGAATACCCCAAGAAGATACACTTACGACTCCTTGCACCAAGTTTGTTTCTATGTACCTTTGGTATCAAGGCATAACAGGTGGAACCAAAGACCCTGAGATGCTTTACTGAAGGAATGTGGCCATACCACATTTCATAAGGAGTCTTGTTTCTAATAGCATTAGATGGACATATATTCTTTACATATACAACAAAAAGAACTACATCAGCCCAAAACATCAATTTTATATTCTTGAGAAACATCATGGAGTGCACCATATTTAAGATTGTCCTATTCATTCTTTCAGCTACTCTGTTTTGTTGGGGATTATAAGGCACAATTGTTTGATGTTTGATCCCATGTTTGTGAAGATAGTTTTCAAATTAATTTGAAGTGTATTCTTTTCAATTATTAGTGTGAATAGAGCCAATATGATATTGTGCATCATTTTCAATCCACGTATGAAAGTTCTTGAATGTTTGAAAAGCATCAGATTTGTTTTTCAATAAATAAACCCAACACATTCTGGTGTAGTCATCAATAAATTCCATCATATATTTATTTCCATTTGCAAAAGGAATAGGAATTGGACCACATAAATCTGAATGAATGATTTCAATTTTTCTATGTGCTCTGCAATGTGAATCATGAAAATATTATTTTCTATGCTTTCCTAGAATGAAAGCATCACATTGCTTAAGTTTCCTAGGAATTGTAGGCAAACCAATAACACCATTTTTCTTCAACAAGTGGAGGTTGTCATAGTTCAAGTGTCCAAATATAGCATGCCATAATAAACTTTATGGAAACGTACCTTCATCATAATGAGAATTGTATGAGAAATTTTGTGCATGAGCAAAGGTACCTTGCAACTTGAGAAGCCTTTCTTCTTCTATCCCCGTCATGACAAGTGAGTGATTTGATGCTTTTCTCACCTCAACCTTACCATCAAACATATGAATGGAGTGTCCTTGTTGGCCAATGTGGACCAAGGACAACAAGTTTCTCCTCAACTGTGGGAGATGTAAAACATCATGCAGAAGAAAGTCTAGAAGACCAGGCAATTTAAGCTTGATTGTGCCAAGCCCTGATGGCTTGAGTTTTGATTTGTCAGCAAAGTATATTGCTCCATCAACATTGTCAATAAATTCTTCAAAAAAATGTTTTCTAAAGGTCATGTGGCAATTTTCTCCTGAATCAAGCAAACCAATCATTTTTCCAAGAAGCAAGTGAAGCATTAAATAAGTCTTCATTTACTACAATATTACAATGTGCCACAACATAATGAGCAGATTCAGGTGCTTTACCTTTCTCTTGTTATTAGTTTTACCTTTGGGTTGGTTTCTTTCCTGCTCAATTCTGTCCCAAGGCAACTTGCATGTGGATGCATCAAGTAATCCATCTCTATTGCAACATATGCAATGCAAATTTGAATTTTCTCCTTAAGATTGTCTGCGCCCCCTGCCTCTGAAATTTCTTCTTCCTCTTCCTCTTCGACCACCTCTTCCTCTGGAAGAATCTTGAGCAAGATTATTCTCTCTATGTGCAAGACACACAACCTCTTCAAAAGACTGAGGAGTTGTCTTCTTCCCAAAATATTTCTCTCTCTCAACAAATTTATTCACAAGGGAATCAAAGGTAATTTCTTTAAGGTTTCCATTTACTTGCAATGACTCAAGACAATTTGAGTAAGCGGGATAAAGTGCCTTGACAAAAGCTATCAAAGGAATGTCCAGTTCAACATTAGTGACTTTGATATCATGCATAATAGATTTTACTTTTGATGAAAGAGCAAAAGGATCATCATTTTTTAATTCAAGGTTGAACAATTTAATCATTAGTTGAACAACTTCAAGTGCAGAGTGTGAGCCGTAGAGTTCCTTAAGTTTTTGTAAGGCTTTGAAAGCATTTGAAAATGGTGAAATATGGTGACTCACCTCTTCATTTACTGTTGCTACAATCAAGGCATAAGCCTTGCTATTCTTATTTTCCCAAATGGTGAATTCCTTGTTTGAGGTACACTGTTGTGGTTATTTTTCTCCTTCTCCAACACACACTCCTTTCCATAACTCATTAAAAATGAGAGTGTGTTTGATTTTCCACGACCATTTTGGATCATTCTCCTTGCTGGTGAGAACCACTCCCACAATAGATATCATGAATGCATTTTAAAATCTGTGTGTTGTAAAAATACTTTTGCTGCCAATGTAAAAAAATTGCACCTCTAGTGTTAAAAAATGTAGTTCTAGTGTAAAACTGGAAAAAAATGCACTTTGATATATAGGACAGAGGTATTTTGTGGGGGAGGTGGTTTATGGGGAAGGGTTTATATGTGGGGGAGGTAACGTATGGGAAGGATTTAATACCAATTAAAACTTGAAAGGTCATTTAATATTGTATGGAGAGGGCCGACAGTGGATTCGAGCCCCACGGTGGTATTTGCAAATAATATATTAAAAACACAGTGAATATACCACCAGTGTTACGAACATAGTGGTATGGGGAGACAGAGGTGTGAGGGGACTAGTGCAGCAAGCAAAGTGGTGTTGCGAGCAACATATATGCAGAGACGGAGGTGTGAGGGGACCGGTGCGTACAAGAGTGTAACCAAATTGGTGGCAACGTTAAAAAAAACAACACAATGTAAAATGTAGTGGTACTAGTGAGAAACGCAATGTGGAGGGCCGAGAGTCAAGCAATGAGCAACATAGTGTTTCGATCGAGGGTTGAGCAGCGAGCAGCACAGTGTGATACGAAATCGGTATGGCAAACTTGCAAGATGTATTGTGGTTTGGGGAGTATAACCAGTATGGGAAAGGGTGTTGAGGGAGCACAATCGAGAGACATCAGGAGCACTTCCGAACTTGCGAGGTGTATAGGAGAATCGACTAGGGAGAGGGTCGTAGGGAATGAGAGTGCCACAAAGTGCATCGATGACATAAGCTACTCCGAACAGAGCCACTGCAAAAACCTCACCTTCTTTAATTGTTGCCTCCCCTCATACAACATTTAGAAATTGAATTCTTGCATGTGTTTGTAGTCTACTTGAATTCGATCCCATAGCGTTGCTCTAGCTACGTAAGTCAGCAGCGACGGTTGCAACAATAAGGAGTATAATGAGCTGCGGGTTATGGTGGGTTCAGGCCAAAGTAGACTGCGAAAATATAATATATCAGTTATTAAAAAAGACCATAGGGACAATATGACAAAGATCACAGAGAAAGACAGAGAATAGAGGGACAAAATATGGCAGAAAACTGATACTAGGAGTTTCACAAAAGCTAATTTTGGTAGTTGGCTCTGATACCATGTCAGACGAGGAGGTAACTCCTCAAATAAGAATCTGTTTATTCATTTAGACTACTCATAGTTATATACATGAGGAAGTGACTCTTGGGTTTCATCTCCCGGTGACTCTTTCTTTTCACTTATTTATTATTTACATTATTTACAATTGTTCACCCAATCCCCATGATTAGGTGTCAACATTATTTAGACAAATAGTTTTCTCACAATCACCACAATCGTATTTATGCTTTGGAATAATTTACAAATATTTAATAGAAACACAAACATTTGCAATAAGCTTTGACTCATGTTTTTCGATTAACGATGTTGGCACGAGCAATGTTATTGTCATTTCTTCTTTATTATATGTTAAATTTGCATAGTATATTGCTTTTGACTTATTTGTTTTATCCAAAAATGTTTGATATGTGACCAAGACAATGCCATGAAAATTTTTCTTAGTTATATTACTCATATCTTCGATCAACAATGGCGTTGACTCGACCTCCTTTTTCCTAATTATGACCATTGAATTGAAATATTTCTTTTAAAGAAAAAAGAGAGTAAAGAAAAGAAAAACGAAGACGGGTAAAAAAGAGAGGAAAAAGTAAAAATCTGACATAGAGTTAATTGAATTTGCACAAAAGTACCTATTTGCATTTATTTCTTCGATAGTTTCCATTGATTCTATTTTGTTTATTGCAATATATGTTTTTGTGGTACTGCTCATTGCTATCTCCACATTGTCGTCCATGTCTACTGTGACATCATTCGAATTCGATAACTTTTGTCTGTTCACAAATATTACACTGAAATCACGGCTTAAAACAACATTATAATTGAAACTAAGTAAGAATTGTCTAATGAAAACAGAATAAGATAAAACAAACTCATTAGTAATGTACAAAAATTCTATATAGATTTTAGTTTTAGAAAATATAAAAGTTTTATAGAAATGTTCAAAGTACTTTTTTCCTTGTAATTGTTGTCATGAATCTGAATCTCTAAGTGTCATATGTTTCCTGGATTTTTTAATTTTTATTTTAGTTATAGTACATTAAACAATATGACCCAAAAGCAATGGGAGCACACACAAGAAGAAAAAAAAACAACAACAGTTGCACTGTAATGAAAATATAATCAAAGTATAATAAATAAAACATAAACGTGTCTCTTAGAAGAGTTATGATTATCTTTAACGATATCATTTATGCTTGTATTCATTTTCACTGTTACAACGATATGAGTTAGATCAAATATACAAAAATAAGAAAAATAGGGGTTTCTAATCCATAGCATGAAAGTACTTAAAAAATAAGAACTATATGAAAATAATGTATTATCACATCATATAGTATTTAAACTTTGTACATCATTACTAGAGGACTGTACCATATATTGTATAAACGTTATTAGTACTTTCATATAGAACTAATAATGCATTGTTAACCTATCACTAATGCTACACGTTTTGTGGTTTCGTTCTAAATGATAGTCACTCATAGTCTGCAATTCCCAGAACAATATCATACATCCCAAACAAGAATTCTATTTGTAACCAATGCTTCTAAAAACTAGTTTTACATGCATTTGTAATGTGTATGCTAAAAATATTTCATGATGAACACTTGGTGAATGCTTCTACGAACAACACAATCAAAATTAGTAAGTAGTATTGTGACGTTAGCATATAAATATTAAACATATGTATTAAACACTTAAGATAGTTGGACTGGTAGATAGCAAAAATTGTAATAATAATAATAATAATAATAGGAAAAAGTAATGTTGGACTATGAATATTTAAGTTTAATGCCTTCCTTTAAAAAATAAAGAAAAGAATCAATGACACATGTTCCTAAATGAATTTACATACATATTTTCTTTTTTTCTTCCTTGTTAAGAAAGCATATAATTTTATAATAACTTCTATAGCCTAGTTGTGAAGGGTGTCAATGCTTTTTCAAACTTTTGAACATTAAACGTTTATATGTAAAAATAAATCATTAGCGATTTTTCTTTGCGATTAATGTAAGAATGTATTTGGCGAATCGACATACATACCTCATCTTCCGCATAATCAAAACTACACAGAATGAATAATAATAATAATAATAATAGGTTAAAATTAATAGTTTAATTTCTTGAAAATATTGCATTCTAATTTTGTCCCCTACTGAATAAAGTTTCAAATATAAAAGCTCGCCACAATAAAATGCTCAACACATACCCTATTTTCTTGCATATAACTCGTTTTCCATATTTTTTATTGTCAATAGAAAACATATATGCTTCTAATATAACACAGATGCATTTGTGTCGCATTTCACAACAAATATCCCACACAAAGCCATAGTAAAAACCCTACTCCTTTTGGTCGACCATGTTATTAATTAACAAATACATTGGCATTAAAGGCTTTTATTGCTAATATTTTAGTGATAGATCAACGCATACAATATTATTGGTGATATTTTAACTTGTAAATAATGCTCATATTCATATTTCCGAATATGTTTCAAATTAGGTATATGCATGGAAGTACAAAAGAAGTGTATTGTGCTCAGGAATCTTTCAATGTGCAGATCAATGTACTTAGCACAAAAAGCTTTGTTTTGCTAATATTTTAGTATTAAATAACACATATTTACTCAATAATGTTGTCCATACTTAAATTGTTGATAATATTTTATTTGTAAATACTGCATACTATTGCTATTTAATTGATTATATATTTATTTATTAAAATTGCATACTTTATGCTTATATTATTAATAATAATTTAATTGTAAATAATGCATATGTTTGTATTTTTGAATATGTTTCAAATTAGGCATATGTGCAGAAGTGCAGAGAAAGTGCATTGTGCAGAGGAAGCTTTTTATGTGTGAATTGTCGCACTTGCTACTAAAATATTTTATTGCTAATATTTTAGTATTAAACAATCTATATTTTCTATTTACAATAACATCGAAGCAATTGTTGGGCTTTTATGATTTTTGCTAATAATTTAGTCATAAACAATGTGTTTCTTGCTACCTGTATAGCTAATTAAGTGGGTTCACATTTTTCCCACATTTCTGTCTCAACCCATGCTTGCTCCGTAGAACGACATATGCACAACTTTCTTTGTACATGCTATCTTTGGACATGCTTCCTCCATAAACAATCTAAGCTAGACTCCACCGGTGCACGTAGCTATGATACATCCTATCCTTTTATTCACATAAGCTAAAACATGAGTGCTCCTACAATAACTATTGAGACAGTTTTATGGTTGAAACAATTATGCTTATAAATTCATTCGAACTATTTCTTTTTCCAAATGCATAGTCTATTAATATTATAACATAATAATATAATTAATATAGTTAGTATGTATCAATGGTTAATCATCCAACTCGGGTTGGGAGTGTTCGTATCGCATGCAATCATGGAACTGTGAAGCTGATCATCTCAAAGACTATCTTTGTCTGGAATCATACTTATCAAATTTTCCCTCTCGTGATCATCTCCTTGGTCTTCTTGCAAATCTTGCACTTCAAATCTACCCACTCATCACACCAGCAATCTCCCTATGTGATGACCAGCACACAAGCTATCACGCGAATCAAGTTCCTCTCATTTCACCACACCCCAACTAGCTTCACACATTCACAATGATGGCATCCTTTCTACATTCCTATGATGACCATGATGCCTGCACAATTTTTCACTAGTTGCAGGTGGGTGTTCTATCATATCTAGTGCACAACAAACTTGGTTCCGTCATTCAGAGTGTTCGCAAGATTGTAAAAAAAATTCTTTGTTCATGTCAAACTGGGAATCTGGCATCTCGACCAACTTGTCTGATCCTTCTTCTATCTTGGGTGATTTTCATGCAGTTTATCATTTTCCCAACAGTACATCCAATGGCAGTCACTTCGCGCACTATGATCTTCACTGTGTAACATTTTTCTCCTCAGAATTCTGTCAATCAGGTGAGGTACTTCAGCCTACACTAATGGCTATGGAAAGTCCTCACTGCCTTGACATGACTGACGAGAATGATTATATCTATCTATCCATACCAAATTCCCATCGTGATCCCCTCTCTCGAATCAGAAATCCATCTTTTCAAAGATCATGAGTCTTTCAAAAGAAACATCATGAATTTTATGATCCAATCGTTGAATGGTTGGAACAATTTACTTGATGAGCCATGTTGTAAGTAACAAGATTTAGTCCTTCCTCATGCTTGCTAAGAAGCCTAGTGCAAATGAACACACATTCGCAAGAGGCTTCTGAGGTTTGTTGAAAAACAGTAGTCATCAATGAGGTAAGCATGTGTGTTGGGTGGTTATGACACATCTTTCTACCCACAGGCAAGACCTTCTCTCTCGTGTGCAAGGTTGTCAAGTTTTTGTATTTTTTGTTACACAATATTCGTTATCTATTTTAATCGCTTTTATCTTTGTGGTTGCAGGTAAGGTATGCCTATGGTGGCTTCACTGGAAATTTCATTTCATGTAACCCCAACTGTTTAGTGTAGGAGTAGGAGTAGTGTTTTATTTCTTGATTTGCTTTGCTTTATGGTTTGCATGTTTGTTTGCTTGCTGAATTGGTTTGGTTTGCTTGCTTTCTTTATTTTCTTGCTTGTATCTGTAGGTTAACCTCACATGAAACCATGTTTGGCTCTCGAGACAAGTCGGGAAAATCTAAGAGGACTTGTAGAACTGTCAACATATGGTTATCTATTGTCCTCTCCCTTTATGAAGAGATTTTCGTCTTCAGTCGATGATACCTTGACGGAAAATACATTTTGTTCAGGGTGAGTCTTGGTGAAAACACAACACTTTCACTGCTAACTAGTATTGCCTACTCTATTCGATCCTTTGGGTTAACCCTTGTCAACTCAGTCAAGTAGAGTAAGGTGAGGGGGAAAACCTTAACAAGTATGTCAGAGGTATCTATAACACACTTATCTGAAGGAACAACCTCTTCTTCTCTTAATAAGTCAGGATCACTCTTCCACCTTTGAAATAAATAAGTGCCTATGCACAGTTCTTTGAAAATGAAAAAAATGGAAAAAAATAAAACAAGGGAAAAGAAGAGAAAGGCTTCCTACAAGGAGACATGATGCAAATAACTCTGCGTGGGGTACTGACCAGGCTTGCTAGCAGCGGAGTGATGCTCCTGTTCCTGCATGAATTCGTTGGGGTATTGTCTAGGCCTGTTGGCAGCAAAGCAACACTAGAGATGAAACTTAAACTCTGACAATTATATTACTTGTGCACCCATATACTCCTCATCCCCAATTGAAACAACTTAGTTGACCTGGCTTGGAATGTGTGTTGACCGATCAAGAGAATGGTAGGGACAACATCTTTCACACAAGCTAGTGCAGAATCCATAACGATCAAATAATCAAACAATACTTTCGGAAAGGTTAGACTCACTTTTCACGAAACAAGGTCCATACAGAGAGCTGGAGTTCTACTAGTGTGTCGCCAATGTTGTAGCGGCTACAACCACACTCCAAAATTTTGGCTCGCATGAATATTTCGGAGCCTACCTTGGATCATGTGATTGATAGTTCCTTGGTCACTTGTTAGTAAGGTGATGATCACAAGCCTCTTCATTGATCTTAAGAGTTGTTCACGTTCTCATCTTTATGCAATATGTGTCATCTTTAGGCATGGGGATTGTTGTTTGTCATGCAAAGGGAATGTTTTTTTGCTTCAAGGGAAATCTTGTGCGTATGAGTTGTTTTCATTACATAGACATGTTTCACATCACTTCACGCACTCTTGTTATGAAGGTTGTTGCATCAAGCAGAGTATGTTTTATACATTCGGGATGGTCTACGTTGTATCACTAAGTGTTTGTGTGTGATCATAGTTGAGTCCTATCATTGTTTACATATGATTTAATGCTCTCACACTTAGCCAAATTCCTAAGCAACCTAGCCTCATCTAGCTTCTTGTAACTGTGCACTTTTCTTTTGCAACCCTTAAGATTTTTCCCTTGCCTGCTGGAACTGCGCAGTGTATCCAAAACTTCACAATGATTTCCTCCAGTGTCCTTCCCCAGCCAGAACTCGCCATCTTCAGAAACTATGTAGTGTTATCCCTCAGCTACCCAACTAGCACTGCTCTCCATAAATACGCAAAGCAGTCAGGTAGCCAGTACTGCTCTCAAGAAATGCGCAAAAAAGTCAGGCAAACAACACTACTCTCCAGAAATACGCAGAGCAGTTCGACTACCCTACATTCAGAAACTATGCAGAGGTTTCCTCCCAAGACCCCATCCCGCAGTAGTGTCTTGCATCTCAAAACTACTCAGCGTTGTCCTAACTGCCTAGCAGCCTCAGAAATTGTGCAGAGCAGGCAGCCCAGCCTTGCTCTGGAAAACTACACAGATCAGCCCAATAGCAATTACTGTCCACTGAAATTGTGCATATCTATCTCTTAGTGATTATAGGAAAACATGACATGCTAGATCACTCTCAAGGAGTTGAGGAGAAGTAACAAGAAACCAAGTTATGATCGATACCTCATGCAAACTCCGTCGGATGCATGATCATCTCAAGGGTAAGTATGGTAAGTAAAGAATATCTTTGGAAGTACATCTCTTAGTGAATCTTGAAGGAATTCTTGGCATTGTCATATCATCCTATCTTCTATAACATGCATGTTTGCAAGTACAAAATAATTTCATGTGTTTCCTCTACATGTCTTGCTTCCTTTTCGCTTGTTTGACCAATTGTATTCTTTGGAATGTTTATCACTATGTCATGCTTGCGAGTTTGTTCTGGTAATTTTGAAGGTTTGTCTTTGTGTGTATGAGTTGTTTTCACTCTGTCGACATCAGTCACACTCACACACAAAGTTGTAAACATTGTCGCACAAGTGTAGTCACAGTCGTCCGAAGACATATTTCAACTATCGCACTTATCACTCTCAACCTTCGAGTCAGTCTCACTGAGCACATGTTGTCTTGTTGGTTTAAGGTGTCTTGCCATCGAGTCATGCTAAGTGTGTGATCACATTGTCATGTCTGCACAAGTACACTCGCTTCCACTCTTAGTCAATTTTCTTGAAAACCTGTTGACCGAACAACCCTCCGTCAACCGGGACCGATCTCAGTGACCTTGCATTGCTGCCTAGAACTACACAGAGCTTGAGGCTACTCCCACAAGATCTCCTGTCAAGCCTCCCGTTGGTCAACCGAAAGAAATGACTTGAGTTGTGACTTAGGGTTGTACAGAGTTCCAAAATTATGTAGAACTATCTTGTCCTTCCCATCCTGCATGCTCTCCAAATAACCTAGAAAATGCACAGAGTTGTCCAGCCAACACTTCTTTCCCACTCTGCAAACAACCCAGGAATTGCACATAGTTGTCCTGACAGCCATCCCTTCTTGCCTGCTCTGCAAACAGCTCAAGAATTGCACAAATTTGTCCTATCTGACCCTTCTTCACCACTCTACAATCATCTCAAAAACTACACAGAACTATCCAGGCCCGGATTGTCTCTCAAGATTACACAATCTTGACCAACAGCTCCCGTAACCCAACTTTATGCTCCTCTGGGAAACTGCACAGATCCTTCTACTAGTGTCTCTTGCTTCCCGCACTATCCTCCCAAGAGAAATTGTGCAGATCCTAGCTGGGTGACCTGCCCAGTTCTACCCTGAAAAAACTGTGCATATTGGCCCAGTAGCTCCCCGACACCCTATCTAGCCTTCCTCTCGGAAAATCTGCAATTCTACCTCGCAACTGGGTTTTTCCCTGTAACTGTCACTGTTGTCTCGGATTGAGAAAATCTATTTCCCAGTGACATATGCTTAGTTTCTCCTGACAGTTCTCTAGAGCCCCGCATCCCGGCCTGTGTTGTGCTCTCGCAGTCTCAATGCCTTGTCACTCTTCTAGTCACCTGCACCAAAATGGAAATCAATGCATAATAGTAGACTATGAGATTTATGGATTTGATGGCATATCATCATAAGTGATTGCATGAACAGGGACATCGATGAAACATGGCACAACGACGAATGTGATGGAAAAGAGGTGCATGCTAGAAGACTTGCTCATGGTTGAACGAACACATGAAGCACATTGAGCAAGCGAGCGAAAGGGATACATGTACATGCACCATCAAGCAAAGATCAAGACCATTGAAGACCCTACGCACTTTTCCATGCAAAGATAAAGACATCCTGCTTAGTGCAAAAGGCAGAATTGATCCTACCTTATTGTGTAACCAAGACCTGACTATACCTGGAGAATCCATGCAATAAGGAAAACATCTATGATCCTAAGTCTTCTTGGAGGCTTTTCTCCATGGATGGCATCGGATAACTATCCTTGTTGGAAGATCTATTAAGGTTTGTAAAGTCTACGCAAATCTTGATCTCCCCTAATTTCTTCCTCACTATACCAGGTTAGAAACCCGTGTTGAATTTCTGACTTTGAATATTATCTTGGCATACATTAACTTCCTGAGATATTTATATATTAGCGGTTCCAACATGGGATGTACCTTGTGTAGCTTCTACTGAAAAGGTTTAGCACCATGTTTAATTAGAATGATGTGTTGGATGATACAGGTGTCATATGTTTTCAATTCTTCATACATCACACAAAAATGTCCTTGTACTTTGTGAAGAAATGGACATAAGAGTGCTTCACAAGTGCTGAGTAGCTAGTACCCAGGTTAACAAACACAAAATCCTTTTCAGTCCCTAGATTGACGAATTCATGCATTAAGGTGGGATTTTGGGTCTTAGCATTAGTAGGTTCTGGAAATATTGATTGCAAATCAAAATACTTTTCAAGTGAAATCACCCCTTTGGGGATGGGATTAACCTTGTTCACATTTTGATCATGTTTCACTTGTTTCTCTTATTTGTCATGTTCTTCATCAATAATAGCATTCTTTGATGTGTCTATATTAGTCATGAATTATGTCACTTGCGCATCATCGTTCAATACCTACCAATTAGTGATATTATTGGGGACGGTGGTTTAAAAATTAATTCAATAGAAAAACCATGTCACAAAGGAGTAAATCTAGCAAATGCATTATTGAGAGTGCCAACGACAACATTCATGGATCAAGGAATGGAGATGATGTTAAATGCGTTAAATGAAGAAATCAATTTTCATACCTCTTGTTGATAACCTTTAAAATGTGGAGACAAACAGTGAATAAATTTTTATACCTAATGCATGATTCTCTCTGAAACATCAAGAACTTCTAAGCACTCTACCTTTAGTTTAATCACCTTCTTTAGCCAAAATATGAGTGCTTCATATTCTATGGTATTGTTTGTACATTTAAATTTTAATCAGTAGGATATAAGAATTTAAATGTTTATGTGGATTAATTAGATTGCATCCAACACCAACTCCATCTTACATCTTATAATGATTAAAATACAATGTCCACATGTTAGTATCATACCCTAAGTTAGTAAAAATATCTTTATTTACATCTAAGTTATTGGAACTACCATTATTTACATCTAATATACAAGAATCATTATCATCGGCCTGCAAACACTAAGGAGATCATATTGGGTTGCAAATGAGAAGGGGGATAAATAGGTTGTATAACATCCAAGATCAGTTTTAGAAAATAATTCCCTAACGTAGTGTGTGCAAAGTTGATTGGTTCATTTGACCCCTCTAGTTGTATTACCATATGTTTCATGTGAATCTTACTATCTATCATTATCTTATTATTCTTCCCTTTGTAAAGTATCCAAAGGCAAGACCAATCAGTGGAAAATTATCCTTGAAGTTTTTGTGACTAATCCCTGCTCAGTAATAGAACATAGGCCTTAGGTATTTCCACAACTGTGATTTATATTACTTGATGGACTCGAGGATTGAATAATAGTTTGATGAGAACATCTTTTAGCTCACTTATAACCTTGACATCTGACCTATCTAGTTGAATGATATTAGCTCTAGTCACTATTGGCACAACACTACTCTTCTGGCACACTAAATAAGGAATGGCATTGGAGGAGGATACAAAGTCAACCAAACAATTATGCACATTATGGTTGAATATCTCAAAGGTTATGAGAAAAGTTGGGGTTTGAGATTTAGAATGGGCTATGATACTTGCAGCATTGACAATGAACTTGGAATCATTTGAGCTGCTTAGCAATGTAGTAAGGGATTTTGTGGAGGTTTCAAGGTTTGTTGTAGATTGACACTAAGCAAGATAAGATTCAAATGTCTTAAGAAGTAGCACCCTTCATTGAGGAACTTTGCAGAGGTCATAGAGTGATACATTTTCCCTGGTTTCTTGATATCTTTGATTACATTATATTTTGAGGGCTTACCATTTGTAGAATTTGGGGATACATTATTCTCGACATGAGATGAATACTTATTTTTGTACATTGATGTAGAAGTTTGGCTATTATGCTTTGTGCTTCACATGGGGATGGGATTTGTCTTAGGTGTAGACATAGATACTTTTTCTGAAGTTTGGGGAGGAAGCAACTACCTTGATAGGGATTTACCTTTAGTAGGCAGAGAAACATCAAGCATAGGTCCCTTGCTGCAAAGATTATAGTTTCTCAAGTCTACCTAGGTAGCTTGGTTTTCCCCTAAGAACACTTCCCCAATGGTATATATGTCTACTACCCATTCCCAGAGGAACACGGTCGACCCTTCATTTCCTTCTTCCTCAGTTGTGGTTATTTTATCCTCTTCTTCTTGAGAATACGCATTAAACAATTATTGTTGTTTCAAGAGCTAATTAATAACCAACAACATGGAATTTACCCACTACAAACAAGTTTTCTCAAAATGAGTGGTTTGATGATAGCAGAATAATTTATCCTTGTTGAAATCTTCTAATTTTAAGTTCATGCTCAATCTATTAATGGGTTTTGGATGGTTGTTGGTTTTCTTCTAAAAAAGTATGGAAAGGTTTGTGCCCAGATGAACTCTCGCAGGAATCCCTCCAAATCAACTACTTAATTTGATAGCTTCTTCACTAGTTTGAGTACACTCTCCAAATTAGTGGTCCATTGGCTTGTTTAATAAGAGAGGTTTCTTCCCGCTAGCCTTAGGTTCTTCTTTAGGTGTATTCCCTACAAGGGATAAAATTTCCTTCTCTTATTTTATAACTTCCTCAAATTTTTGAGCCATGGTATTATTTTTTCCTCTCTTAAAAAAACTGGCTAAGGATGGCTTTAAGGCTAAAGTTTAATATTCAATAACCAAAGAATCAACAAGGTGAGAATCATGAGGAGTCTTGTTTAGTAGAGTTGTAAAACTTTGGTTGAACTCCTTGAGTTTCTCTTTCATTTCCATTTTAATTGCAATGAGATCCTTGAGGAGAGTAGATATGGATTTCTCTTCTCTTAATTTGCTAAGAAAAGTTTTCTTAAAAGAATTCCATCCAACTATTGAGGAAACAACAAGATTGTAGTACCATGTACATGCCTTGTTCTTGAAAGTATATAGAAAGTTATTGAAAACTATATCTTTATGTTCAACATTCATCAGGTGCAAGGCTAGATATAAATTATTTATGTAATCTTCTAGAGTAATAGCCTTGTCAGGATGAAACTTGGGCAGGAACCTCTCCAAGAAGCTAGGAAGATCTTGGAATGGGAGAAGAATATTTAGTGCCCCTTTCAACATCCATTTACATTGAGCTTGAGCAACCATTATGTAAGCTTGACATGGTTCTTCTTCAAATTTAGAAGAGGTACAAGTATGGTATCATATGGATCAAGACTAGTATGGGGAGGTGAACCAAATGGAGTGAGAGATATATGATTGAAAGTTTCAAAGATGTCGTTGAAAGACAATTCAACAAAGTCCTCAAAGGACCTGACCAAGACACCTTCCTTGGTCGTTTGTCTTCGAGTAGCCTTTTGCTAGGGGAGGAGAGGGGCTATGACTATCTTTCTAATCTATTTTGTATAAGCACATGTGATATTCCTTGGGACAATCACTTCAGTTGAGGGAATAGAGTATAGTTGTTTTTTTTTAGATACAAGGTCTTCAATTTTATAGGGAATGCCTTTGTAGCTCGTTTCACTTTGGTCTAGAAAATCAGAGAGATATGAGGTTGTTAACTAGGAGGTTCTTATCCATAAATGTTTGAATGGTATGATAGAGTAATCTTACCCACCATGTAATTTGGACCCTCCTTCTAACACCAAATTAAATGTTCACAAGGATGAAAGACTGGGTAATAGTCACAATGGTTTTGTCCAGTATGAGGTCCCAATTACACCTCACATTGTTTGGGGTAAGAGACCCATCTTGATTATGGCCCAGTAACCATACTTTTTTTTCTAAATGCTTTGAGATATTGAATGATATTCATAGCAAAAGAGGGCATGCAAACTAAACTAAACTATCTAATTACAAAAATGAACATAAGCTACATTAACTAAGAACTTAATTATAGATGAGAGTAGGATGTAATGAGTAGATAAATAACACAAATTCAAAGTCGAAATAGTTAGTTGATGTTGGGTATGTGCTATATTATTTGTACAACTATCCCCACGCTAGAATGGGGATGAATCCCCCTTTGCTCGTGGTGTTCGAGAGCATCACCCCCCAAAAAAAAAATTAATGATTTTTACTTCCACTTTTTGCAATTTTAAGTACATGATTTTTTCCTTTAGCAGTTTTGTGGTCGATGGTGGTTTTGTCCATGGTTTTATAGTTTTAGTTAAGGAACTACAGTTGTATTATAATCCATGGTAAATGGATTGGGGGTTTATGGATTTCGGGATACATACATACATACATACATGCATACCTACATACATATATATGTATTCTATTCTAATACTATAAAGAAGAGTATATTGAGAAAAATTGTTTGTTTTCCTGATTGTGGTTTCCATGATAAAATATTTGTGTTAGCATATGTGTTTGTAATTACATATTTTCTATTTTATTAATAATTTATTTGTGGCAATTAATTATATAGGGTTAAAACCTGCATTTTGTATCAAAGAAATTTTGGCTTCGAAAGGATGCTTTTATGGCTAAGGGGTTTTGCTCGGGCCTATGGTAGACCTGTTATAGTGGGAGATCTGCAGAACCAATTCTTGAGGTGAAATAAAATGGTGAGAAATTCAAAGATAGAGATTAATAAATTCAATGGGTAGTGTTTCAAGCTCTAGAAGCTTAAAATGGAAGTTTTGTTGGTGGATAAAGATTAGTGGATCGTTATAGATCTAGGAAATGCACCAACATGGATGTCAAAAGAAGATTTAACCAAGTTAGATCAAAAAGAAAAGAGCACAATATGATTATATCTTTCAAATTCAGTATTACTGAATTGTTTATGAAATGTTATTTTTTCATAGGGCTATATTGTTCTTTGCTTTGATAATTGCATTTCTTCATTAATGCATTAAGTTCACCCCATAAAATCATATTGTTATTCAAATTTACATAATTATTCAGCAGGATATGCAACTATATAGAAACAACAATATCATCATGATCAATGCAGTGGAACATAAAGGAACAATAGAAGAAAAGCATTCACACATAGAGACACTAGGATTGGTCAGAGACTAGAGCAAAACCCACTATGGGGAAAACCCTTTCAAATTCTTCTTCTTCTTAGATTTTCATCAAATGATATAGAAAAAGAGAGTACAATTATCCATATCTTCATCTATGAAAATATCCAGACAAAACAACTACAATATCCATAAATGAACCCAACAAATATTATACTCAAAATCTTGATTCTAAAGTCTAAAAGAACTGTCATTGTCTGTATTAAACTGTCGAAACCTGCGTTCATTGAGTGAAATATTTGGACAACTGAGGTTCCATCATTTAAGTCTTGGTCGCACATATGGGGATTCATGCAAGTGACCATAGCAGCCTAGTCGCACCCTTAAGCCTAGCATGCGAGCGACTAGGGTTGGATCTAATCTCAGGGAAGCAAGTGACTACACTTCTGAAACCTTAACTCACATTCGCATGGATGGAGAGTTGTCCATGCGACTGGAATGATCTAGTCACACGTATGAGCTTCTATGCAAGTGACTGTGATCAATTTATTCATGTGTTGTGCCTCGCATTGTGGCCCAAAAACCTAAAACTGAGATGTGAGCCTCAGACCCTGGAATTTCACCTTAGAGCGAACATGTTCCTCTACGGACAAGCCTCATACCTGTGTGAGCCCAAAAACCAAGATATAAGAGTGTCTCATGATGGTGTCCAAATGACATAGAGGTCACTTGTATTTATAGCCTTCCAAGGGTGTCCACTTTGCTTTAGGGATGACCTTGTCAAATGTGCACATGTGGGATTTTCTTCATAAGTGCACTTTCCCTTATCTGTTTTGAGTGATCTTTAGGCTGATTTTGGTCCTCTCAAAAATAGTAATTCATTGAAATAATTATCTCCATCAGGTGAGCTTCTCAAAGTGTAATTTGACCGCAGTTTCATATTTTAACAATCCCTCTCAACTAGGGAGAATTACACCTGCACCATGTCATGTGTATCCTGTCATCAAATCATATCCAATCTCAAGTATCTCGTCATTTCGTATCATCACTGATCATCTCAATTTATCTCTTTTTCATTCCTACTTATCTCTTGATTGTCTCTGCTCATATGTTGAACATTCTCGAATCTAACAGAAGAAGAATTTTTCATCAGAGGGGAGCCAATGCTACCACCCTCTATTCATCAGGCTACTACCTAGAATCTATGTCAGCGGGATACTACCCGGAATCTCTGCCATAATGCTACTGCCCAAAATATTTTCCAGTGGGCTACTACCCACGAATATCGGCGGGAAGTCATGTCTATGACCAGCATCATCATCAGAGAGCATATCATCAGGGAGCACATCTCAACTTGGAACCACATTGGGGAGAATATATCAACCCAAAATCTCATGGGGTATCTACTGCTATGACCCCTTATCAAGCAATAGGTGATATAGGGGAGATACTACTCAACCCATCCTATTGCCTACTGATCTTCCCAACAAGGACCCTCAAGAGTCATGTGGTAGAAAACATGCATCATAATTTTGGATGAGATACCTTACCTAAAAAGATGTAAGGATCACATGCATCCAAGCCTCCTAAACCTCTTGGCCAGATGGCGAGGGATAATCCCAACAAACCCTGCTTGTGGGTATGATGCCAACTGGGGTATACTTTGCAAAGAACAAGATAGGGTGAGCTACTAATCCAACCCCATGGGTAACAGATAGGGGTGATACCCTATTGTCCAGAGTTCCCTCAACCCTAGGAGCCCTCTATCTCAATTCCTCACCCTAGGAGCTTCAAAAGGGGGGGGGAGTTGGCTCAGTGTCCTCGATCAATGATGCTTTCTATAGATCAGCAACATATATCGTACTCTTATCTGGTAATCATCATGTCTCAATAGCAGTTGTCTCTTGTTCATACAGGACATCAAATCAAATATCATATTAGAACAATATATATATATATATATATATATATATATATATATATATATATATATATATATATATATATATCACAAAAAGGATACCATAGTCATCCTACCTCTCAAGGAGGTGCCAACCACATACCTGAGCTTGTCTCATACAAAAACATTGTATCAATATATGAAGGTAACTTCGTCCCAGCTATATGAGGGATTCTCTACCAATCGGTTCCCACTCTTTGTCATCATAATGTATTCATGTCATATCCAAAACTTGCTCAAACGACTCTCCAAGGAGCTTCTTCATCCTTCCTCATAACTAGTCGTGCTAGAAACTGTCGTACTCAACCTCTGTTGTAACAGCGCTAGTGAAAATTCCATGTAATAAAAGTTAAAAAAAATTAACCACGGTTGATGGGACACTTATTCCAAGTTGAATGTTGGGCAAGACATCCTAGGGGGTGTTCATTTGGTTGTGTATGGTTAAGGAAATTGGCAAAGGCAATGGCTAAGGCTTTGGAAAGGAAAATGGCATTTTTGGCACAATTATTTATGAAAATAATGGAAATTAGGAGAAAAAGGAGGTGAAAGGTCACAGGTTGCATGTGAGGAGGAAAATGAAGGAAAATAATGGAAAATGAAGAAAGTATAGGCCTCATTCATGAAAAAGCTTCTGAGCATCAGTTCGTAAATTTTTATCAGTTTAGCTTTGGAGCACTCCCATTATTCTCTCTCTCTAGTGTAGGGATGATATGTTTGACAATATTCCTATCATGGCTAGTAGGGATCTAGTTAAGGTCTTGTTCAACTTATTTCGTTGGAATCATTGTTTTCCTGTTCCTTTATTGATCTTAAGCTATCACTCGAGTCTGGGCAGTAACCTAGGCTCTAGGCCTAAAGAAGTGGCTTAAATCCCAGGATCGGTGGCACAGAATTGGAAAATTGGGTCCATGGATGCTAGCACATAAGCTTGTGAGAGTGACTTTTGGTTTTTGGATGCTATCATGCCTATAGCATGAGAGCAAGTGAGGCCTAATATGTTCAAAACTTCAGTAGGACACAAGGGAAACTTGTATGAAGTGTTGGATTGGTTTATGTATGTCATGAAGCTAACATTGGATGATTGTGTGTGATATTTCCATCAATTCCACTTCCTTAAGGTCACATAGGAGGTCGAATCCAATCATAGTAGCCTCTCGTCGCATGTTTACCCCAATTGGCCAGTTACTTGGGTAGATGTGGGAGGAGGGTGTTACAGAGTGGTATTAGAGCATGTTCACCCCTCGAACTGGATGAGCAGTGTATGTTGGTCATGCATGCATGTTAGTTGCATTTGTGCCTTTTACACTTGCATTCCATGTGCTTGTTGCATTTGCTGGATGATTTATTATGGTTGTAGTAAGGTTGCCATGTTGAATTTGATGTTGATTTTGTGGAATGCATCGTCATGAGTATATGACTGGTTACATATTATTATATGTCGCTTACATGTTGATTTTATGTCGCCTACTTACATCCTTGTATGTTAGGATGCATTCTTGTAGATTTTATTACATGTATCAGTCTTGTAGGTTGTGTTAGAGCCTAGATTTGTCTCAGGCTGAAAAGACAAGGTTCTAGGTCCACATCAAACCACGCTCAGCCTCGTAGCTAGCCCTACGAGGACAGGAGAGGGCTCTCTCCGGGTCAATCTCAGCAAAAGGTAATCAATGAGGCTTGAGATGACTAAATTTGCAACTGATCTTAGGCTAGGTATTAAGTGCAGGGATTTGATTTGGTTTTTTGAGGGTTTTTGTTGAAAAAATGGGAAAGGCAAATTTGGGCTCGGGGATGAGGCACAGTTTCTGCAGAGTTCCGATTGGGGCAAGGAAGGCAATCGTTTCGATGCTTTAAAGTGAGTGAGATGGATAGATCAGACTGGTGAGGAGCTAAGGAGAGCATGAGAGTCTCAAGGATTCTCCTTAAACAGATGAGAACATGAAAATTTAAACAAATTCAAAGGCAGAGCATAGCAGTTATGGATTCTACCTTAATCACTCATTTGTTCAAATTCAGAAGAAGAAGCATGAAAATGATACACATAACACTAGATAAACTTACAATTACTCAGAGAATCACACCATCAAAACATAAAGCCACATGGATCCCAAACAATGCTGCAAAACCTTGGTCTTTCCTTTGCCAAAAATGCAGAAATGAATGTACAATAGAGTGCCAAGCCTTTCCCAAGAGTCCAACCATGAAAATGACTTAGAAATTACATAATATAGACTAGCCCAACCCATTCCCTTGCCTCTAGGGGTCGAGATCATCATTCTAGGAGTTGTTTCAACCAATTCTAAACAAAGCACTAAAATCTAGGCAATCAAAACAACTTGCCTCTATAAGGTAGGAAACTGATTCATTCATTAAATTTTCACTCTTTGGTGAATGAATCCTCTAGAACAAGTAACTAAGTGTCAAAATTACATCATGTTCACTCAATTACATCAAGATAAGTCAAAAATTACATCACAAAGAAAAACTAGTCAAACTGGCCGAATTTCTGAGCTGGAAGGTGAAAAATTGGGCCAAAAACCTCTGTGCGTCGCGCCAATTTCTGTATGCGTCGCGCTACTTTGCTGCTGATTTTGAGGCACTTTTTGAAGTCCAAATTGATCCCAAGTGTGCTTGTTGGAAAGCCCTGCCTGTCTACTTTCCAACCCAAGTGGAATTTCTGAATTTGGTGCCCATTTTCCCCTCCAAAACCTCAATCTTCGAAGACTGCTTCCTGTGTGTGAAATTAGGGGCAGAGAGGTCATTTTTAGGGTGTTTTTGACCTCCTGAGGACTCAAAACTTGCCCAAATTTCTTGGCCAAGCACCAACAGTCATGATTTTCCATGAAAAATCCAAAACTATAAACTTTTTTGCATTTGGAGCCTCCTATTATAAGCGCGTGCCATGTGGCACGGCGCACAGGGAGAAAAACCCTGTTTTTTGCACAAAAATTTCCAAAAATACCAAAAATGCCTCAAATTTCTTGAAATTTGGGCTGGAGCTTCCTTATCAAGTGTTATGCTGGGCTAAAGAGGCCTCGGCCAGTATCTAAAGACAATCAAGCTCCCTTTTCCTCTTTTGCCTTTTTGATGCCCTTTTGGTGCATGCAGTTCAGTGGTGGAAATCATTGTCTTGTTCATATGATGTTTCAGTGTCTGTCTCCATAATGTCCATGCAAGGTGTATGTTTAGAAACTTGTTGAAAAGGAGAATTTGGTACCCTTTATTTCAATGTCGAATATGTGCCAAGTAGGAAGGGACTGTGATGAATAGGGACAGTGGGTATAATGGAGTGTGGGAAAAATGTGGTTCAATCAAGTGAAGGTGAGGATAGTCACTTGACTGTGTTTGGGAATTGGGGTTTGAGGATTTTACAAGTGAAATGAGAGAAGGAGAGTGATAGGGAATGGTAGGGTTTAGGAATAGGGATAATAGAACTTAGGAATAAGTGATTTGGGAATTTGGAGCATGGGCTTAGTGAATTTTGGGGGTATGTTAACTTGGGGAATAAGGGATGTAAGGAGAGTAAGGAATTAGGGACTGATGAGGTGAGGGGATAATTAGTTGCAACACAAAACCCTAGCAGCAATCTCATTGGCAAATTTTGAAGAGATAGGGTTTGCTTTCCTTAACACACTTCACCATTCATCGAACACCATCAACAACCATCAATCTTGGATGAAAAACCATGAGAGAAGTTCAACCTACTTGTACCAATGGAAATCCATGAATTTTGGGGCAATATTGGAGAAAATTAAAAAAAAAAAATCAGCCATTGCAGCTCTATGCGCCGCGCCTTCCCAGTGCGCCGCGCCAGTATAAATTTACACTGGAAAATTTCTCCCAGTGCACCGCGCCTCCCCAGTGCGCCGTGCCTTTTTGAAGGAGCCTTATGGAGGCCTTACCGGTGTCCAAGTTGGGCACAGGATAGCTCGTTGAAAAGGCCTTTGAATCTACTTTCCAACCCAACCAGAATTTTTCAATTTAGAGTTCATTTTCCCTATCAAAAATCAAATCTCCCAAGACTGGTCAAAATGTGCCAAATGAGGCTGCCTAAAGGCAGAGTGCTGTTACAGTCAACTTTTGAATGCCTTCCTCAACTCCAAATTGAGCTCATGATAGCTCATTGGAAATATATTTTTGTCTAGTTATCATTTGACTCATCAAGAAAGTCATTTGGCCAACCAATCTAGGAGAAAAATTGATTTTCCCAAGGTCACTTCAGAGGTGCATCAATTCTCCCGAGGCGATTGCATTTTTGAAATTTCTCTAAAACCATGACACCTGTGTAAAAAGTGAAGGAGGTTTTTATTCCTTGGCCTGTTTTGGACAAAAAACTCTCTAAGTTTTTCCAAATTCATCTTTCCTTGCTCAGAAACATCATTTGAGTGAAACCTATCCCGATGTGTGGAACAGGGGATTTGTCGAAATGAAGCGAAATGAGGGGGATATGGGACTTCTAAATTCTTGAGGAAATTTTGGGAAGTAGGGGGGGATGTTAAGAAGTAGGGGAAAGTGGAATCTCATAGATTGAGTGAGGGTAAGGGGTCCAAAAGGGAAAAACACAGGCCTAACCTAGAAAATTGCCAAGTTGTAGCAAGAAACTAGGGTTTGTGAAAAAATGAGGAATTTGGGGGATCTCAGTGATGGGAAGTGTTTAATAAGGTACATTAAGGATAGGGGAAGGTGTATGAACATTAGGATACACGTTTTGCCGATGATTTGACCGTCCAAGAGAAATTGCCTTCAAAACCCTAGGAGAGGGAAATGACCTTACCTAGATGCAACTGAAGCACAAACAAGGTGTAAAATGACCCAGTGGAACCTGACATGATGATGACAACCCTCTGAATGATGATAGACTTAGCTGAATAGTGACATAGACTGAAATTTGGACAACTTTGAAAGGAGTGAAAGCAAACCCTAGACCTAATGCCTAATGACCAAATTTTGCTTGAAGACTCACTGAAATGATAAAATTTGACCTTGACACCTTAAAATCACTTTGTAAGAGCATGTTTGATCACTGGAGGAAGGCTGGAAAGGCTGACACTAACAAGTTGATTACAAGAATTGATCGCTTATGTTCGACTACATGCATTTATGCGTAAATGTAGTTGATTAGGCATTGCTTATGCATGTTGTTGATTGCATGTGGCAATGTGTACAATGGAGTAATGGTTGTTGTCATGAATGAGGTCATAACATGCATTGTTGATATGGCCTTGCATTGATGACTTGGACCTAAGTAGAACAATGTTTATATGTTGATACATGTATTTTTGTATCTCTATGTGTTGTTATGTTTATGTTATACATGTATCATGTTGATTTGTTGATTTGGAAAATGAGGTATCCTTTTCGAATTATGCTAAGGTACGTTGATTTATTGTGATTTGGTTTATCTTACATAAAATGCATTGCAGGAAAGAGATCAAATGGCTAGCAAGGTGGTAGACTACATAGAATCTCCCTATGCATCAAATGAGCAGCGTGCTGCAGGGCACACTTTGAATTTGGCAGATACATTGAGGAGCTTGAAGGAAGAGATAAGGAGTTGTAAGGCAAATAATGACTGGATCATACCGGAATAAGAGAAGCAAGCAAAGGTTAATGCAATACTTCTTCAGAGTTTGTCATACTTGCAGCGACAAGGGCCGCTATGGATCAGCCATGGATAGGAGGATAGAACTAATGGGGCATATGGTAGTAGATCTCTTGGTAGACACAGGTCAGATAGATTTGATACAGTGAGAGATGGCAGGTTTTTGGACACTCCAGATATGAGGGATGATGAGTACAGGTACTATTCTATTTCTGGATCTGATAGACATCATGATCATCATCGTTATCATCCGTATAGGAAGAGTGGTAGGGGATACTTGCTGGATGAATTAAAGAAAGCAAAACCACCTACTTTTGATGGAGATGTGAAGAAGTCGAAAGATGCAGAGGGTTGGATACTTGGGACGAACAAATTCTTTGAGTTGCATGAGTACACAAATAACATGAAGGCTAGAATAACTATCTTCAACTTAAAAGGTAAAGCAGACATCTGGTGGAAAGATGTTAAGGTAGTCAGAGACATCAGGAAATATGACTTGAGTTGGCAGGAGTTTAAGAGGCTTTCCAGGAAGAAGTATTTGTCATAGAGGTACTACGACAGTAAGGCCAAATAATTCTATGAGCTAAAGATGGGATCAATGATAGATGAAGAGTACATGACCATGTTTTTGGAGCTATTGAGGCATGTACCATACCTTACTGATGAGAAGGCTAAAGTTCGGAGATTTGTCAGTGGTTTTCCATTAGCATTTAGAGATCGGATTGAGTATGACGAGCCTCAGTCACTTCAGTAAGTCAACGGAAAATTGAAGCGTTTTTATGAACAGTCAAAGCGTAAGAATGAATCTTAGCAAGGATGGAAGGGAAAAGACAAAGGTAGAGGTAAATAGCAGCCTAAGAGAACAAGGCCTTAGATTGCATATGGGAAATAAAATATGGCACCACAAAATAAGTTTAATGCAGCTATACAGGGACACAGGTCACAACAACAATAGCATAGAGGTGAGGGCACTAGTCGGTTAGAGTGTTGGACATGTGGTGAGGAACACCTTAGGAGATATTGTTCGCAGCAATAAGGTGGTAGGCCTAAGATATATAGTGCACAAGAGGTGCAAACTGTTGGGGATGTTGGCCAGAGTATTCCTCATATTTATTTAGTAGTGTACAACAAACAGACATAACACCGAACATCTATCATTGACATGGATGGTAAGCTTTGTGATCAAGTTATTTCTATTTTGATTGACCCTGAATCTAATTATATTTATGTTAGTCCTGAATTGGTGGATAAGTGTCGTTTGAGTAAGGAATTGCATGCAGAGTATTGGTTAGTGCATTTGGCTACAGGTACAAAGAAGCAACTTCATCATTGGGTAAGAGCTTGTGCATTTGACTTGAATGGTATGTCTACCGTAGCACATCTAAATGTATTACCGTTGGGATCATACAATATGTTGTTGGGCATGGATTGGTTGTATCTTCATAGAACCAAAGTAGATTGGTATGATAAAGCTATTGAGTGGTGTTGATGACAATGGGAAACCAAGAGTCTTTCAGGGTAAGAAGAAAGACACATCAGTTAGGATGGTGACAGTTATACAAGAAAAGTGTAGCCGCAGGAAAGGGTGTACGTTATTTGCATTACACATTTCTAATGATAAGGGTAAGGAGGTTCAGGATGCAGATGTGTTGAGGAGGTACCCAATTTTGCAGCAGTTTCAGGATTTATTTCTTGAGGACATTACAAATTTTCCACCTCACAGGGAGGTAGACTTTTCTATTGAGTTAGTGCTAGGGGCAGCTTTAGCATCAAAAGCACCTTACATGATGAGCACACTTGAGTTGGTTGAGTTAAAGTTGCAGTTGAAGGAAATGTTGGACAAGGGATACATTAGGCCAAGTGTATCACCTTGGGGCACAAAGGTATTGTTTGTGAAGAAGAAAGATGGTACTCTTAGACTATGCATCAATTACAGGCAGTTGAACAAAGTGATCATCAAGAAAAGGAACCCTTTGTCGATGATTGATGACTTGTTCAATCATCTGAAGGGAGGAGCAGTTTTCTCGAAGATTGATTTGAGATCTGGATACCATCGGGTATGCATCAAAGAGGAGGAAATTTACAAGACTACGTTCTGGAGCAGGTATGGGCATTATGAGTTCATTTTTGTTCCATTTGGCTTGACTAATTCTCCAGCTATATTTATGTGTTTGATGAATAATGTGTTGTGTCCATATTTGGATAAGTTTGTTATTGTGTTCATTGATGACATATTGGTATATTCTAAAAATTAGGAAGAGCATGTCGAGCATTTAGCAGCAGTGTTGAGGTTGTTGAGGGAGCATCAGTTGTATGCTAAGCTCAACAAGTGTAGTTTCTTTCAGAGTGAGGTACACTACTTGGGACATGTTGTCTCCAAGGAGGGCATTGCAGTAGATCCAGAGAAGATAAGGGCCATCATGGAGTGGGTAGCTCCTAAGAGTGTGGATGAGGTGAGATATTTCATGGGTTTGGTAGACTATTATAGGAGGTTCATCAGGAAATTCTCACAGATTGCTTATCCTATCACATCATTGAAAAGGAAAATTAAGAATTTTGAATGAATAAAGGAGTATGAGGCTATCTTTGAGCAACTTAAGTAGTTATTGACACATGCACCAGTGCTACAGATTGTAGATCCAAACAAAAAGTTTGTGGTATGCACAGATTCTTGCAAGAGATGACTTGGTGGATTCCTTATGCAGGATGGACAAGTGGTATGCTATGAGTCACAAAAGTTGAATGAGCACGAACAAAACTACCTGACACATGATCTTGAGTTAGCAGTGATCATACATGCATTGAAGATGTGGATGAAAAATCTTCTTGGTAGGAGGTTTGTACTTATGAGTGATCACATTGGGTTGAGGTATTTGTTTGACTAGCCGAATCTGAATGCCAAGCAGACTAGATGGTTGGCCAAGATTAGCAAGTTTGATTTTGAGATCAGGTACATCAAAGGTAAAGAGAAAATGGTGGCAGATGCTCTCAAAAGATGGGTACAGGTAAATCACTTGCAGTTATGAGCTCCTATGGGATATATCTACAAGATAGGATCTTTTGCAGGTAGGTTAGCAGGATTTCAGGTATATGGAGATTGTGCACAGGTTGCAGCAAGGTGTTGGTACATGTATAGGTGATAGTATAGGTACAGGTGTAGGTATACGTAGTTATACAGGTACCAATGGTAGTACATGTACAAGAACAAGTATGGGTATAGGTGCAGGTGCGCAGGGTATGGATTATTGTCATACAATAGATGGATTGATCAGGTTCTGAGACAAGATATATGTACTAGATAACAGTGAGCTCAAGAAGGTGATCTTGAGGGAGTTTCATGCAAAACCATATTTAGTTCACCCAACTTATCATAAGACACTGACAACAATGAAGAGATTTTACTATTGGCCGAATTTTAAGAGGGATGTAGAAGATTTTTTGGCGAGGTGTTTTGACTGTCAGCAACTAAAAGCATAGTGTAAACATCCAGGTGAACTACTATAGTCGATCGTGATTCTAGAATGGAAATGGGAGGTTATTTCTATGGATTTCATCACAAGGTTGTCGAAGATAGTGAGACAACATGATTCCATCATGGTTATCGTGGGAAGGTTTGTAAAGGTTGCACACTTCATTCCAACGAAGTCTACATTCTTAGCTAGCAATGTAGCACAGGTATTCATCAGAGATGTGGTCAAGTTGTGTGGTGTGCCAAAGAAGATTGTGTCAAACAGGGATGTAAAGTTCACTTCCAAGTTTTGGACGAAGTTATTTGCAGGTTTGGGCACAGAGTTTGCCTTCAGTACAGCTTATCATCCGCAGATAGATGGATATATAGAGAGGGTCAACAGGATATTAGAGGACATGTTGAGGATGTATGTGATGCATCAGCAACAGAAGTGGGAAAAGCATATTCCTTTGGTAGAGTTCACAGACAACAATGGTTATCAGGAATCATTAAGGATGAATACTTTTGAGGCATTGTATGGGAGGAGTTGTAACACTCCTATCAATTAGAGTGATCCGATTAACAGGATATTGATTGGACCAGATATGTTGGCAGACATGGAACAGGAAATGCAGGTGATCACGAAGAATCTAAAGGCAGCACAAGATAGGCAGAAGAGTTATGCAGATAGGAACAGGTTGTTCCAGGTGTTACAGGTCGAGGAACAGGTGTACTTGCGTATCAAACCAAAAATAGATCCTTATGGACTGCATCTTGTACCAAGCTAGCACCATGGATTTGTGGACCCTTCAGTATCATTAAGAGGATTGGGCTAGTAGCCAATCTACTTTCACTGCCTCCGACAGTGAAATTCCATGATGTTTTCCATGTATCTTTCTTAAGAAGTCTATTAAAGATGTTGATCATGTGATTGACTGGTCTGTATTGCAGGTGGAACCGGATGGAGAATTACAGCTAGAGCCTTAGTGTATATTTCAGAAAAAGGTACTCATGCTCTAAAACCGAGCAACTGAGCAAGTTAAAGTGCAATGAAAGCACTTTGGGCCTGATGAAGCTACATGGGAGCTGGCGGATCAGATGCGGGATATGTATCCTTCCTTGTTTTCTAGTTGAGGCAAAGCAGCTTTGATATGGTGTTTTGGTATATGCTTTGATATGGTGTTTTGGTATATGTTTTGATATGATGTTCTAGTATATGTTTTGGCACATTTTTTTGGTATATATTTTGGTGATATTTCTATATGTACATGTATATGGATGTAAATATTGCCATGAGCTATGTTATAAAGCTCCACTAAGCGGTATGGGTGTCATTGTTGGAAATAATACGAAGAGGGGGGTTGAATCAGTATTTTCAAATCACTAATCTTTTTCTTTTCTATACTTAGATTCATATACGCTACTTCAATTAAGGGAATCCGCTTGTACACGCAATTGTGTTTAATGCAACTAGCGTATATCCAGTAAACTTATGATTCAGTTAGTTGATTTTTAATGAGTGCGTCAGAACATTATTAACCATATGAACAGTAAACAGGTGCAGTAAAACAGAACAGATCATCACACATAAGAAGCACACATGAACACCATGATGTAAGGTGGAAACCCAATGTGGGTGAAAACCACCTGTTGCAATTCGTCTCTATCTTCTTTTAATAAGAAACTTCTTTTTACAATATTTTTGTACTAGTGCAGTCTTATACTAGTATGCAGGCTTCTACCTGCAGAAGTCTACAACCTTCTCTAGTTCTCTAGCTTCTCTTGGAAGGGAGCTACAACCCCCTTAGCTCTTGTACTAGCTGACGTACTAGTACGTAGGTGCTGACCTACAGAAGGCTACAACCTTCTCTCGTTCTCCAGCTTCTCCTGGAAGGGAGCTACAACCCTCTTAGCTCTTGTACTAGCTGATGTACTAGTACGTAGGTACTGACCTATAGAAGGCTACAACCTTCTCTTTCTTCCTCCAGGTAACACGTTTCATAAATTTTCAGACTAGATACTCATGGAACACAACATCATAATCTGAAGGCCATGTTTCATCCAATTTTCATACTGGACCCATCAATATCATTGAAGCACAAAATCAATCACCACTTGCATCATCAATCTATGAATCACCCAACACTGAATCACTGAAACCCTGTCAACAAAAACATAGTCACCAGAACACAGAGCAAAACACAAAACTCTGCAATAATATTCAGATCCAACTGTATCATCAAAAATCATGCATCGGAGTGCATACACTACTTGGAAGAGCCGAACCAGCATGTATACGCAACTTCACCAAAGCGAACCAGTGTATATATCATCAAATACTTACTTATAACTTCGTTGCACTTCCTGACTTCAGACATACCCAAATCATTACATACAAAAGGATAATACGTGTGTCAGCAATCATATCTAGTCCATAAGATCACATAAAGATAAGATATTATGATCCTGATCCATTATGGATCTCATCCATCAACTCGGAAGCTAATCACAATCAACCAATCTGAATGTGCAGAATACTGATACTAGTAAACAATCACCAGAACTCAGAGCTTTGCTCAACAACCAGAACCACCCGTAACTTCAAAAATCATAGTTTATATGGTATACACTATTTAGATGTATCTAACCTGCGTATATACGTGCTTTTATCAAAGTCAACCAGCGTATACATCTGTAAATATTCATTCATGATTTGCAGCTATTCCAAACTTGAGTTATACCTAGATCATAATATTTACAGAACATTACATGCGTCAGTATACAAATCTAGAATAAGCATGATCAAACCATATAGAGATGATTCATTCCAAGCCATAAGATCTCGATCCATCATTAGATCTTGTCCTCCATCAACCGTTGAGATTCCTCCTTGGCTCAGATCAAGTAAAGCATTATAAACCCATAACCTACATACTGGATCTCACACTTCATTAGATATTTGAGACTTGCTGAGTGTCCTTTGCCTAATGATCTTCTCCTCCTTTTATAGTCTTAGGCCTTACTCAATACCATGGTCCAAAACCACTTAGAACCAATACCTTGGACCAAATACCTGGGGTCAACACGTCGGACAAGATACCTTGGACCAATATCATGGATCACAATACCATGGTCCAAATACCACAGACCAAAACCAAATGTACGCGCCTTTCCTTGCATGAAAGTGCATGTATACGCATACACGCCTTCTGTACTGCTAACCTGCGTGTATACGCAACTTGGTCAAGGGGAACCTACGTATATATCTTTTCTTTCATTCTGAGAGCCTGAACTGTCATCTGAGTGAGTTGCCATCTGAACTGATTCCTTGAATCTACCCTACAAATACTACTATCAAGCATTCTGTCACATCTGATATCTCTTCTGTAGATTCATCTAGTTACCATGTATAAGTGAGTTGTTCTGCTACAAGAGGGTTGCCATCAAGTAAAACACATTCATCATAATGCCAACAGTCATGTCATTATGATTATGTTGTCATGTTACTATTATATCATGTGGTTATGTTATCATGATGTTATGATGTCATGTGGGTTGGCACTTAGCAGTATGATCATTGTAAATACCATAATGAGTTATGTTATAAAGCTCCAGTATGTAGTATGTTGTCATGGTGTTTTTCTTTTAAGCAAGTCCTTCATTGTAAATATTGCATTGAGCTATGTTATAAAGCTCCATGAGAAGTGTGTCTTCTTTCAGTGGGTTGCTGAGGTATATGTGTGATTGAACACTGAGGATGGTGTCCCCCAAGGGGGAGGGTACTGTAACAGCCCTGGTGAAAATTCCATATAATAAAAGTTAAAAACAATAACCACGGTTGATGGGACACTTATTCTAAGCTGAATGTTGGGCAACACATCCTAGGTGGTGTTCATTTGGTTGTTTATGGCTAAGGAAATTGGAAAAGGCAATGGTTAAGGCTTTGGAAAAGAAAAATAGCATTTTTGGCACAATTATTTAGGAAAATAATGGAAATTAGGGAAAAAGGAGGTGAAAGGTCATAGGTTGCATGTGAGGAGGAAAATAATGGAAAATGAAGAAAAAAGAGGCCTTATTCATAAAAAGGCTTATGAGGATCAGTTGGTAACTTTTTGTCAATTTAGCTTTGGATCTCTCTCATTATTCTCTCTCTCTCTCTCACCCTTGGACACTTAGAGTTTCTTGGAGCACTTTGGAATTGGAGTAAGAAAGGAAAAGAAGGCAAGAGGAAGGAAAGATCAAGAAGGGAAAGGCAAGATCAAGAAGCTACAACAATCTTCATTTTAAGTATCGACTTGCATGTGTAGTTTCCTTGCGAGATTTGGCATGCATGGTATTGCATGTGGTTCTTTTCTATCATGGCATGGGTTTTTCCAGGTGTGACAGTGTTCCTCAGCCTAGCCTTGTCATTTCCTGATAGCTTCGATGAGATGGGTTTCTCATATTTGGTTAATGTGGGATGGTCATATGGATTCGAAGCTAAGTGGGGTGGATCTCTGAACTGACAAACACATGGCCTAGTGGTCCCTAAACCAGACTATGGATCACAGTAAAGCCACTGCCGTAGTAACCCTTGAACTGGACTGTGGGTTGCGTTAAAGCCAAATTGTGTGCCTCGGTGGGCCTAGGAAGCCTTGTCGGTGAATGGAGGGATATACGGTAAAGCCAAGAGGTGGATTTCTCTCTATTGGGCCTAATAGTCCTGGGATGAGATGTACGGAAAAGCCTGGAGAGTGTGTCTCAGTGTAGGGCCTAGTGATCCCTGGATCGGACTATGGATTACGGTAAATCCTGAGATACTAGGAAGCACTCAAATTCCTCACGGTGTAGGCGAAGACTCTGGTGGAATCCATGCTTGTTGGTGTTTTTTTGGTGTGTTCTGTGAGTCCCACATTCATGTTTGGAATATGGCATGAGGGTGATTGGATGAAGAGATACTTGGCTCAGCCAATCTATGGTCGGGTGGAATGTGGTAGTCCCATCTTCGGTTGGTTTATTGCATTCATTAATGAGAAATTCATTCCCTTGATTTTCATGTGTAAATGTACTGATATATATGTGGATTTTATTGCTGATATGTTTATGATATTTTTGTCCCTATTATATTGGTTATATGTATGTTTTATTATAGCAGCTATATATGGCTCTCAGCATGTTTTTACTTGTAAATGAATGGATAATGTATCTATGGTATAATAGATGATAATGCAGCAAATGACATGAGGGAACAATGGTTCATAGTGATTCTCAGATAAGTATGAGATCCCTACACTTAATTATGTTGTTTACACCTGTAGGTTACATGTTGATGATATGTTTGACGAAATGCCTATCATGGCTAGTAGGGGTTTGGTTAAGGTCTTGTTCAACTTATTTCTTTGGTATCATTGTTTTCCTATTCTTTTACTGATCTTAAGCTATCACTCCATTCTAGGCAGTGACCTAGGCTTTGGGCCTGAAAAAGTGGCTTAAATCCCAGGGTCGCTGGCACAGAACTGGCAAATTAGGTCCCTAGACATTGGCACATAAGCCTGTGAGAGTGAATTTTAGTTTCTGGACGTTGTCATGCCTATAGCATGAGAGTGACTGAGGCCTAAGATGGTCAAAACTTCAATAGGACCCAAGGGAAAGTTGTCTGAAGTGTTGGATTGGTTTTTGTGGGTCCTAAAGCTGATGTTGGATAACTTTGTGTGATGTTTTCGTCGATTCCACTTCCTTAAGGTCACATACGAGGTTGAACCTAATCATAGTAGCCTCTCATCGCTTGTTTACCCCGGTTGGCTAGTTACTTGGGTAGATGTGGGAGGAGGGTGTTACATTGGTCATGATCAAAGCTACATACCTCTCGTCTAGAACATCATGGAAGATCCTATACTATGGCAGCACCTAGACCTGCTCATTAATAATAATCCAAAACATCATCACTAAATTCAGGTAGTCAAATAAAAAATATATCTTCCCATGCAAGTATCTCGAAGGGTGCTTGGTGGCAACTCAATATATATGAAGCGGCTCAATCATGAATATATTTAGGTTCTATGCACATCATATATATATGTATGGGTGTTTAAAATGGGACATCAATGCTTCAATCAACTATCATTTTCCAATTCAAGTTCAACAATATCTCTTCACAACTTCTTGAAATTCAATCAGAGTGTCCAAGGATTTGCATCAACACTTCTTCAATAGCTTTGCAATATAGATTTTCTTTTCCAAACTTCAGAAACTTATTCATCATACCATGATTCATTACTTCGAGCTCCAGAATCCATCTCCCTCTTACTTGGATCATTAGAGGCTCATTACCTATCAATAGCAAACATTCAGCATATAAAACCAAAACCAAAAACAAAGTCATACCTTGGTCCACTTTTAAAGTAGAGGTTTGGATCGACACATCTTCTTGGCTTCACCAGATAATTGTGAATGCAGACATATCTGGATTGGGGAGCTTTCTTTATACAAATATTTCTGCAAACATAACACTTTACCAAAGAAATATGCTTAGCCTTACCCAAATCAATGTTGTTAGATCAAAACTAATATCAAACTCATCAATATCATTTGTATTGATTTCTTTAGAAAAGGTGATAGGTAGAGTTCTCATCAAGTCATGACTTTATCTATTATCATGCTAACAAGTTTTCACTAGATGCAAATACATATACTAAGAATAAGTTTTTCCATCTTCATATTGAATCACAATTGTCAATACTTCAATCAGGGAGGCCAGTACAAAACCATTATCAGATACCAACATTAGTCACTAAAATTCACTACACCAGCATAGCATTTTCATCAAGGAAAATCATCAGTCGTCAAATATAATCTTTATTCATCAAGTCAAATCCCAAATTCACTATCATGGTGAGATCTATAGTCCAGAACATATCTCAATCATCAAGTTGAAGTTCTTTAGTCATTATCAAGTATCATGTCAAAACTCCAAACATTGCTTATCTATTTTAAACAGCGAAATCATGTCAAACTCTTGTAGCACAAACTTAAAACATAATTAAATATATATATGCATGTCCCAGTCACCTATAAACACAAGTATAGTCTATATATTCATATAATAGTAAACATTCAAAATTTCCTACTCACAGATCATTGTTTCATCTGCTCCACGTCTGTAGGACTGAAATCCTTCAGTTGAACGTCTGATTTCATGCACAAAAATTCATTTTTGTGTCTAGCAGGAATAATTCCACCTAAAGGCCTTCCTTGCAAGTAGTTGGGAGGTTCCAGTCGCACCCTATGAGAGGATACAAATGCACCTGTAATCTTGCTTCCATACGACTGAGGCTTAGAGTAAGGGAAAACTCTCTCTCTTCTCAGTTTAGAACTTTGTTGCAGACCAACAATGTAAGATATTTTTCTATTCATGCCCCTAATTCATATTTCAGTAGTAAATAATATTTTATATAGATAAGAGGAGTAAGGATCTTATGGAGAGATTCTCCCTCTGAATGGTAGTCCACTTCAGTCATATTTATTCAAGTTATAAACTTGTCTATAATATTGTCATGCATCAATAGATTTGTTAGATCATAAAGTCAAACATATATACATCATGGTAAAAACATGTTCAATATCAATAGTATCAAGTTACCATCTACTAGAATCAAGGTTCTAGCCTTCTTCATGGGAGCAAGATATAAAAAATGATAGATGTTATCCAAACATAAAGTATACCAATATATCAGAAATCAATATTTCCAAGTAGCTTCATAGAATCAAGAAATTCATTACGTAAGATACTTTTTCAATTTCAAGTGCACCATTTCATCATAAGAACTGTGAATCCAAATCACTTCCATATGCATGCATGAACCATTTGAGAAGGATACATTCTCATTATACCTTAGGGCTATTATAGACATATTTGGGCATAGCAACCCCAATCACATATGTCCATAAACCAAGGGCTTCTAAACCCCTAAAAGCGTTATTTCAAACCCTAAAGGATCAAGGTCAATTGATTACATCATTTCCCAGAAGTTCTCCCAAAAAAACTGCTCAGAACTGGTCAAAACTAGACCATACAGACTGCTCCATGCTGAGGGTGTGATGCATCTCACTTGCTACACACAAAGGGTGCGATTCATACTGAAAAGCCCTTTTGTAGGGTGCGATGAGCAAGAGCAAACAAATGGCAGAAGCAGTTTGCTAGGTGGAAACTCAAAGAATCTTCTAGAAACTACTCATATGACACTTGCCTCTCTGAATTCGCCCAGGGATGAGTAAGAGATTATGAAATCTCCAAGTGGAACCAAGAACTATCAGTGAAATGACACTAATCAAAATCCCAAAAGTTGACTCACTCTCCTACAAACATCTATATATGGATCCCTCAGCCTAGAGATCCAAAGGCTGGAATTTTGTAATTTGTAAGGAAATGTTGTTGGTTTCCCTTTGAGACATTGTATTGTTGGGTGATCTTGCTTTTTATGAGGTGAAGAGGGCTTTCATGCTGGGAGGATGGCACTGGATTAGACAGCTTGGTTGTAATCCTCTCTTCTACTACTTCTATCAATAAAGCTATTTGAGTTTTCCTCCATATACTCGTATATCTCTGAATCTTGTATTTATATATGCATTTGTATGGTTAATGTACATCTGATCCTACATTGTTTATGGTTATAGATCTCTATGCTTTTATGGTATTTTGTTGCTTTGACTCTACAAGTGTTCTTTGAAGCGGTACAAGTGAGAAAAGAATGGCGAAAGCTCTATCAAGGGAGAGAGGAAACAAGCAAGGAGACTAGCGAAAGGCTGAGGTTGGTACTCTCTACTTCTCTCTCATCTATCTCTCATAAAGGAAAATACAAGTAACTTTAGTTTGTTTGTTTCTAAGATAGCTACCCGTCTTAGTGGGACTAGCAGCTCTGAATGGACACTAGTTTTCCCGATAACAAAATGGCGACTCCACTGGGGAGCGAATAGTTTGTTTGTTTAGTTACTATTGTTTGCTTTATAAACTACAGATGGAGCCTGAAGTTAAGCCAGCTAGCCTTCGAACTGCTTTTGCTATGCAATTGCAAAGTATATCAACGCTGCTTCAGTCAATCTCCAGGTGGTTTATGAACTGAACATCTGACTTGCAAAAATCCTAAGTGCCCTGGTGGTAGCTCAAATAACCTCATTAGATCAGCCCCTATACTTTGTGTTTACTGCCTATCAAAAGCTCAGCCTAAACCCCTGGACTTAGCTACAAACTGTGAGTGAAAACCAAGCTCACTCTCATCCCTGGACCATCGCACTATCTCTGATTGGAAATATGGATGCATCACACCTCTCATGTGTTGCAGGTGAGATGCATCCATGTTTCCCTGTGTTATAGGTGTGATGATTGAGTAAGACTGTTTCTGCCTCCATATTTTGGTTTTTTCTTCATTGTCTTCAGCTTTATTCAGTAGTTTTACTGTCTATGATCAGTATATCACTTTTGAAACCTTCTTCCTTTGCATTATTCAGCCTACATTGATAAGGAATTGTGAATGTTTTTAATGTATTTTTCATCATTTACAGTCCTCCTTTGCAAATAGTAGCTTAATTGAACAGTCATCTTTTGATTTGAAAGTGTCGCAACTATCGTTTTCAATCAAGAAAAAGAGTGTCGTAAAGTATTCCTCTTTTAGATAGTTGATTACACTTTTGCTATTTTATTTGATTTGAATCATCAATTATTTAAAGTGTTGAAAGCAGTTTTCAAGTCGAAATTGAAAGCATCGTCTTAGTCTTCCTTTCGTTTCGAAAAAAAGAAAATTGTTAGTACTGTTGCTTTGAAAGAAAATAGTTCAAATCTGTACTTTAGTTTTCTTTTTGTCATTCTCACATTAAGGGAACTGAAAAACAAATACATGCATGTGCATTTGCATTTAGACTGCATGTGGAAATTGATTTAGGAAAAGTGCATCTAGTGTGTGCTCTTTGCTCTATGTTGAAAGAATTTTATTTCTCTTTCCTTAGTAGCTAGGATTTTCATTGCCAAAAGAAAGTAAACGACTGTTTATCATCTTAGATTGCATATTTAGGAATTGTATATCTACATCATGCGGTGAACCTTAAAGGAAAACTTCTTAAGAAAGATCAACTATAAAATAAACCTCAATGAACATAAAAACACTTTGGAACCTAACGCACAACATCTAGAAGTCTAGGCTAGAGACGTATTCTGGCATTGTAAAGCCTGGTAACTATCGTTTTCATCATAGGTTGGGTGATTCCTCCTCTTTGATATGACAAGTGCCAGTACAGACTTGTGCTCCCACATACCGTCGAGTATATATTGGGAGACCACAATAGGCTATATCCTTTATCCTTAGGAAGCCGTGTCTATCGCCCTATCGATCGCAATGCACTGAACACAGCATTCGGGAAGATTGACTGTCGTACTGTAAAAATTATTCTGCAGTTTTGCGATTGGTTTGGTAATCCCTCTGTCTAGATTTCCAAAGTAGTCACTTTCATTCCTTTTCAAACTCCTTAAAATAAAAGGTCCATCTGACCACTTGTCACTTCAAGCTCATTAAAAATCGAAGGCAACTAGAGTCATCTTTAGCTTTTTCTTGACTCTTTAAAATTGAAAAAGCAAGTTGTGTCAAAGCGTCATAAAATTTAATTTAATTCGGAATAACATCATTGTTCCCTCGTTGGTCTTAGGTTGAGAAAATGGAATCTACCAATCAAGGATTTCCCCTTGGGGGAAATCCTAGTCCTTTCTCCTCTTGGGGAGATGTTGGTGCTCCTCACATGGCTACATTGTCCCTCCCAAGACTCACAATTGGCCTGCCAGTATGGCTTTTCTCGACCTCTGTCGTTCAAAACACCGCAATTCCTCAGTAATCAAATTAGCAACCAGATGATCTTGAAGTCGCTCCCCCACCTTCTACTTCATTTGTTTCTCCCTCTCCTTCTTCCTCTTCACTTGGTGAAACTAGTAACACTAAAAACCAAGTAACTGAGAAGAAGAATAAAGGGAAGGAGAAGAAGAAGAAGAAGCCAACGACGAAAGGGGGAAACCATGCATCGTCTGGCAAAAATCCACACACTGCACCTTCCAAACCTAAATCTCCATGTGTCATTTGCAAGGAGACCACTATCATCGAGATTGTCCCTGCATCCCACAGATCTTGAGGGACTGGTCTCCCCGCTTGCACAATCCAGTGTCTTCAACCTCTGACGATCATGTTAAGAGCACACCATCAACTAGTGAAAACGAAGTCAATGGACAGAAAGGAAGATCTAAATTTCCTTGTAGACTGTGTGAAGGTGATCATACCCTCCAGCGTTGTCCTTTCCTAGGCAAAGCTAAAAGAGTCTTGGATAATAGTCCTGCTTCACCGCAGCGACTTCCTCCTGGATACAAGAAACTCTTGCCAAGTCCATCGCTAGTTGAAAATATGATTGACACACCTCTGTTGTTGGTCGAAGCATCTATCATTGAAGATAAACCCTCTGAGTCCACACTGGACCAAAGTCAATAGGTCGAGATGGCAGTCGACCCAGTCTTGTCTTCAGAAGGTCCATCTTCGAATGATACAATCACCAAAGAGAATGAAAGCGACACCGTTCAAATTCTTTTCGTTAACACACAATCCGATGAAAATGGGGGAAATCTACCCGTTCCTTTACCACAAGAAGGAATTTCGTTAGAGATTCATCCGGTCGTTTATTCGGTCCCCCCTCCAAGCAATCTAATCGTTTCCTTCGATTGGAATCTACTAGGGAGACCCCGCCTACTGTCTAATGTACCATTCTTAATCATACTACAAGCTTACAGAATGATCATGGTTGGTACTATCATAGATGAAGGGGCTTCTGTGAGTATCCTTTCCTCAACTGCTTGGAAAGCGCTTGGTTCGCCATCGCTTCTGCCTGAGATTCAAAATCTGTCATGCTTCAACAAAGGAACCAGTCGACCGTTAGGGATCCTTCCAAATTTTCCTATAACTTTGAGAAGGAAAACCGTTCATTTAAACGTGATGGTAGTCCAAGGGACTCTATATTACAATCTACTCCTTGGGCGTGACTACATTTACATCATGGGAGCTATTGTTTCCTCACTCTTTCGAGTGATGTGTTTTCTGTATGAAAGCAGAATGGTCCAGCTAGTTGACCAGCTTTCATTCCCCGATTCAAACACAGCTACTAGTCAAATACCATCCCTAACTGGTCTTTTTACACAAGGAATGTCTCATCAACCTCCAGTCCGTCCACCCGATGAGTGTGAGTGATTTGGTGAATGTGACTAAACCCAAGAGGCATGCGCCCTGGTCTGCTTCGGCAGGAAAACCCCAGATATAAGGTAGGTTTCTGCGTAGGATATATGTCTAATCTGACACACCCGTCCGTTTAGGAAAATGGGATTAGACTGGAAAAAGATTCCTCTGTCAAAATTTATGTGATTGGAAATTCCCACCATTCACCTTTGTCCATTTCTGACAGAGCCAAGGAAGTGTTTTGTCTACAAATGTGGACGAAACAATCCGCTAATGCAAGAACTTTCGTATGGTAACCTGGAAACTTTACTCTTCTTTATACCTGGGGGCATGCAAACCTTTTTGTATGCAAGTGAAAAGCGACCAGTGTAACTTTAACCTCGTATTTTTTACTAACTTCAACTGCTTAAGTTAGGTGATTGGTCTAATCAACCATTCGCCTTTGTAAGGACCAAATGGCACTGGCAAAGTAAATGAGATTTTTTTCCACTGAGAGACTATCCTACCTAAACTCAGTAGTTCTTTAACCCCTAGGATAGTAGTTGGTCGTTCCTAGCTTGCATGCAAAAGGCTCCGAAGCAAAGTTTTGCATGGGGCAAGCTCCCTAAAAATTGAACCTACCAATGAGAGACATCCTTATTATACGACTGGCACAAGAAAGTTTATGCGAAGTTCAAGCTTGCTAAAAAATATACCTAGCAATGAGCATATGTTCCCCCAGAATTCAAACTCATTAAAAAATGAACCCACCTTTGGTAAATAACCTTTGCAATCGCATAGCTATCAGCTTTTTAACCTTGGTCGTGTTCTTACCATCACCTCCACTCTTTTTTAGCCGATCATATGCCTCCATTTGATTGTTTACCCTTTTGAGGAATAGTTGCGACGAGTGATTCTATTAGCCACCTTCTTTACACTACCGTGATTGAAAAGTTCCAAACCTTACCTGGAACCAGTTGCTATCCAAAAACATCACTCATTCCTAAAAAAAAAATGAGTCTCCTTTAAGCTCTTCTTAGACTCGTAAAATATGAAAAGATTGCCGAGCAATTGGCCTCTCCAGCTCGTTAAAGTGATTGGAAGTGCCATCCCTCCTCTATACTTTAATCTTTTTGGACCTGAAGGATCATTACACAAAAAGATCGAGCGCTTGTCTTGTTCAGCTTGTTAAAACTATCGAAAAGCCATCCCTTTCGTATTATTTTATACTTTTTTGGACTTAAGGGATTATATTACGAAAAAGGAGTACTGGAGTTTCCTTTCCGTCTCTTTTTAGACTCTCTAAAATTGAAAAGGACCGAGTTATCTTTGTCGTTAAACTCGTTAAAACAATAGCGGAAAACTTGTCCATGCAGACAAGAGCGAGTTTCATTGTCGCTAGGCTTGTTAAAACATAGCGATAGGTTTGCCCGAAGGGAAAATTATAGAAAAAGCATATGTTATCCTCCTTAAGCTTGACAAAAATAAAGAGGTATTGGTCAGCAATGACTTGGGAAAAAGGGAAGAAAACTTGAATAACTTCATTAGTAACAGGTCGCTCTTGAACATGACACTCTCCCTCCATCACCATGATTGAGTCGGGTTGGGTTATTCCGTTCACCGATCATATCACCATTGGTCCTCCGTACCATCCATTTTGGGGTTAACGCTACCAATCCATTCCAGTGTTGCTGATATGTTCAAGAGAAGTCGCTCAGAGAATTCGCCAACCCATCTACATCTCATCCGCTGCAATACCTTAACACTCCATTCTTTCATGACCGCCACCCTGAACCTTGTATCATCAGATCGTTTTCACCTCCACAAAATCATTTGCTCCATTCCGTGTCGTAGATGTGGGATTCATTAAGGCCCTCCTATGACGGGTCACTTCTTGTCGACATCAGCTCATTATCCAAGAAGTTGAATTAGGAACAACCCTTTCAGTACTTTGAAGCTTGCATGCCTCAATGGCAAGTTTCTCACTTCCGGCGATAGGTTTACATCAATGGCCTTCGACCGAAAGATTTTGCGTGGTGTTCGACATTGACTCATGTATTCACACCACGTGAATTGTACTGCAATACCTTGAGGGTCATTATCATTATCAGTGATTCCTCTCGTGCCTATTAATAGCTTACATCATTAGCTGGTAATCAAGTGATGTCTTTCCATGTTCGACATCAGAACATCTTTTCACATGGATCGACTTGTACTTCGAGCGAAGATTGAACGAGTTTGAAGACCCCGGATCTAGTTTCATCCATCTAGGCTGCGATATATTTAGGAAAATAAAGACATCAAATGTACATCATAGCTGCATAGATAATCATCCAAACTAAGGGATGATGGCTCTACCAGAATCATCAGTCTGCCACACAGATGATTGTCTATCCTATGTACATGAAAATGAATTTATAAAGTTGAGCATGGGAATGCCCACCTCAACTAGATCATGAAAATATTATGAAGATAATGTATTGTATTGTATCTTATTACAGGTCACCTTCCAGTTCGAAAAACCTCAGATCCTCATGATAAAGCATTTCACCCGACATCAGAAGATTTACAACCTCATGCTTTAGGGGGCAACTGTTATAGACATATTTGGGCACTGCAACCCCAATCACATATGTCCATAAACCAAGGGCTTATAAACCCCTAAAAGTGTTGTTTCAAACCCTAAAGGATCAAGGTCAATTGATTACATCATTTCCCAGAAGTTCTCCCTAAAAACTGCTTAGAACTGGTCAAAACTGGACCATACAGACTACTCCATGTTGAGAGTCTGATGCATCTCACTTGCTACACACAAAGGGTGCGATGCATACTAAAAATCCCTTCTATAGGGTGGGATGAGCGAGAGCAGACAAATGGCAGAAGCAGTTTGCTAAGTGGAAACTCAAAGAATCTTTTAGAAACTGCTCATATGACACTTGCCTCTCTGAATTCACCCAGGGATGAGTAAGAGATTATGAAATCTCCAAGTGGAACCAAGAACTATCAGTGAAATGACACTAATCAAAATCCCAGAAGCTGACTCACTCTCCTATAAACATCTATATATGGATCCCTCATCCTAGAGATCCAAAGGCTGGAATTTTGTAATTTGTAAGGAAGTGTTGTTGGTTTCTCTTTGAGACATTGTATTGTTGGGTGATCTTGCTTTTTATGAGGTGAAGAGGGCTTTCATGCTGGGAGGATGGCACTGGATCAGAAAGCTTGGTCGTAATCCTCTCTTCTACTACTTCTATCAATAAAGTTATTTGAGTTTTCCTCAATATACTCATATATCTCTGCATGTTGTATTTATATATGCATTTGTATAGTTAATGTACATCTAATCCTACATTGTTTATGGTTATAGATCTCTATGCTTTGATGGTATTTTGCTGCTTTTACTCTACAGGTGTTCTTGAAACCATAGAATTATTTTAGGTCTCCACCATCCTCTTCTTGCTTCCATCATTGGTGTCATCATAGGGGTGATCTCCAAGAATTTTCCTCAACCCGGCTTTGATACCATGTTAATTTTTCATAGGGCTATATTGTTCTTTTCTTTGATAATTGCATTTCTTCACTAACACATTAAGTTCACCCCATAACATCATATCATTATTCATATTTACATCATTATTCAGCAGCATATGCAACTATATAGAAAAGAACAATATAATTATTATCAATGCAGTGGAACATAAAGGAACAATAGAAGAAAAGCATTCACACATAGAGAAACCATGATTGGTTGGAGACCAAGGCAAAACCCACTATGGGGAAAACCCTTTCAAATTCTTCTTCTTCTTAGATTCTCATCAAATGATTAAGAAAAAAGACAGTAAAATGATTCATATCTTCATCTATGCAACTAACCAGCTAAAACAACTACAACATCCATAAATGAACCCAACAAAGCTTATACTCAAAAATCTGATGTTGAAGTTTGTAAAGAACTGCCACTATCTACAGTTAACTGTGGAAGCATGTGGTCACCAAGAGAAATGTTCAGACAACTAAGATTCCATCATTTAACTCTTTTCCACACAGAGGGGGAGTCATGTGAGTGGTTATAGCAACCTAGTCACACCCGTAATCCTAGCATGCAAGCGACTGGGATCAGATTTGATCTTAGGGAAGCGAGCGACTACGGTTCTGAAACCTTAACTCCTAGTGGCATGGATGGAGAGATATTTGCGTGACTGGAAGGATCCAGTCAAACATATGAGATTCTGTAGGAGTGAATGTGGTCGATTTCTTCCTGTGTGTGCCTGCAACTCTGGCCCAAAACCCTAAAACTAAGATGTGAGCTTCGGACCCTATAATTTCACCGCAAAGCGAACTTGTTCCTCCACAAATGAGCCTCAGACCTGTGTGATCAAAAAACAAGATAGAACAGTGTCTCATGATTGTTTCCAAATGAGGTAGAGGTCACTTGTATTTATAACCTTCCAAGGGTGTGCACTTTGCTTTAGGGTCGACCTTGTCAAATGTGCACATGTGGGCTTTTCTTCATAAGTACACTTTCCCTTATCCGTTTTGAGTGATATTTAGGTCAATTTTGGTCCTCTTGAAAAGAGGAATTCAATGAAATCATTATATCCATAAATTGAGCTTCCCAAAGTGGAATTTGACTGCATTTTCATATTTTAACAAGAGAAGCTACAATGGATGCATTGTGGAACAAGTTAGAAATTTTGTATCAGTCTAAGTCCCTGGTGAACAAATTGTTCCTACAACAAAAGTTGTATAACCTAAGAATGAAAAATGGGGACATGATGATAAAGCATCTGAACACCCTTAATACTATGGTAAGATAGCTATTATCTATTGATATTAAAATTTCATATGAAGATTAAGTATCAGTTTTTTGTGTTCTTTATCAAACTTGTGGGATAATTTGATTGTTTCGATAGGTAGTAATTAAACTACTTTACATTTCAACAATATAGTCATATCCTTGTTACCAAAGGAGAAGAGATGGAAAAATATGGAAAGTTAGAACACAGATGCCTTGTTTGTAAGAGGACCCTCCCAAAATATAAATATAAATAAGTCCTCAAGTGGGAGATCTAAATCTAGAGGAAGATCTAAATCTCCAGGAAAAATTGTAAAGGTATGTTGAAGCTACGGAAAAGAATGGCATTACAAGAAAGACTGTAAATTCAAAATTACTGAGAAAGGGAAGGAATCTGATGATTCTCCTTCTAAAAAAGTGAAAACCTCCTTAAATGGAGGGGATGTCTATTTGGCTTCCTCAAGTACACATGTAGATCATGAGGCATGGTTGGTCGACTCAAGTGCATCCTTTCATATGACTCCTCATAGGGATTGGTTCTGTGAATATGAAAGATATGATGGTCATGATTTTTTCTTAAGATATGGCTCAATAACTAGAATTGTAGGACGAGGAAAAGACATGTTGAAGCTCATGGGTGGAAGGATTAGACCGTTTCTTGGTGTTCTACATATTTTAGGATTTGCTAGAAATTTGATTTCTTAAGCAAGATGAGTGACGAGGATGTAAAAATAGTGTTTGAAAAGGATACCTACAGGATGGTACAAGGGGAAATGGTATTATTGAGCGGAGTTCAGATTGGAAATCTATATAATTTGTTGGTAAGCATTGTTAGTTATGGCTGCAACAATTCAATTATTTCTAAGAGTGGATTCGAAGAAGGAAAAAATCATGCAGATTATAGAGAAAAAAATATTTTGTGGCATCAAAGACTATGACATATGGAAGAGAAGGGCCTCTAAGTCCTACATGTTAATGGTATGGTAGAAGGTATGTCTAATTTCTCTATGGATTTTGATTTTTGTGAACATTTTTTATATGGGAGGTAGAATTAAGTAAGATTCTCCCCTAGTTCTACAAGGTTAGAGAGAATATTACAGTTAGTACATAGTGATTCTTTAGACCTTTATTGGTTCCATCATTAGGTAAATGTTTGTACTATGTTTCATTTATAGATGACTTCTAGAGGAATACATAGATTCACTTCCTCATGAAGAAATCTAAAGTCTTTGACAAATTCAAAGAGTGTAAGGATCTTGTGGAGAATCATACATACGAAATAATTAAGGTATTGAGGATAGATAATGGTGGAGAATTTTGTAAAAAAGAATTTAAATAAATTTGTAAGAAGTGTGGTATAGAGAGACAAAATAATACTCCATACACACCTTGATGCAGGAGCATCATTTAAATTTTATTTCCCAAGTGTAATAGGATCTAAAATTCTCTAGAATAAGCTATGTAGGGATAAGATGGTTTCCTTTCCATATCGTGTAACATAACGAATGCACTAAATAAGAATTTAGTTGAAGGAGTTCGGTAATTTTAGGGATACTAGAGGTATTTAAGGGATTAGATTTGATATTTTCTAAGAATGGAGGATATGAACCATTCTCTCATGGATCAAGAAATTCCTCATTATTTATATAAATACTAATGTTCTGGATTGAACGGGCATGTAGAAATGAAGAATACTTTTTTTTAATGATTTATGTTTCTGTGGTCTGTATCACATTTCAGTAGAATGGACTTGCAAAAAGGATGAATAGGACATTGATGGAGACAGTAAGGAGCATGCTCAACGATGTTGGGTTAGGATGGGAATTCTCATTTGAGGCAGTGAAAATTGCATGTTACCTCATAAATAGATCACCCTCATCAAAATTGAATGATATGGCTCCACCTAAGGGATGGACTAGTAAGCAACACTCTCATAAACATCTCAAGGTATTTGGCTTTGATGCTTATGTACATGTTCCATAGGAGAATAGGACTAAGTTGGATAATAAAGTTGAAAATGTTGAAAATAGCAACAAGAAATGCTAAAAATAGAAATTCTAAAAATAGCATTGCTATAGATAGCATTTCAGGATATATTCCAATTTTAATTTGTCCTTGAATTAAAATTCGAATTTAGTCTCACCAGCTGTTTGAAAAATAATTAATTAATTCATCTTGAGTTAATTAATTGGAGAAATTCAAACATGAAGTCTTTGTGAAGTCATGCAACAGCTATCCCTTTGATTGAGGAAGTTATCCCTTAATTAAGGAGATAAGGATGAGTTGTATTTGAGTTGTAATTAGTTAGCTCAATTAACTGAGTTAAGTCCAGCTAAATTAGTTCCAAACAGTTTGAGGAACTAATTGTGAGTTCAGTCAGTTAATGCATGCATGCATGCAACTAGTGTTCTCCAGATAACTGAATATTCTCTCATAAATAACTCATGCATGTCAGTTCAGACAAAGACCCAGTTGAGATTAAAGACAAGGACATTGTACTATCAGTTGGAGGAATTTTCCTATAAAGGAAACTCATCCATGTAGAAGGAATAAGGTTCCTTGAGGATTGCACAGTTTTACAGGGTGTGAGATCAGTGTGAGTGATCAGTGTTACACTTGGTAACAATAGGATCACCAAGGAGAAACAGCGCAAGGAAATAGGAGCTTGGAGGGCAGAGGAGAAGGCTTGTGAGAAGCTTTGTTTGCCTGTGAGCATCTAGGAGGATTGTACTAAGAGCTGGCTAGCTGTGAGAGCTAAAGCTTTGTGTAATTCTGAGATATTTCCACCTTGTATGATAATACAGATAGTGGGGTTTTTAGTTGAGGCTTTCCCCTAAGTATTTTCTGTGTTTCATGTGCATTGATTCTTCTTCTTCTTGTTATATGTGTTTAGCTCGATTCTTGCTCTATCTTTAAGCTTCTGCAAGTTTGATAGTAGAAGTAGATTATAGTATTTTGCTTTAGTATATTGCATTATTAGGTTAATCTACAATGAGAATTTCTACATGGTATCAAAGCAAAGGTGATCAGAGCTGTGAATAGCATATTGAGAAGGGAAAAGTTTGAAGTTTGAATTTCTTGATTGTAGTTACAAAATCGAATTCTTATCACACCTCAAAGTTCACCAATGTCGTTCAATGGCTTGAGACTCGAGTATGCCCTAGATGGCAGCTTGAATTACATAGCATGGAAGGATCACATGGAAGCAGTATTAGAAGACAATGGTTTGAAGGATTTCATTAATCAAGAAATCCCAAAGCCAGCAGCAGCTAATGCCAAAGAATTGGCAGAATGGGAGAAGTGTGTGGCGAAGGCGAGGAGGATTCTTCTGGAGGGAGTTCGAGACCATATTTTCTCGAGTCTCCATGGGAAGGAGACTCTGTTTTCAATGTGGAAGACATTGAAGGACCTATATCAAAATAGCAACAACTAGAGGAAGCTGGCACTCAAGGAAAAGCTTTGGAAAATCAAGTGTGAAAAGGGCGACACAATTTCTACATATCTAAACAAGCTCACCACCTGCAGAGATGAGCTTGGAAGTGTAGGAATAATGACAGCTGATGATGATATGGTGAGTCTTGCTCTCCTTGGTCTTCCTAAGAGCTGGCATAGCTACCAGGACTTAGTGAATGGAAGAGAGAAACTGCTGGATTGGGAACGACTATGGTCGGATCTGATGCAGGAGGAGCACCGGAGATGGTTCTTCATCTAAGCATGATGATGAAGAAAATCTAGCCTTAGCAAGTAAGGCAAGGAAAGTGAAAGGGAAGGCTTCCCATTCCAAATCGAGTTCTTCCCATGTAAGGAAGAAGATTGACAAATCTAAAGTGAGTTGCTTTAATTTTCATGAGGTGGGCCATTATGCAACAAATTGTCCATTGAAGAAATCCAATAAGGGATCCTCGAAAGGATCAGAAGGTGAGGCACTAGCCTCTTAGTTCGAATTAGATTTTACCCTCATCGCATGCATGGTTTCATCGATGGTGGGTTGTGTTTGGTACCTGGACAGTGGAGCCTCATTCCACATGACCTGCGATAAGAGTTTATTCAGTACCTTGGAGGAGAAAGACCTCAAGATGCACATAAAGATGGGCGATGATGGAAAGTACCGTGTTTCAGGTGAAGGTATGGTTTTTTCTCAGAGGGAGCATGGAGCTCCTCTCACCCTGACTAATGTAAAGTATCTGCCTGGATTGAAGAAGAACTTGGTATCGGTCGTGATGTTGGAAGACAAAGGCTATGATGTAGTCTTCAACAAAGGAAAGGTGTTCCTGAGACATATAGCCATGGGTCAGACCAAGAGGATTGGTATTCAAGTGAAGAATATCTACAAGTTGGAGGTAGATGACTGTGATGCATTGAGTTCCAAAGCAGAATTGGTGCAAAGCCAAGATATTGGCGAGTTATGGCATAGGCAGTTGGGCCACTTGCATCATGGGGCCTTGAATATAATGTAGCAGATTTCTACCAGACTTCCCAAAGGTAAACTTGAGCAAGTGGACACATGCAAAGGTTGTACCTTGGGTAAGTACACCAAATCTTCCTTTCATGATCAAGACAGTCAAGCTGAAGCAATCTTGGAACGAGTTCATACAGATGTGTGTGGCCCATTCTCAACAGCCTCCACTGCTAAACAAAGGTATTATGTGATTTTCATTGATAATTTTTCTCGTAAATGTTGGATCTATTTCATGCAAAAGAAGGATCAAACCTTCTCAAAGTTTTGTGAGTTCGAAGCTTTGGTTGAGAAAGAATCAAGGAAGAAGATTAGGGCCTTGAGAAGCGACAATGGTGGAGAGTATGTCTCTCAATAGTTTAAGGACTTCTGTGTAGCGGAAGGAATTAAACGGGAGTTGATGACACCTCATAACCGACAGCAAAATGGGGTGTCCAAGATGAAGAACAAAACAATTGTGGGGGCAACTCGAGTGATGCTATATGACCAAGGCATACCACTTCATTTGTGGGCTGAGGCATGCAACACAACGGTCTATTTGCATAATAGAAGCCCGCATCGCATACTTGGGATGAAGACACCTGAGGAAGCTTTCTCTGGGAAGAGACCAGATGTGGATCACTTCAGGATCTTTGGATCATCGGTTTATTGCCATGTGACCAAGGATTCCTGGAAGAAACTTGAGCCAAAAACAAAGTTGGGGATACTTGTGGGGTACACTGATACACCCCATAACTATCGAGTGTATTTGCCTACCAGTCGGAGGACAGTGGTTCGCAGAGATCTTAAGTTTGATGAGTAGAACGCCATCCAAGTTTCCCTTGAGAGGGAGCTCCAACTATAGGCTGTGGAGGAACTTTTGGTTCCTAAGGAGGAGGAGCCTCAAACTGATGCAGAGCAGCCACATGCAAAGGTTCCAGGAGTGGAGACATCCACTCAAGTAGAGTCTTCCAAATATGGGTGGAAGCGCACGAGAGAAGCTGACAAATTGTTGTCGGATGCGAGAGAGAATGTGGGAGAACCATCTTCTCAGCGTAGACAGAGGAGGTCACTTGATAGGTACACTAGATACATGGCCCTTGTTGGGGAATGTGTTGAGACCGAACCATCTTCCTTTGAGGAAGTAGTGCAGCAGCCGATTTGGGTTGATGCTATGGTGGAGGAGTATGACTCCATAGTTTGGAACAGTGTTTGGGATGTGGTTCCAAGACCGGAGAACAAGTCAGTTGTGAGTTCCCATTGGCTTTACAAGGTAAAGCAAGCTGCTGATGGTAGTGTGGAGAAACATAAGGCAAGATTTGTTGCCCGTGGTTTCTCACAAGTCGAGGGGATCGACTATGATGAGACTTTTTCTCTTGTAGCAAGGTACTCATCTATCATATCGATGTTGGCACTATCAGCACAGATGGGTTGGAAGATCCATCAGATGGATGTGAAGACTGCATTCCTCAATGGAAAGATTGAGGAATAGGTGTACATAGAGCAGCCGGAAGGTTTTGAGACCTTCGATTGTGAGTCGCATGTGGGCCGACTCAGGAGAGCTTTGTATGGGCTGAAGTAAGCACCTCGTGCTTGGTACACTAGGATCGACAACTACTTCACCGGGTTGGGCTTCACAAAGAGTGAAGCAGATGCAAACTTGTACCACATCATGGTGGAAGGTAAGAAGTTGATCATTGTTATTTATGTTGATGATCTAATATTGACAGGTGATGATCAGTTGATCATGTCTTGCAAGGAGGACCTTGCAAGAGAGTTCGAGATGAAAGACATGGGTCTCATGCACTACTTTCTAGGCATGGAAGTGTGGCAGAAGGACGGGGAAGTGTTTGTGTCTCAAGGCAAGTATGCCAATGCGATACTCAGGAGATTCCACATGGAGAAGTGCAAGCCCATGCAGACTCCTCTAGTAGGTAAATGGAGGAAGGAGGATGCTACTTCAGGAGAAGTCATTGAATCTATTGTGTATCAACAACTTGTGGGTTCACTGATGTACTTAGTGAACACATGACAAGATTTGTGATATGCGGTGAACCAGCTAAGTCAAGCTATGGTTCAGCCTACCAAGATGTTTTGGAAGGCAGCTAAGCATGTTTTGAGATACCTCAGAGGCACATATCAGTATGGATTATGGTACAAACGGTCAGAGGGAGTGAAGCTACAGGACTTCACAGATGCAGATTGGGCAGGGAGTCCATCAGATCGGAAGAGCACATCAGGAGGAATTTTCAACCTTGGTTCAGCTGCAGTTTCTTGGTACAACAAGAAACAAAGGTCAGTTGCACTCAACTCAGCAGAGGTTGAATACATAGCTGCAAGTCAGGCAGCATGTGAGGCCATTTGGATGCGGAAAATTATAGTTTGTTTGTTTGATCAAAGGATGGATCCAACTGTGATCTATTGTGATAATCAGAGTTGTATCAAACTCTCTGAGAATCCAGTATTTCATGACAGGTCCAAGCATATCGACATTCGATATCATCATCTCAGAGACTGTGTGGCGAGGAGGATCATGTTGTTGCAGTGTATTTTAACCAAGGAGCAAGATGCTGACATTTTGACTAAGGCATTGTCAAAGTGTAAATTCGAGTTCCATAGAGACAGAATCGAGGTGGCAGATAATCCCTTTCTTGTTGAGAGGAAGTGTTGAAAATAGCAACAAGAAATACTAAAAATAACATTGCTATAGATAGCATTTCAGGATATATTCCAATTTTTATTTGTCTTTAAATTAAAATTGAGAATTAAAATTCGAATTTAGTCTCACCATCTGTTTGAAAAATAATTAATTAATTCATCTTGAGTTAATTAATTGGAGAAATTCAAACATGGAGTCTTTGTGAAGTCATGCAACAGTTATCCCTTTGATTGAGGAAGTTATCCCTTAATTAAGGAGATAAGGATGAGTTCTATTTGAGTTGTAATTAGTTAGCTCAGTTAACTGAGTTAAGTCCAGCTAAATTAGTTCCAAATAGTTTGAGGAACTAATTGTGAGTTCAGTCAGTTAATGCATGCATGCATGCAACTAGTGTTCTCCAAATAATTCAATATTCTCTTATAAATAACTCATGCATGTTAGTTCAGACAAAGACCCAGTTGAGATTAAAGACAGGGACATTGTACTATCAGTTGGAGGAATTTTCCTATAAAAGAAACTCATCCATGCAGAAGGAATAAGTTCCTTGAGGATTGCACAGTTTTACAGGGTGTGAGATCAGTGTTACACTTGGTAACAGTAGGATCACCCAGGAGAAACAGCACAAGGAAATAGGAGCTTGGAGGGCAAAGGAGAAGGCTTGTGAGAAGCTTTGTTTGCCTGTGAGAATCTAGGAGGATTGTACTAAGAGCTAGCTCGCTGTGAGAGCTAAAGCTTTGTGTAATTCTGAGATATTTCCACCTTGTATGATAATACAGATAGTGGGGCTTTTAGCTGAGGCTTTCCCCTGATTATTTTCTATGTTTTATGTGCATTGATTCTTCTTCTTCTAGTTATATGTGTTCAGCTCGATTCTTGCTCTATCATTAAGCTTCCGCAAGTTTGATAGTAGAAGTCGATTATAGTATTTTGCTTTGGTATATTGCATTATCAGGTTAATCTACAGTGAGAATTTCTACAGAAAAGTGTATCTTTATTGGATATAAACATGGTCTAAAAGGTCATAAGATTTGGAACTTAGAAACTAAGAAGGTTGTGCGTAATGGAGATGTGGTATTTAGAGAAATAAAAGATGTCAAATAGGAATTCCTAGTAAGGGAGAAAGAACCAAAAAAGATAGAGCTTGAATTGAAGGATGATGAATCAGAATCAACAAAAGGGCATGAATAAGAAGAAGAACCGCATAATCTGCTAATTAGGAGATTGGTTTGAGAAATAAGGCATCTTGAAAGGTAGACTCCACCTAATTTCCATTCCAATTTTATTTTATTTTATTTTTTTAATGATGATCCTAGAATTGTTAGGAAGGTGGTGGATTCAGAGGATGGAAAACTCTAGAAAAATTCCATGGTCTAAGAAATGGCATCCTTAGACAAGAATGAGGCTTGGTATCTAGTGGAGTTATTCGGAAGAAATCCCACTGGCAACAAATGGGTATTTAATAAGAAGTTGAACGCAAAACGAAAAGTGGAGAAATAAAAATCTAAGTTAGTAGGGAAAGTTTATTCCCAAGTAGAGGGAATTGACTTTGGTGAGATTTTTCTCTTGTTATCAAGTTAACTTCTAATAAATTTCTTTTATTTGTTGTTGTTGTCTTTTATTTTGAAGTAGAACAAATGGATGTGAAGATAACATTCCTACATGGTTATCTGGAATAAGAAATCTACATGAAGCAGTCATTAGGTTTTTTTGATAAAGGAAAGAAAAAGATGGTATGAAGGCTAAAAAAATCCCTTTGTGGGTTAAAGCAATCACCAAGGGTGTTGTATCAAAAATTTGATACTGATATATTTGGACTTGGATTCATAAGGAGAAAAATGGATCATTGTGTGTATTTCAAATTAGTTGGTGATCATCTTATTTATTTGGTGTCATATGTGGATGATATGTTGGTGATTGGAAATGGCATGGAAATTATCTAGGAAGTGAAAACTCAATTTTCCTCTAAATTTAACATGAAGGATATTGGTGCTGCAAATTTCATTTTGAGCATGGAAATTAAGAGAGATTGGGAAAAGAGGAAATCCAAGTTAAATAAAAGGAAATATGTCAAGACAATTTTGCAAAGGTTTAATATGCAGGGATGTATACTAGTAAAGCTCTTCTTGAATTAGTAAAGTTTTGTGTAGAAAAATATATCAAGAGACAAGAAGAGGAAGAGGACATGTTTGATGTTCCATATGCCAATGTGGTTGGAAGTTTGATGTATGCAATGGTTTGCACTAGACTGGGCATTGCACATATAATGGGGTATTGAGTAGGTATATGTCAAAACTAGGAAAAGAGCATTGGAAAATAATAAAGAGGGTTTTCAGGTAATTGCATGACACTACTAGTTATGGATTGTGCAACCAAGGAAGACCGAGATTGGACAAATTGTTGGACATACATGGATTTTTGGATGTAGACTAAGCTGGATATCTGTATCATAGAAGTTCTACAGGTGTGTTGTAGTTGTTACAACACCCTCCAAATTTTGGCTTACACTCAATTTTGGAGCCTTCCTTGGTCTTCCATACTGTCGTCGCAAACACCAAAGCTTATTTCATGAGCTTTCTTAAAGTATTTTTATCCCATTTGCAAGATGGGTTAATTGTCGTCTTTCGGCATGATTGGTGTTGCACAATGTGTAGAAGTATGTTTTGATGGTTTCAAGGTTCTATCTTTGTGTATATGATTTTTTCTAACTATGTAAACATCTGTTGCACTCCTTCACAAAGTTTTGAGCACTTTCGCACAAGTGTCATCACGGTCATCCCAAATTCTATCTTAAGTGTCACACTTGTAGTAATTGGTCGTGTCACATGGAGGGAAATTTATTTTTCATGTGTCCTAGGTGATCTATGTTGTTGTTTCATCAAGTATTACAAGTGTGATATCACAGTCAAAGTCTTATCATTGTTCATATCAGTCTAACCGGCCTTACACTTATCCATTTCCGAGAAGGCTTCCCAACTAAGAAACTTGGCTTCACCCAGCCTCCCTGAACTATGCACTGTGCAGTTCCAATCCTCTAGCTAAGACCTTTCCCCTTGACACTATGAAATACATAGTTCCTTCCTCCTAGGACTACTACATTGTGTAGTTTTTGTGCTCAAGCTCCACCTTGACCTCCAGAATTGTGAAATCATGCCTCTCATCCCGGCCTTCACTACGCATTGTGCAATCACAAGCCTCAAGCTTATCCCCTGAGCCTCTAAACTGTGAAATTTCACAGTAGACCCATGTCCCTTGTCTCCCAAAACCTTGAAGTGTGTCCTATGAGTGCTCATCCCCTCAGCCTGTCCCACTGGCTCTCAGAAAGCGCAATTTTTTCCCTCGGTCCTTCCTGAATTGCACACTGTGTAGTATTAGAGCACAAGCCTCACCCATAGGTTCTGGAATTGTGCACTGCACAGTCGTTGAGCCCTCTCTCTCGACCTGTCACCTAGTCTTGGCTTAGTTAGTGGATCAAAATGCATTATCTTAGACTAGGGGGTTTTCAGACTGATGGCGTTTCATCATGAGTGAACTACATATGCAGGTACTCTATTACATCATGGAAAGATGATGAAGAAGGATTGAAGGAGGGAAACACGTTGAAAGACATTCTTATAGTTTAACATGCAAGTTGATCAATCACAAGAAAGCAAAGGGACATTAGTTTGTGATCGCAACTCAAGACTTAAGATCATTGATGATCCCTTATCACCAAGTCATTCAGAGGTGAAAAGAAGAGCATTCTCAAGCAGACACTCAGCATGCATCAATAGAATTGGCTTCACACTGCCATATCATCAAGCATTCCATGTCAGCAATGTCATGTCATGTCACAAGTTATCATATTCCACATCGTTATTGTGAATCATGTAAATGGTATTCAAAATGTATTGTAAATTGGAAGTCCAAAGGACACACATGGAATATAAAGAGTCATGTAAGTTGAAAAATCATAGGAATTCAAATAGTCATGAGGGTAATCAAATAGTCACAAGGAAGGGGAAGTATCACCCCTTGTTTATATATACACACTCGTTGTATGAGCAAAGGACTTTTCACCTTGGCTCCTCCTGCAAGGAATTAGAGAGACAGATCAGTTCTTTTGAGGAGCAAGGAGTGGCTCCAACACTCCACTATTATAGCTAGTGATGTTCATTGTATACATGTGTCTTATAACTTTTACTTAATAACAGAAGCCTTCAAGGCCAGCATGTTCTTCATGCATGGATTATGGATATTTCTAAGACTATTTTGTGAATGTTTTTAATTCAAGTTTTCTTTCATCTATGCTAAAGTAGTTGAACTATTTCGATTATTTTGGTACTTATCATATGGAGAATTTGTTGTAATTTCTATTATCGTTGTTGCCTCCTCATGGACTATTCCGCTAGATATTAGATAGATCTTCCTCATTATATTGGTTTCAGTGACCGTCGCATCTATGTGGACTATTTCGCTCGATGTTGCACAGACCCTTCTTGTTCATGTGTGTCTCTACTAGGGTGGTACTACTACCTCTCTCTTAGAGGCTCAATTTTCCTCCCCTCTGCAGTGAAAGAACTTTGACACGTATATGATTGAACACTCACCAGACACACACCCCTTTCTTTTTGAAGGCGCATTTGCACTCCTCTCTCTTACTGATAGTTAGAGACAAGGCATATATTTAAGATATATGGCAACCAGGTTCATATTCTGGATGGGGCTCCTACTCCAAATGGTGTGAGGTCTAATTGGGACTTCACATCAGGGAGACCCCTTGGTTGATGAATTTCCAACGCCGTCAATAGTGGCACTAGAAGGAAGGCCAGATGACAAGTTGAACTCGTTGAATCTCGTTTCAATCTCTTATCTAAAATGGCTCATACTCAAATCTTACTCATAGGGTGTTTCTCTAATTTTTACCTTTATCAATTTTCAATCATCGATGGGCCTCTCTATCACTTGTCCCAGTTAAAGTTTTATGGTGAGGATGGAACATCCATAACCAAGCACGTTTCTGATTTTCTTAAATTTTGTGAATCTTACAATATCAATGATGAAGAGTTTGCTTGTGTGATTTTCTTCCTCACCCTTGAAGGTCGTGTTAATCGATGGTGCCATACCTTGCCACCTACTTCCATCCATTCCCTTCATCATTTTCATATCTTCATCAAGCCTTTGATAGGGATAATTACCAAGATTTTTGTAAAATAATCATTTTGCTAAGAATGAAGCCTAATGAATTAGTTGAGGATTTTTGGTTCAATTCCTTCACCTTTTGTTAGGTCCCTATAATAATAGTGATTACCCCATTACTATTTTAGTTGTATCCCTTATTATATTGTTGTGCCCCTATTGTCCCCATATTGTTATTACTGTGCCCCATAGAATCCCTCTATTGTTATTTTTGTGCCTTTATATTATTATTGTTAGGTCGGTTGGGTTATATTGTGACTCTTTAGACTCCTATATATAGAAAGGAGGTTTTGTCAATTGAATCATCAAAGAATCATTCATTTGTGTAATGTAAAGTAGGTTGCCCCTCGAAGAGTCTGAATTCTAAGGTGTTGATCAATTTTCTATCTTTTTGTGAGCTAGTTTCATAACATTTGATATCAGAGCTTTAGATTCTAGGGTTTCGCTGCTCCAAATAGGTCATCGTGGAATTTTCGCTATAACTTTTTTCTGCGATATTTCAGAAGCGAAAAAAGAACCCATTTGAGACGAAATCTCACTAAACCGCGAGTCCAAATTTCAGAGCTTTTCGCACTATATTTGCGAAGATATGATCTGACGAAGTTGATCTTTTTATAGACTCCTGAATTACATTCCAAACAGGTGACCTGGGGAAATCGTCATAAGTTTCTCTTTGAGCATCAGATTGAAATTTCATAAGAAGGTACAGAAAGAGGATGGACTTTAGTTTCTTGTATATATTTTTTCAGAGCCAAAGGTCGAAACAGGGACACGTGGCATGTCATACAAGTTCGCTCTACTAAACTAGTCTATAATCAGGTCACTATGGGAGATTTGGCATAACTCTTCCTTGGAGAATCCAATTTGGATCAGACTGGTGGAATTGGAAAGAGGACACAGAGGGCTACTGCAAGTCACAATTTCAGAACTGGATGATCTGAAATTACAGAGATACATCAGAGGCAATATCGTTCTCCTACAAAGTGAAAAAAGGTGTGTAGCTTTTTTAAATTTTTGCTTAAGCTTAGTTTGAAAAATTATTTTGAAGAAATTCAAAGGGCATAATAGAGAATTATTATCGGTAACTGATGCCTCGAGGAAAGAAAATGCAAACACCTAGTAAGCAACCTGAAAGCTCTAGCATGACTCATGAAGAAGAGGAAGAAATGCTACATGATATCAAAATTACAAGACCAAGTGCAACAAATGTCACTCTCACAAAAGCTAACAGAAGCTAAGATAAATGGCGTGGAATCTAAGATAAAGGGTGTGGAAGCTAAGATGAATGGTGTGGAAGCTAAGATGGACAATTTGAAGATAGATTTGAAGACAGGGATGGTAGATTTGACAAATTTTCTACAAGAAATACTTACTAATGGTGAAAGGGTAGTAAAGGAAACTCATGATGCGAACAAAAGAAATGTTAATCATGATTTCATAGACTCTAATGTTGGATCGAAGGCCCACCATATTCCAAAAAGCGATATGAGGAAGTTTGATGGCAAGGATCCCGCAACATGGATATTACAGATGGACCAATTTTTTGATCTCAATAATGTGAAAAACACAAAAAGGTATGTATTGCAACTTTATATTTGGAACCAAATTAGTTTGTATGGTATCAATGGCTTTGCTCTCGTAGACAAATTATCACTTGGGCAATTTTTACAGAAGAATTAACAGTACATTATGATTATACAAAAAGCAACACTTTTTTTAGCCAATTGATAAGTCTCAAACAAAAGGGTTCAATAATGGAGCACATTGAGGAGTTCCAAAAATTGAACATAAGGGTAAAAAATATTCCAAAGGAGCATAGGATTGATGTGTTCATAAGGACTTTAAAGGATAATATCCAACATGATGTTTGCCTTTGGGAACCTGATTCATTAGAGAAGGCATTCAGGTTAGCAAGAAAAATGGAAAGCAAAATTATGGCAACCAGGAAGCATACCACTCACAACTATAAAGATGGAAGTATTGTTGCCCCTAGTCTTCCACAACCTATAAGGTTGACACCACAACAATTGGAAGAAAAAAGAGCAAAAGGGCTTTGTTACAGTTGTGATAGCAAATACACTGAAGGTCATAAGTGTGTTGAGAAAAAATTATTCTACATAGATTGTGAAGAGGAAGAAGAAAAGGAGCAAGAAAGGTCAAAAGAAGAGGATATACTCCAGGAACAAAGCCTAAATAAAGAAGAAATGAACCTGACCATATCTTGTAATGCATTGGCTGGACTTACCACTCCTCAAACCATCAAGATAGAAGGACAAATCAAGGAAAAGGTAATAGTGTTGATTGATTTAGGAAGTACCCACAATTTTATTCATTGTAAGGTAGCAAAAGAATTGAATTTCTTCCTATATCCAGCACCAGAGTGTCAAGTGATGGTTGCAAATGGAGGAACAATAAATTGCTCTGGAAAGTGCCATAATATCAAGCTATCCATGGGAGAATATGTATTGACTAGCCCAATGCTTTCCATTCCAATGGGAGGTGCTGATGTTGTACTAGGAGTCCAATGGCTACAATCCTTGGGTACAATAGCTTTTAATTTTCAAGAAATTTTCATGAAATTTTCTGTGGAAGGAAAGGAAGTTGAATTAAAGGGTATTGCAGGGAAACCAGGAAAGATAATCAGCTCTAACGGTATGACAAAGCTTCTAAAAAAGGACAAAGAGGTGTAATTGCACAATTATGTTCGCTAGATGTTTCCACATCGAAATCATCTATTTCTCCAGATCTCCAAAAAGTCTTGGACAATCATTCCAAGGTATTTGAGACTCCCAAAGGTCTCCCACCTATTGTGATCATGATCATGCTATTCATCTGATTCCGGGAAGTGTTCCTCCAAACATCAGGCCGTACAGATATCCCTATGCCCAAAAGAGTGAAATTGAACGTATGGTTGTAGAAATGCTAGAGGCTGGTATAATTCAACCTAGTCAAAGTTCTTTCTCTACTCCAGTAGTATTGGTGCACAAGAAGGATGGATCATGGCGCATGTGTCCGGATTATAGGGAGCTCAACAAGCTCACTATTAAAGATAAGTTTCCCATTCCTGTCATTGATGAATTACTGGATGAATTGCATGGATCAATTTACTTCACCAAGTTGGATCTTCGTTCAGGATATCATCCAATCAGAATGAAGACTAAAGACATTCCGAAAACAGCATTTAGAACTCATGAGGGTCATTATGAATTTTTGGTCATGCCTTTTGGCCTTACCAATGCACCTTCTACATTTCAAGGTTTGATGAATTCCATTTTCAAACCCTTCCTTAGAAAATTTGTGTTAGTATTTTTTGATGATATACTAATCTACAACAAGTCTTGGAAGGATCATGTTGAACATGTTGACAGGGTGCTACAACTATTGGAGGAGAAACAATTATATGCAAAAAGATCCAAATGTTTCTTTGGAGTACAAGAGGTGGAATATTGGGTCATATTGTATCTCATGAAGGAGTTAAGGTAGACCCTAGCAAAATTAAAGCCATTAAGGAATGGAAAATCCCCACATCCATAAAGCATCTGCGAGGATTTCTCGGGTTGACAGGGTATTATCGCAAGTTTGTTAAGAATTATGGGAGAATAGCAGCACCTCTAACAACATTATTGAAGAAAGATGCATTTTCATGGACTCCAGAAGCAACAAAGGCCTTCGAACATCTTAAAGAGGCAATGTGCCAAGCCGGTCTTAGCTACACCGAACTTCACAAAAACCTTTATTGTGGAATGTGATGCTTCAGGAAATGGAATTGGTGTTGTTTTAATGCAAGATGAAAGACCCATTGCTTTTGAAAGTCATCCAATCAAGGGAAAGTTTTTACACAAAGCTATTTATGAGAAGGAAATGTTGGCAATACTACATGCACTTAAGAAATGGCGACCCTACCTAATGGGAAGACACTTCAAGGTAAAAACGGATCATGATAGCCTTAAATACTTTTTAGAACAAAGATTATCCTCTGAAGAGCAACAAAAGTGGGTCACAAAGATGTTGGGTTATGACTTTGAAATCATCTACAAAAAAGGGAAGCAAAATGTGGTGGCAGATGCACTCTCAAGAAAGGATGAGGATGTGGAAGCATTGTTGTGCACCATTTTTATTATCCAACCAGATTGGATAAATGAAGCAAGGGAGGAATGGAAGAATGATGAAGAAGTGTGGGCAATTATTCAAAAGTTACAACAAGATTCCAGTACATCTGATACATTTAGCTGGCAAAATGATTCGTTATGGTACAAAGATTGCTTATACCTCTGTAAGAATTCCCAACTCAAACAAAAGATTCTTATGGAATTGCAAACTTCTCCCTTAGGAGGGCACTCAGGATTTTTAAAAACTTACCACAGGGTTAAGAAGGAATTTTTTTGGATGGCCTTAAATCAGATATTCAAAAGTTTGTGGCGGAATGTTTGGTTTGCCAACAAAATAAAGTTGAAACAATTAAGACCCCAGGTCTATTACAACCTTTATCCATTCCAAGCCAACGTTGGGAGGAGGTTTCAATGGATTTTATCACAGGTTTACCCAAGTCTGAGGGAAAGAGTGTCATCATGGTGGTAGTTGACAGACTTACCAAGTATGCACACTTTTGTGCATTATCACATCCATTTAAAGCCAATACAGTTTCTACTGCATTTATGGAAACAATTCAAAAGCTACATGGAAACCCAAAGATTATTGTAAGTGACAGAGATCCCATTTTCACTGGAAATTTTTGGACAGAATTATTTTCTTGTCTTGGTACTCAGTTAGCTCATAGCTCATCTTATCATCCTCAATCTGATGGGAAAACTGAGATAGTAAACAAATGTTTGGAAGGATATATTCGTTGCTTTGTATCTGATAAACAAACACAATGGGTCAAATGGTTGCCTCTGGCTGAATGGTGGTATAACACTTCCTTCCATACAGCAACAAAAATGACCCCATTTATGGCACTTTATGGTATCAACCACCATCCATCACATCATATTTAAGAGAAAATTCTAAGGTTCAAGCAGTGGAACATCACATCGAACATCAACAACAAGTCCTCCAACTCTTAAAGGATAACCTCGTGTTGGCACAGAATAGAATGAAACAACAGGCAGATCAACATCGCAGCAAAGAAGTTTTGATGTAGGTGATTGGGTATTCCTACAGCTACAACCATATAAACAAATGTCCCTCAAGCAAGCTAAGAAGGATAATAAATTATCACCAAAGTATTATGGTCTGTACAAGGTGTTGCAAAAGATTGGTACTATGGCATACAAATTGGAGCTTCCTGCAGCTTCTCGATTGCACCCCTTTCCATGTTTCATGTTTAAAGAAGGTTATAGGCGACAAGCTCCCAGTTCAAACAATATTGCTAGAACTTGACGAGGAAGGAAAAATTATATTGGAACCAAAAGCAGTCACAGAAACAAGAACTCGACAGCTACGAAATCGATCAATTTCTGAGTATCTCATTAAGTGGAAGAACTTATCCGCTGAAGATTCCAGATGGGAGGATGAGAATTTTATACAGAAGCATCCAGAACTACTCAAGCGTTGAGGACAACACTTTTTTGAAGGAGAGGGGCATGTTAGGTCCCTATAATAATAGTGATTACCCCATTACTATTGTAGTTGTATCCCTTATTAATATTGTTGTGCCCATATTGTAATGAATCATCAAAGAATCATTCATTTGTGTAATGCAAAGGAGGTTTCCCCCTCGAAGAGGATGAATTCTAAGGCATTGATCTATCTTTTCTATCTTTTTGTGAGCTGGTTTCATAACACCTTTGTTGTGAAATTTCTGAAGAAGACATGAATCAGTATTTCTTGAAACAAGAGTTTGAGCGCTTGGTTCTTATCTCTTTACACAGTGAACCTAAACCCCTGATTTTCCTACTTCCCCAACTCTTGTGAATCATGAGAAACCTCTAATTTCAGAAGAGGAATTTATTGCTCCTTTTGCTTTTTGTCCTCCTCCTTTTCCAGTTCTAATGAGGGTGTCTCCGTGCGATGATAATAAAGTTGGGAAATATGCTAATCAAATTCCTAATCCATCTTCTCATTCTTCTTTTGTTTCTCATGACTCAAATTCAATGGAGGAAATCCCAGAATGGCTCATGAAGCCCATGGGGAAGACTAACTTCCCCATTCCACAACATGATGTTATCATTCATAACTCTAGCCTCCAATCTGATCTATATTTTTGTGATCCTCTATCATCTACATGCCATGAAACTTTTCAATGTGATCCACTGATCAATCTACTCCACCAGCTAGTCTTTCACACTCTCTTGATTTTTGCGTTGTTGGTTTGAATTGCGATCAGGGATAAGGATGTCACTTTACTCAGGCAGAGTAGCAGGAAGGTGAAGATGCTTTCAATATTTCTTCTATTTTCAAAAATCCCCCATGTGAAGATGATGCGCTTCCATTATTAGATGATTTTCAATTTTCCAATCTCGGTAGTGAATCAAATGTAATTAATTATTTCGATCAATCTGTAGCCTTGGGAAACAATCATTCTAATGCTGATGACAATGTTGATGAATGCAATCATGAATGCCCAGGTGTATCAGATGATCTTTTGGTTTCTCATGAAGATTTTACTTTAGATCTAGAATCTGATTCGGTCAAAGAAGATGTGCTTATCGAAACTTCCTCTTCATCTCACTATCCCTTGTTCTCTACCATCTACAATGCATCTACTTACAACAAAGATACTCCATGCTCTTTAAGTTATTCATCTAATGAGTTATCTTCTCAATTGACACAAGACAATGAGATTATCCATGATGCAAATGAAAACAATTGAATCATTGAGCACTCTTTCCACCACTCGTTATCTCTTATCTTGCATGAAGACAATTCTTCAAATTATCTTGCTCATGAAATTTCCCCAATTTATTTACCTTCGAATTTGCGACAAAAAGAATCTTTCTACTTGAGTAATCTAGTTGTTGGAGTTGAAAAATCGAGTGAAATCAGTGACAGAGATGGCTTCCATCCGGTGATAAATGGCTTTATTGAAACCAGTGGTAGCATCTATCTCAAACCATGCATGATCTGGTTCAATCTTCAAAATGCAATTTTACAATCCTAGAAAATTATGAGACCTTCCAGGGAGTCGAGGCACTTCAACTTCTGTTGATGGTTATGCTAGGATCTCGCAACTCTGGGAAAGCCCCCTGAACTAAGTCAGATCTGGTTTTTCCTGCACAACCCTTCGTCTGATGGTTTCACTCGATGTAAATTTA